>OY720406.1:16702470-17959970 GCA_963082905.1 Oligia fasciuncula | reverse complement strand
AGTTTAGTAAGAAACCGATGGATGTTCTCGAATAAAATGTAATTTTATTAATAGAAAACAAACAGCTCATTTATCAAATTAAATTTCAGTCGACAACATCCATCGGTTTCTTACTAAACTTCAACTATATCCGACGCTCCTGCATACTTATCTCTTTTGTTTGTAATAAAATAATATTGTGTGCTTTTGTAATAAAATAATATTGTGTGCTTTCCCATATTTTAAAAAATTAACAAATAGACAAAACAATTATATTCATATGCTTAATAAGCATATGCACTTTTTAGTTAGTCATTACAGTGACAAGCTTGTATATTTTGACACCAACTGTTATGTTGAAACTTTAAAGTCGACTAGGGGTACTGTGTATCTGCCTGTTAGTTTTAGACACATAATAGCAAGGCTATTAGCTTTTTATATAAACTCAGACATAAGTATTATGTCGAAGTCTTGTATTATTAACACCACAACAGTTAGTAATAATACTAATAATAAGGTGGTTTGCCTGAATGAATGTAGCTCAAATGCTATAAATATTTGTACAAATTATACGAAGGAGGTTCCATTTCTCTCACGCACTATGAGCTCACTGCCTGGTGATGACATTGAAGTCTTGGGATTAACTCCGGATAATCATTTAAACTAGTTTGTAAGACAACAGAAGGTACCAGTAATAATATTCTTATACCTAACAACAACAAGGTATCTTCTTGCTCTAAATTATGTAAATATCAAAAAGGAGATCAGCAGAATGCCTTGACAGTATTTCATCAAAATATTCAAGGCATTTCTTCCAAATTATTAGAAATTGAAATGTTTTTAGAAAAAACAAAGTTTGACATTGTTTGTTGTACTGAACATTGGTTAAAGGATTA
Source organism: Oligia fasciuncula (assembly GCA_963082905.1). Taxonomy (NCBI): domain Eukaryota; kingdom Metazoa; phylum Arthropoda; class Insecta; order Lepidoptera; family Noctuidae; genus Oligia; species Oligia fasciuncula. The sequence continues at coordinate 17,959,095 of OY720406.1, read as the reverse complement.
CCAAATGTTAATTAATTTTGAGAACTATAGTGTGGGCAGTTGTTTTAACCGTAAATCTATGCTGCGTGGAGGTTCTCTAATAATGATAAAAAAATGTTTAAAATCCAAGCAACGAAATGACATAGTGGGTTTATCAGTTGAACATTGCATCGAACTGTCCTGTGTTGAGCTAGATAAGCATGTCATAGTGTGAGTTTACAGACCCCCTAATTATCAGAACTTTTCTTTATTTGAGTCAATAATGGAAGATGTCTTAGCGAAACTTGCATCCAATAACAAAGCCGCAATTATTTGTGGGGATTTTAATATTAATATTTTGGAAAATAATTCTAATAGCAGTAGATTATTAAGCCTTTTTAAATCGTTCAATTTATATAATGTGTTTGCAGAACCTACTAGAATAACTCCAAATTCTGCTACTTGTATTGATAATGTCTTTTGCGATTGTGATTATTTAGATAAAGCCATCGTAAATTATCTGCCGTCTGATCATAGTGGACAAACGGTATCTTTTAAGTTTAAAACACCTTTGCAAAAAGTGCAAATTCAATTTAGACCAATAACGACTGGTAAACTAAATAGATTCAATAGTACCCTAAATAATAAGTTAAATGATCTGGGCCATGATGGGGATGATGCTAATAAATTGTACGAGGATTTCTTTTCAGTAGTGCACACTCAATTTAATACAATTTTTGAATGAATACAATTCATCATATATGTTAATGACATGCCTAAAACTATAAACACTCAATTTAATACAATTTTTGAATGAATACAATTCATCATATATGTTAATGACATGCCTAAAACTATAAATAATCCAATGATTTTATTCGCTGACGACAGTACAATACTAATCAAAAGTAAAGATGATATGACATTCGAAAAAGAAATAAACGACAATTTAAATGATATAATAACTTGGCTAACTAAAAACAACTTAAAAATAAATCTTGAAAAAACAAATTACATCTCATTTGAACAACAAACAAACATTAAAAAACCGGATATTCGTTACGGTAACAAAATTATCAGTGAAGCAGAACACACTAAATTCTTAGGTATTTGGATAAATAAAAATATGACCTGGAAAACACATGTTGAAAACATATGCAAAAAGCTTAGCCAGTATTCTTATGCTCTCCATAACCTAAGAAAAGTGTCAAATCGTGCAACATTACTAACCGCGTATCACGGGTATGTTGCTTCTACTTTACGCTACGGACTAATATTTTGGGGGAACTCGCCAGACAGAGAAATGGCGTTTAAAGCCCAGAAACAATGCATAAGGGCAATGTGTGGCATACAACACACAGAAAGCTGTAAACCACATTTTCAACAGTTCCAGTTATTAACATTCCCGTGTCTTTATATATATGAAGTGGCGATCTTTGTCAAAGCGAATCTACATCTTTATACCCATCCAAGAAGTGCACGACACAAAAATAAAATATGCATACGACGTCATAAAAAAGCAGTATTTAATAAAAACATTTTGGGCATGGCACCCAAAGTATACAATAAGTTGCCAAAAAGTATCACAGACCTACACAAGATGAACCAATTCAAATTACGTTTGCACGAATTCTTAGTTACAAAATGTTATTATTCAATTAATGATTATTTAAATGAACGATGAGTCGGTTTTATATGAAATATTTATGTAGATGACACCACAAATTTGAAATTTGATCTGACTTGTGTATAATAATGTTGCGCGCCACACTTAATGCCTGGTACATGGCGACATTAGTTACCACTAGCGCCATCTAGTATCGAGTAGCAGAACTAGTCGAGTCACGATCGTTCTAGAAAATTCGATACTAGAACTTTGTAGAACTTTCTCGAACTATCGACACCTAGTCGGTCGGGGCCGGTATGTACTCGAACATTCTAGATGTTTCTACAATGGAAGGTTCTAGAACTATCTGCGGCACTATATAAGGCCGGGATGCGCGACGACCGACACAGTTTGGATAAAGCGACAAGAGCGAAAACATCTAAGCGATCTTCAAGTGCGAATTAAGAGTGATCAGTAGTGTGATTGTGTTCTTTTAATTAGTGTTTTGAGTTGTAATTAGTGTTGTAAAATAAATTGTTATTTTTGGTTATTAAATCGGCAGTTTTTATTGTCACGAACCCGAAGCTCGTAACAATTGGTGTCAGAAGCAAGGATTATGCCGGTTTTACCCAAAGACGACACGGAGGGTATCCGTACCCGGAGTCAACGCCAGCAGGAGACGGACCAGAGGCGATTCGGTGGAGCAACGCCACAGAGGTCGGAAGACCAGCTACCGACCACGGAGGCCGGCCCGTCCACAGCTGCTCCAGCATCATCAGCACCAGATTTGGCTGCTTTGATGATGATGCTGCAGGAGCAGGCCCGCCGACAGGAGGAACAAGCTCGCCGACAGGAGGAACAGGCTCGTCGGTTGGAGGAACAGCTCCAGCGGGATAAGGAGGAACAGGCCCGTCGACAGGAGGAACAGGCCCGTCGACAGGAGGAACAGGCTCGTCGACAGGAGGAACAGGCCCACCGACAGGAGGAACAGGCTCGTCGGTTGGAAGAACAGCTCCAACGTGATAAGGAGGAGCAGGCGCGCCGCCAGGAAGAGCAAATGCTCCTTATGAAGGACCTTCACGCTACCTTCGGGAAAGACATGAAGGAGGTGAAGGATAAGGTTGCTCAACATGACAACCGCCTGTCGGAAGCTGAAACCCGAATCGACCAAGTAAATAATCGGGTTGACAACGTGATGGCTGACGTGAAGGTAACCGTGATGGCTGACGTGAAGAAAACGCTGGATTACCTCAAACTTGGGGATGGAATCGCAGCTCCCGTAGCTACAACACCTTCGCTACGTGGATTCAAAGTGCCACCGTTCGACGGTACTTCTTCCTGGTCGGCCTACAAAATCCAGTTTGAGGCTGTCATGAAGGCGAACGGGTGGAATAAAAGTCAGGCCATGACTGCCCTCACCCTAGGCCTGCGCGACCAGGCCTTAACCGTTCTGGAAGCTCTCGGTAAGGAAGTGACTTACGAGCAGCTCCTTGAGGCATTGGAGTCTCGGTACGGTGACGCTCACCTGGAACAAAATGAATGACATTTATGAGCACGTCAGACAATCGGGCCAGCAAATGTCTGAAAAGATGAAAACCCGTTATGACCGCAAAATGAACAATAAAGGGTTCGACGAAGGTTCACTAGTGTGGTTGCACAATCCAGTCCGCAGCAAAGGGAAATCTCCTAAGCTTCAAGCTAAATGGGACGGACCGTACCAGATTGTGACAAAGATCAATGACGTAACCTACCGGATACAGAAAGGTGCAAGAGGTACTCCTAAGATCGTCCATGTGGACCGACTGGCGCGTTATTATGGGGCTGATAATGCTCGGGACGAGCATGTCTTAGGAGGGGGCAGTGTTGCGCGCCACACTTAATGCCTGGTACATGGCGACATTAGTTACCACTAGCGCCATCTAGTATCGAGTAGCAGAACTAGTCGAGTCACGATCGTTCTAGAAAATTCGATACTAGAACTTTGTAGAACTTTCTCGAACTATCGACACCTAGTCGGTCGGGGCCGGTATGTACTCGAACATTCTAGATGTTTCTACAATGGAAGGTTCTAGAACTATCTGCGGCACTATATAAGGCCGGGATGCGCGACGACCGACACAGTTTGGATAAAGCGACAAGAGCGAAAACATCTAAGCGATCTTCAAGTGCGAATTAAGAGTGATCAGTAGTGTGATTGTGTTCTTTTAATTAGTGTTTTGAGTTGTAATTAGTGTTGTAAAATAAATTGTTATTTTTGGTTATTAAATCGGCAGTTTTTATTGTCACGAACCCGAAGCTCGTAACAATAATTTGACATTTTATTTTTTATTTTTTTATTTTTTTTATTTAACATTTCTATTTTTTTATGTAACTCAATTTAAAATTTATTCTGTTTATTTAATGTTGCTATTAGTGCCTAACATATTAATTTGCACACCTCAGTAGGTTATAATACAATGTACCTTTTATACCTGTAACACCTTTTTCACATGTATTATGCAAATAAATTATTTGATTTGATTTGATTTGATTTGAAAAGAAAACAAAAAACATTTGCCCTAATTTTGTTTTTAGTGACTGGGCAACTAGAGGTATTAGGATAAGTAGGGAAAGACTTTTCGAGCTGTATGGCCTTAAGCCTTACATCAATACTGAAACTTTCAGCAAGTATGTTGCTACATATTCCAAAATTTTTAGAAATACTTGCAAAATAGCCAAAGCCCTGTACATTAGCAATAAAATCAAATCAGCAGAAAATAAGATAAAAACGGTTTGGAAAATTATAAATAACGAAACTAGTAGGAATAAAAAACGAAACACTGATTACACATTGGAGACTTCACGTGGTGCCATAAGCTCTAACTTAGAAGTAGCTCAGGAATTTGTAAATTTCTTTACTAATATACCATCAAAAACGACGGAAGCCTTAAATTCCTCATCCGACGTATCAATTGATTTATTAAGAGCGAACGTTCCAGCCTGCCCGGTTGAATTTCAATTTAAACATATAAACCCCGCTTCAGTAATAAAAGCTTTTAAGCAAATTAAGATCAAATTGACCGAAGATCTTTGGGGAATGTCCATTAAAGTCTGTGCCTCCATAATTGAGACTATTGCACCTTACTTAGCCTTAGTATTTAATTTGTGTGTTGATCAAGGAATCTTCCCCGATTTAATGAAATACAGTAAGGTAATTCCACTTTTCAAATCTGGGGACAGTAAAGACACCAATAATTATAGACCCGTATCCGTGTTGCCGGTTTTCAGTAAGGTGTTCGAAAAGATAATGCTTAATCAGATGCTCAATCATTTTAACATGAATAAAATCCTTCACGATCAGCAATTTGGTTTCACCAAAGGACGTTGTACGACTGACGCTGGTGTAACCTTATTAAAACACATTTTTAACGCGTGGGAAGAGGCCCAAGACGCCATTGGAATCTTTTGTGACCTCTCTAAGGCATTTGATTGCGTCGATCACGAAACCTTGCTTTTGAAACTTGAGCATTACGGACTTGGAAAACTTGCGCTCAGTTTAGTTAGTTCTTATTTAAATGACAGACAACAGCAAGTCCAAATAAATGGTGTCAATTCATATGGTTTAAAAGTAAAAATGGGTGTGCCACAAGGCTCGATATTGGGTCCTTTCCTCTTTTTAGTGTATGTTAATGATCTACTCCATTTATTAAAAAATCAACCACAAATGGTGTTATTTGCTGATGACACTTCCTTAATTTTTAAGGTAAATAGACGTGCTACAAATTTTGACGACGTAAATAACGCCCTACTGCAGGTCCAAAATTGGTTCACTGCTAATAATTTAGTATTAAATGGAAAAAAAACTAAGTGCATAAGATTTTCTTTACCAAATGTCAAGGGTAGTGATTGTGAGATAATATTGAATCAAGAGAAACTAGAATTCGTCGATAAAACTGTTTTCTTAGGGATCACGCTCGACTCAAGGCTACAATGGGGTCCTCATTTAACATCTCTTGCAGGACGGCTAAGTTCAGCAGCTTATGCTGTCAGAAAAATCCGTCAATTTACTGATGTGGATACCGCGAGACTAGTCTATTTTAGTTACTTTCATAGTGTCATGTCTTACGGTATTTTACTTTGGGGACGGGCTGCAGACATCGATTCTATTTTTATTCTGCAGAAAAGAGCCATCAGAGCCATATATAACCTCCGCAGGCGCGATTCTCTGAGGGAACTGTTTAAGGAAATTAACATCATGACGGTACCTTGTCAATATATCTACGAAAACATCATGTATGTAAGAAAAAACTTACATCTTTTTAGTAAAAGAGGTGAAAGACATAATTATAGTACTAGAAATAGGGACCTATTAGTTCAACCAGGTTTCAGACTGGCTAAAGTAGACTCATCTTTTATGGGGTACTGTTTAAAATGTTATAATAAAATACCTCCCCACATTCTTCAACTGAATGAGACAAAATTCAAGTCTTGTATAAAACGCACACTATGCAGTCAGGCATATTATAAGTTAGGGGATTACATAGCTGATAAAAATGCCTGGCTCAATGCTGGTCCTGCTCCACAACCACAACTAATTGATTAACACCTGAAAATACTGTTGGAGCTGCTGAAGATTGTAAGACTATCTTTGCATTGTATAAACTCAATTTCATTTGTATTGTATAATTGCATAGCACAGATGTGAGTTCTATGTAAGTACTATACCTTATTTTACCATTTACCGGGTAATATGTCTTTCATTGACTCGAATGTGCCCTGGCGGCTGATAGTATGTCATGCTCACACAAATGTCTCGCTGACGGTGGCGTGTATGTTGGATCATTTAGCTCCCTTCAAAATGGTTGAGCTGAATGGTGCTGATCTATGCGTCATGTTCGTGAACGGGCGCCGTCAGTTGGGGCTGGTCATCACTTAGCTGCCTCGGCTTATTTTTAATTATTTTATTTTTATTTTTGGATTGTTGTTTTAGTACTATTTGTTGTACTCTGGACGCTTTTAACGCATACGTCTTGTTTTTTTTTACATCGTTCTCACATTATTTAATTATAAATTCAAAAGTAATGATGTAACTAATATTTTTGTAAAATATAATTTAAAAAGAGTGTCCATGGAGTTTCTTGTCCGTTCTTCTCCATAGGTACCTACGCTTTGGAATGGGCAACTAGCTTCACATTTTTCTGACTGACCTACTTCTTGACAATTCAAAAGTGCCTGTAAAATGGTTTAATTGAAATAAATGCTTTGAGTTTGAGTTTGAGTTTGAGTTTGAGTTGACTGTACATACTTGATAATTTGCCAGCTCAATTCACATGGATTATTTTGTAAATAATAAATCGTGTTTAAGTCAACTTCTTATACAAAATACTCTGTGTGCGAAGTAGGTACTTGTGACCTATGTGTGCGAAGTACTTGTGACCTAACAAGTTTTTGATATAAAATTACGAATTCATTTATTTTGTGATTGAGTGGAAATTTAATTTTATCCTTCATTCAATGACAAGGTTTTTTTAAACTTTTCAAGAGAAAAGTTACGATTTTATTAAATTCGTGATTTAACTAATTTAGAGACAGCCGGTTTAGTTTACTTTAGTTAATTTCATAGTGTGATGTCGTACAGTATTCTGTTGTGGGGAAATGCCGCCGAAATTCAAACAATTTTTATTTTACAAAAAAGGGCACTTCGTTCCATTCATAAATTAAGTCCTAGACACTGGCTCAGAGACAAATTTAAAGAGATTAATATAATGACTGTGCTTTCTCAGTACATGTATGATAATCTTTTGTATGCACACAAAAATATTAATCTGTTTAAAAAATACAGTGATAACCATAACATAAATACTAGGAACAAACACAAAGGATATCAACCAAACTGGGCTAACCGTGAACAACCGTACTGGGAAAAAAGGAATTCACGAATAATTGAGTAATAACATTTACTGAACATTGGTCCCTATTCGTGTGCCAAAATAAATAATATTAAAAACGAATATAAAAGATTTTTAATTGATTTGTATTTGTATGGTGACAGTTGCGGCGAGGAATGCGGGGCGCGTTGAGTTAGGGTTGCCTAAAGAATAAAATCACAGAAAAAATAATATCGATATTTTTGATGTTTCGATTCGAGAGCTTCGAAACATTAAAATGTTTTCCTGGTAGCGGGTATTATTAACACGTGCTTTTCTTGAAGATTCAAATTGTAATGCGGCATGGTCCATAACCAAAAGAAATATGCAAAACAAAACAGCACAGAACGATGGAATCGATTTCAAATCGAGTGTTCGACTGACAGTGCAGAGAACTGGCAACGCTGTCCCAGACCCGATTGGCGCTCGATTTTCAAATGTCAATGTCATTCGCTTTGTGTTTGCCGCTCTTTTTCGTATCGTATTGTGAATATTATTTCGACTTTAGCTATTTTTGACGACTTGTGCTGTTCAAAATGGATTCTGATGATTATCTATTGGACGACCCCGGCTCACTCTCGGACTCAGTACCCGCTTCAAACGTTAACCCTGGCATTTCTCCGCATAATGAACCCGCTTTACATGAAGACTTACGCGTGAACATGGACTTTCAGATTTTGCCTAGTGAATCTATACATTGTATAAATTGTGGTATTGAAATCACTCACAGGAGAAGACACATTGTTAATCTTGTGGAAGTGCAGCGAGTTATACTGCAATGGATCGCACCGCAAGTGGTAAGTTCTAACTTCTGAGATAATTATGTACATAATTGAATATTTACAACGCTTACAATTTATTTTAAAGTATTGAAGTTTTTTTTTTGTATTATTTAACCAATTTGATACAAAACTTCTTATCTATATGTTTTCTTTGTACTGTAAACCACCCAATAAAATCAATAATAGTGCAATATTTTTATGTTCATGTTCAAGCCCAAACGCCATACAAATTGGTTGATGTCCTTTGTTGTTCCTACAACAAGGCTCAAGAAAATAGGTGGCTGCCAATGTATACGTTTTTATAAAAAAACTTCCTAGCCACATTCAAGAACTAAGCCTTAATTAATTCAAATCTTTTATAAAGCGTAAACTATGTCAGAAAGCCTATTATACTGTAAAATACTATATTGAGGACAAAAAAGCTTGGGATTGAGCTGCTCCAATAGGTTTAGACAGTGAATGTTGTTTTTATTTTGCTATTTTACACTTAATTTTTTTTTATGTCTATATACTTAAACAATGAATTATATTATTTTAATTATTGTGAATGTGAGGACTATGTGAGTCATTGTTTCCGTTGTAATCATGGTCTAGCAGTTAGAGTTTCGTCCTCAAAGAATATGTCCGGATTTTTTATACATATACACATTGATGAATTTTAATAAAATGACATGAATATTAACTTTGTAAAGTGTTTTTTTTTTTATTTAATTATTGTGAATGTGAGGACTATATGGGTCATTTCTTTTTTTCTGTTTTCCTTCTTAGTTAGTTTTAATCATGATCTGGCAGTTTGAGTAATTTACGCGGCCTACCCAAATGTCCTTTCTTTGGTATTGTTTGTCGAATCGTTGAGCTCCTCAAGTTCTGAGTTGAGCTGCACGATTTTTATCAAAATGCGTGCGCTGACTGGACAGGTCCGCTCAATCTGTGTGGTTCTTTCCTCAAAAGACCATTTCAGACACCAATCTACATGCTCTTCACGCAATCTGACCAAGATTTTGTCTGGACTTTAAAACACACCTCTGAGTTTGTTTCGGCCTTTCTTCGCAGAATAGTCAGATAGGAAACGACGATCTCATTTATGTAGTTTAAAAAAATATAATTGACGTGTAAAAGTGTTTGTACAAACCTACTTACAGAAAATAAATCATTTATCAAATAATTCATTTAGCTAAACGAGTCTTTCGTAATAAAATATAGGTATTGTCTACCAAGGCTGCATTCGAATACCAAAATAAATAAATTCAAAATGTAAAACAAGTAGTAGACATGTTTTACCGTTACGTATATAAATAGAACAACCCGATCGACTGCAAGGCAACCTTGCACTTGACTGGCTTTATATCGCATTAAATATTGCAGAGAATCTACACTACTTACTACATTTTAAAGATAACAATCTCCTTAGCAAACCTTAACCCTAGAGCATGTTGATAGGATTTGGAAGGAGCTGTTGGAATGACATTTCCTCCTTTGGCTCAGAGTGTAAACAATGCACTAGCACATTTCTGTGGTTCCAGCACATATAGAATGACCACTTCAATCTCTTCTCTACGAAGAATAGACTTCTTTCCATACAAATTGGAAAGAAGATATATTATGTTATAAAGATATATACTTCTATTGTTCGTTTTGATATCACATCGTAGAAATATTTCTACAATCACAATCTATATTTTTATCTTTCTTCTATGAACGTCATGCTACGTGTGCTCTCACCTCTTAATGAATCCACTAATTTGATTGATTTACGTTCCTATTTAATCTAAATTATTGCAACAGTCTCACCTAATCTGTATCATCAGCGAGTAGCGGTGTGCTCACTGCTGCGTATTGTCCTCTCTCCAATGATACACCACTATTCTATCATCTGCCTCTCTTCCATTTATTACCAAACATCCTACAAAGATCATTTCTTCAGCTATCTTAAGGCGAAAGCGCCAGGGTAGCCCGCGAAATTCAATTTTTTTAGGTTTTTTGCAATTTGCTGGTCAGTATTAAGTTGTACGTTGATTAAAATATGATTCGCGGCCGTAACAAATATGTATTTACAGAATTATAATCATTAAAGTCATCAACACAACTCTCTAAGACCATGTAATCCCCAAGAATGACTATTTCATGAAATCTTGACATTTGGGGATTACATGGTCTTAGAGAGTTGTGTTGATGACTTTAATGATTATAATTCTGTAAATACATATTTGTTACGACCGCGAATCAGATTTTAATCAACATACAACTTAATACTGACCAGAAAATTGCAAAAAACGTAAGAAAATTTGAATTTCGCGGGCCACCTTAGAGCTTCCCCCTTAATGGTCTCCGATTACTCAATAATAATGTCTTGTACTACAATTTGTCAAGTTCCATCACCAAGGAAATCGCCCATTAATGATTTCCGATGATAATCACATGTTAAGCTTATAAGAAGATAATGGGTTTCTGAGTTGATCACACACTTGAGTACATAATCACTGGTTGTAGGTCTGTCATTAATAAGCTGCTAATTTTAGCTTAGGAGTCGTAAAAGTAGTGGTTTATGTGAAGTAGAAAAAATGTTTCCTATGGAGAAACATTGGTTTTGTTGCCAGCCATGGTTTTATTTTCTCCCATTGGCTTTGACTTGATTTTAGTCGACATTATGTTTCCCCTCATCATCTGCTTAGCCTGCTCCTCTCGCAACAGGTTAAACACTAGACCTTGCCCTTCTTTACTAATTAATTTAGGGTGCGGGACAGCTGGCCATCTCTATCAGACGACATCACAGTACTCCTTCCTAGCCTGGTTTTTATTTGACTCTAGATTAGATATTATATTACTAACGGCTACCAGTTACAAAAAATGTTGATTAATCTATAATTATCTGTTGTATATTAAATTAATATACGACTGTATATTTACTTCATGTAATTGCATTCATAATATAATACTAGTTATCTTGGACTTCTTGATTATCTATATCAGAATCTGTAATCGAAAAGCGTCTTATAAATAGAAGTAGATGAAGCTAGTACAAAAATTATTCTTGAACAGGCTTAGTTCTGCTTACAAATATCGGTTTATTACAATAAGGAAATATCTTCCTAGATACAACCTCAAATTAGATACCTCTAGTAACCACAGTGTTCAATTGCCTCCTTTCTAACTTACTTATAATAAACAGGTTTCCTTTTCATTTTACAAGATCTACTAAATCTGCATTTATATTATTAATATTATTATTCTTGTTCCCCCGACCGTCGTCGCATCGCATAACCTGACCACACTATTACTTCGTCTTCATTAAGTATTCTTTCTGAGTTTCATTTTCTTTTTGCTCGGCTCCTTGGAGTCCTAGCGTTATGTTAAATAGCCTATAGCCTTTCTCAAGAATTGGGCTATCAAATGCAAAAAGATTTTTTCAAATCTGACCGGTAGTTCCAGAGATTATCACATTCAAAAAAACAAACTCTTTATTATTAGTATATACATATAGATGTAGCATTAGGTTATCACATTATTCTTAAGAGATCATTGTACTCATCATTATGAACAACTTTTACTATGGGACCAAACCCGAAATCGCGAAAAAAAAATCTGCTGTTCCCTACATTTTGACGAGATAAACGAACATAAATGTAAGGGAACAGCAGATTTTTTTTTCGCGGTTTCAGTTTTGGTCCCATAGTAAAAGTGGTTCAGTATGATGAGTACAATGATCTCTTTGATGAACAACTTTTACTATGGGATCAAGAGATCAAAAAGTCACTTAGTAACAACATCATGTTTTTAATTATGGGATCCCATTATACCCCACGCGCTTTAATGAATTTTTTTATGTCTCGGTTTTGTAACCGAGTTGTGCCACGCCATACATGTGTGGGTGTACTTGTGTGTATGGACTGGCACAATCCCTTTTTGCTAACGTAATTTCAGTAACCATTGTTTAGCGGTGCACAGAATACACCTTCTTTCTAATGTTCATAGATATAGTGCCATTAGATTACGGAACCCTAAAAACTGGAATAGTATGGAAAATAGGGATAGTCTGAATGCCGAAGTCTAGTCAGTTAACCGGTATTCCCTGTAATACTGGATAGGTAACCAACTTGTGGAAAATACAGGTAATCAACAGCATAGGCTGAAAGCAACCATAGTTATTGGGGAAAAAACTTATGTTAAAAATTTAATTTGTCAAACCATCGAGATTTATTTCAATGATTCATCTGAAGAAACAGTAGGTAATGGTAAAGATGCCAAGAGGTAAATGAATTATGAAAATGTCGAGCAGGTTTTTCCGATCATAAATTACCTACGTCCTGCCTACTCTTAATAGTTGCCAAGAAAATAGAGGTTCTTTTAGACTTCTCAAGTTAGTAACTAACGAAGGAACAAAGAAACGTTATTTTATTTATAAATTATTATGCGATTTTAGCAACTGAAATAATAAATGCGTTTTATTTGTGCAAAATAATCAATTTTTCTTCCTCTCTGCGTTTTGGCCCAAAAATATTATGGTATGTTCGAAATTTTTTTATGAAGATAAAATAAAACAAGCTCTAGGTCCTAATGAAAACAAAATACTCACCAATAAAAAACAATCCAGAAAAATCCAAAACTAACAATAATTAATTAGTAAAACCGTAAAAATCCTTCGTCAACAACTTAAAAACATAATTAAAAATTATAATAAAAGCTTTTAAAAACACAGCCACCAATTCAAAATTATTCTTTTATATTAAGGTCAGGGCGTGATTGAGATAATTTGCAATTTAAATCTGGAAATCTAGACGCGGTATCTTGCGGGAGGTTTCTTCGCGAATGAATACTGTGCATGTCATCAAGCTACATTACCTGTGTCTATTATTTGCCGCTACGAGGTAAACGAGAGGGATGGGAGTTGGGTTTGAAAAAGTATCGATACTAAAATTAACATACATAAAAATCTGAAATCTGACGCTTCACTTTCTGTTATTTTCAACGTGTTTCGTTCGCCATCTTTCATTCGAAGTGAATCGTCTGATCACAAAATTAAAAAATTAGTTCATTAGTCATCTTTCACTAGGTATTCGGCATGTTTCACTCGCGCTCCGAATGGTTGAAAAATTAAAAGAAACGAGCAGATGAACGTTCATATCTGTGTAATTTTATTGGTGTCGTGTGTACAGACGCCAGCACATCAAGCTACCCGAAACTGTCAAATTTTCCTAATCAACTTAGAACCTAATATAATAATAATTGTTTTATTTTGGCACAACATAGGAACCACTTTTGTTAGTACACACCTTAAATACTACAACTTATACACTAGGGTTAGTAACATAATTTAGGGGTGAAACTCTTAATGAGTCATGTACTTACGAGATTTCATGCGGACAATGATTTCGCATGAGATGCCTCAGCACAGGAGCTCTCGGGTCCTCAGCCACGACCCTCAGGATGCTATTGATACTCCCTCGAATCCTGCTCACAAGCGATGCTACCTTTCTCCTGATGATCGCATGGAAACCATCTGTACGCGATTGGGCAAACATCCCTGAGGCAGTACAGAAACGAGAGAGTTTCAACATCATCCTAAAAACATTGTTGTATTGGACGTGCAAGGCACTTGCCAGTTTTCTTCAGAAATTAACAGTGTATTCGATAAAGCAGTGTCGATACTATGGAAGAAGCGTTTGAAAAGAATCGAGTACAAATATACAAAGCATCGATACATTTTCGAATCCCTACCTGCCTCTATTATTGCCGCTACGAGGTACATAAGTAAGGGTGTAAGCGGTAGCTGGTACAGTCAACAGCAAAAGTAGATGATCAAAGTCAGAAATTCAATACTAATGAACGGAGTTCGCGTCAGAACTGTGTGGCGTCGAAGTGATTCAAAAGTATTCTATGTAGTAAGTATTCTAAGTAGTAGTAGTACTTCGACGGCACACCGTTGTGACGCGAACTCCGTTCATTAGTATTGAATTTCTGAATGTGAACAACTACTTTTGCTGTTGACTGTACATACAGTAATACGCTTGAATTACTATCTAAGTCTTGAATCGTAATATGTTCGCGGAAAAGTAAGAAAAGTGCAAGTGAGCGTATGGTAAACTATCATTTACTGGTGTGAAGAAAAATGCGCTGTGCTGACAACAGTGACTAAAAATTATTAAATTGACATGACAAAATGTAGTTTGCAAAAAAAAAACGTGTGCGGTCGGGGGACCCCTGACCTACTCGCACGCACACACACTCGTAGTATAATAGAAAGAGACAGAGAGAGAGAAAGTGTGAACTTAATACGCGTTTTTACTACAGAGCCATCTAGTATAAGTTTTTAGAAGCTCTCATAATGTTGTCGCCATCTTGGATTTTCATTTTGACCACACTACTGGCTTCAGCACCCTCAAAAAGTATGAAAACGTCACCCATGATGAAAATTAAAAAAAAATCGCAGTCTCGTCTTGGATTTTCATTTTGACTCTCCTCTGTCTACTCTGTCTGTATGAAAGTCGCATGGAGGGGGCATAACGCTTTTTCGTTACGTGACGATTTCTACCAGTTTACTCCTACCGCGCCGTGTTATAGAACGTTCCAAGAAAATTGACGAATCAAATCCAGCTATCGAGCTATATGGAAAGTTGGATTTTGCAAATAATTGAAGGAGAAGAATACATCCGTGTGTTGTTTTGTTTTGACTAAAACTTACTCTCACAGTAGAGATTATGATGTAAAAAATATTATATTTAGGCAAAAAAAATATTGATGTAAGTAATCAAAAAATCCCCACTGCAATGGAAAAGTTCTAAAAGAACTTTTTTTCAACCTTTCAGTGTGGTTATTTTTGGAATCGTCTCCTCAAGCCCTTTATTTTGATATAGGTACCTATCCCACATGGTCATAGCATCTAAGATCCACCATTTAGATTTACAAAAACAAAACCGACCTAGACAAGTCGATGAACACAATGCACTGCTAGACTGTTCGGAGAATATAAAAACACATACAAGATAAAAAAACATAACCCTGTCTTTGTCTTTTACGCGCAGTCGGGTTAAAAAAACCTAGTTTATACCAATTTCCCACAGATAAAAAAACGGTCCGACTTCTATTGTCTCTTAAATACCTACTAAGATTAGTACAAAAAATATATAACGAGCGAAAAATTACCAGCATGAAGAACCCTCGGGTAGCGCAGTTTATTCCGCCAGTTACTTAACTAAACCGAGCGCTCGGCGCATCCTAGACACTCACACCCAACACCATGTTTGACTGGCCAATTCTTCCCTTGCGGAGGTAGGGCTAGCGCCCACCAGGTTTGCAACCACCCTCCCACTGGAGTCCGGCGTCAAGCAGCCTGCTGTTTCGTCGATGCGTGGCGTTCCAATGAAATATAATAAGCCTGGTTGTGAGAGATATGAGCATACTAGCTTCCGCCCGCGGCTTCGCCCGCGAGATATGTCGATTAAAACTATCCTATGGCCTACCCCGGTATGCAATCTATCTAGCTGCCGAATATCGAAATCCGTTTAGTGGTTTAGGCGCAAAAAGGTAACATACAGACAGACAGACAGAGTTACTTTCGAATTTATAATATTAGTATGGATGACTACGATCGTCAATGATCTGTGAATGTCAGCCGAGACCATACCGAAACACGGAGAAGTCTCGATATGAAATGGATGGTCCCCATCCACAAACCGACCTT
Source organism: Oligia fasciuncula (assembly GCA_963082905.1). Classification (NCBI taxonomy): domain Eukaryota; kingdom Metazoa; phylum Arthropoda; class Insecta; order Lepidoptera; family Noctuidae; genus Oligia; species Oligia fasciuncula. The sequence goes on along the minus strand of OY720406.1, from coordinate 17,943,165 downwards.
GGCGAGTGTAGCCTAACCTTCAATAAACACGTGCGGCGGTTTTTATTGAGCTACGAACCCTTTACGATTTAATTTAAATTCCAACTTTTTGACACAACAATATTATACAGGTGGTGTTCAAAACGTGTAATCTAAATGTTACGTTTGATAAAATCTACATGGGACCTTACAATGACGCAAAACATTAACGTATCATGTTCTCTATGTATTTCGCGGAAATGGGAAATTTCAAACCAGCTCTATAAAGCCACAACGTACCTCTTACTACTTAATACCACTATTCAGTACGTGATTCTGAACCCCACTTTTTTTTCTTCGACTTTTTTATTTTTTAATAGCTTTTCCTTACATTTTAGCCTCACTGTTCTATGAAACAGCGGATTTTTGTTAAAAAATTTCTACGCTAGAAGGTCTAACTATGTGCTGAATCAATGATTACAGCGGGGTAATTGCGTAACACACTATCAGTAGCAATGGGTTTTGTTTTGACAGTTCAACAACATTCATTGCGTTTTTTTGCGCCGATTTATATCAGCCTGTATAATAGGTGACCGGTGGGGTAAGTGAAGGGCACGTTAAAGTTGTACCTATTACTTATTTAGTTTTTCGTTTAAACACAGGTATTTGTATAGGTATTGATTAACTAAGTACCAAAATAATAAAAAAGACTAGTTAGACAGTACATCATTAAACAGTATATTGATACCCGATACCTGCCTGCATGGTACCATATTGCAGTATTGAGGTACAGTGACCCTAAGGTCTAAAGGACGGTCAATCAGTATTTAATAATTTCTCATAGGAATTACAATAAATTATTTCAGGTAATAATCGAAACAGCGGCGGCGTTTTGAACAAAATGTTTATACCGATTTAATTGAGTGAAGATCGTTGTTAATGAAAGAAAATAATCAATTTAATCAATCATTTGGAAAATATAGAATTAAGATTGTTGTTTTTTGATGTTTAGTTTATGTGGGAAGGCTGTACCAAGATCCACATTACTATACTTGTTTTTTGGGTTCCGTACCCAAAGGGTAAAAACGGGACCCTATTACTAAGACTTCGCTGTCTGTCCGTCCGTCCGTCCGTCCGTCTGTCTGTCACCAGGCTGTATCTCAAGAACCGCGATAGCTAGACAGTTGACATTTTCACAAATTATGTATTTCTGTTGCCGCTATAACAACAAATACTAAAAACAAAATAAAATAAATATTTAAGGGGGGCTCCCATACAACAAACGTGTTTTTTTTCGGTGTTTTTGCCTTGTGGTACGGAACCCTTCGAGTCCGACTCGCACTTGGCCAGTTTCTTTTTGTTTATATGGTTGTATAATTGAGGAAATATAAATACTTTTTTTTTACTTTTGCATGCCGTAAGGTAGAGTGTGTTGGAACCGTTTTTAGAATGTTTACATCTTATTTTTTATCCACAAAATAAATTATTTCTTTCTTCTTTATTTCTTTCTTTAATATTTTTATCACTACATACCTATTATAAGTCCCCCTGCCGCGTTTGTCTGTCTGTCTGATCGCGATAAACTCAAAAAGTCCCGAACGGATTTGTATACTGTTTTCACCAATAAAGCACCAATGGAGCAGACGAGTCCTGGAGTGGAGACCGCGTATCGGCAAGCGTAGTGTGGGACGCCACCCAGCTAGATGGACGGACGACCTAAAGAAGGTGGCTGGGGTAGACTGGATGCGGAAGGCGGAGGACAGGGTGCTGTGGCGCAGTCTGGGAGAGGCCTATGTCCAGCAGTGGACTGCGATAGGCTGAGCTGATTGATTGATTGATGATTATGTGTATGTATGTGTATATCCTGGATTAACACGTAGAATACTTCTTAGCTTCCTATTGCCACGGGATCGAGACTTACGCGGGTGAAACCTCGGGGCGCCGCTTGTTTATAACATGTATATGTTACGGGCAACGTGATTAACTGGGCATTATTAATAAGGACCGGCCATTATTAATAATGCCCAAGAGCGAAGGGCAAAGTGGTTAATGTATCACTTTGACCGGTCATTATTAATGCCCGACGGCCCGTTGTCCATGTAATAAGTCAGTGTTTGAGATAGCTTGAATTTATCACTTGGACCGGGCAGTATGAATAATTCCCTACTTGTAGCCGGGCAATGTGATACCTAATTAATCGTGTCACTCCGTCGACATAGGATGCAAGAGCGAGCGAAGGGCACCCCGAAGTTCGGTTTGGTTAGGTTACTTTAAATCCTTTACACAGAATCCCCGCTAGCCGAATGTACGTTATGGGGACAACGCGACATAGGATGCAAGAGCCCGCGAAGGGCACCCCGAGGTTGTAAGATTAATTTCATTTAATAAACAAAAACACTACAGTTCACCTATTTTATTACTTTGCCCAAGATAGGGTGGACATTATTCATAATGGCCGAGAAAAGTGATTAATCATGCTGTTTTAATCACATTGCCCAATTGAGTCGGGAATTATGAATACAGACCTATCAAATTGATCGTAACATATATACCTAATAGCATGGATATTTAAGATTTTGTAGTCAAGTATCTCATATACCTACTCCAGTGCAACAAGTTCGACTTGCACTTAGCAAGTTTTTTTTAAACAAAGTTGACATTATTTTGCACGACACGTCATTGTGAAGTGTGAGGGGCCCATGGCTAAATAATAACAGCCGCACAGGTCGATCGATCAGGTTAAGCTACGCTTGCCGCGGTCGATCTGTGGATGGGTGACCATCTTTACATGTTAAGCCGTTGGTCCCGGCTGTCATTCGTAGATCTTTGACAGTCGTTACGGGTCGTCAGGAGCCCGAAAGTCTGACAACCAGTCTTACCAAGGGGTATCGTATTACCTAGGAACTTGGTTGTGGAGGTCTGATAGGCTGTCGCTTCATGTAAAATACAGGTATTTAGCTGTATCCGGTTAGACTGGAAGCTGACCCCAACATAGTTAGGAAAAGGGTAGGCAGATTGATTGACGTCATTGTGAAGTGTAGTGACGTCATCTATCATGGCCAATGGTCATAATATTATTAACAATTATCATGCAGTTAATGTCGAAGTTAGCAAAAACGTGTAAACATTTATTAAAAAAGTACAGCGGTTTATTGAATTGAATGTAAATAGCTAGAAAAACGAGACAACTGCTCATTAGTTAGTATTTTCTATTGCCCTTGCTACTAACGATCCGATTTCGTTTGTTTTTATGGTTTGTAATACACACATTGTATATTATTTATTTAATCCACCCACACTATTACTTCGTTCTCGCTTAACCGTAAAAAGAATCCGTATCCAAAGGGTAATAACGGGACCCTATTACTAAGGCTTCACTGTCCGTCTGTCCGTCTGTCACCAGGCTCTCATGAACCGTGATAGCTAGACAGTTGGAATTTACACAGATGATGTATTTCTGTTGCCGCTATAACAACAAATATTAAAAACAGAATAAAATAAATATGTAAGGGGGGCTCCCATACAACAAACGTGTTTTTTTTCGACGTTTTTGCCTTATGGTACGGAACTCTTCGTGTTTGAGCCCGACTCGCACTTGGCCAGGTTTTATTAATTTTTTCTTTTTGTTCGGCTCCTAAGGGTAGTGACATTAGTCTTATAGCCTTCCACAAAATTGGGCTGTCCAGTGCAAAAAGAATTTTCAAAAAATCCGAATGGTAGTTCCAGAGATTAACGCGTGCAAACAAACAAACTCTTCAGCTTTATTATTACTTATTACTAAGATTAAGGAAAACCTTCAAGTTGTGTTAAAGCGTGTGATGTGGTGGTGACCAATTTGGGCCGTAATTCTCAATGGAAAACGAAACCGCGCGAAATGAACGCGAGGTTGGCGGGATTAGCTAAGGAATTGGAATGATAGTGTATTAGGGCCCTGTTTGGCAAGCATAATGATTAATATTATATATATCCCCCAAAATCTGTATTTTGGGGTCCAGGCCTAGTTTGGGGGTTAGGTCAGTTTTGTGGCAATACATTCCTGCATTTTATGGTGACTGGTTTGTAACATGTAATAATAAATTAAATAAATATTTTTATTTAATTTATTATTCATTTAGGAGTAACATTTTACATTAGGAAATATTTAACTGACCCACTAAAACCTTTTTGACCTTCTAGTGATGGACCCCTTTCAAATTAATGAAACTCTAAAAACTTTATGCGCAGTAACTAAGCTAGGGTACCCCGACCAACGTAAACATTAATTATAGAATTAAAATCATAAAAATCATCAACACAACTCTCTAAGTTCATGTTACCCTATTGAATGACTAGGTACCATTTCATGAAATCATGGAGGCCAATTCTAACTAAAGGAGTTATATTGCTGATTCTAATGATTATAATTCTATAGTCATTTTGCTACCGTAGCGAATCGTAAATTATCTTAATCAACATATACAACCTGACGCTAACCGGTAAATTGCAAAAAAACTTTAGAAAATTTGAATTTTGCGGAGGTACGGAGGGGTCTCGATATGTCATGGATGGTCACACATCCACGAACCGACCGACGCCAGCTCCATTTTCGAGCACCTGAAATAAAGAAACAGCAGGCGTTAGCGCCTATTAGAAAAAAAAAACAATGCCTCTATAACGCATTGCGGCTTGCTTTATAAAAGGCGTATTTTTTCACAACAACCAATCTTTAACAACTTCTAAAGTAAAGGTGCAGTATCCAGATAATTATATTTTGCTAATTATTAAAAACTAGCTGCGCCCCGCGGTTTCACCCGCATAAATGTCGATCCCGTGGGAATATCGGGATAAAAAGGTGTCAGCTACCTCCATACAAAATTTTGTCAAAATTTGTTCAGCCGTTTGAGCGTGAAGCAGTAACAAACATATAAACACACACACACACCCCCACACACTCACAAACCTTCGCCTTTATAATATTAGTGTGATAAAAAAGCAAAAAGAAACTGTTTCCGCCCGGGATCGAACCGGGGGCCTTGTGCGTGTGAAGCACACGTGATAACCGCTACACTACGGAAACTTGATGTAAGAACTTGAAATTAATGACCAATATCTAAAACTTACATGTACTTTGCATCATTACGTCACTAGTGGTATGTTATTGATGTCTTTAAATTAGAAGAAGTTCAGAACTTATACTCCATTTATTATAGCATTAGAAAAAAGAGGCTCGCAGAAGCAGGAGTACGAAACCTTTTATTTTCAAGTTAAGTTCAAACGATTTTAATAAATAATGTTTGTGCTTTTTTGTAAGTAACAATGTATGGCATACAATAAAGCATATTCCATCCATCTACTCGTCACAATGCTTGGATAGGTACATAAAATGAAACAATTTTTAGTAACAATCAGTTTATTAAAAACAACTTTATCACAATGGCATGTCCTTATTATGTTTTTAACAAACCAAATAAATACGACACAAAACGCTACTTGACTGATGGTGACAAGTCATAATTTTAACTATAATAATTTAGAATGCCAGAGGATTAACAAAAATACACTTTCGCAAGCTAAATACCAACTATAAAAACATTTTCCAGAGACATAGAAGTGTGAGATGAGATTTATTGCTATTAAAGAAGAGAAAAAGTTTTGCCACCTTAATGATATAATGGAGATGATAGATGTTCCATTCCCAATTATTCATCATCTGTTGATGATGATGAAGAAGTTTCACCAACGTTAATAATAAATCTTTCTACAACATTATCCATTATACCATCAAGTTGGCAAAACCTTTCCTCTTCTTTAATTGTATGAGCAATGCAAGATTGCCATTTCTCTGCAGTTATGTTTATGAGTGCTTGCCGCTTCACTTCTTCTAATTTAAAACTTTTATTGTTTTGGGCTACATACCCCTTCATTTGAGCCCAAACTAATTCTATTGGGTTGAGCTCGCAGTGGTAAGGGGGAGGCGCAATACTAATATATTTTTTTCTTTAGCCATCTCATCTACAGCAAACTTTTGGTACAAATGTTTTATTTGTTTCACTTTTTCTAATAAAGTGGCCCTAAAGTCTTTTTCCTCAAAAGGAATATTTTTGTTTTTTAGCCACTCTGCCTTTCGTGTGGCTGTAGTTAACAGCTTCTCCACTTTCCTCGAATGATATGGCGTATTATCCATAACAATATCAGCACCATTCTCAATTTTTGACAATATTAATTTGAACCACTTTTCAAAATTGTGTGCATCCATTTCAGAATGGTACTCTCCATCACCCTTTTTGGCTTCAAATATTAATTCACCATCCATTAAAAACCCTTCTGTAGATCCTGTGAAATGAAATAAAAGCAAATCAATAATTGTGCACCGGTGGCATAGATTACTTGACTGCTGGAAATAGATCTCAACCTTTAAATACCAACCGAAATTGACTGCATCATTACTATCCTTGAACAGGTAAATCTACTACCATAAACCCATAATCTACCCATAAACATCTTTCTCCGAGGGGAGGCATTAAATTAAGACTTAATTTCAGTGACAATGGAGAGATTATTTTATTCATGATTTGTTATTTAACAATGGTAAAGTAATTAAAAAAAAATACATATAAATCAAGTTTTACCAATATGGCCAATGATAAGCCGCCTTCCTTTTCCAGTTAGCTTGCAGAATCTTGTCCAACGTTGGTAACTCATTATCAAAGAAAAAAGAATGAATTTTCTTGGTATTCCACTTAACGTAATATCATCATAATCATCAGATTTTGAGTATTTCCGTTGGCGAGGAGGTGGCGATTGCAGGCGACCTTCTGTATTGTACTCTTTGAGTACATTATAGACTGTTGCACGAGATATGCCTATAAATTAAGATTAGTAATGTATGTTATTACCTTACAATGCATGTTACTTTCAAATACATTTATTTTTTAAGGTAATAATTTTATGATCCTTACCCGCAATTTCTGCAGTTTTGTTAATTAACTGCGTTCTATAAACAGGAGTACCTTCGGGCCCCCTTAACATCTTCATAAATATTTATCACTATTCTTTTTTCTGTAGAACGAAGCGGTGTTTGCTTTATTCTATTTTTCTTAGGAGACAATATTTTAACATCGTGATCTACTTTGGGGCCTCGTTTTTTTCGCTGCTGACACTGATCAGCGCTACTAGCAGTTCCAGAGCGCACATGTTGCGCTTGCAAGCCACTCGGGCCTGCACCGGGATCGTCCGTGTCCATAGTTCAACAAAACGTACCGCTTTGTACGAACAACACAAAACTAACACTAATAACGATAAAAAAACAATAACAACAGAAAAACAGTAACAAATAATAACAACTAAACCACGAAAATTCAGCAATAACAAGTATCCACAAGTGAGTGAATGCCAATTTGACAACTGCAATTATTTACGCAATTTGACGTATGGACGGATGATATCATAAACCGACAAAATAAAAAAACACGTGCTGCCACCACTTAGAAGGGAATATGTAACATTTTAGATTTGGTAGAGTTATAGTGACATGAAAAACGTTCCGGGTCCTGTCCTCCCCTGCTTCTTTTAGATTTTAAACTTTGACACGACAATATTTTATGTAAAAACTAAATAATATTAAATGAAAGCCTTGTAATTTCAGAAGGTAGATAGGTTAAATAAGTACAAATAAGTGTGACAGCTGTTACTTAAATTTATTATATTTAATTCCACATCAATCTTGACTGTAATAATGTTTGTTGTACTTTTATTACAAAGTGTGCCCCTAAAAGAGTCTTTTTTAACTTCTGTCTAATGCTATTGTAAATGGAGTATAGGTAACTATTAATAAGGTTTGGTAATTAAAAAGTTGACAGAATGAGCCCCCTAGTCTAGAACGTTGCTAAAACTAATAGAATAAAACAGGGTCGAATACCTACCTACCTAATTGATTTAGGTATCTCATGCCTATGTCGACGACCATAAAAAAAAGATATGGTAAGACTTAGCAATAAATAATCCTAATGAAACATAATTGAGATTAAATTTTTAGTACTGTAGGTATACCTAGTGCTGCCATCTGTTGTCCATGTCTAGAAATTTAATCAAATGTGATGTGCTTACGTACTAAGAGATGTCGCTGTAATACCTACCTTAGCAGTTTCTCAGCACCCAAATGTATTTCTCATGCCTGTTAATAATTTCATCAGGTAGGATCAGCTAGGCATAGTTACATCACGCCTATATATCCCGAAGGGGTAGACGGAGTAGTATAAGTAATACATAGACCCACATTTCGAAAATTTACGTTTCCATGTTATTGTAGGCATATACGTACCGCAAACCAGGCACAAATCCAGAATCCGGGCCGCTGCTGGCACATTCCTGTTGGAAAAATCAATCACACACTGCACTATTGCAAAATAAACGCAACTGTGTTCCGTGGGAACCTGCAATCGATTCCCTGGTGGCACATTTATCTCTTTATATTACCTAGTATAGGTACCTAGTTATAAATTATAGTATACATGAGATAGGTACTTAATTCTCAGAGAAAAATACTGGTTACGAGCAATAATACTTTACAGGTAAGTATTATTTTATACAATCGGACTGACCAGTCCGTAGTACGTACTCCTGTAACAAAAGTGCCTATTAGTACCTATAATTTACCGTTAAAACTCGTTTTTGTTAGTAGGCTTACCATCCGTCTGAGTTTTCGAGGATATCCTAGTCTGAAGTGGCCTTTGCCCAGCAGTAGGGCAATAATAGTCTAGTATTACTTTATTTATTATATTTAACTCGGACTTCGGGCATAGACAACATTTAAATATTTCGATCCTGATAGCGAATTTAGACAAAATTATATTGAAATCAACTGTCCTAGGTTGAGTTTTAAAGATGGTTAACCTATTCGTAACTGATATTGGCTATGTCTGGGTAGAGTCGTGAACTCGGCGATCTATCAATGGAATCACGATGCTAGTGTTGTGACCACTAGGTACGTCCACTACATCGATATTGTTTGTAAACATTATGGCTTATTGAATAGAATATAATTATTTATTACATATTATTATTTCAAGTCTATTAGCTTAAACTAAGTATGTAAATATTACCTTGATTACTTAGTTATTATAATAAAGAGAATTTGATATTTGTAAAAAAAATTGAATGTAATGGAATACTCTATAATATACAATGCGTAACCTACTGAACGCAAGACCTCATACACCCCAATTAGAATATTGAGTAAAAAGCATAATACAATGATCAAAACAATTTTTTTTAAAGCTAACTATTTTTATAAAGTAAATTGTGTTGACCCTATCATTACTTTATGCATTCAAAATTGAGTCTTATTGCCTTGACATAAGATTTAATTTGCTTTGGCTCAATCGGCGATCAGTATGGCAAAATACATAATTTAAAAAAAAATACCTATCTTAAATGTAACCGAAATTGATTCAGTAATCAATTATGAACAAACTACTTTCAGGACTTGCGCGTTTATTCTGTTACACCTTGTATGTACATCATATAAATTACAGATATAATTAATGTAGAAATGTTTCAAAGGATGACACAATGGGCGGTCTTATTTCTAAGAGCGATCTTCTAAAGACCACCTTTTTGGCTGGAATAAAAAGTGTAAGAAGAGAATACTGTAGGTAGTCTGTGGTGTACCATTTACATAATACAATCAAATCAATCAAGTATTGATTAACTTGTATTGTTGTGTAAGTATGACGACGTTCGAAAATATGTGAGTGACTCATAGTATTGTTACGGTCACAGGTTTCAGTTTGAATATAGTACAATTTTGTTCTTTAGATACCTGGATAACTATTATGACGATTAATTTACATGACTAGACAAAAAAAACATCTCCGCCACCTTAATATCCAAGAGAAACAGCTAGTTCCATCCATTTTAAGATTAGGTAAACAAAATAAATATTGCTTTATAGTAAAAGCTTTTAAATAACACATGTCTTAAGCACGACCAAACGCTAAAACACTTTCACTCCCGGCGCATAAACAGATTTAAAAAGAGACAGCGAAAACAGACCTCTCAGTTTAATCAATAGAATTCAAGTTTTGAAGCTATCGACCCGTGAAAACAGAACTATCGATATAATAAAGTAAAATGATTAAACAATCGATACTTAGTTTAAGATGACGCCACATATCTACATCACTAGAGGTCGTGAATGTAACGTCTGGTTGAAACCGAAAGTGATGCGTCGTGGGAACAGGGTCAGAGAAGTACACGGACGAGCTCTTAACTGTTTCTATAGTAATAAATTATCCTTAAAAGAGGTTTATTTATATCGAAATGAAATAAAATGTTTTGACACTTTTACACTTCAATATTTTTGCTCAATATTAGGGTTCCGTACCAAAATGGTAAAACGGAACATTTATGGTGAGATTCAGTCTGTCTGTCTGTCTGTCACAGCTGGATATCTCAAGAACTACTAATGCTTTGGAATAGTTTTAGATGACGTTCGCCCAACTATTTTGCAAATATGAAAGCAATAAATATATATGTATATTTTTTGCAACAGGGACTGAAAGGGGGTCTGAAAAATTGGAAGTGGGGCTACTAGGGCATGTGGGGTATCTTAAGAAAGAGCGCAGTTTTCACCTTCTCAAACATTTTTTTCTTTGTTTTTTAGACCGATAGTTTTCGACTTTTGATGAAAAATGTAAAAAAAAATACCGTTCCCCCCTCCCTTATCTCCAAAGAGAAAAATCTGAAATAATTCTATGTGATAGAAGTTTATGTAAAGATTACAGGAAAAATAAAACGAAGTCTCTAAATAGCACACTTTTTTAGAAATCATCAACAAAAGTTACATTAATGCAATAGTCTACACCGCAGTGCACGGTGTTAAAATTCTCTGACGAATAGAGGCCTCGCCGATGAAGAATTAAAAACATGATGGTACGGAACTCTCGGTGCGCGAGTCTGACTCGCTCTTGACAGGTTTTTTTTTTTAACTAGATGGCGCCGGCGTTTCCTAACTGACTGATCTTTGAGAAGAAACACAGCGGTCATGATCTCTTTTAAAGTGTTATTAGGATTTTATGTGAGTCTAACAAACAATGCAGGGTCCTGTCTGAAGGGCTTTCTAAAGAAAGAGCCATTGCAGCTTTGAGTTGGCTTGTCCGAAAAGACGGCATGAAAAGCAGCCTAAGTCCCATGTACAGGGGGCGAGCCTATTGCCGTCAACCGGGAACAAATCCAGACTCTGAGCTGCTACTGTGAAATTTCAGATGGGAAAACCCAACAATACTTTGCCGGACCCGGGAATCGAACCCCAGGGACTCAAGCTTAGCAATAGTGCTTGCACCGCTAGACCCGCGAGGCAGTTCGTGCGTGATCCCTGAGCGTAAGCATAAAAGCCAGCAAAGTATATCTAGGTTTATACGAATATACCTAGATATACATACATAGTTGAAAAAGGTCATGAAAAAAAGACATGACATTTCGGAATACCTAGATACGTATCTAGGGTATTCCAAAATGTCATGTCTTTTAATCTTCGAGTCACAACATGGGGTCTGCATAGTGCAACTAGAGGCATTTGCAATAGCAAATGTCTCTTATTGATGTCATTTGACATTACCACCAGATGACATTATCAACACACAGGAAGAAAGAAAAGACACACATACAAAACATACACATACAAACTTTTATGTAGGTAGTCTTTGTGAATGGTGTAGGTTCGCTGCACCCCAATTTTTTTTTTTTTTTTAATTCAAACTCCAAGTATAAACCAATTACAGGCACTTTTGAATTGTCAAGGAGTCAGTCAGTCAGAAAGTTCAAGCTAGTTGCCCATTTCAAAGCGTATTAGATATCTATGGAGAATAACGAGCAAGAAACTCCCTCAAGTTAAAATTATACAAGTGAGAACGATGTAGAAAACTTACCTCAAAACGCAAAATATACCGTGTTTGATAGAGGCAGGTGTCTAGGAAACAAAAGACAGTTTGATATCAATGTAACCTATCATACATTGTAGCACGAAGTACACGGCTGTGAAGGGAAGCGCGCATTATGTAAAACGTCACTTTTGTCTTTTATCCAGCCTTTACATCGCTCTCCAAATCGTATGTAACAACAGCATCACATAATGAAACGGTGGAAAAACGAATCTGCACGACATCTACATGATCTTCAGTTGTTTTTACAATTTTTTTTTTTGTTTTTTTATCACTAAAATAGTAGATCTGCCCTCGACTTCGTCCGCCCGAAATTTCTTGTTCCCCGGCCCACCTCGTCGCGTCGCATGGCCTGTGCGGTATTAATACGTTTTCGTGTAGCGATCTTTTTGTCTTATTTTTGGTCGGTTAAATACAAACTATTTATCCTCTACTGTTAAAACAAATGTCAATGTGGGCGAAAGGATCGCAAATGTCACGGCGATCATTGAACATTATCGCATCGCTCCAAATTATCTGAAGGTGCATTAAAGATTAAAGTGTTTGCTCCAAATTGGTGAGGTTATTCAATCGTCAATAATGTGATCAATGACTAAAAGTCGGATTCGATGGATAATGCTGTTCTATAAGATGCAGATACGACATTTAGTTAACACTTTTACTTGAAGGTCCTAGATGTATAAGTTTCTAGATAGAACGAGTGGAATAAACCTGAGACCTATCAATGACATCGTATTCAAGAAACAAATTCTTTAGAATTTTAACTTTATTTGAATTACATTAAGAACGTACATAGGTATATAACGTACGTCTACAAATCTGAAATAATACATATCCTGGACTGCACTGTAATTTTTAGAGCCTCACAGTTTTTTGGAAAATAAATCGTCTCAAATAAATATTGTAAAACATTCTAAAAGAGTAACGGTGGAGTTTCTTGCCCATTCTTCTCCATACGAAAACTAGGTACCTTTTGGAATGGGCGACTGGAATCAATTCTATTTTATTGTAAATTTTGACGGTCAAAAGTGCCTTTTATATGCCTATTTGAAATAAATTCTTTGACTTTGTCTCAGTTAGATTATCCAAAAACTACCCTCGTTTCATTTGCCTTCTTCAACTGCAGTCTTGGACCGGTTCTACTGATAGAAAATCAGTTCATCATGTGTTTCTCCTTCCAGATCTAAAGTAGTCATTTGATGCTTTTTGAATGTGTAATATCTTCGCTTATATCACTCATGGGGCAGAATTTACAAGCCCAATTCTATTTGAGCTTGGCAGATGTAATGGCTTTTGTGGTCTAAAAAGCTGTATCAAGTTCCCAATATGTTTTCTCAGTTAATTAAGTTTTCTCCTTAAACAGTCTGACAAAATGTGCAGTCAATTCTGACACAATCTTCTAGTCTTTATCATATCGTTCTCAGAAACCCAAACCGGTTGACAACCAACAATCTTGGACCATTTCTATTGCGAACCTAATCAACAGCATAATAACCTGTATTACAAGTGCTTAAGGTTGATAATTGTTCATTTAAGTCGTCGAGGATTGTGTTAAAAAGTGCAACTATATTAATCAAACGCACATACGCGATACGATTCCGTTTATCTATATTAGATTTGGTACAGTCGGGAAATTCATTTTGTTCTAAAATGAATCTAAATGTTGGGTTATGTAGTCGCAGTCTAGTCTAGCATCACGTCACAAGACCATCCCGTGGCTTAAGTACAGGCGCAAGCACATCAAGCTACTACAATCTGTCAAATTTCTTTAATAGAATTTCAACTTTATCGCAAAAGTATAAAGTTTAAAGTTGATTGGGAAAATTTGACAGTTTCGGGTAGCTTGAGGTGCTGGCGACTGTACAGTGTACATAGTCGGACAAAGTTACTGTTGTCGTGTACAGTTCCAGTACATGGTCCTCCGATGTTTGGCGAATTAACAACCGATATCAAAATAACCAATAATAAAATTAAAATAATAGGGACATAGAAACATAGAAAATGAGGAACCTAGGCACAATCGTTCGACTTCCGGCCTCACCACATCATGAATAAGTGCTTCGCTCGTCAGTAAGATTATTCAATCTATCCCGAACAAAGCCATGACATCCTAACCACAGATTACTTAATAAGCAGACGTCGAAAATTGTATGCAGATGCACAAGCGACGCGCCTGCGTCTTGTCATTTCTGTATGTCTTCTGCCAGATCGCGTTAATACATTTTGTATGAAGAATAATGAAGAAACGTGAAAAGGACGCCGCATCTGCGTCCCGTCCGCTTCTTACGTTTCTTCTATGTGGCCCGCTCCTTAGGTTTCTCCCAATTTACACCACAACATCCGCTTTTCCAATCTCCGCACCCAATATTTCCCAGCTAACAGTCTTTTTAACAAAGTCTTCGGGCTATTTAGCTGGAGACTAGTCTTCTCCAACGGCCATCGGTCTTTCGAAAGACGTGGCGGGCCAGCCCAATGTTAATTCAGATTTACGAAATATAACTTAAACGTAAATCTGTAAAAAAAAAACTTGAACTTACAAAACCTAACGTTATCAGTGTATCACAGTGCAGACCGTACTTGGGTTACATATGACGCAACGTGGAAAGTTGCATGGAATCACACCTGCGCGTGCGCAGAGCTTATCAGCCGCGCAGTAATTAGATAGAAAGGGCCAGTTTGTGGAGACAGAATTGGAGCATGGGGTCCAGGGAGTGCCTGGTGGTGATAATATGATATCATAATAAGTTACACCCAGTGTAACATGTAATACGGTCTATTTTGCTTGGTTAGTCGCGTAATAATTTTTAAATGGACTACTACTACTACTATCTACTATTTTTTACTTTTTGTAACCATATGATAATAAGCCCAGGTTGAGCAAATTCTCATTGGGTTTTTCCATTTGGAGTTTTTCAGTAGCAGCCCAGAGTCTGGATTTGTCTCTGGTTTATGGTAATAGGCTAGCCCCCTATTACATGAAACATAAATTCATCTGGGTCAAAATTTGGGTGTACCTTACTACCAGGTACACTTCTGCCTAACTAACCTAGAAGATAAGCAGCAGTCTATAGTTTACTCTGTCTACGCACACATTCCTGCTAATTTCTTACATCGGACTTTTTATTTTTACCCTTTTATTTTTATATTTTCTGTTTTTATCTGATGTATGTACGACTATTATCTGACTATCTGCTGTATTGTGTGTCTTTTAGTCTGTGCTAAATAAATGTATTTTCTTTCTTTCTTTAACTCTTTGAGGAAAACAGGCATGATGTTATGAGATGATGATGTGAGCTCCTTATCATCATCATCCTATAGCAGCCAACTGCTGGACATAGGCCTCTCCTATTGCACGCCATTCAACTCTATTTTCGCCAACTCTCATCCAGCTGCTACAAGCCATCCTGCGAAGATCGTCGCTCCACCGAGCCTGAGGGCGTCCTACCTTACGTTTACCGATTCGCGGTCTCCACTCAAGAACACGTCTACGCCAACGGTCATCGGTTCTAAGGCTCGGTCGGCCATTGCCACTTCAGCTTGCTTATTCAGTGAGCTATGTCGACAACTTCGGTTCTCTGACGGATCACCTTGTTGCGGATTCGATCCCTCAGAGAGACTCCAAGCGAGCATAGCCCATTCCATAGCTCGCTGAGCGACCTTGAATTTATGGACCAGCCGTACCGTGAGTGTCCACGTTTTCGGCTCCGTAAGTCGTAACTGGCAGGACGCACTGATTGAAGACGTTGAGGCTCTGTGGAATACGCGACGAGAAGACTCGATGAAGCTTCCCAAACGCTGCCCAGCCCCGCTGAATTCTTCCGTTAGCTTCCCTCTCAAAGTTGTTCTTACGAAACTGTAGAGTTTTCCCGAGCTCAACGTATTCTTAAACAACCTCCTCCTCCTCCATATACTACAAGTGATTGATTCAGAAACGACGTTTCTGCAAAACGTTGCAAAACTTGATTTCGTAGCGTTTGGTCCTTAGTCTTCCCCTGACCTTCCGTGAACAGTCATATTAAAAGTCATCAAAGTACCTACTTCAAAATATTTCGACAATTATTCTGACCTGTTACAAGTTCTTGAATCTAAACCAAACCTACTTAAAAATATAATGGTCCTTTGTTGCACAGAAATCTTACAACACCCAAAAAAGTGATTTCAAAAGGACCAATAAATAAGTCTTGGAAATTGTAACAAAAACACCAATCAATAAAATGTTATTTATGAATCTCACAACCGAGGTCGTTGCAGTAACACCAATATGTTTTAAGTTACACACGCATATGTATGACTTGACAGGTTAAGTAGGCGTTTACTCATTTCCTTCGAATGTGTAAAATGTACACGATTCTTAGAATTTACTGTTACTTTGGTTTTCGCAACCGTTAAATAAGTTATTTGAAACAGGGTTGTACGAGTCAAATTATTTCGGAAGTGGTTAAAAAGTTTTCCGGTTTGGTTTGAACTTGCAGCAAGAATGACACGTGTAACAATTACTAAAGGCTAGATTTAAATACATGGAACTTTTGATACTTATTTGTTTTTTTGAAATGATTCGCACTCGCACCACGTCCGCTACGCGTTACGTCCGTTTATGGCCCTATTGTATTCTCGAAAATGCATTTTTTCTCGGATCAGTCGCGTTACAGCCGTTCTACCTAAAGTACACTCAACGCTAAAAGTACTTGTGATTAGAAAAATACCACAATACCAAATTAACATTTTGTGAAGCATCGTACTAGGCGAGCGGACTTATCAGGAGATGCTTTTTGTCGCCCACACGCAATTGCTATGTCTGCAGAAATTGTCAGCTCCTAGAACAACCTCGCAACACATAACCATACATTTTTGACGTTTGAACGTCATTTAACTTTAATAATCGTTTACAAATAAACAACCTTATATTTAACTAGTGACGAGCCAAATTCAATCAAATTAAAGTTAATTAAAAAAATGCATAATATTAATATCCAATTAGTCACTATTTAGATTATTTGAATAAAAACGATGATTGGATTTATACTTTATGGTCCCCACCTATACTATCTGACTTTAAATTTGTTTTATTGGTTAAATCGCGATTTCTTGCCCGTTCTTCTCCATACGAAAACTACCCTTTGGAATGGGCGACTAGAATCAATTCTATTTTATCGTAATTTTTGACGTTCAAAAGTGCCTTATAAGTGCCTATTTGAAATAAATGCTTTGACTTTGACTTTGATTATCTAATCAGTAATTTAATAAACAAAATAATTCCCACAAACTCAACTCAAACTCAAAGCATTTATTTCAATTAAACCATTAATAGGCACTTTTGAATTGTCAAGAAGTCGGTCAGTCAGAAAATATGAAGTTGCTCATTCCAAAGCCTAGTAGGTACCTATGGAGAAGAACGAGCAAGAAACTCCATGGACACTCTTTTTAAATTATATTTTACAAAAATATTAGTTACTTACATAATTACTTTAGAATTTATAATTATATAACGTGAGAACGATGTAAAAGCTAAGTGATGACCAGCCCTAACTGACACAAAGATAGATAGATAAATCGTTTAATTAGTGCAAATTCGTCGGTTTCGAATACCGGATTTTTTCAATACCGGTATAAAAAATTACCCCATAAAAAATTTCCTATACCGGGATTTAATATCGGATTTACGGGATCCCGGTATTTTTTAACTAAAATTTTTCCAATAGTATTTTTTTTATAATTAAATAACTAATAAGTTTCACTAAGAAACAATTAAGTACCGTTTTTTAAATATAAAATAATTTATTTATTGTAACTATAGGCCAGTCACCGTAGACACCAAAATCGCGTTAGGTAGGTCGCAAAAATTGCATTGTACTGATTTTTTTTTGGGATGTTGTTAGGTTAATTACCAATAGTGTAAAACCAAGTTTGCAGCTTCGAAACAGTTTTTGACATATAACTTCTAAAAGGTGTATCCTACGGGAAAGTCACCCGATACACTTTTAAAGAATACAAAACTGTACACACAAACTAGCGCGTGGGTGCATGCCCCTCGCCGTTCCCCTAACTTCCTTCTCACCTCAGGAATCTCAGTATAGTACTTCTATTGTCTATGTACCTCTTGCCTTGATCGAGAGGCAAAAACAAAGACCACCAATTTTTTATTACCATTCATTACCTGCGCAAGTTGTAATCAAATGTAACTAACTGTCTAAATACACCTTGAGATAATTCAAATACGCAGTTTTTAAAACTTAACCAGATAAAAAATAGTTTGAAATTTATTAAGCAATAGTCACCATAGTTTCTACTGAAAATAAAATAAAATCACCAGTACCGAGATTCCGGAATTAGATATTTCAATACCGCTATTGAAAAATGACAAAAATTGTCCGGGATCCCGGTATTGGAAGCCCTAAAACAAAAAAAGGCACAGACGAAAGTCTGACTTAAAAAAACAGTGGCACTCCAGGAGTGCCAACAGAAGTGAAAACTTGAAAAAGCATAGTAATTTTATAAATATATTTGAAGGTCATTCTTCCCAAAGAAAATGTACCGCGCGTTGATGTCTTTATAATGGCTAGAACTTAAAGTGACGGTTACGGTAACAGTGTCGCGAGTTCAATGGTTTTTTCGCATCTCAAAATATGCCCGACCCACCTAAAGAAGTTTTCACTTCAATAAGTCATTACTTTTTAATAATAAAAATAAGTACCTATTATATTTTATGAACTAAACAGATTATAAAAGATAAAAGTCTTAGATAATTCGTGATGTACCTAAGCGGTTTAAAATACTAAGCTTTAGAAGAACTTTCTACGGGCGGTTATTGGAGTAGTTGTAGTTACATAAACAAGTGAAGTTTTAAATGTCACGATGACTGATTTGCTTATCTCGAGTCACGTAGGTATGTAAGTCGGCTGACAGACAGACAGCTCAAGTTAAACCAACTTGAACAACCGAGAAATGTCTCAGACATTGAATACAAATGTCACTTGTGTGGATTTACTTTTGCAATTACTCATTTAAACGTATGTACATTTAAAAATCAGTTCTCTCCGTTTTATGGTCCTTAGGTGTGTGAACCTAAGGACCATTTTTCCACTTTATAAAATGAATTATGGTCCTTTCAGGAACCTCATTTTAGGACTGGTCTAGTGAGCGTGGGGTCCTGGTCCCTGTTTTCGATGCCCAGGTTGAGAAAAGTGTTATTGGGTTTTTCCATTACGAACTTCTCAAAATTAAAAGCCTGTAGTTTGGAAGTTGGCGATGTGATACCCTCGTGCCTCGGAACCTGCGCCTGACCTCTCCGAAGGCTAGTCTCCGTTGAGATTGGCCGCCGCCGCCGCCGTGGCCGAAATACAGTTTGGAGGACTATTTTAGAAGTGGCCTAAGCTAGACCTATGAGATAGATAGAGTACTCTTTATTTTGTACACTACCTTTATACATGAGCATACCTAACGAATAAAAAAATCTAAGTTCATTCAAACTAAAACGTTTAGTATTTCCGAGTTTGTATTCAACTGTATAACAATCGTTCAAAAGTGAATGGATCTAATGTTCCGCCATAAAATAACATTATACAAAAGAGAAATGATGTCTTAATAGAGCCATGTCGTAGTATATATCGCTACTAAGTACGTAATTCATTTAACATCTCTATTAAAAATTATTATTTCCGTGCAATTATTAGCAGCAATGGGTGACGTAGCTTCTTCGGTCGACTGAATACTAGTCATTCAAACTCTTTATGTGGTGCATTAACTGATACACTATAAATAATTATTATATTAACTCAATTAAACATAAATTAGTATCTTCATAAAATCGAATTAATTGATAATTATTCATTTGAAAGAAATAAAGTACATTTATAGCACACGATATTTATAATAAGTACTGCAGACAATAAAAATATAAATAAAGCGCTTAAGTGCGATGTAAGAAAGGCATTTGATTGATCATAAACATAAGTGAAACGAGCCGTTTACAGTGGTCTTAAAATATTTTTTTGCACAGAACAGCAGAACTCCTGAATCTAATGCACGACGTTATTTCACATAAAATCACGCTTTTTCCCATAGGATAGGCAGTTAAACCATTCCCATAAACGAAAAGATTACCAGGTAGGTAAAGGTTTTTGTATTGATAGTTCCAGAATATAATTACTTGCAAACCAAGGTTATCGAAGCTTTTAAATGATTTAAACTTGATTAGCAGAGCGTTGAGTACTTAATGAGGTATGGCGATGGTGAGGGACGCTGCTCAACCTTTTTTTTTCCGAGGGGAAATACTCATGGATACCCTCCGTCTGTGAAAAATGGAGGGTTACCTATGTCGGACGTCCTAAAATTAGCAGAAAATGTTATTGATTTTTTGTCGGGTCATGAATTTAGTACTACAACTTTTTCTAAGGACAAACTTAGGCTATAAATACTTAACAGATACTCGTAAGGACCAATTGCGTAACGAAGGACCAAATTATCAGGCTTTCCTCGGAAGCTCCAACAAGAGACTTGTTTCAAAGATTTCTAAACAATAAAACATAAAAAAACACAAGTCTTACCGACTTCGAGTAAACTTGTAGAACATTCCCTGCTGATCTATTCTGTAAAAATCTCACCGTGTTTTCATTGTGAAAGTTTTTATTACAGAATAGGTTGGCAGAATTCTGTGATCGAATCAGAAATGAAGAAATGAGCCTTCGCCGCAGGAGAACCAACGTAACCGACATAGCCCGAAGAATTACTAAACTTATGTGGCAGAGGGCAGGACATATTGCTCGCAGAACAGATGGCCGATGGGGCCGAAAGGTTCTGGAGTGGCGACCGCGTACCGGAAGACGTAGCGTTGGAAGGCCTCCCACAAGGTGGACCGACGCCCTTGTGAAGGCCGCAGGAACTCGTTGGATGCGAGAAGCACAGAACCGGTCGAAGTGGTGGTGCTTGGGGGAGGCGTATGTCCAGCAGTGTACGTCTTTCGGCTGAAATGATGATGATCAGGTTGGCAGAACTGCCCAGAAGTCGCCTTTGAAGAAGGCCTGAATACCTACAACTATAAAGAATGTAAAAACAATTTTCTCGCATATTTAACAAAATATCAATGGAACCTTTAGGAAAAATTGAGATGCGATAATACGCAGTGTTACAATAAGTTTATCTTTAAACTTTTTGCTCATAAAAAGTAATTAAAACTGATCTTCAAGTTGAAGGCAAAGGGTTTTAGAGTTTTTGGGGACAACCTTCGCCTTGAGTCGAGTTGATTGATGGACGGTGTTTACCTTAGCGGGACATTTTTTTTGTAATTCTTTACACCTGCGATCTTTGATAAGGTCTTTTATTAGGTACCTACCTCAAGGTAATAAATCAAGTACGTCTATGATAGACTGTTAGATGTTCCCTAAATACGTAAAATTTCGCTACTGAGATATTTTTTTGGAAATAATGTAGGTAACGGTCCTATGGTCTGGAGTTTCTTGGCCACGCATAGTAAGAAAGAAAGAAAAACGTCTATTTGCAATAAACGTGACGCAGAGAAAGGGGGTATTCCTCGAAACGCACCAACGTTGAAACGCACCAAATGAAACGTCTATCGATATAATTTATTACGAATCCTTCACGCTTTTCTCTATGTTTCATCGTTGATGCATTTCGAGGAATAAAATTATAATAGATATTTTATTTTGATTAATATTTAAAAAAAATTGAGGACTACTTTTGGTGCGTTTCAAAGTTGGTGCATTTCGAGGAATACCCCAGAGAAAGAAAACAAACTTAAAAATAGTTGAAGAGTTGGGGCTAAATATGCGTCAAACCCACGGAGAGATTTTTCTACTAGATAGACGCACGCATTTTATTCTACAGGCAGATGCTGGATGCGTCAAGCTGAAGACAGGGCGCTATGGCGCTCATTAGGGGAGGCCTATGTCCAGCAGTGGACTGCTATAGGCTGATGATGATGGTGATTATATTCTACAAGACCATTAACTTTTGTTTTGTAAGCAATTAGAACTTTGAACTGAATTTGATAGCCAACGAAGACATAAACCTTCATAGGTCAGTCCACAATACCCAATGTTCAAATTTTCCTAAAGTAGTAGGTACAGGCTATAATATTGAACTAGCTTCTGCTCGCGACTTCTTCCGCGTGAAATTCGTCCTTTCCTCTAAAAATTTCGAAAATGTATGTTTATGATCTTTAAATTGTCATTTATTTAGATAAATAAGTATTCGGGCCAATTTTTAAGTTTATAGATCAAAGGGATCAGATTTTTTAAAGAAACTGTACCTATCCCGGCTTTTCACCCCCAAAGGGGTGGCATTTTGAAAAATCGTTTGGGATCATTAATAAGAAGAAGTAAGTAGGTACCAGATAAATATTTACCGGCAAAACAAAATCTATTATTAGTCCCGCTAAACTGTCTTATTATACTGCACATTATTTTATAGAACTGCTACAAGATCTTCAGTTGTTAGGCGCCAAGCGCATCTGACATCTCGAGCAAGCGCAGTAAGCACGCGACCGGCGCGAAATATAGACGCGCGGGAACTTTAAACGTGTGTGCAGTGACTGTTGCAACTGCAACGCGAATTTATTTTCGTAAATCCATTTGTGGTTTTTGGTGTGAACTGGGGAGTTTGTGGAGGTAAGTGTTTTTGAAATATATAGTTAAGTTTTTGGCGAGGAAAAGGAACTGCATTTTTGGCGAAGTTATTTTAAGTTGACAAAAAATATGGAGCAATTTTTTCACGGCTGTTTTATTATAAATAATTTAATATTATGCAGATACATTTTTTACCATTTTAAACTCGCAAAATCTACAAATAAGATTATGTGAATGCATCGACAATTTGAGTTAAGTAATTAAGAGTTCATTCAACTTATTATATACTTACTACTACTTGTGATATAAATATAATAAGTAAATAACCTTACCTTACTTTAAAACGACTGTATCTTTACAAAATATCAAATCGATTGTATTCACAAAAAGATCCGTGCGTGTCCTTAATCTAAATGTTACCGAAATATTTCTGCTAACCTGACATTTGAACTATGATCCTTATATAGAGGTCTTATGCAAACGATTTACATTTCAGTAGATCAAAATACCTAGCGTATTTTGTTAAGCAATAAAATAAGAAAGCTATTTTTTATAAATCTTTATATTATGTATATCCTTTGATGTAAGTATATAAATAAATAAAAAAAACGATACTTTTTTAAATCTTAAGTTTGTAATGTTACAATTATTATTATTATTTATTATTATGAGCCTGTGTTGTCCCACTGCAGGGCAAAGGCCTCCCTTCCCTCTTTCCACTTTTCTCGGTCTACTGCGATTGTCGGCCAATCCTTTATGAAGGAGTCCAGCTCATCCCGCCATCTCTTTCTGGGCAATTACATAATTATTAAATAGGTACTAGTTTCAGGCTTTCAGCCACCCTTCAAATATCTACCAAAAGAATGCATGAACACTGAATTTGGTCCTCTGATCATTTAAAACTTTTCATACTTACTCTCCAACTTAATGCATCTTTATGTTGTCGCGTGTGTAATCTTGAACAATGGCGAAGACGCATACCTAAGTTTCTTGTATCGTAAAAGGCAAGAAGGAAATGCTAAGATGCGTGAAAACTTCCCTATATATTTATCACTAGCAGCGGCCCGCGGTTTCACCCGCGTAAGTTTCGATCCTGTCGGAATATCGGGATAAAAAGTACCCTATGTGTTAATCCAGGAAATGATCTATCTATGTGCCTATTTTCATCCAAATCTGTTCAACGGTTTACGCGTGATTGGGTAACAAACATCCAAACATCTTCACAAACTTTCATTTATAATATTAGTAGGATTTATTTGCTGTGTGCACTATAAAAAGGTCAAGGGCAGTAGTGTTCAAGTATGCAAAAACATACCTACCATATCCACAAACTACGTCTAAAAGATATTACAACGCAACATTAACAATTACGGAACTCATTTCCGGACCTTTTACCAAGAACAGCTTTAAACGTAAAACATTAAAATATTAATAAAATAATTCGTTCCATAACATTAGGAAGAGCACAGATAATATAAACTGACCTTGAAGCTTGTTGGTGAACCTTTCGTTTTGCTCTATAATAGCAGTATGAATGGGGGGCCAAGTGCTGAGGTATAACACTAAGTAACTACTTACAGAAGGGCAAATTATTATGAGAAATAACTCATAATTCTAAAATGAATTGGGGAGCCGCGAGAGATTGAACAGCATAAGGTGAGAACATTGTAATATCCAATTGTAAATACTGTAAAAGCTAAAAGCCAATTATAAAAAAAAAACTAACCATGAAGTTTCTTGCCGGCTCTTGTCATAAGAATCCGAAATGGACTGCACCTAACTTCTGACGTTTTCATAAGTACCCATGTAGGTTTATGTAAAATAAAAATAAAAAATTGGTGAAGAAGATCGTGTGCGGGGTGAAATTTGAAACGCTTTCAACACGTCAAAACCAAGAGAAGATTTTTTGGTCCTAACGGTTGCGGGAAAAGAGTTCCTGGAAGGATTTGGGGGAGGTCTTTGTCCAGCAGTGGGACAGCAAAGGCAAGCAAAAAAAAAACGGTCATATATTCGGGCATCATTCGTATTTGAACTTCTCAACCTATCTGTTTAGTGTTCGTAGCTTGTACCGTGATAAATAACTGAGCAATTTAAACTTGAACAACTTACATAATGATAACTTATTTGGTATCGACCTTAAAATAATGAGTTCTGTAAAAAATGCTTTGCTAAATAAAATTGCATTAGATATTATAGATTTAACGTAGCAAATTCTGTTTTATTTAGAATTTTGTTTTGTTTTAGCTCTAGCCCGCGGCTCTGATCGCGTAGAGGTCGGGAATTATCCCCGGGAATATACTACTGAGATTAAAAGTATCCTATGTACTAACCTAGGTAATGGTCTATCCGTGTGCCAACGTTTATCTATTAAAAGCCGTTAAAGAAAGCTTGGATGAGTCATTCAGGTAGATATTCAAAAAAAAAAACTATAGAGATTCATTCAACATTCATTGCGTTATTTAGGTACGTTGCTGAGCAGACGTATTTTTTGAACAAATAATGGATTAACAATATCTTTCAAAATGATTCAGATTGTGATGAATAGTGTGTGTTACGCAAATAGAGTGCAGGAAGACCTAATGTAGGTCCCGCAAAATTACATAATATACAAAGCAATCCTTGGGTACGCATAGACTTTCCAAAACAATTCTGGACTTCCGAATACAATTACATCTACCTCTTGCACCAACACCGCATCTAATTCTGCCCATACACCACTGTATGAGCACCGTGAAGGATGCCCATTATTGCCCATTGATGATGACTTACGGCAACCGTCCTTCATACCAATGGTACCGCTGGGTACCACCATATCAATACCATCTACATTATCTACATCTCGATGTGGTAGATCCGTCTATTGTTTGTTTAACTGTTAAGCCAGAAATCCGGTTTAACGCGAGGTTTGTTTTTACTTATGTCTACTGTCTACAAATGTACCTATAGGTACATTAGGTACAAGTGTACAGGAGGCCTAAAAAGGCTACTTTGGCAGAATCATAAAAGGATAACTTTATGAATCATAATATGGCGAAGACAGTCCGTGGTTTTCTTTTTTTCGCTGCACTACGTAGGTATAATCAAAGAGATTGGGATTGGATTTGGATTGGATTGATTTGGTATTTTAGCAACAAACAAAAAAAAACTGAAAATGCTTCACCAATGGGATTTGATACGATTAATTTAACAGTTAACTGTCCATTATGATTCATAATGTTATCCTTTTATGATTCTGCCTAAGTGGCCTTTTTAGGCCCCCAGGCCTCAGGCAAGGCATTACCTGGTCTACTCTGTAAAAACCTTACCTAAAAAACTTAAGTGAAGTGTGCTGTATTCCCACTTGATGCTAGGGGTAGACAGCTCATTTCAAGCTCACTAAAACTAAGTTCTCACGGTAAGGTTTACATAGAATCGATCGACAAGTGACATTACAGCTCGCTTCAAGTTCGCCTAAGTTTTCACAGTGACATTTTTGCAGAACAGCTCGGAGTGCCTTATTTAGTGTACCTAGAGCTAAGAAAAGAAACTGTACGGATCAGTAGGACGATTAGCATTCCTTTTTTGCAAAGGGAACACGGGCACTGAACAAGAAGGTAGTCATTTTAACAATAAACTATCTTGATTCACAGGTAAGTAGTCAGATATTGATTAGATAGCACCTCGCACCTCGCACCTCGCACCTCGCACCGCGCACCTCGCACCTCGCACCTCGCACCTCGCACCTCGCACCTCGCACCTCGCACCTCGCACCTCGCACCTCGCACCTCGCACCTCGCACCTCGCACCTCGCTTCGCGCAGCTGAATGTTGATCCAAATATTTTTGCGTATCGATTTCAAAAAGTTCATTTTTACTTGTAAAATTTTATAGCTAGGTCTTCTTAACGTATCGACATAGATCAATTTTCGACTGAAAATTGCGTTATCGGACAGAAGATGCATGGTTGCATGAAAGACTCTGAAAAAGGTAAAAATGGTCCAAATGTTCACTAGCAATGTGTCCAATATGTAACTGAAATAAACACTGACTTAATAGAAACGGTCATAACAAGCAGGTATCACGCGTTTCATAGTTTTTTGTTTCATTGCGCACCAAGCTAGCGATATCCATTGTCTCCGCACAATATAACCATTAATGTATATCGTTTGGGTAAATCTGGGTTCTTGGGTAAGAGGCTCTATCAGAACTCTTTGAGGTGATTGATGAGAAAAATTCTTTGAGCTGAGATTAGAAAATGTACATAGAACTGTTGTTACTTGTTATTTCATTTGCTTCACTATGCGGCTAGCTTGCAGTATTCTAGCAGTATATTTAGATACTAGCTTCTGCCCGCGACTTCGTACGCGGATCCTGTTGCTTATGCCAGCGACAACGGGGTCGTCAAAATCGAAGATCTGAAACGTCTGATGTCGAATTCTAAGAACCCGGGGACTGGATAACAACGGGATGCGCGAGACGATTCGAGACGACATTTTCAGGCAATAATGAACCAATAGGGTGGTAAACTTGGCCTTGCACTTTGAATGTTGGCATAAATGGGCCTTCTGAAATCTGTTTCGCAACAAAAGATGCCATTTCAAAGGCATTATTGTACGAACGTATGTTGTCCAAGAAATGTTTTGACTGTGATGGTCACCGATTAGCAGTGATCTTAATATTTCTGGAGGATTTTGCAATATTTCAATATGTACTTTCCCACCTGAGCAACACATACCGTTTGTTTCTTTTTGCTATTTAACAGCTTCACAAAAAGTAAAAATTTTAACCATACCTCCGATGGCGGAATATGTGGCGTAGTCAATCATAGGAGTATACGTAAATGCACTCCGTTCCTTATCAACCCAAGGAAGGTCGCCATGCCCTACGGATGATATCGACATTCTGTTCAGAGAATGTCGAAGTCGATCAGAATTCAAACGTTCGTTGCGCTCTTCTTAATCTGTCTCTTCATGCCGTACTCCAGCAATTCTTTCTTTCTCACTTTCTGTTTATGAATATTTTGTTGTGTGCGTGTTCGGAACAATGTATGATAATCTCACCGTATCAGCGGTCAGTCGCGCATCATATTCTTCACTGATCTCTAGAGATCTGGATGTAGATGCGTAAATACGCTGAGAACGCAGGCGTGCTTCGCGATCCGAAGAGGTTTCCACGGAGCGAGTTGCAGCCTGATGTTCTCAAACAGCATCAAGTCTCTCCTGACGCTCTTCGGCAGATTCTTGGGATCTTATGATCCTCAATCTTTTAGCTCCTTTGGAACATTGGGAAAGATTTGACCTCTTTCTAGGCATGGTTATAGTTTTATTATGAAGATACCTGATCAATTAAAATCTAAGTGACTGCTCCCCTACCAGGGTGCCCAGACACGGGATCGTCTGGCGCCCATGTGCTGGTTTGGTCCCTGGGGTGGTCACGGCGTGCTATGTGTTCTGGTGCGCCGGTGATGGGGAGTACTCCCCAGCGGAGGGTCCGGTGACGGACAGCCGCGGCGGGTTCACGGATGAGTGCTAACGCGTGCCCATGTTCCCGCCGTAAGCGGCAGAGGAGGACACAGTGGAGTTTTAGTGGGTTAGAGTCCCACATAACTGCACTATCTCCCCGTGGTAGTGTAGAATGCATGAGCATTTCTTCACGTTAAAAAAAAATAAATGGGAGTTTTGGCTAGTAGAGTCAAATTTTCAATGATATCCACATCAGATGTTTCTGATCTTCGATTTTTATAAGTCAACAGGAAATGCCCATCAGACCGAATAACTTTTACTAAGACGTCATTCCTTTAAGTGTTATGGTGTAGCTGGGCTCTTGGAGTTCCCCATCAGGTGTTCCAGATCTTCAAATTTATTCTCTCAGCAGAAAATCTTCATCACGTGGAACAATTTTTGCTATGGTACCATTTTTGTATCTCCTATAGTTAAGCTGGTCTGTTTCGGTTCTGCATCAGGTGTTCAAGTTTCCAAGAAAAATTATAGCCTGAATGTTGTCCAGCCATATAATAACTATACAACAAAAAAAAAAACATTCAAATCCGTCCAGTAGTTCCGAAGATCGGACGCGCAGGCCCGAGGCGTGTACGTACCTACTCTGATAGAATACCTTAAGAGCCTATACTACCTCAAATGGCTTAGCATGATCCTCCGTTATGTCGAAAATTCCGCAGCATTAATTTTGAATTAAATATATGCTAAAGTTGAGGATTAATGTAAGGTCTTATGTTAGACGAAAACACGATTCCATAAAATTTTCTCGATAGAAAAAAATTCCAAAGTTACCTCCAAACCGAACAATAAACCGCTGGTATTCAAAAAATACTTCAAATTAGATCATGAAACTTTGCGTACTAACTGAACTAACTATAAAGCAGGTCTTATGTTAGTTAGTTTTTTTGAATTACCTTTATTTTCACCGTAAAAAGCAAATACCTAAACTATTGGCGCTGCCTCCCGCCCAGCACCGCACTCTGTCTCGCTTTCACACAGTCCGCGAGCAGTCGATTCGCACACTTAGCGACATTAGTGCGTACGCAGTAAAAAAATGACGTATTTTGTAGTGCTGTCATAATTCGTGAGTATCCCTTATTTTAAAATTCGATAACCAAGCTTCACACGTAACATGTAACATTGAATACAATAGATACTTATGTACAGATAGCTGGCAGGATGATTTACTACAACGTGATAACAACTTGAATATTATACATTTGAACATAAGATCACTCAGAAAAAACTTTAGTCAACTACAAGTATTAATAGACAACTGCAGGGAAAAACTGGATATTATTGCATTAACAGAGATTAACATCAGAAAACATGAACTATGTTTGTACACTTTAGAAGGATATAACACATACATAAATACAAGGGAAACTAGAAGAGGAGGTGGGATTTTAGTTTATGTAAACAACAAGTTAAATTTTACTGCCACCACAATTAAATCTAATTATTATGAGATGATACACGGGCAGCTTTTCCAAGATGGAAATAAAATTATTCATATTTTGGCTATCTACAGGCCGCCAAATACAAACAAACATGGTTTTGTTGAAGAAGTGCATAGACTATTGTCCAAGATTCCCTTAGGATGTGACGTAGTTATGATTGGTGATACAAACATAGATTTGATGTGTAAAACCGGCAGCGTAATCAATAACTACACAAATAATATGAGTGAGTTGGGCTTGGAATGTGCTATCCGTGACGTAACGCGAGAGGAAATGTACGGCGACACAGTGACGCGGTCGTGCATCGACCATGTGTGGGTTCGAACTCAGCGTGCAATATCTGCGTATGTGTTGACGGTAAAGATATCAGATCATTATGTTGTAGGTGTGCGCCTCGCTAGTAAATTGGTTGTGGACGATGTTCCGAGTGCATTGAAATCTTATAAGACTATTATTGACGTGACAACGTCTTAAATTAGGTTGCGACTGGGAGTCACTTATGAAAAAGTGTAACGCTCGGTAACGTTACGATGAGTCATCGAACGAGAGAGAGGCCCGCCGAATGCCTTGCGTCTCTCTCCCACTCAACTATGATCGGATGATCGGTCGTTGTCACGTAAAATCTTCGCCCGTAAAACCGACTTTACAGGCAACCATTTTTTTTTTGTGATAAAAAGGTATTAGAAAAACTTGAAAATGTTTCATGGAATGAGCTGTTAAATTGTGAATGTCCAA
Organism: Oligia fasciuncula; assembly: GCA_963082905.1. Lineage (NCBI taxonomy): Eukaryota > Metazoa > Arthropoda > Insecta > Lepidoptera > Noctuidae > Oligia > Oligia fasciuncula. The sequence continues at coordinate 17,913,038 of OY720406.1, read as the reverse complement.
TAGACCTGTATAACAGATTATGTTCAATTTTTTCTGATGTTTATAATGAAGCTAAAATTCAAGTATTAGTGCGCAATACAAGGAAAAGTAAACCTTGGATCACGCAAAAGCTTAAGAAAATGATATGTATTAGGGATAGGCTGTTTAGAAATTGTAAAAATAAACCAGAGGATATGAATTTGCGTAGACAATATAATAGATTTAGAAATAGATTAAATAAATATATAAATAAAGCGAAAAATAAATACCGCCAAGAAGAAATAAAAAAATGTAAAAAAAATATTAGAAAGATTTGGACTAAAATTAATTCATGGATAGGAATTGAAAAAAGAAGTGTCGATTCTGTTATTTTAAAATATTTAGGAAAATTAGAAGGTTCGGTTGATAGCATATGTAATAAATTTTCAACAACATTTACCAAAGAAATATTAGATATAAAACATGCCTGTAGTCATAGGTTTTTGGAAAGATCTAGCTATGTTGTTCCTGTAAATGTTTCATTGCGGTTTCAGAAAGCTTATCCAATAGATATAGATAAAATAATAAATTTGCTAAGTTGTGATAAGTCTGAAGGAGTAGATAAAATTAGAGTTAAAGAAATTAAATTATTAAAAGCTAAGTTGAGCCCTGTTATTGCTTTATTTATTAATTTGTGTGTTGAAAAGGGGTTATACCCCGATAAATTAAAAACAGCATTAATAAGACCTATTTTTAAACAAGGTGCACATAGTGATTACTCAAACTACAGGCCAATAGCCTTATTGTCAGTTATAAATAAAATAGTAGAAAAATTTATTGTGAATCAGGTAAGTGTTTTCTTGGAAAAACACAATATTCTGACAAATGCACAACATGGATTCCGACGTGGGCGGAGCACGGCGACGGCCCTGGCGCAGTTCGCGGACTACGTCAATGAGTGTTTGGGTCAGAGGAAGCAGGTGGTGGTGGTCTACATTGATTTCAAAAAAGCATTTGACACCTTGGAACACCACCAGCTGCTTCAAGCCATGGAGGAGTGCGGGGTCGCGGGACCACTGAACAGGTGGTTCCGTGCCTACCTCACAGACCGGACACTGCGAACGCTCATTGACGGCGTCGTCGGAGAGTCCAGACACGTTACGTGTGGTGTGCCAACCGGATCCGTGTTTGGTCCCGTCGGATACATCATGCATGTCAACAGCATGTGCAATGCGATTCGTAAATGTCGCATATATATGTATGCTGATGATACTTGTCTAGTTTATGCAGATAAAGACTTAAATGTAATTGAAAGTAACATTCAGGAGGATTTTACTAATATTATCAAATGGGCTCATGACAATGGCATCATAATTAATATAAATAAAACCAAATGTATGCGTATACAATCTCCTTACCTTAAAAAAATCGAACGTCCGCCGCGCATAGTGGGGCATAGCTATGAGTGTCTGCACAGTGGTGGACTGACGTTGTGTGAGTGTGCAAACATTGAGGTGGTGGAGGAATACAGGTACTTGGGTTTAGACATAGACAACAGCTTCTCATGGAGAACACACATCACACACTTATGTGACAAACTCAGGTATGTACTTGTAAAATTCCACCACCTTAGTTTTGTGTTGGATAGGGCAACATTGTACATGGTCTACTATGCGCTGGTGGACTCGCTGCTTTCTTATGGGCTGGCGTGCTATGGTAACACATTTAAAACTTATTTGGATAAAATAAAAAAACTGCAAATCAGATTCATGAAACTATTAGTAGATAAAAACACAAAAAACCGTTGTAAAAGTAGTGATTATGAAGACTTATTTTTGGAATGTAAAATGCTGCCGGTCCATGAGAGGGTAGTGATGTCAGTAGCTTTGGAACAGTATTGTAGCAATGAATTTAAAAACAATATTATACGCACAAGATCTCAAAGGAACAATAATATGAGAAGATTTGTAGTGCCCACCTCTAATAATTATTATGGTCGAAGGTGTAGAAATTTTTTAGTCCCTACTATTTTTAATAACCTTCCAGTCGATATAAACAGTTGTATCACAAAAACCGCCTTTATGAATGAATGAATTGCACCGATCCCAGCGTGGTTAAACCAGACTCGATTAATCGAATGAACCCCAAGATTCGCACTAGCTCCTGTAGCCTCATGTTCATGGTGCTACAGCGACCATTGCATATCAAGGAATAGACCGGGGGGCGCGTTAATGGTAGGGAAGACGTGCCCGTAGGATAGGTAAGGATTTAAGAGCCTACCGGATATGCATCCTAGAGTAAGCATTGGACTAGTGGAGAGATGGGTAATTATTATCTATGGATGGGCATCTTTTATCGACCTTGCCGCTTGGTTGGTTCAGGTCGAGCTTCCTCGGTGCGTCTTTTGGCGAGCTTCTTCTGCTTTCTCGGTTCTTTTGTATGTCATTGCTCAGCTGTGTTGTGTTAAATGTTGCTGTTGTCAATGTCTTCGTCGGAAGTTTCGCTACTATCCGTTTCCAGTTTTTTGTAAATCTCGCTAGCAGCGATCTTGATTTTACTTCTATCTTCTGCTGTATCCATCCAAAAATTGGTTCCCTTGTCGAAGTACTTCATGTCCTGTTTTAAATTGTCGTTCCATGTGTAAATAGGTCGGCCGACCTTCTTGGATTTGGCCTTGTACTGCATTGCTGCGTGCAGTAGATGTGGTTTGCGGCGCCTGTAGACATGTGCGAGGTAGCACATCCGGTGGTTCTTGATGCGTTTGGTTACTGTTTTTCCGTCTAAGATTTCATGCATTTTCTTTTGTCTTGGTTTATTCCTAGAGTGGTTAATCAAGTCTCTCATGATAACTCGCTCATATCTTCTGAGTCTTGACCTGTTAGCTTTGGTAAGTGCCGATACTTTCAGACCATGTATCATACACGGTACAATCACCATTCGGTACATGAGTCTGGCTAATTTCCAGTCCATATTTGAGTTATTTATGAATGGTAGTAATGATTTGGCGTTTTTCATGGCCTGTTCGCAACGTTTTTTTATAGTGCTTTTTCTGCTTAATGTAGATGTTATGTATGTCCCTAGATATTTAATTTCGTCACATGTCGGTATACTTATTCCATTAAGGGTTACGTGTGTCGTTTTCTGTGTAGTTATGGGGTCCCTAATTAGTATTTTTGTTTTTGTTTCATTTATTTGGAGGCCTACACTGTCTAGTAGGGGTTTAATATGGTATAGGATACCTTCTAACCTTTCTAGGTCATCTGAAATGAAGATAAGGTCGTCCGCAAATGATAGTACTAGGGGGAGTGAGATTTCGCGATCCTGGTCGAGTTTTATTAATTGGGTTTCCTCTTCGAGGGTTCTAAGGACTTCGTCAATGACCAGTGTAAACAGGCGAGGGGACAGAGGGCAACCTTGTTTGACTCCCTTGCCTTTGATAATCCAACTGCTTTGCTGTCCACACCATTTGATGCATGTTCGTTCATTCAAACATACCTTGATTATCCTGTTGGTTAGCGATTTGTTGGTTCGTTGTAATAGGATATCCCTCAGTGCATTAAGGTCAACATTGTCAAAGGCCTTTTCTATGTCGAGGGCAAGCACATAAGTTCTTTTACCTGCCCGCCATTCTTCGTCTAAGACCCTTTTAAGTGTAAACATATGGTCGTCTGTTGATCTATTGTTTAAAAAGGCCGCTTGATAGCTTCCCAGTTCCGATATTGTCTCGTCTAGTTTTTTAAGTACGTAGGAGGCGTAAATCCTGTAACCCGTGTTGCAAACCGATATGCGGCGATATTCATTCGCATTTTTAGGGTTATTATTTTTTGGAATTGGTATTTGTACGGTCTCCAGCCACGCGTCGGGTGCTTCGTTCTGTGTCCAAGCTTTTTTCATGTGTTTGGTGACGGCTTCTTGTAATATTTCTGGCATTGCTTTGTACAGCTCGATTACCACTTGGTCAGTTCCGGGGGCTGTCCCGTTCCGCATTTTATTAATTATTCCCATTATGTCATCTGCAATGGGACCGTCACACTGTACTTCGGTTATCGGGTTTTTTATATTAACTGTTGGTATAAGATGGCCCTCGGATTTTTTTAGTATTTGCTCCCATTTGGTCATCGGTATATAAGTGGATCTTTTTCGACGTTTTGCTTGAAGTTTGTTTCTACTGTAAAAAAAGTATAGCATCTGCATGCGTTTTGCAGGGTGGTTTTTCCCCAGTCCATTTAGACAGGCCCTGCATGCTTTTTGCTCTTCCTGATATTTGACCTTTTGAAGTGTTGCCTGACATTCTTTTACTAGGTTGTGCCTATTTGGGTTATCAGGTTGCCTTCTTTGTAGGAATTTGGCTTTTTGTAGTTTAGCAAGAGCTAGTCGATGCTCCCTGGAGAGAACTGGCTGAAGAATCAGAGTTTCCTGGGCAGCCGATTTTAATACTTCCGTTATGGTATTCCAGGGTATTTCGATGTTTTTGTCCGTTGAGTTGATTCCTATATCTTTTAGTTTTTTTGTTATACAATCTTGGTATTTTGTTTTCGTGAATTTACTATTGAGGGATTGATAATAGCACTGTTTATAGTTGAAGTCCTTGGCCGCAATTGTTGTTTCCTTCGCGGCTTGCTGTTGTCCTTGTGCATTAATGTGTTTGGTGTTTTCTTTTTTGTTTGAAGTTCGGTTTGTTCTTAGCCGACCCCAGATTATTTTATGGTCGGAAGTGCCCCTAGCGGCCCATTCGCCTTTAATAAGTTCGAAGAGTTTCTCTGTTGCATGTGGCGTTATAATGTGATCCAATTGGGATTTCTGAGTGCCCTTTGACCATGTTATCCTGCATGATGATCTCGCTTTTGTAGTTTCTATTTGCAGTTTTTCCCTGTTGGCTATATCCATTAACATTTCCCCGTTGTAGTTAGAAAAGTCATGGTGTAGGTTTTGGTGGATCAGTCCTTTGCGTTGGAAACTTTTTGTATCATGTCGACCAATATGAGCGTTGAAGTCGCCAAGAATTATTAAGGTACATTTCCTTGGTTTTTGTCTGATCAAGTTTAATAAGCCTGTGAAGGATCTGTTTGCTATAGATGTACAACTGTTGATGTGAGAGTTGATTATATACAGTTGAGCAGGCTTGTCGTTTCCCCTGTTAACTTTAAGAGTAGCTGACATCGCGTCTGTATCCTTTTTTCTGTTGACTAGTTCAATTTGGGCATCTTTTCTGATTAGAATTGCAAGTCCCCGGTGTGTTTTACCTGAGGTTCCATAGAGGTGCCATTCGTAGTGTGTAGAGTTGTATGTTCCAGAGTTCATACCTGTTTCTTGTATGCAGGCTGCATGAATGCCCCTAATTGAGAGTTCAGCGTCAATTTTATCTTTTTTGGTCGGTTTTGAGGCCCCACGGACGTTCCAGGTTGCAATACGCAATTCTGAGCAAGTATATTTTGTTGCGGTAGTCGGCTGGTTTCTAAGTATTGTGAACCCAGTAGCATCTGCGACTACATCTGATACCTGTGTATACATTGATGTTTGTTGTTCATACTGTGTTCCAACGCTAGCTAATTGAGGGCTGTTCGTTTGAGACTGGGGTATTATGGGTTGACCTTGCTTATCCCGTGCGTTGTACTGGTTAGTTATAGGCTTATTATGCTGTGTTATTTTGACGTTGTTTAATTTTTGCATAAGATCTGTCGGGTTGCTGTTGTAATGCTCGTCTTCAGTCATGACCCAGCTATCATAGTGCTGGTCCTTGTAGCGGATATGTATGTTGCCGGGTACTGGTTCGCCGGTAGGTGAATACACTTGTGTGTGTCTTGTATCCGTGTGCACGTGCAGATTTACAAGATAGAACTCGGACGCGGCGATTAAGATGTCCTCTCCTCCCCAGAAGGTCTTGTTAAACTGCATGGTTATGTATTTTGTTATCCTTTGTTCCTGGGAGAGATTGCTGTTAGGGAAAAATTCTTGTATATTATTTAAAAGTGCTAGGCGAATTCTGTCGTCATTTCGATGTTCCCGTACATATGGGGCGAGGTCCTTGCGGACAGACACGTGATCGAAAGTTAAACCCATTACATTATTTATTTGATGGGCTATAGCCCTAAATAGGCAATTGCCGTCTTTTGTCATACGCACCATAATGCCCATTTTTAAAGACAAAAGCCTTTTGTTTATATGGTATTGCAAGACTTTCTCAGCGAACATGTGCCGTGTGGCTTTTTGAGAAACAATAAAGCTGACAGGGGGCGCCTCAGATTTATGAGCTTTGCTATTTTTTGTTACTTAGCTTAACCTTTTTCCACTTCGAGTCGCGCACGTGTACAAAACTTGACTTACAGGCCAGGAAATATTTAGCTTGTTCAAGGCAGTTTTGGTAGTTTAGTACAATGTTAAATGAAGAAAAGCGTGGAATACGAATTCTAGAGCGATACCGTATTTTAGGCTAGAATAATGGAGTGTACTAGTTTATCCCTCGCTCCTAGATGTAATATGCATACATTTCCCTAAAGCCTATTTTTAGCTTATATTGATGTTAAATTCGCGCGTGGCTTCAACAGTCCAAATTAAGAAAACAAAGCGCGTCCGGATACAGCTTCTAATGGAGATCCCTGAAAATAAATATACGGAAAGATCTCACCAAATTGGCCCGCTAAGGTCTCTCGACGTCACCAAGGTCCTCGGCTGGACGGCCTAGGTCTCGGACTTGTATATCAGGAACACACGTATGCCACTTTACCACCGTTTTAAGGCGTTTTAATTTGCACCCACAAAACAACACGCGAAACACCGTTATGCCTGTTTAGTTAGAGCCATGTGCTACGCACGTTGCGTCAAGTATAAACAAAGGCTGGACACGACACGTCTGTCCCCTTCGGCGGTCACTACCCGAATCCAGTTGTATCACAAAAACCGCCTTTAAAAATAAAATACATAAGTACCTCTTTAATGTTTTTTGTCAAAGCCTCACTATAGAGAATAACTAAACATAAATTAAAAATGTCTTTTTTTTTTTTAATTTAAGAAATAAAGAAATAGTTTTAATTACATGTACCTATGTGAAAAAGTGTCAGTAAAAAATTAAATAAATGTTAATAGTTAGAAAAAAGGAGCTACGTCTGCCAACAAACTGTTTTGCAGTTTGGCGGAGGTAAATATAATATGTTAAAAATTGTTTCTGTGAATAAACACTTTTTCATTTTTTTTTTTTCATTTTTTTTTTTTTCATCGTGCGAGAGAGATAAAGAGTGAATTTTAGCTGAGGTAGTATAGGCTCTTAACAAATGTTCGCCGTGATTCTTTAAATTGACATAACTTTTTTATTTATGAACCGATTGACATGAAATAAACACTAAATGTTAAGTTAAGCCTACTACAATATATTAGTGAAACCGCATCTAAATCGAATAAGCCGTTTCTGATATTAGCGTGCACAAACAAACAGACAAACAGACAAAAAAAAATTAATTACAATTTCGGGTTCGGCATCGATATAATAACAACCCCTGCTACTTTTTTTTTATATATTTCCATTGTACAGACACCACTTTTCTACAAATTTATAAAATATAGAAGAAGATAGATAGAAGAAGAAGATATAGACTAGTGTTGCCTATAACAGGCATTCTAAAAAGACTCAACAGCGGTGCTATCATCAATTTATCATCATTTAATTCCAAGCATTGACTTAAAGTCTCTAACCAACTTACAGCTAAAGAATGATGTATGTATGTTTATTTTTTTATTTAAAGGAACAGCAAACAGTTACATTAAAGAACTTACAACTAATTTAACAAAAGCAAATTTTGTGATAATATAACCCACAACGCTCTCCACAGTATACATACGAATTTACATACATAATAGTTTAGAAGAAAAATAAGTGTTATCACTGGGAGTAGGAGAAGTTTAATTAATTGTATTTTAGAAACGGAAAATAGTGGCCACTATTTACAGTTTTAAGGATTATAATAAAACTAAACAATGTAAAACTACCGTTTATAATAATATTAACGTATAATCTTGTGGAGCACAACTTAACGTGCTTATTTTCTGCATTTTCATTCTAAAATAAAAGAAATAACCAAACAAATGATGAGGGCGCCACTCCGCGGAAAACTAACAAAAACTTATACAAGGTGGAATTTTGTAATGCCACCTGAAGGGAAAGTACTCTTAATACTGTAGATAGAAAATTTTATTCAAAGAAAACATTCCTTTATTTTTGAATAGAAAGAAAACTGCATTCAAAGATTTTAGAAAATTCGCTTGCCACACCCGGGAATCGAACAGACTAAAATCTGTAAAAATTACACCCTGTACTTTTTTGCGTTGATCGTTAGGATCAATTATAAGGATAAAATCTCTCTAACAAACTTGATAAATTAGATGATAGGAAAACCATGAAATCTTAAATTATTTTAATTATTTACAAAAAATGGTAAATTTATTAGTTGCTCGAAATGAGCTCCATTTTCTTGGATACACAAATGTATTTTTCTAACGAATTCATTTCTAGTAACCTTTAATAACGTGTTGTGGTGAATATTATAAATCGTATTCTGAACTTCAACTCTCAACTCGTTTACATTCGCATAAGATTTAATGTAACTTTGATTTTTCACATATCCCCACAAAAAAAAACCTAAAGGGGTGAGATCTGGTGATCTCGCTGGCCATCTGATTGTGCCGTTTGTACCAATCCAGGTATTAAAATGGTTATTAATTCAGGCAGTAGTGATTCTGCTGTTAAGGGCTGGAGCACCATCTTGCTGTAGAATTATTTGGTTTCGTTCTTGCTCGGGGAAACCATTTAACTCATTTTTTAAGAGATCCAATATTTAAAGAGCTTTAACTTGACTCATTGAATTTATAAGTCCAGATTTCATGATTTTCCTTTCATTTAATTTATCAAGTTTCTTAGAGAAATTTCATCCTTATAAGTGATCCTAACGATCGACGCAATAAAAGTACAGGTTGTAATTTTTACAGATTTTAGTCGGTTCGATTCCCGGGTGTGGCAAGCCAATTTTTGAAAATCTTTGAATGCAGAATTCAAAAATAAAGGAATGTTTTCTTTGAGTAAAATTTTCTATCTATAGTATTAAGAGTAGTTTCCCTTCAGGTGGCATTAGAAAATTCCACCCTGTATACACACCTGTGCTGTAATTTTACCCCGCTAAAAACATATTAAGCTGTGATTGTACCAAAAACTGCACCACATCTACATAATGCTTACATAACAAAACAACAAGACCCTTAAACTTTCACCAACATAAAATATCATCTACCCACCAATTTGCTTCAATAAAATCTGTCTTAGCGTAAGTAATACTACACTAAACGTAAATAAAATCGAATTAAACTTTATCTGACATCTTTATGTTCGTTCAATGATAGACGTTCATGCAACAGATGCCTTTAGTTTATTTTGCTGGATAATGGAATGCATAGGATAAGAAATGAGCATATAAGAGGAAATCTGAATGAGGCACCGGTGGCTGAAAAGTTTTGTTTAAATGGTATTCGTTTGTGACGCGTAGGAATGAGGAAAGTTTTTTTTTTAGATAACTTCTTCTTCTTAGCGTGTCGACAGCAATCTAAATGGATTCCGCCCAGAATTCGGCTACTTGTTTGGCGTCTTCAACAGCGTCCATCAGTTCCTGTAACGTGCAGCTGACAGGACCCGCAGGACACGATATTAAGTGTCCAATCGTTTGTGGAACAGCACCACATTTACACTCCAAGGCGGAGTCGTCTATGAATCTCCACCTGAACAGGTTTTCCTTGCTTCGGCCAACCTGTGTCCGGACTAGTCCGGAGTCTGTTTAAAGACTTCCAGGTTACCCAAGGTAACTCATGTCCAGGTGGGAGGGATGACTATAACAGTGGGGGAAGACTAAAGAAACGATGGATGAAAGGTGATCTAGCTAGAAATGGGATGACTACCGAAATGACGACTAATAGAGAAGCAATATGGAAGAAGATGACATGCCGACCCCAGGGCGGGAGAACGATGAGAGTCATATTCACATTGCTGCCTCGGAGGAGGCACTTAGTCTAGTATAATCTTCTTTTTCTTAACAGTGTCCTCTTCCGAATTCTTGATCTTTTATAGTCAACTTTCTATCAAATCAACTATAATAGTCAACTAAATAGCATTAGCGGTTCTGTTCACATCACATCATGCAAATGACCACACAATTCTGTCATAAATCCGTCTAAATATTACGGCAGCTACAATATATTGCTTTTATAATACGAGAACTACGTAACGCTGTCTTGCCACGGCATTAGCAACTCTATTTTAATAGAGAAAAAAGTTCAGTAGGTACTTAATATCGGGAAGCCTGAATTTGTAGACTATGAATGTATCTGTTAAAATATTTCTAAATATTTTGAGAAAGTATGAAATTCAGTTACCATTATGTTTTGGAGTTAGTCTACTTTCGCCATCAAAGAATTATTATATTGTTACAGTAGCTCTCGCATAATTTTATTGACACTAAAAACACTTTTCAACTATCATCAACAAAAGCAAGCAACTATTACAATATTATTCGAACTTCCTGAAACACGAAGCAAAACATGAGCAAAATATAATTATCACGAACCTTTTATCACAATAGGTAATGATTGGTAACCCACCTAACCACGTGTGTTTCGAACTAATGAACCACGCATATAGAATATAATTTCTTTTACCTATGGAACCACGTCACATGTTCGGTCACCAGAGGAGACAAGTAACCAGGGTCGTCGGATAAAGTTGAAGTTTAGTAAGAAACCGATGGATGTTTTCCAATAAAATTTAATTTAGTTAATAGAAAACAAACAGTTCATTTATGAAATATATCCGACGACCCTGGTTACATATCTCTTTTGGTGACTGTACCTGATACATTTATTACAATGTCGAAGGGTAAAACTAGAACTGATAACGACTCTTTTTTTAGTTCCCCATTCAGATAGAGCCGTAGTGGTACAGCGGTAACCGGGCCGGCCGCGACTTTAGAGTTGTCTAGGTCGTAGGTTCGAACCGAGTCAGCTGCTTTATTTTGTGTAAATAATTTCATCACTACTACTCTCGAAACGGTGAAGGAAAAAAAACGTCGTGAGGAAACCGGCATGTGTTAGAACCAAAAACTTGTAGACCTGTGACATCCACCAACCTGCACTGGGGCCACGTGGTGGATTACGGCCCGCTCCCTCTCACTGAGAGCATGCCTGTGACCCAACAGTGGGAATGATTTAGGCTGATTATGGATGCTCTCAGTCTCAGATAAATTTGATGTCCCTGTCTCCTACTGCACGTTGCCACGACGCGGCGACGGCAACATGCAGTCGGGTAAAAAATCCAAGATTCCATTTTTCCGTTGGCTTCGCTACAATGATGTGGAAATCAAAAATTTAAGCAACCTTCCCTCGCCATCTTATTACGTTACAAATGAGGAAACTATAAATATTCCCTGAAACACCTTCATAGTCCAAAATGGAGATGATGTGACAAGATTCCCACGCTAAAATAAAACTTACGAAACAAAAAAAATATCAACAATTAGAACACAAAACGAAGGTCACAACTCTACGGTTATTCGTAACCCTTTCGCGACGGTTATGTGATTGCGTGGCTGCGTGGTTCTGGTTGGCGCAACCACCGTGACCGCTCGCGGGTTCATTCTGATTGTTATTGACTTGTAGAGCTGTAGTTAATCACTTTTACAATGGCGGTTACTCGAGCGTGGAATTGTAACTTTTGGATCGAATTAGAAGATTTGTTTTATGAATGAAGATGTTCTAGAAAATTCTTGAATGGATTTTGGATTTGATATTACGTAAAAATTAACTTTTTTCGGCTTGAGAGGGAGGGATTTTGTTGCTGTTATGATACATTCAATATATTCCATTCCTGGTAGATCTGTTAGACCTACGTTCTGGAATGGACCTTACTTCCAAAGAAAAGGGAAAGGATGACATAACATGAAATGGATTTGAACCAAGTTTCCGTTTCAATAAACAGTTATACATTTATGTTCAAAACTAGTACCACTGTTTATTTACATTTTTTTTTTTTATAACGTTGCCCCACACTAGGAATTACTCCTGTATCGTCGGTGCGTTTACAAACATTTAAATTCACATACACAAACAGTCAGACCCGGAACAACTACCTGTAGGCAATACAATATTACACATAGACATACACAACTTTTCTTAAGAAACACCTACATTTAATTTAATTAAACTGTCCGCGTCTAGTGCTGCGCGTGTCGCTCGGAGCTAAGTACTCGTAACATATGCCGTTTACACGCATTGCAGTACAAGCCCGTAGGAGTAGACTGACACTTACATGTTACTATAACTTGAATATTTCTAAATACATATGACTAACGCTAAACAAGCCTGTGGGTATGGGGCAATAGAATGATTAAAAGTAGTTAATTCATACAGCAGGTTATGTAGCTCACATTTGATACTTACTTTTTAGGGTTCCGTACCCAAAGGCTGCCAACGGTAACCCAGGGTCGACGCCGCGTAGACGCGACGTTGACGTCGCGTCTGCGCGTGACAAGCATTAACGTCCGCTGAACACGACGTTAACGTCGCGCACATGATAGTATTGTCAACAAACGCGACGTTAACGTTGCGCAGACGCGACGTTGAAGTCGCGTTCAGCGGACGTTAATGCTTGTAACGCGACGACGCGACGTCAACGTCGCGTCTGCGTGCGTTCGAGAGACGCCGACGCTCGTAAAACGCCAGTGGGATAGCGGCCTTAGATGAAATTTGGTATAGCGATAGTTTGAGTCCCGGGAAAGGACACAGGATAGTTTTTATCCCGACATTCCAATGGGATCGACACTTATGCGGGTGAAACCGCGGCAAAGAACACACAACAAAGCCACCTAACTTTAAGACCACCCAATTATCTTTAATTAACAATTTTACACACCACCATTCTTCAGAATCATAACACTGATCCGATCAACAATAGGTGTCCTAAAATGTTAAAACAAACATTCTCAGAGCCGTGGGACGCTTTGTCTTACTTCTAATTAGAATAGCTTTGATTAAGTAACGCAAATTATACGTACGTTCACTAATTTGTAACGAAACGGCCGTTTTTAGGACATCATTTGTGAGATACTAGCGTTACTTGAGACTGTAACCCGCTGCTACATAAAAGGTTTCCTAATCGCGGAATATCATAAACTAGCAGCGCCCCGCGGTTTCACCCGCATAAATGTCGATCCCGTGGGAATATCGGGATAAAAACTATCCTATGTCCTTTCCCGGGACTCAAACTATCTCTATACCAAATTTCATCTAAATCGGTTCAGCGGTTTAAGCCTGAAGAGGTAACAGACGGACAGACACATTCGCATTTATAATATTAATATGGAAGTGACGATATAGTGACAGAATACCAGGGAGACAGGCCCGCCATACACGGACTGCTCGAGCAGTTCCTAAGCCAGTGATCAACATACACTGACTGCTCGGGCAGTCCACCGCTGCTTGACCGCACGATGAAATTTCACCGCGCTGCCGACCGCCCGAAGCAGTCGCGACTGCTCGAGTGGTTTCGTGTATGTGTGTAGGTAGTAGACTGTAGTTTGCTAGGCAGTCGCAGCTTGAAGCAGTCGATACTGGCTGCTTCAAGCTGTCCGTGTATGGCCGGCCTTATGTACCTATAGGTAACCGCAATCATACGCATATCGTTTTAGAAAAAAGAAAGAACATTTGCGCATTTGCGGTAAACATGACGCAGAAAAAGAAGACAATCACAAAAAAAAAACAAGTTGGGGAAAATATGCGTCACATCCACGCATAACCGCCATCGCTCAGCATAAATGCTAAGACCCTTTGCGAGACTGCTCCAGCGCTGGTTTTCAGCGACAGCCGGCGTTGATGTGATGACTGCATACGATACGATAAGATAAAAAAACAACAATAAAAAAAAGAAATAAAATAAATATACAATACCTAAGTCCTAGTGCCCTAGTTTTGAAGTCATCGGAATACGAGGCGATAACTGAGCCAGCCCAATGCTCAATTCTTGGTAACCTAATATACAACACTGAAAAATTGTGCCCATCTTAATCAAATCTGGACCTCAGAACTATATTGTACTGCAAACTACAGATCAAAGCTGTGCAATGAAGCAACGTAGATCACAATCACACTTCGCTCATACACTCACGACTCTAAAATCCATCACTCCCACGAAAGCTACGCATCTATAATATTTAGCACGCATTGCCAAACCTTTCCCTCATACCGATGGCAATCTTTATTGCGACAGGTTGCATTCACACGAACGACAAAAAGTGGTGCGACATCGCGCACGAGCGACTACGACAAAAACTAATCCGGTTAGCGTCTGATCTGTCCTTATTTCTCAACTCAGAAGTAACTGTTTTAAGAAATTACGTTGGGGCATTGGATTAGACGAGATCTGTCAACTGTTACGTCGTTTGAAAGCTGGTGAAGTTATCTAAGGCATAGAAGACTGGGTGAAGAAAATAGACGACAAGCTAACCATTACAATTGACTAATAGACTAAAGTAATGACATGACAGATGAATCTAACGGCACCTCTCAAGCTGAAATCGATGAAGCCGTTTAGCCTACAGATCGTGCCAAAGAAATATACATACATACACTCAAAAACATAACCCTCCTTCCGGCGCAGTCGCGTAATAAGCTGCTACATGTGAAATTAGTCTCTCTAGAATAGATACTATACTATACTCCATTTGTTTAGGTAATTATGTAAAGGTAAACAAAAAACCACGTGACGTGGTTAACCGACTAAACGTAATACCAGTCTATTCAGTTGTCATGCTACGTCATAGTTGTACTCTTCAATTTAGCAAGGTTATAATTCGTAAATATTTAATTACCAAAACAAATGGAGTATAGTCTTCTTCTTCGTCGCATCGACGCTTAACAGGCTCGGAACAGGAACCGGAACCTCCCGGCTTCGGGAGGTTCCTGTTCTGGATAAGGCGAGAGGAAACGCCCGGGTGTCACCATTGTGTGAATCGCCCGGAGGTCACGGTGGAGCATACGGTGGAGGTCTGCCCAGCTTGGGCAAAGCACCGCCGCGTCTTCACGGCGGCGGCGGCGATCTCTCGCGTCTATCCAAGCCATGGTACGGAGCGAGAGTGCATGGGAGGACGTCGCCTCGTTCTGTGAAGCAGTAATTCTCGCGAAGGAGGAGGCGGAGCGCGTAAGGGAGAGGCAATCTTTGCGCCCTTACGCCCCTAGTCGCCGCAGGAGAAGCCCTGGGCGTCGGGAATCGATAGCCCATTCCCTGCCACCGTAGGCGCGGGCTTGCGGACGGCGAGCAATGGGCAGCTCGCCGTGCGGTAAGGACCAGGCCCGAGTCGACGGCGCGTTGCGCTTTAAAGAGATTTCAGCACTAACTGACGGGATTCGCTAGGGCCGATGCCTCAATGATTTCAAATAGGCACATTAAAGGCACTTTTGACGTTCAAAAGTGCCTTTAATGTGCCTATTTGAAATAAATGATTTGGCTTTGCCTGCCAGGGTCGCGGGTTGTTCGAAAGAAAAC
Organism: Oligia fasciuncula; assembly: GCA_963082905.1. NCBI lineage: Eukaryota > Metazoa > Arthropoda > Insecta > Lepidoptera > Noctuidae > Oligia > Oligia fasciuncula. The sequence continues at coordinate 17,897,515 of OY720406.1, read as the reverse complement.
GGGCAACTGAAGGAACACGGGAGGGTTTTAGTCAGTAAAAGTCTGACACTCCCTCCCGTTCCGCCCAGAGCGGGAGAAGTTATTTGAACATTTCCCAACCAAAAAAAAAAAGAAGGGGTGATGATATTGGTAAGCGACCTTGTCCATTCTCTGCATAAAAAGCCCTTTGTAGTATGTTGGCTTATTCTGAACTGGACAAAGACAACATAAACCTCGGTATGGCCAAAGACAACATCAAAAAAAATCTTTCTAGTATTTTACTCGGCCAAAGCTTACCAGCAATTTCGATTAGATGTTTCCGGACGGCAATTTTTCTGCTATAAAACGCATTGGCTTGCATATAACGTGTCGAAAGAATGCCAAAGGGATATGACGAAACGTTACCAATCTAAGTAGAATGTCGAGAGACCTATCACGACCCACGAAAAGGAAATACTCTTAAAATCAATTCAGGAACTGCCTTTTTGCATGAAGTGGCATTTAAGAATAAAAAAGAAAAATGTAACGAAATCAGACACGTAGTGATATACATATAACTATACAGATGTAGAACTTTATATTAAGCAGCCAATCAGCCAGATAAATAGACACATTGGTGAAGGTTACTCGAAGCCGGTAGATCTATGCAGAACCAATTTGCTATAAACATTTTCGAATATTCCCGATCAGTAACATACCTTGTCGTCAACACTGTTGACGATCGGGAATAAAAAGTTTCATTCGTCCACAATGTGGACGAGCGGTTTCGATCATTCCCGATCAGTAATACTCCTGTAGTTCACAGTGTTGACGAACGGAACATTTTTTTTCCCGATCGTTCATAGCTGTGATACAAAATAGAAAGCACTTATTTGGTATTTTCTTATCTAATTGTAAGTATGTATACAAATTTAACGACAAGGTGCTACTGATCGGCATTTAGAAGGTTTTAATACAGATGATTGACGAGATAGAAGCATTCTTTGAGCGTAATGATGAAGATAACGTAACCCCGAGCGACAGTGTACGCGTGGTAGTGCTGTAATAGCACGTACATAACTAAACTACTGAACCGAATCGCTTTTTACTTACACATTTACTGATTGTCAAGGCTACTAGTCACTCCTATAAACGTATGTAACGATAGAAAAAGAGCTCTAAGGCTGCGACTTTTGAAATGATCAATATGTTTTCTTGAATAATTTACAAGTAATGCAAAAGATCACGAAATGAATTGAGCTCTTCCCAGGTGTGGAAGCAAAGTGTTATTCAGTTTTTCTACCAGGAATTTCTTAGTAGCAGCCCGGAGTCTGGGTTTGTGCCAGTTGATATCAATAGGCTCGCCCCATATTACATGGGACTTATACGTAAATGGCGAAATATGGGTGTAGTATATGTAGGTACAGGTACACCTCTGCTAAACCCTTCTGTAAAAGCAGGCGAGATGTTATGTGTTCTTAATATAACCACAGATATAACCTTAATTGGAACTAAATTGAGAATACCTACTACTCTAATTTGGTTACAACCTTCAGTGTCGTTCATGATTACTTCCTTGATTAATTGATATTATTTGACTAGATTCAATATTGAACTAAGTAAACTTTATATGACAGTAGTTTTTACCTTGACCATGGGTATCATGATCAAACTGCATTAAGTAGATATTTACGTAGTGGTTGACCCCTCGTTTTAGTTAATTGTGACCTGCTTAGATAATCAGGGGCAGATAATATAAACGTAAGAAGGTTCTTAGATGTCAGGCCACTAAGGGCATATTATTACCCTTGCTTCGTACGAATGCAATCTACTTATGTGGCAATATGTCAAAACATCGATTTATTTCATCAACCTTTCGGAATAAATTCTCTAAATAATGGTGAAAACCAAATCAAAATTCATTGTGTAGTTTGAAAGAACTAAGCTGTCATACAGTCGGATACAAGAACGACTTTGTTTTATTTATAGATCACCAATTTAAGTTTCCTCTAAAGGACCGATGCTATCTTTTTGACTTTCTATAATTAATTCGTTCGGTATCTAACTTGCTTAGTGTTTACAATTAATGCTTTATTTCCTAGTGTCAGTGATTAAGCTAATTACGTGTGTGTCGCATTGTTGGCAGTTCATTCTATAGTTATGTTACATTCACACATACCGACAGTGTTTTAGAGTATATTTGCTTTCTGTGAAAACACAGTTTACATTATTTTTTGTAATTAAGTAGTCGATAAATATGCGTTCTTACTACTTTGTAGTATTTTTCTTTTTTATGTAGCCCACACAGTCCCACTGTTGAGCAAAGACTTCCCCCAAAACCTTCCAGGCATCTTTTTCTAGGTCCAACCCTTGCAGTTCGCGTCTAGGTCGTCTCGCCACCTCTTCCTGGGCCGGCCTCGGCGGCGCCGTCCATCCTCAGGAACCCACTGTGTGGAGACTGATGCCCAGCGGTCAATCTGAATATAATTGTAGTATTTATTAGCTCCTTCTCAATCACACTAATATTATAAAGGCGAAAGTTTGTGAGTATGTGTGTGTGTGTTTATATGTTTGTTACTTCTTCACGCTCAAACGGCTGGACTAACATATAGGCTACTTTTTATCCCGATATTCCCACGGGATCGAAACTTATGCGGGTCAACCCAAGGGGCGCAGCTAGTACTTTCATATTTCTCAAATCAAATTCTGCCCCATCATTGTAACGGAACGGGAATTTGACATTTTTCGTCTGCCTCTGACTCGATTGCAAGCAAATCAGTCTGGACCTGTTTCGCAGCACTACGCGGCGGTGGTAAGGTCGTTTGTCCAACATGCCAAAACATTTTTATTTGAATGTAAAGACCTTCACAACCTCATGAAAATTACCAAAAAGCTTTGTAACTTTACACAGACACTAAGATTCTAATAAACGCTAATCCCCAGGAGTTTTCCTTGACATAACGCTAATAGTTATCGAAAGTACTCGTCGTGTAGTGTTCGTCTGCCATTTCAAGCTAGTTGTAATGATCTCAGTGAGGGCACGAGAAATACTTACTCACGATTCACTACAAGGTTATGTAGTTAAAAATATATTGTTAAAACTTAAACGTTTTAGTGTTGCATGTTTCTTGTTGGTTCTGGTTTGTTAGTTTCGATTTGATTATTATTTTTCTGAAGAGGCACCTGTGCACAGTGCATGTATTGTTGCCTGGTGTCTCCAGATGATGTCTTAATAGGTAGATACCTCTAACTAGTATTTCTTAAGTTACATTGATTGTTATTATTGTTCCTATGTATGTCTTAGATAACTATACTAACGTAGTTTAGGTAATACTAACAAAATTATGGGTAACTAGCAGTTCCCCGCGGTTTCACCCGCATAAGTGTCGATCCCGTGGGAATATCGGGATAAAAAGTATCCTATGTGTTAATCCAGGGTGTCAGCTCCTCCTTATCAAATTTTATCAAAATTGGTCCAGCCGTTTGTGCGCGAAGAAGTAACAAACGTACAAACACACTCACAAACTTTCGCCTCTATAACATTAGTGTGATGTGCCTGAATAATCGCTATTTTTTTAGCGATATTTTTTTAATTAGAACGTTTTTTATTAACTAACTGACGCACTCGAATTTGTCACTAAATGATTAACATACTAATATGTCTGTACTAATATGTCATACTAATATGACTGCCTACCTGTTACATTTTAGTCATATTTTGATGTGGCATACAGGTAAATCATGACCTGCACAAGGATATAGGATAGTTTTTCTCCCGGATTAAACTGACAACGTTCCTACTAGTAAATTAGAGTTTTAAGTGAGGCAGTAAATGCTTTTTTTGAATAATAATCTGGCTTCCAAAGCCCAGGAAAATAATTAACAATTTCGTTTTTCCTTAAATTAATTAATTGAAAATAGCTTCGTATATTGGAGCATCGTGTTAGCCAGTTGGGGTTGTGGAGGTCAGATAGGCAGTCGCTCTATGTAAAATTCTGGTATTCAGCTGCATCAGGTTAGACTGGAAGCCGACCATAACATGGTTGAGAAAAGGCTAGGCTCATACTTCGTATGTTCAAGTCGTGCCGTTCATTTTAATACAGTTTATTTTTGTTATTCAATTTTTTAATGTGCACGACATTAAAGTTCAGCTATCATTATAATATAATTTTATCGTTCGATATGTAAGGTTAAATGCATCAAAGAGCAGTAAAAAACTCACGCTTGAAACCGGAAGAGAGAAATATGTTATGTCCTTGACTATAGACACTAGATTATGGACAATATTCACAGACCGCACTTTGACTTGGTTTTGATGTGTCAGCGATTCATACTAATATGAACCTCATCTTTAAGGATGATTTTTTTATCATTGTTACGATGAAAAAATTTGCGGTTTCATACATTTTGGTCAAGTAGGCATTGAGCTTTTGTATGAAACAGCTGATTTTTTTTATTGATTTCATAGTTGGTCCTAGTATTTGAAACCGGTAACAAAAATCATCCATAAAGATGAGGTTATAAAATCATCCAGGGTAAAACTAAAGTTAAGTTAAGAGTAAACGCTTAAAAGCAAAGTAAAGTCAAAGAGCGGTCTATGAATCTTGCGTTTAGATTTTATGACTGCACCACAGTAAGTGCATTTAAAAGTTAATAGAAATATGCCCTACATTAATCAATAAAATTGGTTCCGGTCCGACATTTTGTCGCAGTCTGGCCATTAAGTGCTTGGCCAGACTGGCAGCGCGGGGCGTGGAGCGGCGCGGGTGCGGGAACGCGCGCGATCTGCCTGTCCGCGGTCTAGCGCGGCTTTGTTCTGAGTGTTGTTCTGTCCAGTGTTTGTCAAAATATAATATGGATGAAGAAGAGTTATTTTTACTAGAAAAAAGCTCGAACTAGTTTTCGGCCGCCCGCGCACTCACTGCGGCCACTTGTATGAACGAGCTATGACGTGAGTTGCTCGCGCACTCCCCGCGCCATGCAGCCCACACCGCTCACCGCGACCGCGTGCCCCACGTATCGGATATCTATGGCGTGCCCACTATGGACGCTCAAATGAAGTTCTTATGTTTGAGTACGCCGGGCGGCGCCTGCCCTGCGCCCGTGTTTGCAGTCTGGCCAAGCACTAATCGTAGTTCAGTTCAGATGTTGCTGGTAACATCATCACATGGGGAAAGACTGTCTGGCAGTCTATCTGGATGCATCTGAAATTCTGAATACCAGTAGTAGGTATGTTCACAACCTAGTTATTGGGTAACACGATTCGACTTGGTAGGATTGGTTGGTCAGTCTTTCGATATTGCTGGTATCAATCCATAGTACTTACCAAAAAAGAAAATTTTATTCCAGATAATAATTCCGCCCACTTAATTTGTTTTTTTAAACTATGAATACCTATTTCAGCTGGCCTTTTCCGTAAAAAATCCCACCGGTAGCTGAAATTGAATTCGTACCTACTTGCCCGCCCGGACCTTACCTCTTGCTCATTCCACAACCTGTCAAAAAGATCCCACCAAAAACATTTTCATGTAAAATGTTGCCAAGACGACACCACATATGGCTCAAAAAGTTATCAGATCTCATGTAGAGCCAAGCTTCTAACTCTACACGCCCTAACTTCACAAACTCTACACCTTAGTCAAAATATGAGGCTTGACCGTTTCGTTACTACAAAAACTATTGTATAACAGAAAAGTAATGAACAGTGAATAAATTTTTCATCTTACGCCCATGTGATGGTAGCGAAACGGCCAAGCCACATATTTTGACTAAGGTGTAGAGTTTGTGAAGTTAGGGCGTGTAGAGTTAGAAGCTTGGCTCTACATGAGATCTGATAACTTTTTGAGCCATATGTGGTGTCGTCTTGGCAACATTTTACATGAAAATGTTTTTGGTGGGATTTCACATCTTTTTGAAAGTTGCTTATGAATTTTTTTTTTTTTTTGGGGGTTTCTTTACTAAAAATCCTGAAATATGTATTTTATTATTTATTACAAGGAGTCCCTATATCAATTTTCAGAACTCTAGCATCAAAATTTGCGGAAGTCTCTTACAAACTTCCATCCCCTAGTTTAAGGGGTTGGAGGGTAAAAGTTCCAAGTCTTAGAATTGTTTGTGTACTATTACTAGGTTACATACCAAATTACAGCTTTCTAGGACTTCAGGAAGAACCTTAGAATATTGATGCTTATGAAATAAAAAAATATTTTTTTGGGGGGTTGGGGGGTTATTTACTGAAAATCCGGAAATACGTATTTTATTATTTATAACAAGGAGTCCCTATATCAATTTTCAGAACTCTAGCATAAAAATCTGCGGAAGTCTCGTACAAACTTCCATCCCCTATTTTAAGGGGTTGAAGGGTAAAAGTTCCAAGTTTTAGAGTTTTTTTGTTGTTTGTGTACTATTACTAGCTTCCATACCAAATTTCAGCTTTCTAGGACTTCAGGAAGACCCTTAGAATATTGATGATCATCAGTGAGTCAGTGAGTCAGTGAATCAGTGAGTCAGTGACGAAATCGGGGTATTTTAGATATCAATAAAATCTAAAGTATAAGAGCTATGCAATTGAAACTTTATAGGTTTAGTAAGTCAACCACTGACATCATATCCCGAAAATTTCGTTTATCTGGTATAATCCAAACTCAAGTTATGAAGGTTCAAAAATACGACGAAGTGCTTCGAGAAAAGGTAGGTAGTGCCCTTGCGCTTCGCTTGGCTCGTCTTGGCGGGGGCACTACCGTGCCCCCAGATATACGATAGGTCTATAGGGTTGTCACTGCAAAATAAAGCAACGATAATTAATTACGATTACGCTAACAAATCACACTCAATCTTAATTAAATCGATTTTACTGTCTTTGAATCGAATGAAATACAGTGACGATTGGGAGTCGTAGGTAGGCCTTTTGATGGCCCTGTCGATAACTAACAGCATGCCTATTTTCCCATAAGGGATAGACAGGGGTGTACAGTCACGAGCATGTACAGTCAACAGCAAAAGTAGATGATCAGAAATTCAATACTAATGAACGGAGTTCGCGTCAGAACTGTGTGCGTCGAAGTGATTCAAAAGTATGTGATTGTAAATTATACCAAATATTCACTACTAGTACAGCTGCCATATATTCGTGATCAGTTTTGACTCCTATTGAATTTCTGATTTTGATCATCTACTTTTGCTGTTGACTGTACTGCTCTGCAATAATATCTGGTAATGTTAAGAACGTTCACATGTCTGACTCAGTCTCAATCTGTCAAAATACCTCCAATTTCCCAACATTTCTGACAAGTTTTTGACATTGATTGTCGCCGAGATTAGATTTCAACTATATTTGGAATGTCTTTAATTACGGAAATTGGCCTTCTGGGTGCATGATTCATCCATTATTATATGATGGCAAATATATTGTGACAATTTGTGAAAGACATGTACAAATTATGTGGCATCGAAGTAACACCAAAACTACATTCTTCGACTTCTGCAGTTTCCTCAACCGTTGGCGCGTGTCGCTCGTGTTTATAAGCAGAGCTAATAGAAATACCCAATAACATTTTGCCTGACTTGGGAATCGAACCCATGCTCAGCAGTAGCGCTTGCCACTAGACCACTAAAGCAGTCTACTCATGTAAAAGCACTAGTTACAGACGCCAGCACATCAAGCTACTACAATCTGTCAAATGACTTTAATAGATTTTCAACATTATCACTAAAACTTATGGTTCAAAGTTGATTGGGAAAATTTGACATCTTCGGGTAGCTTGATGTGCTGTCTGTACATTACAGATGGTCAGGTTTTTTATTACAGTTTCTAAAACAATTCGCTAAAACTAGCAATTGCTGCTGTATTTATTTTTTTAAATATCGCAGCTATGTGCTGAGATAGAAGCCTTTTTGGCCTCGCACAGGTCTTTTATATTGTTTTCATGGTTTTGTTAGTTTTTTTTTCATGTTTTTTTTTATTATTTGTATTTCCTGTGCGTGACCCAAATGTAATATTTTTCTTTCTTTCTTTCTCTGACCTAAAACTTATCTATCATCAATATCCCATGACAGTTATTCGATAAGATCAACACAATGTCATCTAATTAGAGACACTAGAAAGTGATGTAACCCCCATCATTAATCATGTTATCGATACTTTTTGAAAACACGCCATTAATACTCTATGGGGTTATAATTTAGAATGGCTTGGTACAACGAAGATCAATCGATCTATAAGGTTAAGCAATCTTGATGCGGTCAAGGATTGGATAGAAGTGATCTTTATTAAACATCACGACCTATACAAAGCACGTCAATTTGTAAGACCAAAATATTTTAGTATTCAAAAAGACTGACTCCAAAAATGTAGGCCAAGTCAATGGTTTTCAATGAAACTCGTAGGTAAGTCATACTTATTCATACATATCTTGTTGCAGGTTACTAACGTTAACCTTATTGGTCGTTCGATAAAAATTTAAGAGGTATCAGGAACAGGGTGTAATTTTCCTCATCCTCCATAGAAAAGCGAGGATCCTACAACCGGACGAGTGTTGCGTCGGCGATTGAAGTCGGGACATTGTACCATAATTATTATGGCTAGTCGCGCATCGAACTTTACTTGCGCGATGCAGGATTTTACGTGACGTCAGTGTGACGCGTTCGCATGTTGCGTTGTAGATGCCGCCACTACATATAGGTAACCTCATTCATAATTATTCAACTGAAAGTCATAAGAATGATACCGTAATTGTCGATTTTTTATAGAAATTTTTTCAATAAGCAGGCAGCCATGACTGATTTTGATCCATCGTCTAGCTAGCAGAAAATTCAGTTGACTCATGTTAAAGGCATAATTTACAATGAAATCTAAGGCGAGATCAAGGTAGAGCCGGCCCAATTAGCAAAAAAAAAATCACACATCACACAACACCTACTCCTCCTCCATCTTCATTACAAAAAAAAAAAAATAACAACAATCTGTAGTAATTTTACAAAAGTGGAACTTAATAATATACAGTCATCTCAAGTATTGTTATTCTCACAATACAAATAATTGTACCACTTTCCTATCATTACCATCTTCCCGGTAACAATAACGTGACTATCGATATAAATTAACAACACTGTTGTCATCTCCACGACTAGAAAGTTAGTGATGCAACCTCCATTGTCGATGATATTGTCGATATTTCAGAAATGTCACTAATCGCCGCGGTTAGATCAATTTGTTTGGATTGGGTCAGACCATTTACTGGTGTATTAGTGTTACTTATTTGATAGTAGTGCCACTTATTAAACTGCCTCTTTGGTCTAGTGGTCGCAAGCGCTATTGCTCAGCATGGTCCTGGGTACAATTCCCGGGTCGAGCATAGTGTTATTGGCTTTTCATCTGGAATTTATCAGTGGCAGCCTGGAGTCTGGATTTGTGCCCGGTTGATGAGGACAGGCCTGCCCCCTAATACATGGGACTTCAACATAAATGGCGAAAAGTCGGTGTACGAGGTACAGCTCTGCCTTACCCTCAGGGAATACACGCACGATGCTATGTTATGTATTTAATATCCGTTTCTTCCATCGTGTATGTAATATATATAGTCATAATAATTAACTAGGTGGGCTACAATTGACGCAAAACTGTTTACGGTTTCCAAGATTGCTTCAATATTCTGATTGTAAACTACTAAAAACTATAATCAAATATTTTCCCAATTCAGTCTCTATCAATTTCAATTTAATAATAAAATAATTTCCGTCTGAGAAACGTAATTATTTTACTTCACCAAAAATATTACAGACATACATTTAATATTGAACCTAACTATTTTATAAACGCAGCAAAGTTTTAAAACCATTGCAAAACTGTAATTGCTTTAGTCTTTGACTGTTACACATACCTCTATGGGAATGGTCGGCCTTGAGTCAGAAATGTATCGATATACTTTGGGTAACATCACTAGATAGTGAAATATCAATTGTGATTCCAATTAATATCCTTGGAACCGAACCGTTCGATTAGGTAGATCTTTAATTAAATAAATATATATATAGGTAATTGTAAAGTTTTGCATGAATAATGTCTGACTATATATTAGGAAACTTTATATTATAATTATCTAGGTATCTATTTCTTTAAAATACTAAAAATAAAGCTGAAGAGTTTGTTTCTTTGTTTAGACGCGCTAATCTCTAGAAATAGGTACTTACCAGTCAGATTTGATAAAACCTAGCATTTGATAGCCCAATTCTTGAGGTAGGCACTATAACACTACGCTACGTTAGGAGCGGAGCAAAAAGACAAAAGATTGGAAATAAAGCTAAGAGAAAACGAAGTAAAAGCGCGGGCAGTTGATAACTTCTGAAAGAGCACCCGACCCGAATTATAATCAGGAAACTCAGCTTCCAAACCATTATTTTTAAAAGAATCCAATTTTTTTACCTAATGACACAGAACAGACAGACCCTCGAATTGCGAATAAAGCTGCGACTAAACACTGACAAAAATATGTATTCAAAAATCCTTAAGCCCACCTCCCACGGTTCTATTACAAAATCTAACGATAGAATAATGTTCCCAATCACAAGCAACATAACCAAAAACACCATAATATGACTATATGACGTCGACGAGGTATATTATTAAACGTTGCAACAGAATGTAATACAGGCCATGATATTTACTCTGCTGTCAGATTACCCCACGGTCGGGAGTGACACGAGTACGTCGAACCGACTTAATGTCAGAAGGAAGAATGTCAGATCATTTTCAGAGCTTTTTACATTACGATAAAATGTGACAGCAATCAAACTATCTTTGTAAGAATCGACCTTTTGCTGTAATGAGAACTTTAGCTGTGAAACTAACTGTGCATTAGGAAAAATTATATTGGATGTACAGAAGCCAGCACATCAAGCTACTACAATCTGTCAAATTTCTTTAATACATTTTCAACTTTATCGCTAAAGATTTAGGTTCAAAGTTGATTGGGAAAATTTGACAGTTTCGGGTAGCTTGATTTGCTGGCGTCTGTACATATGAACTTGACATAACGCCTGTTTTGGCCGAAGGGTTAAGCAGAGGTGTACATATAGTACACCCACATTTCGCCAGTTATATTGAAGTCACATGTAACAGTGGGCAAGCCTTATTGCCATCAACCGGCTACAAATCCAGACTCCGGGCTGTTACTGAGAAATTCCTAATGGAAAAACACTGCAACCTGGGAAACGAAACCAATTTGAATCATTTTGAAGCATATTGCTAATCCACTGCTCTATATGTTCGAAAAATGTGTCTGCTCAACAACGTACACCACGCAATGAATGTTGTTGAACTGTCAAAATGAAAACCATTGCTACTGATAGTGTGTTTCACTATTACCCTGCAGGACCTCTCAGCAGTAGCGCTTTTGATCATTAGACCAACAAGGCAGTCGCTTTCCAAAACTTCCGCATGTAGGTTTTAAAATCAGTAAAGAGGTGTTACGAGTGCCTTCCTTGTCAACTAGAAAATCAAGTTATCACCGGCACAACACGGAAATGAAAAACCTTGTAAAGAATTTTTAAACAACGTGCGTTAAAATACCTTTTTATTATTTAAGTATTAAGAACAGGGCTTTTTATGTAATGTAACTTAGTACCTACATGCTACATTAGCTTCCTTGCTATTAACAACCTCTTAAGAAATCATTGTACTCATCATTAAGAACAACTTTTACTATGGGACCGAACCTGAAATCGCGAAAAAAGAATCAGCTGTTCCCTACATTTTGAAGAGTCATACGAACATAAATATAGGGAACAGCTGATTTTTTTTTCGCGATTACGACAATACTCACCTAGTTACCTAAGCACTATCAAAATACTAACTAACTATGGCCCTTAGTCTGAAATAAAGTTGTATTTTAATATAATTTAGGTACTTTATCTTTATAAGAAAAAGCTCCACGAACCTTCGTAGCATTTGTGCCTTTTGCACTTATGCCTTTTATATTTCGTAATAAACTAATTTCATCAACAAAAATGTCAAAGAATCAATCAATTTAATAAAATAACTAAAGTGAAATGCCTTGGGGCCTATTATTTCTATGTTTAAATATTTGTATGTGAAGTTGTTCTACACACATATAATACATAGTTATAATATATTATGTATGTATAGCTCGGGGCACATAATAATATATCTCACTTGTGCAAATTAAAATTCATAAAACCACCGTCTTAAATGAACTTGTTTTTAATTTTTGCGAACAGACGACATCGCAATTACTTACGTTTCTGAATTAAGAAATTATTTACGTACAGTTTCTTGCTTGTTCAAAACAAATCCTAATTCATAAAAACAACCCATTGTGTTCTTTCGATCTATTTTCGAATGTTGACAATACAGGGCGGTAGGGATACCGCTACCTGTTAGGTACATGATTCTGGACCCCCCTGGATTAAAATTATTTGTCGTTTTTTTTTTTTTGTTAGCCGTTACTGTCCAGTGCTGGGCAAAGGTCTCCCCCAAATCCTTCCAGGGAGTCTTTGCAAGCCGATTATTAAAAAAAAAACAGTGGCACTCCGGCGTGGCGGCAGTACCGACGGAAGTGAAAACAAAACACAAACAGAATACTTTGCCATGACTCACTGACATATCGGATATACATTAAACAGAGTACCTACCTAATTACATTCCGAGGACAGCCGAACACATCCGAAGCGGGTATTTTTTTAATCGTCTTTTATACAAAACACGCGCGGTGTCGCTTACGGTAACAGTGGCGCAAGTTCAATGGTTTTTTCCCATTTCAAAAAATACTAAACGCGCCTTATGAAGTTTTCACTTAAAAAACTGTAGATGTCCCGTCCCTGCCATCCTGTATATTGGAGAAGTCGCAGAAATTACGATTCGTTGCTGGAAAACTACTTTTAATTCTGATTATAACAACCCTACTGTGTAGGTATGTATCAGTCTTAATTCGTACATTTCATAATGCCACCACAGCCTATCCAAAGCAGTTAATCCGTGGACACACTGCGACAGTCACCTTGACCCACTACCCTGTGGTCGTTGAGACACAATGTCCGACATTGACCATGCCGCAACATCCTATCTGTCATCTGTCAATTTGACAGCAATCGTTTGATAGATGATGCTTTGTGACTGATTGGAATTGTTGTGTAACAGTGTAATGTAAATGAACCATTGTAGGTGCTACAATAGAATATAATTGAGTATTTCATAGAACAGGTTCATAATCAGCCGTTAATGTTCCCACTGCTGGGACACAGTCTTTCTCTTTGTGAGAAGGAGTGAGCCATAATCCACAACGCGGGCTCGTGCGGGTTGGTGGATGTCACATGTCTTCGAATTTTTGGTTCTGAGGAAAACATCGTGGGGAAACTGGCATGCCCTAGCACCACAGCTAGAGAATATATATTCTCTGTTCCCAAAAATCAGCTATTCCCTACATTTTGATGAGTTATGCAAACATAAATGTAGGGAAAAGCTGTTTTTTTTTTTTCGCGATTTCAGGTTTGGTCCCATAGTAAAAGTTATTCATAATGATGAGTTCAATGACCTCTTAAGAGGTTGTTAATGTTTTACCAATAACTCTGTATAGGTGCCAAGAGAGGCCGCCATTAAAAAAAAATGGCGGTCTGGTAGGTCCACCACCCACGAACCATAAAGTCGTGATTACATCAAAAAATTGTAAGGGAGCCGGAACTGCGGATACTAACCGGTTTCAAATCTAGTTTCGTGGATTAAACAGTATCCATAATTCTGTCCTTAACCGCAACTTTGACTAACATAGTGAACCGTTATCACTACACACAGCCTCAATTAATTCTAATCATTACAGCCATTCAACTGTCAACAACGACAAACTCAATTAACAAATAACAAACATTCAAGATCTTTAGCAACAATATCATAGTATAATCTACCTCTATACTAAATAAAATGGTTTGTAAGGTCAAAATAACAGCTTTTTACTAAATGCAATATGAAAGTATAAACGATACTTAAAACAAAAAACATTTCTTAAATTTTTTGTCTGTCTGTCTGTTTGTTCCGGCTAATCTCCGAAACGGCTGGACCTATTTTGCCGGGACTTTCAGATTTGGCAGATAGCTGATGTTATAAAGAGTAACTTAGGTTTCTTTTATAACAGAAAAAGAATTAGATTTCCGCGCAAAATATTAAAACATATGAAATCCAGTTTGTTTTCCGATGTGCACGCGAATGATGTCCCGAGCACAGCCAGTAATTAGGTACAATTTAACGGTATTATTCGTTGACAATGCTTGTCCTTGCGAACAAACAAAGGCAAAGACACCTTCTCTTTCTGCCTCAAGAGCGAGTGAACGGCTTCGTACTGGCAGGAAGGCATCTTCTTAATGTCAAGGAACGAACGAAAAGAGAATTTAAATTAAGAAAGGAAGAGATGTGAAAAAAAATATAATAAACATATATCTACAGAAGGCGAATTAGTCGCAGTCTCACCTCGGCGACAAACAAAATGTCAATAACTTGTCCAAAATGTAGGGAAATTAGAGGTATTTTTGACAGATTAAGCCTGAGATCACACTGTGGTCGTTCTTAAAATTACGAGAATTGCCCGTCTGACTAAAATAACTTCTGTGTCACTAGCTATACGATGTCAATTACATTCCGTAAAATCACACTAATTCATAAAATTTTGCAGTCATTGGAAACAATCGAGTTATTTATATTAAATCCACTTTTATCACCAGCATAAAGGTTAGTTGGCTGACTGCGTCGTTGGTCTAGTGGTCGCAAGCACTACTAATGAGCGTGAGGTCTTGGATTCGATTCCCCGGTCGGGCAAAGTGTTATTGGATTTTTCCGTCAAGTATTTAGCCTTATTAGCCTAGAGTCACATATTTTGTGAAAATTTCAACTGTCTGGCTGTCGCGGTTCTTGAGATACAGCCTGGTGACAGACAGACAGACGGACGGACAGACAGCGAAGTCTTAGTAATAGGGTCCCGTTTATACCTTTTGGGTACGGAACCGTAAAAATTAGAGCAGATTGCGTAGCGTCAGCACAACATGTATTAGTCCACAATTCGTTTCTAATTACTGCTGTAGCACAGTTGTCGTACAACGATTTCCTGCTAAATATAGATTTTAAATCAAAATATATTTAAAAATATCAGACCCTATAAAGGCCAGAACAACAAAAGGTGCATTCTTGCCCGGAGCAATACCTTCAGTTCGTAATATTTATTAATAGCCCCAGATTGGTTGAACGCCTTCCACTATAATAATACAATTTATGCAGCAATCGGCTGCAACGGCAACTGTTTTATTCGCTTGTAATCTCCCTTGTAGTTTGTAAGATGTTTTCTGCTATAACAACAGACACAAAATTGTTAGTCATTTGCTTAAACACACTATCAATCGGAATCTGAATCAATTTGAAGGATATTGTTAATACATTGCTTCATACGTTCGAAAAATTTGTCTGCTCAACAAGGTAAAGATGTAATGGTACTACGGGCTGGTTTCCGCAACACCACGTCAATGCGCGTATTTTGCGTACGGAACAAGGTAAATAACGCAGTAAATGTCGTTCAACTGTCAAAATGAAAGCCATTGCTACTGATAGTGTGTAACGCGATCACCCCGCTGGTTCCCCTGGGTTCAACAGAGCTTAAATTCTTTGTATTTTTATGACCTTGAACATAGTAATTACGTATTTGATAAACACGATTACCTACAATTCTCGAATTTCAGCGTTTTGAATGAAAATACACCTTTACTAAGTTAGACATACCTAGGACTTGACAAGACGTCTAATTCTCATTAAACCACAGTCATCTACTATAGTAAAAATATTTTTTGAAGAAAGATATACCTAACCTATCAAATAGTATCGTTGCTTAAAAATCTCCGAAATTCTGCCTTCCTATTTATTGGAATCTGAACATAGACCGACCTCGTTGTTTCCGAACGATTCGCGCGCCCGCTATACTATAATAGTGCGAATTTGTTTCTGTCAACTGTAACCTCGCGTCTTTAGTGTTTTTCTCAATTTCCATTGTTGTAACCGTTTCCAATAAACTAGCTGTAACTACTTTATATCTTTAGTTTCATTACAATACTATTGTCAACCACTAAACAAGCTACCTCTTCCCGACTCAGCGAGAAGGCCACCAAACTATCAGCCGTAACTATCTATCTACAGTTCAAATGAAACTGCATAATAGAACAGTAACCACAAACAGTTTCTCATTGTCTATTGCCACAGCAGTTCCATAAGTGGCAATTGTCGCACCGTTATCAATATAATTGTTGCCACTATTAAAACTACGTGCTTGGTAGAAAATTACTATGATTGTAGGAGTTCTGAGAATTCTAAGATGTCCTACCTGGGGTTGAGTGTGGTCTGTGTGACCGACTTCACTCATGTAACCTTCGGTTTTGCACGCTTTGCATTAAGTATTTACATAGGTAATAGTTTGGTCTTCCATTTTTTTTGTGTTTACCCTTCCTTCAGCTCGGCCCTGTCGATTTTTAATGTCCTGAAACACCTCTTCCATCTACAACAAAGAACTGTCAATGTGAAATTGTCGCCACTGATTTGCGGATGGGTACACTGCACTCACGTGTGATCCTCGTCAAAGTATATTTGCCAGAATCTTGGTATCTTACACATAAGGAAGAAAACTCCGAGAAAGTGTTGTATAAAAGGTAAAATTAAATTAGCAGCGAAACTCCGCAGACGTGATGGGTATCGATCTCTAAACATGATCAAACAAATAAAAGATTTGATGTATTTTTTTAAGGTCAACGAACGCTGGTAGTGTTACTTGATGTATAAGATGAGAAAATCTGTTTTCTATGGTTTTATCATGTTGAGATATACATACCATCCCATCCATCTGTGAAGTTTACACAAATAAATATGTTTTTTAAATTGATAGATAGGTATTACAAGTGTACCTACCGAGAGTCCGAGACCTCTCCGTGCCTCGGAAAGCATCCCGGCTGTCATTCGTGGATCTTTGACAGTTGACGTTACGGGTCGTCAGAAGCCCGGTCTTACCAAGGGGTATCGTATTATCCAGTAACTGGATTGTGGTAGTCAGGATAGGCAGTCATGTAAAATACTGGTATTCAGCTGCATCCGGTTAGCCTGGAAACCGACCCCAACATAGTTGGGAGAAGGCTAGGCAGATGATGAGGTAGGTATTGCAAGTGTCTACACTACAAAAAAAGTCATCAAATTAATTTATTTTTTGTTTGATCGCGATTATAGATATCGATAATTCGATATCCATAAAGTCTGCAGAGTTTCCTAGCTAATTTAGTTTGACCCTGTAGATAAGTTACTCACAGTCACAGGGCGATCATCATTTTCACTCAGCCGTGGTATCTTATCTGATAAGATCAAGATCATTCCAAATAATAGAAATAACCAAGTCGGAAACTTAATTACGTAATCACTGGAAACAAACGAATTATTATCACTTCAACACAAGTTTACAACTAGAAACCATCTTCATTAAAATAGCAGTCTTTTTACGTAAAACCATCTAAGCTCAAAATATTATGTTATGAATTCGCAAGCTATGCATGGCATAATAGCAGGTTCTATTCCCGCGGCACGATTCCCACCGGCCACAGTGAGATAACACCTACGGCGCCATTGTTAAATGCAGAACTCACTCTTTTCAAGGTGGTTAAAATTGTATTACATGCTCAGTTACGTCACCAGTGGTCAAGCGTGATTCAGTATTTTAGGGATGAGTTGAACTGGTCCGAAAAACGCTGTGAGTTATTTTGTCAACGGTCCGAAAACCATGAAAAAATATAGGTAGTATCCGTCGGTCGTGAAATGTTTTGAAAATGCTACAAACAAAAAACCAACCAATATTGCGTGAGACGAAATTTGGGTTTTTCCCCGAGTTATTTACCAGCATCATGAACGCATCGCTCTTATTTATTAATACCTACAACTATTTCGTAAAAAATTATCTATCTAATAAACACACAAATATCCAGTGATTTATCAGAGTGCGCGGAAGGTCGCCATTTGTTTCCAACTTATCAGTAGGTATCACGATAGTGTTGCCATTTCAATCAGCAATTCATATCTTAAGTACAGGGAAATGGCACGATATAAATTGCTGGGTTCCAAAACACGGCACTTAATGCATAATCATTTTTATACATATCAGGGATTTCGGTTCGATCGATCAGGTAAACCTACGCTTGCCGCGGTTGGTCCGTGGATGGGTGACCATCTTTACCTACATACCAAGACCCCTACGTGCCCCAGAAAACACGTTGAACCGTTGCTTGGTCCCGGCTGTCATTGATCATGGATCTTTGACAATCGTTTCGGGTCGTCAGACCCAGAAGCCCGAAAGTCTGACAAAAGTACCTAACTGGGTTGTGGTCGTTGTGGAGGTCAGATAGGCAGACGCTCCATGTAAAATACAGGTAACCAGCTGCATCCGGTGACACTGGAAGCCGACCCCAACATGGTTGGGAATGGGAAAAGGCTATGTAGACTGATGATGGATGACATAATTGTCAGGGTTTTATCTATAGTTTTTCATCGTTATTAGTACCTACCTAACCTATTAATAAATACTGCTGTAGTAAGAAAACGTAGACAGGCTTGTCTATGACACAACATAATGTGTCTATGTCTATGACTGGGACATCCCCGATTGTCTCCGAATCACATTATCTATGCGTAGACACCTTCGTTCTTACACGCACGGACGCACGCACCGTTCGGTTCATTGTTCGGGCACGTGCGTAAGCGCCCATTAAACGTGACATCTCACTTCGTAGTTTTAAATCATGGTACTTACAGTACCTAATGATCTTAATAATCGTATTATGATCTACGTGTCTCGCCATGAACTGGTATACAAATATTTAAAAAAAATCATAATCAGCATAATTATAATGTTCCCACTGCTGAGACACAGGCCTCTTGTCTGTGAGAGAAGGAGGAGTGGGCCGTAATCCACCACGCGGGCCCACCTGTCTGGGTTCGAACCTACGAGTACGACCTACAACTCGTAAGTTGCGGGCAAAGAGAAGAACGAGAGCAAGACCGAGAAAACTGTAACAGTTTCACAGTCACGACTTATTTTTATAATAAGAAAAAATATACAAGGTTATTGATAAAACATTAACAACCTCTTAAGAGGTCATTGTACTCATCATTATGAACAACTTTTACTATGGGACCAAACCTGAAATCGCGAAAAAAAAATCATATTATTATGTTCGTATAACTCGTCAAAATGTAGGTAATGTAAACAGCTGATTTTTTTTTCGCGATTTCAGGTTTGTTTTGGTTAGGGGATCGTCAAGTTAGTTATGCTAACTTAACAACGTTGCAAACTTTCTTCATGTCGCGTCGTTATCAGATTTATATCCAAGACACGAAGTGAAATGGAAGTCAGGATTACAGTCATGTAAGGTTTTATAGTTGAGATATAATCTCTTAAATTACTTATCAGAAGATTAGTGATGCTGTGTCACGTAAGAAAGGCACAAAACATAGCTAAAGTACCTAGATAGTGTTTGCCAAGATCTCATACATTAAAAAAAAAACTGACTGCCACGTTGGTCTAGTAGTCGCAAGCGCTGCTGAGCATGCAGAACTCAGGACCTGGTTCGATTCCCGATTCGGGCAAAGTGTTATTGGGTTTTTCCATCTGGAATTTCTCAGTAGCAGCCCGGAGTCTGGATTTGTGCCCGGTTGATGGCAATAGGCTCGTCCCAATGTTACGCCCCCTGTTACGTGGTACTAGAACATAACTGGCGAAATGAGGATTAAAATCTGAAACTTTGTACATTCACCGCTAACTTTTGGTGACTGTACTTAGCTTGTTTGTAATTGCAACAAAAATTGACACCTTCGTTAGTTAGTCATAAAAGTTAAAACCAGAGTAACCACTATATTATACACTGCAGTAGGTATTTGCATAAGTTACTGATGAAAAAAAGATAACAAGTACCTGGTCACTTTGAGACAGTAAAACCCATATCGTGAACGAAAAATAAATCAAAATAATGTTACAAGGTCCACTTTGACATGAAGTAAAAACTTGACTATAATAATAAATAATAATAATAAACGTTTATTTATGATAACTACGATCCAATTTGTTGGTAGTACAATATAATAACTTATAACTCGCCCCCTGTCTGACCCATGCATCGAGGTATCAATACTAATACTCAAACATCGACCCATGTACAGACAGTGAAGTCTACTTGACGCGCACGCGCACCGCCTGCGCAGAGTAGCGTGGCAATCGATGCGCGCCTCCGCAAACACATACGTGATGCACTACAGCGAGCGGCACGCAGGGCAGCCGCAACATCGTTCTAAGCGCATTATTGTATTCTGCCGTCATGGTCATAAAGAAAAAGGGCACAACTAACATTTTTTCCAAAATTGAGTCGGAAAACTGGCATATTATGCGTTTTTTTTTCTGATTCCAAATAGGTATATAACTCAATTTTGAATAAAATGTTAGTTGTGCCCTTTTTCTTTATGACGGCAGTATTGTACCCGTAGGACACTGTACGCTTTTTGAGTCTATACTCAAAAAGCGTACAGGCTGCAGGACTATAGAGGGTCAAATTAAATTAGCTAGCGAAACTCTACAGAAGTGATGGGTATCGATATCTACCTGGAACCCTGACGAGGTCCACTTCTATGTATTGAAAATCCGGTAAGCATAATATACAATTAATGACAAAGAATCCTAACTCATAATAAAAATGCGAAAGTGACTTTGTTTGTTACACTCTCTCGCTAAAACCACTTAACGGATTTAGATTAAATTTGTCACATAGAAAGACCATGATCTGAGTAAGGACATAGGCTACTTTGCATCTTGGATCGCAGACAAAGTCACGGGTAACAGCTAGTTCTGCAATAAACCTAATGAAGTTACAAGAAATCAAAGTCACTCGCCTTAGAAATAATTTTGAAAGAACTAAAAATATTGTGAAAGATGATAAACCACCAAGCAATGTATTATCGTGTCAAACCGACAGCTGGGTTCTGACTGACAGGATGTAATTCGCCACTAACTGGCACTTTTACCTACGAACCTTGACATTTCCAGTTTAGCTAATTTTTTATCTTTATTAGCAACAATTAACCGAATGATCTGACCGTGTAGTGTAAAATATCAACTAAAACATATATATTATACCACTTGCAGTTAGGAAATCGCGTCATTTTTTATACACGGTTTATATATATCCGATATATTATGTAAATTGTAAGTATATCGGTTTTATTATAAAAAATCGGATATCTTGATATTTATTATAAATATCGGATGTTTACGAACCCTGATTTAAAGACTTTCCAGATCGGTCCGTGTTATTGGGTTTTTCCAATAGAAATTCCTCAGTAGCAGCCCGAAGTCTGGAAATGTTCCCGGTTGATGGCAATAAGCTCACCCTCCTTAACTTGGGACTTAAACATAACTGGCGAACTGGTGTACCTACCATAGCTGAACCTCTGCCTGACCCTTCGTGGAATACGGGCGTGATGTTACGTATTTAAAGACGTCCACATCTTATGCAGTTGAACTGTAACCTTTCGACCAAATATGAAACGATCCTGCTCAACTAACATCTGATGCAACAGAGATCATTTGACACTTTAATTACAACCGAAATGCCAATGAAACGGAATCCTACATTCCAATCATCATTATTGAGCAAGGGATACCCTCTGACTCGCCAAAAAGGTTGCTTTATGGACAAGTGCAAAAAATACCAACAGTTTCAACATACATAATTTTTAAGCGGATGATAATTATATGAACTTTTGTTAGAAACTTTATCACAACTTGAAACATGTGATAGATTTTTGCGCCGTCAGTCTTGTAGGTTTGAAACTTAATATTAGTAAAAACTAAAATTATGACTAACGACAGAGAAAGTCCCATCAAAGTGACCCATCATAAAAATACGTACAAGCATCCTCGGCAAACAAAAAATCTTTTATGAAATCCAGACGAATTAATTAACTAGACGCGTAAATCTAACGTGGATTATATATATACCTACATAATGTGTGTGTGTGTGTTAAGTTCCGGGTTCTTTTGCCCAAGAAAACCGCTGCCGTGCTGCCGTGCCATCGGGCGGTCAACACACAAGGCTGACATCCGGCACCACTTCCATCAACCCTGCGGGTCCTCCACCACCCAGGGACAACTCCTCGGCTCCTGCGTCATCTTCAGCGTAAAGCCAGGATAGTACCTACTTACGCGCCTACCTCCTTAGAACGGAATCATTTATGACGGGCCTTTTTTACATACGACCTAAAATAAATTATTATTGAAAGTGTCTAGTGAGTTTGTTTTTCTTATCTCTAAAATAATAAGTTCATAATAATTCACACGCTTCATAACAGTGTACAGTGTTTTCATTTCATTATTTTGTTTTTATTCTTGTTCTTATTATTATTTGTAAAAGTTTACATTTTCTGGAAATAGCTCCATAACTTAATAACAATTTATAACCTGGGGAAGGGCGGAGCATCCTAACACAAGCAAACTAATTGTGCATTGTAACTAGAATAAGTTATCTAAGATGATGCAATAAACACATTTTATTTTATTTATTTATTTTATTTAATGTGTGTGTTTTAAAATATTTTCAACGTCAATAAATAATTCTGTCTTTCTTGTGTTGTTCTTTAAAACTACGCAACGGATTTTGATGCGCTGTACACCATCATTTAGTTAAAATAACCTCTTGAGGATGTTGGTGTTTTTCCAATAACTCTGTATAGAGATGAAAATATTATATAATGAGTTATGAGAAAACGACGTGGTATGAATATGAATGAATGCGCTATGAAAGTGGTACTGATTTACTGAATGCATAGTCACGAATATAAACTTAAGAAAACGTTAATTAACTACGTAAGCTTGTGCAGACAGGAAAACTGTTGTGGAAAGTTTCCTAACAACGCATTTTACAATAAAAACGATGCACATGAATTAGATGAATGGTCAGGTAGCCCAGTAACTGGGTTGTGGAGGTCAGACAGGCAGTCGCGTCATGTAAAACACTGGTATTCAGCTGCATTCGTTTAGACTGGAAGCCGACTCCAACATAGTGGAAAAAGGCTAGATAGATGATGACGAGGTAGAGAAACCTAACGCTTTAGAAGTGTTTTAAGCGACTTTTTGTCATTGTCGGGATGTCACAAAATTATGCGTCCGTTCGGGAGGATTGTCCGTGAGTCATAGGTAGCATAGCGACGCGGGGTGCAGCGCATACCTACTTTTAGATTGTTTTTCTTCGAATGTCATTCACAATTAGTGTGAGTTGGACAGATAATGATAAGTTTTTGCCTTCCAGTTCTTCCAGTGTTCAGTCTGCGTAGGAGTAGATGATGCTATGATCACACAGGTCCTTCGGCGCATTCTCTTTGATTGACAGAATGGCTTCTAAAGTGTTGTTTTTAGGTATTGAGGAATTTATGGAACATAAAATTTAAAAATTTGTATATTTATTAGAATTTTAACAATAGAAATTAGTAAATTGAATAGTAAATAATTGCATGATAATAGTAGATAATAATAATAGTAAGTAATATAATAAGAATGTATGTAAACTTAATAAAATTTGCACGCTTGCTTGCAGGCAGAATACATGTATTTCTAGCAAATTAAACGTTTGATTTGATTTGATTTGACTGTTTGCCTCTGATAGTGATTACCCAACTGCTTTTGATGAAGGTTATGTTTTCAGGTGTCTGTGTGTAAATATCTAAACTAATTTTATAAAGAGAAAAGATTTGACTTTTTGTATGTTTGTTACGCTTTCACGGTTAAACGGCAGAACGGATTTGGATGAACCATGACCAGGATTAGGACATTCTATCCCGATGTTCCGTGGAGTGCAGCTAGTGTGAATGACATTGAGCACTTTTCCATAAGAGATTTGTTCTTATGGTACAAATCTAACTTAGAAAGATGTATTAATGATTGTAATGATTATAATTCACTAAATATGTACCCGTTATTGTCGCGAATCATATTATTTTGATTAAGATACAACTTGACACTGACCTGTAAAAAACGTAAGAAAATTTGTATTTCGCGGTCTACCACTACCCATTCACCTTAACTTTGCAGACATAATTAGTATCGATATCTAAACACGATAAAACATATTTTCTCAACTCGTATTTCAAGTTACAACGTTACCAGCGTTTGTTGACCCATAAGAAAAAACATCAAATCTTTAATATTTTTATTTTATCGTGTTTAGATATCGATCGTTACCCATCACGTGAGCAGAGTTTCGTTAGCTAATCTAATTTGACCTTTTATATCTGTGGTTCTTCTCATGCAGCTATATATCAAATGAAGAGACAAAAGACGTAGCATTAGTAAAATGGTTTTATTGGTTCCATTTACGAGTAACGGTACCTATGGAACCCTCAAATATGCTCCCAGTGAGTCTGGCCACCTATCTCGTATATATACATATGAGGCAATGCTAGCAGGTGAATTTTCCTTATTGCGCGACCGTACCTTAATTGAAGCTAAGTGTGTTACGCCATCCGTCACCGCCACCGCCTGATGAGGTGGCTTTTCGCTGATTTTTGCTGGCAAGCTCAGCTGGCGTTACGTTACGACATCATTCTACTTAGACTGATTCTGTGTCTAGATCTGGTTTGTTTGTAAATTTAGAATTGGATTCACGATGTAATTATGGTCAAGTATTGATGAGAAAATTTAATGATTTTAGGTAAGGTAATGAAATCTCTAGTAATTAATTTGATCATGCGTACAGAGATTTACATTACCAAGCAAAGAGGAAGGACGAGGAAAAATATGTAGAATGTAGATATTACAAATCTACACAAGAAGCAAATTAGTACTCTGAGAACATATTTGAATACAAAAAACGCTACCACACAGGTAGGTACAGGTAATAATAGTACTAGAAACCATAGAGAATATAACCACAGAAACTTAACTCCAATAAACTTATTGAAAAAAAAAAGCAATAAAAATATTGAGTATTGGGCAAAACTACTCAAAGAATGATGAATGATGGCCGGTGGAGCAAACTAGTGGAATGTTCGAATGGAACCCGCGCTAAATGATACCCAGCCTGCACTACATAAGGTTGACTATAGTGAACAACCTTTACAGTACCTACTACCGCACTTTAGATCTAAAAGTTCACCCGTAGATATATGAAAGAATTCTCGGGTTTACCTCAAGGTCAAACGCACAAAGATATAACTTACCTTTTAGATCTTATCTGCTAATTAACTTTATGTGTGAAAGGTTAACCTACAGATTTGAACCATTGTCATGATGATTAGATTAAGGGCTGACATGTCTACCGCGGTCATCGGTTCTACGCAAAGACTATTATAACATTCTCTATGGTTCTACGGTTAATATGGCCTGCCCATTTTTTTTTTAATGGCCTTTCGCATTTCAACCTTGGAGGTTGTCGTCTGCTTAACCGGACTTGCCTGTGGATGCCTCAATAAATTACTATGCCTCCAGACAGGGCTTAAAAAACTTAAAAACTACGCGACTGCGTGCTAAGGGCACCCCCCTGTGGGGTACGGACCTCGGCTTAGGGCGTCGCTGGGAGAGGGCAGCAAGGGACAGGCTGGATTGGAATTATTTAGGGACGAATTCAAAGCTACATGCTCAGCGGCGCTAGATGGCTCGAGCAAGGGTCGGTGCGGACATGGAATGGGGCGTCGCGGCGGGCCTCGACGGCGAGGACGGAAGGGCGGCTGTCGGGGTTTGTGGCCGACCCTTACATATAAACAGACGTAACCAGAAAAATAAGTAATGTTTTACAATATCTAGACAACGTAAATGAATGATTTGCAATAAATGACTGGGTCAATACTCACTACGTTTTATGTAAGATCAATTTATCGAAGAAATATGACTATTAGGCGATTACTCACTAACGGAACATTTACATGACCGAGACTAATCCGGTAACTGGACTTGTGCACTCAGTATTTTATGAAACTATCTGTCATATAATCCGATCCAATTGATTCTACACGAGATACAGAGTGCAGTGATGGCGCAGTAGTATCGGCTCTGATTTACGAGTGAGTTCGAACCCACGCAGGCACTTTACTTTGTGTATTATTTAATTTTATCACCGCTACTCTCAAAACGATAAAGGAAAATATCCACGTGTACCTGATATTTTAAATATTCATAAACCGCTTTTAAGGTGCGGATGTGTCCCTTAAACTAACCAACTTTGTAACTACCATATCTGACGAATAAATGTCAGTGTCTTTGGTTATTTTGGTTCTCGGATATAGCGGTTTTTTACGAATCAGTGTTCACATTAAAATAAGTGGAAAAGCCTGCATTTACCAATATAATAAATCTAACTAAGATTACCGAAGAAATATGTAACAAATTAAGTTTAAAATTACGCGCACATCCGCTACATTGGTAAGTAAATCAATGTAATTAGTGAAGTAATCAATGTAATCACATAAATTAGTCAAATGTTATGTATTGCTCAGGATATAGACGATTTAAATAGCTTTGAACTGGCCGCAAAAGTATGTAGATTCACGAATTAAATAAACAAGTGCGAGTCGGACTCGCACACGAAGGGTTCCGTACCACAAGGCTAAAACACCGAATAAAACCACGTTTGTTGTATGGGAGACCCCTTAAATATTTATTTAATTTTTTTTTTGTATTTTTTGTAATAGCGGCAACAGAAATACATAATTTGTGAAAATTTCAACTGTCTAGCTATCGCGGCTCTTGAGATACAGCCTGGTGACAGACAGACGGATGGACGGACAGACAGCAAAGTCTTAGTAATAGGGTCCCGTTTTTACCCTTTGGGTACGGAACCCTAATAAAAATTAAGCAACAAATGACTTGCATCGTCTAAACACTGTTTAAACTGCGCAACTTCAGGTTTATTGTTGCTTCAACTATTGATATGTCATATTATTATGTAAATCAAACTAGAGAGAAGGTCTGGTTCCCAGCAGCAATTTTTGGCTACTTATGTAGGCAGCTCGTATGTTATCTTATATACATACCACTACACGTAATATAATATTGCTTTTAGCGATAAGACCGCCCGTTGTGCCACCTTATGTAAAATATCTACATTTATATCTGTACACACATTACATACTATACTTTCATATTGTTATGCCTTTGGTCTTAGTCGAAGTTCTGGAGGCACCAAACAGCGCCATTGAAAACATGATTATGAAAATAAATATTATAATAAATTTTAAGTCAGGCATTCTTACGTTAATTTCCCATATTTTCATTTAATTTCAACACTGGCATTGACACAACACAATATGTCTTGTGTTAACCACTAATTATTTCGTCTCACAGTAATACGTAGGTAGTTTACAATAAGGCCGCGACACACAGACCTACAAACGCAGCGACCCGAGAGAGATGTTATATCAATCACACACAATACCTAATATTATAATGACTGAAGGCTCAATGTCAATCAGTGTGTGTTAGACTGGCAAGTGAGGGCAATGAACTGGCTAATAGAGGTACTTACTTTGTTGTTTTAAGTTGTCATAGCTCAGCTTGTAGGAATAGTTTATATAATGTTGCTTCATATCTATCTGTTACCTACTCATCATCTGCCTAGCCTTTTCCCAACTATGTTGGGGTCGGCTTCCAGTCTAACCGGGTGCAGCTAAATACCAGTATTTTACATGGAGCGACTGCCTATCTACCTCCACAACCCAGTTATTGGGTAATACGATACCCCTTGGTAAGGCTGGTTGTCAGACTTTCGGGCTTCTGACGACCCGTAATGAACAGTCATTACGGGTCCATGAATGACAGTCGGGACCAACGGCTTAACGTGCTTTCCGAGGCATGGTGGGGTTTTGGTTTCTAAAGATGATCACCCATCTACGGACCAACCGTGGCAAGCGTAGTTTAACCTGATCGATCGAACCGTGCAGCTATTATTTCTTAGCCACGAGCCCCTCCCATCTGTTACCTACTCTAAACTGTAAAGTCACCAGGCCACCGACAAATATGTACAGTAGGCCACACGTCAGAGGTACCTAACGTATAAGCTGGCCTCGAATTCTAGGTCAGCTCAAGGTCAAGGTGTTACTACCCTGACGTGCGGTCTACTGTATAGTACAAGTTGATACAGCGCCACGTGAGCATTTGTGGAACTTAATAAAAGCATCAAAATCAAGAAATTGAAACTAGTTACATCATTATAACTAATTGTAGATATCGAAAGTCTTGTTAGGTATTATGTTAATTCGATCCATAACAGTTCGTACGGGGTATTGTAAAGGTTCGCGCAGATTGGGACGGGCCGCGCCGCAACCCAACGCATTGCAATATTCTTCCTTCATCACTTTCGTATATTATCTATGAACCATCGCGTCGCACACTACTACAACAGCCGCACCACACATTTTTGTATGAAAATGCTTTGCCCTGCGGCCCGTTGCGGTTGTACTGTGCACTTGGCTTATGTATGAAAAAGTTACTCTTTCAAAAAGTTCGTGAGCGTGTACCTGATATTACCTTCGAAGAGATTGCGTGTGACGTGTGACCCTGCTCGAGTGCGCTTTGACCGGCAGCGCACGCGCACACGGTCACAGATTACTAAATAGTTACAATAGTTACTACGTAACAGATACTTCACTCAGTAGAAAATTTCCAATACCTACAGCTATAATAGCCTACTCCGTCGCGTCAGCAACCGCTGCATGCTAAAATGTGCCTAAATGCTCAAGCGTACAGTTGTGATTGCTTCGCACCGCGCGATCCCACAGCAATCGCAGGGCTGCCTCTTCATTAAAATTAAATTAACATAACTATTTGTGTCTATTTTATTGAGAACTGTGAATATGTTGTGACTATAGGTGGTAGTTTAAAATGGTATCGTTTATAAAATATGTTTTTTATAAATTGGTGCCGACTGTGCAGTACATCTAAAACATGACATGACATCTTCATTGACATGTAAATGGAAAAATGTTAGATGTTTACCCCTTCTTTTACTTGATTTGCACCCATCTACTGCACATAAGGCACCACACGGCATCGTAATACGCGTACGAACGAACAGCACTATTAAAATTGAACGGCGTGCGCGCGCTTCGCTTGCGAAAACCGCACTGAATTTGATCCGCCGGCGGACCGAGACCGCTCGGCTGGGCGGTAGGCACTTATAGCGCGCAAGTATATGGAGTGACGGAGGCCTGACACGGTGACGCGCGATTAGTGAGGATCGTTGCGAAACTTTTAATGAAAGGTTAACAAATAATAACTATATGCTGTCTTTTTTATGAAGATGCTGACCTTTGATTAGCTTCTCTCCCCCCGGCAAGATATACCCTCATAATGTCTTGCTGGGAGAGGGGCAAATCTATCATCATCGGCGAACTGACTGAAAGAACTTTGTCTCTGGTGCTTTAGTCACAAACAAAAGGTTTATTTGGACCGAAGTCGGAACTAACATTTCTACCGGACAATTTGTAGTAGGAAGAAGACTTCTGGCCGCAGAACGTGGTGTTCCATCGCTTCCGCGGGCAAGTACCTACCACGGAACAGCACAAGCGGTGCTATTCTGTAAAAGTCTCACCGTGAAAACTTAGGTGAAGTGAGCGTGGAGTGAGCTGTCAATAGTGTCAATTCCTAGCAAAAACAAACTCAGAACTCAGAATCGATCGGAAGAACAAGCTAGTGAAGTGAAAACAAAACACAAACAGAATACTTTGCCATCACTCACTGACATATCGGTGATATCGGAAATAAATTAAAACCGAGTACATTCCGAGGACAGCCGAACACATCCGAAGCGGGTATTTTTTTTTATCGTCGCTTGGACAACAGACGCGCGGTGTCGCTTACGGTAACAGTGGCGCGAGTACAATGGTTTTTCCCATCTGAAAAAATGCCCAACGCGCCTAAAGAAGTTTTCACTTCAATAATTTAATTAATTATTTCAAGTGACTACACTAACTGCGTTCGATGACCTTACAAAAAAAAGCCATCAAATTAATTTATTTTTTACTACTTAAATCATATTTTGATATCGATACCCATCACGTCTTGACAGTTGTTTGACAGTTGTATAATAGTGACAGGAAAAACGCTTACGCAAAATAGGAACGTGACACGTTATGTAATTATTATAATAAAAAGAATATCTATAATAGCGGCTGTATTAACTTGCTCAATCATGCGCCCACAGAAATAAACAATGAAATAATTTAGATGTTGAATCGGTAAGGTTTCCGCATTTCTCAAGTACAACCACTGTTTTTGTGTTTTCTTTTTAAGTTTTGTTTTTAGATTTTCTTTTTGAGTTAAAAATGGTAAACTAAAACTGATACGTGCTGATACTATGATACTTCAGCAAATAATTACCTATTTAGTAAGATTGATAGACCTTTTGTTTATCACCAAACATCCCAGTTATTGGCTTTGAGCTTTTCTAAATAACAAAAGAATAACGAAAGAGATTATAGTAAGTAATATAGGTAGACGCAATCTACAATAATAAACTGCTGAATGCTAGAACCACAGGACCGGTCGATGTGGCTATGCTAGAGCGAGGCCTATGTCAGTATGTCCACCAGTGGACGTCTTTCGGCTGATTAACGTTGAAGATGTTAATTTAAAAAAAATCTTTCTCTCAACCCATAAATCAACCCTTTCTCTCAAGCTTTGTGTCTTGCCCACCAGATGGCGATTACGTGCGACTGCCCGATGACGCAGCCGGGCCCGACCCTCGCGGCTACCTGCGGGGGGGGCGCCTTTATGCTGTTCATGGGGCTGCTGGAGGTGTTCCTCAGGAGCCAGTGTGACCTGGAAGACCCTTGTGGGAGGGCACAAGTAAGTCGACCGATCAGTGCTACATCTGCTACAGCCCGATTTAAACTATGGCGGCTCGGAACATAAGGCGAGTTGCTGCGCAGTAACAAATTCACGTGTCTGAGGGGGTGAGGGGTGAGGTACTGTGCAGCAAGTGGCGCAGTTCGGAGCCGTAAAGTTTGAATCGGGCTGTACGTAAGATGTGCACGGAGAGGTTATGGGAGCTACCTACTTACATGTTTGAGTCGGCATGACTCAGCACAGCCAAACTCGGCAAAATCGAATATAAAAATGTAGATATAAATTCGACAAAATATGTTAGTAGGTACCTAGTTAAAAAACCAAAAGCGTATTTTTACCCGACTGCGACAGAAGGAGGGTTATGTTTTTCCAGTGTATGTATTTTAGTTTTATTTTAAACTACATATTTTTATATTTTGCGGCTAGTAAGTATTTTCTTCATTAAGTTAATAAGTATAAAGTCAACGAAGTTATGACGGTTAGGGGCTACTAGTAAACCCCTCGAGTTTGGGGTCATATGATTCGTTTTGATGAGTCCAATATACCTATTGCTCTCGGTGACGAGGGTCTGATGATGAAGCCAGGTGTGGAAGTGGAACTCTCTAAGGGCTACTCGTTAACCCCATAAGGTAGAAGAAATCATTATGAGTCTCCTGCCAAATACCAGTTTGTTTGTGGTTGGGAGAACACCTACTTCAGTACAACTCGTACTAGCGGACAACCCTGTATTCATTTTCTTCCTAGTCTTATCCTTCTCTCCTCCTCCCTCTCTTTCTAGGAACCGTTCCTATCCTTTTTTTTACATAATCCATTCATGTTTCCTTTGGTCTATCCCACACGTCGATGTCGTGGCCGAGAGCAAGAGACACAACGAAACTGTTTGTGAAAAACTGTTCGTGATCAGTTTATTATTAGGTATCTTTACATAGACGAAAGTCTAAGAGAAAACTAACGCGATTGACATGAGAAAAATATAATATGACAAACGTTATAAAAACTTTACGTGTTCAATTCAGTTTTCGCGTTTACTCTCAGTCGCAGTGACAGCATTATAATCGGTTCGGTTTTTTTTTTTGTAATTTGTTGCTGCTGTTCTCATAAATTACGTACAAAACATTTAGAGGGCCATAAAACCACGCCTTTCTCGTCTCTAACGAGAGATACACAAAGCAAGAGGCAAAAAATGATTGACTGCATAATGGCACGTACTGGCACGCATGCCTGGTTAAACTTCGTTATGTTTGACACGTGTCTGACAGTATCTATTCATCGCTTTTTCCGCGATCCACGGATAGAGGCTGATGAACCTTATCTTCTACTAATCTACTAATCGACGAGCGGGATGGGGAAAGAAGTATCAAGCGGTAGTTCCAAGTAGAATCTTATAGTATAGGATTAGCGACTGTTTAACCATAAATTTTTGACATTTAGAGTTAAACGTCTTTTCACTTTAAACAACGTTTATGAATAAAGGGTTTAATGCTAAGATTATACTTGATTGTCAGATCTTTGATAGTTGTGGACATCGACTACAATAACACGATGGACCGGACATTCAGTTCCCGAAAAGGTTGAATGTTTTCGTCGCTTAGTATTGTTTTGTTTTTAAAACCCACGATATATTTCAAACTTTGAAGTTTTTGAGCTAATGAAAATGTATTTTGCTAAAGGTACTTTATGTCCTCAAAACATTCGCACGTATTTCAAATCACTTTGTATGTTATCTAATATCTTGTACCTAAAGCATTCAATCGATCTCTTTCACAACTAACTATGGGAATTATTTTTCTTGTCATAATCTGCATTTAATTTAGAAGATTGTTAGATGATGGTTCGTCACGAAATCACGAAGTAACGATTGCTTTCTTAATATTTTCTAAACATTAAGTATGACACATTATAAATTAAAGTCTATTTTCGTGTCTGTCGGTGTGACTTCGTTGTTCTTCTAAGCTACGCTATGGATTTTGATGGGGTTTTCACCATGATTTAGAATAAATTCCGTAAGGTTTTTGTTCAAAATATTTTAATAATAGACTTACAAAATAATAAATAAATTATCTCAATGATTTGTCAAGCCTTAAAACCGTTCGAAGCAGGGGCGGCTCACTAGTTGTATTGTAGTTATACGAATTGTGGTATTGTTTTGATATTATTAACATTAATTACGAAGGTGCCGTCACCCCGGAGTTCTTAAAAAAACTGAGATTATTTTAATAAAGGTTTTAACTAGGTAAAAGTTACAATATTTAATGCTAATTTCTACGTCTAGATTCGGACGATGCTAGTACCAAACTGTTCAAAATTAATTATATTTTTATATTAAGTACCTACCCGATTTCTAAACGTGGACGTGGACGCGGCAACTGCAGATTTGGAAGTCGGTGAACGTTCGGCGACACGAGGCGTCGCATCGAGTCGATTCGTTGATTCGGCAAAATAGCAAAATGGTGTGTTGCAGTTTATTGTGGAAACGTCCGTTTGACGTTAATAGCCTAGCAGTGAAAAATCATACTTCTAAGGCAACGCAATCAAAAGATACGGGCGTTTATATTATGTTTATTCCGCATACCTACTTTGACACTCGAAGGGAATTAAAACCTATAGGCTACTTCCCGTTGACCTAGAATCATGAAATTTGGCAAGAAGCAATGTCATGTAACACAAGTAAAGGAAAACATCCGAAAACGGTAAATTTTCATTTATATCACAAAAATAAAACGGGAAAAGTATTCGAGAAACGATTCCCGTGATAAACTATTTACATACTACCTACATCTATATACTTCCCAGGTGGTCCCATCATTGACATCAGGCCTGATGAGGGTCCTGGTGAAATCGAGGGAACTCTTCAAATATTATAGGCACATATGCCTACAGGATGAAATTGAAAACATGCGACAAACCGAAATGGGAGATTGTACTCATCATTATGAACAACTTTTACTAAGGGATCAAAGCTACAATCGCGAAAAAAAATCAGCTGTTCCCTACATTTTGACGAGTTATGCGAACATAAATGTAGGGAACAGCTGATTTTGTTTTCGCGATTTCAGGTTTGGGCCCCTATTAAAAGTTGTTCATAATGATGAGTACAATCTCCCATTTCGATTTGTCACATGTTTTCAATTTCACCCTGTATAGCTATTTGGAAAATGTCAATGATAAAATCATCGTAGGTACAGACGCCAGCACATCAAGTTACTACAATCTGTCAGATTTCTTTAATATATTTTCAAATTTATTGCTAAAGCATAAGGTTCAAGGTTAATTGGGAAAATCTGACAGTTTCGGGTAGGTTGACCTGCTGGCGTCTGTACAAAAACAGAGCTGCTATGCGCTGCTATACTAACGGCTATGCTTAGGCATACCGTATAAACTCAGTTCGGAATGCCTAGGCGTCCCTCGGGATGCGTCGGCAGTCTTCGAGATTCTGTTCTGACGAAGCGCAAGCGCGTCGGCGTGCATAAGTCGATTTGCAGATGGAGCAACTATTGCAGCAACTGGCAACTAGCTGTTTACAGGAAAATTTCAAAGAGTTGATACTCGTAGTTGTCTCAAGTTGCTCCATCTGCAAAGCGCCTAAGGACTCCGCGTTAATGCCTAGGGATGTCGCGGCATTGTTTCCGTGTATGCGTTTGCATGTATTGATGCTAGAAGATACCCTGCCGTGCCGTGCCGTCAGTGGGCGCAGGCCCTAAGCATCTTGTCTTCACCGCACTCATTACAACCGCAAGTCGCCACCGAAATGGAATCACTTCCCCATCAAATTTGCGGTCCGTTTCGGCATCGTACTACATTACCTAATCGGAGCATTTGCAATAAAAATTGTGATACAAATCGCTACAGAAATGTTGACAGTCATGATAATTTGTGACAGGATATGGAATGAAAGAGACAGTCTGTTACTTAAAAGGTTTTCGTTAAGGGAGGTTGTTTTGGAGAAAGGTTTTTAATACTACTTCACAGTTGAAGGCTTCGCTGTCCGTCCGTCCGTCTGTCTGTCACAGGGCTGTATCTTTTGAACCATTCATAGGTAGATATTTGAAATTTTCTTAAAGAGTTTTTTTACTACTAAGTATGACCGCTATAACAACAATATTATGTAAGCAGTGGTATTGTACGGTGCACGGTGGTACGGAACTCTTCGTGTGCAAGTCAGATTCGCACTTGACCGGGTTTTTTTTTTTCTGAAGAACAATATTTTACCTATTCTCGGAAAAAGGTTATAAAGGAATTTGTTAAAAATTTTCCTTTTTTTTAGCAAAGATATTTAAGATAATGTCTTTGTTTTTTAATGTCGTTGCTTTTCCAATTCACTTTAGACATTGGCAAAATGATCGACTACGGCTTTGCTTGTCATATACAAGGAAATAGAATAGAACTGCAATGTCATGTCAGGGAAAATCATTGTTTACCAAATTGACAACCAACTTGATTTGTCTGTATATTCGAATCACAACTGTTATTCTTTGGCAGTTGTATTGTATTAAATGGCTGTAACCCGGCAAAATTGACGTAGTGTGTCAATTCGATAGACAATTAATTTTCCTGGCAGTAGTTAGGGTGATTAATGTTTTCAATTACGAACTGCCGGTCGATTCTGTAAAAATCTCACGGTGAAAACTTAGGTGAAGTGAGCTTGTTTTTGCTAGGAATTGACACTATTGACAGCTCACTCCGCGCTCACTTCACCGAAGTTTTCACGGTGAGATTTTTACAGAAGTGCTATTCTGTAAAAATCTCACCGTGAAAACGTGAAAGCTGAACATAAATTAATCTTATCTTTCATATCCTTCCGCAGTACCGTCGCCACATGGACTCTGTTTACGACTTCATCGTGGTGGGAGGAGGATCAGCAGGGTCCGTGGTGGCCGCGCGACTGTCGGAGGTGCCCGACTGGAGGGTCCTACTCTTGGAAGCAGGTATGACACCGTCCTAACATTTTATAATAATAATAGCCTTTATTCCACAATCTTATAAAACATGTAGGAACGTAAACTTAAACTTTAGTATAAATTACCTAACTAATTAAACTTAAAATAATCAACAGCACTTTTGAATTGTCAAGATGTCGGTCAAAATCAAAAGTCATTTACTTATTCAAACTAGGCTGAGAATCAGCACTTTTCGAACGTCAAAATTACCTAAGACTGTCCCCTAAAAAGCCGGCCCTTCACCTAAGGTCAGTCACTAAGATGCAGCTTGCCCATTCCAAAGCGTAGTAGGTACCTATGGAGAAGAACGGGCAAGAAACTCCAAGGAAACTCTTTAAAAAAAATATGGTTCATTCATGTTGAAATTATGCACGTTAGAGGCGTCCGTAATAAAAAAAAAAAAAAACAATTCGAATATCAATCATTAATTGACACCGGTATCGCAATTGTCTTGCGTTTCAGCGAAGGCCTCCCGTAAAGCTTGCAACTCTCCTCCTCCAAGTAGGTACCTAACACCAGCCATTTTCTCTTCCCATCTAAGCCGTTGCCTCTCTTTCTTTAATTTTTCTTTTATTTTGTCTTTGACACCATTGGTTCGATCCTAGGCCAATTTTTCTCTGTTACTCCTCATCATATGACCTGCCCACCTCCATTTTAGTTCTCCTATGCAGTATGTTACATCTTTAACAAACATTTTACGTGTTATTATAATGGATAGTAAATATATTTAATTTAGTACCTAGTGTTAATTGTTAGTTGTACCTATAGAATAGTTCTATACAAACATTACCTGTTAATAGCAATAAACTTACGATAGTAAATACCTATTATTTTAGTACAAGGTTGGTTGGGTCGTTCAGTTGTTTTTAAAGCTAGCATTTTAATATCAGAAAGTGCGGTGTGAAGTGGTCCCAAATCTGCGTCAGTCTTTATGGTCTTTATTCACCGAAAATTTTAGATGTATATCTTAACCTTCCAGGTTTCGATGAGCCGACAGGTGCTCAAGTGCCGTCCATGTTCCTGAACTTCATCGGCTCCAGCATAGACTGGGGCTACCAGACCGAGTCGGAACCTGCTGCTTGTCTCGGCGAGACCGATCGGAAGTGCTACTGGCCTAGAGGGAAGGTAGGCTAACGGAACGAACCATCTATATTCAACAAACCATCTCTATTATGCTTTATTATTTGAAAGAAAAGAAAAAAAAATGGTTGCCTGTAAAGTCGGTTTTACGGGCGAAGATTTTACGTGACAACGACCGATCATCCGATCATAGTTGAGTGGGAGAGAGACGCAAGGCATTCGGCGGGCCTCTCTCTCGTTCGGTGACTCATCGTAACGTTACCGAGCGTTACACTTTTTCATAAGTGACTCCCAGTCGCAACCTAATTTAAGACGTTGTCACGTCAAAAAATATTTAGCACAGAATATAAGACACACAATACATCAGATAAAAACAAATAAAAAGTGGAAAAATCCGATATATGAATTGGAGATGAGATGCGTTTGGCATTTGCTGTGCAGGCAAAGGCCTTTCCCAATTTCTTCCACATCTATCACTGTTGTGCTACTTACTCGTAAATTCTTGAGGAGGCCTTTCAAAAGAAGGAAAGAACGACAGAGTATCGCACAGGAAGGTACTCGTAAGTTAATTTTCAAGGCGTCCATCGAGCATCTTCTTCGTGGACTGCCACGACATGCCATCTAGCTATGTTCGAACACCGATATTTTACTGTAAAGAAATTCTTATTTAAGTCTAACAGGTTACGTAGAAGCTGTTTCGACTAATTGGGTCAGACAAGTAAGAAACTAAGTCCCTATAGTGCAACTCAAATCTTTTTTAACAAATTAGGTTGAATTTTAAAAACTTACCATAAAACCTAACACCTCATCTCCAGGTCCTCGGCGGAACCTCAGTGATGAACGGCATGATGTACATGCGAGGCGCCCGCAAGGACTACGACAGCTGGGCCGCTGCCGGTAACGAGGGCTGGTCGTACGAGGACGTGCTGCCGTACTTCCTCAAGTCCGAGGACAACAAGCAGCTGAAGGAGATGGACCAGGGCTACCACGCGACCGGCGGGCCGCTCACCGTCGCGCAGTTCCCCTACCATCCGCCGCTCAGCTACAGCCTGGTGAAGGCTGGAGAGGAGTTGGGTGAGTTTCATATTTCGTGATAACGGACACTCGTTTCTGCAGTTATCTACATAGGGTCTGCTCGATAGATTCACCTCCTCTGCTTTCTAACTGTGGTCCTGGTAGTCTTCAAATGTGCCGCCGCCGCTAACAACGACTAAGAGTATTGAAGTATTTCTGTGACGAGTAAAGCAATTTTTCTCTGTTTCTTTTAAATTATTTATTTTATCTTTTTTTACTTACGAAAAGAATTCTAGCTTTACAAGGCGAGATCTTAATAATTTAAGGTTTTTGTAAAAATATCTATCTACAGCGTAAAGGTATAAATTTCCAATAGTCTCATTGGATTCCGACCACCCACTAACAAATCTCTCTCACTTTCCAGGCTACAAACAACGAGATCTCAACGGCATCCACCACACCGGCTTCTCCATAGCTCAGACCACTAACCGCAACGGTTCCCGGCTGTCCGTCGCGCGCGCCTTCCTGCGCCCCGCCAAGCACCGACCCAACCTGCACGTCATGCTGAACGCGACCGTCACCAAGATCCTCATCAACCAGACCACCCGCCAGGCGTATGCTGTGGAAGTCAGGAACAGCTTCGGCGGCACTGAAGTTATTTTCGCTAATAATGAGATTATTTTGAGGTGAGTTTTTTTAACGTAACGGGAAACATTTTTAGTCAGTAAGACTTTTCAAAATAACAGCTAGGGGTGTTACCTAGCGATATGGACGAACAATGTCGTGTCAAGCGATTTTGCATCATATGTACATAAGTTTTGACATTAAAGTCTGCTGACAATTTCATTTCATTTCTGCTCACTTTCCCATGATAAAGTTTAATTACTTGGAGTTCCCATCAAAATATTGTACTCAGACCCGGTTTAACCCTCTAAGTTTTGTCCTCAGCGCGGGCGCAGTAGCGTCTCCCCAGCTCCTGCAGCTGAGCGGCGTGGGCGAGCCCAAGGTGCTGGCCGGCGCCGGCGTGAAGCTGCTGCACAGCCTGCCCGGCGTGGGGCGCAACCTGCACAACCACGTGGCGCACTTCCTGAACTTCTACGTCAACGACAACAACACCACTCCCCTCAACTGGGCCACAGCTATGGAATACCTGCTGTTCAGAGATGGACTTATGTCAGGGACTGGTAAGTGACGATAGGTGATCTAAACCCTGCAATTTTTTTATACACACCATTGTGTATTTTTAACTGACTTCGGAAAAAATTACAAAAGGCAAGAGTTATTTGATGGATGATGAATGCACATTTAATATCCTGCCGGTCGATTCTGTAAAAATCTCACCGTGAAAACTTAGGTGAAGTGAGTTTGTTTTTGCTAGGAATTGACACTATTGACAGCTCACTCCACGCTCACTTCACCTAAGTTTTCACGGTGAGATTTTTACAGAATAGCACCGCTGCTTAGCTTTGTTTATCATATACTTGAATATTTTTATAGATACATAGTAATGACGATAACATGGTGTTTGCCTCCTAAAGATACCATCTCAATTTACTTCCCAGTGTAGTTATATCCAAAGCAATCTATGCCTTATTGCACGACAACTCACCTAGCAAAAGAAGAAAACCTTAATCGAGAATATATAAGGACATTATCAAATAACCATCTGAATATTTACTTCCCCAGGCATATCCGAGGTGACCGCCTTCATAAACACAAAGTACTCGAACCCAGCGGAGGACAATCCTGACATCCAGCTGTTTTTCGGCGGCTTCCTGGCAGACTGCGCGAAGACCGGCATGGTGGGCGAGCGGCTGGACAACGGCTCCCGGAGCATACAGATCATACCGACTGTGCTGCACCCCAAGAGCAGGGGGCGGCTGGAGATCGCGTCTGCTGACCCGTTTGCTTACCCCAAGATATATGCCAAGTGAGTATTGTATGGAAAGAGCGTCGTCTTGTGACAATAATAGGAAACACAATCGCACCTCCACAGCAGCTCACAGCTAAGCAACCCACGTGTACTAAGCTTCGTTTTGTATAAAAATGTAGGCGGGATCGCCCATTGGACGGCCGTAAAAAAAATAACCGTGTGTGTGTGTGTGTTTTAAATAACCATGGTAAACCTTTTCGTGCACATCCTGCGTAGCAGTGGACGGTCAACCTTACTCCATAGAAATTTACTATAACGTTAACACGATCGACAGAAAAACTCGCACTAACGACTCAGTTACGTAAGTTGTTTGGCGTTAGTCGACCAGCGAAATGCTTAGCACCTAAATATCCAAATAGGTATCAAAAGGGAAGGGTGCACTAGTATTCTAACCTTGACGAACTCGTTCTGGAACACAGTCGTGCTATTATGAGAATATTTAAAACCTAAGTGCCTGTGTAAATTACTTGTTGGATAAGTCACCAATCTACTGCTACTATGAGAGTGCCTTTTGACCACTTAACGAAATAACTTGCAAACTTCCTTGATTCTGGAGGACTGGCAAAGTATGGGGGAGACCTTTGCCCAGCAGTGGGACAACATAGGATAAATTAAAGAAAAAACCTAAAATAAAACAGTTTTTAATTCCACTGAGTTACCTACGTTAGTTAATTTATCATAGCCTCCTCTATTTTTTGCTTTTGCAACCTCTCCTTTTGTCTCCGTCTTGCCAACGTCTGCCTTGTCTTGAATGTTTATTCTTTAATTTTTTTAAACTTTACCCCAATTTCAGCTACCTAACCCACCCTGACGACGTCAAAACCTTAGTGGAAGGCATCAAGTTCTCTCTCAAGTTAGCTGAAACCAAAGCCCTGAAGCGCTACGGAGTGAAGCTGGACAAGACCCCAGTGAAGGGTTGTGAGAAGATCAAGTTCGGCTGCGATGCGTACTGGGAGTGCGCCGTGAGAATGCAGACTGCTCCCGAGAACCATCAGGCGGGATCCTGCAAGATGGGACCGAGAGGAGACGATAGTGCTGTCGTTGATAACTTGCTGCAGGTAAGATTGCAGACAACTTTGTTACTTCGCGGGTAAAGAGTCTGGCACCGGAGCGTGAGAATTGGCGCAAGCAAGATATCCGAAGTAAGTAAGCCTTTAAGCAGTGAATGAAGTCGGGCTTTGGATGGAGAAGTAGTAGCTGTCCTAGCCCCGACTTCGACTAAGAATAATTGTGCTAAAATAGGCTTTGTTCAATAATGCAACAATGCAGGTTCGGATTCACATCTCTTTTAGGGTTATTCTTGCTTGTTGTGAAAAAGATATTCTATAGACTTGAACGATTAACAAAAACTAGGAAACCACGTATTTTCTATTTTCTGCTTTATTATCACGATTCGATGCAGTTCCTAGGCCAAATAGGCTGTGATGAAGGCAGCAGCGACGCAAGTATAACAATTACGCCTAGCAAGAATCATGATTCGATCGCAATATGTAAATAAGATCCGGTTTATGAAGACCAGTGACCAGTGACCTATGGACAGGTCTAGTTCTTTAGACGTTCTCATTCCTCTATCTTCTGTGCAGGTGCAAGGCATAGACCGGCTGCGCGTGGCGGACGCGAGCGTGATGCCGTCGGTGACGTCAGGCAACACTAACGCGCCCGTCGTCATGATCGGCGAGAGGGTCGCCGACTTCATCAAGCAACGCTGGTTGGGGACTGTTCATGTGAGTCGATGCGTATTATACATACTTGTTCATGTTTTTTTTTTGTGTTCTTATAGTGTGCTTTAATCTTATTTATTTTTTAATAAAATTATCTTTTCTTTTTTTAGGGTTCCGTACCCAAAGGGTAAAAACGGGACCCTATTACTAAGACTCCACTGTCCGCCTGTCTGTCTGTCTGTCACCAGGCTGTATCTCATGAACCGTGATAGCTAGACAGTTGAAATGTTCACAGATGATGTATTTCTGTTGCCGGTATAACAACAAATGTTAAAATTTAAAGGCGTATAAAAGAAACGTTTTTTTCGGCGTTTTATGCCTTGTGGTACGGAACCCGTCGTGTGCGAGTCCGAATCGCACTTAGCCGGTTTTATTTTTGGTAAGAATAACTCTGCAATTCTTTCGATACTTTATTCTATTTCTTTCTTGAGCTAAGGAAGATGTAAATTTAATAATGCTTACTTTCTTCTTCCAGGCTCCCTACCCAGTGCCGCACGGCGGTCTGTCCAACGTGCTGCAAGCGAGCGACTCGACGCAGCGCGAGACGTGGCAGCGGTGGCTGTGACGTCAGCGCCACAGCCACGCGAGCTCCGCACTGCCTTAGATATACATAAAGCGCTTCAACGTTCTTTTGGCGCGTGGCCAGAATCGGAACTAACGCCGCCATCTTGTTTTTTCAATACATTTCACAAAACAATTGCACCTATGTTTACCAACAGCGCCCCCTTGTCCACGTCATTCACGCGCCAAAAGATCCTTGAAGTAATATTGTGTAAATATTTATTAGCTTTAGGTTTTAGACGATGTCACGGAATGTGGTTTTTTCCATGGATGAAGGTGTCATAGGATTTTCTTTTTCCTTCATTGTTGGTCGCTTGTCACATTTTTGATTTTAGTAATAGATTCTTAGGTGTAATACTCACAATTAGGTCAGAATAAATAGAGTATCTATTAACTCGACTTAATTAATTAACTTGGTCAACATTGCATTGTGACGTTTAAAATAAAAATCAATGTCTCGAACTTTATTAAACTACTGTATTTTGTCTGAGATGAACTTGAATGGTTCTATGCTGTAAAATTCTTTGGCATCACTAAGGTATTATTATGTTATTGTAACTTGTGAACGCATTGCGTTGTTGTACAAATTAGTATTTATTTGTATTTTAATTCCGTCCATTGGTGTAAGTCTACACTTAAAGACAAAATAATTGCACCAGTGAGATATTGATTAAAATTTTGTTGGTGCAATATTTTTGGAAGCAAGTGTATAATTTATAATTACTAGATAAGTCAAATTTTATATTATAAATGTTTTTACGAGTTCATGTGTATTTTTATACCGAAGTTTGATCATAATATTATGAACCTACATAATTTATCAGGCTAAAGCTGCGTCTTATTTCGACTAATTGGCGATAAAATATGGGAGAAAACAGATCTTCGCTAGGTGCGCTAGTTTTTGAGATATAAATGTGGCCCTGCTGGTGAGACTCTCTCCAGATCGGCCACCTATAAACCCTTATATCTTTTGAACCAGTGACCGACAAATTTCGAAGTATGACAAATTTTTTGTGTTATCAAAATTAAAATCCCTGATGGTGGCTCTGCCAGAGTCAGTGACACCATTTCATACAAACTTTCAAGATCTTGTTTTTCGAAATGCATGAACCGATTTTAATGAAACTTCATACGATTATGCAGGATACAAAGGTCTAAAAAGTTACTTAAGAACATTTTCGAAATGTCTTATTTAAAAAAAGATAACTGGAAATCTGTTTCTATGCAAACTTTAAAATCGGTCTAATTTGGCACAACACTATTTTTTGAAAATGTTAAACAAAAAAAAACAAAGGAATACATACAAAAGAAATTCTTTATTGCACAGGGATATTCAAAATACTTAATTGGATAACAATTTGATATTACACTTAACGCAACCGTGTTATTGGTACAGTTATACCAGTTAAATTCTGCGCCATACAATACTACAAGCGAATCATTATACTGTAGGCTTGCCACGGCAGCTGTGTGGGACATCGTTGTATGTTTGTAAAGCTTGAACAAAGTGAGAAAGAAGAGTGCTTTGGTATAGAAGTGGAAAGCAAATCGATCGATGGCACGGTTCACGCACGGTGGCTTCAACGACACGTTAACAATATACACAGTATGTAACTTTCCCTGCGTGCGCACCTACTGGGGTGCTCCGGTCAATCTGTACTATTGTGGCCACAGGTACATCGTATAAGAGCATAGTAAATGTATTCTGACATAACTGTGACACAATAGTACAGATTCAGCAACATAACAAATAATTTGGTGCACACGATCGAATAAATAAAAATATCGACTAAATCAGCGAGGACCACACTACTAGTCCTCAGCTTACAATAATGTTCAACTACCCTCAACGGTAGCCAACATCGCTAACTTATAATGTCGCGGTATAAAAGCTACTTTCATTAAAATTATTTCGAATAAAATGTATACAAATTATAATAATAGAATATTAACTAGGATCGTGCACACCGGCTCATAATATCAATAATAATAATAATATATTATTTAATCATATGTCTAATACTTATATATCGTATCTCACTAGAATTTATTAAGCATCACGACATTGTGCCCTAAGCCGTACGATATTATAATAATTATAAAAAAGATAATTATAGTGAGCTGTTTTGATGCTAAAGCTCGCGTTACTCCTCCTCACACACATATACACAAAGTACGCATGTATGCGCAAACCATTGCAAATGTAAATAGTCAGACACTTGCAATATTTGTGCATATGTGAATGACAGGGCACTATCGACCGTTTTTAGTCAAGAACTAATCGTTGTTAACATAAAACGCCAATAACACGTTAGATAACACTAAATAGTTTTCGCGCTAGAAGAATATATTATTTTATTTTATCGTTTCTCCTGTTTTGTACCAGCTTAACAAAGAATACCTGGGAAGGCTGCAAATGGGATATAAATAAA
Organism: Oligia fasciuncula; assembly: GCA_963082905.1. Taxonomy (NCBI): domain Eukaryota; kingdom Metazoa; phylum Arthropoda; class Insecta; order Lepidoptera; family Noctuidae; genus Oligia; species Oligia fasciuncula. The sequence goes on along the minus strand of OY720406.1, from coordinate 17,852,989 downwards.
AGCAGATTTCTTTTTCGTGTGAGATGTTGAAAAGTTCCTCAAAAACGGTAATTTTTTATAAAAAATGTCGCGTTCGAGGCGAGAACCTCGTTCCATATAGACTTTTCAGACGAACATTTACATGCCGCTTTCAAACCAGGAGCTTTGAAAGTTATCTGGTACAAAACACTAAGAACGCAGACTATCTACAATAATTATTAATTAAATACAAAATATTCCAATGAGTAAAATATAGCACATCACGTTTATATATTACATCACTTCAGTCTCCATATAACGCAACAGGCGACACCGACGCTTGCTTTGTTCGCCGGCTAAGTAAGTTACAACATAACTTGGGGTTTGACAACGCGTTGCCATAGCAACCGGTGGAAATATCATCCCTATGGTATTGTATGAAGCTGAGAGGGATATTTAAACGCTATTCAACATATCCAACCAACGTTGGGACATAGTCACTGAACTATGTCTGACCATGTTATGACATCACAGGGAATTCAATATGGCGGCTGCTGGACCACTTCATACTTTTCAGTTGACACTGTGATCATTAGAGATGATATTTACAGTTATATGCTACTGTACACCCATAAACACTTAATAGGCAAAGACACCAATAAAACTAATAAATTTTAATAACAGAAAACAATATCACACTTGCCCTGACTTACTGATTAAACACTAGATTCGTTTATGAAATTTCAGCACTGGTTTCTCTCATCAACGAATTTTATTTACAGAAGGACGCGTTGCCAACCTTTTAATAATAAAAACATAATGTATTAGGATGGAGGAACACTTCTCAGCATTGTCAGCTCAACTATCGTAACTCTAAATTGACTGTTTGATTTCCGAAATATTATATTATCGACCGACCGTTAGGATTTGTGCCCGGTTGACGCCAATAGACTCGCCCTCTATTACATGGGACTTAAACATAACTGGCGAAACGTGGGTGTCCTATAGGTACACCTCTGCTTACCCTGCGGAGAATACACGCATGATGTTACGTTATATGATTCATGAAAACTTCTTTATTATTCTTGTCAGTCAACGTAAGTAAGTGCAGTGAAAGCATATTTACTCATTAGAGACCTGATCAGCACGCTAATTGCGTAACACACAATGAATCACAATCTGAATCATTTTGAAGGATATTGCTAATCCATTGCTTCATATGTTCGAAAAATTTGTCAGCTCAACAACGTAAATAACGCAATGAATGTTGTTGAACTGTCAAAATTAAACCTATTGCTACGGATAGTGTGTATATACCCCGCAGGCTTATGGAAAGCGAGCACAAACGGAAGAACCAACCTACGCAAAACTTGTAGGTATCATTTTCGAGTACTCTCAAAATGAACGTTGTTTTTCATACGAATTAAACACGAACGCTGACAAGTGTCCCCCCACATTAGCTATAAAGCTTCGAACCATGTGCAGATCCGCATGTTGCTCCAGCACTTAAAATGAACCAACAATAGGAATGCATTACAACTACGCAACCATAATAACTAACAAAACACTGTAACATTACCCTGAGCTGGGAACACAGATTATGGAAGATACTTAACTCCCTATATTCTTTAAAAAAATTATAAAAAAACACGCAAATTTTACTTGGGAGATAAATTAATAGACATACGCCTAGAGAATACGTGTTATAATAATAGGTAAGTATTAGAAAACTGTGTGGTATTGTTAAAAATAAGTATTTTAGCAATACCAAACAGTTTTGGACCAAAATCGCGACGCATCTAATACCAATTCGTATAGCGACGATCGGCAGACGATGTCCCAAACGCAAAGTTAGCACTCCATTGCCTATTACTCTGTGGTACAATAAACAAAGAACATAGGTAGCTAAGTATACGTGTCTAAAATCTTACTATCAGTAAACTGTCCTGCGATATCATAGCAAATACTCCACATAATAAAATCATATCTTTTTTATAAAGTATTACAAAGAGAATTTTTATTAATTTCATAGTTCTCGATTATTTTCAATATTACAATTATTTTAATTTGTGTATAGAAGTTTTGGTATTAGGTTATAGCCGTCTATGATAAGATGTATAGATATTCTTTGACGATGGCACTGAGATGTTGGCTCTCTTTTTAGCGCTGTTTTCATATAGCGCTCTCTCTTTCATTCCAAATAGATTTTAGAGTTTCATCTCTGTGTAGAATTAATAATAAAGAATACTTGGTTCATTTGAAACAACCTTTGATTATTATGATTATATCAATGAAAAAATTTATAAATGAATGATTACTGAGTAATTCTTTATCAGCCAAAGATAGTAAAATTAAATTAAATTAATTAAAATTTGAGCGTTTCTCTGTGGTCCCATCGCGGTTGTATTGTCTGTAATACATATTTTGAGTCAGACCACATATGTTTCATAATAATTGTAGTATTTTCTTTATCATAGTATTTTAGATTTGCAAAACTATACACCGAATCTTCGGGCCATAATATCTATAACTGCATTTCATCTCATATAGCCTACTTACAATCGGCACAGATTGGCGACGCGACTTGTTTCGATAAACAATAGAATATGAACCCTAATAACTTCAATTTAAGCTCATATTCCCCTGAGCCAAAGCTCAAATAATGCCACAAAGTAAAATTTTCAAGCGCGTTTACAAAAATTTTTTGGGCTAAATACGAAATATTTTAAATGCAAGCTCATCAACACTGGACGTATTACATCGCAATACAGTCAACCGAACGTCCATTGTAACAATTCGACAGCGCCTTTATGTCGTAGCAGTAAAGACGTTTATCGTAGTTCAAAGTGTCTCTGCTGACGTGCAGTTGACCATACATAGAAACACAGAGCACGGAGACGCCTCGACGGCCGCTACTAGAGACTGTCAACACTTTCCATACAAACAAAGCGTGTGACAGTTAACTCTCACTACAACACAAATGACGCATAGAAACTGACCGGCTTTGAATGAAGTCCGTCACAGAAGTTGGGCCGCTCACCGCACTTTTTTAGTATTGCCATTTCTAGACAGATTCCGTGTTCTGTGTATAGAATTATGCCAATTTTTTCATGCTCGCGTCATCAATTTGAGCCGACTCTCGCCGCCATTTCCGACTAACACACAACTCGTCTCTCCGCCACAGTTGGGTAGCGCCCTGTACTGCCAGCCTGGTGTGAGCCTCCGCTAGTTTATCACAAAGTTCTACATGATAGAGCACATCTTCTTGAGATCGTTTTCGTCTGGGTCTAAGACTTCTGCATCTCTTACTACGGGGTCTTTGCCCGCTATGTCAGGGAGGTACCTGGAAAGAGACGATGCGTTTATTCTAAACAATATCTTTTAATAGTCTTCGTCTCGTGTAAAACTGATAAGAGAGATTATCATATAAGACGGGGGAAAAGTAATGGATATTTAAATACAATGATGCCATTTGAAATACGTATTGTTTATTTAATTTGCATACCACGAAAATAGTTTAATTTCGCTTGTGTATTTTGTGTATTTCGGGCTGTCTGCACACGTTGCAACGGGAATAATATTTACTTAGTGACACACAGACGACGCAAATATTTGGTGTTTGCAATATTTAGACGTAATATTAGTTGATCGTAGAGTGCGTTACCTCTCATAGTCGAGCCCCTGCCGCTCGTAGAACAGCAGGTAGGTGGCGGCGGGGTCGATGGCCGGCGCGGGGGCCGCGCTGAGCTCGCGACACGAGCTGTCGTTGTAGCACAGCCACGCGCCCGACGGGTTGCGGCAGTAGGCCACGTAGTGCCCGCCCGACAGCTGGCCCGAGTGCGACTGTGGGAGGGGAGGGGCTTAGGCATGGGAGTCCAACAATATAAGTATGCAAGTAGGTTGCGGCAGTAGGCCACGTAGTGCCCGCCCGACAGCTGGCCCGAGTGCGACTGTGGGAGGGGAGGGGCTTAGGCATGGGAGTCCAACAATATAAGTATGCAAGTAGGTTGCGGCAGTAGGCCACGTAGTGCCCGCCCGACAGCTGGCCCGAGTGCGACTGTGGGAGGGGAGGGGCTTAGGCATGGGAGTCCAACAATATAAGTATGCAAGTAGGTTGCGGCAGTAGGCCACGTAGTGCCCGCCCGACAGCTGGCCCGAGTGCGACTGTGGGAGGGGAGGGGCTTAGGCATGGGAGTCCAACAATATAAGTATGCAAGTAGGTTGCGGCAGTAGGCCACGTAGTGCCCGCCCGACAGCTGGCCCGAGTGCGACTGTGGGAGGGGAGGGGCTTAGGCATGGGAGTCCAACAATATAAGGATGCAAGTAGGTTGCGGCAGTAGGCCACGTAGTGCCCGCCCGACAGCTGGCCCGAGTGCGACTGTGGGAGGGGAGGGGCTTAGGCATGGGAGTCCAACAATATAAGGATGCAAGTAGGTTGCGGCAGTAGGCCACGTAGTGCCCGCCCGACAGCTGGCCCGAGTGCGACTGTGGGAGGGGAGGGGCTTAGGCATGGGAGTCCAACAATATAAGGATGCAAGTAGGTTGCGGCAGTAGGCCACGTAGTGCCCGCCCGACAGCTGGCCCGAGTGCGACTGTGGGAGGGGAGGGGCTTAGGCATGGGAGTCCAACAATATAAGTATGCAAGTAGGTTGCGGCAGTAGGCCACGTAGTGCCCGCCCGACAGCTGGCCCGAGTGCGACTGTGGGAGGGGAGGGGCTTAGGCATGGGAGTCCAACAATATAAGTATGCAAGTAGGTTGCGGCAGTAGGCCACGTAGTGCCCGCCCGACAGCTGGCCCGAGTGCGACTGTGGGAGGGGAGGGGCTTAGGCATGGGAGTCCAACAATATAAGTATGCAAGTAGGTTGCGGCAGTAGGCCACGTAGTGCCCGCCCGACAGCTGGCCCGAGTGCGACTGTGGGAGGGGAGGGGCTTAGGCATGGGAGTCCAACAATATAAGGATGCAAGTAGGTTGCGGCAGTAGGCCACGTAGTGCCCGCCCGACAGCTGGCCCGAGTGCGACTGTGGGAGGGGAGGGGCTTAGGCATGGGAGTCCAACAATATAAGGATGCAAGTAGGTTGCGGCAGTAGGCCACGTAGTGCCCGCCCGACAGCTGGCCCGAGTGCGACTGTGGGAGGGGAGGGGCTTAGGCATGGGAGTCCAACAATATAAGTATGCAAGTAGGTTGCGGCAGTAGGCCACGTAGTGCCCGCCCGACAGCTGGCCCGAGTGCGACTGTGGGAGGGGAGGGGCTTAGGCATGGGAGTCCAACAATATAAGGATGCAAGTAGGTTGCGGCAGTAGGCCACGTAGTGCCCGCCCGACAGCTGGCCCGAGTGCGACTGTGGGAGGGGAGGGGCTTAGGCATGGGAGTCCAACAATATAAGGATGCAAGTAGGTTGCGGCAGTAGGCCACGTAGTGCCCGCCCGACAGCTGGCCCGAGTGCGACTGTGGGAGGGGAGGGGCTTAGGCATGGGAGTCCAACAATATAAGTATGCAAGTAGGTTGCGGCAGTAGGCCACGTAGTGCCCGCCCGACAGCTGGCCCGAGTGCGACTGTGGGAGGGGAGGGGCTTAGGCATGGGAGTCCAACAATATAAGGATGCAAGTAGGTTGCGGCAGTAGGCCACGTAGTGCCCGCCCGACAGCTGGCCCGAGTGCGACTGTGGGAGGGGAGGGGCTTAGGCATGGGAGTCCAACAATATAAGGATGCAAGTAGGTTGCGGCAGTAGGCCACGTAGTGCCCGCCCGACAGCTGGCCCGAGTGCGACTGTGGGAGGGGAGGGGCTTAGGCATGGGAGTCCAACAATATAAGGATGCAAGTAGGTTGCGGCAGTAGGCCACGTAGTGCCCGCCCGACAGCTGGCCCGAGTGCGACTGTGGGAGGGGAGGGGCTTAGGCATGGGAGTCCAACAATATAAGGATGCAAGTAGGTTGCGGCAGTAGGCCACGTAGTGCCCGCCCGACAGCTGGCCCGAGTGCGACTGTGGGAGGGGAGGGGCTTAGGCATGGGAGTCCAACAATATAAGTATGCAAGTAGGTTGCGGCAGTAGGCCACGTAGTGCCCGCCCGACAGCTGGCCCGAGTGCGACTGTGGGAGGGGAGGGGCTTAGGCATGGGAGTCCAACAATATAAGGATGCAAGTAGGTTGCGGCAGTAGGCCACGTAGTGCCCGCCCGACAGCTGGCCCGAGTGCGACTGTGGGAGGGGAGGGGCTTAGGCATGGGAGTCCAACAATATAAGTATGCAAGTAGGTTGCGGCAGTAGGCCACGTAGTGCCCGCCCGACAGCTGGCCCGAGTGCGACTGTGGGAGGGGAGGGGCTTAGGCATGGGAGTCCAACAATATAAGTATGCAAGTAGGTTGCGGCAGTAGGCCACGTAGTGCCCGCCCGACAGCTGGCCCGAGTGCGACTGTGGGAGGGGAGGGGCTTAGGCATGGGAGTCCAACAATATAAGTATGCAAGTAGGTTGCGGCAGTAGGCCACGTAGTGCCCGCCCGACAGCTGGCCCGAGTGCGACTGTGGGAGGGGAGGGGCTTAGGCATGGGAGTCCAACAATATAAGTATGCAAGTAGGTTGCGGCAGTAGGCCACGTAGTGCCCGCCCGACAGCTGGCCCGAGTGCGACTGTGGGAGGGGAGGGGCTTAGGCATGGGAGTCCAACAATATAAGTATGCAAGTAGGTTGCGGCAGTAGGCCACGTAGTGCCCGCCCGACAGCTGGCCCGAGTGCGACTGTGGGAGGGGAGGGGCTTAGGCATGGGAGTCCAACAATATAAGTATGCAAGTAGGTTGCGGCAGTAGGCCACGTAGTGCCCGCCCGACAGCTGGCCCGAGTGCGACTGTGGGAGGGGAGGGGCTTAGGCATGGGAGTCCAACAATATAAGGATGCAAGTAGGTTGCGGCAGTAGGCCACGTAGTGCCCGCCCGACAGCTGGCCCGAGTGCGACTGTGGGAGGGGAGGGGCTTAGGCATGGGAGTCCAACAATATAAGGATGCAAGTAGGTTGCGGCAGTAGGCCACGTAGTGCCCGCCCGACAGCTGGCCCGAGTGCGACTGTGGGAGGGGAGGGGCTTAGGCATGGGAGTCCAACAATATAAGGATGCAAGTAGGTTGCGGCAGTAGGCCACGTAGTGCCCGCCCGACAGCTGGCCCGAGTGCGACTGTGGGAGGGGAGGGGCTTAGGCATGGGAGTCCAACAATATAAGTATGCAAGTAGGTTGCGGCAGTAGGCCACGTAGTGCCCGCCCGACAGCTGGCCCGAGTGCGACTGTGGGAGGGGAGGGGCTTAGGCATGGGAGTCCAACAATATAAGTATGCAAGTAGGTTGCGGCAGTAGGCCACGTAGTGCCCGCCCGACAGCTGGCCCGAGTGCGACTGTGGGAGGGGAGGGGCTTAGGCATGGGAGTCCAACAATATAAGTATGCAAGTAGGTTGCGGCAGTAGGCCACGTAGTGCCCGCCCGACAGCTGGCCCGAGTGCGACTGTGGGAGGGGAGGGGCTTAGGCATGGGAGTCCAACAATATAAGGATGCAAGTAGGTTGCGGCAGTAGGCCACGTAGTGCCCGCCCGACAGCTGGCCCGAGTGCGACTGTGGGAGGGGAGGGGCTTAGGCATGGGAGTCCAACAATATAAGGATGCAAGTAGGTTGCGGCAGTAGGCCACGTAGTGCCCGCCCGACAGCTGGCCCGAGTGCGACTGTGGGAGGGGAGGGGCTTAGGCATGGGAGTCCAACAATATAAGTATGCAAGTAGGTTGCGGCAGTAGGCCACGTAGTGCCCGCCCGACAGCTGGCCCGAGTGCGACTGTGGGAGGGGAGGGGCTTAGGCATGGGAGTCCAACAATATAAGGATGCAAGTAGGTTGCGGCAGTAGGCCACGTAGTGCCCGCCCGACAGCTGGCCCGAGTGCGACTGTGGGAGGGGAGGGGCTTAGGCATGGGAGTCCAACAATATAAGGATGCAAGTAGGTTGCGGCAGTAGGCCACGTAGTGCCCGCCCGACAGCTGGCCCGAGTGCGACTGTGGGAGGGGAGGGGCTTAGGCATGGGAGTCCAACAATATAAGTATGCAAGTAGGTTGCGGCAGTAGGCCACGTAGTGCCCGCCCGACAGCTGGCCCGAGTGCGACTGTGGGAGGGGAGGGGCTTAGGCATGGGAGTCCAACAATATAAGGATGCAAGTAGGTTGCGGCAGTAGGCCACGTAGTGCCCGCCCGACAGCTGGCCCGAGTGCGACTGTGGGAGGGGAGGGGCTTAGGCATGGGAGTCCAACAATATAAGGATGCAAGTAGGTTGCGGCAGTAGGCCACGTAGTGCCCGCCCGACAGCTGGCCCGAGTGCGACTGTGGGAGGGGAGGGGCTTAGGCATGGGAGTCCAACAATATAAGGATGCAAGTAGGTTGCGGCAGTAGGCCACGTAGTGCCCGCCCGACAGCTGGCCCGAGTGCGACTGTGGGAGGGGAGGGGCTTAGGCATGGGAGTCCAACAATATAACAACTTGCAGAGCAACTTGCTGAGAACACTATGAAGAGACTTAAAAAAACTGAAACTGAATTAGTGAATATGGTAACCCAGTCTACTACCGACACATCTCTTCGTGAATCTTTCTTTATGAATCCCACTGACGAAAATGAGATCGGCTCAATTATATGAAACATGAAGAACGAGTCCGCTCCGGGATGGGATAAAATAACTAACCGTGTTGTTAAATTAGGTATAAAGAGTCAAGTGGCCCCAATTACGCACATATGCAATTTAAGTATCGCAACGGGGAAAGTACCAGCATTTTTAGATGAATAACGAAAATAATAAAAATATATAAAATATCTGTATAAACTCACCACAACAGCATACAATCTGTACTTCAAGTCGAAAGGGTCTTGATCCTTCAATAGATGATGCTGATGGTAGTCTACCAGGTTGTCATCCGTCACCGGCGTCGTCACCAAACTGGTTGACTCTAACCTCTGTCTCCCTCGCACCTAATGAAAGAAAATATTTTTAATAACGTCTAGAAGTGACTCATACACGACAATAAGAGAACTATACTAAAACATTAAAGTTTTTCTTGTATATTTGTAAACGATTATCTCGAAATACTGATTTAATTACTAAACTTCTTACAATATTAGAAAATGTACACTATTCCCGATTAATATTTAATTAATTTTGTAAATTAATCTTCTTCTTTAACACAAAGTGATAAAGGATTATTTTATGTCAGAAAAATTTACGGTTCCTGTGCGATCTCAGTGCGGCTCAAAACCACGGGACGCTGCTAATGAATAGAATAAATAAGTAAATTAAGGTATGAAAATAAAAGATTTTAAAAACAAACAAAAAATAACCTCAACTGAGCCTTTCCGTTTCCTCTCAACTTTTGGCCTCGTCTGAACTTTCGGCTGTGCATTCTCATCATCCTCGCTGTCCGACTCCGAGATAGTGTCGTCGACGAAAACAGACGATCTTCGCCTAAAGTTGAGTATCTCTGTATGTCGTAGGCTGGTCTCTTGTGGTACTGACGCTAAGTAGGCTGTGGGGTCGAAGTCTTGGAACGGGAAGTTCACCACCTTCTGTGACTTAATCCATTTGTTGTTCACGTATTGGAACCGTTTTAGGTGGACTATCTGTGGGAGAAAAGTGAGAAATAAATTATGGTTGAGTGGAGTACTTAACAGTTTTTCGACACAGCGTTATTTGTTTTTTTTACGTAATATTTTTAGCAAGGCGATTTTTCTAGTTGAGATACTAGTCATCTTTACACTATGCTATGTCCAGCTGTAGACTGCCAAAACACATACCAGTATAGGCGGCAGCCTCCAAATCTGCAGCTTCTTAGTAGCAGGCTGCGCACTGCGGCAGTGCGCGCAGTGGTAGCGTTGTTCTAAGCGCTCGCAGCTCGTGAAGGCGCGCAGGCAGCTGGCCAGGTCTATGGCACGGGCAGCTTCCTGGCGACACGCTGCTACCGACCAGTGTTCTACCCACGCCTGAAAGAAATAAAAATAAAAGATCCTGTAGAAAAAAATACAAGGAAAATAAGAACACAACGTAATATCCTTATCAAAAAGACTATCACACCGCGCAAAACCAGCTACATCAAGGCTGCGGTGACGAAAGAATTAACTAGGTATTGACTTCACTGTTAACGTCGTCAAAATCGTGTCTATTCCTATCTACTTTAATGATAAGAGAGGTATCATATGCAAACAGTACAACGTCACAGATACCCTTTAAATAGAATGGTAAGTCATTGGTATATATATACCAAGAATAAGAATGGACCCTGTATTGAGCCTTGAGGTACACCTAACTGAACTGGTAGCCCGGAAAATTTCACACCATTAACATCTACGTATTGAAGCCTATTATGCAAATAAGAATTTATTACGAAGGTAGCATCGTTTTGAACACCGTAATGAAGTAGTTTACACAAAAGCGTGGCATGGTGCATGCCATCAGAGGCTTTGGAAAGATCACAGAAAACTCCCAATAGTATTTTGGGAATTCTCCCAACCGATAAATATGTATTTCAGCAGAGCAACACCCGCATATGTAGTCGAACGACCTTTTGTAAAGCCATATTGTTCATTATGAAGGAGACAATTTAAAATAAAATGTCTTAGCGACTGCTTGAGTATTAACTTTTTAAATATTATCTTACTAAACGCAGGTAAGATAGAAATAGCTGTGCTTCTGGGGAGTTTGTTGAGCCACTAGAAACCGTTGAAGGGCGGGCGTTTTGGGAAATGTCTTAGGTAATTTCGACATTCACAAAGTGCTGATTCTCAGCCTAGTTTGAATAAATAACTTTTGATTTTAGTAGGCCATATGACTTTGCCAATGTCATTTTTATTACCTGATATAAATATCCTTATCGCTCTATTACTGAAGCAGATACTATCGTATTTTCTTTTTACCGTTCTAACCGCTTTCCCAGTATGACCACTCACTGTTGCCCGACCGAAATGCAACCCTTGTCAGCTATCTATTATGTACAATTATCTTTCTCTGTCCAGAGCAGTAAATACAGGGTGTAAAGTACAAAGCCGTTATCTACGCATTCTGTACATCAAACTAAGGAAAATTGAGTGAAAATGGTTGTCTCTCGGCTTCGTTACACCTGTTATAGTGTGTGCGTACCTTCTCCCTCGTGGACTGGTAGCGCAGATGTAGCGCGGTTGGGTCCCAGTCGATGGCCAGCATGACGCCAGCTCGCCGCGCGCCCGCCAGCAGCGCGCCCAGCTCCTGCTATAGTGTGTGCGTACCTTCTCCCTCGTGGACTGGTAGCGCAGATGCAGTGCAGTTGGGTCCCAGTCGATGGCCAGCATGACGCCAGCTCGCCGCGCGCCCGCCAGCAGCGCGCCCAGCTCCTGCTATAGTGTGTGCGTACCTTCTCCCTCGTGGACTGGTAGCGCAGATGCAGTGCAGTTGGGTCCCAGTCGATGGCCAGCATGACGCCAGCTCGCCGCGCGCCCGCCAGCAGCGCGCCCAGCTCCTGCTATAGTGTGTGCGTACCTTCTCCCTCGTGGACTGGTAGCGCAGATGCAGTGCAGTTGGGTCCCAGTCGATGGCCAGCATGACGCCAGCTCGCCGCGCGCCCGCCAGCAGCGCGCCCAGCTCCTGCGCGCGCACCTCGCCGCACTCCGTCTCGCCCTGAACAACATAACTTACGATATACCTACTAAGATTTAAAGACATACGCACAAAAAATAAACAACGCCCAAAAGTCGCCTCCTTGCGATAGACTTAATGTATATTATGATTGAACTAAAACTACAATTACTGGATAAACTGGATTAAAATGGATTGAGTTCAAGAGCTCTTAAAACTTGATTTACAATAAAATGAACCAATTAATTAATAATGAATTATCTTTTTCTGAGCATTATTTTCGAAACTATTTTATCTCTATTTTAGTTTTATTTTATTCTGTTCGGGTAAGTTACAGTTAACTTATTAATGTTCTTAAAAATATGAAATTGAATGCGGAAACTTGTAGCTAAGTTTCCGCTAATAAATACTATAATAAAAACGAAAAAGGGCAAAACAAGACACCTAGCAAAAACTATAATATAAAATTAAAAAATAAGTAGTACACGAACTGTGATGGGCAATGAGTATAGTATAGAAATACATAGATGTGAATTGCGTCGAAAAATTACGTCGCGGCTGTAATACAATCCTCGCAAAACATAAAGAGATACTCCCAGTGAGACGAATTATTCTCGACAGACAAGAATATTTGACAAGAAAATAGTCGGTATTCAAACTTTAAGATTTTTTATGTAAGTTTCGTAGGTACGATTGTAAAATTCGCAGAAATAAAGCGAATAAAGAGTGAACTAAAGTGGTTGGAGTTGGAGTTGTCGAAAATGCTATACTTACAGTGATATCAGAGGAGAGTCTTGTGGAGGCGTGTCGGTTGAGCTTGTTCTTAGCTATCGGTGAGTTGGTGTTGGGGATGTCGCCGTCCAGCGACGTCGGCGCCACGCTCGGGCGCTTGCTGCGCCGGCGACGTTTACCTAATACAGGAACACGTGGTTTGTATAGTAGGGTTTTAAATCGAAGATGGTTTATATGAGAAGAGATAATATAACATCATAACTGTTTTCCCCAACTTTAAAGTTTTGATGTGAAACATCTAATGCGGAGTTAGACCGGCTGTTGGCGTGGCGATGGGCGTCGCCACGCGCTCGTAATTCTGCGACTCTCGTAGAGTTACGAAATTACTTTAGGTATTCAATTAACATGTATTTATTAAACAATTTCTTTTTTGTTAAAAATAAATAGTAGATTGTACATATGATTGTACTAACTAGTGCATAAAAGAAGCCAATTTACCCCGATACGTTTATATGGATGGTTAAGTTGAGGGGTAATAAAATGGCTCGTTTATGCCACTCTGTTTTTCATTTCTATTGCGAGAAAATGAAACAGGTATAAAGTATTGTATAACAGTATTTGCACTGTTCAAAAATGTTGCAAAATTTAAGAAGAGAATAGCTAATTCCCGCCACGAAACATTTTAATAGTTTTTTTTTTTTTTTCAACATGTGTCATTCGGCTTACTACTGCCAAGTCATAAAAACGTTTCTTTGCGGTTTTAAATAATAAATTACTATTTGAACAATTTTATCTGGTTTTATTAAATTAAGCATAGAAAACACGGAAGTGATATAAATTAAAGCAAATGAAATAAAATAATGACTTTAATCTGCGACGTTTTATTGAGCGTGGGTGTTTGGTCTGAATATCGTAGTCTTAAAAAAAAAATACTTTATACACTAGAACATGAAAAGCGACTTTATGCCGCCTACGCACAATGTTAATGATCATGTATGATCAAAAGCCGCTCATTAGTTCAACAAAATACTTATTATTTAACAAGAGTTGTACATGACGTAAGTAGATGGCGTTGGCGTCGAATTAGAACTCGCAAGCGTTGTGTTACAACGATTTGGTGGGGCTGTTGTGAATTTTATCAAATATAATTACCAGCTATAGAACAGTATACAGTTTGGTTGTTTTATTTATATAGTCAACTAGGTATGGGTCGTTACGTGATTTTCGCGAAACGTAACGTAACTAGTTACTTTAAAGGCGTAACCTGTTTTGAAAACTAGTGATTTTAGTAACTAGTTATTTGTCATATTCTATTCAATGATTCAAAATGGTGTTACCGAAGTATTTGCGAAACGAACATTTATATGGTTACCTACGTAATCGTTACATGTCACAAGCTGTAGGTTTTTTGAATGAATTAGTTTTTGTAGTTACCTTATGCAGTTACATCATTAATGTTATAACGTAATACGAGATGTTTCCTCTTCAAATGCGTTTTTAAATTGGCGGTTGAGGATTTGAAGATAAATAATTCACCACACTTGTTGCATTTTTTTTTTCTTGTTATTTTTGTTTGTTTTTTTGACGTGACAACGTCTTAAATTAGGTTGCGACTGGGAGTCACTTATGAAAAAGTGTAACGCTCGGTAACGTTACGATGAGTCACCGAACGAGAGAGAGGCCCGCCGAATGCCTTGCGTCTCTCTCCCACTCAACTATGATCGGATGATCGGTCGTTGTCACGTAAAATCTTCGCCCGTAAAACCGACTTTACAGGCAACCATTATTTTTTTGCTTTTTTTTCATTAGGTAGTTTTTGGAAGAACTTCCACAGGACACTCGAATTGCATCGAGACATGACGAAAAAGTTATTTATTCACAGTTTTTTTTATACGTACTACACTATTCACAATTTATTCAAAAATATTACGAAAACATGCATGGAAGTCACTTTCACAATAAATGCAACATACATAGGTACATACTTGTGCAATATTCACCAACGAACTAAACAAGGTTTACTTGTCAAAGTAATCATAAACAAATACTAATACAATTTCAAATTTGTGTTCGTACGCCGCCCGTCGAAGGTTAAAAATAATGACCAATCTAAATTAATATCTAAGTCCTAAGTAATACGTATGAAAATTATACGCATCATTTTCGTGGTTGGCGACTTGGTGTGTGCATGTTCGGATTTCATCGTGTCATCACTCGTGATTTCGGGAAGTCTCGGCTCGCTTTGCCGGTCAGTACAAAGAAGTAGGCACACAGGCACAGAGTAGTAACCATGTAGAAACGACTCGCAACGTACTTTTGTTTCGTGTCTCGCTTTTCATTCGATCACTGCATTGGTAATGTAACTAGTTACAAAAATCACTTGTTTATGTGTGACTCGAAACTAGTGATTCGGTTACATGCCCCATAATCAGTTATTGTAACTAGTGACGTGAAATAACGCTCATACCTATAGTCAACCCTACTAGTATACACATAAGGTCAACATTTAAGTACTGAGTACCATTCTTGGTGTTCGGTATTTAACACACAACATAAAGACGACCTTTTTGTTTTGTTTTTGATTATGTACTTTTTTTTTTTTAATCAGCATTCTTTCACTCATATTTTCTATACAAAATAGTATCGATGTTTTACATCTATAAGTCTGCCAGGCGTCCCACAACGGCTCTTTTTTTTTTTAATTTCTTAGATACATAATCAACTGTAATTTTATCGTAATACAAAATAGGCAAGTACTTCCATGGGTGTAACAGTTCTATATTAGGTCTCATTTCCGATCATAGACGATGATTCCCGAAGTGCAACTCTTGTTGTGACATGTGTCGCTAGTGCTAGTGTAGGCGGCAGTACTCACAGGTGTCGAACAGCAGCGGCGTGTCGTCGGACGGCAGCGCGCAGCCGCGACACAGCGCCGGCCACGCGCACGTGTTGTTGTGACATGTGTCGCTAGTGCTAGTGTAGGCGGCAGTACTCACAGGTGTCGAACAGCAGCGGCGTGTCGTCGGACGGCAGCGCGCAGCCGCGACACAGCGCCGGCCACGCGCACGTGTTGTTGTGACATGTGTCGCTAGTGCTAGTGTAGGCGGCAGTACTCACAGGTGTCGAACAGCAGCGGCGTGTCGTCGGACGGCAGCGCGCAGCCGCGACACAGCGCCGGCCACGCGCACGTGTTGTTGTGACATGTGTCGCTAGTGCTAGTGTAGGCGGCAGTACTCACAGGTGTCGAACAGCAGCGGCGTGTCGTCGGACGGCAGCGCGCAGCCGCGACACAGCGCCGGCCACGCGCACGTGTTGTTGTGACATGTGTCGCTAGTGCTAGTGTAGGCGGCAGTACTCACAGGTGTCGAACAGCAGCGGCGTGTCGTCGGACGGCAGCGCGCAGCCGCGACACAGCGCCGGCCACGCGCACGTGTTGTTGTGACATGTGTCGCTAGTGCTAGTGTAGGCGGCAGTACTCACAGGTGTCGAACAGCAGCGGCGTGTCGTCGGACGGCAGCGCGCAGCCGCGACACAGCGCCGGCCACGCGCACGTGTTGTTGTGACATGTGTCGCTAGTGCTAGTGTAGGCGGCAGTACTCACAGGTGTCGAACAGCAGCGGCGTGTCGTCGGACGGCAGCGCGCAGCCGCGACACAGCGCCGGCCACGCGCACGTGTTGTTGTGACATGTGTCGCTAGTGCTAGTGTAGGCGGCAGTACTCACAGGTGTCGAACAGCAGCGGCGTGTCGTCGGACGGCAGCGCGCAGCCGCGACACAGCGCCGGCCACGCGCACGTGTTGTTGTGACATGTGTCGCTAGTGCTAGTGTAGGCGGCAGTACTCACAGGTGTCGAACAGCAGCGGCGTGTCGTCGGACGGCAGCGCGCAGCCGCGACACAGCGCCGGCCACGCGCACGTGTTGTTGTGACATGTGTCGCTAGTGCTAGTGTAGGCGGCAGTACTCACAGGTGTCGAACAGCAGCGGCGTGTCGTCGGACGGCAGCGCGCAGCCGCGACACAGCGCCGGCCACGCGCACGTGTTGTTGTGACATGTGTCGCTAGTGCTAGTGTAGGCGGCAGTACTCACAGGTGTCGAACAGCAGCGGCGTGTCGTCGGACGGCAGCGCGCAGCCGCGACACAGCGCCGGCCACGCGCACGTGTTGTTGTGACATGTGTCGCTAGTGCTAGTGTAGGCGGCAGTACTCACAGGTGTCGAACAGCAGCGGCGTGTCGTCGGACGGCAGCGCGCAGCCGCGACACAGCGCCGGCCACGCGCACGTGTTGTTGTGACATGTGTCGCTAGTGCTAGTGTAGGCGGCAGTACTCACAGGTGTCGAACAGCAGCGGCGTGTCGTCGGACGGCAGCGCGCAGCCGCGACACAGCGCCGGCCACGCGCACGTGTTGTTGTGACATGTGTCGCTAGTGCTAGTGTAGGCGGCAGTACTCACAGGTGTCGAACAGCAGCGGCGTGTCGTCGGACGGCAGCGCGCAGCCGCGACACAGCGCCGGCCACGCGCACGTGTTGTTGTGACATGTGTCGCTAGTGCTAGTGTAGGCGGCAGTACTCACAGGTGTCGAACAGCAGCGGCGTGTCGTCGGACGGCAGCGCGCAGCCGCGACACAGCGCCGGCCACGCGCACGTGTTGTTGTGACATGTGTCGCTAGTGCTAGTGTAGGCGGCAGTACTCACAGGTGTCGAACAGCAGCGGCGTGTCGTCGGACGGCAGCGCGCAGCCGCGACACAGCGCCGGCCACGCGCAGCGCGCGCACCACGCGCCGCCCGCGCGCACCACGCGCACGCGGAACGGGAACTCGTAGCCCAGGCTGTCGTCGCTGGACCCACACACATTTATTATAGCACACTTTCATGATAAAGTCTAGCAAATCATCGGGAAAAAACGAACAATTAGCCTCACAATCCCCGTTATTTTGGAGGGGATTTATTATCCATTGTTCTCCATCTCTGTATAACCTGTGCTCATCATCATCATCATTTCAGCCAAAAGATGTCCACTGCTGGACATAGGCCTCCCCCAAGCACTTCCACTTCGACCGGTTCTGTGCTTCTCGCATCCAACGGGTTCCTGCGGCCTTCACAAGGTCGTCGGTCCACCTTGTTGAGGCCTTCCAACGCTACGTCTTCCGGTACGTGGTCGCCACTCCAGAACCTTTCGGCCCCATCGGCCATCTGTTCTGCGAGCAATGTGCCCTGCCCACTGCCACTTAAGTTTGGCAATTCTTCGGGCTATGTCGGTTACCTTGGTTCTCCTGCGGATCTCCTCATTCCTGATTCGATCACGCAGGGAAACTCCAAGCATAGCCCTCTCCATTGCCCTTTGGGTGACTTTTAGCCTTCTTATAAGGCCCATTGTGAGCGACCACGTTTCAGTGCCATAAGTCATCACTGGCAACACGCACTGGTCAAAGACTTTCGTCTTGAGACACTGCGGTATGTGGGACGAGAAGATATTGCGTAGCTTCCCGAACGCTGCCCAGCCGAGTCGGATTCGACGATTGACCTCTTTCTCGAAGTTAGACCTACCTAACTGGACAGTTTGTCCTAGGTAAACATACTCGTCCACGACTTCGAGTGTAGCGTCTTCGATCTTTATGGGAGTGGGTGTTACATGGGCATTTGACATGACCTTCGTTTTGTCCATGTTCATTTTAAGACCCACTCTTTCGGAGGCTCTACTGAGGTCATCGAGCATTGTACTGAGGTCCTCCATAGTCTCAGCCATGACTACGATATCGTCGGCAAACCGAAGGTGAGTTATGTACTCGCCGTTGATGTTGATGCCAGCCCCTTTCCAGTCCAGAACCTTGAAGACATCCTCCAGTGCAGCGGTGAACAGTTTCGTAGAGATAACGTCTCCCTGTCTTACACCTCGCTGCAGAAGGATAGGTTTCGAGGTCTGATCCTGGAGTCGGACTGACATAGTGGCGTTTTCGTACAAACACTTCAGCACTTCGATGTACCGATAGTCGATCTGGCACCGTTGAAGAGACTGCAGCACAGCCCATGTCTCGATCGAATCAAAGGCTTTCTCGTAGTCCACGAACGCTAAGCAGAGAGGCAGGTTATATTCTTCGGTCTTCTGTATAACCTGTCGCAGCGTATGTATGTGGTCTACGGTGCTAAAGCCTTTACGGAATCCGGCTTGTTCGGGAGGCTGGAAGTCGTCAAACCTGCGCGCGAGACGGTTCGTGATGACTCTCGAAAACAGCTTGTAGACATGGCTCAGGAGTGAGATGGGCCTATAATTCTTAAGAAGGGCATTGTCGCCCTTCTTAAAGAAAAGTATCACCACGCCTCTGTTCCATGCCTGTGGTGTTTTGCCCTCGAGTATGACGGAACCGAACAGCTTCTGAAGGGCCTTAAGAACGGGTTTTCCGCCGGCCTTCAGCAACTCGGCCGTAATTCCGTCATCACCCGGCGCCTTGTTGTTTTTGAGCTGCTTCAGAGCCATCCTAATCTCGTACAGGCTGACGTCCGGGATGTCTTCGGTATAGTGCTCATGGAATTAATTAATTGATTTGAATTTAACGTGTGACGCATGTAGGCCCATTACTGTTTCACCACCTCCAAATAAGTACCCAGTTAAGTAATCATTTTGAAGTGAAAACTTCTTTAAGCACGTTGGACATTTTTTGAGATGGGAAAACCATTGAACTCGCGACACTGTTACCGTAACCGACCGCGCTACATTCGGATGTGTTCGGCTGTCCTCGGGATGTATTCGGCTTTAATGTATATCCGATATGTCAGTGAGTGATGGCAAAGTATTCTGTTTGTATTTTGTTTTTCACTTCTGTCGGCACTCCCGGAGTGCCACTATTTTTTTTTAATGTATATATTGCCTTTCCGCACACTTTAAAGTAAAAGGTGTCCTTCAAGGCACAACACTCAGTCCCTCAACTACTATCAACATAACAATCGTACTCACCAGTCAGTAGCATGGTTGTGTTGGTCATGTTGCGGCGGCCTGGCACTCAGTAGCCTCGCCACCTGCTGCCACACGCGCGCGTACAGCTGCCGGCCCGACAGCGCGTCCCGCACGCCCACCAGTACGGGCACGCCGAACACTGAGGACCTACTGCGCTGCCACGGGAGGAAGTATGCGTCTGAGCGACACTGCTTTCTGGTAACAAAGAATTTTGGCGTATAAAGACAGATTCAGGTCGTGTGAATAACACATTGTCATTGGTCTTTACTCGTTCAAGTTAATACGACGAAATTAAAAATACGTACGTCTCACGCGTAATACCTTGACGTTCGACCTTCGCAATTTATCTAGGGTGATATATTTGAGTAGGCATGCCTACTCAAATAACCAACCGAGTATGAATGTTAAAATCGTAATTTGTAATTCGTTCGTAATTTGGCCGTGGGAAGAAAGAAAGAGATGGATATTGAAGTCGCCGATAGTGAGGTCAAAATGAAAATCCAAGATGGCGGCTGTAATTTTTTTTATATTTTCATCATGGGTGTCGTTTTCATGGTTTTCGAGGGTGCTGGAGCCAATAATAAAGTCAAAATGAAAATCCAAGATGGCGACTGTACTTTTTTTTTTTTTTCATCATGGGTTTCGTTTTTATGGTCTTCAAGGGCGCTAAAGACGATAGTGAGGTTAAAATGAAAATCCAAGATGGCGGCTGTAATTTTTTTTTTTCATCACGAGTGTCCTGTTCATGGTTTTCGAGGTTGCTGGAGCCGAAAATAAAGTCCAAATGAAAATCTAAGATGGCGGCTGTAAAACTTTTTTTTTTGTTAATCGATACTTTTATTTTATGTTCCTGATTAGTGACCGCGTCTGCCTAGACTAGACCCGGCCTAGTGCCTGCCTACCTATTCTGAAAACCAATGCACGCCACTGGGTACTGCTCGTGCCATTGCTTGATAAAAAATTACACCAATAAGCTCGTTGGTTTTTAAAATCAGGTTGAAATAAAACAGCATCGTGTTTGAACTGCGGTTCGATAAAATTTAAAAACGGCGAATGCTCGATGTTCTGTACAAGTAAATGCTCTGTCTATACTCAACTTTACACGCCATGAGTAGGCATGACGCGTACATTCACTAAAAAAGCGAACGTCGCCGAAGCGTCTGCCCCCTATTTGGCAAAAACGTATTCAGTAGAAGTAGAACACAGAAGCACAAGTAGAATTTAAACACTAATATTAAAACCACTACACTATCAAGACTAAAAAATGCCACCAGTAATTTTCTGAAAATATGTAAGCATTTTCCAAAAATGTACACTAATTCTACAAATCCACAACAAACTCACCTATGAACCGCCACCAAATACTGTATCTTGCCTACAGGCACATCTTTACTCTCGTCCATCTTGCACATATTGGAGGGCGATGACCCGAACTTGACCTTGGGCAGGCGCGGGCTCGACGGCTTCAGGTTCAACGACCGCACGCTGAGTGTCGGCGAACTGGTCCCGTTTTCTTTCCCGATATCTTTCGGGAGCGTGTTGCTTCGATACTCGCCGTCGGTGAACACCGCGTGGTTGTAGAAGGTGGTTGGTGGACTCTGGGACATAAGAATTTCCGATCTCGAGCGCTGAAACCGTTGTTCGATTACAATGTAGATTTTTGAGTGTGTTTTCCTAGCCTTGGGAACGTCGGAACCAACCTTGGTAGGTGGCTAAAAGTGGTTTATCAATTTTACATACGTCCTTCCTTAGCTATAAAATATTATTTTATTAACATATAGCTAAACCAAAAACAAAATATAGGGCTTGGAATTGGTTCCTAAAGTATAGGTTCTGTACCTGTACTTTTCATTTCATTTCATTTCATTTATTCATAAAAACAATTTACATTGTGTTGAATATAATGTACACATGCAAGAATAAATAATTAAAGAATAATACAAAGAACTATGAATTATTAATAACAATCCAAGTGACCAACTGTTTTAAATAATTATAATGTCAAAACGTTTTAGATGTAATGTCACAACAGTTTTAATACAATGTCAAACAGGTATATAGATGATGTCAAACAGTTTTCAATGTAATGTCAAATAGTTTTAAATATAATGTCAAAAGATTCTAGAATATATTATGTATAGATTATTCATTTATTATTGTGTGACATTAGTTCCGATATATTATACAGACATTTTTCTAATAAAAAGGCTTTTAATTTTGTTTTAAACAAGTGGGCATCATAAATCAGGATCTTTAGCTCAGGAGGCAACCCATTAAATATCTCTACAGCTTCGTACTTCCAGCAATGCTCTACTATATTAAATTTTGGTGCTATTTGTTGCTTAAAAATTTTTCTTCGCGTGCTCTCTCTAATCTCACGTTCTTCTTGTGATTCAAATTCATGTAAATACTTAGCAAAAACGACTTAAGAGGACCAATATATATAAGCTAGGTACTGTTAATATTCCCAATTTTTTAAAGTAATCTCTACATGAGACACGTTGCGAAATTCCGACTATTGTCCTTATGGCTCGTTTCTGTAAAATGAACGCTCTCTGCCAATTATAACTGTAACTATTTCCCCAGAGCACAATGCTATACCTTATCCTAGACTCAACCAGCGCATAATATATAGCCTTTAACTGTTCTAAGTTCAACTCATCCCTAAGGCTCCGGAGTGCGTAACATGCTGACGATATGGATGAGTCCATAACAGCAAGCTCTGGTTTCCAATTTAAAAGCGAATCTATATTAATCCCTAAGAATTTAACCTTGTCCACCAATTTAATCTTGTCTCCATTCATTTGAATATCTAAGTTGTCTTTATTACGAGTCGTAGTCTTGAATAATATGAGGTTAGTTTTACTTGTATTTAGCACTAAATTATTTGCTGCAAACCATTCGCAAATTTTTTCTATAATTATATTTGTATTTAATGTCAATTTTTCTATGTCTTTTGCCCCAATTATTATGTTTGTGTCATCTGCGAATACAACAAGTTTCTCGTTAGGCTGAGTTTTATTCATGAAGTTGAGTAAGTCATTTGTAAAAATAATATATATTATTGGTCCTAAAATTGAGCCTTGAGGCACACCACGTTTTACATATGTCATTTTTGACTTGGATATCACTTCGTGATTATTCTCGTCTATGCTTTTAATTTCTACATACATCCGTCTATTTTGTAAGTAGGATGTAATAAGTTGTAACGTTTTGCCTCTTATACCATAATATTCGAGTTTAGCAAGTAGTAGTTTATAATCTATTGTGTCAAAAGCGGAACTGAGGTCAACAAATAGTCCAGCTACTTTCATTTTTTCATTTAATTTACTAACTATGTCATTTATTAAAGTATTTATAGCATCCGAGGTACCAACGCCTTTCTGATATCCAAATTGTCTCAGATTGATAATTTTATTAATACCTAAATGTACCATCAGTCTAGCTTTAATGATCTTTTCAAAGATTTTTGATAAGGTGGGTAATAAAGATATGGGGCGATAATTCTTCGGATCGGTCTTAGTGCCCTTTTTGTGTATCGGAATCACCTTGGCCAATTTCAACTGGTCAGGAAAGATTGACTCTTCGATGCATTTATTGAAGAAATCAGAAAGAGGAGAAGCTAATATCTCTATATTCGCCTTTATAATCGAAATCGGTACGTCGTCGAAACCGCAAGAATGTTTATTAGCCATTTTACTAACTAACTTTGTAATTTCATTTGGTGTAGTTGGCTTGAAAGTTATATCACTTTCAACTCTGTTTGTCGTATCCATCAGAAAAGACATTGCTCTATCTTTATCTTTATTCGCTATTGATGACTTGAATATGAAAGTGTCGGTAAATATATTTGCAATTTCCTGAGGATCAGTAATTACTTTATTGTCTACATTTAAGACAAGATTTTTACGTCGCTTGTTTTTCTTCTTTTTAGTATGTTCGTTTACTATTTTCCATGTTTCTTTTACTATATTTTTAGCGCTGTTTAAATAACGTGACATAGCTTGCTTTTTGGCTTGCTTAATAACTCTTCTATGAATTCTAACGTAGTTGATTTTATACTTTTTAATGCTGACATTATTTAATGTTCCAGAGCACAAGACTCTTTTCATTTTACTTGATACTTTAATACCTTTTGTAATCCACTTTATTGTTTTGTTATTTTTAGCCTTCATTTTAATTGATTTTTTGGGATAACAATCTTGGAATATTTTATTAAAATAGCTTAGAAACTGATTTATTCCCATGTTAGTCCAAATTTTGTTAGTAATAATTCTTTTGAAAACGGAATTATTCTTCTCATTATATAACCTTTTCATTACTGTGGTGTACTCGAAGCGTTTTGATTTTTTATTAATTTCATCAAGAGCCACATAACAGAAAAGTCCGCCATGACCATCAGCCAAGCCATTATGATCCACATAACATTGCTCTATGTAGTCACTATCAAGATTTGTGATTATTAGGGTGGAACACTTTTGTATGAAAAAAATTTTTTTTTCAAATTACGAGTCGGAATACCAGGTAAAAGTTGCTTTATATAATTGTTAATAACATACCTTAATTTGGAAGTTCTAGCTCAACAGCTTGAGCTCCCGCCAAAGACTTGAAATTTGATTTTTTAAGTTTTTATTGACGTTTTGTATAGTACTTCCTATAATCAAAATATTAAGTAAATATAATATGTTATGCATGTAAATGTTAAAATAAAAGTATATTTTAATTAATAGAATCATTTATTTTAAAAGGTAACACAGGTTTAGAAAGTAATGTCGGTATGAATAACGTCAGTTTTTATAGCAAAAATCCTTTTTCGTCTCAAACTTTGGCATGAGCTTTCGAGACGCTAATTTAGATTTTATGAATCCCTCTCTTCTTGCCTTGTCGCATACACTTAGAGCTGCTTCTGTCACAACTTTTACTGATCTTTCCACAGCCTGGGTGTGGCAAGGCAGTCTCATAAACTCCAAAACTGCATCTTCTCCATTTTCAATCAGATCTTGTAACTGCTCATCGGAAATATTTATCAATATTGGGGGTTCGTATAGATTTTGTTGCCAGTCAATCAAGTCTATGTAAGAAAGTGCATTTAAGTTTACTTTTGGTACCTCAAACATACGCGAAACTGAATTTTTATTCACTTGACGAGCCTTTAAAATGCGTCTTGCAGCGAGTTCTCTAATGTGCTTACGTGAATCTGTTATCATACTCAACAACAAGTTTTCTGGATGAGCAAAGTAACTGTTTCGAATTAAAACAGGGTCCACTATCGCTAACAACTCGGCAGATAAATATCTAGTGCTGTTAGCGAGCTTCCATAAATGTTTTGAACCATCTTTGCAGGATGAATGTGTTTTGATGGCAAACCAGACAGGAGCGTATGATTTTACGACAAACGTTGCTAAAGTCACAAGATTTGGTTGTGGATTTTCCGTGGAAATATACAAACGCAGTATGCGATTAGCTCTTGTCAACCAGCGGGCATGGGATAGCTTACCTGGGCTTCTGTGTAACAAATCAGGAGGACACGATCCATTTATGACAGCAGTAGTAATTTCTTGTAAATATTTCTGGTCTGTACTAAGATCTGTTGATATTTGTGGAGGTAGTTCACCTTCTATCTTCTCAAAGTGAGCCAACGGCAGTGTCTCGCATGTCTCTAATGCTTTACCAACTAGACCTGCAAATGATTTAGGTCCTGCAGTTGGGCCATCCAGATAAGTAAACAAATGCCTCAATGGCAACTCATTGGCGTGTAAGAGGCAAATTATCCATTGCAATGGTCGAGATAGCCTATTTTCCAAAAGACGAATCACGCCTCCCACTTTTCCTGTATTTGTGTTTGTTCCATCACAGCCAACAGCCATTAAACTCGCTGGTGCTATCTTTTCAGTCGTCAAAAAGCTGTGGATAGCTCTTTCGATATTTCTTGCACTGCCCGATGTTGGAACCACATACCCAACATAAACAGAACCTGGTTCTTTTATAATCGAAATATGTTCCTCTTGTACAATCACTCTAAACCTCTTCGATCCTTTTAAAACAGTTTTAGCCGTCTTGTCTTTCCTTCCATCGAAATATAATGCTGGAATTTCTGTTACTCTTTCTTCTGTTAAAATTTGTTTGCGTACTTTCTGTCTCATTCTTCTTAGTTTCATCCTGTCCACGACGTTAGCCGACTGCGCCTCAGAGTCGGCATTAGAAACAGAACACAAAACAGATGATACGATAGCCGCCGCAGCTCGGTCAGATACTCCATATCTATCGCATACAGTCGTCAAGCTATGAAGACTGGCATCCGTGAGCTTTATAGGCTTTTGATCCACTGTGTCAGCAGTGTCAAGACTTTCTGCGGCCGACGAACAAGTAGGACGGTTAGAACTAACTTCAGATCTACGAGTATTTAGCTGATACGAAGTAGAGGGAATTTCTTCAATTCGTGTATTTGAATTATGCCTAATTTCTTGTTTTAGAGCACGTAACCTTCTATTCTGCAATTTTTTACTCTGGATAAGATCCGTTCTTCCTAAAGCCATTAGTCTGTTAGTGCGTTGGTCTTCTAAAAATGTTTGTTCCTCTTTTGGCACTTTTTTTTCTCTCAAACAAGTACAGCTTACAAATTCTTTACATTTACATGCAGCTATGTCAAAAAGCTTTCTACTTTGCACTCTGAACTCTTCTAATTTTTCTACCTTCAGTTTCTTCAAAGACTTTTTCAAGTTATAACATTTTGAGTGATAACATTTTAGTAATTGTAAGACTCGTTTGTGAGTGACAATTGGAATTGAAGATTTTATCCACAATTCTTCAATTTTCGTTCCAACTATTTGGGCAATTTCCAAAAACGTAGGTTCTTTTGTTGTGTTATTCTTTACTTTTAAGTCTTGTCGAACCCATTCATAGAATTTCATCACATTTTCATACGTAGGTAGGATATTCTCTTTCAACTCTGCACTTTCACCAAATATCGGACATTTTAACTTTTGTCTCGTAGAAGTCATGTTAATACACTTAAAAAACGTAAATCGACATGTACTTGTGAAAATAATTGGCGCGCGACCTTTCACCTTGAGACAATTATCGATACTAGTTGAAACAAAACACTGCAATTCAATTGCATCGGCGCGTGCCGCCCCCCGCTTCGTCCCGTACTTTGCTCCTCTGTCACAGCGCCATAGTATATTAGAATAATAAAATATTTGATTTAAACAGCTAGTTAACTATATTTGAATATGTTTTTGAATGATAAAAACCTATTTTAATAAATTCTGTACTATTTTGTAGGTCGCGCAAATAGCGCCTAAATTGTCGATTTTGTAAATGTTCGAAGTCATGGCGGGGGCTTTTACCGTTGTCTGATAATATTTATATTTTTAATGGAGGTAATTGATGGCAATTGGCAACTTAATACAACTATTCCAAATAAAAATTCGAAAAAAAAATTTTTCGTTCCACCCTAGTGATTATGTTATCTAAACACGACTCAGAGTTATTTCGGATAAAGGTCGGAGTTTTCACAAGATATCTAAAATTATAACATGTCATATATTGACATGTTATAATTTTAGATAAAAACTCAGAAGATTTTTTGTTTTCAACAAGTACGTCGACATTGAAGTCCCCACATATAATACAGTTTTTGTCAATAAAATGTTCTAATAATTTTTCTAAGCTAGAAATGAAGCTGTCGAAGTTGTTATCATAGGGACTTCGATAACAACAACAGATGTATAACCCTGTTGCAACATCTTTTGCACCACATATCTCGAAACTTTCAGCTCTGTAAAACTTACTGATTGACTCAATGTTTTCGCATTCTTTCAATTTATGCGCCAAAATAAGACTACCTCCCCTTTTCTTGTTCGTCCTTGTGTTACATGCGACTAAATTATAATTTGACATAGTAAATACTTTGGCAGATTTGTCATTTAAGAAATGTTCTGATATACATAAATAGTCTACGATATTACCTGATGTTTCAATATATAATTCAAGTTCAGTTTTTTTATTGCTTATCCCACATACATTTTGATGAAAAATCTTTAAGCAACTAGTATCGGTGTTACTTAAGTCATCTGGCACTAGCTTTTTATTCACGAAAAAGATCACGATCTATAATTGCGGGTGAAGTATTAGTTTGTGAGGACGAATTTACAAACACTCTAGATGCCGTTGTTTCACTCGCTTTGAGTACCAAATCAGGAGTAGTTTGTGTAGAAACATTTTTAAACATTCGTTTTGATTTTCGATTTATAAGCACATTATGAACGTAATTTTTATAGTTGATCCTGTATTGTAATCGCAATATATCCCTATAAATTAATTTACATGCAGTTAGCTTGTTATGTAAAGGCCTATTATTATAGTTAAAATAATCATTATCATCTAGTGTAACAAAATTAGAATTTTCACAATTATTGCATACAAGTTTTAGGGTACGATTAACATTTGATACATTTAAATATTTATTATTATAAATCTTACTGACAAGGACGTTTGTGTTTTGTAAGTTTTGCAAAGTGTGATGCAGAAAACTTAATATATTCAATGGATTTTTGTCGCTAATACCTCCAATTATTAAAACAAAGTCAGACTTTGTGAAGTCCTTACACATAGTTGCACATGTACTTAATATGTAACTAAGAGGTGCATTTGGTTTGATTACCGACGTTACACTAAAACTATTTCCCACTAATTTTTGAAGTATATCTCTAATTTCATATCCGGTCTGATCGGCGAAGATAGCAATTTTATGCTTTGGTGCCAATACTTGCATTAGTTGTTTACAGGATCTATTCTCTGTCAGTGTCTCTACGCTTCCATTAACGCCCATGTTTTGTTTAGGTGTTGACAGTGACATGTTCTTGCTTGCTCCCTGTATTTCCCTGTCTATCGATATGTGTATAACTCCATTTTCTTGTTCCTCCGCGTTGGATGTAGACGAGTTTTGGATAGAACTAACTTGTAATTCTTTGTAACTGTTTGTAGGTGACAAACTCCCTGCCCTTGAAGACTTTTCTAAAATGTTTTTTATTGGCGACTCATGAATAAGTGCTTCCGAATTATTATCATATCG
Source organism: Oligia fasciuncula (assembly GCA_963082905.1). Lineage (NCBI taxonomy): Eukaryota > Metazoa > Arthropoda > Insecta > Lepidoptera > Noctuidae > Oligia > Oligia fasciuncula. The sequence goes on along the minus strand of OY720406.1, from coordinate 17,824,671 downwards.
GTTCATTGACGTTATGGCATGCATAGTAAACTCTCTAGAACTGGTTCTGGGTAATCCTGTTTTCATAGTTATTGTCCTAAGTCGACGTTGATATTGAGGCGAATAAAACCTTAATGGTGTTGCCGCTGTATCTGAGGAAGTAGTATCCTGTAATCCTACTGATTTAAAAATCTTTATTTTGCTTTCATACTTCCTAATTTTGTCCTTTAGTGAAATATTTTCCAAGTTTAAATTATCAATTTCTGAGTTGGCAGACTGTAGTTCCAATTTAAGTTTGTTAATTTCTTCATTCTTTGCGACGATATCCATATTTCCAGAGTTATTATTACTTAGCGGTTCTTGCCATTTCAGTTCCAGACGGGTACCGGTACTCCACCTAACAATTACCGGTACCAAGTTTAGGTACCCGGCGCGTACTACAAATCTCATAATTGCATAATTGTAAATTGGAAATATTTGTTTGGTACTGGTACAGTACCGATACTGATTAGAAATACCAATAGTACGGTGCTCTGGTACCGGTATCAGACCAAGACTAATGGTATCGGTTCCCAAAAATACCGGCATTTCAAGCCCTGGTTGCAACATTAAATATTGTTATTTGAGCCCTCGCAAATGCGATAGAAATGCGTAAAAAAACCTGAGGTCAAACAAAACTTATCTTTGAAACTATTTTTTGTAAAATCATGGAAGAGCATGTTTTTAGTTAACTTTTCGAAAGATTGTGATAAGAGTCAATAAACCAATAAAGAGTTTTTTTTTTTAAACTTTGTTCTTCGGAACAGTACGATCTGTTGACCTATTACTTGCTTTTTTACCGTCTATATTGATTACAAAAGACATTTTGTCAAAATTGGTAAACCATTTTTAGCCCACCATATTTATTCTGGACTTCAAGATCTTATCTGAAATGTTAAAATCTGCACTTTGGACTAAAAGCAAAGGGTAATTTTGACAGGATTGCCAGCACAACTAAAAATTATTTATAGAAGCGAATTTGTACAAAAGTGACCTCTACCAAACAGTTTATATACATAGACACAATCTACAACACAGGGCCTTTAGCTAGTGTGGTGCCTAACTGACAGACGGATTCTGAAAGATGATTCTGTGTCATTTCGACTATCCAATCATAGCCGTTAAACGTGAGAATTGATTCGACTTTCAGAAACCGGGGGTGATTTTTTTGAAAACAGTACAATTTGCAAATCGATGGATGACACAATAAATTATAATTGTTTCTGTCTTGTAATGTTTATTAGACAGAGTTCACTGCAGATAATAGTACAGTGAATGTAAGGTTAACGCTAGTCAAAAACGTCGTTTAACCATCTAGAAAAAACTTACTAAAGTTAATTAAGATTGTCTTTTTGTAATAGCATCAAAATCCAAGAAAAACGTATACAGTTTCATAAGACTATAATTATATGTATTGTTTATTAAAACTTTCACAAAACTATGGTAAAACATCACTTTCTACGTAAAACAACACAAAAATAGATGATAAAAGGACTAAAAATGGCTTTACAGTGCAGTATCTAGTGTCATCTGTTACCTGATTCGTCAACACTCCGTCACGACTTGCTTTCTCAACACAAACAAACGAACAACGGCCCGATTCTATTAGGTACCAACTAAAGTAACACTATTGCTATCTCTTACATCCAGATGATGACAAAAAGAGACGGAAATGTTAAAAAAATAACTTATTATCACGCTGTAAATTGAAAATACGCCACAGATAAAAAATACTTCGAATACAAGTGACACTCCCGCTTAGAACATGAAATCGCGTTTTTAGACTTGTGTTTGCCTTCCATTAAAACCTTGATTTCTTTCTCCATGACCTAAGTTAGTTTGACAGGTCTAAACGCCACCGTACCATTCTTTCTCTACCTGTTAGTAAGTGATAGCAATAATCTAATTTGAGCTAAGTTGGTACACAACAGAATCTACACCAAAATATGTACACAGTTAAGTTAGTCAGCACTTTACATTATGACTTCATAGTACGCGAGATGTGATACAGTTCATACAGTATGTTCGTATTTACATGTGTTTTGTTATGTAAGGTAGTTGAATATTTCACTAACACTTACATGCCATCACCAAACGGAGGAATAAAAACGTTTTCACTGCATTGCTGTATTTTTTTTTATCAGTTTCGACCATCACGATCGTCATCACGTAAACGCCGGCCGTCTCTCATAGGGTCGCAGCATTATGCTGAGCGATGGCCGTTTAGCGTGGATGTGACACATATTTTCCCCCAACTTTTTCTCTTTTGTTTTTGTTCTTTCTTTGCGTCGTGTTTATCGCAAATAAAGGTATTTTCTTTATGGAAACATACAGGAAACCTTGCCAAAATGATATGTATGTTCCAAGAAAATTATCTATTCCATTTAGGGCTGATTTTTCCAATGTCAGATAGTTTTATCGGAATCAGGTTAAGCTACGCTTGCCGCGGTTGGTCTGTGGATGGGTAACCATCTTTACATACCAAGACCCCTCCAAGCCTCGGAAAGCACGTTAAGCCGTTGGTCCCGGCTGCCATTTGTGGATCTTTGACAGTCGTTACGGGTAGTCAGAAGCCCGAAAGTCTGACAACCAGTCTTAACAAAGGGTATCGTATTACCCAGTAACTGGGTTGTGGAAGTCAGATAGGCAGTCGCTCCATGTAAAATACTGGTATTCAACTACAACCGGTTAGACTGGAAGCCGACCCCAACAAAGTTGGGAAACGGCTAGGCAGAGCAGATGATGATGATGAGATAATTTTATCAGAAGAACTATCAAAAATTCAAAATTATTCTGAATTTTGAATTTTTGATAATTCTTCCATACAAAAACTGTCAAACGTTAATTTTATTCTACCAATAAAAATTATCTGTTGATTGAAAAATCAGCCCTAAATCATTTGATGTTTCTATATCGAAAATAATTCCCACGAATTTAATAACCCAAACCAAAAAAAAAACAATTACTTAACTGTTTTTTTTTTATTCTACCATTTTTTATTTGTGACCCAAATTTTTTTTTTATTCCACCATTTTTTATTTGACCCAAAACCCATGTTAGACCATGTTGAAAAAATTCTTACCAAATGCAGATAAAAACGTTTTTATATAAAGACAGACAATTTTAATGAATCGCTACGGCACGGCAGTGTAATTTTTGTTTCTGTTCATTTGCGACTTTCTGATGCTTACGTCAATTTTACTAACACTTTTCAGAACATTATAATATATCTCCTCTAAAAACCACACAAAGGATAATCTGGATTATAAAGTAGTAATGCCATCGTTTTTCCAGTGCGAGACAGAGACGAAGCTATACATGACCGATAGCACCATCCCTTTTTTCGCAACAGAATCATTCATGGCATTTATACTTCATAATACGGCCCCAAGCTACATAACGTTGTTAGTTTTACTTGTAATTATATCTTGTTGTATAAAGCACCGCAGAAATGTGAAATAATATTAAAATTTCTCAGGTGAATTCAAGATATTTTGTGTTTAAAATGGTAAAATGAGAACAAAAGTACTCTATTTTAAATAGATTTAGCTGCCATGTTTGTTTTTCTTTTTTTACCCGGCTGCGCGACAGCAAAACTCAAACTCAAATCATTTATTTCAATTAAACCTTGTACAGGCACTTTTGAATTGTCAAAATTAAATAGTCTGTCAGTTAGTCAGAAAGTTGAAGCTAGTTGCACATTCCAAAGCGTAGATCTCTATGGAGAAGAACGGGCAAGAAACTCCATGGACACTCTTTTAAATCAAGATATTACAAAATCCTGGGTACATAATTCTTGTTGCTTCTATATGTGAGAACAATGTAAAAAAGACAGAAATGAAGAAACAATTCAAGACATAAGATTAAAAATAAGCCTTGGCAGTTAAGAGATGACCAGTCTCAACCGACGGTCTCAAAGACAAGGTTATATTTTATAAATTCTCAATTAAATCTTTCTTTTCTCTTTTTTTTTTCTTTCTCTGTACGCTGCATCAGAAAGTCAAACGCGCATATCCTCAGTGTGTTCTGTGTGTGTGTAGGTGTGCATGTGTGTGCGATGCGCGTAGCTAACCTTGAAGCAGAAGAGTGCTGGCATGCAGAGTGAGGAAGTATTGCCGCCGCCCACACTCACCTCCGCCCATTGCTGCGCCTCCGTGCACCAGCCTGAGGGGACATGTGTTCATGAACAAATATCCTGCTATTCTATGTATATTATAAATGTGAAAGTCTGTATGTTTGGTGTCTCTTCGTCATCAGATTTAGATGAAATTTGGCACTCAAGACCATAATTATCCTGGATTTAGGACATAGGATACTTTTTGTCCCGGTAGTAAGTTCGAGTGGGATTAATTCCGATTTCCGCGGGGGTGAAGCCGCTGGCAAAGGATAATAAAAGGACAGGAGGAAATACATTACAAGACATAGTATTTGTTCGGTTCTAAAACCAAGATGAAGCTTCGATAGAAGTGGTTGAACGTCTCTCTCGCGTCGTTTCACATTTTTGTGCTTGTTATCTGCAAACGTGCCACCCGACAAAATCGTTCTCTCTCATCAAACGTCCTATGATCCGACATAAAGATACGCGTCATTTCCGGTTGTTCTTAAATTGTTTTACCATGATCTTAATTTTCGTCCGATTCCAAAGCACCCAACCAAAAAATAAACAAAGGTAGAACGGGTCGATCGATGTGACCACGTAACGTCGGCGTGCCAGTGAGTCCCGAGCGCAGCTCGCGCGGCCGGCTCGCGCGGCAGCGGGCCGCACGGCACAGAGCTGCTCAGACGTTCTTCTAGTACATGAGAATATGTACGGTCGATGACTCGAGATAATCATTCGATGAATAAAATTATTACATTTGATCATAGAAGGTGGCGTTCTGCGGTTTCTGCCTACCCTATGAGAAGAAGGCCTGGGTTTATGTATGTATTATTACATTTTAATAAAATTTAAAAATCATAGACAAAAATTGTGGTTATAAATAATCTTAATTTCAAATGATTAAAACCATTTTTAAGGTGATTTTATATTAAGAATTTCGGGTTCAAATAATAAAATTCCAGCACTCAATTTGTAAGTGCACTACAAATTGACATCCACAGGTACGTTTTCTGATTCGTTTGTTTACATTTCCATCAGGTACTTTTGGAACAGAGCAAACTTATCTCGGATCACCGACCTTACTACTGCTGTCAAGTGTCCTCACCGTTAGTTTCGTGAGGGTACTCCTCGCAGTCGCTGGTGTCGGTGTCGCAGTCGTCGTGCGGGATCTCGTACGCGTACAGTTCCGTGGCGGTGACGGCCGATATCTTCGCGTTGTCGTCGAACACTCGCCCGATTGTCGCGCCCGAGAGCTCAACGATCAACATCCTGGAAGACAAAACAATATAAATATTAAGTTATTTACAGTTGAATAAAATTCCTCGGTACAGACACAAATTGTTGTGAGAAAAATTATCGATACGGTTTCTAAATATTGACCGAAATGATTATGTATTAACAAAAAATTGCACAAAATGGGTTAAAAAGACAACTTTGCAACCATAAGCCTAACTCGATATTGAACTCTACAGCCATAATAAAATTACTAGCATTGAGTCAGAGATTTGTGATTATTTACATAGAAGACTGTTATAACAGCCCGAGAGAGTGTTATATATAATAAGATATATCAAATCAATTAAGCTTTATTGCAATCCATAAGGTACACATACTGGTGGTAAGTATTAATAAATAGAACCGATTATGGACCCTGATACTTACGACTCAGGCACTAGTCCACACAGTTCTGACAACTTCTTCTTGAGATCTAGATACGTTCCTTCCGAGTTCACTCTCACTCCGTACTTGATAGGCACCGAGCCGTCTAGCAGCATCACTGTAAAGATAATGTACACATCAGTATGCTATATTTATTTGAAACAATTACAAGTCATGACATCTTTCATTCTTTTACAATTCAATTTGAAATGACAAAGACAGCATGATACTAAAGTCGTTTATTCACTAGGAGACAAAATAGTGTACCGCGTCATGTTACATGTTACGTTTTCGGTGACGCCAGCAATGTCGCTCTATGTCCAGCGACGTCGTACGATATCTCTGGAGACTCGGGTCGCAGAACATTTGCGCGCGGTTCAAAGCTGACTCCAGGCCGTTCTAAAGTTCTGACGTGGCCCGTGAGCTAATATTAGCTATCACTAAAGTTTTTGGGTTTTCGTTTTGTTACTGTCTACATGTGAACATACCCCTGAGCTCGCAGCACACATAGGACTCCATGGGCAGCGGCAAGCTGAGCATGTTGAAGGCGTCGAAGCGCACCGACTCGCGCGCGCACGTGTCGCACACTACTTTAGACTTCAGCTGTCCGTAGAACAGTTCTGTCATTATGGACGCGTTGCGTGAGGTGTGCTGTTCCCACGCCTCCGCTGCTACTACCTGAGGATTGTAAGGATTTATGTTAAGAGCATCGAACCTCGTCGGCATAGCTGCTGTAGAGACCGCTCCTCTCAACATCACCGCACGCTGGCGGCAGTGAACGAGGGGTGCGGGGACAGCCAGTCAGCCAAACAAACCCACACACAATTAATTTACTCAGTTTAGCCTAGGCCAAACTAGATTGTCCTGGTCTACATAAACTAGTATAGTTAAGTACTATTTGTTGTACTCTGGACGCTTTTAACGCGTACGTCTTTTTTATTTTTTACATCGTCGTTCTCACATTACATGATTTTAAATTCAAAAGTAATGATGTAACTAATATTTTTGAAAAATATAATTTAAAAAGAGTGTCCATGGATTTTCTTGTCCGTTCTTCTCGATAGGTACCTACTCCAGGCTTTAGAATGGGCAACTACCTTCATATTTTCTGACTGACCGACTTCTTGACAATTCAAAAGTGCCTGTTAATTGGTTTAATTGAAATAAATGCTTTGAGTTTGAGTATATCCTGATACGCGTAGGAGGGCCTAGGGCAAACTAATTTGGCCTAGGAAATACAATTTTGGCCTGAAATCGGGTTTCGGACGTTATCAAATATATTTTGTTTGGTTTTTTTTTATCACTAATGACAAATAATTATCAAGTATTGTTGTCTCTGTAACAGAGACACTGTAAAGTTAAACACTTGAGCCGACATCAAAGTTATGTAGTAGTAGTTACAGAGCACGGACTAGTGACGGACGGACGGACGGTAGTACGGACGGTAGTGACAGGTATTGTCGAAATGTCACTGCGACCGTCAGCCGCTGCTGCAGTGTCGCAACTACGGCAGTTGCGAAATTATAATCGAAAACGAACGGCTACGATGAAGCCATTATCACTGGGGGTAACTTTACCTTTTTCTTTTATTTATTGTGTTTGTAGTCTGGATTTGTACCTGGTCGATGGCAAGAGGCTCATCTCCTCGCGTGATGTACTTGTGTGTGCAGTGTAGTCACTGACCTGGTCGGGTCGCCCACCCGAGTCATCAGTATGCGTGAGGGCGGGCGCGCTGTGCGGCCGGGCCCTGTTGAGGTCCTCGTGCAGCGCGTCCAGCAGCCACGCCAGCAGCTCCTGCGCGTCGTGCTGCCGCTGGCGTGATGTACTTGTGTGTGCAGTGTAGTCACTGACCTGGTCGGGTCGCCCACCCGAGTCATCAGTATGCGTGAGGGCGGGCGCGCTGTGCGGCCGGGCCCTGTTGAGGTCCTCGTGCAGCGCGTCCAGCAGCCACGCCAGCAGCTCCTGCGCGTCGTGCTGCCGCTGGCGTGATGTACTTGTGTGTGCAGTGTAGTCACTGACCTGGTCGGGTCGCCCACCCGAGTCATCAGTATGCGTGAGGGCGGGCGCGCTGTGCGGCCGGGCCCTGTTGAGGTCCTCGTGCAGCGCGTCCAGCAGCCACGCCAGCAGCTCCTGCGCGTCGTGCTGGCCGCCGCCCGCCAGCGCGCGCGCCCAGCGCGACACGCACCAGCGCACGCGCAGGGGCGCTACCGAGCGCGCCGAGCACGACCACACCTGCCGACCACACACACACGTTATTGCACGATGCTCCTCCACAACCCGATTGCCCCGGATTAGCTTGTTTGATGGTTAAAAAAACGTGTGCGGTCGGGGGACCCCCGTCAGAAACGAAGTTCCTTACGGGATATTCAGTCATCAAGGGTATCATTTTTATGGTTTTCAAGGGCGCTAAAGCTGATAGTGAGGTCAAAATGAAAATCCAAGATGGCAGCTGTATTTTTTATTTTCATCCTGGGTGTCCTTTTCATGGTTTTCGAGGGTACTGGAGTCAAAATGAAAATCCAAGATGGCGGCTGTGAATTTTATTTTATTTTTATTTTTCATCATGGATATCGTTTTCATGGTTTTATTTTAGAGGGTGCTGAAGTCAATAGTGAGTTAGTAGAATTAATACTATACACGTATAGTATACATAGTGTAATTTAATGCCCCTCTGTCATATCAACTCTGTATAATAGAAAGAGGCAGAGAGTGGGAGAGATAGTTTCCATAGTATTTGAAGGTGCCTGTGATGAGGTCAAAATGAAAATTCAAGATGGCGGCTGTATTTTTTTTCATCATGGTTGTCATTTTCTTGGTTTTCGAGGTTGCTGGAGCCGAAAATAAAGTCAAAATGAAAATCCAAGATGGCGGCTGTAAAACTTTTTTTTTTGTTAATGGATACTTTTTTTTAAGTTTCTGATTAGTGACCGCGTCTGCCTAAACTAGACCCGGCCTAGTGCCTGCCTACCTATTCTGAATACCAATGCACGCCACTGACCAGGCAACTCCTACCGCAAGCCGCGTTATGAAACTTCTTTTCCAAATATCTTGATATCGTTTCGTATGGCTCGAAAATTCCATATTCACAATTGATTACCCAAAACTAAACCGGGGCGGTCGAGTTAACGGAAAAGGGAAAAGCACCTTTAAGTATCCTCCTACCGCTGCACCCATCTCACACGTTTTGGTCATTCAAACCCGCTCAAACTGTATGTCGTTGACTAAACAATAGTTTTGCTACAACGTGATTATTGGAACGAAGTTCTTTGACGGAGCTTGCGGTAGGAGTAAACTGGGAGAAAGCGCTATGCTCCAGGCGACTTTTTTATATATTATAATAGAAAGAGACAGAGAGAGTGGGTGAGATAGTTTCCATAGTATTCGAAGGTACCTGTGATGAGGTCAAAATAAAAATCCAAGATGGCAGCTGCGATAATTTTCTATCTTTCCGTCATGGGTGTCGTTTTCATGGTTTTCGAGAAGTGCTGAAGCCGATAATGAGTTCAAAATTAAAAATCCAAGATGGCGGCTGTAAAACTTTTCACATTTTTCGTCATGGGTGTCGTTTTTATGGTTTTCGAGGGTGCTAGTCAAAAGAGAGGTAAAAATGAAAATCTAAGATGGCGGCTGCATTTTCAAATTTTTCGTCATGGGTAACGTTTTCATGGTTTTCGAGGGTGCTGACAGTGAGGTCAAAATGAAAATCCAAAATGGCGGCTGTAAAAATTTTCACATTTTTCGTCATGGGTAACGTTTTCATGGTTTTCGAGGGTGCTGAAGCCAATAGTGAGGTAAAAATGAAGATCCAAGATAGCGGCTGTAAAAAATTTAAAATTTTTCATCATTGGTGTCGTTTTTATGATTTTCGAGGGTGCTGAAGCCGACAATGAGGTCAAAATAAAAATCCAAGATATGCGTATGTAAAAAATTTTACATTTTTCGTCATGAATGTCGTTTTTATAGTTTTCGAGTGTGCTAAAGTCAAAAGTGAGGTAAAAATGAAAATCCTAGATGGCGCCTGTGAAATTTTTCAAACATTTCGTCATTTTGACATTTTTGCAGCCACCATCTTGGATTTTCATTTTGAATTTCGTTTCTGCCGGGGGTCCCCCGACCCTACATGCTTTTTCTCTCCCGACCCCACACGTTTTTTCTTCTATCTCATGAGATGTCCGCTTCTTATGCATGTTTTTATAATACGTAAAACACGTAATATCCATTTAAATTAAATAAAACTATTTTAATAAAAGTTAACCTTACTGCAAGTTTGCGACGTATATTCACATAGTCCAAGTCGCTTGAAAATATCTTTTGCTTCACGAACATACAAATTACTTAGTAACATTCTCATACAAAACACCTACGAAAAAAAAAACTAAAGGAAATACCTCTTTACATAGTTCTCCGTATCTTAGTGCTAACACTCCTTTGGTACCGAGCGGGTTGGTTGTGTTCACTTCGTACAGATGCATACCCGAGTTGAAGTACCTCGTGAGAGGACCGGTGTTCCATACCTAGAACATACAATAATACGTTGTGGCATCTAATGAAGGTTTATTTTTCATTGTTTTGGGTAAACACACAATAAAAAATAAATACTTTTTCCATGAAAAGCTTTGATTGCTTAATAAGTATCCTGTATTTAATTTGGAAATCCATTTAATGTTAAAGTAATTTTGACCACCACAGCGGCATCTAGTTGCGACTAACGAAACGATTTTCTTTATTACTTTGATTGACAGTATTTTACATCTGACAAAGCGACGCACGCTTTACTTGTGGTTACTAAGTATACAAACACGCTGTCAATGTGTGCGTGAAGACGAGTACCGACAATATATATCACATACACGCACTTCCCACTTCGCTATTGTCTCGGACGGTTCCCTAGAGCTCCTGCGCTAACACGCACATGCACGTTCACAGCGTGTTTGTACACTTGGTTACCACAAGTAAAGCGCGCGTCACTTCGTGAGGATAAAAATAGTGTAGCACAAAATGTAAGGTACTCACAGACTGTAAGGCCGCATTCATGAAGCAGGTGTTGCCCAGGTTGTGCAGGCCCGTCGCGCCGGGCAGGTTGGGCGCGACCAACGTCTCGCGACGCTCCGTGGCGCGACTTGATCCGCTGCTCATACTGGGGCAACACAAACATCGTCAGACACACTAGTATAGTCCTCCAGGCTGATTATAGTCCTCCAGATGTTTGTAGATGAATAATAATGTTACTGTTTGTTCCAAGAGTATCTGATGAAAGGGAAAACAAACCTCATTCAGGTTTAATCGCAATCTTTCACTAAACGGAGTCACACATTCATCTTTATTAAGAAGGTTGCAACTTTATATTTCACCACTTATTCCAATAGTTATTGTCTGAATAACCTTATTAAATTGTAATTGAAAAAACATCGATGAAAATTTAAATTATATAAAATTAACTTCAACTGTCACATAAAAACATTTTTAAGGTGAATTTAAATTAGATATTCAGTTTTTAGTAATCAAATAATCGAATCAAAATAGGCACTCATAGGCAAGTTTTATGACCCATTTGTTTACAGTTTCGTCAGATACTTTTGGAACAGAGCATACCTGAGCGCTCCTATCTCTTCAGGCCAGGTGAGGTCCGAGTTCCGCACCTCCAGCAGGAGCCTGGCTCGCTCGTCCAGCCCCAGCTCGTGTAGAGTGGGTCGCTCGTCGTCCAGCAGTACGGCTGTGTTCCCGAGCGACCAAACCCGCATGTCTTCGCGCGCTAAGCCTAAAGCCGCGCAGAGGAATTCGCACACCTAAGGAGAGGGTAAAAAAATTGGTACCTATAGTCAGTTCAATCTAGAATAGAATATAATTTATTTCCGAGTATCATTATCTGCTTAGCCTTTTCCCTATGTTGAGGTCGGCTTCCAGTTTAACCGGATGGAGCCACGAGTGTCATGACGTTGAGCTAGCGATGTGTGCGAGTGCTGCGCGCGGGCAGTCGCGGCCGCCATATTGGAAGCGCGGCGGCCGGCGCCAGCTGGCACGAACTTGCTCCGACGGCGAATACCCGCTCAATTTATCCTACGAGTTTTGACTACGTTTTTAAGTGTAACATCACCAAATTTTATTACAATCGCATTCAACAATTTTAGACGCTTATCATTTTATACACATCGTCCGAGCAAGAGAAACGCTAGTAGGAAGGAGGTCTAACCTAACCTTGGTTTTCAGAGATGGTATTTTTTTTTTATTGAAACTGGGATCGATGTGAAACAATAGCTAGATCAGTACACATACCTGCCTAACAGTAGCCAGCCTGGAGAAGGCCGCAGTGTATGCGAGCTGCCGGTCGGGCGGCGCGGGCGACAGCGGCACACTGCTGTACAGTACACATACCTGCCTAACAGTAGCCAGCCTGGAGAAGGCCGCAGTGTATGCGAGCTGCCGGTCGGGCGGCGCGGGCGACAGCGGCACACTGCTGTACAGTACACATACCTGCCTAACAGTAGCCAGCCTGGAGAAGGCCGCAGTGTATGCGAGCTGCCGGTCGGGCGGCGCGGGCGACAGCGGCACACTGCTGTACAGCGCTGCGCCCGCGCCGCCGCCGCCGCCCGCCGACAGAGGCGCCAGTCCTACAGAAGAGAAGCATTACTTTATTATTTTTATCTACACCCATGCTAAAATCCCCTAAGCATAAAAGTTTCTGAAACAGTTAGCTTATTGCCAACATTAAAACAACCAGTGTCATAGTAACCATTATATCATCCAAACGAGTGTAATAATGTTGTACTAAATTTCATTTCGCAACTCCTTTCCTTTTTCGATCTCTTCCCTTCCTTAGAACTCATCATACAGCCACATTCTCACTAATCAATTCGTGGTATCTTTATGAATTTCAAAAAAAGAACATAACACAGCGCCGTAATGAAAAAAAAACTTATAGGTTATTCGAATTCACGTCGTATCCCGCCATTTTTGTTCGATATTAGTATAACACCCTATGGATTCAGAACCTTTTATAGAGGATTCATTTTTATAGAGGGTGTAGATAAAGTCTTATAAGCAACTGTACATAATACCCCTTATACAACAGCCGGTCGATTCTGTAAAAATCTCACCGTGAAAACTTGGGTGAAGTGAGTTTGTTTTTGCTAGGAATTGACACTATTGACAGCTCACTTCACCTAAGTTTTCATGGTGAGATTTTTACAGAATAGCACTGCAGTTACATAAATAACTAATTGCTTTCATTCTAATACCTATTATGATTAAAAAGATACAGCCCTAAAACAGACAAACTACAAAGACTTATTAATAAAGCCCCATTAGCATCTTTTGGTTACTGAACCGTTATCAACAGAAAGATTTTATGGTATAAAACCAAATATTAGCCCAATAAAAAAAACTAAAACCTTTTCTTTTCATACGTTCGCACTTTAGCTAAGACCGACTAGATAGATAGAATATTCTTTTGTATGTACACCATAAAAATTACAGATATAAATGTAGACATTTTAAAAGGGGTGACACAATGGGCGGTCTTATCGCTAAAAGCGATCTTTTCACTTACCTATTCTTTAAAAATACCAGCCTATATTATTGTATACAGTTAATATACTCGTATCTTTACAAATCCAATAATAGAATTTATTGTTTTTTTTTTTTTTTAATTTTCCTTGACCTATAGTAACTGTATAAAATAAATTGTCATACGTACTCTGTGTGCTCTGAACATGTCGTAAGAGCTTGAGATGTAGAGGATACAACTCCAACTCGACGTCAGAATTTGGGGGTCGTATCACCTAAAAAAAAATAGACGGTTAATTGATGAAATTAAAAACATTAGACAAAATCAACCCAGCCATGCGATACGTATGCGAATATTGCGGAGGACTTGTGAAGTGACGGATAGCTGGTAGCACACTGTCGTTTATTTACAAGACAAGATTACATATTAGAGAACTACCATAGATCAATCATAAACTACACTGGATGGTAGGGACCTCGACGCGCAAACTGTAACCATGAATTCAGTACATGATTTTGAAGACCCTGATTGATGTTCCTGCCACATTGTATAATAGTTACCTATGGCCGCCTAAGGGCATTTCTCAATTTATGACACAACAACCGGATCTTCGCCATCCGCATCCTGTCTGACCCTGCCATCTTTTCAAAGACATTAGTCCAACTAGAACAACTGAAGGATGTCACATGATACGCTTGCTAATTAGCAGCTTCTAGTCAAGAACTTTTTTGCTCTTTAGTGATTGTTTTGAGGTTGATTCATAAACAGCCCATAATGTTCCCTCTGCTGGGAAACAGACCTCCTCTCTATGGGAGTGGGCCATTATCCACCACGCGAGCTCAGTGCTGGTTGGTGGATGATGATTGAAAACCAGGCCGGCTTCCAAGTAGACAACTGACACGTAAAATATGAACAGTACAGAAACTACGTACAAACGTTCGAAACGGCACCCTCACATAGAAAATTTGAAATTTTTCGCAGTCGCCTTCTTGGATTTACTTGTTGACCTCACTATAGCACCCTCGAAAACTATGAAAACGACACTCATGAAAAATAAATTCAAAAATTACACATTAAGACATTAAGAGTGACAACCCTGACGCTCCAATGGAGCTTAGGTATATTTCAACAAATAGACTTAGTTTCCGTACTGTTCATATTTATACTGTGTAACTGACCTGTCTAGGCAAGGGGTCCGGGCCGCCGTACCACAGCGCGAGCGCACGCCACAGCGCGTCGGGCAGCAGCTCGAAGTCGCGATGTTGCGCCAGCGTCACGTCGCGCCGCAGGTGCCCGCCCTCGCCCGTCAGCGTGCGGACCTGACGAGTTCAAGTGCAACACTTGATAACTCCGATAACGGCAAACTTTACAACTATAAAGCTTGAGTTTCCTATGCAACCGGTGCCGCCACATGCGGGGCCGGAATGATGGCAGTAATGAAATAGTACATTGTTCGCCGAGGGGACAAAGTGACCGACTACTAACAAGGGTGTAGTTTGAAGCCCGAGGCTCAGCCGAGGACCTTAAGAGTAAACATCCGGCTCGAAGGACCAATGTTCGGGCTTGAGGTGAGATCAAGATAAACTAAGATAAAGATTTTATAGATACTGTATATTTCAGTAATACAAATGGAATAAGGATTAAAACTAATGAGGTGAATGAGATGAGATTGAGTCGCGCCCGATATGCTATCCGAAAACGTACTGACTGTTTTTACGTAGGTAATACAAAAAATATTCAAGGCATAAAGCGCGGTGTCGTAATTACGCTAACATGTTTATTATTGTTCGGTGATTGACCCGAACAGATATCATGTTTAACTTTGGATGCACAATGTCAAACAGTGGAGTAATACTCTCCCGAAATTTGAATGGAAAAAATATCGACTAGCGGCACCTTAATACACACAAGTTGGAAATCGTTCTCAAGTCGGAAATCTTTCGACTAGTACATAGGGCTTTATACTTAGTATTATTTTTAAATAAAAGACATTTTAAAGTGTAGTTTGTATTAAAATTGTTAGTTATTAAAACTTTGTCTTTAGCATTATACTATACTAGCAGCGCCCGGCGGTTTCACCCGCGTAAGTTTCGATCCCGTGGGAATATCGGGATAAAAACTATCCTATGTCGTTCCCCGGGATGAAATCTATCTCTCTGCTAAATTTTATCTTAATCCGTTCAGTGGTTTAGGCGTGAAAAGGTAACATACAGACAGACAGACAAGAGTTACTTTCGAATTTATTATATTATATTAGTATGGATTTAACTAGGTTAGCTACTGAATTGCCTTAAATAAAAATAAAAAACACAGCATAACGTGCTTTTGGACTGGAGTTTTCATACATTTTTTCGACCAGCTAATTTGAACAACAGTAATAGTTTAATTTTTTTTTTTTAAAGTAATAAGTTACTTTCCAAGCAGGTACAGTATAAATGATATTTAGGTCCGACGCAATGCCAAGCGTCATAAACAACTTTAGGCAAAAATAGTGGATTTTAATGACAAATATAAAAAGATTGACACAAAAAGCCCTAATCCCGTCAGGAATAATATTAAATGATTAGTATTAATTAGTACCTTCAGTAAGTTCGGCGCCAACAGTCTCTTATTATCCACGGGCCCCGGGTGTCTGTGTCCGCGCGCAGCCGCGGCACTGCTGACCCCGCTACTGCTGCCCGCGCTGCCTACTGATGCGGTTTCAGCTCGCCATAGGAGCGAGCCCATGGATTCTGGGGTAATGTGATAGTTAGTTAGAAAGTAATGTAGAATTTTCCAAACTGTAATCCTTCGCTTTTGGATCTTCTCATTGTTTCCTCTCCTCAACATGCCAGCAAGCATGGTCAATGCCCAGCTGACATGTTTTCTTACCATGACCTATTATTCCTATCCTATAAAATTCGCCCACCTAAGGCAAAACCTAAAATTCTCCTGCAGCGCAATTTTGGTGGTATGAATACAGATGATCTCCGAAGAGATGCTAACAGCATTGACTGGGCACCTTTAGTAAATGTTGAGTCGATAGATGATAAAGTCAATCTGCTGACAGATAACCTTGTGCAGCTGTACGATATTCACGCTCCCATTCGTTCAGTGAAAATTAAACATCTTCCGGCACCATGGCTTACAGACGATATTAGGGCGATCATGCACAGAAAAGCTGTAACCAAAACTAAATATAAGTGTCGGCCCTCGCCGTTGAACCGGGAGATCCTTGTTGATGCGCGCAATCGCTGCAATAAGGTGTGTAGAGATGCCCAACGCCGCCATATCCACACCTCTGTTGAAAACGGAGATCCAGCTAAAGTCTGGAAATTTCTTAAGTCCATGGGAGTTGGAAAATCACGCCAAGAATCGATTCCTAAAGACTTAGATATTGATCTACTGAATCAACATTTCTCATCTTCGTCCCACTGTAATGGGACCATGAAGGCAGCTACTGTTAACTATCTTTCAAACCTTCCAACTCCGGACCATCCCCCATTTATTTTTAGTCAATTCTCTGATTGTGATGTTAAGAAGAGCATAGTTTCAATCACGTCTAACGCAGTTGGTAGTGATTGTGTAAGTCGAAAAATGATACTCCCTGTCCTCGATGAAATCCTTCCTATCTTATGCTATATCCTTAACTACTCTATATCCTATGGTGCCTTTCCATCGACGTGGAAAGAGGCCAAAGTCATTCCTTTACCCAAAAAATCCAATCCTACTTCCTTTTCAGAATACCGTCCTATCTCCATCTTGCCTTTCCTCTCCAAAGTCCTAGAACGCCTTGTCCACAATCAGCTTAGTACTTTTCTTTGTAAGAATAGTCTGCTGAATCCTTTCCAATCCGGGTTTCGTCCTGGTCACAGCACCACTACATCCTTAGTTAACGTCACTGATGACATACGGTTAGGCATGGAGGGAGGAAATCTGACAGTTCTTTGCTTACTAGATTTTAGTAATGCATTCAATACTGTCGATTTCGATATCCTGCTTGGCATGCTTCGCTCGCTTAACATATCTCCAACGGCGATTGACTGGTTTCGTAGTTACCTGTATGGCCGCCGGCAACGTATATGTATAGAGGAGTCTTGCTCTTCATTGTGCTATACTTCTGCCGGTGTACCTCAGGGTGGCGTTTTATCTCCTTTACTTTTCACAATTTTTATAAACTCCATTACCAAAAAACTTCTTTCTTCCTACCACCTTTATGCAGACGATTTGCAAATTTATAAGCAAGCTGACTACTCCAATTTGGCTGATGCCGTTCATATCATTAACAAGGATTTGGTTTCAATCTGTGAGTGGAGTGAGGCGCATGGGTTGGAGGTTAACCCATCGAAGACTCAAGTCATTGTTGTTGGCAGCTCAAGGATGTTCCCCAAGATAAACTGGTCGCAACTTCCCCAGGTTCAATTTAACGGAACTGCTATTCCTTTCAGCGAAAAGGTTAAGAACCTTGGGGTTTGGATCGACAAACATCTTTCTTGGGGTCCTCAGCTACAGGAGGTAAGTCGCAAAATTTTTGCATCTGGCAAGTCACTGAGACGATTGCGGAATTTTCTTCCAACTGCCACTAAAACTGCGCTTGCACAATCCCTTTTACTTCCCATCCTTGACTACGCTGATGTCAGTTATCCAGATCTTACTGAGGCACAACTAGATAAACTTGAGCGACTTCAAAACTTTTGCATAAGATTTATATTTGGCCTGCGCAAATATGATCACATTTCAGAATTTCGTACAAAGCTCAAGTGGCTTCCCATACGTCTTCGCCGGAATTCTCATATCTTGTTTCAGCTCTACAGTATTTTGTTTAATCCTAAAACCCCCACTTATCTTAAAGAACGTTTCAAGTTCCTTCATGACACACATAATAGATATCTGAGGTCATCGGAAAACCTGAGACTAGAGATGCCGATGCATTCCACCAGTTTCTATGACAAATCTTTTACTGTTCAAGCAGTACGGTTATGGAATGACTTGCCCGTGTCCGTAAGGCGTGCTCAATCTTTGTCCACTTTTAAAATTATGGTTAAAAAGCACTTCCTCTCTCCTTAAACATCATCAGTACTTATATTTTCTTTGCTCCTGTTTCATGTTTATTATTGTATGTATATATTTATTTAGATTAGTATAATATACTTTATGTATGTATTTATTGTATTATATAAATGGTACACCACAGACTACCTACAGTATTTGTCTGTCCTTCCCCTTTTTAATCCATCCAAAGGTTGTCTTTAAAAGATCGCTTTTAGCGATAAGACCGCCCATTGTGTCACCCTTTGTACAGTTTCTATAATTATGTCTGTAATTTATATGGTGTACATAATAAAGAGTATTCTATTCTATTCTAGAATGGTGATGTCGCTTATAGCCGCAGAAGAATATCTGGTATTGTATGTGATTCTGCAGGGGCCTGGAAGATCACAGACAAGCAAATAATAGTAAGTGACATACACCGGGTCCAAAGTAGATGATAAACGAAGACAGGTTGCCTCATTTTCTTTCAAAGTCATGATCTACAATTGAAAAAAAAAACTTTTTTTTTAATTGCAGCCACATTATTTCATCATCTATTGAATGTCCACCTTGTAGACGCCATATACCATCTTTAGGCCCGAGATCCATCTAGCACAAATCTTGGCTTTTAAAGGTCTTGGCAACTTCCTTATCTTATTATTCACCTGTAGAGTTACTAGTGAAGCTCTCATCGCACACGATGGCCTCGTCGATGTGTCGCTGCGGCGCGCGACAGCAGCTGTCGGCGCTGGCGCCCGCCGTGTGCGCCAGCCAGCTGCCCCACCACTCGGCCGCCACCAGGTACCAGAACTGGCCCACTGCGTACCCGCGCTGCACGGAGCGGCGGAGCCAGCCCAGAACTGGAAAAGAGAACTAAATATAGTTAAGAGGAAATGCGGTCCGGAGATACTTTTGAAAAATCCTCAGTAAGAAGTCGTAATTCCAGGTTTGGCTCTCGCCTATTTCCTCCTCCAATATTGGAACAATTTAAAGAATATGTCATAAATTGAATAAGAAGGATAATTACTGTCCCTGTGTTTTTATTTTTTAATTAATAGTTGTCAAATTTGTACACTAGGCCTCTGTTGACAGCGATTTAAATCGTCATTTTTTAAGGATTCTAGTGCTTATAAAAATAATGTATCATCAAAAAGGAAAACATATGGATATACACGTAATTAATATTTAGTATTATGGAAAAAAAATATTGCTTTAAGGTCTTTAACCAGAGAGAAACGGCCTGAGCGTTTCTATGGAGAAACGACCACCCGCGTTTCCTCTTAATAATTAGTTATTAGTCGCTTTCGCTTGCGGCTTCGCCCGCGTGCATGTCGAAACATATTCCACGGGAACGTACTACTGGGATTCAAAGTAAATACCCTTTGTGTTAATCCAGGTTATAAAACTATCTGTGTGCCGAATTTCATCCAATGTTTACGCGATATGATTTTTTCCGACATCTTCAACAATCATCGTAACATTTCGGCTAATTTACCTAAAACCCTAATTAATTACATATAAATCTTCCTCATGAATCCCTCCGCCCATTAGTGAAAACCGTATGAAATGCTATAATGTAATGCTATAATGTCATATTACATGTTGGTCGCTTATTTTCCAAATCTGCAGTTATATTCTTGAAATAAAAAAATAAACTTCGAATTATTCTTAGATAAACATTTCTTGTGTTACAAAAACAACAAAGAAACACGTCAAATTATTACATTACATAAAAAGACAACATTTCCCGTATTACAAAACAAAAGAAAACAGTTTCATTAAGTAAATGATCGATATTATATCGAGGTGCATCAACCGATTAATTGTTCGCGCCATTCACAAGCGCCAAGTAATCGAATGCGACGGAAATTGACCACGTATTGTATGCTTGCGATAACATGTTATAATTGATTGCGGGACAATTATCCAGTTTTACTTTGTTTAACTTACTTTTTTATAGATTACTGATGGCTGTATTAAATAGTATAGTGACCCCTTTTATTGAGCAAAATAAATATTTATACTGGTATTGGGTTCACGTCAATTATTTCATCACCACTGCTCTCAAAACGGAAAACATCGGCATGTCCTAGAACCAAAAAATTAGATCTACATCTACCAACCCGCACTGGGCCCGCCTGCTGGATTACGGCCCACTGCCCTCTCACCGAGAGGAGGCCGGTTTCCCAGCAGTGGGAACAGTATAGGCTGATTATGCTATGCTTATGCTATCCAAGGGGTGGGAATTGAACCCATGATGACTATTAACCGTTCCTGTATTTTAAACTAAGAACCCTTATCGACGTTATAATCCTTGAAGAAGTTTAAATAAACAATATGAAAGGTCAGTTGAAAAGCGTATGTTTAATAGAAAACAATGATAAACCTGACTGAGATATAAAGGCAGAAACAAAATAATCAAAAGAGAGACGTGTAGCGTAAGACCTTTGCTAAGATCATCCAAATGTCCTAAATATGAAGGCTAATTCCTGCAATTAAAAACGTTCAAAATCTAGTCGCAATCTCATCTCAGCGACAATCAATGTCAAAAATTTGTTTAAAAAAGTAGGGAAATTATATGTATTGTTGACAGAATGACACTGTGATCAGACTGTGAAAGTTCTTAAAATTACCCCTCTGTCTTCTAAAACCAGTCTAAAATGGCTTAACTGACACTGTTGTCATATATTGCAAATTCCAAGATTAATGTAATTATATTAAAAATTATATTATGCAGTTAATTAAAAAATAACTCAACATACGCTACATACTAAAATCATTTCGGAACACAATGACCGAAACATGTTGCCGCCTCGATAGTACTGAATATAAACTGATCAATCAGCTCCATAAAATAATGGGGACAAATATTTGCACGGCGGCCTACAGCTGTTCATTTGCTACGACCCTGCGTATTTGCGTTCGTTATTGTGTAATAGAACATTTTGCCATACAAGGCTACGCTTGATTCTTTGTTCACCAACTAAAATGAACTGATGTTATCTAGTCTTTGCAGATTCCAGAATTCAAGAAAGAGTCGGAAGTAAGGCCCGGCGCCTACTATCGGCATCGGCACGGCTGAGGATTTTTATGCGACGAATAAAAATGTAACTTAATTGTATGACGATAAAATTGAAATTTCAATGATAATAATCATCGTAGGTGCAAAAATAAAGATAGGGTATCCGACATAACGTGTCATTGAAATTTAAATTAATAATTATAATAAATTAATAATAGTGGGCGCAGGGCCTAAGAGGTCCGAGTCATACCTGCGTGTCCGCCATTATGTCTTGTTTTTTTCAAAACGGCGGAAACGCCTACTTCTATATCTTTAGATTATATAAAATTCAAAGTCCTGACTGACTGATATATCAACGCACAACCTAAACCGCTGGTCCTAGAGACATGAAATTTTGAGTGTGTTTTTTGTGAAGAGTAGGTATCCACTAAAAAAGGGTTTTTCGAAATTCCACCCCTAAGAGTATGAATGGGGGAGGGTGAAATTTCACGCGTACGAAGTCGCGAGCAGAACTAGATATGCCAGGCTCCATATAGAAATCTTCAATCACCTTTAATTGTTTATCCAAAACGACAAAACAAAACGTCTAGAAAGGTTTTAAACCGAAATTGATCCTTATGACTTTGTAACATTGAATAAAATATATAAATTTTCTTATGATTTAAGTTCAATTGGTGATCAAGAAAAATATAAACATAAGCGCTGGTTTTATCTCCCTTATTTATGAGCTCAACTGTCACTAATGAGATACAATATGCTCCAACAACAGATACTAAGTGATGTAACGCATACCGACAAGTTTGCATGCTATGTATGTATAGCAAAACATGTAAGCAATAATCTTAATGTAACATCTGGAATACCATATCTTAATGTAAAAATGATTTGATTTGATTTGAATTACTTTTTCTATTGTTACCGAACTTAATAAACTTGCCTGACAAACGAAGGACTTGCTTAAAGTTATGTAATTAATAAACGTCCGTGTTAACCATAAATTTTTGACGATAAGCTTATCTCAACTTGCAACGATTATAAATAAAGGTGTATATTTTTACATGCCATTTGTGACGTTGACTATCTTCGAGGAAAATATGACAACAGCGGAAGTTAATTAGAGTCCCAATAGAATCAGCGCAATGTCATCTATCACATGAAAACAAATGAATGCGTCACAAGTGCGTGGTGCGCGTACGACCCACTTACGCACCTATCTCGACAATTAATGTAATAATTATGTTATCTGTTAGGGAGGGGTCCTGACTCCTGAGATGCGAATTATTACATGATGGAGATAGAAATGTTTACTTTCAAGTAACGAGTATGTTGTCACGGTTGGACGGTGAACGTAGACTACACGAGCGGCCGTGGTAGTCCGGTGTTGTCGTTTTAAAATCAAAAGCTCCCGGGAAAAGCATATGTTGAGGAATTAAAGCGACAGACGGTAAAAACGGCTGCGACTGACGGTAAAGACGGTAATATATTGACATGTATTTCCAGCTTTCTTTGAAAGAGAAACATATCTTTAGGCGATATTCCGTTCTTTTAATTTGTGTCCTACTGCATGCGGGAGAAAATTTAGAGCTTTTCTCCGTGCAAACTTCTCTATCTTAAGCTATTTCTGATAATTTTAAAGTTAATAAAAACCGTCAAATCTTCCTCGCACAGAGAAGTACTAACAGTGAGAACACTATCGGCTGATTAGTCTATGTTTATGCATCATCTACATAATCTTTTTTTGCACAAAAACAAGGTATCATGCATTGTCGTTCCGAAATTACTCCAAAGTCATTAATAATTTGGTTTCTAAGACCAAGACCCAAGACTTCCGAAATTAAAGTTATTTCATAATTTTGAGTTAATTTATTTTTGAAGTCGGTATAATTTTTTTAAATTACTTTTTTATTAAAGACACAATTCGGACATTTTTGTTCCATTCCATGTTACTCAAGTACCCGGCAATGATCTATAAAACCCCGTATCACGCCTCTCTTTTGATTATTTTGTCTCTGCCTTTATATCTTATTCAGCCTTATCACTGTTTACTAAATTGGGCATAGGATTTTCAACTGACTTTCAATGTTATTTTATTTAATCAATCTTTTTTAGTTTTTAGTCTAAATTAATCCATACCAATATTATAAATTCGAAAGTAACTGTGTCTTTCTGAGTCTGTATGTTACCTTTTAACGCCTAAACCACTGAACGGATTTCGATAAAATTTGGCAGAGAGATGATTGCATCCCGGGGCCTTCCCCGGGATGCAATCTATCTCTCTACATAGGATAGTTTTTATCGATATACCTCGCGGGCGAAACCGCGGGCGGAAGCTAGTACTTATTATAAAGAGAAAAGATTTGTTTTTTTGTATGTTTGTTTGTTACGCTTTCACGCTAACACGGGTGAACGGATTTGGATGAAATTTGGCACATGGATAGACCATGACCTAGAGAACGACATAGGCTACTTTTCATCCTAGATCGCAGATGAAGTCGCTGGCAACAGCTAGTATCTAGTAAATACATAGTATATTTTCCTTGTAAACTAAACATTACAACCGGAACGTGAGTTTAACAAAAACAAAATCAAATTGAAGTCATCAGTAGCAAGTTGCACTACAGGTAATCAACATGTACTCGTATATGTACTTATGTTTTAGTACCTAATACTTGGTACAGCTTGTTATCACAAATAACATACCGTGCTGAGTATTTAACACTAAAACACATGTAGTTTGTAAGTGTTTACGTGAATTGGTAGTCGGAGAGAATTACTTAGTATTTTTTGAGAGGTAGGTTGTTGATTTGTGTTTAATATGATCATACTGTCTCGTTGGCTTAGTGGTCGCAAGCGCTACGACTGAGCCTGAGGTCCTGGGTTCGATTCCCGGATCGGGAAAAGCGTTATTCCAATTTGAAATTTCTCAGTACCAGCCCGGAGTCTAGAGAGGAGGCCTGTGTCCCAGCAGTGGGAACATTATAGACTGATTATGCTTGATGGCAATTGGCTCGCCCCATATTACATGAGACTTAAACACAACTATAGGCCGACCGCTTAACTAAGACGTTGCCTGAGGTAGTAGCGCGGTGCGGGAGGGGGTGTGGTGATGTGATGCGAGAGCTCAGTGATTCGTCAACTTGTGACAACTATCATCCCTCCCGCACCGCGCAGCTACCTCAGGCAACGTCTCAGTTAAGGTCGGCCTATAGCGAAAAGTGGATGTACTGCAGGTGACCCTCTACCTAACATCGAGTTATTATCTTAGCCGAAAGACATTCACAGCTGGAAATAGGCTTTCCCCAAATAACGGCATAACGGCTGATTATGTACTCCGCAGTCTAGCAAATAACAAGAAAGATCCTTTTAAGTATTTTATTAAAAAAGAATTTATTATGTAAACTTTCATATCACAACGTCAATCTGACGCTTAACCGTATTTAAATATTACAATAAATTCTAGTTGATATGTCCGATAGCGGTTGATTAGTGCATGTCCATCGTCTGCTGGAAGTCAAGTGTATCGCGACACTGATATACATAGATAACAATGTTTACAAGCATTTTGTTACATGCAGTAGCGACTACGCAATGGATACAACACCATTTTAATTGAGCATAAAATGCTTTTGGATTTTGCACTTTATTCTGATGACAGAATTCAATTTCTATTGCAACTGTTCCGAAATCTTTATGATCGTTTTCTGTTATTCTAAAATTAACTTTACGACAATGTGGTTAAAGTTTATATTTGTGTAAATTGTTTATTTTAATTGATATTGTATAACAATGTGTACTGTAACATTATTTGTGCAGACGTAACTCCACAATGTATGCAGAACTTGCTAATTATAGCGGCATATTTGTGATAAGTGCTTACAACTTGAATGAAGATGGAATTAATTATAGTTCTGTTATGTAACCACCTGATTGTTGTATTGCGTTTTATTATTCCTGCAGACATTTTGTCTTCATTCGGTGATATTTTTATTATCAACAGTGTAGAGAAAGTAAGTTTCTAGAATATACAGTTGCATATGACGCATGTAATTAATTTGCTATCTTTTGATAATAATTATGACAAGCCTACTTGAGGTTTGAAATGTGCTCAAAGTATAAGATTTGAGTAAGTGATCAGAGAAAGAACTGGATAAAACTGGGAATTGTAGTGAACCACCATATCTATGACCTACAAAATACAATACAAAAAGTTTTATTGGCAAAAGGTGATGACAAACAGTAATATTACTAAGTAATTTTAATTTATGTTTATTTATTTATTTAACACAACACTTCTATCATTACAGGATATCCCAATGCGATAGGGTGGTACTTTGCTTATACTTATCTTACAAATTGTAACACAAATGGTATGCAGTTATTCTTGCGAATTCATTCAATGAACAGGAAAAAATGTCAACCCTTTCAGCGACTTCATTGAGTGTACGTAATGCGCGAGTAACTGGCGCTTTTAAAAGCAAGTTCGTCCTGCCGCGCGGCACAGCCAGCAGCTGCGGCCGTCTCCGCCTCAACACGTAGTTGTCGGGCACACTCAGATTCACCTCCTTTAACACGCCCTGATTTATAATTTTACCATTTATTAATTTAAAAATATAAATGGCGAGAGCCATATCCCTTCTATGTATTTTAATTTATCTTGTTTGTTTTATCTTTTTCAGTACGGACGCTTTTAACTTGCACGTCTTTCTACATCGCATCGTTCTCACATGTATAATTTCAACATGAATGATTTAACCAATATTTTTGTAACAATTTTATGATTTAAAAGAATGTCCATGGAGTTTCTTGCCCGTTCTTCTCCATAGGTACCTACGCTTTGAAATGGGCAACTAGCTTCATCTTTGTGACTGACCGACTCCTTGACAATTCAAAAGTGCCTGTAACTGGTTTATCATTATCACACTAATATTATAAAGGCGAAAGTTTGTGAGTGTGTGGTTATATGTTTGTTCTTCACGCTCAAACGGCTGGACCAATTTTGATAAAATTTTGTATGGAGGTAGCTGACACCCTGGATTAACATTAGCTACTTTTTATCCCGATACTCCCACGGGATCGTCATTTACGCGGGTGAAACCGCGGGGCGCAGCTAGTTTGAAATAAATGCTTTGAGTTTGAGTTTATTCGATGACGAGATAGCTCACAAACGATGTCGACTATTTTGTCTATATCAAGTACAGCACTCACCGATGTCCCTCTCCTGGTGCTTGCACTGGGGCCGCAGACCCAGCACGATGTGGCACACCTCGAACACCAGCTCCAGGAAGGGCGTCACCAGCGTGTCTGCGCTCTCCACGCTCCATATGAGGAAATCTTCCAGAGTGAGCGCCATGTCGTTGGCTATTAGACCTTCGTTCTCTTGTTCTTCTTCTTTTTCTTGCTGTTGCTGCTGTTGTTGTTGCTGGAAAGGGAAAATAGACTGAAGATTAACTTCATTAAGGCCATTACACAAGTTAACAACTAGACATCAACTCTAGTTAAGGGGGACGCGCTATATAGCCCGCGAAATTCAAACTTACTTATTTTGCAATTTGCAGGTCAGTGTCAGGTTGTCTGTTGATTAAAATATGATTCGCGACCGTAACAAATGTGAATTTACAGAATTATAATGATTAAATAAAATCATCAATACAACTCTCTAAGTTCATTTAACATCCCTCCCCTGGCGCTTCCCCCTTAAAGTAAGCAGAATTTTCAAAAAACGTGAAAGTAGTTTGCAAAGTAAGTAAAGTCTTTAGCAATATTACTATACTCAACTACATCGTCCGTACTACCAAAATACTAACTGGATAATCTTTTATTTGCATCTGTTCTGTCAAATCGCTCCTCCCGACCAAGCGAAGAAGCTTTCGAAAGGATGCCGGTCGACGACATCAGAACACACAGGAGAATATTTAAGTAAACGTGAGACTGCTGCACATCCAAAACAAAACTAGACTGGAGAAGCACTTCTCGTACAGTCTGATCGCAGTCTCCATCTGTCAAAAATACCTCTATTTCCCCTACATTTTTGACAAGTTCTTGACATTGATTGTCGCTAAGATGAGATTGCGAATAGATTTTGAACGTTTTTAATTACGAGAATTGGCCTTTGGATCCCTCTCACCGAGAGGAGGCCTGTGTCCCAGCAGTGGGAACATTATAGGCTGATTATGGTTAAGGCCTTTGGATCTAAGTCAGTATGATAATAAAAAAAAACTTAGAAACGCTAAAAACAGCATTCGTTTGTTTCTTTTACTACTAAATAAAAGCCACCGCATGATCAAAATCATTCCCAAAACACGCGAGGCAAAAAACTCACCAATTTTTATCATAATACAAAAAACTCACCTCCTTCAAAACACAAATCTCCTCCTTATTATCTCCGTTAGGTCCCAATTGGAACACTGGCTTCCTTCCATTCTTGGGCACCGTCACCAGTTTGTCCCTCAGATTCACAAGGATCACTTCAGGGTCGAACCCTTTCTCCAGGCCTTCGGAATCGTTGCTGTCCGAGGGCGTGGAGGCCCGGGAGCTCTGGTTCTTCAGGCTCTCGTTGGCAACCGTGCAGAGGATGCCCACCATGTCGATGAGTTCCTTCTTGTTGAGGACCCCATCGCTGTCCAGGTCGAAGATCTTGAAGCAGACTGGAAGAAGATGGTGAAATTAGTTTAAAGACACTTTGATTTCTGGTAGTTGTGATGTCTTATATACAAGTATGTAGGTATATCTCGAATTTTAAATCCGTGGTGTTTAAGGACATTTCCTGACTAGTTTACTGTAGCTACTTAATAGAAGATGAGGGATTCCAAAATAATTTAAAAGGTTATTCCAGATTCACAATTTTTACAAATTGCTACACACTAATAATGGTATGTTTGCCACTACATAGACTAAAACGTAATTGAAGCTTTAAATTCACTGAAAAAGTTGTAAGTATGAAGATGCTTAATTATGATTGCAAATGATTGTAGTCATAATGAGTCAATCTATCAATATTAATTAAACACTATCAACAGCTCACTGATTTCCCCGATTGGATCATATTATCATAATAAACAGGTTGTTTCTTGTATACTGTTAATCAAAAAGCATGTTTTACTCTTTGTATAAGTAATCAAGAGATCTAGAAAGTGTCCTGTCAAAGGAGAAAAATGAAATAACAAAAACCGACCTGAAAATTGGAATATTCATGACGTCTACCTCATTTTCCCGGATTTTTTTAAGACTCACAGTTGTAATAATAAGAACTGTGTATGAACTGTGTTACCGCTGGGAGGTGGCCCAGCGGTAACACAGCCCCGACTTACATGTTGCAGGTCATGGGTTCGAACCCAGACAGGCACTTTACTTTGTGAAATGTATTTCATCACCACTGCTCTCAAAACGGTAAAGGAAAATATTGTGTGGAAACCGGCATGTCCTAGAACAAAAAAAATCGAAGACATGTGACATCCACCTACCCGCACTGGGCTAGCGTGGTGGATTACAGCCCACTCTACGTTATAGACTGATTATGCTTGTTATCTCAAACACAAACATGACTTGTGGGATTAGTGAAATTTCTTTTGAATTTAATGCTTTCGGGTAAAAACAAATACGATGACACAGAAACTAAACAAAATCATCACAATAATTCAGTTCTCCACTCTAATCTTCTCTCTAGATATACTTATTTCTGTACTTCCTTATCTATTAATAGTATCGAGAGATAAGGCGCTAGTCGCACATGTAGAGCGCCTCTTTGAAGGATAGAAGGAGTGCAAATTAAGGTGCATGGCCAGAACTTTCTGTGAAAACAATACTATGAGATAATTTTTTCAAGCTAAGGCTGGACTTTTGAGTAGGTACTTATTCTTTCTTTTTTTTTTTCTTTTTTTTTTTTAATACGTTGCCCCACACTAGGAATTTCTCCTGTATCGTGGGTGCGTTTACAAACATTTAATCTCACATACACAAACAGCCAGACCCGGAACAACTACTTGTAGGTCATACAAATATTTGTTCCGTGCGGGAATCGAACCCGCGACACGCAGTGCAGCAGTCAATCGCTTAACCACTGCGCCAACCGTGCCGTCAAAATTATTGGGTTTTACACAGTCAAAGACATTAATTGATTATCAAATCCCAGGCGTAGATGGCGGGAAGAGCTGGACGCCTATTGGCAGATTTGGTCCATGTCAATGCAATTAGGGTTCCGGTCGATGCTTGGGGGAAGTATAGACATCGTCCAGTCGTCAGTCCACTGCTGGACCTAATAGGTCCAGCAGTGGACTTCCCTCGACTGAATCACGATGATGACGTCATTGTGCTAAGATGGCATTCACCCCAAGAGCCTCGAATCCATAATATCAACAGGCACATATACGTATCTCATTACTGTTCTAATAACCTTTATAAAAGATTTAAAGCCAAGGTCCTAGGGTTTAATTATATGCGATATATTCGCAATGATACCGGCTCGGACCTGATAGTAGCGATAATCATTATCTGTGCTGAATTATATTAATAATAAATGATCTAATTAAAGAAAACCATTTCGCTTTCCTAAAATTTTAAAAATAAATAATAATATCTAATATAATTTATTTATAACATAAAATTTATAATTTTTTATACCTATTTGTAATTTGTAATCTGGTTAAATTTTATATGGGTAAAATAAATGATTGGATTTGTTTTGAATAATAATAAAACATCGTGAGTAAACCAAAAATTCGAAGACGTGTGACAACCACCAACCCGCACTGTGACCGCGTGGTGGATTACGGCCCACT
The DNA here is from genome assembly GCA_963082905.1 of Oligia fasciuncula. Taxonomy (NCBI): domain Eukaryota; kingdom Metazoa; phylum Arthropoda; class Insecta; order Lepidoptera; family Noctuidae; genus Oligia; species Oligia fasciuncula. The sequence continues at coordinate 17,794,585 of OY720406.1, read as the reverse complement.
CTCTCACCGAGAGGAGGCGTGTGTCCTATCGCCCACATATGGGAGTAACGCGAGGATGCAAAACGACGGGTCGTAACTTCGCGACACAGCGGACAGAGCTCCGGCTGGATCTCATGGCGACATGGAGAGTGCGACTGTCGCAACCCAGTGCTGGGGAGGTTCCTGTGCCGGATAAGGCGGGAGGAAACGCCCGGGTGTCACCATTGTGTGGATCGCCCGGAGGACACGGTGGAGCATATGGTCTGCCCAGTTTGGGCAGAGCACCGCCGCGTCTTCACGGCGGCGATCGGCGGCGGCGATCTCTCGCGTTCGGCACTAGTGCAGGCCATGGTACGGAGCGAGTGCATGGGAGGCCGTCGCCTCCTTCTGCGAAGCTGTAATGCTCGCGAAGGAGGAGGCGGAGCGCGTAAGGGAGAGGCAATCTTTGCGCCCTCACGGAATCGACAGCCGATTCCCGGCCACCGTAGGCGCGGGCTTGCGGACGGCGAGCAATGGGCAGGTCGCCGTCCGGTAAGGACCTGGGGGTCTACTCCGAAGCGGTTAACCACGGTATCGGCCGAATGTTCGGTCATTTTCTAATACCTTTCATTTCCTATGTAAGGACATGCCTTTGCTGATCCCCATTAAGACAGTCGTCGGTCCAGTAACATGTCACGTTTCGCAAACAAAGCATTGTTATTCTAGTAACTTAGTAATATAAGTTAGCAATACGATTTGTATGTTATAATTGGATTTATTAATAAAAGGAACCTTGGAGTGAACAGTTGTTTCCATCTGCAACCTACCCATAGGGATACACTTCACCTATATTGACTATAGGTCCCGACCAAACTGTGCCAATCCGAACCTTTTTAGAACCCTTACCCTTTTTTTACCTTTTTTTTTTAATTCGTAGTAGTACAACAATATTCGAATCAGAAAATGACCGAACATTCGGCCGACACGACAATCAACCACTTCGGAGTAGACCCCCAGGCCCGGGTCGACGGCGCGTTGTGTCCCACGCGCGCCTCAAAGAGATCTAAGCACTAACTGACGGGGTCCGCTAGGGCCGATGCCTGCCAGGGTCGCGGGTTGTGCGAAAGAGATACCATGGCTCCTGGCACAGGCAACTGAAGGAACACGGGTGGGTTTTAGTCAGTACAAGTCTGGCACGCCCTCCCGCTCCGCCCAGAGCGGGAGAAGTTACTTAATTGACAATTTGCCACCCAAAAAAAAAGGCCTGTGTCCTAGCAGTGGAAACATTAAAAGCTGATTATGGTTATCTAATTAATAGCTAGGAATGTTTTCAGTTGAAACATCAGTTTACGAGTTGTTATCTTCATTATCTATGGCATTAAAGCTTAGATAGTCTGTGATTTTTATAATAGAATAGGCAATTTAACTTCTGCGCATACTTTAATTCATGTTAAATGTTTCTTGGAGATGTCCTTGACATGATACAACTGCGTCCGAGGATTTTATTGTAGGAAGGTTGTTCCGAGGTCGAGAACGTTTTCAAGAACTATTAGAATTATGGGGGTTAGACTATATTAAGAAAATGAGATGCGTGTAAACATGAAGACACTGGTAATGAAGCGATAACAGTCTACTGGCCGATTATATAATTTACAGACCGTTCATCTATGTTGGGGTCGGCTTCCAGTCTAACCGGATGCAGCTGAATACCAATATTTTACATGGTGCGACTGCGTATCTGACCTCCACAACCCAGTTACTGGTTAATACGATACCCCTTGGTGACTTTCGGGCTACTGACGACACGTAACGATTGGCAAAGATCCACTAAATGACAGCCGGGACCAACGGCTCAACGTGCTTTCCGATACACGGAGGGGTCTTGGTATGCCAATGGTCACCCATCCACGGACCAACCGCGGCAAGCGTAGCTTACCCTGATCGAACAACCCGTGCGGCTGTTATTAGTCAGCCACAAGCCAAGTTGCGTGATGCCCCACCACCCGGTATAAGCCAATGTATAGAATTCCAAACTACTAGATGATTCGACCATCAGAATTTTAAAAGTTTGTTCCATAAATTTATACAAATATGGCCTGACTACAAGATCCTTCCAATCTGAGTCATTAATTGCTCACTAAACCATTTCCCTAACGAATGACTTAATGGCGACAATACAAGAACACCTTTCCTCTTCGTATGACACACATGTATTGTAGTCCACTGCGACGTATAAATATTTATGTTCGTCAGCAACAGGTTACAGCACCTGCACGTCAATGCCGTTTAATTACCGGCGCAGGCGCAATGTGTACTTAAATGCCAAGAGTTCAATTAAGCACCCTAATTACATTGGCGACGGTTACAATGAAGTCAAAGATTCTAGAATAACGAGTGCATGAGGCCACTTGCGAATAAAGGTAACATCATCATTCCTCCTGCCGATGGCATAATCATCCTATAATGTGGTGCTGGGACACAGGCTTACTCTCTGTGAGAGGGAGTGGGCCATAATACCCCACGCGGGCCCAGTGCTGGTTAGTGGTTGTCACATGTCTTCGATTTCGTTTTTGTTATAGGATATGCCGGTTTCCTCACGATGGTTTCCTTCAACGTTTTGAGTGGGTACCAGTGGTGATGAAATTAAATACACAAAGTAAAGTGCCTGTCTGGGTTCGAACTCACGACAGTCACGACCTACAACTCGTAAGTCGGGGCGGATACCACTTGGCCACCAATGATTATTATACTAATTTATTTAGGGTCGGCGCAACATTGTCTTTTTTCTTCCATACTTCTCTATTAGTCGTCATCTCGGTAGTCACTTCCTTTCTAGCCATATCATATTTCACACAGTCCATCCATCGTTCCTTTGGTCTTCCCCTGCACTTATACCTATAGAGATATGAGGAACAGGGTGTAAAGTTCACTCATACTCTATAGGAAAGGGAGGATTCTCCGACCAGACGGGATTCATGTCGGGCCGTTGTTCTATGCTAGTTGCACGGCAAACTCTGCTTGCGAGATGCAGGATTTTGCGTGACGTCAGTATGACGCGTTGTTCTCATGTGGCGTTGTAGATACCGCTACATACCCATCCACATTCGTACTCAAAACTTTCCTCACGACATTTTCCTCATTCAAAAAGATAACATCAACTAGGTTTATTCCACGGAACGTGTAGGCAAAGAAGTTGGTGGGTAGGTACAATACATTCACATTAATTAGCCGGTTATGGGTCCTACCTACCATGTAATATGGTAAAGTTATTGCGAAAGAATTTTAAAGTTTTTCAAAATAGCATAACATATCAGCCTATAATGTTCCCACTGCTGAGACGCAGTCCTCCTTACACGAAGTAAAGCGCCTACCTGGGTTCGAACCTACAACTCGTAAGCCAGAGGTGTTACCATTGGGCCAGCACTGCTTTCTGCAAGAAGCAGTGACAACTACCACTAGAAAACATTTGGTTGCAGCTCATTTCATGATTCACGACTCATTGAAGTTGTCTTTACAACATAAAAGAAGATAACATAAAAAATATTGAGGTTATGGTCCAGAATATCACGATTATTATGTCTAGAACGAAATCGGACAAGGATTTAGCGTATGACGGCATATGAATGTAAATCAGATAACAGTCTGGAACTCATAATGAAATTATTCTGAATACTTATTTGGGTCGGCTTAATAAAATCATGCTTGAACTATAAGACCGTCTCGTCTGCCCTGATTCGGATACTTTATTGTCTAACAAGGTTTATTTTGCTCTTGAATGGGTATTAGGTCTAGCACTTTGAATTTAATAAACAGTCTAGCATAATCACCCTAATACATTTCCACTGCTGAGACACAGGGCTCCTCTCTGTGAGAGGGAGTGGGCCATACTGGGGCCGCGTGGTGGATCCACGCGGCCCCAGTACGGGTTAGTAGATGTCACATATCTTCGAAGTTTTGTTTCTAACAGTCTACCTAATTATAATACAGTCTTTTATCTACCCAAAGGAAAGTACCAAGTTACCAGAAACATTAATTAAGAATTTGCAGTGTCTCATTCCCGAAATAATCCATGACCCGAAATATTGCAATGTTGAATGGCGGTGGAAATATTCTTAGTCGTAGTATTTACTTCCCCGATAGAACCCACTTACAAAGAGCTCTACCTCTATACTTAGTCGTATATCATCTGCCTAGTTTTTCGGGGTCGGCTTCTAGTCTAACCGGATGGAGCCGAATACCAGTATTTTACATGGAGCGACTGCCCATCTGACCTCCACAACCCAGTTAAGTATTGGGTAATACGATACCCTTTGGTAAGACTGGTTGTCAGACTTTCGGGCTTCTGACGACCCGTAACGACAGCCAAAGATCCACGAATGACAGCCGAGACCAACGGCTTAACGAGCTTACCGAGGCACGGAGGGGTCTCGGTATGTTATGGCTGGTCACCCATCCACGTACAAACCGCGGCAAGCATAGCTTAACGTGATCAATCGACCCGTGCGGCTGTTATTACTTAGCTACAAGCCCCTCACAAAATCTTAATCGTATAATCAACACTTACATAAATAAATAAACCTGTCCCCACGACCGGCACAAAGACGAATCAACTGACAATAAGTCGGAAGTGCATAAACGAACAAGTGAAGGCGTGACGAGGTAGGTAAGACATTGACAGCGCCTTTATTCCGTAACAGTAAGGGCGGTTTTCGTAGTTCAAGTGTTACTGGTTGACGGTACAGTCGCGTCGCACGTGCTTCGCAAGCGACTCATTTAAAACGCAATTAGTCGCGGCGTGAGAGATGAACAATGCTGAAACGACCTTCGCTTCGTCGCTCGCACATTTCACTTCAATTGTGTGCACAGCAGTACTGTGGCCCTTATGTATGACGCACGAAATTTTATTCGAGGACTTATTTGAGAGTCAATAGGCTTATTGTTATTGTTACCTAACTATAATCGCGTAGACGCTGCGTTTACGCAGCCTATACGTTCGACAAACGCCTACGCCAGACGTGAAGACTTGAAGAGTGCTTATTATAGTCTTCCCAGACAAAAATAGGTTGTTTAATTCACCAAAACAATGATAAGAGTTTGACATTGACCGTTAACCTTGACGAGAAGTAGAAGGAAACGTCTCATCAAGTAAAGTCCGAGACAAATCTTAATTAACTTGACCTAGAAATCGGGTTAAATTATCTCCACGGTAATAATCTGTGTCGGGCAAAATTACGCCGAAATTCTTTCCCTAATTCCGCGAGACCGAATGTCATTGACCGACTCCGAATCATAATATTATCTACTAGCTTCTGCCCGCCACTTCGTCCGCGTGAAGCTTCTTGCTCTCCCGACCCACCCCGTCGCATCGCATCGCCTGCCCGCGCTATTACTTTGATTTCGCTAAGCGTTCTTTCAAAAATCTGCTCTGTTCCCTACATTTATGTTCGTATAACTCGTCAAAATGTAGGGCACAGCTGAGTTTTTTTTCGCGATTTCAGGTTTGGTCCCATAGTAAAAGTTGTTCATAATAATGAGTACAATGACTTCTTAAGAGGGTGTTAATGTTTTACCAATAACAATAATAAGATTTAATATTTTACCCGTATTATGAAAGACAAAGATACTAAACATGTGGCGAAGATAATTGGATTCCATATCCTAGTCGGAATAGAGAAATTAAATTATTTTGTCAGGATAATCCTGGACAAAAATAGAGTGGATGCCATTAGACTTGTCACCGCTTGTCACAATAATTCAAGATGATTTGTGTTAATATTTTACGACGGCGATGTAACGATAAACTCGCACCTTGCAAGGTAGTTTTTTTTTAAGTGAAATTTCTTTAGGCGCGTTGGGCATTTTTTGAGATCGGAAAAAGCATTGAACTCGCGACACTGTTACCGTAAGCCACACCCCGCGTGTTTTGTTTATAAGACGATTAAAAAAATACCCGCTTCGGATGTATTCGACTGTCCTCGGGATGTACTCGGTTTTTTATGTATATCCGATATGTCAGTGAGTGATGGCAAAGTATTCTGTTTGTGTTTTGTTTTCACTTCTGTCGGCACTCCCGGGGTGCCACTGTTTTTTTTAGCCTATATTGTGTTCCGCTGCTGAGCAAAGGCACAAATATGGCAAAGGCCTCTCCTTTTTCCTTCCAAACCTCCCTGTCTTGTGCGATCTCTGGCCACGTTGGGACTGCAAACGTTTATGACGTGGAATACATTACTTTTTATGTCCATTACCAAAATTATGCCCGAAAAAGTCAACTCAACGGCTGTATTACAAAATAAGATTTATCTAGAGACCCGGGTTTAATACATAGAAGCTTTTTCAAATTTCGAACTATATTACGATAACGATAAAGTTCTAAATACAAAAACAGATTTTAAGCCCGAGTCTATTCTTTATCTCAGCCGGGACAAAATTCGAAATACAAAAACTGGCTGAAAGGTTTAAGGTTGGACCAAAGTTAAAATTCGTTTTGTAATGAGACGAAACACGTTTAGAACAACTTGATTAAAACCTTATCTTACACTCTTTGGACTACTACGAGTATATTTAGCAAAACGAATAAATAAAGAAGTCAACGAAGGCAGTGCCAACACGGAAGTGTAGCCTGGGCCAATGACTATGAGGACGATCGCCGGGAAGTCCGCTGACAACTCTGCATCGTCAACTGTTTTTAGTTACACGGCTGACTGTTGTTGACACACTCATCCTGTGAGGAAGTCGGAAGTCCATTTGTATGCTCGTGGTGTAAGGGAGTCTTCATTGGTCTAAGTAACCCAGGCAGAACTATGAATATATTATTTTACTGTTAAACAACCCTTTAGCTAACTCATGTTATCCACAAGTGTAAGCTGAATAATGGCTCTAAGCACTATGGTATTAACTCTCCTTTAAAGCATTTAAAGGTAAGCTGATTTACGGCCGAACCCAGTTACGTATCTATCACCAGTTTTGGCATATTGGAGGTAGAAAACCTATCTATCTCTGGTTTTAACGTCCCAATAATCTATATCAGTAGCGATCTGTATGCTTATATTATCCTGGCAGTTTTAATTTGTACTGGCTACCATCTGTCAATAGGTTAATGGGTTCGGCCGTTAGTTGGAATGAGCAGCTCCACCGACCGAATAAACTGTGGCAGTGACGAAGGTTACATGCAACCCGATTCCTACCGGCTTCCTTTTGAAAAAATGGCACAGTCAGTAATCTATAGACAAATAATATAATCATATTAAAGATATCTACTCCGGCTTACCTCTTACAAAAATTAACCCTTCGCTACTGAACTGTGGTAAGGTATTTTCTATGGAAGTTAGTTAAATATCTGCCTAAACTGTGTATGAAAAGTCAGTCTGGTTTTCTTCTTCTGCCTAAAGCACAGTGTTTAAAACTAGATTAATTATTATTATTTTTCTGCACAACTTTTTTATGCTTGCGGTGTTTGCCTGTAACTTGCAGAATGAAAATATAATTTATTTTGATTTTCTGCAAGTCGTCCTAAATGGGCCGTAGGCATGTAGGACGAGTTGATGAATTACTCAGTGTTGCACTGTTGCATATTATAAATTTTTACTTTAGCATAAAACTAGTGTAAACAATTGTTGGTGAACCAAAATAAATATTCACAAGCTTTTTTACCCAACTGCCAAGAAGGGGTCGCTTTATCTTTGTTGTAAGCTGACTTTTACAAGTTGCCTTTGTCAGTAAACCTTGCTGCAAATCGACTTTGAACAGTGCAAGACGTCAACATACAAATTATAACTTGTAATTGGACATTTTGCATTAAGCATGCATGTATGCAAAACATATTATATCTCATACCATCAGTTTTAACCAAATGCAAAATCTAGTGACGAATGCAAATCGCCTTGATCTATTGATCTAATGACCCGTGGGGGGGCAGGCGGTACAACGAAGTTAACTACGCTATTTTTGTCTCTTTTGTTTATTATGTCAGCTGTGTCAAGGACCCTTGTTGTTTTAAACTTTACTTCCGTGCTGATTTAGAAGTGGAATAATGGCTTGGAACATTATTAGCGCTTCTTTTTTTACTCGCGTTTTTGACATTGAGAAGTAACTGTGATTCTAGCGAATGTTCAACGTAGCAGTGTATTTTTAACCGACTTCAAAAAAAGGAGGAGGTTCTCAATTCGGTTGTATTTCTTATCTCAGAACTCCGATTTGAAAAATCTTCTTTTGTTTCAAAGGGTACATTTATAGGGTGATCAAATTCAGAAGAGTGGTTTTTGAGTTAGCTTTAATAATACGTATTTTTTCCGTTTAGTGTATGTGTTACTGTTATTTACTTAGCAAGTGAAGATATTACATCTTCACAATTATAATATTAGTAGGACTAGCGGCCCGCCCCAGCTTCAAACATCATACAAACCTTGTCCTGGCAATACCGAACACAAGAAAAAAATAATTAGGTATCCAATTTGATGCAGTCATTCGGAAGTTATGCGCTTATAGACATTTCGGCGACTTTGTTTTATACTATGTAAGGACTAGCCGCGCCCCGCGGTTTCACTCGCATAAATGTCGATCCCGTGGGAATATCAGGACAAAAGTATCCTATGTGTTATTCTGATATATAAGCTATATTACTGTAAAGTTTCATCAAAATCCGTTCAGTAGTTTTTGCGTGAAAGAGTAAAAAACATCCATCATCCATCCATCCTCACAAACTTTCGCGTTTATAACATTAGTAGGAGTAGGATAGGACTAGTAGGATAGGACTAGTAGGATAGGACTAGTAGGATAGGACTAGTAGGATAGGACTAGTAGGATAGGACTAGTAGGATAGGACTAGTAGGATAGGACTAGTAGGATAGGACTAGTAGGATAGGACTAGTAGAATAGGACTAGTAGGATAGGACTAGTAGGATAAGACTAGTAGGATAGGACTAGTAGGATAGGACTAGTAGGATAGGACTAGTAGGATAGGACTAGTAGGAAAGGACTAGTAGGATAGGACTAGTAGGATAAGACTAGTAGGATAGGACTAGTAGGATAGGACTAGTAGGATAGGACTAGTAGGATAGTAGGAAGTAGGACTAGTAGAAAGTTGGCTAGTAGGATTACTCTCGTGATCAAAATTATACATTCATGCTACGTCAGCACTATTGCATAAAAACCTACTTGGGACAAGTTTTCCCATTCGTGGAATAAAGTCTTTCGTACAAGTACGTCATTCAGTATTTTTGTTTTCCTTCCTTCCTGCTTTTTACGTGTTTATGTTTATTGCTAAGCGTCAATGGTATGACAAGACGAAATTTCCAAACACAAATGGTTTCTTGTATGTGTTACTATCTCTATATCTGATCTCAAAAACTGCTATTTCTCGTTTTTCTAACTGAACAGACAACTGGGCTGCTGCCTGCTGCTGAGGAGTTTGTTGCGCACTTCTTCTTCCCGGCTAAAGCACTAATTAGAGTCTAAACAGACGACGGATTTCATTTCAGCTGCCACATCGCAGTTTGGATGCAGTTGACTTAACTGCTTCGAAACCTACTTATGTGTTGACATAACTGTTGCATGCAAACTACGATGTTGCAGCTGGATACAGTTTAGCAGTACGTCTGTTTAGACCCTTAGTGGCGGGCGTTTTGGGGGACTGTCTTATATAATTTTGACGTTCGAAAAGTGCTGATTCTCAGCCTAGTTTGAATAGATGCATTTTGGTTTTGCTGCGCTTTATTATGTTATTATCACTGTTGCAACCACTGTACATGTTTTTAAGGAAGATTTTGGTTCTCGAGCGAGTTTTTTCAAATATTTCTCTTACATAAAGTTGATACCTGAACGAAGTTCCAAGAAATTGTATCGTAATTGTGTGCGACATATTAGATTGCTGAAGAATGATGTGATACGGCAACGATGCGGTTTATATGAAAAAAAAAAAGTAAAATGTAGTGATAAAAATTGAACAGTATGCTTAGATGGTTTGGTCATGTGAGAGGAATATTGAAAAGCTGCTAGCATAAAGTATTTACAAGGGAGACGTGAGTGGAAACGCCCGGCGGGAGGGTACGCGTGCCATTGGTGGCACCTGCCACGTAACAAAATAATTTGGGCACGGCATCATTTCAGGAATTTAGGTACCTAACTCATCTAGTTTGCAACAGCAGAAGTCGCATTAATTTGTCATTTTATTTAAATAAATATAAAACTGTTAATATCAACATTAGTCCTACACCAACCGTGTTAGTTTCGGCCCCTCGTACGCCTTCCAAAAGAAGTCAGTCAAAGCATTTATTTCAAATAGGCACATAGAAGGCACTTTTGAACGTCAAAAATGACAAGGTCCGAGACCCGAGAAATGTCAAAGAGTTCAAAAATATTTTATTTTTTAGTTTTTTTTTTATTTAGTAAGTAATCACTAAACCAAAATTGTTTGTTGGCACGTCATGACCGCATGAAATATTTATTTGGAAAAAATAGCAAGTAGATGTATAAAGGTTCGCCATACCCGCCCAATGACATATAGTACTTAACCTTATTGGTAAATTTCTTCAAGAAAGATCAGGTACGTTCTGACTTTTTTTCCTTTTGTAAGGCTCCTAAGGTATTAGCGTGATGTTAAATAGCCTATAACCTTCCCCAAAAATTGAGCTACCAAATAAATGGAAAAAGATTTTATCAAATCCAACTGGTAGTTCCGGTGATTACCACCTAGTACCTACACAAACAAATTACTAACAAACAAAATTTTACCTCTATTTAATCATTATAATATAATCGCTAAAGTATTCACGTAGGTACATGTGACAGATGACATAATAGCGTGACCTGGGAATCCGCTGTATATTTAATGTAGCTCAAACTGTATCTGGCTATTGATTTTCCAACTAATGAATAAATCATTACCCCGTTCTAACGATCGTTATATGAGGCAAACGAACATTTGATGACGACACAACGTAAACAAGAGATAGCCATTTAGTGTTAATTAAATATTATCGTCATTAACATTGAACTTTAACTAACATTAAATCAAGTTCCATTAGGATGACAGGTGGAGTATACAAATGGGATATAGAGCTCCTTCATAAAGAGCTCAGCTATCTACTGCTGACACTGGGTTTATGACATTGAAGCGATCGTAGGAAAAACCTGAGTAGGTATGATATGATCATTGCAGAAAAGTCTAGAATAATTAATAATGATCTTCCAGGCAAGACTGATCAATACATATAACATTGTTTTATTATTACCCGACTGCCCCAGAAGTAGGGTAATGTTTAATTAATACGTGTTTTTTTAGGTTCCGAAACCAACTCGGGCTTATTGCATTTTATAATGAACGGAATCTGTCACATGAAAAAATAAATCAGTACTTATAAGGCTCAACTCACACCAAAAGAGCGTCGAAGCACAGCGAAGCCGAGTGCAGTTTCAGTGTCATATGAATTTTAAAACTTTATTTTCATTACTATAATACTTATTATCGCAACCGTTCGGTAGAGAAGGCTATTCGCCGGAATTCCCGCGGCGCCGCGGGCATCCGCGCGACTCGTTCGAGTTTCTCATGCGATAATAAGTATTATAGTAATGAAAATAAAGTTAAAATTCATATGACACTGAAACTGCGCTCCGCTTCGCTGCGCTCCGCTTCGCTGCGCTCCGCTTCGCTGCGCTTCGACCCTCTTTTGGTGTGAGTTGAGCCTAACCCTGCATTTCTTCTACCCAAGTGATTCAATGACATACATTATTGCTACCCGTTTTTTACATTGTATAATTAATTATATACTATTTTGTATTATTTACTTTGACGTTAGGTACTTTTTATCGTAAACCGGCGCGGACGCAAACTTTCGTGGCGCGAGATAATATAAGGAAAGAGCCACGCGAACAAACAGGTTTCGTACCGAGATGTTATGCCTTCGCCTACTTTAGGTAAAAAGGATCGTTAACATACTTAATTTACGAGAATTATGTATGTATGAGGAACTGAATGTTGGAAGAATTTTTGTTTTATAGACCCAAAAAGATTTGTCGATGCTGGCTGCAATCAAAAGTTTTTGGGAGCCTAAAATAGCATGCATTAATTTGATGATAATTCGATTGAAAAGGTATCATATACAGGGTTTTTTTTTTATCTGAATCAGGATGTTTTGTTGTGCTGTTTAGTCTGTGTCTCAATGACTACAATAAAATTAACAATGGCGGGAAGGCAATGCCGATAAATTGAGCGCACTTTAAAGTTACGAGAGTACACAATGGAACAATTAAATACTCAAAATGTTCAAATAATTGGTAAGTACAGGCACAGGTGTCGCAAGCGTGACGGCATAACAGGGATTGGAATTTTCAATACCCAGGGTCGATTTCCTATACAGGTGAGAAGCTAGGTACAAAAAAACAGTGGCACTCCGGGAGTGACAGAGGTGAAAAACACAAACAGAATACTTTGCCGTCACTCAGTAACATACTCGTATCGGATATAAAACCGAGTACATCCCATCCGAAGCGGGTTTTTTTTTAATCGTCTTATAAACAAAACATGCGCGGTGTCGCTTACGGTAACAGTGGCGCCAATTAAATGGTTTTTCTAAAGAAGTTTTCACTTCAACAAATTTGTGGACGTATACCTAAAGGGATTTTTCCGAAAAGTGAAAACAAAACACCATCAAAATGTACTCACACTTCAGCCTCTCAGTCCTAGGCCCCCTGCAAGCCGCACTGAGTCCACAGCACAGCTCCTTGAAGTCCACATGTCCATCCCTGTTCTCATCAAAGGCTAGGAAGGCCCCAGCTACCGCGGCAGCTGGGAGTGGTGGTGATAACAGTGGTGATAAGCTCTCGGCGTCCAACTGGCCCGTGGGGGCTGCGTTGCGGAGTGTCCAGAAACATTTTTCTAGCTCTATTATATCCTGGAAAGGGGTTAACAGTTAATCTGCGTTCGCGATTTAGTTTCCAAACATGTAAAAAAAAAATAACATTAATTCCTACACCATAAAGTTCAGTTTACGTTAAAACTTCAAAAAATTTTTGCAACTTTTTCAATAGTGCTAGTCACTGAAATAAACTTAATTTGCACTTCAATAAAGTTGATATTTGTTTGAATTCCGTTTAAAATTAACATCAATCTGAATAGACCTTAAGGTTAATTCTCGTAATTTAAAACGTTCAAAATCTAGTCGCAGTCTCATCTCGGCGACAAACAAATGTCAAAAACTTGTCAAAAATGTAGAGAAATTAGAGGTAGAGAGGCAGATTGAGACTGAGATCAGACTGTGAGCGTTCTTAAAATTACGAGAATTGCCCGGTCAGTGGGTCGTCTTAGGTCTAAGGTTCAAACAGAATAAAAAGGTGTTTCCTTTATAAAAGTATAAAATTATGCACCAATCATACCTTAGTTTCATATAATCATAACAGTCGGTCTATTCTGTAAAAATCTCACCTTCAAACTTAGGTGAAGTGAGCTGTCATTCCACCTGGTGCTAGGGATTGACCCTTTTTCACTTCTCTTCACCTAAGTTTTTTACAGAATAGAGCGACAGGTATTCAGAGGAAAAATCAATGTAGTGAGTTCCTGTCACAACATTTCGATTGACACTTAGACAATTATTTTCTACCCCAGAAGTAGAGGCAATCTCAACATTTAAAAGCAACCATCACTTTGGTATTCACGGAATTCATTCTCCCGTAGATATCATTATTGCGTATTTTTTTTTGGTTTGCATGCCAATTCCATAAAAGGTAACACAAATATGCTATGTAGGTAGGTATTTAATGTTATCAAATGCAGTAGGTATAGGTTTCATTTCAAATCAATCGGGCAAGGCAAGCTATTCAAACAATGTCAGGTGAACCGAATGTTTTTTTTTCTAGGGAGTTTAAAACAGCATTCGTTAATTATCTTAAAAATTATGCTCATTTTCCTTTAAACGTTTTCCTCTAGGCCCAGTGCAGAATATACCCACACTCGCTTGAAAAGAAAAATCACCCCGTATATCTAATTTCTAGGCCAATTGACTGTAACAAATTATCTGAATATTCTTACAATATTATCTAACGAGTTTTCCTTTGACATGCAAATACACACACCGGCAAAATTACAGGAACACAAAAAAAAAGTTTATTTTTTGAGATTGAATGTCTATTATTTAATGTTTTTACTTTATTTGAGTCCGTTCGTTTATTTTATGCAAGAAAAAAACAAACTGTAGGGTTTATTAGGATTTATTTAATAAAAAATAAAAAAAAATGCTTTTGTCTGAAAAATTTTGATGTTTTCTAATGCGCAAGAACAGAGCTAAATAAAAAAAAAAGAATTAATAGTGCGTGTTGCCTCCACGCGCCCTTATAAGGGCTTGGGTACATCTAGCCATGCTTTTGATGACACCTTCAATAATTTCCTGAGGCAAAATGTCCTATTCTTCAACCAGCGCCCATTTCAGGTCTTCAACATTCATAGGGGCAGGATTTCTTTCACAAACCCTTCGTCCAATCATGTCCCACACATGGTCTATCGTATTCATGTCCGGCGATCGTGCAGGCCGGTCCATCTGGGTTACACCAGTCTCATTTAAGTAATCATGCGCTATGTGCGCAGTGTGGGGTCGTGCGTTATCGTGCATAAACACAAAATCTGAGCCTATGACTGGGGCAAAAGGCTTATCATGGGGTTCAAGGATCTCAGTTGTGTACCTGTGTGCAGTCCTAGAACCGCCAGCAATGATGGCCAGAGCTATGTGTGCCGTCAAACTTATACCACCCAACACCATAACAGACCCTCCACCGTAAGCCGTTGTTTCGGTAACATTTGCTTGATGGTAACGTTCTCCTCGATATCTCTACATCCTCTCCCTTCCGTAGATGAAATTTACACAAAAAACGGCTTTCGTCGGAGAACAAAACTCGACTCTACTCATCGGACCAATTTTGATGCTAACGAGCGAACTCTAATCTTGCAACTCGATGGCTCACCTCAAGTTTTGGCGCTTTTGCTGGCACGTATGACTTCAAACCAACTTCATTTAACCTTCTCCTTGCTGTTCGTTCACTAAAACGTACGTTACGCACTTCTTCTAAGACATTTCGGGTCTGAACAGCCATTTGACGACGATTTCTTAAAGTTTGCACCCTTACAAAACGGTCGTCTACGGCACTGGTTGCACGATTTCTGCCTTGCCCTCGCCTGCGCACGTAAGATCCTGTCTGTCTGTACCATTGCACATTACGGTGGATCACGGATACTGATACACCCAACGTTCGAATGACTGAACGGTAGGTGTGACCTTCCTCAATTATTGTTACAGCCCTGGCGACTTCAGTTGCAGCCAAATCACTCATTCTGTATGGAATACAATGTTAACTCTCCAAACAAAACAAACGTAATGAGCTAAGGCCACCATTGACTGCATAAATCAACATTCTTATCAAAAACACTTACAAGCTTAAAGTGTAAATAAACACATAAGCGGGTACAATTTCTGTTAGATGGTTGAAAAATGTCAAAAAAGCCCATAGTGTTACATGAAAAAAGGGTAATCATTAAAATAACGGAACCACTTGTCGAAATACCCACAAGTTTTAAAAAAATGGCACCTTTTTTTTGTGTTCCTCTAATTTTGCCGGTGTGTGTGTGTTGTTGGTTGAGGTTTATGTAACAAGATTTGTACATAATTTGCAGATGTCTGAAGTTTCCTTATTCAAGTCACCCTGGCACGGAAAATGATACTTTCCACAATATTAGCTGTATTCTTGAGCGACCTTGGGTAACTTATAACGAGCAAAGTTGGAATGGAAGCACAAGTAAGTTAGCAGCAGCCTTGAATAGAATAATTGTAATGATATGAGGTTAAGAAAAAAGTACACGTTTTATAATATTTAACTCTAAGGTATCATAAATCTATATAAGCTTGTGTCTTTTTTTAACCAACTTCAAAAAGGAGGAGGTTCTCATTTCGACTATGTTGTTGTTTTTTTTTTTGTATGTTTGTTACGCGATATCTCCGGCAATTGTGAATAGATTTCAAAAATTCTTTTTTAATGGATAGGGTATGCCTCAGGGGTGGTCCCATATAAATTTTATTAGCTTTACATGGGTAGTTTTTGAGTTAACTTCAATAATACGTATTTTTGCCACTTAGTTTGTTTATATTGTTGCATAAAATTCAAAATGTGCCAATTGGCGCGAGTCGCCTATAGAAAAAATAATATTATTTAAAAGTGACTCAAGTAAAGTGAGTCGACTAATAAGCCATAAAATCGAATAATTTCCCTTTATAATAACATTAGTTATGATATTATCATCAATTTTATTCTAAAAAAAATTACATTTTCGTTTTCTCGTTGAAAGACCAACACTGAACGCTAAGCGCCACAGATAACGTATCACAATTATTGTGTAATACCCAGTTACAGTAGTGTCGAATTAACACCCAGTTTCAAGTGCGCACACATTTTTATCAGTCGACTACACTCCATGGATAATAATGATGGTAATATACCGATTGGATTTGATAACATTCTTATATTTTTAGAATATTTCGCCTCCTATTAATAAGGGAGTTAAAGATTATTTATTTATTTTCATAAGTACAATAACGAAAAGTATACAACTACTCGACAGTCGTACGCTCATCTCACAATACTCCACTGGCAGGATCTTCCATTCATCCGCGAACACATCACAGTCAGGCTTAGCGTCCAAGAGAGCATTGAGAGGGACAGGAGACTGTTCTCGAGCGACGACGCGGCGACTATGTAATGTTTGGATTATTATCTTATAGGCTATCATTTTCTTGTTACAAGTTAATTAGACATCTGTAGCAGCGAAAGCCTGTATTTCGGCTATCAGCGCCAAAACCCTCAAATAATAAACACTTAAAAAATAGCCATCAAGTAAAGATAAACATTTGTAGATAAAAAGAAAAGTGATGATAGTGATGTATGTGTATAATATAAAATCTATTTATATAATTGTACTAGCTGCGCCCCGCGGTTTCACCCGCGCAAATGTCGATCCCGTGGGAATATCGGGATAAAAAGTAGCCTATATGTTAATCCAGGGTGTCAGCTACCTTCATACAAAATTTTATCAAAATTGGTCCAGCCGTTTGAGCGTGAAAAAGTAACAAACATATAAACACACATACACACACCCCCACTCACAAACTTTCGCCTTTATAATATTAGTGTGATACCTAGTTTTAATAACTTTTTTTATCATTGTTCTTCTCAACCAAAGCACCTGCCATCCAATCTCTTCACCACCCTTGGTTGACTGGTAGAGAATGCCTAAGGCATTAAGTCCGCCTTTGTACCTTTTTGTGCGAAAAGTTTGAATAAATAAATAATAATTATAAATAAAATATTATAGATAAAATAAAATAATCATTAAAGACAATATTATTATTTTCAGAATTTCCCCAAAAATAACAAAACAAAATATTAATAAACAAAAATACAAGTCATTACATTCTTGCATTCTATTTTAATACCAACACTAGTTGCATAACATGTTATTCAAATAAAATCAAGTAACATGTAATTGCAGTCGTAATTTCGATTCGGCCATATAATTTGTTAGTTACCTACATTTGCAATTACAAAATATTGCTAATCAAACGGAAGTGGAGGCCCAAATACGGATAAATGTCATTGGCAAAACCTAAGCTGGAATCTGAGTATATTTAAGTGGGCATAAACCTGTACTGCCCAATGCCAGAATGGAAAACCTCTAGCCCAGCACCCTAACTGCGTAACACACTATCAGTCACAATCTGAATCATTTTGAAGGATACTGCTAATCCATTGCTTCATACGTTCGAAAATGTTCTCTGCTCAACAACGAAAATGACGCAATTAATGTTGTTGAACTGTCAAAATGAAAGCCATTCCTACTAATAGTGTATTCCACAATTAGCCCTCTGGTACCGAACTAAAAAGTATTTATGAAATGGATACTGTAAAAGATCGTTCCATTCAGCAAGATCAACACCTTTCAACGTATTTGGAGCACCGTTCAGTATCCCTTACAACTCGTAACGGAAATTGTAAAAGTAATTCAATTTCCGATCGTGACTTCACTACAAACGAACTTCGACCCAGAGCACCGTAAAACTATTTTCAGTAACAACAAAAAACGATACAAAAATACGCAGCATCATCTGTTGCGGTGAAAAACCACTTAAAAAGATTTTCAGTCCCGCTAAAAGCCTCAAATGAAAAAAAGCGCTTAACTTTCACGTCATACGCCGTTGAACTCGCTTTGAAAGCGCTAAAAGCTATGTTGAACTAAAACCCCGATACATACGATAGTAATTGTTCGCGATACAGCGGGTCACAAGTCATGTTGAAATTATCGTTTATACGTATCTTACGAATCTTACGATTATAATCAGACTATGTCCGATAATTGACGATTAAATCGCCCCCTGGCTTGTATCACCTGGTTCTTGCTACCGCCATTGATAAGCTGAGTGCAATTTGCATTGGCGCTAATTGTGGGAGGCCTCAGTGGACTGCGATAGGCTAAATTCAAAATTGGGTACGAGATCTTGCAATGACTCTTATCCCTAGTAGGGGGTTTGAAGATCTTGGGGATATATTTTGTTCAATTGGATACGTAAATTAGGACATTCTGGGTTATGGAGGTTAGAGAAAAGAATGTTCATGCATAATATGTATTTATATTGGTCCTTAGTAGCTCTGGACAGAGACAGGTGTGAAGAGAGTAGGGAGGCCCTTGCCCAGCCGTGGGACATCAAGGGGACTACAGGACCTAAACGCAATTTTTAGAAGCAATAAAAGTATATGATCGACTACAGTAAACAAAATCAGAAAAATATATATGATATTCTTCAGGATATATGCTAGGTAGATAGTGTGACAACAAAGATAGTGAGACAACTAATTTGATACGATAGAAAAAATTCATGAAGATACCTCTAAAAATTTTCTTTCTTCTATAAAAACCATACCAATATACATACAATCATTCTGATTTTTTGTCAGATTATTCTACAAGCAACATACTAAAGCACTAGTGTTTTAATTTTTTAGTCCAAACAATAGATAGCATTGAGATTGATAGTGTGTTACGCACTTAGTGTGCTGGTCTTTGTAGACCGATACAGTAAAATTGTAGCGGTATCTACAACGCCACATGCGAACAACGCGTCATACTGACGTCGTAAAATCCTGCATCGCGCAAGCAGAGTTTACCGCGCAACTAGCATAGATACAACGGCCCGACATGAATCATCGGGCAGTTGCCCGCCAGACACAACACCCGTCTGGTCGGAGGATTCTCCCTTTTCTATAAAATCATGGGGAAATATTGCGACTATTTTGTGTGAAAGACCAATAATTTCAACGACTATTTCTAACTATTACGTATGGAAATGTTCTGAGAGCGTTCCTTAGATTGCTGCCGGGTTCAAAGATTAGATTCAACGACTCATAAGCAACTGGTTCCAATCCCATTGTCCGTCAACACGGTAATAGGCCACTTCCTTTAGTTGGTCCTATAACTATTGCGTAGATAGGTGGGTTTCATTAGTGATAACTTTTTCCTACTGTTTAATAGCGTGATGTTCTTTGTACATCCGGACTTCGCTGTTAGCGTAAAATAAGGTCGTTTGGGCCATATTTTGGGCTATAGTTCTGCAGCGATCCAAACTAAATGTTTTTGGATTAGATTAGAACTCGCACGATTCTTATCCTGTGTATTTGTCGCTTGGATACTATTTTGTATAACTGGACAGTTTCATTTAAGAAAACAGGGCGCCATCCTGCGCCTACAGTTCCCATAAAGCACGGGCTCTTATTGTCTATTTTATTCAAAATCAAAATATTTTATTTCACATAAACCTACATGGGCCTTTAGGAAACGTCAGGAGCTAGGTGCACGGTTCCAACTGGCCGTTTCCTATGGAGAAGAGCCCGCAAAAAAACTCCATGGTCACCGGGTTACTCTTTTGTTGCAAGATTTTAGATATGGTTATGGTATACTTACCTATATTGGCAATTATGTTGCATTGCACTTAAGAGCAGTGGTGGCCCAGTGGTAACGGCCCCGGTTTATGAGTCGTAGGTCGTGAGTTCGAACCCAGCAGGCGCTAGGCGCTTTACTTTGTGTAAATAATATCATCAGCACTGCTCTCAAAACTGTGAAGGTCGTGAGGATCGTGAGGAAACGAGCATGTCCTAGAACCAAAAATTCGAAGACATGTGCCTACCAACCCGCACTGGGCCCGCGTGGTGAATTACGGCTCATTCCCTCTCACAGAGAGGAGGCCTGACATTATAGGCTGATTAGGCACTTTCATTACCGAACCATTATCACGCCATATTACACTACCAGGTTAGGTTTATACTATCTGTACTTTTATTAACTCCGAAATACTTTAAATTCCATTAACATTAGCGTTGTGTTTAGATTGTAATCATTTATGATCAATTAATAATCGCTTGACCTAAATAAAAACAAACAAACCACAAATTAGTATATTATTGTTTGTGCAACCGCTAGAGATACTGCTATACAAATATTAATCAACTCGATTACTGTATAGTCGATTTTAATTGTATTTACCAACAATGTAAACAAGAAGCTCTATGGAATTGTTTGATAGTGACTTTCTGTTGACATTAGGAAAGCGATCAAATACTGTCCAGTTGGAGTGATATTTACTTTCATAATATTAACTGGATCGTGCTGGATCTGAATCATATCTGACAAGTTCAAGGCTCAGCTTTGTTTGCATTACTAGAAAGTTAATTTAACATCGACATGAATAAAATTCTGCGAAACGTTGGTTTGCAAGTGAAAATCTAAACAGTGTCTATTGCGGCCTCTCAAATACGTCGCAATCCGAATATACGAGAACAAAATGCACGTATTTAAATACAATATTTACATGCAAGATATCAACTTAAATGTGCTAGTACGGCCAAGATAACGCACTCAAACAGATAGTACTTAAATAAGTGACAGACTGTGTAAAAACATTGTCGGTAAACAGCGAATATTTTGATAGCAGGTACTGAGGTTGCTATCACGAATAAATACTTTTTTAACGGATGTCAACATGAGATAGTTTCTTGGCATTTAACATTGAAGTTCAGATGAAATATCCTACAGATTTCACATTATAATTTGTGTGTTTTATTCGCAGTGTAATATCCTATAATATCAAAGCTGTTTGAAAAATTGTTTTTAAAACGCCTAAAACCTATAATAAACGAGAGAAATCTGATCCCTGACCATCAGTTTGACAACAACACTCAACAATAGACCAAGTGCATAGAATTACCAACATCATTGAGAGAACGCTAGAAGATAAAAAAGTCTGCTCCACCATATTTTTAGACGTGGCACAAGCTTTTGATACATAAGCTAAGGCTAATGCTGCCCAATGATTTTGCCGACATCCTGCAATCATACATTACAGATAGAATGTTTCGAGTAAGGCACGAGGATGCCTATTCCGAATTAAAAGTTATCAAAGCAGGCGTGCCTCAAGGTAGTGTGCTGGGTCCAGTCCTCTACCTGCTGTACACGCATGATATACCAGAGCTGGAAAATAATACTATAGCAACCTTTGCGGACGACACTGCCATTATGGCGACGGGGTCATGCCATACGGAAGCAATCAAAAAGGTACAAATTGCTGTAAATAAAGTTCATGACTGGGCACAAAAATTAAATGAATCGAAGTCACTTCACATTGACTTCACCAACAAGAATTGTGATTACCACCCAATCTTCATAAATGGCCAACAAGTGCCATACGCAAATACAGCCAAATACCTTGGCATAACGCTTGACGCGAAACTGCGCTGGAAAGAGCACGTCAAAAAGAAAAGACAGGAACTAGAAATGCGATTTAAAAACATGTATTGGTTGATTGGACGGGATCCCTGCCTATCGATACATAACAAATTTATATTATATAAGCATATCCTTATGCCAATATGGCCGACCAACATCAAAATTATACAAACATTCCAGAATAAGGTACTCAGGAGTATTGTTAATGCGCCCTGGTATATAAGAAATGACGACCTCCATCGTGACCTAAAAATGGAACCCGTCACCAAGATAATCCAAAAATTTGCTGAGGCCCATGAACACCGACTCCACCGACATGTGAACATCGAGGCAGTTCAGCTGTTAGACCAAACAAATATAGTGCGAAGACTAAAACGGACAAAACCTTTTGAGTTAGTGTAGTGTAAAAAGTGTAGAAATAATAGTGCTAATGACACACATAATAACACATGAACAAAGTGTTTATATCATCATATCAGAAAAAGTGGAACGGACTTGTGTAAAGTACAATAAACACTATTCTATGTTTTAAAATAATTATCACGTAAAAAATTAAGTTAGATAAAATTGCTTATTAGTCTTAAAGGCTAGATTGTAATTAATTATTAAGAACCATGTTCTTTTAAAAAAAGGATTTAAAAAAAATTAAAAAAAAAATCGCAGTGTTGCCATCATGTTGTCAGCAACCGAAAAAGAGCTTGGGCCTACTCTCAAGTGCGTGAACGAAGACACGAGCCCGTCCAAAAGAAGTTCGATACTTTGGAATGAACCCTACTCTCCCGATTAATTAACTTTTTCGGACAAGCAACAACACATCGGGAATTCGGGAGTAAGGACCACTGTCAAATCGTGTTGTCATTCATTCTTAGTTCGGGTTCCGAACGGATCTTATTTCCGTAGGTAATGCGCAGTACGAAACGCCCGTAACATCGGCCAAAAACTACGGATTTTGTGCTAAGCGAGTAGTGTTCAGGTTTTTAAAGCGTATGGCCTCGTTACTGTCACTTAGGCACAGCTTGCGACACATTTTTCGCGATATTGACTAGTGGCACTATAGCCTGGACTGGCTAAAAAACAACTTCATCGTACAGTAAACCTAGGAAATCTAACGAAACGTCAATAAGTGACTAATCCTCAGTACCTACCTCATATCAATACTAGGGTACCTACTGTTTACAAATAATAGTGCAAGTTAAAAGTGTGTCGCCATCACCACTAATCTTTGCGTTTGCGCATTTAATCTGACTAGTTTCGATAATGAGGATGATATAACTGCGCTCGGGGTTTCCCTATGAGGGGCTTGGATGATTTCCTTAAGATACGTAACAAGAGAAATGGAAAATACTTGTTTAGGGGGACATCCGTCGTAGTCAGGTGACCAGGGTATTGCAATGACTACATATGACAACCACCTGCGATCACCATTCCGTGTTCCAAATTGATTTGACGTTCAAAAGTGCATTTAATGTGCCTATTTGAAATAAATGATTTGACTTTAACTTTGACTTTGATCGTGGAAGTAGTTCCCCTTTTCCTAAATGCCTTATGCTGCATTCATTCCTTTGAGAATTAGACACTCTGCCAAGTTGTCACTTTGAAACCTAGTGAGGAAGAGGAATTCGCTATTTGAGAAGTAGACATTTCATGCCGAAAGGATTTGTGTATATATATACCTAAATGGGGAAGACAAGAATGACGAGTATGATGACAGTGACTTCTTAACTTCAATCGACGTTTATAAATAAACCTCTGAGTGTTATTAATTCATATTTACGGCCTGCAACCTAATTGCGTAACACACGATCAATCACAATCTGAATAATTTTGAATGATATTGATAATTCATTGCTTCATATGTTTGAAAAATTTTCCTGCTCAACAACGTAAATAACGCAATGAATGTTGTTATACTGTCAAAATGCCATTGCCATAATTAGTGTGTAGCCCGCTGAACTCATGTTAAAATAGATACATCTTACTATAAGCTGTCGCTACTCGATCCTCAGAAATTTCTTTACAATCTTGAACCACAAACATGTCTCATTTACATTGACAGGTAGGTGTATACAAACAATCGCTTACTTAATGAGGTAATTGTGACTAAGTGCGAAGTGCGCAAAATACATTTGTTGTTACATAGTTAGTCATATTATTTCTTGCACCTAAGAGAAACATTTTCTTTGGGGATATTTATCTGAGAGATCCTTAGATACTAATAAGTATAATAAAGCTGAAAAGCTTGTTTTTTTTTTAGTTTGAACGCGCTAATATCTGGAACTACCAGTCGGATTTGATGATCCATTTGTATTTGATAGCCCAATTCTTGAGGAATAGGCTATCTACGACCCATAGTCAGAAAGAACGCTAATCGAAAACAAAGTAAAAGCGCGGGAGGGCGATGCAATGCGACGACGGGGTGGGTCGGGGGAACAAGCATTTTATTTATAGCCAAACTGGGGCCATAGGGAGGGTCTACTATACAAAGCTATGAGGTCTTTGCTTCAGTACAAGAGTATTAATTTTAACCAATAATGGTCCGTAAACTATAAGAATCGGCCATAAATATATCCAGAGACATTCAGTTCATCCAATTCCTTCCAAAAAATAAGAGCCTCACTGAATGTTCGAGACCGTGAATCATGTTGCAAAGAAGGATTTATTCGTAAAGGGATCCATTCAAGTGATTAAACTTCAATCGTTTTATTTGGGTTCAGGCATTCAGAAAATCAGAACAGAACTCATTAGTAGCATCGATTCATGCGTGCCTACTTCAAAGGTCGATTAAACAAATTAAATTGTGCACATTGATTATGTAGGTAATCAGAGCGGAAAATAAGATAAAACTACTTAAGCAAATTCCAATTGGTTTTGTTTTGCCAGGTGTAATTTCGGTATTGAACAGAAAGACAATAGACAATTGGTAACCTAACTAGTAAGTATCTTTTTATTATCTGTGAAGAGTAACTGGCCTTTAGGGAAACTAGAGAAAATTGGACACATTTTAGAAAAAAAAAATAGCCCTTTGAATATGGAAGGCGCATGAAAGATATTGATGAAGATTACAAGATGGTGCTTCATCCTGCCATTCCATTTATGATGCGTCGATTTTCATGCAAATATATCCCTAACAAATATTGTTCCGTTTGGTCTGATCCTGTCATTGCTACATACACACACTTGTTCGTACATTCGGCTTTAGACCTACTCCGGCCCATTCCGACCGACTTTCATCTTCCATTTACCTGTCAGTTTCACCAAGTTCCCAAAGGCATTCCTAGTCCATTTGACGTCACAACCGATTCGATTATATCAATGAACTAGATGAATCGACAAATTGTTCAGCGTTATCTATAGTCTTTCGACAATCGCGTTAATAATCGATCCCGGCAACTAGGATCATGCGATTTAGGACGAGTTTATCATTCACGGCTAATCATCATGATAGCAAAAGATTTAGGACGAGTTTATCATTCACGGCTAATCATCATGATAGCAAAAGATTTAGGACGAGTTTATCATTCACGGCTAATCATCATCATACTCGTAGCAAAAGATTTTTTTAATACAGTTGCTCAAAAAGTGGTGTATTGCAGGGACGTATAGCGTTCGGGATGTGGGCTAATACATAATAGTGTTTTTTTTTTACCTTTCCCGAACTCGTGCGTTCTCTTTCCCAACTGTCAAAATAATGTCTATTAAAAAGAAAAACCAACCATGAAGTTTTTACTAAAGAGTTTTTGTGATTCATACAAATACGTATATTTCTAAAAAGAAGCTACTAATTAATTTCAATATCAGATTGAATGATTTAATTGAATGAGTTAGGTTAGGTTTCATTTCATTTCATCTCATTAAATTTCATTTCCATTTCATATCAATAAAAAAAATATACTGAAGACTAAGCTGTATGGATAGTTCCTTTTGCCTACCAAAATGGGTGAAGAAAAAAAAAACTCTGCTTATATTCTACGGTTGGCGCCATTTTCCAGAAATTTTCTTTGCGGGTTTAGTTGTTTGTTGCACAAAATGAGTAATTTCGACCCTATTTTTTTTTAATTAACACCACCGGAACTCAGTATAATGGCACAAAATGCTTCGGAGAACATTTTACCGGAAAAGTCAAAAAGTCGTTACATATCCACATACGACTAATTTTTTGCGTGGAGAGAAGAGAAAAAAGCAATATTGTGTTTTTATTATTTTATTAAATTGCTTCATTTTTTCGCAACTGTATTAAAAATAGTCGTTCAGTACACCTGCGGAACCGTCATTGCAACTTGTTCCGACTGTCAACCCTCGCCTTCGGCTGCGCCTCGGCTCGGGTAGACATTTGTCGAAACTCTTTGCAATGACAGCCTTTCCGCACTTGTAATGAAATATACTATTTTAATACAGTTGCTCAAAAAGTGGTGTATTGCAGGGACGTATAGCGTTCGGGATGTGGGCTAATACATAATAGTGTTTTTTTTTTTACCTTTCCCGAACTCGTGCGTGTCTCTTTCCCAACTGTCAAAATAATGTCTATTAAAAAGAAAAACCAACCATGAAGTTTTTACTAAAGAGTTTTTGTGATTCATACAAATACGTATATTTCTAAAAAGAAGCTACAAATTAATTTCAATATCAGATTTAATGATTTAATTGAATGAGTTAGGTTAGGTTTCATTTCATTTCATCTCATTAAATTTCATTTTTTTTTTTTTTTTTTTTTTTTTTATTTGAAATGGGTTTGCTCTTGACTCTAGTCTAGGTCAGAGTTGACAGAGACAAAGTCGACGATGGAGTGAGCTCACCCAGAAGAAGCCTGTTCACTCTTACTTTGAAGAGATTCGGGTTGTATGAGCTCGGAAACACAGACGCAGGTAAAGAGTTCCACTCTTTTGCTGTGCGCATTATAAAAGACATTTGAAAACGCTTAGTGCGAATTGGTGGAATAGCAACTAGGTAGGGATGGTAACTTGCAGTGCGTCTGGATGTCCGAAGTCATTTCCTTTTCATATCAATAAAAAAAATATACTGAAGACTAAGCTGTATGGATAGTTCCCTTTGCCTACCACAATGGGTGAAGAAGAAAAAAACTCTGATTATATTCTTTCTACGGTTGGCGCCATTTTCCAGAAAAAATGATTAGTTAGTTGAGTTTATTGTGTTTTTATTATTTTATTAAATTGCTTCATTTTTTCGCAACTGTATTAAAAATAGTCGTTCAGTACACCTGCGGAACCGTCATTGCAACTTGTTCCGACTGTCAACCCTCGCCTTCGGCTGCGCCTCGGCTCGGGTAGACATTTGTCGGAAATCTTTGCAATGACAGCCTTTCCGCACTTGTAATGAAATATACTATTGTGATGACTTTTGACATTGTTTGGGACAGCTATATAATAGTGATGCAGTATCGAGTAATATGTATGTACTTGGAATATTGTTACAAAAAAAGCTTTGTTTTGAAATTATTTCGTGACGTCTTGTCGCGGTTGATTGATATGAAACCATTATTACCGCATAGCGCAAGTGTTTTGTTTGTCATAGTAGGGAACGACTGTTAGGCAACAATTAACAGACGTTCGAGATTATAACTCTGGTGAAAACCTTAAACTGAACCCAGAACACAGAAGATCAACCTTATTATACAAATATAAAGCATAATATCCACTCACCCTCTCCTCCAAATGTGTAACACCAGCTAGACTTTGATAGAACGTCGGCGTCTCCAGATCCTGAGCCACATTCACCTCCGAGAGCAGCCATTTGGACAGAACCGTCGCATCTTTGTGAATCAGCAGCCAGGACCTGAACTGGTCGAAGGTGACCTTGTCCGCCGGTCCGAAGAGGCTGAGGAGGATTTCAGCGTTCCTTTGTGACCCAGTAAGGGGGAGGGATGTGTACTCCAGATGGAGATTCCGCGCGAAATCCCTCTTGTATATGTACGTGCCATTGTCGCCTTGATTGTTCACGTAGAGCGTCCAGAGGAATCTAAAATTGAATAGGTTGGTTATATTTTAATAATAACTAAAGTTACGTGGAAATCACTTGTCATGCTATGGGCATGGGCATGCCGCATGTGATAGGGAGGAATAAGGAAAATGTCGTGAGGAAAATGAACAAAAAAAACTGGCCAAGTGCGAATCGAGGGTTCCGTACCACAAGGCAAAAACGCCGAAAAAAATATATTTTGTTTTTAGTATTTGTTGATAAAGCGGCAACAAAAATACATAATTTGTGAAAATTTCAACTGTCTAGCTACCGCGCGGTTCTTGAGATACAGCCTGGTGACAGACAGACGGACGGACGGACGGACAGACAGCAAAGTCTTAGTAATAGGGTTCCGTTTTTACCCTTTGGGTACGGAACCCTAAAAAATGAAAAACAGGAATGGAAAATGAATGAAATTAATTGAGTATGACTGTCGATGGCTATAAGAGTAGGGGAAGAGCAAGGAAACGATGGATACACTGAGGAGATTGGCACACTGCACCGCATTACGCAGCGGGATGCGTGAAACGGAGCCAAATACCCCGCACGGAAGCGCGTTTTTATTGAATTTGTATAATGTAAAAACTCACGCGCGGGGACACGTTATCTGCGTCCCGCTGCGTGATGCGGTACAGTGTGCCAATCGCCTAAGTATGTGAAAGATGACGTGGTGTACTGTAAATCAGATACCAGCTGAAGATTCTAATGATGAAAAGATTTTTGGGTTTATATTTAGTTGTTTATTGCAAATGGATTATCATTTAGGTACTGTATGAAGCGGTTAACGCCAAAAAGAGGTAACTGTGTACAGTAATCTATTCTTCTATCGTGCTTTATACCACACCTCTAAGAACTTCTAGGAGTAAAAAGCGACAAACGGATCCTTCTAAGCTAGAGGAAACAAACCCAGCGAAACTCGGCAAAAAACTTTGATATTGGTGATACATATGGATAAGTGAAATATATATTTTTACTATAATTGTATGCTGAGATATTAATAATGTTATTGATATTATTGAGCCTAATATATAATTCCAAATCATCATATCCAATTGAATACTATTTATATCCAGTGTCCTTTGAGTAAACATAATATACACCTAATAAATATCTCACTGTCTGCACAGCCTAAAGAGGAAAAAGCCCTGCTTACATAAATAAATAAAAAAAAAAAAAAAACATAAACTAATCATTTCGATAATAGACCACACTTGAGTGGTACTTTTAAAAAAGTTGTTAAAATATTAATAATATATTATTAATATTTTAACAACTTTTTAAAAAGAAAATTTTACATATATGTAAAATATTAATAATAATATGTCTTTGTGCTGTACCCTACTTAATATTTATGTTCTACTAACCCTTGTCCTCGTTTTTACAGCAACTAACAGAATCTGTAGACCTACCACAAAGTCCAAAGTCGACGGCCCGCCGCTGCGCTACGCGACACTGGCAGAATAGTCGACATCAGATAAATTGCCACAAAAAAAAACAAACTTTGCCAATAAATTGAAGAAAATTGTACTTAATTTGGTCAAAACAATGATTTGGTTGTTATTTTTATGAACTTTGTAATTCGGTTTTGTTTTTTCATTTGTATTTTACTTTTGGCTCTGTTTTTTTTTAATTTATGGGCTGGCCAATTCATGTGCTAAGTATGATTGTTACAGAAATATACAACAACAAAAACAACAACTACAACTGAAAAGACTCAGGTGTTGATGATAAAAAACTGTACTTTGAAAATTTATTTACCATGAATGGTGGCGGTGTTGTGTGGTGTATGTATGTATGTGTGTGTTTATTCAAATGGAAACTTGTAAGTTGTCAATCATTGTCATGTTAACTAAAGTGATTGCATCACATCATGATTATAATTAATGAATATATTCTTCTCTATGTATTCTTAGTAATAAAAAAATACTGTATGTGTGTGCATAAGAAAATAGCCAACTGAATGAAGAAACCATTTTGTGAAGAATACAATGAGATATATTATTAAATTCATGCAGTATATACAGTATTGGATTATGACTTATTTCACATTTGAGTTCTCTCAAGTGTACAAATTCTTCTGAATATGTAGGTAACAGAGTATAGAGTTATCTATCTAGAGAGGATAGCGCTTTTAAAAACACTTTGTATAATGTCCATAAATAAAAGTATGTGTTTATTAATAAGTATTTGTTATAGGTACTTAAGTCTATGAATACATTAGGATTACAAGGACATAAAATATATTAACCTGCATGAGTATTGAGTGGAAAAAGAAAAAGGAGGCCTTTGTCCTACAGTGAGACCAAACAGGTTCAGTTTTATTTATTTATGTCTAAGGTTTATAATTAAGTGTAAATGTTAGCAGGTACTACAACTTCAGTAATTTTAGGAGTACACTGTTATAATAAAATTACTTTTTAGGTTATTTATTTAAGTGGACTATAAGAGGGGCAATTCTGGTCATTTTAAGAACATTCATAGTCTGATCTCAGTCTCAATCTGTCAAAAATATCTCTAATTTCCCTACATTTTGACATTTGTTTTGTTTGTCTCTGAGATGAGACTGCAACTAGATTTTGAATGTTTTAAATTACGAGAATTGGCCTTGGTGTGTAGAAAAATATACTTAAATATAACTTTGCATCAAATGTGATGATGTGTGATTTGAATTCAACAGACTGTGAGACATACATATCTTTACATCTACAAAGTAAACAATGCATACTAATCTTAAATTACTAACAAGCTAAACCACAAAATAATATCCCCTGTGGTCAGTTCTAGGTACCAATTCAATTGTATCAAGATGAATACAATCTCGGAAAACTACTGCAACAAAATGACAACTCATGTCTCATTGTATGTATTTAAATCTTTGTTCAACCATATCATTTGAACCAATAGCAGCCGCTAAACAACATAAATTAAACACATTATTTACTTAATTACTAATAAATAAAAAACAACTACCTGATAACTCCAATAATTAAGTAAATATTTGGTACGTACACATCACTGTGAATCTTACGCTCCGCAATAATTAGCGAGTGAATATTTTGGCGCTAACAATACATAATATACACCATCTGATAACTGCCGTGATGTAATTGTTTACTAGTACTAACAAAGGACACATAGCATGCTACTCACTTTATTTTCTCCTCGATGTTGCCCTTCGTGAGCACCACGATCCCGCACAGCAGCTCCCGGAAGGCGATACCTCGCTTGGTGCCTCCGCAGGCCTGGTACAGCCACTCCGCCACCTCGTAGGGCACTCCATCACACAGCACTTCGTGGACGAACGCCTCCAAGCTCAAGGCCGTCCCGTTCGCACCGGCACATCTCTTGAACGCTTCGCGTATACGTCTCAACTCACTATCAGACACTGCAAATAAAATAAACCGATATTCATCACATTCCTACAACGCACTTAGATCAACTTTATGCACTCGTCGTACCTCGTTTCACTGCATCCTCGTAGGATATAAACGATGGTTTTGAGTCTTTCGCACCCATATTCGCGAGTACGTAACGATCATAACATTTTTAAAGGCGTAATAAACACAAAGAAACAAAATTATTACAGCTGACAGTTCACGTCGTATGATCTGTAGCCATATTGAATATTTTTTTTCTTCTACTTCTACTTCACATCCACTATGAACGACTTTTGTAATTCTTTGATACAAATTGCGTATTTCGTATCACTTATTGTGTCTTTGCTATCTTTTAAATACGCAATGTACAATGAAATAAATAGAAGACTACATTCGGTTTTTTTTTCTGCGGGAATTTCTATTCGGATACACGTTCAGAAAATCTTTTGTTTGACATTTGTACATACAAAAACATTGATTAAATAATTACATTAGCTTTTTAGTTGTACGTGTTTATAATTTTTTATGACACGTCATATACCCTGAATTTGTATAGCGAATAAGTTTCTGTTTAGAAGATTTTAAAAATATTTGTAATTTTTCCAATGTTTTGTTTACTCTGTCAGGCTGTCAATTTGTCAAATGTCAATGTTAGACAAGTCCTGTCAACGTCAAACGTGGCTGCTGTTCGTTTTTGGCTGACATAATGCAATGTTCATGTATCTTTAGTACATTAGCTTCTGCATCTCTTTCTTTCACATGGGTGTTTGCTCATGCTATCTCATATTTTATTTCCCCCTGTCCCCCAAATCATCCAAATTGATTATTTTTTATTTGTCCAAGCAATAGTCATCTGATTGTGCTGCGATTCTAAAAAATCTAGAGTTTATTGCTTTGTTTGCATTGCATGCTAATTTCGCAATAGATAGCAGTATTTTAATAAAAACAAGTGATGTGTAAAGGCTGTTTGAAGCCGTTTCTTCCTTTTTGTTTTGAATAAATAATTGGATTGTAAATGTCCGTCTCTTTGTGTGTCCTACGTATTGAAATCGACGAAGATCTGCCTGAAATGGGCGATAGCCCTTCTGAAATGGGTAAGAAATATTCAAATGACTGCTTTACACAAAAGTTGATTGACTCTTATTGTTGCCAAAAGTCGGAACAAACAATGCAACAGCTGTATTGATGTTGGACTAGCTATGAAAACATCGACGTGGTGTTCACAATAAACGGATATCTTTTAACGTGATCAATATGATAGAATATTCTATTCTTAAAATGTTGAATATAACTTGGGTTAAATATTATTAAAATTAAAGTAGTATGGTTTTGTTTTGATATTTCATAGGTATCCTAAAAACTGAATTTTGTATTAATAAACACTAATCAGATAGGTTGGTAGGTCAAAAGCTAATTAGAAAATCTATCTATTTGGTTGCTCACTGTTATTATCTCAACATCCTGTGCCAACCCTGTGTTAGGACAATATGTACCGTGTCTATGCTTCTGACCAACTTACATGTTTCCTAGAAGCTGCTAAAGAACAGAAAAGAAAAGACCGTGGAGCTCGGGAGTCTAAGATCATAACTGTGGAGACATATGCCAGTGTACTCACAGGCCCTAACACGGACACTGGGATCCTTCCGACAAGTTCCAGGCGTTCTCCTCCAGAGAACAGTGTCTCAGAGGATGAGGATACCATCAGCTTTTTTTGTGGAAACCCTCTGGTTGAAGTCACTAAGGGAGTGCTGCATCTTTATAAGGAGAAGTAAGTTTCGATATGATAAGTTTTACCATCTCCGCTATGTATAATTAATGTCATGTTATATTTTTAAATATACAGATACCTACCAAATAGTCATCTTGAATCTGAAATAATCTTTTTGTGTTTGGCTCATTTTTAGTAAAATTTCATCATTTGCCACAATTTCTCAACATATTGTTGATAAAATGTGTCATTCCTTTTCATTGTGCTCTGATTGCAACATATTTGTTAGAATTTCCAATAAATGTTACTCATAACTACTTGTTTTAAACCTTCCAATAACTTATCTCATCATTACCTTCTACATATTTCAGTGAAATGAAAGAAGCTGAAGAAGCCAAGACCCTATGCTTGCTGTCCGTACCTGGGGCCCTCGGAGCTCCTGATCTTCTAGCATTTGCAGCCGCCTGTCAACAGGACATCGCTCATGTGAGAGTACTGAGAGATGGCTCACCAGATCATTACATGGCTTTGTTTACGTGAGTCAATCTTATTACCTATATTATGGATCAGGATTTCCTCACAAGTAGACATGCAAAATTCTTTGTTATGAAAACCAACAGAAAATTTCACTGTTTTCATTGTTGATTCACAATTCTAGAGATCTTAAAACGTGAAATAGCGCCAGCATAAAGCTACAAATTCAATAACAATTGAATTTTCCACAAATTTCAACTTTATTTACTTTTTACAAATAGCTGCAATTGGTAAAAAGACTCATTTGCCATCTTCAATTGTCTGCTGCGCAACCCCTTGCATACTAAAAGTAGTATCTATAACTTCAACAATAGCATTAATATAAAGGTTAAAGTTTCTTCTCATTCTAATCATATTATCCTTATCATCATATACCTTCTCTTTTCTATTTTGTCAGATTCCGCAACAGCCACGCAGCACGGGAGTTCCACGAGACCTTCGACGGCGTTCCCTACAGTAGCCTTGAACCTAACGCTCTGTGCCACATGGCGTGGGTGTCGCGCGTCGAGTGGGCCAGGGACGGCACCCCTCCGCCCTCGCACACTGAGCTGCCAACTTGCCCCGTGTGTCTAGGTAATTTTATGCGAATAAGCTAGACAATTTTGTGTTCTATAATGATATGAAGACACCAACAAAAAAGGGTGAAAGGGTGGAATCACCTTTAAATAACAACCCGACATTATGATTACAATTAGCAAAGCTTTTATTATTAGCTATCATTTGTTTTACTATAATTGGCAACACGCAACTACGAAGATTTGAGATTTACTGCTTTGTAATAACAGTTATAAAATAGCTTTCAAATGACGTAAGTCTGGTCCTTTTTAGTTGGTAGGGACAGGTCCTATACATTTATGTCTGTTTCCTCCTTTTCTGACGTTCATTGTATGCTAAATTCTGTTCTTCTCCGCAGAGCGCATGGACGAGAGCGTGGCAGGCGTGCTGAGCGTGCAGTGCGCGCACGCGTTCCACGCGGAGTGTCTCGTGCGCTGGCGGGACGCGCGCTGTCCGGTGTGTCGCTGTGCGCAGACTCCTGAACCACGCGGACAGGCCACCTGCTTCCAGTGTGAAAGGGCGGCACTAGCAGGTATGAAGACGAACTTTTTAATTTTAAATGAGCACAACTACTTAATAAAAATCCTAAATTCACTGACAGACAACACAGCATAAACCGGCTGGCTCTAGAAGCATGAACTTTTCACAAGAATTATCGAGAACCGCGCACCTGGCTTCTGACGTTTCATAACTGCTCATGAAGGTTTATGTGTAATAAAATATTTTGATTTTGCTTATCTAAGTAAGGCGTTTGACTATAAACACATAATGATTTTACATAAACGAAATGATTATTAAGTCGATTTATCATTGTACTTGATCTCTTAACTTGTTGACTTAGCAGCAAAACTAAACGTGTACTTGGAAAAGCATCATTTCAAATCTACTAATCAGTGGCTAACGGCATTCCTCAAGGTTCAATGCTAGGCCCAGTTCTCTTCTAAGTTGTTAGAGAATGTTTTTAAATATTTCATAATTTTTTAAAAGCCAATCATGATTTCAATGACTGTTTTAAATAGAGTGACCGTTTTTTCGAATTTTTCTTGGTATTCTTTATTGAAAAATGATGATGTTTTGTTATTAAAAATGTGAATAATATTATTTTATTTACTTGGGTCCTTTTTCACCTAAAAAAGAAGAAGACGGAGACGAGACGCGGGAGAACATAAGCGGTGTAGCTGAAGGTTTACTGGAGGGCTTGGAAGCTGGCGCGCTGTGGATCTGTCTCATATGCGGCAACGTGGGATGCGGCAGGTCAGTTGAATTTAATCGTTTTAATCCTGTCGCTGATCGCTGCTTAGAATCACCCTGATTGCTCCCTTTAGCTTATGCTATTTCCCGAATAAGTTGCTAAACAACATAAACGTAGACAAAATAATACCTTATTTTCGAGATACTTCGCTATAAGTCAAATAATAATGAACCAAATCATGATGTTTTTCTCAAAAATTTCTGTACTTATACTAAACGACTGTTAAATTCCAACACTAGGTACGAAGGCGGTCATGCAGCGAAACATTTCTTAGCATCAAATCATACATACGCTCTACAGTTGGGATCAAACAGAGTCTGGGATTATGCGGGTGAGTGTTTTTTTTTTTGTGACGCAGGCAGAATAGTCGACAGCTCAATTGCCAGGGAGAAAAAAAAAGAAGAAAAAAGTTAACAATTAATTTTCCTCACTTGACATAATCTCTTCTAACCTTCCTTACCCTTGTCCAGGTGACAACTTCGTCCACCGCCTGGTCCAAAACAAAGCTGACGGGAAACTAGTCGCCGCAGAAGGGGGCTTAACTTCTGAGGACTCGGCCTGTGGAGGGGAGAAGATGGACTCGGCCCAGCTGGAGTTCACGTACATACTGACGCAGCAGCTGGACAGTCAGAGGATGTTCTACGAGGAGAGGATGAACAAGTAAGTAGCAACAGTATACTAAGGGTTATGAGTCTTTCGGTGGGGCCCACTGCCAAATATCTCATACTGAAGTAAAAAGGCCCATCTAAGGTAATAATGGTGCTGGGCATTTAGAACGGCCTTAATAAAATCTAAGTACCCCAAAATCTATTAACTTTTCCTTCTGAAAACCAGCGCTCTCTGTCTCGTATAGGGTCTTAGCATTATGCTGAGCGATGGCCGTTCTGCGTAGATGTGACGCATACTTTGTCCCAAATTGTTATTTTGTTTTATTTTGTTTGTGTTTTTATTTTTATGCGTCGTCTGCCGCATATGAACGTATTTTCTTTCTTTCTTGTATCATAGACCACCGTGTTAGTTAATTCTCTATTATTCCACAGACTAGGAGCAGAACATATCAACGAAGTAGAGAAGCTTCGGTTCAGAGCGTCAGAGGCGGAGGCCAGTTCCTCCAAGCTGAGTGAACAAGTGACTGCCCTGACTAAAGAGAACAAG
The DNA here is from genome assembly GCA_963082905.1 of Oligia fasciuncula. Taxonomy (NCBI): domain Eukaryota; kingdom Metazoa; phylum Arthropoda; class Insecta; order Lepidoptera; family Noctuidae; genus Oligia; species Oligia fasciuncula. The sequence continues at coordinate 17,758,271 of OY720406.1, read as the reverse complement.
ACCCTCGAGAGGAAGCTGCATCATGTTACCAACAAGTCCGTAACTCAGTATACCGTTAGACTATAACAGCTTCCTGATTCTGGTAAAGATTCATAGTAAACAAAGTTGGCAACATTGTTGAAACAATATATTTTTTGTTGCTGTAAACATTTTGCACATAACGTCGCTCGCGTGACTAAAACTCCTATCTAATTTTTTAGCTGATTTGGGTTGGGACGGCTACACTCCTCTATTCGTGATTCTTTACATTTTGTTGCCTTTCAAAATGGTTATAAACATTACATAACATTACTAAAAATATTCACACAAAGTTTTTATTTAGTGACTGGGCGACTCCAGGTATTCGTAAAAGCAGGGAAAAACTTTTTGAACTCTATGGCTTAAAGCAACATATCTATATACATATAATAAATTTGTAGAAAAGTGGTGTCTGTACATTGGAAATATATAAAAAAAAAGTAGCAGGGGTTGTTATTATATCGATGCCGAACCCGAAAATGTAATTATTTTTTTTTTTGTCTGTTTGTCTGTTTGTTTGTGCACGCTAATATCAGAAACGGCTTATTCGATTTAGATGCGGTTTTCACTAATATATTGTAGTAGGCTTCACTTAACATTTAGTGTTTATTTCATGTCAATCGGTTCATAAATAAAAAAGTTATGTCAATTTAAAGAATCACGGCGAACATTTGTTAAGGTATTCTATCAGAGTACGTACACGCCTCGGGCCTGCGCGTCCGATCTTCGGAACTACTGGACGGATTTGAATGATTTTTTTTTTTGTTGTATAGTTATTATGGCTGGACAACATTCAGGCTATAATTTTTCTTGGAAACTTGAACACCTGATGCAGAACCGAAACAGACCAGCTTAACTATAAGAGATACAAAAATGGTACCATAGCAAAAATTGTTCCACGTGATGAGGATTTTCTGCTGAGAGAATAAATTTGAAGAACTGGAACACCTGATGGGGAACTCCAAGAGCCCAGCTACATCATAACACATATAGGAATGACGTCTTAGTAAAAGTTATTCGGTCTGATGGGCATTTCCTGTTGACTTATAAAAATCGAAGATCAGAAACATCTGATGTGGAAATCTAAGCTATCACTAATTTCACCTCCACGCGGTGAAGGCGGTAACAGTTTAGGACTGATTTTCGATGACGATGGTATATCATTCAAAATTTGACTCTACTGGCCAAAACTCCCATTTATTTTTTTTAATGTGAAGAAATGCTCATGCATTCTGCACTACCACGGGGAGATAGTGCAGTTATGTGGGACTCTAACCCACTAAAACTCCACGGTGTCCTCCTCTGCCGCTTACGGCGGGAACATGGGCACGCGTTAGCACTCATCCGTGAACCCGCCGCGGCTGTCCGTCACCGGACCCTCCGCTGGGGAGTACTCCCCATCACCGGCGCACCAGAACACATAGCACGCCGTGACCACCCCAGGGACCAAACCAGCACATGGGCCAGACGATCCCGTGTCTGGGCACCCTTGGTAGGGGAGCAGTCACTTAGATTTTAATTGATCAGGTATCTTCATAATAAAACTATAACCATGCCTAGAAAGAGGTCAAATCTTTCCCAATGTTCCAAAGGAGCTAAAAGATTGAGGATCATAAGATCCCAAGAATCTACCGAAGAGCGTCAGGAGAGACTTGATGCTGTTTGAGAACATCAGGCTGCAACTCGCTCCGTGGAAACCTCTTCGGATCGCGAAGCACGCCTGCGTTCTCAGCTTATTTACGCATCTACATCCAGATCTCTAGAGACCAGTGAAGAATATGATGCGCGACTGACCGCTGATACGGTGAGATTATCATACATTGTTCCGAACACGCACACAACAAAATATTCATAATCAGAAATTGAGAAAGAAAGAATTGCTGGAGTACGGCATGAAGAGACAGATTAAGAAGAGCGCAACGAACGTTTGAATTCTGATCGACTTCGACATTCTCTGAACAGAATGTCGATATCAACTGAAGAATCGGATGTGTCTCAAGATATAGCCGTAGGGCATGGCGACCTTCCTTGGCTTGATAAGGAACGGAGTGCATTTACGTATACTCCTATGATTGACTACGCCACATATTCCGCCATCGGAGGTATGGTTAAAAATTTTACTTTTTGTGAAGCTGTTAAATAACAAAAAGAAACAAACGGTATGTGTTGCTCAGGTGGGAAAGTACATATTGAAATATTACAAAATCCTCCAGAAATATTAAGATCACTGCTAATCGGTGACCATCACAGTCAAAACATTTCTTGGACAACATACCTTCGTACAATAATGCCTTTCAAATGACATCTTTTGTTGCGAAACAGATTTCAGAAGGCCCATTTATGCCAACATTCAAAGTGCAAGGCCAAGTTTACCACCCTATTGGTTCATTATTGCCTGAAAATGACGTCTCGAATCGTCTCGCGCATCCCGTTGTTATCCAGTCCCCGGGTTCTTAGAATTCGACATCAGACGTTTCAAATCTTCGATTTTGACTACCCCGTTGTCGCTGGCATAAGCAACAGGATCCGCGTACGAAGTCGCGGGCAGAAGCTAGTGAATAATACAAACTTTCATCAGTATGTTGCAAAATATTCAAAAACTTTTAAAAGTGTGTGCCAAAAAGCTAAAGCTCTTTATATTAGCAATAAAATAAAATCAGCTGATGATAAAATAAAAACTACCTGGCAAATAATAAATAATGAAACAGGTAGGAAAAAACAGCCTAACACTGAATTTAATTTAGAGACTGCACATGGCCCCATCAACTCAGATGTAGAAATAGCTCAGGAATTTGAATACTTTTTTTCTAATATTCCCCTTAAAACTACTGAAGCTTTAAATTCATCCCCCACGCTTTCTGCTGCCTTACTTAAAAATAATGTAAAGGCATGCCCTTTGGAGTTTAGGTTTCAGCATACAAGCCCCCAGGCTGTTATAAAAGCTTTTAGAGATCTTAACATTAAATCAACAGAAGATCTCTGGGGAATGTCTGTAAAAGTATGTAGATCTTTCATCGAAACTATTGCGCCCTATTTAGCTTTCATATTTAACACCAGTGTTGACCAAGGAGTCTTTCCGGATCTTATGAAACATAGTAAAGTAGTACCATTGTTCAAATCCGGTGATAGTAAAGATCCTAACAATTATAGACCTGTGTCAATTCTACCAGTACTCAGTAAGGTGTTTGAAAAGTTGATGCTCAATCAAATGTTACGTCACTTTAATAAAAATTCCATCTTTCATGAACACCAGTACGGTTTCACCAAAGGGCGTTGCACTACTGACGCCGGTGTTACCCTTATAAAGAACATTTTTAACGCCTGGGAAGAAGCACAAGATGCCATTGGAATCTTTTGCGACCTCTCTAAGGCGTTCGATTGCGTAAACCACGAGACACTTCTGATGAAACTGGAGCACTATGGAATTAGGAAAGCAGCACTTGACTTGCTAAGATCATACCTGAAAGATAGAAAGGTTAAAGTTCAAGTAAACGGCGTAAACTCATTAGGGTCTGAAATGACAATGGGTGTTCCTCAAGGTTCGATATTGGGTCCATTCCTCTTTTTAGTTTACATTAATGATTTACCCCAATTACTTCAAAATCAACCGAAGATGGTGTTATTTGCAGATGACACATCATTAATCTTTAAAATAGACCGACGGTCACTAAATCTTGACGACGTGAATAACTCTATTCTTCAGGTCCAAGATTGGTTTACGGTAAATAAAGTACTTAATGAAAAAAAAACCAAATGCATTAGATTTAAATTACCGAATGTTAGAAGTAGCGAATGTGAAATCATATTGAATGGCCAAAAACTAGAATTTATTGATCAGACAGTTTTCCTAGGAATCACGCTAGACGAGAAATTACAATGGGGACCTCATATAACATCTATTGCGGGGCGGCTAAGCTCCGCCGCTTATGCTGTTAGAAAGATAAGACAGTTAACAGATGTAGAAACCGCGCGTTTGGTCTGTTTTAGTTACTTCCACAGTATTATGTCATATGGCATTTTACTATGGGGTCGGGCTGCTGACATTGAATCCATTTTTATTTTACAAAAGAGAGCTGTCAGAGCCATTTACAATCTACGTCGTCGCGAATCTCTTAGGGAACTATTTAGAAAGGTTAATATCATGACGGTACCTTGCCAATTCATTTATGAAAATATTATGTATGTAAGAAAAAATCAACATCTTTTTAATAAAATAAGTGATAGGCATAATTTTAATACTAGAAATAAAGATAAATTAGATCAACCTTTTTTCAGATTATCGAAAGTACATACATCTTTTATGGGGTACTGTGTTAAATGCTACAACAAAATACCTTGTATAAGAAACCAGAACGAAATGGGACAAGAAAACGAGCAGCGTAACGTTATAGACTTTTATTCTAAACAGGACTAACTTCTAAAATGCACTCCATGTGCTTTTATACCCTTTTACATTGAAAAAACGGCCACCAGGTGGCGTGCTAAGCAACTTCCGGAAATTAAATATTATTTTAACCCAGTTTGCAACGACTTCCGTTTATTAATCGGAGACGGTATTTTGAGCACCGGAAGTCAGTTGCAAAAAGTCTTAAATAATTTACACAAACATTTACAAAATAATCTGCACCCATCACTATTAATATTTAATTATAAAACAAAAGCTAACATTCGGCCTTCCTGACATTAAGTTTGTCCTCAAACTATAAATCACACTAACACTGATGATTACTTATGCAATCAATATTACAGAGGCCCTCAATATTTAATGTTAATGAATACAGTATCTAATTAAAATGAGTCAGTGACAATTTACTCCAAAAACACAGGAATCGCTTAAAAGGTAAGTATTACATAATCGCAGTTGTCAATTTCACATTTTCATCAGCTCATCCATACTTTTCGTTATAATTTACATCCGTCACTCATTGCACCGTATAAGCTTCACTGATCAAGCACTCTCACCTGTCAGCCACTACACGACTTCCAATGAGCGATTCAAAATATGGTAAGACAATCAGTTACTTTATCTGTCTATTTTCACACTCATCACAACATCATATCCTGCACATGCCACACATTGCACCGCAAGCTTCACTGGTCAAGCTCTCTCACTTGCCAGCCACTGTACGACTTCCAATGAGTGACCTATGCTTTAGGTGGGAGATGCATCGTGGGACTTCGCTGGCGGTTGACCACTCAACGTGAGCTTCATCAACACTTATCTATCAAGCCAACCACCCCACGACTTCCATCTCCTAATCATAAATTTTCCTTCTTTCTCTTGGCAAGTACACTTATACATTTTCATTTTAACCTTACTAAAGTAGTACCAATATTTTACTCTAATAATTTAAGTTTCATTTAAATCATTGCATTTATCTTCATTATTTCTAACACAGACTAACTTCTAACAAAAGAACATAATTATCTAATTTACATTTCCTTCCTTCACTTTCAAGCTACTAAATCATAAAAATCATTGATTAGTTATATCATATAATTATATTATTCTCTTCATTATTAATTTTTATTTTTATTCTTTCAGGTCAACAACATCATGTGAAGAAGCGTAAATCATAAACTTCTATCGATTTTCTTAATAATATAACACAATTTTCCGTTTGTTCGAGTATACCTTACAACTAAATGTCTTTCATTTATCACCTTTTCAACTTGATCATTCTTTTTCAGAATCAGATCCTGAGCTTATTTGATTAATACTTGTAGTAATCCATGGCTGTATCTGATCAACAGCCCAAATATTACAATACTGCTTTTTACCAATGTTAGACCCTGGTATGCTCGACACTTCATACCTATCATTATCCAAAACTTTTGTGATTCTGTAGGGACCCGAGTACACAGGTAATAGCTTTTTACTCTGGCCTTCATTATGACCTATCTGTTTTTGAATTTTTACCAAATCCCCTATGGCATATATCTTAGCTTCCTTACGCGTCTTATCAAATCTATCTTTCTGTTTACGTTGGTCTTTCGATATATGTTCGCTAACTTCGGTTCTTATTTCATTAATATCTACATCTAACTGCCTGGTGTCTAAAAATATCTCATTCATAATATTCTCACTACTATGGATTAAATTACGACCAAACAAAGCTTCTGATGGGGTTTTCCCTATGCCTTTATTTAGTGTATTATTTAACCCCCATTGAATATTACCCAGCTCAGAATCCCATTTGGTCTCCCCTAATTTGTCGGTATATGAAGTTAACGCTCCTAACACGGTCCGATTGTAGCGCTCCACCTGGCCATTGGCTCGAGGTGAGGCGACAGCGTTTAAAACGTGCTTAACGTGGTTTTTCTCGCAAAACTTTCGGAACTCGTCAGAGGTAAATGAGGTGCCTTGATCGGAGATCAAACGTTTCGGATAGCCAAATGTTGTAAAAACATCGTCTAATGCTCTAATAGTTAGACTTGACCTTAAATTGCGCAAAGGTTTTAAAATACAGAACTTAGTATAACCGTCAACAATGACGAGTAAGTAAGCATTACCCCTAGAACTTTTTACAAAGGGGCCCAGGTGGTCAATATGAACTGTTTCAAAGGGAATATCTTTTTTTGTTATTGGATGTAAAAAACCTTCTTTTTTTCCCGCAGGCATTTTACCGTATGCACAATGTAAGCAAGACTTGACATATTTTGTAATAAACTTTTTCATCTTTGAGAACCAAAAATCTTTTTGAATTTTAGATAAAGTTTTATCAACTGAAAAATGCCCGATGTCATCATGATTTTGCTTACATATTTGCCACCTGGCCCCCTTTGGAACTACCCATTTTAATTCACCATTAACTTTTCTAAAAAGCCGGTTACGTTGAAAAACAAAATTTTGTTTAATATCAATAATATCTTCGTACTTTGGATCATTTAATACATCTTTAATAAAACATATTTTAGGGTCAGTTAGTTGAACACTGAGTAACCAATCATCCTGTGTAATATTTAAAACTCTTAACGAATCTACTTCATCACTTGTGTCGCAACTTTCTTGAGGGTTTCTACTCAACGCGTCTACGTGAGTCATACTGTGATTAGGGCGATACATGATGCTACAGTCATACTCTTGCAAAGCCAGCCACCATCTAGCAATTCGTGGAAGAATGTCTCTTTTAGAAAACGTTGACCTTAAGGCACTACAGTCCGTGACTATTGTGAATTTTAATCCGAGTAAATATACACGAAAACGCTGAAGCGAAGTTACTACTGCCAACGTTTCTAAATCATATGCATGAAACTTTTGCTCGTCAATAGTAGTTTTTCGACTAAAGTAAGCAACTGGCCTGAATGGAGCGTGACTGTCTTCCTTCTGCAAGAGTATTCCTGCCAGTCCAATCTTACTCGCATCAGTGTGTAATTCCGTGACATAATTTGGATTATACAAAGTTAACAAAGGGCGTTCTATTAATTTATCTTTAAGAGACTGAAAAGCAACCTCCTGTTCGTTTTCCCATCTCCACGTACAGTTCTTTCTTGTAAGATCAGTTAAAGGTCTTGCTATTATCGAAAATTTTTCTATGAATTTACGAAAGTAACTAGCCAAACCAATGAATTGTCTGACTTCGTGTACATTTCGCGGCGTTGGAAAGTTTTTTACAGCATCAATTTTAACTTTACCCGGTTTAACGCCTTCGTTCGTAATTTCGTACCCCAAATAATCAATAGAAGTTTGAAAAAAATAACATTTCTGTATATTTAAAGTTAATTTAGCTTCATTAAGCAATTTAAAAGTTTTCTCTAATTTTTTAATACCTTCTTCAAAGTTTTTCGAGGGTATTATCAGGTCGTCCATATAAGCAATAGCTGGCTTATCCGATGCAATTTTAGTAGACCCTTGAGCCGAATTTAATCCAAGGGCTTGGTTCATGGTCCTTTGGAATACTGAGGGTGCGTTGGCCAGACCAAACGGCATCCTCTTAAATTGATACAGACCATCAGGCGTAACAAACGCCGTGACGTGTCTGCTCTCTTTTTTTATAGGGACCTGGTAATACCCACTCATTAAATCTAAAGTTGTGAAGAACTTACAGCCACTTAATTGGTCCAACTGATCTTCTATCAATGGCAGTGGGAAGTGGTCCTTAACAGTTCGACTATTCAAAGTTCGGTAATCTACACACAAGCGATGTCCCCCAGTTTTCTTTGATACGAGTATGATCGGACTAGCGTAACATGATGAAGACTCTTCGATAATGTCATGTACTAGCAGTTTCCTAACCATTTCTTGTACTATCTCTCGCTCTTTAAAACTTAATCTATATGGTCTATAAACCACTGGGGTGCCATCAGTTAATTTAATTTCCATTTCACTGAGATTAGTGCACCCTAATTCCGAAAGATTTTGAGCAAAACTTGTCCTATATTTTGATATTAACTCATGTACTTTAACAATATCTTCTTTTGTTAATTCTGGATTAATGTTAACCTCGCTAGCTTCAAAGGGACTATAATCCGATTGTAATCTAAAACAATTTAATTCCTTGATATTATTATCATAACCGATTTTATTCGCTCTAACCAGTAGCATATCCTTTTTTAAATGCAGCGTTGCATCATTTAAAATAATTATAGGAATATCACAACGGTTACCCACTATCTTGAAAACCCCTTCTTTAATCCAATATTGACAACTATTATAATTGCGATGGCTACCTTTAACAAACACCGTGGAGTCCTCAACCGCAGAAGTATAACATTGAATTAAGTCTGTGTTAATACCAATATAATCCTTGAAAACGTATAGTTTAATATTACTATTATCTTCATGTTCAATACCAGGCAAGATTTCACTACAAAAATTATCACGTTTCAAAATCTCTAGTCTATTATTAGTCTTAATAACTAAGATATCTGGTAGTTCGGTGAAATTTTGTCCAACTAGTAAGGGTACGTGTAGCTGGTTAGATGCGACAATATAACTAGTAATCACAGCCTCAACTCCATCTATAGCCAATAATATTTCAGCTTTACCTATGGGTACAATGTGGGTCTCTCCTACCCCTTTAATGACAGGTAAGGAACTTTCACTAACTATTAAATTATACTGATATGCTACTGTATCTCTGATAAGCGTGCATTGGCTACCGAAGTCGATAAAGCATTTAACTTGAATAGAATTATTATTTATAGAAGCATTTTTGTAATATTTATTTTGTGAACTATCTAAATCAGTAGTAGTGGTCCTTAAAACCCGTTTATCTTGGTTATTATTTTGTTCTTTATTTTTATTTGAAAAACAGTCTTCAGTTTTATGGCCATATTTTTTACAATTCTCACATCTAATAATGGGTTTTGAACATTGTGAAACTCTATGGCCGGCTTGTTTACAATTGAAGCATACTGAAGGAGTATTGTTGGATTGCCTGCATTGGTTTGCACGATGACCACTCTTACTACAAATATGACAAACTATGGTAGAATTATTGGGCAAAAATGATTTTGATTTATTTTTTGGTACCGACTCTCTTTGATCCCGGCACATGTCTTTGAGATATTTTAATAAATCTTCAGGTTGAGTAAAACGGGCTGAAGATGCTCCTGCTCTAATCGTGCGGTCCTCAAGACCGTAAATGATACAATCTACTGCTTTCTTGCCTGATATATCACATGCATTCAACAAAACCATTTTGTCGTAATAGTAATCATCTAGCGAATCACCGATTTTATATCTCTTTTCTAGCATTTCAAATAATAAAGCCCCATAATTAGTGTCAGAAGGAAATGCGCGTTTTAAATTATGTTGCCATTCTAACCACGTATATTTTATAGTTTTAAGCCCTTCATACCATTGTTTGGCATGACCCACTAATCGTGGCAAAGCAAAATGTGTCGTTTGTTGATCAGACCAGCCATAGATATGAGCACATTCGTCCACTTTAGATAGCCACGTATCTATTCTTTGATTTTTAACGGACGGGTCAAATTCAGGAATTATATTTTTGTCACATCTTAATGAAGAATATGAAGAAGTATCAGGTTTCACACGAGAAGAAATAAAGCTTACTAAATCATGCAAATTGATTGGCAAATTAAAATTAAGTGGGTTATTTTCCAAACCTCCATCTGGAACTCCTGAAGATCCTGGCACTGCCTCTCGTTCAGTCACTGCAGTACAGCTCCTGTTTTCTTCCACGGGTCCTGGTTCAGGAACACGACAATCTTCAACCGCTACCGAAGCAACCTCGCCTCCTGGTTGCCGAATTGGAGTTTCACATGACCTCGCATCATTCAAGGTTCTTCTGTCCGGACTGCTGCTGCTGTCCCTCGTTCGGCGTGATCTTTTAGATTTCTTTTTTCTTTTGTGGGTACGCGTACGACTATTAGAGTTAGAATGTTTTTTATCACTTCGTCGTTTTGAATGTCTCTCTCTATGCGAATATTCACTTGTCGAAGAGTCACTACTCACACCACGAGTGCGTTTAGGCATATTAAAGTTCACCACAGTATCACACCGTATATACCGTTTAACGTTCACCACCGTAACACACCGAACTGTTTAATGTTCACCACAGAAACACACCTTACAGTTTACTACAATGTCTGTTTTAATCGTTCACGAAGAGAAGAAAAAAAAATATTGCTTTAAATTAAAAACTTGTTAATTCTTAGTTCACTTGCACTTTAGGTATTATCCCACTTCTGATATAAGAAACCAGAACGAAATGGGACAAGAAAACGAGCAGCGTAACGTTATAGACTTTTATTCTAAACAGGACTAACTTCTAAAATGCACTCCATGTGCTTTTATACCCTTTTACATTGAAAAAACGGCCACCAGGTGGCGTGCTAAGCAACTTCCGGAAATTAAATATTATTTTAACCCAGTTTGCAACGACTTCCGTTTATTAATCGGAGACGGTATTTTGAGCACCGGAAGTCAGTTGCAAAAAGTCTTAAATAATTTACACAAACATTTACAAAATAATCTGCACCCATCACTATTAATATTTAATTATAAAACAAAAGCTAACACTTGTGACATATTGCAATTAAATGAAAGAAAATTTAAAACTCATATTAAAAGTACACTTTGTAAACAAGGATATTACAAATTAGAGGATTATATCCAAGATAAGAATGTTTGGAAACATGCTGGTCCTGCTCCATAGGACAATCTAAAAGTCTAGACAAAATCAAACTTGTTCCTAATTTAATTTATATATATATTTTTAATTATGACATCTTATTCTAATTCAATTTTACAATCTGCGACTACAGTGGCTCACACACTTGTTAAAGTTCAACTACTTTTGCATTTTTTCATTTTTCTTTTTTTTTTAAATAACTTGTAAATATGTGAGCACCATGTATCTATCACTTATTTGATTTACCTGTCTTTGCTTAATTTTTAATTCTTTTTACCTTTTGTGGTAGACTAATTTTATTATGGGTGCAATCGTGTTCACATATAATTTTTATTATGTATACAAGACCTTGTAAAACATTTTTAAAAGAGTAACGGTGGAGTTTCTTGCCCATTCTTCTCCATACGAAAACTACCTTTTCGAATGGGTGACTAGAATCATTTCTATTTAGTTTTTTTTTTGACGTTCAAAAGTGCCTTTAATGTGCCTATTTGAAATAAATGATTTGACTTTGACATAATAAACTGCCTGTCTGACCTTCACGAACCAGTTACTGGGTAATACGATACCCCTTGGTAAGACTGGTTGTCAGACTTTTGGGCTTCTGACAACCCGTAACGGCTGTCTAAAATCTACGAATGACAGCCGGGACAGGAGTCCCAGCTGTCATTCGTAGATTTTTGCAATTGTTAGTTTTAAGCAGTTGCTTAACGTGCTTTCCGAGGTACGGAGGGGTCTCGGTATGTTATGGAGGTTCACCCATCCATGGATCGACCTCGGCAAGCGTTGCTTAACCTTGAAGATCGACTCGTGCGTCTGTTATTATTTAGCCACGAGCCCCTTACACATACTAACAATTAAAGTTTCCAGTAACACAAAACACGGCTTTATTGTCGACTCTGGATAGCCGCTTTATAATTAGATAATGTTTTTGTAAGAATTCTTATGTGTTTCGCTCCCCATCACCGTCTTGGATAAGTACAATATCCACGCCTTTTACACATAACCTCTGACGACACGCAGAATAATATATCGGTATTTTTTTGCAGACTGTCGATACTGCAAAACGAGTTGTCTGAAGAAAGGGGTTTGGCAGCGGCTCTAGCAAACAGCCAAGCTGAGTGGCAAGCCAGGGCTAAGATACGGGAAGAGAGTTTCGTCAAAGAGGTATGATTTAACAACACTTTTAGTTTCCTTTTCTTTCCAAGGTTTTTTTGGAACACACAGCACTACTTATATACTTACTTATTATGGCAGCTGTACTACTACACACTAGTAGTACAGCTGCCATATATTCGTGATCAGTTTTGACTCCTATTGAATTTCTGATTTTGATCATCTACTTTTGCTGTTGACTGTACATCGCACATCTTCGTTTTGTCGATGACATTGTCTTTAAACATTTACCTCCTTAATGCCGCTTTGTCTTCTTTCGAATGTCAAATTACTGACGACTGAAAGAGAGAAATCGTTGTGTAACTATTCATCTATACTATATCTATACTATATAATATATTCTTATAAATAAAACATTAAAAACATTAAAAAAAATAATTTTAATAGCAAACTGCAAAAATTACATAGAACACAAATAACAATTAAAATAACGATTTAAATTAGGCACGAAATGGGCAGAGGAACAATGTTGACGGGTCGACGACAGCTGACAAAATGGCCGAGTCCACGCAGGCATCTTCCTTTTATAAGCGTGGCCGCGCTGGAGAGGGGCGTCTGGTGTTGTCATCTAACACGGCCTCTCCTGACATGGCAGCGTCCTCGCAGCCTTCGCCAGCTCTCGATGATGGACCAGCATCATCGTCCTCAAGATTGAATTCTTGATCTTCATCGGAATCTGTAACCACAGTGCACATACGTTAAGATCACATACAAAGTTATTACACGAGATAGCAAAAGCACCGTAATATTGAAATAGCAGTGACTTTATGTACCGAACAACACAAATATTTTGCACAAAAACTTAAACAGTCGTACGCAACGACTTTGCATATCACAAGTAGGATTTACTCAGGTCATATTCCCACACCAAATACCATGCGCGCATCAGGATTTACATCGGTTACAGCAGGTCAACCATGAGACCTACTTCAGGATTTACACTCGGTCTATAGTCAGCATGGGCCCCACCGACATCAACCTCGATACCTCCACCATGAGCTGCACTCTCAATAGTACAGTCCGGTCTGTGCCACCCAAAACCATGTGCACTAAGGATTTACATGAGTCTCGGCACCCAACAATACAACATAAAACAAGTGCAACCAGTGATTGATTGGTACATACAGTCTGTAAGTGTAAGCAAAAGCTGAGTGCATACAACAAAAATAAAACCAATGAAAGTTCTCAACTAACTTTCAAAGAAACTTGCGCATGTTTCAGGCGTCCATTCGCCACGCCACAACACCATGAACCCAGCAGCTGCTTGACTGGTTTTGCCATACGAACCAGCTATCAATTTTAGTTCGTACCTATCGTTAGGTAGAACATTCACAACCCGATATGGGCCTCGCATGCCACAATCTAACTTGCCAGTACTTTGTGATCTCTTAATCACAAAGACTCGATCATTGATGTCGAACTTCTTAGGAGGGTTTCTGTTTTTATTGACATACGCGTCTTGTTTAGATTTGTTTTTATTAATTAATTCATCTGCGCGTTGCCTACGTAGCTCACGGATCGCTTCGCGGTTATGATTTGAACCCTCAAGCGTAATATCCCTAATTAAAGAGTTAATTACTGGGGTAGTGGATTCCGTGCCGATTAATAGATTTAGCGCGGAATATTGTGTCGTCTTATGTTTGGTAATATTTAATATGAGCTGTAATTTCCACAAAACGCTTGGCCATTCGTTTTCGTTATTATTAACTTCGATCCTGACCATATTCAACACAGTACGGCAATATCGTTCCACCTGACCGTTCTCCTGATGCATCTCAGGTGTAATGAAGTGTACTTCAATACCAAAATCAGTCAACCATTGTACGAAATTGTGGTTGTCAAACATCCGACTGCGGTCGCACACTAATCGCTTAAAAGTACCAAACAAAGATATAGTTTGAGTTATCACCCGCTTTAACTCGTCACAATCCTGTCTGTACAGGCTATACAGCAAACAATATTTTGTATACGCATCGACTATTATGAGTACGTACTTAAATCCATTACATTCTCTAAGCGGCCCGAGTACATCAGCATGTACTGTATCAAACGGTATTGGGTTCTTTTGCCAAGAGGATATCGGCTGTAAGGGGGCCCGGGGTACTTGTTTATGCGATATACATACGACGCAGTGTGTTATGTACTTAGTTACAAATCGCCTCAAACCCGGGAACCAAAAGTGTTTGAGAATCAAATCAATAGTTTTGTCTATTCCTAAGTGTTCATGTTCGTCGTGGAATACACGTAACAAGCTTAAACGAAACGCTTTAGGGACAAAACATAAGTAACGCTCTTGCTCGCCCTCGACACAGTACTTATAATACAGAAGATCGTTACGTTTTACATAGCGACTTGAATCTAACTCACCGTTATTTAATTTATCTAATAGTGACAAAGTTTCTTCGTCACCCGCCTGAGCTATCTGCGCCCAATTGAAAGGTTTCTGAACGGCATTTACGATATCAACCGGGTTTCGACTCAAATAATCTACATGAGACATTAAACAACCCTTACGGTATTCTAATGTGAAATCAAAATCCTGCATATAGATCCACCATCGCGCTACTCTCGGCTGAAGATCTTTCTTGCGTTGGGTCATTTTTAACGCGTTACAGTCGGTTATTATCGTAAAGGCTTTACCAACAAGATATTGACGAAAATGTTGCAATGATTTTACAACGGCTAGGGTCTCGAGCTCATAACTATGGTACTTCGATTCCGCACCTACCGTAAGCTTACTAAAGTACGCGACGACGCGCTTACGACCGTCTTTGTGTATTTGCATCAGAATACCGCCGTAACCTATCGCACTCGCGTCAGTATGTAACTGCGTAGGTAGATCGGGATCGAATATCGTTAATAGAGGCTGGCTTGTTAAATACGAAATAATTTCCTGTCTAGCTTTTTCTTGTTCATCGCTCCAATTAAAAACAACAGCCTTTCGAGTTAAGGCAGCCATGCAGGCAGTCTTAATTGCGTAACTAGGAATATACCGCCGAAAATAGCCAGCCAGACCCAGGAATTGGCGAACTTGCTTAACGTTACTCGGTCTTGGCGACCTAACCAAGGCTTCAACTTTATGTTTGCTCGGTCTAACCTGACCCTGACTGATGATTCTACCTAAGTACTCTATCTCACTAGTTAGGAAACTACACTTCTTTAAGTTTATAGAAAACCCGGCTTCTGTTAAAGTTTCTAGGACTGCGTCTAACAAAATAAGGTTTTCGCTGATCGTATCAGATAGTAACAACACATCGTCGACGTAGACAAGTACTTTACCCGATTCAATAAAAGATTTCAAGGTTTTACTGATGGTTTTCTGATAAATAACGGGAGCACTGGCCAGACCGTAAGGCATTTTACAGTACTCGTAATGTCCTTCAGGGGTGATAAAGGCAGTTTTGTGGATGGAGTCCTCGCTGACCCTCAATTGGTGAAAGCCTGAGACCATATCAAGTGCACTGAACCATTTAGCTTTACCAAGCATGTCTACATGATCGTTAATCAACGGAAGTGGGTGTCTAATTTTAACTGTAATTTGATTCAGGGCTCTGTAATCGACTACCATCCTATCTGAACCGTCTTTCTTTTTCACAAGCAGGATCGGGCTAGCGTATTCCGACTCCGATTCACGGATTATGCCTTTCTCTAATAAATCTTTAACTATAGCACGAACGCGTATCTTCTCGTCATAAGACAATTTGTATGGTCGATAATAAATCGGGGTATCACTAGTCAACTTAATCTGCATTTCGCTATCCTTAACCGTGGTGGTGGCTGTACCAGTTAAAAAGTAATCAGAATATTTGTTCAACACTTTTAACAACTGTTCCCTATCTTGCCCGGTAACATGCGTCGATATATTTTCGAAAACCAATGATGTATCTACCTGCGTAATATTATTCACGAAATCACTACTATGAACGATATATTGCGAATCACCGGTACGAATGTACGCAACACCTTTCCTATTTAAGACGTCGGTACCAATAATTACGGGCACATTTAAATGGCTTTTATCAACAACATAAAAATCAACTTCTAACGTAATATTATTTAATTGTATCGGTAATGTAATCATAGACTTTGCTATAACCTCCATTCCACCTAACCCTCGTAATAATTGGTATGCCGGTTTTACTCGACATGAAAAGTGCTTAATTAAGTCAGAAATTATTAAAGAAACGCCTGAACCGCTGTCAATAAGTACATCGACGGGTATATTCGATATGACGGCAGTAGTAACATCGGAGTTTTTACGTTCACCCTCATTTTCGCGACAAAAATTAACGGAACTGTTATTTCTGACGCGTTCCTTAGCAAAACAGTGACTTTCCGCATGACCTATTTTTTACAAAAACCGCACTTGTCTGGACGAGGTTTTGTTGAAGAGTTATTCTTATTATTTTCAGAATTATTGCTTTGTGAATCCGATTTAGGTCGTTTGGGACAACATTCGCGTTTATGACCTACTTCGCTACACTGAAAACAACGTATCTTAGAAATATCTAAAGGTTTACGTTTGAACTGGCTATTACCGTTACGATTGGAAGCACTATGAGCACTGGGTTTCTTATTAGAATCAAGCACACTACTTTTTACGAAACTCGACAAGTAATCCACTATGCTTTCAGGAGTTAATTTAGCGTTCCTTGCGGACGCACGAACCTGCGGGTCGGTAATACCGCGTATAATAATTGCTGTTAATAATTCACTGCTCAATCCTTTAACGATACGTAACTTCAATAAAGATTTACGCGCATATTCAGCATAGGTAGAATACTTGTCAGACTCAGTACACATTGTACAGAATGTTCGCGATATCGACAGACCGTGGGCATAACGTTCTTAACTCTAACTTGAAATTAGACCATGTACGCGAGGTGCTGGTCCACTCGCTAAGCCAGGTACGGGCTTCCCCCTTAAGGCAACGACCTACGCGAGCAAGACATTCACTATCCTCCCAACGATTAAGCGATCGCGCTTTATCAACTTCATCGCACCACGTGTCGACATCATGAACACTCGGATCAAAATCAGAGACAAAATATTGGTTTGATTTCACCGGGAATGTCATCATGGCTTCTAGAAAGCGTTCAGCAACGCTTTTGGCGTCGCTCTCCGTCGGCAACGGTGTGGCAGCAAACTCTTGCGTTGGGATGGTAGACACCGAGGGTGCGCAGGCAGGTGTTGTGGCGGGCTCCACATCTGGCGGCGGCGTGCTCGGCATGGCCAGCGCGTGGCACGACGACCCCGGGCTCGCCACCAAAGCAGGTCGCGACTCGCTCCCACGTGTCCGCTCCTCCAGATCTTGCAGCCTTTTCAAAATCTCGTCTAACCTTTTAGGAGGCGAGGGAGTTCGTACATGACGTCTCCCTTTCCTCTTGTTATCAGAAGGCATTGTGTCTCTGCCCAACTTAACCTCTCCAAACTACTGATAGAACACGATAGACAAAATTACTTTAAATTTATAGTATCAGAGATGGTATTCTAGCGGATAAGGCCTTCATATCCCACTTCTGATCTTATAAATAAAACATTAAAAACATTAAAAAAAATAATTTTAATAGCAAACTGCAAAAATTACATAGAACACAAATAACAATTAAAATAACGATTTAAATTAGGCACGAAATGGGCAGAGGAACAATGTTGACGGGTCGACGACAGCTGACAAAATGGCCGAGTCCACGCAGGCATCTTCCTTTTATAAGCGTGGCCGCGCTGGAGAGGGGCGTCTGGTGTTGTCATCTAACAATATAATATATAATATATATAATATAATATATAATATATAATAATATTATAAAGCTGCAGAGTTTGTTTGTTTGTTTGTTTGAACGCGCTAATCTCTGGAACTGCTGGTCCGATTTGAATGATTCTTTTAGTGTTGGGTAGTCCATTTATCGAGGAAGGCTATAGGCTATTTTTCAAAATTAGGGATCCGTAATAAAATTGCTATTTTGTAACACAAGGTGTAAAATCGAAAACCTATTTTTGCGTGCGCTGCAAAAACTATTGACAATAGAACAAAATGATGTACTACGGGTTTGTAGAGCCCATTAAGACCTACAAAAAAGTCCGCGAGAACATATATCTAGGTATCATGGTTTAATCACAATAACCGATTTTGTGTTCAAAATAATTATTAAATCGTCTGAAGAAAAAAAAACTACGTTAAATATGTATCGTAATATTAATCTTTATCGAAATTAAGCATTATGTTATCAAGAGTATTTATGAAGAAGTAAAATACTTTTTGTTTCATCTCAATCGGATATATTTCGTTTAAAAGTTATCACGTGTGTAAGATGTTAAGAGTTGGTACCTATTAAGGAGTTATGGGCCATAGAGTTTTTTATCTATACTAATAATAAAGCTGAAGAGTTTGTTTGTTTGAACGCGATAATCTCTGGGATTTGAAAAAATTATTTTAGCATTTGATAGCCCAATTCTTGAGGAAGGCTATAGGCTATTTAACATCACGCTATGACCCTTAGGAGCCGAGCAAAAAGAAAAAAACTCAGAGTGAACGGTAAGCGAATACGAAGTGTTGCGACGCGACGGGGTGGGGGTACAAGAAATTTCACGCGGACGAAGTCGCGGGCAGAAGCTAGTCTGATATAATACGTTTATTAGTAAGGGGGTTGCAGACAAAACGCAACACATCCGAAATGAAGCTTCGTAACTACAGCGAGCTTTAAACTTTATGACGGTTCTGAGGTGAGTTACCCACTGCGCAGTACCGCACCCCTCCCCCCCGCGGTCGCATGGATTTGTTACTGCGCAGCTACTCGCCTCGTGTTCAGAGCCGCCGCCGTTGTACATTCTATGAGATTTATGCATCTAACCTTGGAACCTTTCCATTTAATTACATAATATTGTGGTCAATACGAAATATAGGTGTAATAATAATTGTCCCTCAGGTAACCGAACTAAAAGAGCAACTCCGAGACGTGATGTTCTTTGTAGAAGCGCGCGGCCAGCTGGAGCAGCAAGCGGGCGCGTCGCGGGACGAGCTGGCGACTGCGCAGGTCACCGTGGCGCCGCCGCCCAAGCCCAGGCGCAAGAGGCGGTAGGGACTCCTAGCTCGTACGTGACGCTACGCTTATGTGATAAGGCTGGATATGTGTGTGAGAGAGGGAGAGACAAAGAGGAAGCTTCCTCTTTCTGTTTATTCTATTTTCTGTGGCTATCAGTGGCGAAGACCCTAAAATAAGATTCCTTTCAGCTTCCCTAACTAAGCAAGGCATTTACAGTTCCCGCCCGGGTGTTTATATTGCACATGGAGCTTTAGGCTAATTACATGCTGAAGATGCCTCACTGTGATACCTCGCAGTCGCAGTTTAGCTCCCTACTTCGATTTCACCTCCATGTAAAACAAATGCATACTAACAGACACGTTGTTAAACATGCATAAATACATCCTGCAAGATCTGAAACTCAAAACGGTGAAACAAGAAATCGCTGCACATAGCCAAAACTACCAGAAAAAACCAACCAAACATGTCAACTCCCTGACTGCTGATTTAGTGAGATCTGGAAGTACTGTATACATACACAAGACTTAGGAGGAACAATGTTCCTAGTCTAATAAACCGATTCCCAATAGTATAAGCGAGAGTGGTCAATGGTCAACTCCTCACTGCTTCAAAGACTAATTACAGAATAACTTTGAACAAAGGAGCAGCTAAATGTCTAAGGTCAGATTGTTGCGTTTAATAAAAAAAAAATACTAACAGACACGCACGCACATGCCGCGGGCTGCTTGGAGGTTTACCCCCGATTCAAACATACTTTTACATCGCGGTTGACGACGAACATCGATGTGATCTGGCTCGTGATTGGTTAAATCGGTTCAACGTGTTCTTCTGGAGTAGGTAGAGTACAGCGCAAACACAGGACTGGGAAACTGAGCTTTCAGGTGCGACTGAACGGACGTGTTGGCACCGCCATCCATGTAGAAATAGCGAGTATCGACATCGAGGTATCGAGATAGCGACCGCGAGCAACCTCAGTACGTAATTACCCTTAGGAAAAGACTGTCACACATGTATGAGTTACAGAGATGACGCTCTACAAAACCATGACTTTTTCTATAACTTTATGTGTCATTTAAATGGCAAACCTAATGAGTTATTTAAACACAGTTATTTAAACTCTGACAGCTGCAACCCAACAACAACCTTATTACAACAACAATAAAGATCACTGTGAGTTTGACAGACTTCATAGTTGCAATATTAGTTGTAATATTGACAGTGATGCTAAATCTGAGTTAAAATCTGTGAATGGACTGTATATCTTTTTAAACGAGGAGGTTTTCTAAATATGAAAGCTTTCACACTTCGCCACTGTTTTCAATGTTATAAAAACTTTATTATCTAATACCATAATGTATGTCATTGAAGCAAAGCTATTCACAACCATTCGACATGTTGAAGAATCGAAAACGACGTATTTTTATCATCACGAATTCGCCTTGCCCCTGACAGCCAATAGCTGTCGAAATAATGGCGGTAGTCTATTTGATTTAAACTTACAAAACGGGTTTTGAATTTGTGAACAGCCTCCAGCTAGAGGACTCTTATGATATCACTAGCTTCTGCCTGCAGCTTCACCCGCGTGGATGTCTGAAATTATCCCACGAGACATAAGTACATACTAGCCTATGTCCTTCCCCAGGATATCCCCCATCTATCTGGATGGTTCACGCATGAAAAGGTAACATACAGTCAGAGTTACTTTCAAATTTATAATAGTATGGATTGATTCGGACGGCGGCGTATCGAATGATTGTGAATAGCTATGCTGGTGTGCTGTTTCGCGTACAATAGTAAAATAAAATAGATCTAGCGAGCTGCTTGTTACATTGTTCTTAGATAGATAGCCACTCTACAAGAAATTAATATTCTAATGGATGTCTCTTGGGTCAATGGTCATCAAATTAATTTAGCATATTATTTGTGATAAATGTATTAATTCGGTATGATCTCTAACAAAAGCACTGAGTGTGTTCTATTCACTGTGTAGCCTTCATATAAGCGTAGTGTTTTTAATAATATTAATTTACTTAATAAAAATGTGGCTATAATCCTAATGTCGAACCCCTACTTGTTAATGTCTTTAAAAACAATAACAAATATGTGTAGAAAAAATTTAAACAAGACCACAGAATAGTGAAGGAATGGAGTGCAAATGCTTATATTTGATAGTCAGTAAGCATCATCTACTCTACAAACGTCAAATTACATAGAGACGTTTCATCTACTAAATTATATTCGAAAGCTTTACGGATGTGCACATATGTAAACGTAACGATGGAAACCTAAGGTGATAAGAGGATACAAAGAAAGAAAGAAAGAAAATACGTTTATTTGCGGCAAACATGACGCATAAAAATAAAAACACAAGCGAAAAAAAAAAAACAAAACCCAAACCCAATACCGTACGATCTCCTAGGAAGCAGCAACTCTCCTGCACCCTAATTGCGTAACGCACGATCAATCGGAATCTGAATCATTTTGAAGCAAATTGCTAATCCACATAAATTCGAAAAATTTCTTTGCTCAACACGTAAATAACGCAATGAATTTTGTTGAACTGTCAAAATGAAACCAATTCCGATTGATAATGTGTTACGCAATTGCCCCGCAGGTCGGACCAACGCCAGTTATAGTGGAAGGAACCATGGGGCCGATAAGAATTCGACATAATCCCTACGTTAACGTTACTCGCACGCACACACACGAGAGATCGTGTGAATTTAATACGCTGTTAATACAGAGCCATGTAGTAAAAGTTTTTAGTAGCTCCATAAGTTGTCTGTTGTGCCATCTTGGATTATCATTTTAACCTCACTATCGACTTTAACACCTTCGAAAACCATGAAAACTATCTCTATCCAGAGAAAGTTGCACGGAGGGGGCATTATGCCTTTTCGTTGCGTGACGATTTCTACCAGTAAACTCCTACCACAAACCGCGTTAAAGAACTTGGATCCAAAAAAGGTTTTACGTATGTTAATTGAGTTTATTTCACAACACTATTGAAATCGGAATATAAATATTAAAATAAACTTTATGTAGGCTTTATTAAAAATTAGGAACGTTTACGTTACTCCATTTGCTTACTATTCTGTGTTACAAAAATAATTAAGGTTGTCACATTTTTAAGAAATGAGGGTTAATAAAAATGTATGCAGCTTTCTTCGAATGTCTCGACTGCTGCAAACCACTGTGATAATGTCCGTAGATTGTAAGTGAAAATATTATTTCGATGTACCTATTTTGTTCTTGTCTAAATCTCTGTGCTTACAGGTAAAAATAAATCTAAGGACTTGTGTTCTGTTTTGTGTAGTACCTACTTGGTAAATTGTAGATCTAAAACATTTTAATTACTCTATGGAAAATAAAGGTGATTTATAAATAAAATTATTATGGCAATTTTATTTTGGAAAATTCCATCGTCATTCGTTCTTTACTCAGAAGTCAGACGTCAGTTTCACCAACAATAAAAAGGGCATCATCGTCTGCCTAGCGTTCCTACTCCCAACTACCTTGGGGTCGGCTTTCGTTCTAAATACCGTTTATTAGATAGAAGTCGACTCCAACATCGTAGGTAGTCTTATATTCTCTATGGTCGTAACCTATCTAACCACAACCACTGACCCATACTATAATGTACTCTGTGCACTGACCTATAAAATACAAGTGGCTTGCTTGTATTATAGAGGTCAGTGTCCACAACCTATTTACAGGGTAACACTAGTAAGTATATAAAAAACAGTTGAAACGTGTTGAAAGGGCTTATAGGTAGGTACTTAACTAGGTGGTTTTCAGTCTATCAAAAAGTACTCTGTGGCGGTAGTAGACCACGCTATTTCAAAAAGCTTATCTTTCCTTATCTATCCTTTCTCGTTACCAACACATAATATAATTGCCACTCCTTTTTCCCGTGGGCACCACACGCCACGGCTAAAATTACAGACTACGATCCCTCCTTACATTCGCCTTTCCACTTCCTAAATCATTTGATGAAGTGGTAGTTATGCAAAACCTTTGCTAAGAGATAACTGAGAGAAGGCATCTGTTACCTACAAGCACATATACCTAAAAGACAATAGCCGTAAACCACGACCATCGGTCCATGGTAACAATTTTTGACCGCGTGTTTATGTCGGTAGTCAATCCACTCGGCCTATCGCAGTCCATTGCTAGACATAGGTCTCTCCCAGGCCGCGTCATAACACCCTGTCCTCCACCTTCCGCATCCAGTCTGTCCCAACCACTTTCATAAAGTCGTAGGTCCATCTAGCCGGGGGTGTCCCACTCCCACACAACGCTTGCTGATACGCGGATGTCGCAGTAGTAATGTCATATTTTTACTACTGCTTAGATATCTATCATCTCGTAGCTAGCCAATTTCAATCGATAACGACGCTTTACCTATGTAAAGAGATATGTCTGCATTGCCAGTGTGAAGGCGTGGCTTTCAACTGCACCGTAGCACAACCGTAGTTAGTCAGAGTTGCAACCATATCTCTACTCTACATCTCATCGCCCCTATGATGGATTCGGGTGGGACTCAGGATCTCCGCCAGGAGTAATAGTGTTCTGTGAGTTCTGTCCTCAGGACTTTCCGCTAACAACATAGAATGAATAGAACTTAGAGTAAGAAAGCTATAGAGCATCGGGTAGCGTGGCCACACATGAGACAAAAAACTAACTTAAATAACATGGCTACTTATGTAGCTGGCTTGAAAAAACGGGCACGCATTGACAGATAAAATAGTATTAGCTTTATCCTTTTCTGTTACTTATAATAACTCAATACCTAATTTGTCTCTTTCTTGCTTAGCTTTCTTGTGGAAATGAAATGGCGCTACCCACCGTCTATACTTTTCTTTATCTAAGGAATAGAATCATGATGTCCTGGCAAGTGTTTCTACTTTCCGATGAGATTTACCGTATTTTACATGGATGTATACGAGTCCTGAAACGGGCCAATTTAAAAGTTATTTTCCATCATGAATATTATTTAAATCATGACAAATCTTGGACAAATTCCCTGAATGCAAAAATGCAATAAGCGCTTTATTTATAATCGTGCCTATTTACATAGCTTATTTATTTATAATCACGTTTTCATGAAATTGATGAATAAGTTTTTGTTTTCTGTGAAGTAACAAGAGTGGTATGTGAAATATTGCAAACGGATTGTAAATCAGTATCAGCCAAGGAACTTAGCGAATTCGAAATCGTCTCAAACCACAGAGCATGTAATACTTTAATACCGCATTTACACAATCGTGCTCGCTATTCGCCTCGTGGCTCGACGAACGATTTTTCGGGGTGAAGTATTTTCACAACGCGAGCACGCGAATCGCGAGGTGAGCCACGAGGCGAATAGCGAGCCCACTGTTTACACATGCCGACATGCGGGTTCGTGATTCGGCTCGTGGTTCGCCTCGCGGTTCGCGCGATTGTGTAAATGCGGCAAATGCTGCATAAGACGGAGGTTGCACGTTCATTCTGATGTCAGTTCAGTCTATGATTGATGTCAGAATGACGGGAAACTGATTGTATAAACGTAGACTGATGGATTGATGGCCCAGAATGATGATTATTTAAATATTTTAATAATTTTTATCAGTCTGGTCAGACTGATGCCAGACTGAACGTATGTTTATTAGCTATCAGTCTGATGTTAGTCACTGCTTAGACAGGGATGGAGTCGCACGACATGTCGCCGCCTCCGCCGACTCCCTCGCCGCTCCCGGACGCGACGTCCCCATCTCTACCATTAGCCCTGGAGAAAGAATTTATTCTTACATTCGAAATGTTACATATTCTTTGGAATAAAACGAATAAAAAAGTAATTTAAAAAAATTAAACCGACTTCAAAAAGAAATCAACTCAAAATTATGAAATAACTTTAATTTCGGAAGTCGGTGGCAAAAACCAAAATACAGATCCCAAGACACCGACTTCCGAAATTAAAGTTATTTCATAATTTTGAGTTGATTTCTTTTTGAAGTCTGTTTAATTTTTTTAAATTACTTTTTATTTCGTAATTTTTAGTTTTTGCACTAGAATTTGACCAAGGTTTTGAGATGTTTTCCCTTGACACTACACCCGTAGCTCGTATCAATACGCCAGGCCGTCACACTTACACGTATTAGTCCATATCTTGAAAATTACTGAACCGATTTTGATGAAACTTGCACTGTTCCCTAAGTTGAAGTAAATGTAAGCTAATACAAAAAAAATGGTCACGATCCGATTAATAGTTGCTGAGAAATGCGTGGACAAACATACATACATACGTCTATGAAATTTTGTATATTTGTTTGGAAGCCTTAGTAGATTGTCATATGTGAATATAATGCAATTCCAATAATATTACATACATACGTATCGAATTGATAACCTCCTTTTTTTTGAAGTCGGTAAAAAATTAAAATTAAATTCTTTAATTCGATAATAATCAGCATAGTCATCTTCTTCTCCTGTGTCTAAATATTCGGAAACAATATAAATATGACATTAATTTACCAGTTATTAACAATATGATGTAATATAAAAGTACCTATGTTACTGCTATTCGTGTGTACAATCAGTTACCGCCAGCAATTAAAGAATTAAATGGAAATATGTTTAAAAATAAATTGAAGAAAATGTTAATTGATAAGGTATTTTATAATCTGCATGAGTTTTTTGATAAAAAAAAAAATGGTTGCCTGTAAAGTCGGTTTTACGGGCGAAGATTTTACGTGACAACGACCGATCATCCGATCATAGTTGAGTGGGAGAGAGACGCAAGGCATTCGGCGGGCCTCTCTCTCGTTCGGTGACTCATCGTAACGTTACCGAGCGTTACACTTTTTCATAAGTGACTCCCAGTCGCAACCTAATTTAAGACGTTGTCACGTCAAAAAAAATGGTTGCCTGTAAAGTCGGTTTTACGGGCGAAGATTTTACGTGACAACGTCTTTTTCTCGGTAGAATATTTATTGATATGAATATAATTAAATTGCACAATAGGAACAAGGAATTAAATGAAAATAAGAACGTAACGTTACCGAGCGTTACACTTTTTCATAAGTGACTCCCAGCCGCAACCTAATTTAAAATAAGAACGTAACGTTACCGAGCGTTACACTTTTTCATAAGTGACTCCCAGCCGCAACCTAATTTAAGACGTTGTCACGTCAAAATATATGTATAAGAACTTTATGTACACAGTTATGCAATAAATATATCTTTATCTGTCTCATATCTCATTCAGTAAATTTAAGTGAATTTATGGTCTTTTCATTAGCCACTTTTTACACCACCGCTTTCTTTTTCTACGATTCCTCGTAGACAGGGCTAATATTATAATATTAGCCCTGTCTACGAAGGCAACGGGAGCATATTATTTTTCTGGTTAAAATCCATACCAAATGCATAAGCGTGTTATCGCGTAGAAGTTTTCGGTTAGACTGATCGTCAGTCTGACTTACCGTGTAATACCACCCGTCATTCCATCATTCAGCCATCATTCTAGCCGTGATCAAGGTCACAGACTGAACTGACATCAGAATGAGCGTGTAACCTCCGTCAAACCTCTCCGTATATAAAAAAGTACTCTGTGCACAAACCTCCTCCCTACTAGCTAGAGTATATATGTTCTGTGCAAACCACAGACAGATAAGAGTACTTTTTTTATAAAGACGTCAAACAACAAGGCTGTGTTGTAAATTTTTACTAAAACGTTAAAATATTTCAATTCTATTCATATTTCGAAGCTCTAAACCTTAAAATTGTTACACTACGTTTAAAGATAGGCAGCCGCAGAATTGGCGAAAACATACACATAGAGGAAATCATTTTTATACCTATTTTCATTATTTTGAGTGCATGAGTACGTAAGTAAAACAATCTATTGCAAACTTGCAAAACGGTCAGGTTTCAATAATATTCTATTAATTACCTACCTAAATAAATATTGTATTTGAGTAGCTTGCAGTGCTTATCACCTGAAAGTGATAAATGATATTGGATTTGACCGATTTGCAAGACAGAAGTCTCAAGTTGTCTTTGCAGAGAACACAGGAATGCATTAGCAGCGCTGCCCGCGGTGCTATCCTGCGGGTGTTGAAAGCGGTTTTGCTACAAACTAGACTCTGTATGAACGTTCAGAGCCCCTAGTCTGTCGCAACTCTGCCACATCTTCGCGCCGTAGCGCTCGCCTTACACGCGGTCACAGAATTAACGAAAGTTTACATCGAGCGATGGTTGAAATCCAACTGTTGTTGCACATTGGATTTTAAGTGCCATCGCTAGTTGTGGACGATCTTACAACAACTTTTGGGCTTAGTTTTATGTGAATAACCTCAAAGGTAAAATCCTTCTGGTGTCAGTTGACACTATTATTGCAGAAATACTGTTATGAATTTAATTTGTACTTTGACATAATAATTTATGTAATTCCTTTTAAAGTATCCCAAGTATCCACTGTACGACGAAGCCGTTTTATGGATGTGTCCAACAGTAGAATAATATTTTTAATCAATACTTTCTGTTTGACATGAAAGGTAATAAATTTACATAAGCAGTTCTTGTTTTGGTAACAATGTCTGCTGTCACAGTCTTCCACAGTACTTGCAGCAATCGGTTGTTTGATAGATGACTACTTATTGAATATTTACAGTTACATTGTCACAATTTATGTATCAGTATTTGACTATTGTTGTGTGTGGATGATATTGTTATTTATATTGAGTTAAGCCAGGAGCCACTAATATCTGATTAAAAAATTTATCCTTTTTCACTTTTAAGACTCTCATTATAAATTTTACTAACAATTTGCATTACTTGATAATAATATTGAATGCGGGTGCATGTTTACGAGAATTATATACCTATACGTATGTAATAAAGCTGGTCGGAGGAAAAGAAACTTGCGGGTGCTAGTCAGAATATAAGTGTAACAACGTTTTCATTAAAATATTATAAGTCATAAATCATTCAATATTAACATACTTAGAAAGCATCCTGGCTTCACTCATCCATACCCTATAAGCATTTTAAACTTACAATCATATTTTTAGACAGAATAACATGAGTGAAGAAATCCAACTGGAGATGCCAGCTGCTAAAAAGCAAAGGCTTAACAATGGCGAAATATCATGTAGTCCCGTCAAAAATAATGGGAAAGCGGCATGTTGTCCTGCCATAAACAATGATGAAGCCTCAAGTAGTCTAGCCTTGGCCGTAGACAATGATGTTAACAATGGAGACGATAAGTTTAGTAGTGAAGATAGTTACGGTAACTTTGTAAATCCTGACGAACTGGAGAGGCTGAAGGAG
Organism: Oligia fasciuncula; assembly: GCA_963082905.1. Classification (NCBI taxonomy): domain Eukaryota; kingdom Metazoa; phylum Arthropoda; class Insecta; order Lepidoptera; family Noctuidae; genus Oligia; species Oligia fasciuncula. The sequence continues at coordinate 17,729,620 of OY720406.1, read as the reverse complement.
TTCAAGGTGCTGGACGAAGTGAAGTCCAACGATGAAGACAGCAATGAAGAAGAATCGGACAGCTCTGACGGTAGTTGTGTCTTTGAGTTTATTCCTTCTTGCATGGTATGACTGTCTTATTGTGTTTGTTCAATTTATCTTGTTACTATGTACGTAATTAATTGAAACAGTTAACGAATGGGAATACAATATTGATTTGATATACTTTGATGTTGGAGGCTACCTTGGTGAGTCATTATGTGAAACAAATATCTTTATTAAGTCATATTTAATCTGTCAGTGATAAATTAGCATCAATTAGAAAAGATAATGCTGCTTGTGGGCTACATTAATATGTAGAAGCTAGGGTTACGGGTCACTTGGTTGCTGGGCGCAAAGGAACTGTATGCTGACTATAACTAGATTTTTTTAAATAAATCATTCTCTGTATCAAAGTTAAATTTATTTCAACAGGCACATAAAAGGCATTTTTGAACATCAAAAGTTTGTGTGTAACCGAAATAAAGTTATAAACTGAGTTATAATACTGATTAAAATGTGACTGCTATTTAATCTCCCATTCTCTTCCATTTATAATTTTTATTAATCACTGTTTCTATTTGAATACTTACATGCTATCCTCTGGTTAAACAACAGGGAGTATAATATTTTACAATTGTCTTATGATAAAAATACCGCAAAGCTGTAATCCTTCTAAATACGACACACAGGATCGGTATCAATTACATTTTCTGCCCTTCACTTTTATTTCAAAGCTTCCGACTCTTCTGATTCTTGGATGATCAAAATGGCTTTCAATTTCAAAACGTGTTTTCTTTTTAATTGCAAAATACTGTCGTATTTAATTTTAATTATTATGATAGGCTAGTAAAACTCATAGATGTATCCAAAGGTCTCCCAGAAGAGGAACTCGAGAAAATGCTGGACGAGGATCTCCCGGACGACTTCAAAGGAGCTCCCAAACTGAAGGAGAAGGCTTACATCACTAGACAGAAGACTGTTCTAGAAGGTAAGCATTTTCTTCGTATAAGAGGTGTTGGTTTACATGACTAAAAACAAAATTGTCCCTTGTTACAACTCCAGAGAGAACTAGAAGTTGTATGCCGAAGCACTGGCGTACATTTCGTGGGATAACGAGGGTGGTTGAACAATTTTACATTGACCGTATTTTATAGCATGAAAATTATTATTTTACCATCAGTTTACTATATTTATCTTATTACGATTACGAACCTTCGACGCAGCCATGCTGTACATATATGAGCAACTAGCTCACCCGACACGTTGTCCTGTCCAAACAATATTCGTTCCAAAATCGCAAAAAAAAGTATTTTCAGTTTTTCCCGAATGTTGAAAATTTTCCATTTTTTTTTCCTTAAAACCTTATTCGGACGTTAGTGAGGAACATTAAAAAAAAAACGAATCAGTCGAGTCGTTCTTAAGAAGCTCGTTCGTTGTCCATCAGACAGCATTTCATTTTTATTTATATAGATACCTAGATAGACTACGGTATGTCTATTTTACCTTCCCGCTCTACAGAGAAAGGCGTGAACCACTTCGAAGTCCTGCCCTTGGACTGGATCATGGTGCGCCACATCAGCGGCATGCCCATCTACATGCACCGCGCGTCCAGGGTCTGCACGCTCTCCAAGCCTTACTTCCTCGGCAAGGGAAATACGAGGGTAACTACGCATCGAAAAGCCAAAAAATTTGTGGTGTTGAAATATGTATATGTAGATGAAGTCCAAGGACGATAAACGTTAGATTTATTACGCAACAGATTAGGGAAACTTATGTAAAATAAAGATTAAGACAAAGGTGCTCGAAGGACCAAAAACGGCATCCGCCTTTTCAGATTTTTTAGCAATCCTTTACTGCTCTAGGACTCACAGCTCGCAATAAATTAGTTTCTTTTTCCGCTCACTGGATGATCACCAAAAATACAAAATCGGAAAAACCAATCATATGATAAGAAAGTCAGTTAATTCGATCCGGCTGAAACAATCATTTATTTTCAGCGTCACGAAATACCAATAAGCGCCATACCATGTTTCGCGTACCGCCGCGCGCTTGAAGAGGAGGACAAGCAAAAAGAGATCGACAAGCGAATTGCCGAGCAGATCCGTACCGGCAACTGGGTCATCAACTCAGACGTGAAATCTGAGAACATCCAGGGTTGTAATGACGTCACTCGTGAGATTACAGAGTCTAACTATGAAGATACGTCGATTAAAGAAGAAGTTGCAGAAGTTAAAATGTGTCCATTTCCTAACGGCAAAGCTGGGGGAAGAGAAGAAGAAACGAAAGTTAATGCAAATGAAGAATCAGCTGTTGAGAAGCCTGAGGCATCATTTGAAAACAAGCCAGAAGTGACTGGTGATGACGATACGGCTAGCACGAGCGAGGCCGTGGTTATCAAAGAAGCTAATGTAGATGAAGAAGTCTCGCTGGCTCGGCAGCCTGTGGTATTGCCAGGGGGCATCGTGATGCCTCCCCCGAGGGTCGAAACCATCAACACCAGCTGGAAGACGCAGCATCTTACCGCTGAGCAGATCAATGAGTACTGCAGGCGGCTGTTCAAGTTCAAGACTGTAAATATTATGCATTTCAAGTGAGTGTTACCGGTTTGGAACTTACGCAGACGAGACAGTTCACGGCTCGTTTTTCCATCAAAATGTACAGTTGTACACCACAGTTTTTTTTGCGTTTTAGAATGGCAATAGCGGTCATTGACCCACCTACATTTATTTGACAGATTTTAGCATCTTTCATCTCTCGTGATCCTCAACATTTTCACTCATGGAGAATGATACTTACATAGTTTTGTTCGGGTTCCTACGAAGAGATAGGAAAAAGACTGACCACTATTACCATGCTTAAACGCAAAAACTACAGCTGGTCGGAGTTTCTTTTTGCTAGGAATTGACACTATTGACAGCTCACTCCATGCTCACTTAACCTAAGTTTTCACGGTGAGATGGTTACAGAATGGCACTGCTGTACCTATAATGCAAGATGACATAATGAAACAGACGCAAAAGTCTGTACTCTGTCGCTATGTAGACTTTGTGTCTATGTACCTAATAGTCCATATAAAAAAAATATATAGAAAACTCTTCTATACTTACTGTAAACACATATTTATATGATAAACTTTATGTGTACTTTCCAATAATTTACTAGTACGTTACGTAGGCATCGTAGCAGGTGGCGTGCGGTAGTTTGAGCCCCTACCCCCATGGGATGTATGTATGTATTAGTACAGAAAATATATTTGAAAATTCATGCATAATAGCAATAAAAACCCTAATAACATGTAGTTAAGAATAGATGTTACGTTTTACAGCTTCCTACTATTTTGCTGCACCCGACAGGGTTCATAATGATCTCATTAAACTTTAAGTTACACCAAAGTACAGATTGTAGAATGAAATAAATGATTGAGTATTGTTTGTGTAAACTTTTCAGTTGGACCCTTTATTTTAGTTATAAATTTTCGTAGGCGCTGGGCTGATCGCCGTAAGTACACCAAGGCAAGGAAGACTCTTCAGTACCCCACATTACCTGAGGGTACCAAACTGATCACCATTCCTGCTCAACCAACTGCGCCGGGAGAAGAGAATGCTGGTAAGTTCTTTACATTACTGGGGAGCGGAGTATGAATGTTTTGTAGATGATTTATTATGCCATGTCAAATTCTGTCGTATTACACACGTATAAGGGTCAGCGTAAGGACAAGGTATAAAAAAATAGTTATATAGTTTCCCTTACGACTCAACTGATTTCTAAAGTCCTCAATAATGATTAATCAATGTGGAGGCCTTTGCCCAGCAGTGAGACAGAAAGAAGGCTTATACACACATCAAAAGTGTCTAGGGATCAACATATATTTTTGCAATAACTTTTCTCCTGATTGATATTAATTAAAATTTTCTTTAAGGATTCATCAAATAAAGTGTTTTCGTTTGTCACAGTAACGATAAACCAAGTCACCTTTGCATTAATAAAGAAATTTGCCATTTTCCTAATAAAGGGATTTTTGACATTTGAACCACTAACACAAAAGTTCGAAAAAAAGACTGAAATAACAGTTTTCTTTAAAATTTTATTGGGTAACTTAAACAATTAATAATCCGTGTTTCTACCGCGAACACTAACAACACAAGAACATCGGTTTGGCATACTCAAAATGAGTTCATCCAAATCACGCTGTGGAATGGCCGCCCATGTTCGTTGCAACAACAAAAAAAGGTCTTCTTGCGACTGGATACCCTCCATATTCGGCAGAGCTCTTCTCTGTAGCATATCCCATGCATGCTCAATCGGGTTCAAGTCTGGCGACTGAGCAGGCCAGGGCAGGACATTGATGTTAGCTGCGGCGAGAGTCTGTCTTACAACTCTTGCGGTGTGCGGTCGTGCATTATCATGCATTAACTGAAATAAGGGACCGATTTGCACTTGTAGAGGAACGATGACGTCTGATACAATCGTCTCAGCATAAATTTGAGCGTTGAGGTTGCCTCTGATCCAAATCAACTCAGTTCTTCCGCCGATCCAAATACCCGCCCATACCATGATGGTTCCACCACTATAAGGATGGACTTCCTGGCAGGATTTTAATCGCTGTTGGCGTCCAGGGGTTCTCCAGTGTCGTCGTATACGTCTTGTATCCGGTCTCATACCAAAACGAGACTCATCAGAAAAGCACACGAAACGCCATTGTTCTTCTGCCCAATTTCTGTGTTCAAGAGCCCATTGATATCGAATCCTACGATTGTGCATTGCTATAGGTGGTACCCGTAGCGGTCTTCGGGAATGAAGGTTCACTTCATGCAAGCGGTTTCCGACTGTTTGGTCGCTAATTAAGTTCCCTGAAGAGTGATGAAGCCTCACGGCTAACATCATGGCGGTTATTGTTGGAGCTCTTCGAGTTAAGATTTGAATGTATCGGTCTTGTCTCCGTGTGGTGCAGCGATACCGTCCTCCATGGCGCTCAGCCACGGTACCAGTGCTTCGGTAACGTGTCCAAAGTCGACTGATAACACTCTGACTTGTATTCAGAGCTAAAGCCACAGTACGTTGCCGGGAACCAGCTTCTATCATTCCCACGGCTCTGAGCATTTCTTCCCTGCTTAAATGACGTCGCCGCTCCATAATAACGTTGGTTTTAATCAGTAGTAGGGAAACAGTAGCACTAATAATGTCTTCAATGCGTTGTATGTTTTTATAGGGAAAATATTGACAGCTGATTTTCATCTTTTACTCGAATTTGATTCACAGTTCCTGATTCAAATTATGAAATGCACCAAAAAGGATCCATATAAATTTATAAAATCATAAATTTATTACAAAGCCACATCTCAATCTCAAGAAATCCGCATAAAAATGCTTGATCCCTAGACACTTTTGATGTGTGTATATAAAAAAAAACTTGTTTAACTAGTTCAGAAACAGAATGTCCTAAGAATACAATATGTCGAATCAATAGTACTTTCAAATGTATTAACTTGGTAAAAAATACCTCTGTAATCGGACATTGGACATTCTAAATGAGTTGTGTATTATTGCAGCGGGCAAGACGAACAAACGCGACTGGGTGATGAACATGAACGGGCGCAGCTACCTGTCTGTCTTCCACGAGTACGTGCGCCGCGCGCTGCAGAAACAACCCGTCTACGAGTTCAGGCAGCTTGGTGAGTAAGCCTTGCACACTCTAAAACCCTAGTTTGTATGAGCTTATCTTCATCATCATTCAGCCAAAGGACATCGATACAAGCAACGGTTATGTGCGCAACGTTCACTAGGTCGTCGATCCACCCACGCTGCGCTATGGCTTAAAAAAAGAAATAAAGGGGCAATGAGGGCATGATAGGAACATTAATTTCCTTTTTACAACATACATTTAAAAGACCCGTTCATATGATACCAGTAATGCTAACTTCAAAGTATTCTGCTGCACGTCTTCTACGTATTTTATCAACTAGGCACATAAAAGGCACTTGAACGTCAAAAAAAGTAATTTAAAAAAATTAAACAGACTTCAAAAATAAATCAACTCAAAATTATGAAATAACTTTAATTTCGGAAGTCGGTGTCTTGGGATCTGTATTTTGGTTTTTTGCCACCGACTTCCGAAATTAAAGTTATTTCATAATTTTGAGTTGATTTATTTTTGAAGTCGGTTTAATTTTTTTAAATTACTTTTTATTTCGTAATTTTTAGTTTTTGCACTAGAATTTGACCAAGGTTTTGAGATGTTTTCCCTTTGACACTACACCCGTAGCTCGTATCAATACGCCAGGCCGTCACACTTTCACGTCTTAGTCCATATCTTGAAAATTACTGAATCGATTTTGATGAAACTTGCACTGTTCCCTAAGTTGAAGTAAATGTAAGCCAATAAAAAAGAATGGTCACGATCCGATTAATACTTACGGAGATATGCGTGGACAAACATACATACATACGTCTATGAAATTTTGTATATTTGTTTGGAAGCCTTAGTAGATTGTCATATGTGAATATAATGCAATTCCAATAATATTACATACATACGTATCGAATTGATAACCTCCTTTTTTTTGAAGTCGGTAAAAATTACAACAAAATAGAATTGATTCTAGTCGCCCATTCCAAAAGGTAGTTTTCGTATGGAGAAGAATGGGCAAGAAACTCTTTTAAAATGTTTTACAATATTTTGCATACATTAATTATATAATAATAATATGTGAAGACGATGCACCTAAAATAAAATTACTATACCACAATAGGTAAAAGAATTAAAAATGAAACCATGACATATAAATTAATTATCTGATAGATACATGGTGCTCACATATTTACAAACATGGTAAAAGTAAAAGATTTTCATTTAAATAAAAAAAATTACAAGTAATAAGCAGTGGTCGGAATAGGCTGACTATATTTACCTAAACTTCGGAAAACAGAGACAGAAAGTGGAGACTTCCTTACGACGACATTTTTTTCCCCGGAATTCGGGAAAAATCTTAAATAAGTTGAAAATAAGCTTTATTTAAGAGTAAACTAGTCGCGAGCTCGAACTCTCTGGTGGGCATGGCCAAAAAGCACGCTGACTCACCTGACTTCGTGTCTGACAGAGCTAATATGAAATTTTTATTGAAATGACATGCCACACAGAGAACGCCTCAACCCCGTACCAAGCGACCGTGTTCATCGGCGGCATGCAGTACGGCGTGGGCCACGGCTCCAGCAAGCGGCAGGCCAAGTCGGCCGCCGCGCGCAACTCCATACACATCCTCATCCCCGAGATGAAGGACGAACTCGATGCGCATGCGCCGCACCACGCGCCCTCCAGCGACCAGAATGAACCTGACTTCAATGTAAGTACCAGTTTTATCTAGTGATAATAAATTCCCGAGAATGTTCTCCTAGCGAGAACTTTGCTGTTAAGCTCTCGAGAATATTCTTTTGCAAGATTTTTACGAGAGTAAAAACAGTGGATGTATTGTATCGATCTATTTTTGAATTCATCTGAACGCTTTCCGAAGTTGATATCAAAATAATCTACTCCACAGCTTAAAATTCGGTAAATTCTCCTGTGCGAGAACATTCTCGAGGATATATCCAAGAAAAATCTCATAACTTCTCTTCATCATCGTCATCAGAATTTATCCGAAAGTACGCAAGCAAAGCGTTGTATTCCAGCAAACGCGTAAGCGCTGTGATTGGTTCTGGTGCGCGGTGGCCTTTTCTGCAACGCCCACCGCGGTAAACATTTGCGTGGTGCCATTTTTGAGCTTCAGTTACATTTCTTGACTTTTATTATTCGTAGCCTCAGATTGTGATTTAGTGTGTCACGGAATTATGGTTCTGGTTACCTTAAGTTTTTTTTTTTCACCAATGCAGTATTGGCCAAGATATGTTTAGAAAATAACTACATATCAATTAGAAAGTCACATTGGTACAGTCAACAGCAAAAGTAGATGATCAAAGTCAGAAATTCAATACTAATGAACGGAGTTCGCGTCAGAACTGTGTGGCGTCGAAGTGATTCAAAAGTATTCTACGTAGTAAGTATTCTAAGTAGTAGTACTTCGACGCCACACAGTTCTGACGCGAACTCCGTTTATTAGTATTGAATTTCTGATTTTGATCATCTACTTTTGCTGTTGACTGTACTTGCCCGGTACTTTGAACCACTTGGCCATCACGACTTGTTCAGTCTTCTGTATGTATGGACGATTTAGTACTACTGGTATAAAATAACCGGTCAAGAGCGAGTCGGACTCGTGCACCGAGGGTTCCGTACAAATTTGTAGGTATGTAGGTAACTACAAATTTATGGTTTTCGGGTTTTTTTCCTTTACTTGAGGTACATGACCTTGCTTCTTGCCAAATTTCATGATTCTAGGTCAACGGGAAGTACCCTATACATTTTGATTCCCTTGACAGTGTCGAAATATACGTTTTTTGTGTCATAATCCGTACCTTTTTTCACGTTAACTTAGAAGTTTGATTTTTGCACAGCTTCAAGGGACCGCAGACTTGAGTAATGGTTTTAATTTCAACTCGATACCTCCACGCGTTCCCGAGATAAAGGGTCTTGACAGACAGACGGACGGACGGACAACAAAGTGATCCTATAAAGGTTCCGTTTTTTCCTTTTGAGGTACGGAACCCTAAAAACACCAATCGTTTATTAACATACTGTATAATAATTCTAATTCCTCAATGCTTGGACAAATGGTGAGTAAAATTATGTATTCCACAGTTTTTGAAATCACCTACCATTGTCTCTGCATCACCCAAAAGGTCAACCTAAGTAAGGCATTTTGACTCCTCAAATCTACTTGCACACAAGTACTTCACACATAAATAAAGAAACATAACAGCAACTTAGATCAATAGACTATTAAACAGTACATTGAAGAATGGAAACTACATAGTAGGGTAGGTTACTATACTACTGCGAAACAATCCCATTTCTGGAGGAAATTAATTTCCTATACTATATCTTGAGGAATGTTATGTATATCTACATATTAATGTGGATGTCTTTAGAAGTACAGGAAATCCAAATAAATGTGTATGAATTATGTGAAAGATGATATGGTGAGATGTATGAAAGAAGAAGGCATGCTGCACCAACCCCAAATAAATTTAAACAACCAGCGTGACCCAAACGTAATATAAATTAATGTATATTCGACCTTAAAAAAAAAAACAAAAGTTTATACACCTGTTAGGGTTAATGGATGGAACACCAAAGGAAAAACCGTTCTAAGGATTCCAATAATACGTTTATTAATCCTTTTAGATATACATTGGAAGGTGTGTTTACTAATATTACGTGAGACGTGTGTGTAATCCCACACAAGGCTAAGAGAGTAGTTCAGTCATATATGACAAGATTCTAAGGTTAATTCTAGGGTTCCATTTTCGTCCCCTGGACCGGGACCCTATTGACGAGAATTTGCAGTTGTGTTGCCAGTTCTTCGACTTCGTGGGCATCGAAGACCCGCGCATCACGGAGTTCTGCGCCGCCACCTGCGAGCCGTCGCCGCACGCCATCCTGCGCACCTGTCTGCTGAGGAACTTCGGAGCCGGTGACCGGCATATACATACTGAGGTGAGGATTGATCCGTTGTAGAATTAATAAAAAATTTGGAAAATCCTAAAGTACACAGCTCATATAATGCTCATTTGATCGTATAAAAAACCATGAATCAATATGTGCAAGGTGGTTGTACAGTTAGGGAAATGTTTTATTGTTGACTAAATTATCTATCAACATAAAATTTCAGCATATTCAAATCGTTACTGTAATTCTTTATCAATCGTATGAAATGGCTTTATCCTGTATAATTTACAGTAATATGTCAATCTGCTAAACAATCGTTTTCTCTGACATGGTTTGAGTAATTGCGCAAGCTTTTGCGCATCGGAGACCGGCTCAATCATTTATTGGCAATCCTGTGCTCAAAAACTTAGCATTTATTAAAAAAAAACGTGCTCTCAGTTTTGGCTATTATTTTATGACTAGCTGCACTCCGCAGTTTCACCCGCATAAGTGTCGATCCCGTGGGAATATCGGATTAAAAAGTAGCCTATATGTTAATCCAGGGTGTCAGCTACCTCCATATAAAATTTTATCAAAATTGATCCAGCCGTTTGAGCGTGAAGAAGTAACAAACATATAAACACACCCCCACACACACTCACAAACTTTCGCCTTTATAATATTAGTGTGATGCCACCGGCTTTCTTAATGAAGTTAGCAGCCCCAAGAACAGCAGAGTTCCTAGATATGACTATGTTACAAGCACCATTTGTAATTGAGTAAAATAACAATTAATAACTTGAATGTACAGATGAAGAAGCTGGAGTACCAGAAGATCGAGCTGACCATGAAGGTGGGCAAACACACCGCAACCGTCGTCAGCAAGAACAAGAAGACTGCCAAGCAACGCGCCTCGCAGGCCATACTGCAGGTAACGTGCATCCTACAGGTTGTACTGTCCAGTCCTTTGCCCACGTTCACACTCCGTTAAACTGTACGATATTTTACAGTATAGGGCTCGTTGTACAGTCACGAGCTTAAGTATGTATACACTTGGCTTTATTCAAAGGCAATTTTCTCCTTTATTTTTTAATGAAATTTTATGTTATTACGAACATAGTATTTTCGAACTCGTAGGTTTATGTAAAGTGTCGTATTTCAACGTTGCATTCGTCATTTCAGGAAAAAATCGCAATTGAAAGTTGCCAAGTGGTGGATATTAGTGCTCGTGACCGTGACACGATTTATTCTTTACGGTACAGCGCGCTAGCCGCACCGCAGAATAATCGTGTGAGCTTGTATATGACACTTGACACGGCAAACCACCGGTTTTAAGGTATACGGCGACGATTCCGTGCCATATATTGCTGCCGTGACGTCAACAAACTTTCATAGTGATCCATACAACACTGATGAGTGATGACCGTGCCTACACACGGCGAGAAGAGCGAAGTATTTCACGACAAAAAAAACGTGTGTGTACAATGGCTTTTATGTTGGGATCAAGCGGCAGGTTTGTGTGAAAAAATAAATCTTCGACCTCTTCCTTCCATTCATTGTTTTTGGCAATTAGTTTTTGTACGTTCGGCCGATTATTCGTATTCAGCAAAACCCGTATTCGACCCATCACTACTAAGAACCATGAATGAATAATAGCAACAGTTTAGACTAATTTGGTGTCAAGTTTCATAATAAGAAGATATTCCTATACGGCTAGGGGAAACTCTTCACCACAAGGATCTTTTAAAAGATCAAAAGATTTTGCTTAAAACAGGATTGATTGAGGTAATCACAACCCTCTCCTTTCCTCAGGCCCTGCACCCCCACGTACGTTCGTGGGGCTCGTTACTCCGTCTGTACGGCTCCCGCTCCGTGAAGAGCTGCAAAGAGAAGAAGCTAGAAGAACAGCAGATCACCCTCTTACAAGACCAGGCGCGCCACAACGAACCAAACTACGCTGTCCTGGACAAACTGCGCAACGAGATGAAGAAGCTGCGCGAGAGAGATGACGCTGTGGTACCTATTGGAACGTTGTTGGTACATGAAGACCTGCCTACGCATTCTGGATCTAATCTGAACAATGTTGATCTGTAAGGAGTTGGTTGTTTTATGCTTCGGCTGCTTTGTCAAGGTTCGTAATAGTTTTTTTTTGTTGCTTAAAAAACAAATATGTAAGGGACCTCGTGCACTACGTGCTCACGACCACGGCCAGGGGCCGCAGACCAAATGGCCTGCTCTCGTATTAAAAACTATTAAAATCATGTTGTAATCTCATCTCAGCGACGATAAATTCAATTCAATTCTTTATTGCATTCACATTTGTTTTACCAGATCTTACAAATAATTACAAGTCAACATAGAACGTCGATCACAAAAATTTTATTATATAGGAGGTTTGGAAACTGGATACAAAGCCGTAAGGGGGTGATAGTTGACACCATTTAGAGCATTTTGAGCCATACATGTCTTAGACTTAGACGAAGTATATTTTTTTTCGCCGTTAAAGTTGGTATGTTATTTTTACAAAAAGTTTGCAGTTCAAAATATAAAAAAAAACAGAGGTATTTCGTCAGACATGTATGGCTCAAAATGCTGTAAATGGTGTCAACTATCACTCCCTTAAAGCTTTGCACTCAGCTTCCAAACACCCTGTATATTAATAGTAACATATTTTATTAAAATTCTTTTTTCTTTCTTCTCAAATACTTGTCAAAAATTTATTTAAATTAAAACTATTTTAACAGATTGAGACTGAGATTGGAAAGCGAACGTTCTTAGGAATACGGGAATTGCTTCTCTGGCTAAACTATAGATACTAAATACGCATCGGGCACTTGCCTGCCCGACCGGCCAGTTGCAGCCATACTTTATTATGAACGTCCACATCTTGGTTACAGATTTAATGTGCGAGGTCCCTAAAAAGGAAAGGTTTGTGAACAAGTAAGAAATAATAGTAGTAATCAGGGTAGAGGCAGCGGGGCAATTGCGAAACACATTGTCAATCGGAATCGGTTTCATTTTGACAGTTCACCAACATTCATTGCGTTATTTGCGTTGTCGAGCAGACACCTTTTTCGAACAAACGGAGCAATGGATTATAAATAAGCTTCAAAACGATTCAAATGAGAGTAATAGTGTGTTACGCAATTAGGGTGCTGGTTCTTGTTGCACGCCTCACCCCCTGGGGACCGATGTACTGCTGTGCTACTACCTCACCCCCTGGGACCGGTGGGGTGAGGCGTGTACAGTACTGCTGTGCTACTACCTCACCCCCTGGGACCGGTGGGGTGAGGCGTGTACAGTACTGCTGTGCTACTACCTCACCCCCTGGGACCGGTGGGGTGAGGCGTGTACAGTACTGCTGTGCTACTACCTCACCCCCTGGGACCGGTGGGGTGAGGCGTGTACAGTACTGCTGTGCTACTACCTCACCCCCTGGGACCGGTGGGGTGAGGCGTGTACAGTACTGCTGTGCTACTACCTCACCCCCTGGGACCGGTGGGGTGAGGCGTGTACAGTACTGCTGTGCTACTACCTCACCCCCTGGGACCGGTGGGGTGAGGCGTGTACAGTACTGCTGTGCTACTACCTCACCCCCTGGGACCGGTGGGGTGAGGCGTGTACAGTACTGCTGTGCTACTACCTCACCCCCTGGGACCGGTGGGGTGAGGCGTGTACAGTACTGCTGTGCTACTACCTCACCCCCTGGGGACCGATGGGGTGAGGTGTGTACAGTACTGCTGTGCTACTACCTCACCCCCTGGGGACCGATGGGGTGAGGTGTGTACAGTACTGCTGTGCTACTACCTCACCCCCTGGGACCGGTGGGGTGAGGCGTGTACAGTACTGCTGTGCTACTACCTCACCCCCTGGGACCGGTGGGGTGAGGCGTGTACAGTACTGCTGTGCTACTACCTCACCCCCTGGGACCGGTGGGGTGAGGCGTGTACAGTACTGCTGTGCTACTACCTCACCCCCTGGGACCGGTGGGGTGAGGCGTGTACAGTACTGCTGTGCTACTACCTCACCCCCTGGGACCGGTGGGGTGAGGCGTGTACAGTACTGCTGTGCTACTACCTCACCCCCTGGGACCGGTGGGGTGAGGTGTGTACAGTACTGCTGTGCTACTACCTCACCCCCTGGGACCGGTGGGGTGAGGCGTGTACAGTACTGCTGTGCTACTACCTCACCCCCTGGGACCGGTGGGGTGAGGCGTGTACAGTACTGCTGTGCTACTACCTCACCCCCTGGGGACCGATGGGGTGAGGTGTGTACAGTACTGCTGTGCTACTACCTCCCACTTCTATGTCGGCATTGTTATACTAGTGTAATATTTAAGGATCTAGTTTATTTACACATAAAAGAGACCACTTCTAGTAAACAAGTTTCGCACTAACTGTTAAGGAGATAGATATTTAATCCATATCGACAATCATACACTAAAACTATTTAAATATTTATGAATTTTTCAAACAATTTAAGAAAGAAATAACGATTTTTCGCTTTAAAAAACACAAATACAGCTAAGAACAAGTTCGTATGAAAGCATTATTAAGCATTACCTTTGTACCTATTTTTCTGTTCTGTTTTTTCTTGTCTGTTTATATATGCGTGTACATAAATGGTTAAATAAATAAATAAATTATTGCTGTAACTACAATAACTATACACTTCACTATCAATTGACATCAATATTTTTAAAACGTATCCATTATTATATCTACTAGGATTATATCACAATTGAAATTTATATTTGTACTTAAGTATTTTAAATTTTAAGTACTGATGACGGTTAAAAGTTAAATATCAATTAATTATAACAACATTGTAAAGTGGTATAAAAACAGAGAATATTTGTTCAGGAACTGACTAGAATTGGGTGTCAGTTGTCAGTTTTGTATTGACAAAAAATTTATTTATAGATTCCGACTAATGGTTAACTTTAGTCGGAATTTATAATAAACTTTTCGTCGGTTATCAAAAAAAAATCTGTTGTTTCATAGAAAAGTGGAATACCTACAATTAAAATGTACTGAACAGCTGTAATATTTTTTTAATAAATGTCGATAATTTTCAATGACACACAGTGACAGGTTGTGCATCTGAACATAATTAGCCGCAGCCAACTAGCTTTTCAGTTAACTGCCTAGCTTTTCAATAAATCAATCGCCAATTTAAATTTCTGGGCTAGGCAAGTAGTTATACGTTAGAGATCCAAGTCATTTGCCTTATTGCCTAGCAGTTTGATTGAATGGCTGAATATCATTTAGACCGTTAGTTGAATGGCGCCGTTTAGTTAAAAGTTACAATTAATTGAAAGGCTAATAATAAGCTAGTTGGCGGCAACACGTACATTATATCTATAATCTGGCGTCTAAATGACTACGAAAACTGTGTTTACTAATATTAGAACTCAATGTAAAGAGGAGAGTCAGTTATAGTCATAGTGTCTATATTGGACCACTCGTTTTTTCGGGCAGATAATTAGATTAATTCTTTAGTGATCTAAGATTTTGTTTTTGGGAGTTCAAGAGTCTATATAAGCTTAAGCTTTGTAATAGATTATGTTTTTATGTGTGCTATGTGCGATATTCATCCTAGTCTTACCTACTACCTGATGTGGGCTATCTGACGAATACTGCCTCAACTTGAATTCAGAACCTTAGTATAATTATGTTTTTCAACCAAACTCAAGTCGCTAAAGTAGGAATGAGTGTCAATTATTTAAGATTCTGAACTCAAGTAGTTTAGTATGATTTTACTAATTTATTTTGTGCCTTATTTTTACTTCTCGATGTTTATTCGCATTCGAGCAGCGATGTTCAACCGTTCGCATCGTGACGGTCTAACATCGTGGAAATGTCACCAGACAGTAGTTACAAGTATTCCTAGTAACGATAGAAGTGGGGCATCAAAGACTTGTGTGTTACAGCGTTTGTCCACCGCCACTGTCAACAAGAAACGCGATTATTCGAACCGAATGTGACGTCCTGTTGACGGACGTGCGGTGGACACGCGGTTATAGTAAATGTATCGCTACTTCGGCGACGTCATCTCGTTTTCGTTGACCTGGCGGTGGACAAACGGCCTTACGGTAAATATGCGAATCGGACACAGGGTCGCCCGGTCGGTTGCCTTCTCTAATTATCTACTAATGTGTGAACAGAGTGTCTTCCTCTGGCGTGAGAATTAAGGCAAGGTGGGTTAAGGCTTTATCTGAAGTTCAAAAAATCTACTTAAACCATTATGCTTTTAACGTGCTCCAGTATGTAATTGCAATAATTAAATATTATTTGTCATTTTAAGTACCTATATTTTTATAGATTTTGTGTGTGACATTTATGTTACAAAATTAGGATTAGCATTATACTTTGTGAGTAATACTTGTTAGATTAGTGGGGCCTATCAGAATAGGAACCTGGTAGGCCATAGTGTGACGATTGTGATGAATCAAAGATGCCTAATTCATGACTGCTTGATGACTGTTCAAAAGTTAATACAATAACATCCAGAATGTTATCCTTATTGCTGTATAATTTTTAAATTAGTGTAGGTTCCTTTTGTGCAATGTTCTAATAGTCTAAATGGAATGCATCAGTGTAATATTAGTCTAACGACTAGCTTTAAAATGTATCTGAATAAATAGAACAAAAAAAGGGTTATAAAATGAAGTTATAATGTCATAGGTAGGTCATATTCCCAAGTCCATCGCATATTTATATCGGTCTAAAAATTAAATGAATAGACGCAAAATAAATCTTCCAACACAATACAAAATAATTGAAGAGTGTGAATGTGACAAAGTTATTGATCAACTTACCTTTATTAAATTTGCTCAAATTTAGTTTTATTCACTGGTTTTCTTTTAATGTGGATGAAGTAGTGAAGCCCGACCATCGATCTCAGATTCAAAACTGACTAAAGGCTGACGCGACGGACGGCGGAGCAGAGTATTTTAAATTTACCAACGTAAATTCGTACGTATAATGGTAACAAGATATAGATTCTAAAGCTCCGAGACCGACCACGGAGCGGGGACCAGGGGGATTTCTCTCTGCGGTATTGATGAGCGCGCCGGAGGTTACCGCGGCGGGATGCGAAGGCATGCGGCGGGATGCGAAGGCATGCGGCGGGATGCGAAGGCATGCGGCGGGATGCGAAGGCATGCGGCGGGATGCCCCGGAGTCCGCCAGCATACGATAGCGGGATGTCGCGGGATGCTAAAACTTGCGTTTTTTGTGTTTAGGTTCTGTAAGCCCCTTAACTCCTTGTTTAATAAACTAGAACATTAACCCACTTGCAATTTTGGTTGGATATAAAAAATGCATTTTAAAAAGCCAGAAAAAATAAAAGCAATAAATTATGACTATGATAAAAAAAATGTGTTCTTTACATTGTTTATGGTCTAAGCGTTCTTTTGCAAATATACAGGGTTATTGGTAAAACATTAACAACCTCTTAAGAAGTCATTGTAGGTACTCATCATTATGAACAACTTTTACTATGGGAACAGACTTGAAATCGCAAAAAAAAAATCAGCTGATCCCTACATTTTGGCGAGTTATACGAACATAAATGTAGGGAACAGCTGATTTTTTAGTACCACTAGGTACCTACTTACTTGGTTTTGAACTGTTTGTGGTACTATAATGAACTATTTTAAGTGAATGAATTATGTTAGTGAATTATGTCTATAAAATGTTAGCTAACATATTTTAAGATAAGGACAATATAAGGGATTAGATGTGTAGAATTTAAATCTAATTGTCACCCATCGTCAACCTCTTACGGTCGATGTCGATTTAGATCAGATAAACACAAAATCCGAACAAGATAATTATATTTTCGATATTTTAGAATAGATAGAACTACGAAGGAATCATCTTTCCCTATTTAAACAAAGATAATAATAATAATAATAATAATGTACACACGGCAACACATCTCAGACATCACATTTCCAGTTTTAGCTGACCTCTCACTGTATGGTTTTTAGTACAGAAGTCAGATTAAACTGGTTATTGTAGCCTGATGAGGAGCTGTGCGTACCTACATTCGTCCGTTTGGTCTGAACCCATCTTGACTCGTTGACTGTGTATTTCTAAACCCACGTACCTACAGACGTGTGTAATGTTACGCGAATTGTGCGTTTGGAAGGCACTATAAGTATTAACTTCATGTAATACTCGTATCGCAGTTCGCGCTGGTTCATCGAGGGTTCTAGTGCCTAAGTCCGTCAATGAAGATACGGGCCTGTCCGAAAGTAATTGATAACAAGAGTCAAATTAAATTTTACGGGCTGAAAAATGCATATCGGCAGCAGCCACAACTGTCTAAACGTGTTGTCATTTATTATTAGTTCGGGCCCGAACTAATCATAATTATGTCCGTAAGTGACACTGAGTAGGAAACATCCGTAACAGCAGCCGAAACTTCGGAATTCGTGCAGCGCCAGGGTAGCCCGCGAAATTCATTTTTTTTAGGTTTTTTACAATTTGCTGGTCAGTATTAAGTTGTACGTTGATTAAAATATGATTCGCGGCCGTAACAAATATGTATTTACAGAATTATAATCATTAAAGTCATCAACACAACTCTCTAAGACCATGTAATCCCCAAGAATGACTATTTCATGAAATCTTGACATTTGGGGATTACATGGTCTTAGAGAGTTGTGTCTCACTTCATAGGTTTTAGTCGCCGTCGATGAACAAAATGATCGGTTTCGGTGGCGCGTATAGGTACCCCCGCATTAGAATTTTGTATTTGGGCTGATGCTCCATTGACGAGAATAAGTATTTATTGTGTTTTTGATGAAAATGTTGTTTTAGTTCAATATCAGATTTGGTGCCACCAACTGCATCAGGCATTATTGCTTGAAAAGTAAGCTAGTTTTTGTTTTTTTTTTTTTTGGAATCGACTCCTCAAGCCCTTTACTTTGATACCCCACATAGTAATGGTCCAATTTTTTTTTCAAGACATTATTGTCGTCTAAAATCCGCAATTTTCACTTTATAAAAAACAAAACTAGCATAAAAACCTTTGCGCGACCCAAACGAGTCGATAGGCACCTCGTGTATTAAAATCCATCCGGCCGTTAGGATGCTTCGAGGGTACCCATTATAAGGAATTCCGTATACATACAAAAATACATAATTATGTAGATAAGTACAATACGACTACGACCGACGTAACTTGGCGGGTCTGAGTATAGCCTTTGCGAACTTTCGCGCATGTTCTCTCACTCGCAATCGCCTCATTTGGTTCCTAAAAAACGTTCGTGTTCAGCCTTCTGCGCGAAGTCAAGTTACGTCGCGGTCGGTCGTATTGTAACTACGCATAAAACATAACCCTGTTCTGTCACGTAGTCGGGTAAAATCACGGAATAGAAAAAACAAGTGGAAGTGCCACGCAGCTATCGCGCGTGTGTCACAATTATGCGGAGCTTCGCAACACCGGCTCTGAGGCGGCTCAATCGCGATTAGCTACTTGCTGTGATAGGACGTCTCGAACGTAACGAAAAATATTACAAACATGCCTTATTGTGCAATTTTTACATGCAAAAACGATAGCAGGACAAAAAATTTATCTTGCGGAGGTGTATCGTATCACCGGTAAGTATAAAACTATGATATATTTCAATAAAATTGTTTTTATTGACAAAACCATATTTATTACTTTGTTGCGAACTAAAAACTACCTTATGTCCATTGTTCAAAGTCTAAATCAACTTGCTCGCTGTCTTGAATATCATCGTATACATTCTAGAAAGTTCGACGCTACTCGATTAGGGATGGGACACATTCAAATAGTTCGGTATCGATAAAACAATAAAATGTGTATATAAAGTGAAACGTTATACGTTACCATGACATATTATGAGTGATCGGAATAGGTAGAGTTAATTTGCCTAAAGTTCGAGGAACATAGACGAAAGTCGGAGACTTCCTTACGACTAAAATGTTTTTTCGGGACTAATGTCGGGGTTTCGGGACATCACTTAAGTACATTTAATATTAATGTTATTAATAGGGTACAGTAATTGAATTCATTTTCATTTTTAACCGACTTCAAAAACAAGGAGAACATTCGCAATAACCAGTAGATACGTTTTCTGTTGTTATTAATTCAGGTAAAGAACTGGGTCCGGTTGGAGTGTAGCCAGGGGCACTGGCGCGAGGACTTAAAAACATTTCGTTTTTTTTTAATGTCCCAATTTTATTGCAGTTTTGAAGTAACCTTGACCATAGAAACTATTTAGGTTCTAAGAAGCATGGTCCTACGACGCACCGTTTCCGAGTTATGGGCCTCCGAATTTTATTTTATATAAAACGCTCTATATTTCCAAAATGGTGGCTCGGATGAAAATCTTTTCTGGAAAGAAATTGCTGCTCTAGTCGAAAACCATGAGGACCACTGACGTAAAAAACCCGCGAAATATTGAAAAAAAAAAACGTTTGAGAATTTTTTCCAAATATTTTGTCAATCGAAAATTTTTATTCAAACAGTTGTTTTATATTTTAGTCCGTGCTCAAATGTTGTACCTACTCGCAATCCTGTCGTTAATATTCAAAACAAGAACAGAAACAGGAAATGAATTCGATAGTTGTTTTACTTTATTGATTTTAGTTGTAATTTAGTAACGTGTTTGAAACCCGGGACATTAGTCCCAAAAAATATTTTGTCATAAGGCATCTCCACTTTGTCTCTGTTCTTTTTCGAATTTTAGGTATTTTATTAAACAAATATGTTTTATTTCAAGGGCAATAAATATTTTAAATTCACTATTTATCGTTTCATTTTACCTTTTATACTAATCAGACTTTGGTCCATTACATAAGATTTTAATTATTACATTGTACAAATATCGACATTAAATTATCGAAATCTTGTCCACATCCCTAGCTGAGTAGCAAAATAGATAACAGGTGCATACGAATATGACATCTATTTCAATGACGTTAGCGTGCTAAAAAGAGTAACTTAGTACAGCGCCCTCTAGCGTTGAGTAGCTGAACTCGTTGTAGATTGCTCGAATTTGATTGATACATGGAAAAATGTGCTTCATTGATTTTGACATGTAAAATAAAAACAACATTCACTAGTTGTAATAAGACTTAATTTTGAACAACAATAAATAAACTTTTCGCCAAAGTTGCATTTATAATAAGTAGCCAATCATATCATCGTTTTCTGTGTATTGAAATGTTTATTTTAATTTGCAATTGTGTGAGTTTGGCGACACTGGTTCCCGTACTAAGGCCCACTTGCGCCAAAAGTTGAGTTAAATTGGGTAACTCCGAGTTTAGTAACTCTGGGTTAAAGTGTAAAAATTTTAACTTAACATTGTATTGCGCCAGGGGAAATTAACCTTAGGTTAACTAACCTTTTGGTTTTTTATTTTACGCTGGTATCATTACATTATTCATTCTATTATATTATCCGGCAAAATATGAATGAGCGAATGATGACCGAAACATGTATACTTGTCTCTTTTGCGCTACAGTATTTTGTATATAATTATCTCCTTACTTGAACTTGACACCGACTTTTCATTTTGATCATTTGTTATTTAAAATTAATCATTGTCATTTTCACGTTGCGCGTTAGAAATAGAAAGATAACCTAAACGAATTCTTTTATCACAACTGTTTATTTTCTTCAGAGCACGGATTTCACGCCGTGTAGTATTACATATTTTATTAGTCCGTGTTTTGGAGAGTGATTTAATTGTAATATTTGTGTTTGTGCGTAAGTCGCGAGCATGGAAAAGAAAAACCGTTTACGAGGGCCTAATTTCACAAAGAGTGACAGTATATTGCTGTGCGATATAATAAATAACTTTAAAGATATCATAGAATGTAAAAAAACCGACGGAGTCAATCTTATGGAAAAACATAAAGCCTGGCAGGAAGTGGTAAAAACTTCCAACCGCTACGAGTAGTCTCTATAGTTTGTTGTTACAAACGAACATAACCTCAAAGAAATAATTTTGACATTACTAACCCGGAATTAGTGACGTAACCCTCCAACATTGCTGGGTTAAAAATTTAACTTTGAGTTACCTACTAACTCTGAGTGGCGCAAGACGAAATTATAATTTAACTCTAGCGTGGACGCTAACTCTGAGTTAATTAATATAACCCAGCCTGGCGCAAGTGGGCCTTAGGAAGTCTAAGGGCACTTCCACTTGTTTTTTCTATTCCGTGGGTAAAATAGTGTATGACACTGCACATAACTCTAGCTATTGCCCGGTTATTTAGGGTCAGTTCACACCGAGACGCGACGCGACGCGCAGTTTTCAAGATAGAAATACAATTACAGACCTTATCTACTACACAAAAGGTACACGATTCAGTGAGCTACGCCGCGCGGCCGGCGCCACGCTGCGCCGCGCAGCTCGACGTAGTAGACACTGAATTGTATACCTTTTAGTGTAGTAGATAAGGTCTGTAATTGTATTTCTATCTTGAAAACTGCGTGTTGCGTCTCGGTGTGAACTGACCCTTAGCAGTTTCATAAACTACTAATTCTAAAACGAAAACATCTGTTTAGTCTTGAAAATTATTCTTCAACTATAAATTAATTATTATTTTTTGAAGGATAAAAAACCTGATTAAATATCAAATTACCTAAATCTTGAAACGCAAATAAATTAAAGAAATTAAATAAAAAAACTAAGGAGTCCCTACAAAAAGCATGAAATAAAAAATTAAATTTAAAAACCCGGTTCACAAAAAAAAAAATGAAATAAAAAAAAATTAAGAATCCCTACAAAAAGCATGAAATAAAATTTTAATTAAAAATAAATTCATATGGAAGTCGGGGGACCGTTCCGTGGAACACCTTCTATTCTAAGAGGTCCACCGACTTCCATATGAATTTATTTTTCGATTGATTCCGACTAATTGGCGACTAAATATGGGAGAAAACAGATCTTCGCTAGGTGCCCTAGTTTTTGAGATATAAATATGTCCGTGACTACCGCCGGACCACCAACGCCAATCGCTTCCATATTTTGTAAATAATTAGTACTCAATTGGTACTAATTAGTACTCGAACCACAAAATTGGTACCTTAGTAGTTTTCGAGAAAATCGACTTTGGATGTGGTCCGGTCGGTGAAATTAAGTTGTGCTTGTGAACAAGGGAATCGGCGCCATTACCATTGACAACTTAATTTGGTCGGGTTATACGCGGAGATTTAGTATGGAAAAGTAATGAAAGCTAATTTCTCTTAAAATACAACACTTAGGAATCTGAATTTTTGGTCGCTATAACTTCTTTATGGGTACAAATTTTTGTATAAATTTGGGAAGAAATTACCGAGTTTTTAATAGGGAAATCTTGAAATGAAAATTTGGCACCGTGACTACCGCCACCCCACCAATGGCATGGTATATCTCGTAAACTACTGGAGTACTAGTTTCGAATTTTGGGTACTAATTTTATCTTGCAGGGTACTAATTTTTTATGTAGGTTTGAGGAAAGCGACAAGCTTCTCTAACTTGGAATCAACATTCAAAATCGTGGTCCTGCTGAACAATTGCGAGAAAGTTATCATCGTTGATTTCTCGGTAAATACAAATGTTAGAGTACTGTTTTTTTTACGAAATAAATCATATTTATGGGCACTAATTATTTGTATACTTAGAATAGCTGTAGCGTGCCCCCTTTTTCGGCGCTCATGGTGGTCCTGCTGAAGGGAGCGTGACTACCTTCAAAGTCGATTTTCTCGAAAACTACTAAGGTACCAATTTTGTGGTTCGAGTACTAATTAGTACCAATTGAGTACTAATTATTTAAAAAAAATATGGAAGCGATTGGCGTTGATGGTCCGGCGGTAGTCACGGACATAAGAGGGATAAACTTTCCATTAAGTTACAAGGATTTGGAAGTTCATATTTTTTTTGTAGTTAGTACTCATAAATAGAAATCTTTTTACAAAGTTTCCATACAAATTGGAAAATATCACGCCATTTGCAAATTTTTAGGCTCAACTCACACCAAAAGAGCGGCGAAGCGCCCTGTAGAGAAGGCGCGCGGATTCCAGCGACTGCCCGAGAAGACGCTGGAATGCTCGAGAAGTCGCGGGAATCCGCGCGCCTTTTCTTCTTTCATGTGTTTATCGCTGTAATGCCTTGATTTGATATTGTATAGGCAGTCGTACATTTGCACCAAATAAATAAACTTTTCTTCATCCATTTCCATCACTTTTGTATTCGTTGCACTGCAAGGAATGAATGCGAATGCCAGCGCGCAACAGACGCGCGCAGGGAGCGGGCGCGAGGGGCGGGATATTGCCAGCGGCCGCTCGAGCATTCTCGGGACTTCCCGCGCAGTCGCACGGCTAATTCGCTGGAATTCCAGCGGCGCGGCTGGCATCCGCGCGACTCGTTCGGTTTCTCATGCGATAATAAGTATTATAGTAATGAAAATAAAGTTAAAAGTCATAGGACACTGAAACTGCGATCCGCTTCGCCGCTCTTTTGGTGTGTTGAGCCTTAACAGCTGGTCGGTCGGCCTTAGTGCTTAGACCTTAACTCGGGGAGCGGAGGTTAAGTAAAATAAATAAAAGCAAAATTTGGACTTTTGAATTTTTATTATTAGATTTACACTGTCATTTACAATAAATTTCCATGTAGTTGGAGGACATAAATCAATATTGCATAACACTAAGGCTAATTGCATTAGTATTTTTGTGGATAAATTAACAAAATATATGCAATATTACAAATTCAAATAAAATAACGCTAATATCTTACTCGGGCACGCACTTGCTCCACGCCGCTATGCCACACTACAATTTGGAGTTCAGCGAACATCGGCCAGATATTTAGTTAACAGGTATCGTGAAGATGGAATGTCTTCGAGTAGGCATTACTGTCGCGGTCGCGGCCGTCCGCGACGCGCATCAAATAAATAATTTCCCCAAGTGCATTACCTTAACCTAGCACAACTTTTAGAACTACTGTTTGTCCTGTAAAATCGTAAGAGATGTAGCGCTACAGCAATTTTCGAGAACTTGCGAAATTAAAAAAAATAAATTAAAATATACAAAATCTCTATCACAATACTCGTAAGTAATTAAAGCAATTCAAATGTGAATACTCCAAATGTTGTAATACGAACGAAGCGCGGGTACATCGACATGTCTTTAATTCTATTTAAGCTCAGCCACGGTCCGCCGAGGCGGCGGACTGACGACTTGCGGCGCGAGCGGTGTTGTGACGACTCGCGAGCGCGTGTACTACACAGTAGTCACAAGTTACACCAACTTATCCGTTTGCAATAAATACATACATGTACGATACATAGGAGATAGATACACAAAGACCAACAGGGTGACGCCGCTATCACTTAGCTAAATATTGCAAGTACTACATCATTACCACCCTAATAATGTTACGTTTATCGTTTAAAATATAAATGATTCAAATGTATACAAATGCAGCGAGGGCGCGGAAGACTCGCTCGCAGAGACCGGCCGGCAGCCGGGCGACACCCGCGCCGGCCGGCTGTACGAACTAGCAACAGTCTCAAAACAACAACCTAGCCACGAGATTAAACGTCCATTGTATAAAACTACTATTTGTGCAGACCGAATCAACACGGAGATGCGATTACAAAGTAAACACTATATCGACATACGTGACGATACGCAACTCGCTAATGTATCCAACTATTATATCGTTATCATATTTGTTTGTATATCTCATTAAACATCCTTGACGCTACGGTGCTTGTTTCAAGTATCAATCAACAGAGTTTTTAAATACATTAATTTTACACACGGTATAAAATACTTAGAAAATTTACAATTCCCACGTTAAGAAGTAGCCGCACGGAAGTCGGAAGTGTGAGTGACATGCTAGGCGCAGCGGAGCGCGCTAGGCGACGGCGAGAGATCCATCGACTGGTACAGTTATGAAAATACATCATACAACATACAGTTAAAATGCAATACCAAAGTACGTTTTTCTTAAACATTATTTTTTTTTCGTAATTGAAAACAAATATATCAAAAGAAGTACATATGAATGTATATAACTCGTAGATAATTTGACACGATACATAAACGAAACGTTACCATGTATAGGTATACATATGCGTGTTGTGTTACAACGGGGCTGGGACTGACAAGTTACGTCGGGGGCGAGCTGTGTGGAGGAGTTCCATACAACCGGTTGTCATTGGGGGCTGGGTCTTACGTGATACTATAGTTATTTTTTTTATTATATTTAAATAGAATGTTAAAAAGTATTACGACACATCCTGATCTTCCACATCCTGCGGTTGTTCTTTTTGTTCCGTTTCACCTGAAATGCGACAAACATAAAAGTTAGATGATGTAAACACTGCATGCACATACGGGATTGATTAAGCAAATCGGGTTGCTGGAAACAACAGGCCTCCCAATTAAGTGTGTTTCAAAAAGCTACGTGATAAAATTATCACAAGATAGCAACTTGCTTTGTTTTGCCACACACAGATTGTTATCCGATATACGCTACACTATCGAATTAAAGATAAGATCTCTATCTAGGGGACAAGCGAAATAAAATATACAACAATCCATGCCAGAAACTTGCGTATATGATTTTAATAGCGATCCGAACAAGGAGAAAATTAATAAAATGACAGTCTAAAAAGAGTAAACAGTCAGTTATGTTCATTGTTCACTCTGTTTATTTATAACTATAGTGCTATTCTGTAAAAATTACACTGAAAACTTAGGTGAAGTGAGCTGAGTGCCGTGAACTGTGAATCCCATCAGACAGGATGAGTCCACTTTAAGCTAAATTTTGCACCTAAGTTTTCATGATGAGTATTTTACAGAATAGACTGACTCGGGTATTTTTTTTATCGTCTTTAAAACAAAACACGCGCGGTGACGCTTACGGTAACAGTGACGCGAGTTCAATGGTTTTTTTCCATCTCAAAAAATGCCCATCGCGCCTAAAGAAGTTTTCACTTCAAAAATATTTTTGCATTTGATAGTCCAATTCTTGAGGAAGGTTACAGGCTAATCTGTTAGTTACTTCAACGAGACATATAATAATATGTGGAGCTAACACCCAGCAGTCACCAAAGTACCGTCATATTTCCAAATATATCCATTTTGACTGTACTCTGCTTACTACATAAAATTTTACAGGGAAAGTATAAAGTTGAATAGTCGTGCAGGTGGAAAAAGGATGATGATGGTGTTTGTGAGGATTCAGAACAGGATAGGCAAGGCATGGTGTGCGGACTTGCTACTGACCGGACTCTCCGTCGCCCTGCATGTCGGAGGTCCACAGCGTGAGGTTGTCCCGCAGCAGCTGCATGATGAGCGTGGAGTCCTTGTAGCTCTCCTCCGACAGCGTGTCCAGCTCGGCGATCGCGTCGTCAAACGCGGCCTTCGCGAGCCGACACGCGCGGTCCGGACTGTTCAGGATTTCGTAATAGAATACCTGCACAGAGAAAGTGTTATTCATATTGTGTACAGAATGCAGACCAGCAGAACGTCGGCTAGACGAGATAGAGAAATTGGTTGGTGAGGTGAATGACAGCTAGTGAAAGTAAAACACAGAAAAAGCTGGAAAATACCAATACTGGAGGTCTGAATCCGTCGAGGGGTACTTAATTAAGTTATGGTACCCATTATATTAGGCTTTTTTAACATTTATTTTTTTAGATTAGTGAAGTAATATTTCAGTTGATAAATATTAGGGCATGATTATTTGATGCTGTTCCTATTGCCAAGCGTTGGCCGATTAAATCACAATGTGTAATAACCGCTTAAGTTGATTTAATAGAAGACTGTTTGCCAAGGGAGCAAAACAACTATTTTGAAGGCTAGAGTGAAGAATTTTATTTGGCTCGCGCGCATTTTTCTTTATCATACAGCCTGTTGTTCACTTGGTCATACAATGTTCGTGATTGATCTCTTTGGTGATTGCAACTTTTACTAACAATATCCAGTTATCAACATTCGAAATTCAAATCACTTTAAGCCCCTAAGAATTATACAGCTATTTTAGTCCCTGTTTACGAAGAATACACTTAGCTCTTTTTGAATCATCATCGGCCTAGCCTTTTCCCAACTATGTTGGGGTCGGCTTCCAGTCTAACCGGTCTCTTTTTGAATATACAGGGTTATTGGTAAAACATTTTAACAACCTCTTAAGAGGTCATTGTACTCATCATTATGAACAACTTTTACTATGGGACCAAACCTGAAATCACGAAAAAAAGAAATCAGTTGTTCCCTATATTTTGAAGAGTTATTATACGAACATAAATGTAGGGAACAGCTGATTTTTTTTCGCGATTTCAGGTTTGGTCCCATTAAAAGTTGTTCATAATATTTTTTTATTAAAAATATAATAATTTATAATATTAAAAATTAAATAAATCAATAAAAAAAAAAGAGATTAATCAATTAATTTGATGAGTACAATGACCTCTTAAGAGGTTGTTAATGTTTTACCAATAACCCTGTATAAGATAAAAAACAAAAATTTTATGGTCAAAAGGCAAACTCATTAGAATTGGAAAATAATATTATTTCACAATAATAAGTCAATACGTTACATTTGAATTTACTCATGAATATCATAATCCTAATTGACATAATCTAAATATAAATGTGATAATACGACATTATTGAAACAGTCCAATCTGGATTTGCCCCAAAGTGACGTTATCGAAAATCACGCATTGATTTCTAGCTAGAATCGTACCAACACGTAACGAATAAAAAACTAATTTCCAATTCGTGAAAATTCGGAATATTTGATGACCTTGAACTCGAGCGTTTGGCTAGATAAATACGAGAGATAAGTTATCGCATGACGCGCCAATGGATTATTGATATCACCAGCGACGCCGGATAAATCGCTCTCAAATAGTTTACTAAATTATATCATAAGAATCGGTTAATTTTAAACTTATCCAGTTTTCATATTAAGATGGGTCCAGCGGTGCTATTCTGTAAAAATGTCACCGTGAAAACTTAGGTGAAGTGAGCGTGGAATGAGCTGTCAATAGTGTCAATCCTAGCAAAAACAAACTCACTTCACCTAAGTTCTCACGGTGAGATTTTTACAGAATCGACCGGCTGTTTTGATTAAATTCGAGAACTTTACTGGAGCACGACGCTTGTATGACGCACTTCTGCAAATAGAACTTGGGGTACGATAAAATGGATTACAGGCTTACTACGAACCCGTGAACTAGAGGTTTTGTCTTTTTAGCTGTTTTTTTTTTTATAAAATATAATCAATATAATATTTAAAGAATAATAAATACAATCTTTAAAAAGAATCTTTTTTATCTCTTTTACTTCGTTACGGCATGGTTACTATTGCGTTCAATTTAAAGGAAAACACTGTATAAAATCAGATCCTAAAGTAGTCACAAGATCCTTTATCTCGCATTATTACAATTCAATTACGTCAGCATAAACAAAGCGGAGAGTTGATAGCTTAGTTTCACAGTTCGGAGAAAACCGCGTATGATACATAAATACATATATTATTTGAAGGTCGTCAATATATTCAGCGGCTCATTAATTCAGCCGAGCGTTACATTAGCATACAGTATACTAATGCTAAGTGTCCACGCGTCCCTAGCCTTAAGACTTTGGGAAGGACTTCGCAGAAGAAATTGATTAATGACACTTTTAGCAATGCAAGATGTCTGCACGTAACTGGCGCGTGGCGTTTGTGTCCTTGTACAGTCCATTATTGAGCTGCATTTTGAACGCTACCGGTAGTAGCAGTTTCCTACTACCACGCTTAGATAACGCTGAGATCTCAAACAATCACTCGTTAACTGTCAAATATCTGTCTAGGTACCGTATACTCGTACATTAGTCAGACGGCGGGCACTAACAATGTTATGGCGAATAAATTACAGGACCCTTAAACACAGATGGCACAGCTCGTACACGGCATGTCGTCTATATTTATATTTCATTATTACTTATAATTACATATTCATGTATGCAAACACTTAATAGGTATTTTATGTACACATGTATGCAGCCACCCGTATTTATTAGGTTAGAATTTTACTAAGATCTTGCATACTACGCAGATGTGGTAAAATGGTCCCATGTCTCCAAATCAATATAAGTATACCAGTGTTCAAAGCAAGTAGACAGTGCCATAATAATTCCATAAAGTCGTGGTCGTTGCGTCCTTATTACGTATTTACGAGCAATTCTACCTCAGGCAATAGGGTATGTCTGAACGACAAATAATTGTGGAAGATTTATGATTATGACAGACATGCAAATTTTATTCTATCTATCCATATGGCTACATAGTTTAAGTAAGTTTTTTCCGATCAATGTCGGTTAGGTACGCATTTTATATTTTTTTTTTTTACAACAAGTTAATGTTTTTTATTTTGACTTTTTAGTGGGTCACTTTGTAATATATCTAAGTTACATTAGCCTTATGTCAACTGCTCATCACCTTTTACAAAATATTGATTTTCCCGATGCTGGTTGATTTTTTCTTTTTCTAGTAGTAGTTCTCCTGGTATGAACCAGGAGAACTCCTCAACAACCACTCACCATACGCATTAATTGTCGAGAATAAATTGCTTGGCAACCATATTAAAGTAATCGAATCGCAACCCGTGAAATATTTATCATTGAGTAGTTCCGATGGCCATCTGTGGTCTTCATCATCAGCTCCACTTTACCAAATGATGATTTCCGAGAGCCATTTGCTCTCAAGTTACTTTACAAAAGTACCCAAATCGCTATAGGTTTGCCTATAAAATCTGTAGGGTTTTCTTCGATTTACATGGGATTTTTTCAAACAAAAAAAAAATTAAATAGGTCCACAACTGACGGAAAAATAGGTGAACATACATAAAGTCGAACATATAACCTCCTCCTTTTTGGAAGTCGGTTAAAAATGTTATTATGCCGGCACCGACGGCGGATATGTCGGGTTGAGCCAGGGTGTTAGGATAAAAACAACCTTTTTTTTGGCTATTTTACTACTAATACCGGTTTACACTGTGCCTACCTGGATTGAAAAAACCAAGACTACAAAGCACGGTCAGCTTATTTTTTGATCAATAAAAAACGTGTCTAACACAAGTGTCTACAATTAGATGATGCAGCTTATCTCCACCGCCAGGTTATAAAATATGACCTATATTTCTTAGCCTAGAACTTTCAGTATGTCATTTGTATGTTAATCATAATTTCTTCGTTAAATCTATCCACATTAAATCCCTACTAGTCTGTTGTCATGTTACTCTGTACAGCGTGACATCACGATGACGTGTCGCCGTGATTAACTCGGTAAATGTTTATGCAAACAAATATCGCGTCACTCATGAGCTATGTGTCGTAACTCCTTACAATGTCGTACAATGTATTGCCTTGGTCAGGATCGGAAATGTTACAGCTATTTTCTCATGGTTAAGTGTTTTATCGATTTGTAAGCAATTGAAAAGGGGGCTCATACTTCTAATTTAACCTGATATGATAAGACGTTGATAACATTTATAAATATAATTACTTATTCACATAGTAATACCAATTCTGTCTTTTTTGCGTCTTTCGTAATTAATCAAGACGCTGAATCTTGTGATTCTTTTTAATATTATGCTTGATTTTATTTTTACTGTTAACAAATTATTCACAAACACTTTATTCTATAGTGTAATTATTAATTCACTGGAGTAAACTGACAGATGCTAAGCCATATTTATTGAGAAGTTCCGTTCGTTGTGATTCAGTTCATTCACACAAAGTCAATACTATTGACTATTAACTGAATCACAACGAACGGAACTCATCACTATTACAATAAATATGGCTTAGCATCTGTCAGTTTGTTGTGATTCAGTTCATTCAGTTGATTCAGTTCGAATCACAACGAACGGAACTCATCACTATTACAATAAATATGGCTTAGCATCTGTCAGTTTACTCCAGTGAATTAATAATTAGACTGTAGGAAAGACCTAGAAATGGCGCTCGAGGGTTTTTCCCGAGGGTTACGTCAAAGATGTTTTAGCTGATAGCTGAAACATCTTTGTCGCTTAATCATATTATCTACTGCAAGCAACAGCAATTCGAAAATTCTTGGCAACAGCATGTTCTTGGTGACAAAAACCGCTACATAAACACCTGGATCTTATAATCTAGTATTATTCATAAATAATATAAATATTGTACTTACTGAGAAGTTAAGCGCGAGGCCGAGACGTATGGGGTGGGTGGGGGGCAGTTCCGTCATGGCGATGTCGGAGGCGGCCTTGTACGCGACCAGCGAGTTTTCGGCCGCCTCCTTGCGGTCGTTGCCGGTCGCGAACTCGGCTAGGTACCGATGGTAGTCGCCCTGGAGTACACAACACACACATCAGCACACAACATAACAAACAGTGGTTTATTCTGTACAAATCTCACCATGAAAACTTAGGTGAAGTGAGCCGTCATGCCACCTGATGCTAGAGAT
Source organism: Oligia fasciuncula (assembly GCA_963082905.1). Lineage (NCBI taxonomy): Eukaryota > Metazoa > Arthropoda > Insecta > Lepidoptera > Noctuidae > Oligia > Oligia fasciuncula. Next base: position 17,697,605 of record OY720406.1, on the reverse strand, counting down.
TCGCACTATTGACAGCTAACTCCACCTAAGTTTTCACAGTGACCTTTTTAGAGATCAGTCCGGCAGGCCTTTGATATGGCACATCCGAGTCATGAGTGGTGCTTTAGAAAAAGCCAAACTTTTTCTAAAGTCTCGACGCGCCATATTAAAGTCCGCGTACTATACAAAGTTGACAGTATCTAATAAATACAATGCACGTCACAATGATCATAATAGGTCTCTTCACAGTGCGCTACAATGACCTATCGTAATATCAAATTGCCGTGGTCACCTCGATTGGTGATCGCACCAAGTTGTTTATCCTAGGAGGATAAACAACTTGTATATTTAGAACTATGTTTTGCAGGACTATCGATGATGTGGATGCTATCAATACAGAAATCATTCCTGTCTATATTACACTTTACATTTCGACACAAACAGGAAATTGTCACGTATAATCGTAGCCGAAACCACACAAAATCCTTTCTTTACCTTAATGTGCGTCATTGCTGAATTCTTAAAAGCCCATTACAAATTGTTTTGAAGTTATTACGAAAATTGTCGCATTTACGTCATCGGGACACAAATAAGTTTAAAGGCGTAATCTTTAGGAAGTGTTGGTACTTGGTCAGTAAGTCAAACATCAATCATCGGGGTAGACTTGACTTTTGTAATATCAGTAATTAGCAACAACTGTGCAGCCTGACTTATAAGCTGGCGTAATAAATGCCTCGGAGATAATTAGTGATTCTCATGATTTATATCCACTTCATTTATTCAGTTATTATAATCGGAAGAGATTTGTTTGCATGCTATAATGGCTTAATTAAGCGATAGATAAAACCGTTTTCCTTTTGTATAATGTTATTTTAAAATTATCTGAATCATGTGAAAGAGCAATGCAAATTATAATTACTGTGAACTTTGTACAGGCAGGCGCAAGCCTAAACAAGGTCAGATGATGTACAAGCTGGGATGATGACAAATTAGGGCCACCATGGTCGCATTGCCAAAAAATGTATGGTTAGTTGCGCATCCGATTGGACGCCTGGTGAGATACCCACCATAAAGCTTTATATATTTTGCTGGCAGGGCAACCATGGTGTCCCAGTGAGATATAAGTCATAGTGTAGTATGCGGCAAGTTGGCAACAGAGAGGTGTAGTAATTTCAACATTTCGAGATATGTTTAATTGTTTAGGTAAAGAGGTCCAATTGTCATGGTGACTTTATAGTGCTGTTCTTACCTTCATTTTGTAATAGAAGACTTTGGACTCTCCGGTTTGTGAGCTGGGTATGAGGTGTTTGTCCAGAACGCTGAGGATGTCTGAGCAGATGTCACGGAGCTCCTTCTCCACCTGGCTGCGGTACGCCCTAATCATGTTAAGTTTATCTTCCGCCCCCTGAAACAAACATGACCACATTGTAACAACACAAATCAATTGTACAAAGTATAGAAAGCCCCTTTTGTATATAAGGATGTAGATCTTGCATTTTCGGACTTCCATTGCACTGTGTAACAAATTCCTCTTTAAAAATATTCTTATACATAACTGAACCTATAAAATACCAAGAGGGTTACCATCGTTCCTAATGTAAATTCTCTATTTGGAAACAGAAACACCATCGCCATCATTATAACCCCTACGTTTGGGATGACGAATGAGAGTGAACCTGCAGATTAATCAAGAATCACGGTTGCGTCGCCTCACGTGTTCAAAACGTGTGGATGTGTATCTCTAAATACTTCTGTATGTCCCGTCAGAGGATTTCTGTGAATGTACGTTAAGGCGGAGATTTCGTGAAAACGGTCAAAAAGTGTGTCAGTATCTCTTAAACCGTAAATAATTTTGACCAAAAAAAATATATTTTCAAGTCTTATTTTAATACAGTGATGGAACTCAAATCCTAGTTAAACATACATTAATGCATCAAAAAATCTTCAAATACACCTCTTAATTGTCTTTAAAAGCAGTTTATAACTTCATTAACTATTTTAATTATAACTAAAAATATACAATTTTTCTAATGCAAAACTGCATTCAGTGATGGATTATTTATTATTAAATAGTTTTTGTATAGATAAAATTGCTTCATATTTTGCAATAAATTACCAGCGTCGTGTCATCGCGCTTCTCTTTCTTTTCTATGCAGACCGACAGTGACCGCGCTTTAGATCATGTAGTCCCCTAAACTAAATGCCGTGTCCACGAATAATTCAATAGGATTTTGACTGATAAAGTGATAATGCGTCTACGTCACAATTATTAGAATTTCTGATTTCTTACGCATTTTAATTCTTAACGTTTGATGAACGTGATTTCAATACTAAGTCCGGTTTAACTTATCATAGGACATGGTAGCCTACGATTTTTTTCCAAACCAGTTACATAATTACTTGTAGTGATAAGCTCGTGAATTGTTATGTCCTACAAGTAGATTCGCCTAAAGAAACATGAATATACATTTCATTGTGTTATTCCTTTGTGCCTCGACTCCTTATATTTAAATTGACGAGTGCACGAACGAGTAACTCTGAAAGCAAAACTGAATCGATTACATTTGACGATTTTACGTCACATCAAATGATATCATTTTTGATTACCATGATTAGTTTTTCGACCCGCTGTTATAGTTCCCGGCTCGATTCATGCTTTAATTTAGACTTTTTCGTATTAGTCAGTAGGTAACATAATGAGATTAGTTTTTGATAGGCTTGTCCGATTTCACTTGGGACCTAACCTAGCTTTACGAAGTGTGGGTGTACAACGCATGTACCTCGACATTGTCTACAGGGATTTTTTTTTTTTTTTTTTTTGTAAGTAGGTTTGTACAAACACTTTTACACGTCAGTCATGTTTTTTATAACTAGATGAAGTCGGCGTTTCCTATCTGACTACTCTGAGAAGAAAGGCCGAAACAAACTCAGAGGTCACAGTCTCTTTTAAAGTCCAGACATAATCTTGGTCAGGTTATATGAAGACCATGTAGATCGATGTCTGAGGTGGTCTTTTGAGGAAAGAACCACACAGATTGAGAGGACCTGTCCAGTCAGTGCACGCACTTGTCAAAAATCGTGCAGCTCAACTCAACTCAACAACGTGCAGGATGATAGACATGACGCGTGTTTTGTAACGTTTGTGAATAAATTATTAATAACTTGAATTATTATTAATATCTGCTTATTAGTCTACATCCAAACGAGACCGGTTGATTTTGTCGCCGCCGCCGTTAAGACAAAAATGTGGTTATTTAGACGCATGTGTCGTGCCACGCCCTTTCGTTACACAATAAATCCTTTTATCAGAGTTTACCCAACCTACACCCAACAAGTAACGCTGACAAGACACGATTTAGGGAAACCACTTGCTAACGCAACTACCTTTGTATGTTTTATACAAACCAAAAAACAAAACCTTGACGAATGATCCAATTTCACTTGCGGAATCCTATACCGTTACTGAAAGCTACGCTTAGTCTACGACATGCTACGGTAAATCTGTCTGTAGTTTAACTAAACTGTAAAAGCTAGCGAGTTTATCACAGACAATTTTGTAGACAATTAATCTTCACTCTTTATATTTGTTGCAAAGTACTAAAAACTAAATATCTTTAATAAATTTATATCTTATTGCAACTCAATTTTATTTCATTTAAGTTCTTGTGAGAGTTTCAAAGAGAAAGTTTTCTAAAGACGCGAATGATGCATCTTTCCAAAGACCGCTCTGCGATGCAGTTGACGTATTTGATCAATAAGCTTGAAAAATCGCGGCGTCTATGAAATTTATTTATGTAACATATTGGATCGAGCTTGGAACCAGGTGCTCTCAAGAAACGCATCGAAACTTCTAAGTTAAAAAGTTTAAGCAGGTTTCTTTGCAGTATTCGAGTTTCGTCAAATAATGCAATTAAAACAAAAATGCATAGCGCAAGTGACAGCAAACCTTGTCACTTATTTAAAATTATTACAAAGTTTTGCGCCAAAAGGACAGTTATTCCGGTTATTAGCATTTCAATGATTTAACTTGAACAAATGGGCACCAGTCGATTTAATATGACGTTGACTTTCAAACGTCTGCAACTTTGTACCCAGCTGTATGTATGCAGGTTACGTGATTCCGTGTCAGTATATAATAATGGAAAGTTTATAGTAGAGATATGAATACAAAATTACGTTTTACTATACTTTGATACGATTTTACAGTTTTGGTCGTATTTGATATAGCTGCTAGTTCGGTAAAAGAATGCGACCATTTTTTCTGTCTGACAAAAACTTAACGATGCAAGTTTCGACGCCTTCTTGCCAGTTCAGATTTCTCATTTATTCAAGACGGCCAACCAAGAAAAAACTTTATTGTAGAAAACTGCTAGGTTTCTTTCAGACAGCTTCAATGCAATAACAAGTTTAATGAACTATTCAGCGTGACATAAACGGTATTCAATAAAGATTCCCACAACTTTTTAAGGCTCGATCGATACGTAACTGAACGGGCGTGACCTTATTGGCAACCTTTTCATGGGGTCATAATTTTGGGCAAAAAGTACAGTACACCACATACAATATTTTCGCGTTCGCGACAGTATGCAGTTACAGAACTTGGCCTTCTGCGCCGCCATTGACAGTGCAAAATGACAAATGTATTGCAACAATTAGTATGGAGGTCATTGTTGTTTGACTGACTTCTGTCCGACACTTCAATATGTTTAAATCATTGTAATTGACCTCTGCTCATGAAGTGAAATGGGCAGAACAGTAAACTTTATTGCTAGTAAGTGAAAATTTCTCTATCCAAATATCCCAGCGTGAAGCGCACACAAAACAAGACATCCCTACACGAATCGAAAATTGCCAACAATGGCGATTTCTGCCGATCATGCGGCGATGATCTTCAACTATTTGCCAACCAAGTTTCCGGAAATAGAAAATGATTAAAATCCAATTTGCATTCTTGGCCTGTCAATGACCATTGGAACCTTACAAAATGTGTTGCATTTTAACTAAATAAACTAGTCATGGGAATGTCCCTAAATCCGACTTAACTAAATGAGTAACGATGTTCTTATATTCGAGTTTCGACACAAAAGTAGGACAAATGACGCCGAAATACGGTGTAATGAGGAAAATGACTCACTTGTACAGGGTTGAATATAGCGCTGTTTTCCCTAGATAACACGTCATGCCGGTGACCTTTTTGCTAACTATACTATGCGTATGTTGCCTTGAATTCAGGTTTTGAAATCAATAATGTCGACCGCATAAAGAACAAAATTGGAACACGAAGTCTGGGCTATTGTGTGCCAAGTTTTTCCGCAACAATAAGGGTGGTCAGACAGGCCGTTATCCTGTTATCTCATTATCACAGAGCTGGACGATTTTGGTCGAGCTCCAACAAGGTTACTATGAAAGTTATCATTGGTCGTTGAACCTTTAATTGCATGAGTAAGACATCGTAAATTACGTCATTCAGAACATGGCGACGACTCACGTGAAAGGGCACAAAGAGCCATCATTTGTACAAATATTTGTTCCAATGTGGGAGGCAGGTTGCTAATTTTATTCGATACAAATATTCATACTGCTCATCGATCGGTCATTAAGGCAGTGCTAAAAGCGAGAGTACGGCCACTTCGATAGCAATCAGTCATTTATGCAAGCACACGTATGCCCTCACTGTTTCGGTAGAAAATGTAGGTGGAAAGTGCCCATAAAGTTGGCCATGACAGAGAAACGCCGCGTGTGACTGTACATTAGTTTTACGATCTGCTATTTCTATATAGTTGGCATAGATTGCCAGTCGCGCCGTACGTCTAGTTTGGAATGTTAGACACAATTAATCAAATTCTCGATCACCTATAGTAGTGAAATGAAATGGTCACTTCACTGTTATCGCATCAAATATTTCCTGAAATATTGATTAAAATGGCCTTTTCGGAAAAACCTTAATTAAATTCCGGACATCAGCACGTTCTTCCAACAAGAAAATTGCGTCCCGGCTGTAAAAAGCCTTTCATAAAAACTCTTTTGACAAAGACTTCGGTCTTTAATTACAAGTTCTTTTGAACAATCCTATACAAACAATTTCTTTAAAATTATTATATCGTACTAGAATTATAAATCACAAACGGAACAAGAACTTATGGCTATTCAAATATTGTCAAACACGTGGCCAAGCTCTTGCTCACTACGCTAGATAGGGTCGCGGGTAGGCTGCTGGGCGCTGGCTAGACTATATCCCCTAAGTATGTCGGCATGGGACAACAGAAGCTCGTGCCTCACAAAAAAAAACGGTGAACCAGGCTAGCGGCTCGTGCGGAACCAGCCAACTGCACCGTGTATCCCTATTATTGATTGCACCCAAGTGAAAGTACTATATGTGTACCTATATTACTGTTAACAATTTTATAGTTGCAGAACATAAAAGCTCTCCTTGATGCTATTTAAATGTCATCAGTTACCCAGAACCTTCGCACAGAGGCTGAATCACTAACACCTAATGAAAGCTCACAGGGTTGGTATTGATTTAGTTAGTAGTACTTTATTACTGAGCACTGGGCGCTTCTGCGTCGCAATATTGTGCTATATTTTTTTTTTTACAAAGCAAATTGTAGAATATATTTTCTATTGATACGTTGAATGAAAGATAGATCACTTTTCTCTCTGTATCATAGAAATGGGGCCAATTTACAAGAGATTGTCATAATAATGGGTGCCTATTCATTAGATAAACTAACTCGCGTCCCCCATCCCGACCACAGACTAGTAATACACGCACGTCACTTTAAATACCAATCGATAGACTCCAGACGTTATAAAGGGACGGTCACATTGACGCGTAAATACGCTCAAATACACGATCGTTACTTTACGGTTGCGTAAACGGCTGAGGTCTCCAATATTGCTTTTTAAACTGATCTGAGGTCGTGTCGCAGAAGTAATTGAATATAGCATGATGAAAAAAATGGCCCCTCGGTGAGACTAGTAGTGAAGCTGTAGTGAAGCTGTAGTGAAGCTGTATTGAACGTATTTTCTCTTGCTGTGAAACTTTTTAATCTTCAACCTATTGAAAAGACGTACTAATATGCAGTTTGCAGTCTTACCTTGGTTTCCTCCTTCTGTTCGATGGAGGATATGATCCGCCACGAGGCGCGGCGGGCACCTATCACGTTTTTGTAGGCAACGGAGAGAAGGTTCCTCTCCTCCACTGTAAGTTCATTGTCGGACACGTTTCGTGAGGCTACATTCTTCATCGCCTCAACCATTTCTGGAATATAGAACGAAATTATGTAAGTATTGATTTTGTTGGCATGGGTACTGGAAGCGGCCGGGAACTTTCTGGAGCAAACCATTGTTTCATGTTTTTTCAGCGGATTCTACCAATGCACGCGTATGTAGATAGTACTTAAAGAGCCCAGTTCCCTTTCCAAAATGACTGTTGAGTAAAATCAATTAGGGATTGGTACCGGAAAGCTATTAACATTTTTGAGAGAAGAATAACTATTACCTACGTGCTTAGTGATTCTAATAAAGGTAGCTTCTTTGTAACGGGCATTAACGATACGATTCTAGTGAAACCGTTATCTTTGTACCAACAAATTAGGATAACAATGACGTCGTCACCAAGGCTTGATAATCAGTTTCTTTATGTACAGTTCATTAAAATGTCCAAATTTGTGAAAGACTGAAAGGTGAAAGTAGACAAGCAGCTCGTCCCCAAAGAACGAAAAGATTGCAACAATATCCGCGACGAAAGGTTAGTCATAGCGGGATCGATAAAGTATTAGCGCAAGTACCTACGCCTCATTTAGAAGTTTCAAACTGTTGAGCCATTCGGAAGAAATAAGTTGATGGCAAAACGACAGTGAGACTAAATACCTACTTAAATGTCAATTCTTTACAAACTTCAGCGCTATCTCGGAATGTGGGACGACTTAGATAATATTATTCTTTTATCGATGGGAACTTAGTCTGTGCTTTAGGGGAGGGGGGAATACGCGTCGAACAGACGGAGTAGCGAGCCAAACTAATGTTTAATGTGTTTTAATTTTGACGTTTACGATCGTCCTGCAATATAGCTGGCGCATTAGAACATGCAATGCAGACGTAATCCCGGAAACATACGCATAGGGCTCATTTTTCATTCAGGAGGCAAATCCTGAAAGAAAACCGAAGCTTATCCTGTTTTAGCGCTAGTACAGCGTTGTAGAGTTCATTGTAATCGATTTTAGCGATCGCGGCAAGGCCTGCGACGTAACAGGTGCTACGGCGTCGCCTCGCGGCCCATGCGGTTTTCCTCAAGCCGACGACACAGCTGATACATCGCGTTTTCCTTTCACTCCCAAAATATATAAAACAGGGTTACTGAAATAAAATAACACCCTAGATTTTGTTGAGACTTATTCAAATAAAAAACCTTGTAGTTGGGACACTGTTGTATTATTCAGGCGGCACTGAGTGATCGTAAAACAAAGGAGGTCCTAAGTTATGAAATTATTTAGGGATATGTTTGCGGCCGTGCAGACGCCATCTTAAGAATCTGGCCACGCCATCCAGCTGCGGCCCGACCATTTGGCACCCCTATTTAGGACAGTATCCTTTTAATTCGTTACGTTTTTCCGGCAATTTGCGCAATGGCGTACTCTATGCGAAAATTGCAATTAGTATGCGTGCGCTAAAAATGTTGACACTCGAGTAAATGGAACGCGCCACGGAACTAAACCATTTCCATTTTGTAGATGCCTAGAGTTTTCGATAAAAAAGAGGTGACCTGGGTCGTATTGACTGAGCCTTGCGTAAGCTTTGAAGGCCTTCACTTGATACTAGCTGCAAATGCTCTCTATATGTGCGATTGTACGACTATCCGGATTACAGCGAATCAGACAGGAAATAATGATAAAAACTCACTTGACAGTGGTCAAATGTAACATAGGGACTCTCAAACAAAGAGTTTCAAAGTACCTACCTACTGGTTTGTTACATTTAACAAAACAGCCTGCCCTTGTATTTCTGCTTCCCCTACTTTAAATAAAATGTGTGTGCATACAATTAAAGGCAGGTGCACAACCTGCCAGGATGAGTTTATCATCACACTTATCAACACAGTAATTATTTTAAGTGTGATTGGGTATTTTGCTAAATTCTAGTCATTTTATCCAATTATGAAAAGATAACTTTACTGTAATATTTCACTTAAAACTACGAAATTAAATTTGTGTGTAAAGTGTGGCATTAGCAATAATTTGAATAACTTAGAAATGTGTTTTATAGGCCACCATGAGGCTTATTTATTCAATTCTCTTAATATTTAAGCTCAATTCATACCATCATGAGTAATAGAAAGTGGTAATTAAAACTCAAGCTTGCTTAGAAACATTATGAAAATGTGCTGAGAATGGGATCCACTCATTATTATAACAGTACTCCAAGATCATAAAATTATAATTTCTAATTATCTTGAAACCAAATAGATAGTTCATCTCTATTTGAAACACAACATCTTTTGTAAATGCCTTGTATTTTACAGAAAAAGAAATTACCTGTTCTGTGGTGTCCCTACTCAGGAATAGTATGGCTGGCAGATAATCAATATTTGCTTTCCATGACTACATTGCATGAGTAATCTCTTCATATGTGCTTGTTCTGAATTACTAATTCGGCTTTATAATAGGTACATTATTCATGTTCAGAATTAAAATGTGTCAATTGTTAGCCTGATGACTTATTGATTCATTTACCCACTGTATTAGGTGGTATTTTAAAATAATCTTTACTCCACCTGACAGAAGGGTGTGGTCTTATAACCTTTAAGTTAATTATACATCATAATGTTACATTTTTATGTCATAAAAGTAGAGATTTATGCTACAGAAGCCTCTGGAACAGACAAAAATGCAAGTCAAGCAATGCATTGAGTACAACTGAATTTATTAATCATGACAGCATGTGTCATTTTCTGACTTATTGATAATTTATGAATGACACTCATTTATTGATGTATTTATCATCAAGGTAAAGAAAAAGGTTAATTAGATATATTTCAGAATTATTTTTTTCAATTTTATTGAATAATTGGGTCAAATAACCTTCCTGAATTGAGTAGCAGGCATGATAAGATAGCATTTGGTATATTTCAATGATAATTGTAATAAAGGTCATTGAACTGCACATCTTAGATAAAATGGGAAAAAGGTGTGAAAGAACGAGCAGGGACTCAAAAGAAAGCAGTGATAACCTTTACAATGACCGCGTCGATTCAAAAAAGATGAACGCGATAACGTAAAGAGCTCTCAGGTAAGATTCCCGTGCACCTAAATCGTGAACAATAGGTGAAATCGGAGGCGCCATAAAATTACGCCGTCTAATAAAACCAGAACATTCCGCTAAGTCTAATCAAGAGATTTGCCCAAGGTACGACATGCATGACCGAATCCAATGACATCGATCGCATTTTACTTCCCCTGGACGGGAAAAATAGGAGACAATTTTTTCTTCGCACATCTACAAGTATCGATTGTAACTCCCAATGACATCAGTTTTCACGAATGAAAAATGGGATATTACTCCACAACGTAGGTTTCTACAGTGGTTACTTAGATTTTCATGGATTTATCAGCGTAAAAGAACCTAAGGACATCCCACCGGCGGATGACGCATCGATCGCTGACCAAGCCTAACGAATGCCATTGATTTGTTAGTACGCCGATATAGTAATATAATTGAATGTACTGTGCGGGTTTCCCCGCGAAAATCTACGAAACGAAGGCTTATCCGCTACTTTGATCTAGAAATTTCCTCAACTATCACCAAATCGTCTTTCAACTGTCGGCGAAAATACGATAGATTTTTCATTCTATTACAGAAGATACAACGAAAATATGTACTTACCGTCATAGCGCTCAGCCTGCTCGGCTAACTTAGCTTTATACACATTATCTTCCCTTTCCGACATTGTGGATGACAAATGATTTTTCACTAACTAAAACCGAATCGCCAGGTCACTAATTCACCAAGATGGCCGCGCCCGCCAACCGAATCCGAATTCGATCTTCAACTAAACTCCGCCCATGACGTCATGAAAATGGCAACTTCCGCTAGGTGCTTATTGCCATATACGTAAGATGGTTTACTCCCATTTCACTGATTATTCTGTGAAAATATTAAATACAAGACAAATTAAATGCATCTTCAATCAAAACAAAACATTTATTTTGTTAATAGTTCTACAGTTAAAACATTTCACATAAACCATGGGTTATTATCTAAAGCAATATCATCAAATAATTTAATCTCAACTTTATTATTTTAACCCTTACGTCGAATAATATTATAGAGTCAGATATAAATGCCTAGCTTTTGATTTAAAAATATTTTTTTAGTCATTAAAAGATACTATTAATTTACTAATTTAGTAGGTTTTTGACGGTTTGGTCAAATGTCAAAATCTTGGCTTAAAAAAAAGAAAAAACGGTATGAGACGGTTTTTTTTAATTTTTCACGGTGATGTGCTATTCCAAAGCTACTCCGACTCCACGATGATGCAAGTTTGCATCCATGCAACTGAGATATTCGAATTAACAGGCAACATAATTATATTTTTTTTTCGGGCTTAAATCAGCATACTATCCGCACATACAGTTAACAGTCCTCTGTGATACACAGTCTACACAAAAGCTTAGCTGTCCAGTGAGTGGCGGCAATTTTACGGACCTGACAGAATCATCATTTCCATGTTTTATGGCAATGCTGATTCTTTGGTCGATAAACAGTACCCTAATTGCATAACACACTATCAATCGGAATCTGAATCATTTTGAAGCAAATTGTTAATCCATTGCTTCATAAGTTCGAAAAATTTGTCTGCTCAACACGTAAATAACGCAATGAATGTTGTTGAACTGTCAAAATGAAACCGATTCCGATTGATAATGTGTTACGCGCCGACTCCTTAAGGACTAGGGGTGCCCGAGACCTCCAATGATATTATCAGCAGGGCTCAGGCCCCCAAGATTTTATTTTTCTTTTTCGTCATGTCGATGATTCCATTTAAATAAATTAGTAGTATAAATATAGTATTAATTCGACCACTTCTATTTAAATTATTCTACTCTGTGGACCACTTTTTTGCACAGAGATCACGTCACGAGGTAAGGCATCTATTCTATTCATTTTTTTTTAATTATGGCAAGTAAAGCCCATGTCGAGTATTCTGCCAATGGCAAAAGTGAATTGGAACAGCAATTAGTGTGCATTTTTTTATTTTTAACCGATTAAAAAAAGGAGGAGGTTCTCAATTCGGTTGTTTATATATATTTTTTATATATGTTCGGGCCGGGCTATTCCGTCATCTATAGACGGATTTGCAAAATTATTTTTTTGTTCGAAAGAGATTTATTCCGAATTTAAATTTCGTAAAGATCTGATGATGAGTTTCGGAGACAGACAACGGAACTCTTCAATAAATGCCAGCAAATCAACCGCGATTGCTGCTATCGCATATGTCTGCATTGTTTACGCAATCACACAACATAACATCACGCCTGTACCCTCTAAAGGGGTAAGCAGATGTGTTCACTGATATTCACATAGCAAGTAGTGTTAAAAGAATTTGTGTGAAGTAGGTAGGTATGTACAGACGCCAGCACATCAAGCTACTACAATCTGTCAGATTTCTTTAATAGATTTTCGACTTTATTACTAAAGCATAAGGTTCAAGGTTGATTGTGAAAATCGGACAGTTTCGGGTAGGTTGACCTGCTGGCGTCTGTACAACTAAAAAGTTAAGACTGCACCGAGCGCACAGTGGCGCCCTCATCGTTTGTTTGGTTATTTCTTTTATTTTAGAATGAAAATGCAGAAAATAAGCACTATAAGTTGTGCTCCACAAGATTGCATTGCAGCCTTAAAATATGTCGTGTTTTTTTTTTGGAACTCGGTTGTTTTTTTTTTTTTTTAAAGAGTTCTGGACTGAAACAAACAAAAAGATAAAGTATTTGAGGATACAAATTTAAATTTTATATTATTGTGGCGGATGAATATATCATCAGCGCCACAAGCAATTCTGGAGAGGAATAATATATCTTAAAAAAGAGGGGAAATTAATCCGAAGAGGAATCATAAGTTTGGGAAGATGGCTATACAAATCCAGAGGTGGGACGTTGTTAGAGCATTAAAAAAATATGTGATCCAGGGTGCCCTCCGATCGTTTGTGTTGTACCACAGTCACACTGTGGTTCATTGGAGTACCCCCACCTGACAACGATTTTATTTGAATACGCGGCAAGTCTGCGAGGCTGAAGTGGGACTGGGCGGGTCACATTTAAAGGATTCATCCAGACGATGCTGATGAGCCAAAGTCGTCACACAGTGGGTGCCTGAAGACGAGTGTTGTCACCGAGGCAGGCCTAAGAAACGCTGGCGTGACGATTTGGACTCGTTCCTAACCGCTTGGATAGAGAAGGCACAGCACAAGGAAATGTTGAAGAATATGAGGGAGGCCTTTGGCCAGCAGTGGGACAGTACAGCCTAAGTAAAAAAAACAAAAAAAACCTATTAGGACACTATGCGCATACGCCAGCACATCATGCAACCGGAAACTGTCTAATTTTCCCAATCAACCGTAAACTGTCTAATTTTCCCAGACAACCGTGAACCTTATAAATTAGTAATAAAGTTGAAAATCGCTTAGGTAAAGAAATTTGACGGATTGTAGTAGCTTGATGTGCTGGCGTCTGTACATTGTGCAATGGTAATAGGTTTCTACCACGAGTGCCATGACACAGAAGAGACTCCATTTATTCGTTATTATCAACACCCATCATACTGTTTTGGACAGTCTTGATAGACCTTAAATCTCTGATAACCTATTCATAAATAAGTTATTAGGTGAAAATATCGCCTTTGGATTCGAGGATTAGTCGTGGGCAGTGTGCGCCATCGCCTAAGGCCCACCTTTAGCGCCTCCAAAGTTTATGCAGCTTTCTTCAAGTTATAAAAATATTTTGCTAAAGCGGTTTTCGCCATTCTCTACTATGAATGGTAAAAAAATATATCTATCCTAAGCGAGTGGAAAAGTTTTTACCCGACCCGACCCACGACAAAATTATCAACACTTACTGCATAGTTGATGGTATTGTACAGAAAGCGTCACTATGTCCTAACCCCTCAAGTTTTAAAATGTTACACTGCTACAACATTGAATTCCTTACGAATAATCTAAAGAATACTTCAAAAAGAGTCCATTGTGTTGACTCGGATTCGAACCATCGCATCACCGAACGTCGTCATACTCATACCGGCAGTTTGACGAACTAGCCAGCGAGCCCGTATGAATTGCGATGAAATTGTTATCTACTATCGGCTGAGTCATTATATCTTTAGGTCCCTGTCTAATCGAAAGATGTTATAATTTGAGGGTATCCATTAATTTTACTTACTTACGTTGTCTTTATAAAATTAATCCATACCTTCAAGTTAGAACTTTGTATACGTTCACTTAAAACGGCGAAGAGTAAACGACTACTAATTTTATCAATTATTTTTTTAAATGATTTCTGATTTTATGAGAACTAAAATAGTTGTTCTGTTTGTTGTAAAATAAGATCATAGTTTTGTTAAATAATAGCAATAATAAATATTATTAAATGATTAATAAGGTATTTTATTTTTCTTGATTTTTTAATTCTTTATAAATAATTACTACTTAAAACAAAATAGAAATATATATCAAAATAATATAATGAACAAAAAGCACATTTCGTGCCTATATAGGATTTGAACTTCCAATCTTATGCACGGTAAGCGGTCTTGAAACCTCCAGTCTATTTAGACGATGAATAAGTTGTCGTAAATGTTAACCCTATTATTGTTGCTTGTCGACGCAAAAGTATTGTTTTATTGAAAAAAACAATAATAAAAACAGAATTTAAAAAAAAAAAACTTACTTAAACTTCTTTATTCACTAAAACAATACATTATTTAAAATAAAATGTTTTTGCAAAATACAAAAACCATCTTGGGCCTATCACGGATTTGAACGCACATGTCTTTTGGTGGGGTAACTACTTAAAGGAGCTGTGTGTTACATACATACTTTAAAAATAAAAAAATACATTTTTTTTTGTCCTCGAACTTTTCTACTTAAGTCAACAAAATAACTCCTGTTTCTGTTTGAATGTTGAAAATAAACTCTAGAACTCTAACTTCTAACTATAGTGCGAGGCGAGATGCTGGATCTCGCCTCGCTCGATCTTTAGTTGCCATAATAAAAATATTTATCAATTATCATTACCTACCACGACAATTTATTATCAACACGTATGTGCTCATGTGCTGCATAGTTGTTTTTTTATTATGTCGACCACCCGTGGTGGATTCATCCTCTGGCAAGGAATATACTACTCAAGAGTCCTCTAATAAAGTGTTACATTTACATGCTCTGTGGTCACTAAAGAAAGGGAAAAGTCAAAGTCAAAGTCAAATCATTTATTTCAAATAGGCACATTAAAGGCACTTTTGAACGTCAAAAAAAAAAACTAAATAGAAATGATTCTAGTCGCCCATTCGAAAAGGTAATTTTCGTATGGAGAAGAATGGGCAAGAAACTCCACCGTTACTCTTTTAAAAATGTTTTACAAGGTCTTGTATACATAATAAAAATTATATGTGAACACGATGCACCCATAATAAAATTAGTCTACCACAAAAGGTAAAAAGAATTAAAAATTAAGCAATGACAGGTAAATCAAATAAGTGATAGATACATGGTGCTCACATATTTACAAGTTATTTAAAAAAAAAAAAATGCAAAAGAAGTTGAACTTTAACAAGTGTGTGAGCCACTGTAGTCGCAGATTGTAAAAATGAATTAGAATAAGATGTCATAATTAAAAATATATATATAAATTAAATTAGGAACAAGTTTGATTTTGTCTAGACTTTTAGATTGTCCTATGGAGCAGGACCAGCATGTTTCCAAACATTCTTATCTTGGATATAATCCTCTAATTTGTAATATCCTTGTTTACAAAGTGTACTTTTAATATGAGTTTTAAATTTTCTTTCATTTAATTGCAATATGTCACAAGGTATTTTGTTGTAGCATTTAACACAGTACCCCATAAAAGATGTATGTACTTTAGATAATCTAAAAAAAGGTTGATCTAATTTATCTTTATTTCTAGTATTAAAATTATGCCTATCACTTATTTTATTAAAAAGATGTTGATTTTTTCTTACATACATAATATTTTCATAAATGAATTGGCAAGGTACCGTCATGATATTAACCTTTTTAAATAGTTCCCTAAGAGATTCGCGACGACGTAGATTGTAAATGGCTCTGACAGCTCTCTTTTGTAAAATAAAAATGGATTCAATGTCAGCAGCCCGACCCCATAGTAAAATGCCATATGACATAATACTGTGGAAGTAACTAAAATAGACCAAACGCGCGGTTTCTACATCTGTTAACTGTCTTATCTTTCTAACAGCATAAGCGGCGGAGCTTAGCCGCCCCGCAATAGATGTTATATGAGGTCCCCATTGTAATTTCTCGTCTAGCGTGATTCCTAGGAAAACTGTCTGATCAATAAATTCTAGTTTTTGGCCATTCAATATGATTTCACATTCGCTACTTCTAACATTCGGTAATTTAAATCTAATGCATTTGGTTTTTTTTTCATTAAGTACTAAATTATTTACCGTAAACCAATCTTGGACCTGAAGAATAGAGTTATTCACGTCGTCAAGACTTTGTGACCGTCGGTCTATTTTAAAGATTAATGATGTGTCATCTGCAAATAACACCATCTTCGGTTGATTTTGAAGTAATTGGGGTAAATCATTAATGTAAACTAAAAAGAGGAATGGACCCAATATCGAACCTTGAGGAACACCCATTGTCATTTCAGACCCTAATGAGTTTACGCCGTTTACTTGAACTTTAACCTTTCTATCTTTCAGGTATGATCTTAGCAAGTCAAGTGCTGCTTTTCTAATTCCATAGTGCTCCAGTTTCATCAGAAGTGTCTCGTGGTTTACGCAATCGAACGCCTTAGAGAGGTCGCAAAAGATTCCAATGGCATCTTGTGCTTCTTCCCAGGCGTTAAAAATGTTCTTTATTAGGGTAACACCGGCGTCAGTAGTGCAACGCCCTTTGGTGAAACCGTACTGGTGTTCATGAAAGATGGAATTTTTATTAAAGTGACGTAACATTTGATTGAGCATCAACTTTTCAAACACCTTACTGAGAACTGGTAGAATTGACACAGGTCTATAATTGTTAGGATCTTTACTATCACCGGATTTGAACAATGGTACTACTTTACTATGTTTCATAAGATCCGGAAAGACTCCTTGGTCAACACTGGTGTTAAATATGAAAGCTAAATAGGGCGCAATAGTTTCGATAAAAGATCTACATACTTTTACAGACATTCCCCAGAGATCTTCTGTTGATTTAATGTTAAGATCTCTAAAAGCTTTTATAACAGCCTGGGGGCTTGTATGCTGAAACCTAAACTCCAAAGGGCATGCCTTTACATTATTTTTAAGTAAGGTAAAAAGAAAAAAGCACTCGGGCTACCCGAAAGTTGGACCTCATCATCACGGAACTCGTCGAGTCGTGGCCCTAATGTTTAACCCCATGGCCCGAAGATATATCATAATTGACTGATGTTTGCTACGACTCCCAATAAAGTTGAAATATTTTTACCATTCGAGATCGAGGTTTCTGTACCTGCAGCAGTCGCTCCAACACAGCCCACCATGACTTAGGCCCGGTATCCACCAAAGCGGAGAGGAGAGGAGATGTCTCATTTTTCAATAGAATTTCGTGCCGCTTGCCCGTTTGCTCGCACGAAATTCTATAGAAAAATGACACATCTCCTCTCCTCTCCGCTTTGGTGCATACCGGGCCTTACCATGAATAGAATTTCAATTTTATTACTATAAACTATAATAATCTTGAAACTTAAAGTTTGCGTACGTTTAGTTACTAACAAAATTAAACGTTCTTTTCCAAAATACAAAACCACCTCTAGTGTCATTGTCAAAAAACGCACGCTTTGGTTGCGTTCCATTATTAGAAACGTTATATTGTTTTCATACATTTTACGCTATTTCTTTCTCACAACTGTGAAAGTCCATAGGTTTAGACTAACTATTAGTATGTCATGCTACAGATGTATAGTTAACCAATTATGAAAAATTACTTATCGGCCATTTTTGTAGACGGTCGTCGGTGTTCTTTGCTTTCTGAATATCGTATTTCTTTAGAAAATAACTCTATTTTTTCTTTAGTTAGTCTCCAAATTCATATAATTTCTACATCCAATACAGTTTTAATGAAAATGCAACCCTAAAACCCAATTTCGTGTGGTTATACTGAGAATTTATTCAATTTCAGTGGACTCTTTTGCAAATACACATTTTGTCTCTAATTGTTAGATATAAATAACAATTGAAGATACAGTGAGGTGTAACAATGTCTAACGTTGGCTACGACCTCGATACTTCGGGCGGGCTTATGCCGGTTTGTTGTTTAAAGTTGTTTTCTAAAAAGTTTGAATGCTACTTGATCTTGGTAACTGGCGCCATTTTAAGCTAGCTGAGTTTGTATGAGCCAGCCTTGGTATGGATAAAAGGATACTTATGAAGGTTTTGGGATGTATTTTAGCTCATACGCGCGCTGATAAAACCGCCAGACGAGGATTTGAACGTGCAGAAACCGAAGAAACCCCAGCATCCATACTATAAGAGGCCTGGTAAAGGTCACAACCATGATTCTTGCGACGCGTGTGGGGAAGGTGGCGATCTCATATGCTGTGATCGCTGCCCCGCTAGCTTCCACCTCGGGTGCTAGTAAGTAACTTGGTGGATGCATGAATATTAAGTACCTATAAAAAGAAAATGTCTGTGTATGTACATTTAAAAGATAATCTATGTATAGCATAGGAAAGGTATAAGTATAAAAAAACTTATTATAAAAAGTAAGAGCAATGAAAATATTACAGCCCGCTACAACAATATAACCCCAATATTGTTTCGATACAAGTTTGAATTATGTAAATATAATAAATAATAATAACAACTTATATAAATTTTGGGTTTTACGAGTAGTAAAAGATGGTCAAACTAAAATCTTATTATTACATAACCTCAGGGAACATGCATACAAATTACAAAGTATGCTCTCACAAAAAGGGATTCCCACGCACAGATATCTATAAAGTTGTAAATAGAAAATTATTAACCTAGAATAACAAATCATTCTGTGAGCTGATCTTCTACTAACGAAAACCAAAAACCCCATGTCTTGGTAACTAAAATACTAAAGTCCCTAACAGCAAGATACTCAGAAATCTACGGTGGACAGCATGTCCAAGAATCCACCCTAAGCCTATAAATTCCGTATATCCAGCTAGGCCTAGTGTTGATTCTTGGACATGCGTTTCTGTGTATCCACCTTAGGGTGGATAAACGGTGACCCCACCTGGCTCACAAATCAGAGAAATTATTATTCACAATATTTCACCAATTCAAGAATTGAACAAATTGGAAGTCTGTAATACGGGCCCGTATTACAGAACCTCACTCAAATACTCAAGCATTACTTAAAACTGGTTTAGAGCCATTTGATTGATTGAAACTAGTTTTAAGTAATGCTTGAGTCTTGAGACTAAGCATACGGGACATACGGGACTAAGAGTTAGAAAGGTTTAATTAAGTTGGTAATTTAAATAAAGGTACAATAAAAAAAATATTGAATTGTCAAAAAAAAAAAGTGTGATAAGTTGCAGATAAGATATGATTTGTATCCATCATCATGTGACATACAGGGTGGCAGGTATATCAGTGAGCAAACTGTAACCATGAATTCAGCACATGATTGCCCCTAGAATAGAAATTTTGGGTCAGTTGTCAAAAAAAAAAACCGCTGTTTCATAGAACAGTGCTTTATCTATGCAGTCAAAATGAATGCAACAGCAATTTTTATTAATGATTGAAAATCATTTCAATGCAGGGGTTTTCAGAACCATGTGAACTAAATCCATGCCCCATGGTAACAGGTTCCGTATTGATGCCCCTGCCAGCCTGTATAAACATGCTTGAAGAAATGTCGTACATAAATGTGGTTAAGGGTCCTTCAGTCTAATGTCTTAAGCACATTTAATATTTGTCATCTACATATTATCCAAACATTTTTTTTCCAACAGTTACAAAACAATGGCTCTGTGAGTACAAAAAGACATTTGCCTTACAGTGATCCTCCCCTTGATGAGAACGACATCCCGGCAGGGTTATGGCTGTGCAAGGAATGCAAGGCCTCCGATGAGAACAAGCCGGCCAGTTCACGTAGTAGCCGAGCTCAGTCACCGGCTGACAGCAAGTCAGATACCGAGAAGAAGTCTAGGTAACTGAAGTAATTCTCTCTGATCAGTATGGGTTTGGGTTTTTACATGGAAATAGTTCTGCCAAGGTGGAAATTGCCAGTCTGCAAAATTAGTAGCGTGACGGCCTGTCCAGAGTGCACTGATATTCTCTCTTGAAAGCCCGGTTGCATTCCACCAAACTTTTATACGTAGAATAAGTCTTATACTGTGAATAAATTTTGAATTATTGACAGTTTTTTTCATACTAGAACTATCAGATGTCAATTTTATTCCTCGGATAAAAGTTATCTGACTTTGGTAAAATCAGCCCGGAATATCATAAGTCTACAAATATGGTTTGTTGAAGTAGTGTTTCAGGAGTTGACCAAGCCAATCAATTTAGCTGTCTGAAACAACACTGATTAAATAAAAACAACATTATTTTAATGAGCCATTCAATTCTAAATATTCTAATATATTATTTAATTATGGATTGATTTATGTATTTAATTATACTTTTACATAATTAATTAACAACCAAAATAAGTGATATCAAAGTAACGCACAAATAAAGCATTGCCGAGGCCTATATTCATCAGAGAATTTTAGTACTGTGAACTGCGGTGTAGAATATTGAAGTTTTATGTCAACACCTTCTCTTGACCGATAGTGGAACTAATGTAACTGTTGTTGATGATTTCTGAAAAAGTGTGCTATTTAGAGACTTATTTTTCCTGTAATCTTTATCTTGTTACATAAACTTCTATCACATAGAATTATTTCAGATTTTTCTCTTTGCAAACTTCGGAGATAAGGGGGGACGGGGACATTCTTTCATATGATACCCTACATGACCTAATAGCCCCACTTCGAATTTTTCAGACCCCCTTTCAGTCCCTGTTGCAAAAAATATACACATATTTTTATGTCTTTCTTATTTGCAAAATAGTTTGGCTAACATCATCTAAAACTATTCAAAATTTCAAGTTGATAGCATTAGTTGTTCTTGAGATATCCAGCTGTGACAGACAGACTTAGTCTCACCATAAGGGTTCCGTTTTTACCATTTTGGTATGGAACCCTAAAAACAAAAAAAAAACAATCCATTTCAACCACAATACCTATTTTCCTAGTCTTCGCAACAACCGCTCCAACTCGGCCAAGAAGAGGAGCAAAGAAGAAGAAGAAGATGAGATCAAGAAAGAAGTGGAGAAAGAGCTGACTCCCATGGAGATCCTCGTGAAGGCTGCCAAGATCATGAACCCCAAGCAGTTTGAGCTGCCCCGGGAGATGAGAATACCTTGCATCTTTCCAGGGACTGATAAAGGTAGACCGTCCATATTTTCCGGCTGAACGGATTTCGAAATTTGGCACAAAGCTAGGTTAGGACATAATGTAGATCTATCTTCCTTTTATCCAGGTAGTACGATTTTCTGGAGTAGTTACCGACCTCCATGCGGGCGAAGAGCCAGTGGTGGCCCAGTGGTAATGGCCGCGACTTACGAGTTGTAGGTCGTGGGTTCGAACCCAAGAAGGCACTTTGTGTAAATTATTTCATCACCACTGCTCTTAAAATGGTGAAGGAGAACATCGTCAGGAAGCTGTCCTAAGCATGTCCTAGAACCAAAAATTCGAAGACATGTAACATCTACCAACGCGCACTGGGCCCGCGTGGTGGATTACGTCCCACTCCCCCTCACCCAGAGGAGGCCGGTTTAGGTTATTTATGCACGATACTGATTTGCCCTGCGGATTTGCCTTAGAAAATCTATTCACCGCCTATTATAGCTTGTTTTCTGTCTCTCGATTTGTTTGCATGCAATTTTCTGCATGTGCTAACAACATTATACTATTATTTCAAAGAGGCAATTTTTTCTTATTTTTTTGCATCTTACTTCTGTCAGTACTAGCCACAAATCATGAAATTCTATCAAAAAGAAAATTCTTAATCCCAGTTTCTGTCATCAGATCTTGGCAAGAATGGCAACGGTTCCTTAGTGACGGTGGACGCGTGGGGCTGCGTGCCGATCCCTGCCAAGAGCTGCTTCGTGTGCCAGGCCACCTGCAAGCTGGCCCCGCTGCTGCAGTGCGACTACTGTCCGCTGCTGTTCCATCAGGTACTACCATATCAGGAAATACTCATCAAAGGCGTATCTCTTGATTATTTCATTATATGGACATTGGACATGGACCAAATTGTCATTGGACATTGGAAATGTCTATATAATGAAATATCAATGAGAAAATTTGGTTGATCCAATCTCTCTAGAGGACGTCGTTTTAAATAGCATTGCAGAAAATAGAAAAAAGAAGAAGAAATAAGAAGTTTTTTTCTGAAGGAACTACTTAGGTCGCGGCTCGCGCACTCTACCCTCTCCCTTTTGGTTCATTCGTTGACTGAACTTGTAGGACAAAACAAAAAAAAAAAACAGTGGCACTCCGGGAGTGCCGACAGAAGTGAAAACAAAACACAAACAGAATACTTTGCCATCACTCACTGACATATGGGATATACATTAAAACCGAGTACATCTCGAGGACAGCCGAAGACATCCGAAGCGGGTATTTTTAAATCGTCTTATAAACAAAACAAGCGCGGTGTCGCCTAACGCGCCTAAAAAAGTTTTCACTTCAAAAATCGAATTCCCAGTATCTTTATGACGAATAAACTTGGCTTTTCGATAAACCGTTCATATCGCTCCATAAGTCTACCATTATAGGAGTTACAAATGCTGACCTAAAGTGCTTGGTATAGTAATCTATATCTTACATTATGACCGGCCTACATCAGTCTCAAATAAAAAATAAAAATAAAAAAAAATCACAGCCGCCATCTTGAATTTTGATTATGACCTCATATTCGTTGTCAGCACCCTTGAAATCCTTGGAAACGACACCCATGATGAAATTTTAAAATTTTCGAAGCCGCCATCTTGAATTTTGATTATGACCTCATATTCGTTGTCAGCACCCTCGAAATCCTTGGAAACGACACCCATGATGAAAAAATTTTAAATTTTCGCTGCCGCCATCTTGAATTTTGATTATGACCTCATATGCGATGTCAGCACCCTCGAAATACTTGGAAACGACACCCATGATGAAAAATTTTTAAATTTTCGCAGCCACCATCTTGAATTTTGATTATGACCTCATATTCGTGGTCAGCACCCTTGAAATCCTTGGAAACGACACCCATGATGAAATTTGAAAATTTTCGAAGCCGCCATCTTGAATTTTGATTATGACCTCATATTCGTTGTCAGCACCCTCGAAATCCTTGGAAACGACACCCATGATGAAAAATTTTAAAATTTTCGCAGCCGCCATCTTGAATTTTGATTATCTATACTAATATTATAAAGCTGCAGAGTTTGTTTGTTTGTTTGTTTGAACGCGCTAATCTCTGGAACTACTGGTCCGATTTGAATGATTATTTTAGTGTTGGGTAGTCCATTTACCGAGGAAGGCTATAGGCTATATTTTTTTTTTCAAAATTAGGGATCCGTAATAAAATTGCTATTTTGTAACACAAGGTGTAAAATCGAAAACCTATTTTTGCGTGCGCTGCAAAAACTATTGACAATAGAACAAAATGATGTACTACGGGTTTGTAGAGCCCATTAAGACCTACAAAAAAGTCCGCGAGAACATATATCTAGCTATCATGGTTTAATCACAATAACCGATTTTGTGTTCAAAATAATTATTAAATCGTCTGAAGAAAAAAAAACTACGTTAAATATGTATCGTAATATTAATCTTTATCGAAATTAAGCATTATGTTATCAAGAGTATTTATGAAGAAGTAAAATACTTTTTGTTTCATCTCAATCGGATATTTCGTTTAAAAGTTATCACGTGTGTAAGATGTTAAGAGTTGGTACCTATTAAGGAGTTATGGGCCATAGTTTTTTATCAACATAAAATCCTGTAATAATCTTTTTCGAAATATATTTGTTGATGATTGTAAGTATAAGATCTTTGAAGAGTATAATAAAAAACCTGAAGAGTTTGTTTGTTTGAACGCGCTAATCTCTGGAACTGCCCAACGGATATGAAAAATTATTTTTGCATTTGACAGCCCAATTCTTGAGGAAGGCTTTACGCTTACGCTTAACATCACGCTATGACCCTTAGGAGCCGAGTAAACAGAAAAAAAGTCAGTAAGATCGCTAACCGAAAACGAAGTGACAGCGCGGGCAGAACATACATTTCACGCGGACGAAGTCGCGGGCAGCAGCTAATGACCTCATATTCGTTGACATATTCGTCACACCCATGATGAAACATTTGAAAAATTTTGCAGCTGCCATTTTGGATTTTCGTTTTGACTGCACTATCGGCTTTAGCGTCCTCGAAAGCCATGGAAATGTCAAGTATAAAAAAATAAACTGAAAAGAAAAATAATAAGTAAAATAATTAGACAAAAATTTTCGTTTCTTTTTTTAAATCCCTCTCCTACGCCACGCCAGCTGTCTACTCTCCATCCGTCTTACGAATTTTCGATCAGGTCACGTGTCCTGAGTGTCCTGACGCGGGTTTATCATTTTTTACCCATTACAAAAAAAGTGTACAACGCCGCTAAAGAAGTTTTCACTTCAATAAGCTTAGATAGGATCTCCATATTATTATTAGCGGAACGAACGCGTACTTCCAATGTTCGCTCACACGATCGAACAGTATTTTGATTACGTTGAGGATTTTTCAAGCAATGGATTAGCAATTTCCTTCACAATCCTTCGGATTGGGATTGAAAGCGTGTTGTGCAATTGGGGTGCTGTTCATCATGGCACTTGCTCATTGCTATATGTTTCTGTTACAGGACTGCCTCGACCCACCCCTAACTGCTCTGCCGACCGGACGCTGGATGTGTCCCAATCACGTCGAACAATACATTGTGAGTGAATAATATCAACACATTTTCAAATTCTTCAACTAACAGTCTTCACTTTTTAAGTGTCAATTTATTTTTGGAACAAACACTTTTCTCTAAAAAATCTGTGAGTTCAGTATTTATAGAAAATCCCACGGAATAGAAAAAACAAGTGGAAGTGCTCTTAGACTTCCTTAGTACGGGAACCAGTGTCGCCAAACTCACACAATTGCAAATTAAAATAAACATTTCAATACACAGAAAACGATGATATAATTGGCTACTTACTATAAATACTACTTTGGCGAAAAGTTTATTTATTGTTGTTCAAAATTAAGTCTTATTACAACTATTGAATGTTGTTTTTATTTGACATGTCAAAATCAATGAAGTACATTTTTCCACAACGAGTTCAGCTACTCAACGCTAGAGGGCGCTGTACTAAATTACTCTATTTAGCACGCTAACATCATTGAAATAGGTGTCATATTCGTATGCACCTGTTATCTATTTTTCTACTCAGCTAGGGATGAGGACACGATATCTATAATTAAATTCAAATATCTCGAAAACGGTGCGTCCTAGGCAAAAAATAACCAAAATTTTACCCCCCCCTGTGTTACCCTCGTGCAAGCAGTATCCCAACATGAATTAAGGGAAAAAAAAAATTCGACCGACAAAAAATTTGATAAAAATTCTCAAACGTTTTTTTTTCAATATTTTGCGGGATTTTTACATCAGTAGTCGTCATGGTTTTCGACTAGAGCAACAATTTCTTTCCAGAAAAGATTTTCATCCGAGCCACCATTTTGAAAATATAGAGCGTTTTATATAAAATAAAATTCGGAGGCCCATAATTCGGAAACGGTGCGTCGTAGGACCATGCTTCTTAGAATCTAAATAGTTTCTATGGTCAAGGTTAATTCGAAATTGCAATAAAAAAAAAAACATTGGGACAGTTTTGAAAAAAAAATAACGAAAAGTTTTTTAAGTCATCGCGCGGCTACACTTCAACCGGACCCAGTTCTTTACCTGAATTAATAACAATAGAAAACGTATCTACTGGTTAATGAGAATGTTCTCCTTGTTTTTGAAGTTGGTTAAAAAGGAAAATGAATTCAATTAGTGTACTCTATTAATAACATTAAAATTAAATGTACTTAGGTGATGTCCCGAAACCCCGACATTAGTCCCGAAAAAATATTTCAGTCGTAAGGAAGTCTCAGACTTTCGTCTATGTTCTTCGAAGTTTAGGCAAATAGGCACTACCTATTCCTATCACTGTTTATTAGTATTAGTTCTTTTTGAGGCCTACGTCCAGCTATGATTTTGGTTTATTTGTCAGAATATAAATACTCAAACTCAAATCATATACATAATTCAATTAATCGAGAAGAACGACAACGAGTACATAATATGTCCTGGTAACGTATGAAGTTTCACTATATAAATACACATTTTATTGTTTTATCGATACCGAACTATTTGAATGTGTCCCATCCCTAATCGAGTAGCGTCGAATTTTCTAGAATGTATACGATGATATTCAAGACAGCGAGCAAGTTGATTTAGACTTTGAACAATGGACATAAGGTAAATATTCAAGACAGCGAGCAAGTTGATTTAGACTTTGAACAATGGACATAAGGTAGTTTTTAGTTCGCAACAAAGTAATAAATATGGTTTTGTCAATAAAAACAATTATATTGAAATATATCATAGTTTTATACTTACCGGTGATACGATACACCTCCGCAAGTTAAATTTTTTGTCCTGCTATCGTTTTTGCATGTAAAAATTGCACAATAAGGCATGTTTGTAATATTTTTCGTTACGTTCGAGACGTCCTATCACAGTAAGTAGCTAATCGCGATTGAGCCGCCTCAGAGCCGGTGTTGCGGAGCTCCGCATAATTGTGACACGCGCGATAGTTGCGTGGCACTTCCACTTGTTTTTTCTATTCCGTGGAAAATCCCCACATTAGCAGTCGTCGTTTCTCGGAATGTTACCATTTTATTAATATTATGCTGATATAATATTTTTGGGATTCATGAAGAAGCTTCCTCGTGTAGCGCAGTTTGTTCCGCCAGTTACTCAACTGAACGCTCGCGCTCGGCGCATCCTGGACAGTCACACCCAACACTTATCTGACTACCAAGTCTTCCCTCGCGCGGTAGGGCTATCGCCCGCCGCAGTCCGGCGTCAAGCAGCCTGCTGTGTTTCGTCGATGCGTGGGAGTTCCAGTGCCTTAGGCATGTTCTGGGCACGCTCGATCCATCATAGACCTCATCCATCGCTTTTAAACATTTAGAACCAGCTCTGTCTCGTATAGGGTCGTAGCATAATGCTGAGCGATGGCCGTTTTGTGTGGACGTGAGTGATGTGACGCATCACCATCATCATTTCAGCCGAAAGACGTCCACTGCTGGAAATAGGCCTCCCCCAAGCACCTCCACTTCGACCGGTTCTGTGCTTCTCGCAGCCAACGAGTTCCTGCGGCCCTCACAAGGTCGTCGGTCCACCTTGTGGGAGGCCTTCCAATGCTACGTCTTCCGGTACTCGGTCGCCACTCCAGAACCTTTCGGCCCCATCGGCAATCTGTTCTGCCATGTGCCCTACCCACTGCCACTTAAGTTTGGCAATTCTTCTGCGTCATGTTTACCGCAAATTAACGCATTTTCTTTCTTTTCTTCTATTTAGGGAATGAACGTGACAAGACATTGCCAAAACCTTGCTGGACACGTATGCGGACTGAAACCGGTTATGATATTATGTCCCATCCAACATTTTCCGAAACATTCGATTAAATTTAATGACGCAACTTACGGAACTAATTTTAACCCGTCTCACAGTCACAACTGACATTTAACACAGGACAGAAAAACTAAAGAAAGACCTTAGTGTCGGTTTAGGATTAGATATCATTTTATTCTTTAACGAATTGTAATGTTCTTCAGGACTGGAAGCTAGTGAACTCGGTATCGGCGACGGAGCGCGTGGCTCTTTGGGAGAAGTTTTCGGGCCCTGTGGACCAGCAGGCCGTCAAGGTAGACTTCATTAGACGGGCGAGGAAGGCCCGGCCTGCATTCCGGTGAGTTTTCAAACAACATGTCCATTTCACAACACATTGTAGCTACTTGCGAGTCTTGCAACCCTGAGAAGTTAGCTCCACACTTTTTATTCCCATGTCGTTGTACGAATTCGTAATTTCAAAAGTAGGTATGTGTACGGTCAGCAACGAAAGTATGAGTACGGACAGCAACGAAAGTATGAGTACGGTCAGCAACGAAAGTTTGAGTACGGTCAGCAACGAAAGTATGAGTACGGTCAGCAACGAAAGTATGAGTACGGTCAGCAACGAAAGTATGAGTACGGTCAGCAACGAAAGTTTGAGTACGGTCAGCAACGAAAGTTTGAGTACGGTCAGCAACGAAAGTATGAGTACGGTCAGCAACGAAAGTATGAGTACGGTCAGCAACGAAAGTATGAGTACGGTTAGCAACGAAAGTATGAGTACGGTCAGCAACGAAAGTATGAGTACGGTCAGCAACGAAAGTATGAGTACGGTCAGCAACGAAAGTATGAGTACGGTCAGCAACGAAAGTATGAGTACGGTCAGCAACGAAAGTTTGAGTACGGTCAGCAACGAAAGTATGAGTACGGTCAGCAACGAAAGTATGAGTACAGTCAGCAACGAAAGTATGAGTACAGTCAGCAACGAAAGTCCATTATGGGTCAGTTCACACCGAATGGCGACGCGACAGCGCGCGCGCCTGAGTTTTCAAGTTAGAAATACAATTACAGACCTTATCTACTACACAAACCGCGCGGCGTAGCTCGACGTAGTAGACACTGAATTGTGTTAACTGCCGGCTGTATATCGATGCGTATAATTTGAAAATACACCGTAAAAAAAGAAGTTTGATGCAACCTCCGTAATTATTGTCACTTGTAGAAGAAACAGCCAAATGAACTGCATTAAATTCCTGTCGTAACTTTGCACATAAAGATTTTATTCTTTGCTTTAGCATCAAAGTACCAGTTGCCATCCGTGGACGCGTGATAGTGCCGGACATGGTGCGGTATCACTACCAACACCCGCCGCCTTTGATGCCGAGTCGGAGAGAGTACGTGCGCTGTAGAAATGGTGAGAATTATAATATTATTAGCGACCCGCCTTTGCTTTGCACGGTTATGACAAAAACATCGTTTCTCAATTATATGTAAGTTTGATATATATGTTTACTAGCGGCCCGCCCCTCGGCAGTTTCGCACGGGTGCAATTTTTTTTTCGAATTTCCGAAATTTTCTTTCATACCAACCTTGTCCTGGCAATACCGAACACAACAAAAAAAGAATTATACAATTTAGTGCAGTCGTTCGGAAGTTATGCGCGTACATACATTTCGGGGATTTATTTTTTAACCAACTTCCAATAAGGAAGAGGTTATATGTTCGACTTTTTATTTACATGTTTATTATACACATACACATCATCATTGGACCTACCACTCTGTGTCTGTGCATCACCCAGAGGTTGACTGGTAGAAAATGCCTATGGCATTAAGTCCGCTTCTGTACATTTATGTGCTTGAAATATTAAATAAATAAACCTTACGGAATAAATTCGCATTGTACCCAGGATTTTGTAATATCTTGATTTAAAGGAGTGTCCATGGAGTTTCTTGCCCGTTCTTCTCCATAGAGATCTACGTTTTGGAATGGGCAACTAGCTTCAACTTTCTGACTAACTGACCGACTATTTAATTTTGACAGTTCAAAAGTGTCTGTACATGGTTTAATTGAAATAAATGCTTTGAGTTTGAATAAAAATAATCGATTTTCGTTAAGTTTAAGCAAAGTTTAGAACTTTCTGAAAGTGTTCATAAATAAAAAATTGAATGTCATCCCAATATTGTCCAGTAAAAGAAATCAATTAAATACAAAGTTTTTAAGCGAACCACTAGAACAGGAGACCTATTAGGGGCCATTCAAGTATTACGTAAGCAGATTTTTTCAATTTTTCCCCCTTCCCCCTCCCCCTCGTCAGCAAAAGTAAGCAAAGCGCTTATCCCCACCCCCCATGCTTACTTAAACATTGGTACTGTATGCACGATTCATGAGCAGCAGTTATATGCGTTTCATTTTCAAGCATAGACAAGTAGGGTTGCCTTAATAAAGTGTTCAAACCAAAATCGACCCAATTTTGTAGAAAATCCGAAAAAGTAAAAAAAAATACTGCTGACGTAATCACCATCAAGACCCCCCCATCCCCCATGTCATCAAAAGTAAGCAAAGCAAAGACCCCCCCGCCCCCCTGTAATGCTTACGTAATACTTGAATGGCCCCTTTAGAAGTTGTGATTTAATCATGATTTTCTCCACAGTCATCAACAAACAGAAAGCCAGCGGTTGCTACGACGCCAGCGACGATGATGAAGAGTCTCCGAAGCACAAGATCTGCATGAACCTGACCTGTCCCCAGTACAGCAGTGGGAACTGTGACGAGGCTCTGAGAGGCGTGACCGAGGCAGACGCGGCCGACGACCTGCACGCCATCAGCTCAGAGCCCAGTCTTAAGGTAACGTGTATAGTTATAGAAAATATACGTGATAATTCAGCTGTTCAGTACAGCAGTGGAATCTGTGACCGTTATCTTATTGAATTCCTTGTGTTATCTACCATTTTTAGGGTTCCGTACCCCAAAAGGAAAAACGAAACCCTTATAAGACCACTTCGTTGTCCGTCTGTCAAGACCATTTTTCTCAGGAACACGTGGAGTTATCAAGTTGAAATTAATATCAAATACTCAGGGCGGCTCTTAAAGCAGTGTAAAAACCAAATTTCTAGATCAACGCAATCAAAAGGTACGGGCGTTTATGTTCCATTTATGCCGAATACTTTGACACTCGCAAAGGAATCAATATCTATAGGGTACTTTCCATTGACCCAGAATCATGAAATTTGGCAAGAAGCATGTCATGTAGCACAAGTAAAGGAAAAATTCCGAAAACAGTAAATTTTTAGTTACATACCTACAAATTACGGAACCCTCGGTGCGCTAGTCCGACTCGCACTTGACCGTTTTTTTGACACTTCTTGTATTTCGAAATAGTCTAAAGCTTCGCTTATCAACCACGTCCATTAATTCTTTAAGAACTACATAAATAACTTGCTAAAATATGAAGTAATTAAAGTTTCGATTTTGACAAACAGTAAAGCCGCGTATTAATGGTAAACAAAAGAAGGGCGACATCATTCCAGCAAAATGTTTTTAAGTTGTTGGCAACACTTTCATACAGTATTTCACGCAAAATCATGCTGCTGCCACAATTATTACCAACTTTTGTTAACCTTTAATACGGGGCTTATATGAAATACTAGCTGACAGATGTTGTCCTGGCAAAATTCCAATATAGTGTGGAGTTCATTATACGGAAATTGCATAGAAAAAGGTATGGTCAGATTTTGACTATAGACGAACATTTTAAAACCAAAAATTGCCAAATCGGTTCACACGTTCTCAAGTGATGCGCATACCAAGGAACTGTATTTAATTTTATTTATATAGATATGCAAGCTTCATATTAACAGCCATTGGTAAACAAAACTATCCCTCATCAACAAAGAACGGGCAGTTCCTTTATTGATCTATGCATCACAATTTTTGACCTTTTCCATCTTTCCCACAGCCCGACCGCCACACAGACTCCTCAAGCGAACTTTCAGACTCAGACTTCGAATACCTCACAGCCACAGTGAAAAAACGCAAGGTCTCCCAATCCGAAGACAAGAGCCCTAACAAACGAGGAAAGAGCGAGCGCCTGGAGCTGAGACCTGAAGGGAATGTCGAGGAGTTGCTAGCGGTCGTGGATGAACAGCTCAAGAAGCTGGACGAAAGGCTCGTGAAGCTGCTGGCGTGGCAGAGGTTGCAGCAGGTAATATAATTTTATAGTGAATGTAGAGGAGTTCAAATTTTAGAATTTTCCATTCTAGAGCTTCACGAAATATTTTCATGTATTTTCAGTGATTATTTAGTTTAGGTTTAGGGGACTTATTTTTTTAAGTTTTGGTAGATTCTAACTGAAGTGAAAACTTCTTTAGGTGCGGTGGGCATTTTTTGATATGGGAAAAAAATCATTGAATTTGCGACACTTACCGACACTGCGCTACATTCGGGTGTGTCCGGCTGTTCTCGGTTTTAAATCCGAATGTTAGTGAGTGATGGCAAAGTAATTGTTTGTGTTTTGTTTTCACTTCTGTCGGTACTCCCGGAGTGCCACTGTTTTTTTTTCTGTATTTTTTCATTGTCGAATTTTTTGAAAATATTGTTGATATAAAATTCTATAAATATGGTCTGAGATCGATAAGAACACTGTTTATCTCATCATTACAAAAAGTGACTAAAACTTAATTCAAATGGATAATTTTTGTTCAACAAATTTTTTGCAGATTTTTAGGTATTTTAAAATAAAGGAATGGTGGTAATGACCAAAATAGTTTTATTTATATATGGATACTCAGTTATTTAAAACAAAACGAGGAATATGTTCTTTTCGAGATATTATGTATGGGAGGAATATAGGATACGTTCTGTAGGATGAAGAAATTATTTGTATCTCATTTCCTGGTGTCGTGTCCCACCCACCGCGCGCCAGGTGCTGGCGGGCGAGCAGGCGTGCGGCGCGTGGCGGGGCGCGCGCGTGTCCGGGCGGGCGCGTGCGGCCGTGGCGCGCTCGCTGGACCGCGCGCGCCTGGCGCGGCTCGGGCTGCTGCGCCGGCCGCGGCCCTCCGAGCTGCTGTCGCGGGCCGACCGCGCGCGCATCGCCCGCGCCGTGTGGGGCGCGCCGCCCGGGCCCCCGCCCCCGGGCCCCCGGGCCCCGCCGCGCTCGCCCGGCCACTCGCTCAGCGACGCCACGGTGCGCGCCACGCTGTGCGCCATCACCAGGCCCGACAGGTACGTCGCTCGCTCATATTTTAAAAGAAGTACCTGCTACTATTTAAAATGGACAACTAGCTTCATCTTTCTGACTGACCGACCCCTGGACGATTCAAAAGTACCTGTAATGAAGTTAATTGAAATAAATGATTTGAGTTTAACACATCATTATAGACACCCACAATGGTAGGTGAAGCGACGATCTTAGCAAGATGATTAGTAAAAGCAGAATGAGGAATCGAGCTGAGTTAAATGGCGTATGATTTTCAAAACCTACAGTGCCCTCCAAAAGTTAATTAAAACTGTAATATCATATTGTTATTTAAAATCCTTGTTACAAATGTTTGAACACTAGTAACGTTTTTATGAATTAATCCAAATAGCTATGATAAAAAATTTCCTTCCCCTTATTTTTTTATTTTAAAAGGTTTCATGCAAATCATCACCAATTTTAAAACAATATTTATATATTTTTTTAATTTCTCTAACTCATACGTGAAAAACCCGACTCGAAAAAAATAATATACAACGTCGCGCACGAGTCGGACTTACCGCCAATAAATGTTTCACATCAACAATAATAAGACCTTTATTTTCAGGCTACTTTGGCCCATAGATAACATATATACCTTACAGACTAACATATATATTATAATAATACAATATTGTGTTTGTGTATAAACTTAAAACTATGTTAGTAAAACTCACTTCACTCACACCAGCCTTTTTTTGTTCCATTGCCGAGCAGAGAGCTTTTTTCATACAAAGAAGGTATGATCATTGACGCTTGCTCAAGGCGGATTGGCGATTTCAGATTTACAAGTCCAAGTATCCTCACGATATTTTCCTTCACCAATGTCAGCGATGTCCAAGCCTAACCACAAATACTTATATTTCCCAGGAATGGAGTAGGCGATGGTCTAGGCCGACCTATCCCTATGCGCCTGTCATCACTAACGATCGGCACAGACAGCGGCTGTGACGTGCGGCTGGACGGGGCCGCCTGCAGGCACGTGTCGCGCAACCACGCCGTTATATTCATGGACGAGGTGAGGCTAACATAGAACTAGTAATAATTACCATATTGTATTAAAGAGTGATAAATTATATTTTACTAGCTGTTGCCCGCGACTCCATCTGCGATCCAGGATGAAAAGTAGCCTATGTCCTAACCCAAATCATGATCTACCCATGTGCCAAATTTCATCCAAATCCGTGTATCCGTTTTAGCGTGAAAGCGTAACATTACATTCGCATTTATAATGTCAAACAGTGGAGTAATACTCTACTGAAATTTGTATGGAAAAAATATCGACTAGTGGCACTTAATTACCAAAGAGGCATTCGAGCGACTAAGTATGTACTTCAATATTGCTGGACTTTGTAAACATACAACACATATTCCAGTTTATTGAAAATATAGATTCTCTTTCTCTTCTCCCTAGGTGAGTCGTCACTTCGAGCTGATCAACTACTCGGAGTGGGGCAGCTGTGTGAACGGCGTACTGTACGCCTGCGACGTGCGCCCGCGACCTGCGCCCGCGCAGCTGGACCCGTCCGCTGCTGACGTCAGAGCCGCCGCGCTCAGGGACATCGTCAGGCATCGCGTGAGGGAACCCCTTAGGTGAGGACAAACTTAATATAGATACCTTTCAGACTGCAGGGCGACAGTTATGTTATAAACGGATAGGCCTCATGTAAATGGGGTCAATCAGTACGAGATGGCAGCAGAATACCCCTCAGTTAGACGGACCGACGACCTCAAAAGGTGACTCTAGGACAGATAGTATGCGAAAGGCGGAGATCTGGGTGGTACAACTTGAGGCCTATGTCCAGCAGTGGACTACGATATGCTGAATTTGCAAGCCTAAAACGCTGAGCAAAACTGAGATCGTACTCGAAAACATTGTCTTGCGACTACTAGACTAACTCGTATATTTCTCCTCAGAATAAACGGCAACCTAACAAGCGCCCTGCCCGACGAGCCGCAGTGTCGCTGCGCTGCCGGGCCGGGCGGGCCGCGCGGGCCGGGCGGGCCGGGCGGGCCGGGCGGGCCGGGCGGGCCGGGCGGGCCGGGCGACTCCCGCGCATGCGCAGGCGGCGCGTGGGAGGGCTCGGCGCTGGTCCCGCACGGCGCGCTGCTACAGTTCGGCTGCCAGAGCTTCGTGTTCAGCATCACGGACGCACTCGCGCTGGCCTGCGACGTCGCCGACGACACGCTATAGCCCAGAGAAACTGGGCCTGATGGAGCTTGTTTGTCTGTGTGAGTTAGGGCTTAAGTGTAGACCGGCTTCTGGCAGATATTTCTGAACTATAGTTATGATACCGGGACACCTATTTTGTGTGAGATTTGAATATAATTTGTTTTATTCAAAACAATAGCTATGACACCAGTATTCAAGCCTCCCATATTGAATGGCTAATATTTTTTGCTACAGCATTAGCTAAATACCGACAAATATTAACAATTTTAATTGATTTAAACCCACTTATTCAACAGTGAATGAAATTTATGATAAAAGACAGTCACCAAATCGCCCAAATGTTGCCATTTTAAAGACGACATTCTAAAATGTAAAAAAAAAAATAGAATCAACATTGGTGTTTACAGCATAACTTTAATAAGGTGTTGCCATCCTAAATATTGATAAAATAGTATTAAATTAGCATTGGTAGAATGTACGGTCTACACATACCTTAGCCCTTATATCAATGCATTACATTAACTCTAACATATTATTATGTTTACTCCTTAGTGTAATTGTACTATGGTTAAAATGCAATGTTTTAAGTATACACACAACATTTATGTTCATATGTTGTATATTTTACACATGTTCATTCAATTGAACTTTTTAACTACTTAATTATACACTGGTTTCACGAATTTAATGCCAATTAAACAATTATTAGAGGTCAGTTCTCGAATAAAGCTGAATCAAGTGATTGATCATCGATTTCTGAGAGGCAATTCTCATGACTTTAAGAATGTTCACAGTCTGATCTCAGTCTTAATATGACAAAAATACCTCTAATTTCCCTACTTTTATGACAAGTTCTTGACATTGATTGTTAGATTTTGAACGTTTTTAATTACGGGACAATTACTTCAAGACCAAGAATCAAGTCTCTGAATGAATGAATAAATTGCACCGATCCCAGCGTGGTTAAACCAGGCTCGATTATTCAAATGAACCCCAAGATTCGCACTAGCTCCTGTAGCCTCATGTTCATGGTGCTACAGCGACCATTGCATATCAAGGAATAGACCGGGGGGCGCGTTAATGGTAGGGATGACGTGCCCGTAGGATAGGTAAGGATTTAAGAGCCTACCGGATATGCATCATAGAGTAAGCATTGGACTAGTGGAGAGATGGGTAATTATTATCGATGAATCTTTTAACGACGTCGCCGCCAGGTTGGTTCAGGTCGAACTTCATTGGTGAATCTTTTGTCGGGGTTCTACTGCTTTCTCGGTTCTTTTGTATGTCATTGCTCTGCAGTGCTATGTTGTGTTAGATGTTGCTGTTTTCAATGTCATCGTTGTCATCGTCGGAAGTTTCGCCACTATCCGTTTCAGGTTTTTTGTAAATCCCACTATCTTGTATATCTTGATCTTTTTTTTTTTAACTTTGCCCCACTCTAGGAATTTCTCCTGTATTGTGGGTGCGTTTACAAACATTTAAACTCACATACACAAACAGCCAGACCCAGAACAACTTACTTGTAGATCATACAAATAGGTATTTGTTCCGTGCGGGAATCGAACCCGCAACACGCAACGCAGCAGTCAATCGCTTAACCACTGCGCCAACCGTGCCGTCCGTGCCGTCCTGTCTTCTCTGTTCTATCTTACTTCTGTCTTCCGCTGTATCCATACAAACATTCTTTCCATTGTCGAAGTACTTCATGTCCTGTTTTAAGTTGTCGTTCCATGTGTAAACAGGTCAGCCGACCTTCTTGGATTTGGCCTTGTACTGCATTGCTGCATGCAGTAGGTGTGGTTTGCGGCGCCTGTAGACATGTGCGAGGTAGCACATCCTGTGATTCTTGATGCGTTTGGTTACTGTTTTTCCGATAGACAAGCGCAAGGCAGTGTTGCCAACTCAAGCATAGACAAAAAACCATAGACTATAACATACCCCTTTTGAGACTGACAATAAAGAAAAAAGTTGAAGTTACTTTGACAGTTGTGACATTGACATTATGATTTGAAAGTAAATACTTCAAACTTGTTTACAATAAACTTTTTGCAAAGACAAACATATTATTATTTCTTGTCGGAGACTGACTGATTCCTTTGACTTCAGTTGGCTGCTTCTTTTTGATGATATGACTTGACGGCTTGGGCAGAACTTTCTTGTTCTAATTTTGTATTTGACATTTGCAGTTTTTCAGTTTCTCTCTGCGAAATCTCGCTGCTTTTTGCAATTTTTATGGCTTTCTCTATTGTTAGTGCCTCTTATTGCAGTATTTTTTCCTGGGTTTTTCTGTTAGTTATTCCAATTACAAACATGTCGCAAATGAGTTGTTATTTCAGATTTTCAAATTCGCATCTGATTGCTGTATTTGTTAATTTTGTGACATACTCTTCCATTGATTCTTCATTTATTTGTTTCCTCGTGAAGAAATTATATCTTTCAACACTGATATTTTTGTGTGAAAGGAATTTATTATCAAATTTTTTAATGACTTTCTCGAGTGTTAGTGACGCATCTTTTCTATCTAGACCAAATGAGTTGAAAATTTCTAGACAATCGTCTCCAATTAGACTTAGAAAAATGGCTATTTGTCGGCTTACCGCTTCTTTATCGATTGTATTTGCTTCGAGATAGATGAGGAACTTCTGCTTCCATAATCTCCATGCAGCTGACATTGCTGTGAGATCTGAACCGACGTTCAGCGGTTTGATCCACCACGTTGAACCTCGGATCCTTCCATTTTTGTTTCTTCTGACGCCATGTTTATTTATTTGTCCTGTCGGGAGGCGCTGCTAGGGCTTTCAATTAAAACCATTAGGTATACGGATTGGACTACATAATTTATTAAAAAGTAAAGACATGGTAAAGACTGAGACCTATGATAGACAAGCGCAAGGCAGGGTTGCCAATTCAAGCGTAGACAAAAAACCATAGACTAACAGACGTCACCAGGATCCTCGCCCCGACAGCCTAGGCCTCGGCCTGTAGATCAGGAACGCACGTATGCCAATTTACCACCGTTTTAAGGTGATTTAATTTGCACCCACAAAAACAACACGCTAAACACCGTTCGAATTCCAAATTCGGGTTTCAAACTCAGTCAACCACGTGTTGTGCACGTGGCATCAAGTGAAAACAAATACGGGACACGTCGGTCCCCTTCGACCGACGGTCAGTATCCCGCCCGATCACTGATCAGTAAATCTGAACACCAATTATAGGACTTAAAAAGCTTTCAAAGTCACAATCTAATCTCAGCGACAGACAATAAATGACAGAAATGTAGGTAAATTAGAAGTATTTAGGACAGATTGAAACAGATTAGAATGCAAACCTTCGTACCAAACCGAGAAACGCGCTCCTCTGGTATTAATTCTCATATTAGCTGTTCTCACTGGCCAACAAGTGTTAGGAAACTGGTTTTGTTGAAAACCAATGTCGATAATGATTGCTCCTTACAACATAAAGATAGGACTTACTAGCTAACTCGGGAACTGACCTAGTTATACCGAATGTGATTTCGCTGCTACTGTAGTGAAATCACATGGAGCTGATGGAGCGCAAGCGCCGCATGGTTTGTCTCGTTCATTGATAACTCTCTGTTTTTCTGGCAAGACTTGCGCGGTTTGCGCACTGTACGCCTTATGTACTCAATGTCAATACTTGTATTACACACCTTGCAGGTGTTTTGTGACCTGTCAAACGATATTTCGGCACCAAATATTGTTTTAATTAATCGTAGTTTCGACGGAAGTATAATTTTTTTTTTGTGACGTTTTTCCCAAATTTACATATAATTATGTGTTTACTAGTTATTTCTACATACATACATACATAAAGTCGCGCCCTCTTCCCGGGGGGTAGGCAGAAACAACATACCGCCACCATACAATTTTTACATACTTCTTCTATATCTTCTATATACATCTGGTCATACACACTGGCCGGTTGTGAGTACTACGTACCTGGCCTTTCTGAAGAACATCACCATTACGTCCTTCTAGGGCATAGAGGTTCTCAACCTTATTTTGCCCACCACTCACTTTGAGTTTTTTTTTCTAGAGGCCACCATTTTTAGGGTTCCGTAGCAAAATAGTAAAACGGAACTCTTATGGCGAGACTCAGTCTGTCTGTCTGTCGGTCACAGCTGGATATCTCAAGAACTACTAATGCTATCATCTTGAAACTTGGAACAGTTTTAGATGACGTTTGCCCAACTATTTCGCAAATAAGAAAGAAATAAAAATATATGTAGGTATATTTTTTGCAACGGGGACTGAAAGGCGGTCTGAAAAATGCGAAGTGGGGCTACTAGGGCATGTGGGGTATCATATGATAGAGCGCAGTTTGCACATTCACAAACATTTTTTTTTTAGGCCGCATAGTTTTCGAGTTTTGATGAAACATGTAAAAAAACAATACCGTTAAATTATTCTGTGATGGAAGTTAGGTACATGTAAAGATTACAGGAATAAAAATACAACGAAGTCTCTAAATAGCACACTTTTTCAGAAAACATCAACAAAAGTTACATTAGTTCCACTATCGGTCAAGAGATGGCGCTGACATAAAACTGCAATATTCTACACCGCAGTGCACAGTGTTAAAATTCTCTGACAAATTAGGCCTCGCCGATGAAAAATTAGAAATATGATGGTACGGAACCCTCGGTGCGCGAGTACGACTCGCTCTTGACTGGTTTTTTTTACTTACTAACAGTCGCGAATCTGAAACAGCTATTGCCACGATTTTATTTAAACGTGTTATATAATACAGTCGCAAGTTAGGAAATATATTTTTCACTGGGTCTTCTTCTGCTCCCCTGAAGGTCTCAAATGGCCACGAGGGGCCGTTATCGCCCACGTTGAGAACCTATGTTCTAGGGCGTCCGCTCCCGGCGCGCGGCGTTTCTACTCACATCTGCAGTTGTTTATGTTGATTGATAAACCAACTTTTACATACTACCGTCACAAAAACTCCTGTAGGAACACAAGTAGATCATCATCATCATCATCTGCCTAGCCTTTTCCCAACTATGTTGGGGTCGGCTTCCAGTCTAACCGGATGCAGCTGAATACCAGTATTTTACATGGAGTGACTGCCTATCTGACCTCCACAACCCAGTTACTGGATAATACGATACCCCTGGGTAAGACTGGTTGTAGATTAGACAAGTAGATTATCATAGTATATATTTTTTTCATCAATGTATTCTATCATACATGTTACTCTTTATGTTTTGCATGTCGGTACGGGTGTGCGGCGATTGTAAATATTTAGATAATTCATTAATAAATGGGCGCATTTCATTATGGATTCTATGTATGAAGAAAACATTACTTTAAATTTTTAATTTTAATGGTTTTATGAACAGGGAATGTTTTTAATTAATACATTTGCAAAATATTCTTTTAAAGAGGCGTTAGCTAAAAGCTTTATCTTCCAGTGACTCGACCCGTGTAAACGACATCACGATTTGATAAAACGTGTTTACACGACTCCCACTAAATAAATAGGTGTTTAGTTAACGCCATTTGTTAATCGGTTGTGATTTCAAATTTTAATCCAATTACCTATTTTATACCAGCTTTTTTAGCGGGAATGGTAATTATAATTATATGCCCACGTATTATAAAGTAATACTTTTATTACTTAAAAATGTACCCGTATGATACCTTATTTTTTAACTAAAAGTATGAAAATAAAATATTTTTGGAATTAACCATGGCTGGTTCGATATTTGAGACGATTTGATTCATTTATTTATGTAACATTGTGTGAAAGTTAATTTAAGAATATTAGGCCAAAACGGACGACATACACATTTTGGCCGATTTTTAGAACCACATATTATTGTAGAATATTATGTGTATTATAATACCTATTGTAAAGGTATACTGGTATATGGTTGATTTGCAGTAAGGAAATAAGACGTTTAACAACTATAACAATACTAAATTACGGCAATATACCCCTGTCGTTAGAGCAGTAGGTATATCTCCCTAGTTTAGTCGTAGTAATATTGCCTCATAAGCCCGGGGTGTACTGAGCTTGTTTCGCCATTCATTCTCAGATAGGAAAGGTCAACTCCATCTAGATTTTTTTAAACAAAGAGTAAAAGTGATTTCGATATCCTATTTACAGAAGAAACAATTTTATGCAATTACTAAGGCAACATATCTAGTTAATGTAAATCAGCCATATATCACTAACTTTTGTGTTCTGGTTTACAAATGAAAAATCGTAATTGAATTTAACTCACAAAAAAATCATGATAATTGTTTAAAAATACAAAGTACTCGGTTGTTGGTTTAAGTGTGCTTTGGCAAGTTGGCATTTGGCGTTAATCAGCCGTAGCCGTTTGTCGAACGTATACGCTACGTAAACGCGACGTCAATGCTGAGTAAACAACCTTGTTTCGATACAATGACGTCATGTCAACGCTACGTTAGCATAACGTATGCATTTACGCAGTGTCTACGCTTTTGCTTGACATACCCGTAGTACGAATACAGGTAGTTCATTCATACACAGATTAATTTCACTGCAACGTAATTTTCAGCCTTATCCTCAACATATTAAATTAGCTTTCTTTCATTCTCATGATAGTATCATGAAACCAGAACGCAGGAGTGTTTCACTGCCACAGAATGAACGAGCATACTGTATTTTTAAGTTTACCTACCACTTGTTTTTATTGCAACTTTTAACTGTACCTTTTTATTATACCACTAGATATTAAGAGTAATCGGCCTATAATGTTCCCAGGCTGGGACCACAGAGCAAGTAGTCGTCG
Organism: Oligia fasciuncula; assembly: GCA_963082905.1. Lineage (NCBI taxonomy): Eukaryota > Metazoa > Arthropoda > Insecta > Lepidoptera > Noctuidae > Oligia > Oligia fasciuncula. Next base: position 17,655,446 of record OY720406.1, on the reverse strand, counting down.
CCGCCCCGGGATCGTCTAGAGTCGCCAGTATTAATAAAATTCGTGTCCCCGAATGTGCTTTGAGCACTTCTATCATGGATCGTCATTCAAAGCTGTTTCTATACGTCACTAGCTTCTGCCCGCGACTTTGTCCGCGTGAAATGGCGGTCACCCTCGGCCTCTGACCCCACCACATCGCATCGTATACCTGGATTAACACGGTACTTTAACATTTTGAACGCCATTGTCACATATACGTGACAAGCAAGCGCGTGCCCTGTACGCCAGCGACACAAATATGTGACAAAAAATGCGGTGCACTTTATCACGAAATTAACAATTAAATCATTACTTTTGTGTGTTTTTATTTGTATACCTTAAATATTTAAAATTGTGGCTTGGCGTGGAGGGCACGCGCGTACGTTTATGCTCTGGCGTTCAAAAGGTTAAATCCCGGTAGTACGGTCCCGTGCGATATTTTCCGACATCCACGCGGGCAAAAGCTAGTTTATTGATAGTTGTATTCAAGTTTACTGTTAAAATATGCATCATACAGATAAAGCAATAGTTCAGTACAAGAATACGCCGTGGGGCCATTTTCAATTTGACAAAAACTATCATTTAGTCATTGTTCATTTATGATTGCAATATTTTTAATTGAGTTGCCTCTATCCTTCCAATTTACCCACGAGGCCCTTAATAATATTACATACCTACTATTTAGGATAATTTACATTGAAATTTGCATGTATTGCCATTTACCTATTATACCGGTAGCTTCAAATTAATACTTTATATAAATCTTATGAAAAGTAATGCTCGTTCGTTCTCAGACCTCTTATAGAGGCACTTAGTTAATGAATATAGACTAATAATGCATATTACAGTGTAGTATTATGCGTGTATCAATAATGTAGCGTAATGTAGGATAATGATGTTTATGTTTGTCAAATAAAGGTTAATTAAGAAATGTTGATTTTTATTTTCTATAGGTACACCTCAGTCTAACCCTTTCGGGACAGGCGTCATATTTATAGCATATGAATAATCAGCCTATAATGTTCCCACTGCTGGGACACAGGCCTCCTCTCAATGAGAGGGAGTGGGACGTAATCTACCACGCGGGCCCAGTGCGGGTTGGTAGTTGTCACATCTTAAAATTTTTGTTCTAGGACATGCTGGTTTCCATCACCGATATTTATGTGTATTCGTTAATCAAGGATGCGAAAGAAAAAGGGGCGCCCTGAAGCGCTTGGTCAGTTTTTATAGTTCTTACCTTAGTAGACTACATATCAAAACGTTTGGACTTCCGGAATCCGTTTGATAGGGTCAATAATGATATTCTGCTGGCAAAACTATGTGCCATCAGATTTCCGCCAGGTCTCTTAGGGCTCTTCGCTGGTTGCCTCAGCGATCGTCAGCAGTTTGCAAGACTGGGCCTTTATGAATCCCAGCCCGAACATACGCGTTCTGGAGTCACTCAAGGATCAATTCTGAGACCGCTTCTTTTCTTGATAATATTAACGACCTTCCTTCAGTTTTCACGCCAGAAGTCTATTGTATGCAGATGATTTAAAACTCTTTTCCGAAGTTCACTCTGAAGCTGATTCTCTGGCGCTGCAGCGTGATTTTGGTGCGATATTGGAGTGCATTGTTAAGAACAAAATTGAATTTAATGAAATCCACCTTTATAAAGTTTATGACATCACTATTACTAGAACAACTGGAATGAAGGATTTGGGTGTCAGATTTGACCACAAGCACCTTCACGGAAAAACAGATGCTCCTGAAAGTCACGACGAACTGTCCCATCTTCTTACTCCGATAAACTTGAGGCACAGATTGTTCGCCGTGCCTGGGAGTCGAATCGTGGTTCGAGCCTAGTCTTTCGTGCTCTCTGCGCTCAACGCTCTCTTGGACGCTAAGCCTGACTGTGATGTGTTCGCGGTTGATGTTTGACATAAAACGATACCACAAGGAACATGATTAAATAAAAAACCATAAAATAAAAATTAAAACATTTAATCACAGTTCTCATCATCTTCAGGCTCCTCTTCATCAAAGTCCTTGATCTTCACATCAGCATCTTCTCCATACTGAATAATATTGTCTATGGTTATCAGGATATTCTCTACACTTTCCTCATCTTTTATATTTAGCGGGTAAAACCGAACTAGGCTAAAGTTCTCTATGACTTCTCCAATAGCTTCTGTCAATTTGGCGTATTTTTCATGCCATTTTGATTTCGCGTTTCGCATATCTGCTAGTAAGACGTGTGGGTCTGGATCGAGGTAACTGGAAAATAATGAAAATGACATTTTAATAATGAATTAAAATGTCCAGAACGCCTAGAAGTACAGTCATGAGCATTATATTGCTATGAACAGCTCGGCAATAATTTAACTGATTTCATGATTCATCCATTAATATTTGTCAAGATGACGGCAAATATTTGATCAATACAAGTGGCAGCACAAATATGTGACATCGAAGGAACACCAAAACTATAAGATGAGACAAGCGCCACCAAAATATAGGATGCTACATCGGCGTCAAAAAGTTGTGTCACCTCTATATTATCACGGTAGTTGCATTTATCACTGCAATTGATACCTTTCTAGCTTTTGCTCGCGTGACTATCGGGATAAAAATAAGATAAAAATAATAATCATAAAAATAAGATAAAAATAAAAATCATAAAAATAAAGATAAAAATAATAGTCCAGGTCAGGGTCTACTTGTTTGCCAAATTTCATCGAAATCCGTTCAGCCGTTAAGGCGTGAAAAGGTAACAGACAAGTTACTTTCACATTTATAATATCGTCGAATCATCATCATCATTTCAGCCGATAGACTTCCACCTCTGGACACAGGCCTGCCCCAAGCATCGTCACTTCAACCGGTTCTTTGCTTCTCGCATCCAGCGGATTTCTGCGGCCTTCACTAGGCCATCATCGGTCCACCTAGTGCGAGGCCTTCCAACGCCACGTCTTCCGGTACCGTCGTCGATATTGTCGAATGTAGTGCACTTATTATTTTAATTTGTTTATAAGTTAAATATTATTGTTAACTTACTCATCTATTTGTCTTCTTGCACTTTTACTGAGCAGATCCATTTTAGTGAGAATATTCACGTGTGAGAGTTCCAGATTCACCATTACACTGAGTGCTGCCATCGTGCCTGGAAATTTATAAATAAAAGTAATAATTATGTAATAAATAATATGATAGCAGTCGAGTCTTGGAATAGTTTAATATGTTTATTTTCTAAAGAAGACTTGAAAGATTATTTCCTAATAAGGGGGAAATATTGTTATTTATCCATTATGCTTGGTCGACAGATTACCAATTTTATACATGGTTAGTAACACTCACGAGGGCTGCGGTGCCTATGAAGTTGAGATTATCTTTTCCTCTTTGGGGGTGACTTTTTTTTTGGCAGTAAGCAAAGATGAAGAGCGAATGAATGATGAGTAGCTGTCGCCCGTATACTATAATATTATAAATTCGAAAGTAACTCTGTCTGTTACCTTTTCACTCCTAAACCACTGAACGGATTTCGATAACATTTGGCAGAGAGATAGATTGCATCCCGGGAAACGACATAGGATAGTTTTTATCGACATACCTCGCGGGCGAAGCCGCGCGCGGAAACTAGTATTTAATAAGTATGGATTTATTGCAGACGAGTTTTTTTCTTGAGTGGAAACCGCGTATCGGCAAGCGTAGTGTGGGACGGCCCCCAGCTAGATGGACGGACGACCTAAAGAAAGTGGCTGGGACGGACTGGATGCGGAAGGCGGAGGACAGGGTGTTGTGGTGCAGTCTGGGAGAGGCCTATGTCCAGCAGTGGACTGCAATAAGCTGAGTTGATTGATTGATTTATTTGCCCCTTTTGCTTTTATATTATCCATACCTGATAAAAACTTGGCCCCATCAATCATAAACTGGGAATCCACCATGAAGACCACACATATCCTGAAGTTCCACTTCTGCAGTACATCTACCAGCTTCCTCATGACCGGCAGGTGTGTGTACAGCTCGATCTGGCCGGGACAGTCAAACAGAAGGTAGTCGTCATCCACGTCGCCGAGCTGCTCTTCTAACCAGTCGCAGTTCTCTAAGAGGGTTCTGGAAAATATGAATTTCAGAATTAGTCTATGGTAGGCTCACTGTCCTGATAATGTGGTTAAGATTTTATTAGCCCAGTGGGGTAATTGCGTAACACAATAACAGTATCAATGGCTTTCATTTAAACAGTTCAACAATATACATCGCAATATTTACATTGTTTAGCAAACAAATTTTCTGAACATATGGAGCAACTAGCAGTGCTCCACGATTCACCCTCATAAGTGTCGATCCCGTGGCAATATTAGGATAAAAACTATCCTATGTCCTTTCCCGGGACTTAAACTATTTTTATACCAAAATTTCATCTAAATCGGTTCAGCGGTTTAAGCATGAAGAGGTCACAGACAGACACACTTTAGCATTTATAATATTAAAATAGATGGATTAGCAATATCCTTCAAAATTATCCAGATTGTGTTTTCCTTCACTGTTTTTAGAGCAAGGGTGACCAAGTGGTAATGACTGTGACTTACGAGTTGTAGGTCGTAGATTTAAACCCAGACAGGCATTACTTTATATAAGTTATTTCATCACCACTAAATAAATACTAAGAGCAATTAACTGTGGGTTTTTAGACAATAGTTGTCACTACACAACACTGTTATTTTATTTCAATGTGTGAGGCGACTTCACTTCCCAACATATTCTGGAAAAGGCTAGGTAGATTGATAGTGAGGTACCTTCATGTTAAGAGATAGAGACTAACAAAAAAAAAAACAGTTTTAGAACAACAGGATAATTAAGGCTTTTTTTAAATAAAATGTCTTGGTATCAGAAATTGATAAGTAAAAACATACTCTATACAAAACACCAGTCCTCCATTGGGTCCAAACTGCAACTCCTCATCTTCCATGGCATCATCCAGATGTATCAGCTCCCGGATGTCAACGAGTGGCTCATAGTCAAAGTGTTCTGCAGCTGGGTCCAGGTTTACTACTTCAATTATTCGGTTTGCATCACTTGCATGTTTTACAATTGTTGAACAGTATGTGGACTGAAATACAATGCAATTATTGTTATTTTTAAGTAATATAACATCAACAGTTTGCAGCAAGTATGTCTGTTTGAGCTGGAGCAAAAGTACCATTTTGTTGTTGTTGTTCTGTATTTATTCGTTTTACTGAAATAATTCTCTTATATGAAGGAGAACTCGCAACTAATAAACAACATACCCACTAAGTATTATATTGAAAGTACAGATAAAAAGAGTTGTTTATGGAGCCAAGGATATTATCAAATCCTTACCTTTCCACTCCCAGCTGGGCCCACTACTAATTGTGCGTAACGCATTGCGTTTAAAATAAACTTTAAACAAGTACGCTTAGAGGTTAGGTGGCAATAACACGCAATATTTAGTTTTAATATGTAGTATTGAGATTACAGGGAATTCAAGTAACAAACATATTTAGAAAAAGATATGGGAAAGTCTAAAACATACACATTTGTAATTGAAACTAAAGAAATGTTTAATTAACAATGCGCCTCGAAAATGTTTTGCTTTTCGGATTGACATTGACAATTCAATTTGTTTGACTTGACACCACTTGACACTGACCCTTCTAGGTGCGTTCCGTTCGTAGCCAAAGAGCAAATAACACTACTCATAACCGTCTAGTGAAGTGAAACCTTTCTTAAATATAGAATACTGACTGAAACAAAAAAAAAAAAAAATATCGACAATAATTAATTCGAATTTTGTAAACTGACATCCTAATATTTGTCACAATACATCACAGACTAAGAGATGACATAAACTACAGAAACCACAAAAAAGCGACGGAATCATTTAAAATAAATAAATACAATGGCTGCAGTTGGAATTGATTTGGGAACAACATATTCATGCGTTGGCGTCTGGCAGCACGGTAACGTGGATATCATAGCTAATGACCAAGGGAATCGTACAACTCCGTCATATGTTGCTTTTACAGACACCGAGCGACTGATAGGAGATGGTGCGAAAAATCAAGTGGCTCTGAATCCAAGTAATACAATTTTTGACGCTAAACGACTTATTGGACGAAAATATGACGATCCTAAGATACAGCAAGACCTCAAACATTGGCCATTTAAAGTTGTCAATGATGGTGGAAAACCAAAAATACAGGTTGAATATAAAGGCAAGAATAAACGTTTTGCCCCCGAAGAAATCAGTAGCATGGTACTCATCAAGATGAAGGATATAGCTGAAGCCTATTTGGGTAAGCCAGTGAAGAAAGCGGTTATAACTGTGCCAGCTTACTTCAATGATTCTCAAAGACAGGCCACTAAAGACGCTGGAGCCATTGCTGGATTGAACGTCCTTCGGATTATAAATGAACCAACGGCTGCTGCGTTAGCTTATGGATTGGATAAAGATCTCAAGGGCGAGCGAAACGTATTAATCTTTGATCTTGGCGGAGGAACATTCGATGTATCAATACTTACGATTGATGAAGGCTCTCTCTTTGAAGTCAAAGCAACTGCTGGGGACACACACCTCGGTGGCGAAGATTTTGACAGTAGGCTTGTCAATTTCCTCGCTGATGAATTCAAGAGGAAGCATAAGAAGGATTTGAATTCTAATCCAAAGTCACTTCGACGTCTTCGAACAGCGGCCGAGAGAGCAAAACGAACGTTATCCTCTAGTTCTGAAGCGAGCATTGAGATTGATGCTCTTTATGAAGGCATAGATTTCTTCTCACGAATTTCTAGAGCACGATTTGAAGAATTAAACTCAGATTTATTTCGTACTACTTTAGAGCCCGTTGAGAAAGCTTTGACTGATGCCAAGCTAGGTAAGAACTCCATACACGACATCGTCTTAGTCGGAGGTTCTACTCGTATTCCTAAAATACAAAGCTTACTGCAGAATTTTTTTAACGGAAAGAAGTTGAATTTATCTATTAATCCAGATGAGGCAGTTGCTTACGGAGCAGCAGTGCAAGCTGCTATACTGAGTGGAGATCGTCATTCTAAGATTCAAGATGTTCTATTAGTTGACGTGGCTCCGTTATCGTTGGGTATCGAAACAGCCGGTGGTGTTATGACAGCTATAGTTGAACGCAATGCAAAGATACCTTGCAAACATTCCCAAACGTTTACCACTTATTCAGATAATCAGCAAGCGGTCACTATTCAAGTTTACGAAGGTGAAAGAGCAATGACAAAGGACAACAACTTGTTGGGAACATTTGATCTGACCGGCATTCCTCCAGCACCACGTGGGGTGCCACAAATAGACGTGGCGTTTGATTTAGATGCTAATGGCATTCTTAACGTTTCTGCTAAAGAAAACAGTACTGGGAAAAGCAAGAACATAGTCATAAAGAATGATAAAGGCCGCTTATCTCAATCAGAGATTGACAGAATGCTATCTGATGCTGATAAATATAAGGGTGATGATGAAAGACAGAGGAACCGTGTAGCATCCAGAAATAAGGTAGAATCCTACGTGTTTAGTGTGAAGCAGGCGGCTGAGGAAGCTGGAGGCAAACTGGGAGAGGTGCAATGTGCGAAGATTCGTAGAAAATGCGATGATACTCTGCGCTGGTTGGAGAGTAACCCTTTGGCCGAGAAAGATGAGTACGACAGCAAATTTAAGGAGCTGAGCAAAGAGTTCACCCCTCTTATGAAGAAAATTCATGCGACTGGCTCCAAGAGTGGACAAGGTGGCAGCGATGGACCAGTCATTGATGAAGTTGAATAGATCTTTTGAGAAACAATGTTTAAGTTTTGTTTGTTGTTAATAAATGATTTTACTTTGATGTCTTTCTTGTTTTTTAAGGTTCCTTAGATAGATAGAAATGGAAACGTCGCGATGGGAATGCAAATATTGTTAATGAAATGTTGGAATATATAATTTCAGTGGATCACAGAGCTCTTTAGAGTGTGTTGAAGTCAGTTGCTTGAGATTATTACTCAGCACTACTTCTTTTACAAGCAAGTTTAACCACTGCCTCGCTGATTTTGTCATTATGTAAAATCTCTACGAAGATTTTATAAGTTGATGGCATATATAATGAAATAATGTGTACAAGAAGTAGCATCGTTTATAGAAATAACTAGCTGCGCCCCGCGGTTTCACCCGCATAAGTGCCGATCCCGTGGAAATATCGGGATATAAAAAAGTAGCCTATATGTTAATCCAGGGTGTCAGCTACCTCCATACAAAATTTTATCAAAATTGGTCCAGCCGTTTGAGCATGAAGAAGTAACAAACATAAACATACACGCACACACAAACTTGTAAACTCTTCAGCTTTATTATTAGTATAGATATAGGTAGGTCCTGTATATTGGTATATATACTCACGCATTCTTTTCACATATCATAACATAACGCATGTGTACCCCGAAGGGTTAGACAGAGTTGTACCTACCTATGTAGTACCTTCCGTCGATTCCGCCTGGTCACTTAAAAATTTTTGCGCCTAAATCCTGCGGCGGCGCCAAGCCACGCCCCCTTAAAGTTTTCGCCTATTAGGAAAGCGATAACGCAATTAGTTGCAACCTGCACTGCGCAGCTTAGTGACGCATCACGTGTAGGTACTCCTTTTATGAATTTTACGGACAAACTATTTGACCTTGGCACAGGGCTAGAGCGCTTCTGTTTTTTGTGTGCAAGCAAAAATGAATTTAGTGGCGGTCAGGTAACAGGGGGCGAGTCTATTGCTATTAACCGAGCACAAATCCAAACTCCTGGCTGCTATTCAAAAATTCCAGATGGAAAAATCCAATAACACTTTGTCCGACCCGCGAATCGAATCCAGGAGCTCGTTCTCAGTAGTAGCTGTTGCAACCACTAGAGTTTACTAGACCAACGAGGCAATTCAATAGTACAGACGCCAGCACATCAAGCTACTACAATCTGTCAAATTTCTTTAATAGATTGTCTAGGTTATCGCTAAAGCATAAGGTTAAAAGTGGATTCGGACAATTTGACAGTTTCGGGTGGGTTGATGTGCTGGCGTCTGTACATAAAATATATTCCTCTGCTAACCTTACCAATTTTACACCAACATTTACGGCTCTTTAGATTTGACTGCTTTGTTGGTGTAGTGACTAGCTTTTACAGCTGCGGATTATGAAGTCCCGTGTTTGAATCCCGGATCGGGCCAAAAAGAGCCATTGAGTTTGTCTGGCAAGAAAGTCTCAGTGGCTCGTAGGTCTAGAGGTCTCAAGTGCGATCGCAGCTGCAAAATCATGGTTCTGGGTTCGATCCCATCTCAGTTCATCATCGTTCATTTCGTCTAGCTTATCCACCAGTTTGAAAATAGCCCGCATCATCACTTGTGTCAACTTTTCTTAGGATATATACAGGGTGATTGGAAGATGGGAGTAAACCTATAAGGCGAATATAGTACAGACAATTTAGAACCATTGAAGCCATGGTTGTCTTAGACGAAGTCTTACCAATTTTTTTAGTAGTCTTACAAATTCCCAAAATTTGAAGTAGGTAAACTGCTTATTTATGGCCAAATTGAATGGTAAATGAATTTATTTTTATTTTATTTTATTAAAGTAATGTGTGAGCAATCTAGCAAAATATGTTTTAGGCCTTTGTGTCATTAAACATAAAAAAAAAAAAATAGTTAAAAAAAAACGGACGGAAGTTGGATCCTGACTTCAAGATGTGGATCTACTGAGTTTTTTTTTCTGGTAAGACTTCGTTTAGGACAATCATGGCTTAAATAGTTCTAAATTGTCTGTACTATCTTCGCCATAAAGCTTTGCACCCATCTTCCAATCACCCTGTAGATCCTAATATTCCTAACTAGCTGCGCGTGCGCCCCGCCGCGGTTTTACCCGCATAAGTCTCGATCCCCGGGAATATCGCGATAAAAAGGTAAATCACCGTCTACGTAGTGCCAGTTTTTTTTCCAAATCCGTTCAGCCACACCGCGCAGCGCCTCGCGCAGGACATCCGTGCATCCGCATTTCTCCAGTTATGTTTAAGTCCCATGTTATAGGGGGCGAGCCTATTGCACGCGTGGTTTTTTCATTTCTTTCTTAAATTTCTAATGATAAAAGCCAAAGATAAAATTTTACTGGGGTTGAAAGCTCTGTCTCTTTATGGCAAGCAGTTTTAACTTTGTACAAATACCCCCACATGTAAAAGTTATGGTGAGCTACACTCAAAATGTTGGGCTGCGAGCCTGTGTCGCGAATCGATGTACAGAGGCGTCCGCCGTGTTTGTTGCTGTGTTGTGTTCCATTAAGTGTGCATACACACTTAAACACAAGTGACACGATTCGGCGACAGAGGCAACTGCAACCGTCGACGCGTGTCGGCATCAGCTATCAACGCGTGTCGGCAACAGCCGTCAACGCGTGTCGGCAACAGCCGTCGACGTTCGGGCCAGTGCCGTAATTAGCCTTTTAGGCGCCCGGTGCGAGCTGCTATAACCGCGCCCTTTTTGGGAAATCATCAAATGACCCTTTATGTTCCGGGCCAGCGATAACCCTTTGGGACAATCCCGCTGACCCGGCAGGCTTCGGACTTAAGGGGCCCCTTCCTCGATGCTGACATCTCTTTGAGGCACGCGTGGAACACGTACGCGCCGTCCGGCATGGGCCTGGTCCTGATCGGACGGTGAGCTACCCATTACTCTCCGCCCGCAGGCCCGCGCCTACGGAGGCCGAGAGTCGTCACGCGGGTCCCGACGCCCGGAGCGTCTCCCGCGGCGGCTGGGACGAGAGGCTCTCTCCCTGAGCCGTCCCGCCACCTCCTTTGCTAGCATGACTGCTTCGCAGAAGGAGCTGACTGCTTCCCACTCCCTCTCGCCCGGACCATGGCTTGCACCAGGGCCGGACGCGACAGGTCGCCGCCGCTGCCGATCGCCTCTAAGAGGACACGGCGGCGTTGCTCCGTCCAAGCGGGGCAGACCTCCACTGTGTGCTCCACCGTGTCCTCTGGTCGATCATGTCTATGTTGACACCCGGGCGTTTCCTCCCGCCTGATAATGTGCATGAACCTCCCGAAACTTCCGTGTCCGGTGAGGACCTGCGTCAGGCGGTAGGTGAGGGCGCCGTGGCGCCTCTCTAGCCACTTCTCAAAGACGGGTCTTATCGCCGCTATCGTGGCGTGCCCTGCGCTGGGTTGCGACAGTCGCTCTTTCCATGTCGCCATGAGATCACGCCGGAGATCCGTCCGCTCCGAAGCGGATTTTCCCCTTGGCGTAGTGCCTCCGCGCGCCACTCATATAGGCGCGCGAGGTCTATCGCCTCCAGATCCTATGGCGGCAGTCCGGCAAGGAGGCTTGCCGCCGCGCCCGAGATCGTGCGGTAGCCCCGGATAAGCCTTACGGCTACCACCTTCTGGAGCGCGTTCAGGTAGTGGGCGGCTCGCTGCCGCAGTGAACGCGCCCACACCGGGGCCCCGTATAGGGCCAAATACACCCCTACTCGACGGAGGTAGGTCGGCACCTGGTGATACCGGAGTGCCTCCAAAATGCAGCTCCAGGGTAGGGTGTTGAACGCCTTGGTGATGTCGAGTGACACCGCCACGATAACCCCACCCCGGGACACCGCGTCCCCCGTCGTGAGGGCTCTCACACGCATGATGGCGTCCACCGTCGAGCGCCCCTTGCGGAAGCCAAACCAACTTCGTCGAGCAGCACGATGGGCCGGTATGCGGACGGAGAGTCCGCAGGGCGCCCTGGCTTCCGAATGAGGACCAGCTTCCCCGTCTTCCAACGGAGTGGAAACTGGCCTCTCTCCAAACATGCGCTTAAGAGCGCCTCCAGTCAAGGTCCGAGAACCCTCGAGGCCAGGACCCTGCAGGCTTTACCTGGCAAGCCGTCAGGTCCTGGGGTAACATTTGCATTTATATATTAGGTGAAAAAACGTTTAATCGAAAATTCGAATTCTAAATTATTTTATTAATTGCTTCATTTAAATGAATTTTAAAGTTTTGTTGTGGGGTAAGATCGTAGCTGGCGTCTGAACTTTCTCTCAAGTCGTGTCTCTTTACTCGCTTTTCAGGAAAATCGTCTTCGATATCACATTCTTCACAAACTTTTACGATTATTATTACGATCTCATCGTCTTTAATATTGATAATATTATTTATTTGTAAGAAGAATATACGCGGACGACGCGAATCCACACGTATAAAATAAATAAATAATAGGTATGGTTAGTGGCCCAGGTCTGGTCATTTCTGCGCCCCTCCAGGGTCTGTGCCCTGTGCCTGGGCACCGCTGGCACCGCCCTAGTTACGGCACTGGTTCGGGCATAACTCCGTCATATAGACGGATTTAAAATAGTAGATTATGCACCGAGGGGCTAAAGTGGTGTCTAATGTCACGGGCGTCATGTTGAATCTCGAGCGCAATGAAGGATTCGGGATTTAACTCACGAGCGAAGCGAGGGAGTTAATACAAGAATCCTGAATGCAGCGAGGGATTCAAGCTAGCCCAAGGCAAAGACACCTTTAGCCCAGAGGAGGATACTCTACTTTTTACACCTACTGTGAGAAAATAATAGCCATAGTACGAAAAACAAAATAGAACTGGTTCCGAAATGGACTTGACGCCTTTCGTACTTTTCCATTTTTGGAAATTGTCGTAGGCTTTTATATAAGTTTCCTTTGACTTTTCCGGCAGTAAATCATTGGAAATATTATTAGCTTCGGTTGTAATGAATTCAGGAGTACAATCAATCACAAAGTATTATAAAATGTCGAGTGATGAATCACTCGACATTTTATAATACTTTGTTGATAAATTTAAAGTTTAAATGCCAAAAATTCGCGCCTTCATTGCGTCTACCAATAAGTAGCCAAGACACGAACAATTCGATTTTCAAAAAAAAAGTCTCTTCTACGGTTTTGTCGTGTGTGTCTATTGATATCACTCTCATGGAAGTGGCGTTTGTGTAAACTAAGATTTATACAGGGCTGGTAGAATGGTTTTGGATGATTGGCTGTATGCATTTTGAATTTAGAACGTCATTGGAGACGCTCGTGAAAATAGAGTATTTTTGATAAAATGTGATAAATCGACTGTAGTATAGAGATAGGTTTTATTATTTATTTATTTATTCACAAAATCCACAGCAATCTTTGCGCAGTTTACTTAAAATAAATTAACTAATGTTACAGCCAATTACTATTACGGTATTACGGCGCGGTACGGTATTTGTTATTAATAATGCCAGTTTTAATGTTATTCCATTCCTTTTTAAAAATGGTTCGTAGTTATCTAATTATTCTTACAATATTATGTCTTCGAAAACATGGCAACGATATGAAGAAGCAGTCGTTATGATTTTGTAGGAAATCGAGAATATCATCCACGCGTAGTAAGGGTATCGAGAATAGCTTTCCTCTTTCTGGCACCAAAGGGTGTTTTTTAGTACTATACTGCCAATTTAGCTGAGCATGTGAGATTCCAAATTCAAATCACATTATTGACCAGCGGGTCATAATGAAATCCAGTACAACATTATTGACCGGCTGTGCCCCCGGCCACTAATGACTCACTTTAGGTTAAGGTTGCTTGATATATAATTTGACATTTTCGAGCAGGTGGTGTGAAAAAATATTTTTTTGTTCGAATGAGGTATATTCCGAAATGGTCCCATTTCAATTTCGTAAAAGTTCTGAAGATTATTTTCGGAGACAGACAACGAAACACTTCAATAAATGCCAAATTTGTGTGGAGTAGGTACAACTTTGTACTCCGGTACATACAATTAAAAAGTGAAAAATAATAACCATTTTACAAAAAAAGAAAACGACGGTTGGTGGAAGTCTGTTGTTTTTTTTTTTTTGTAAAAAGTTTTATCTTCTTTCGCAACGATGGTAGGTACTGGTCTAGGTCTTGTCAAAGTACGGACGCCAGCAGGTCAACCTACCCGAAACTGTCAGATTTTCCCAATCAACCTTGAACCTTATGTTTTAGCAATAAAGTCGAAAATCTATTAAAGAAATCTGACAGATTGTAGTAACTTGATGTGCTGGCGTCTGTACTTGGGCACAACAGGTGCCCCACGTTAATCGCGACATCAGTGGCGTTTTTTTATGTCTTCCAAAGTGCAGATATTATGGATACTCCAGCATGTGGGCTATAGATCGGGAGCACAGCATTCACACTGATTGGGAGGGCTCTTTAATCCCCTATTTTGCCAAATTATGTTTGCAGCGGCCTCTATGAGAATCACAATAAAACAAAATCTGATTAGCAATTTCTTTATTTTTAATTTTAATAACTTTAGAAATTGTTCGGAAAGAAGACAATGGTTTTCAGCATCATTATTAATTAATATTATGATATGAACAATAATAATTATCGCTATAATTTTTAATACTATTCATTATTTTAATGGATATAACGCATAATAATAATCTATTCACTACCGGATTACTATTTACATTCTAACCTGGCAACACTCAACGTAACAATATAAAATACAAGATGGCGTATCTTAATAGATAGGTGCTTCTAATATTTTGATCCTAACAGTACCCACTATTATCTACAGCCTCTATGCTTCACAGCTGTGTATAAAGACATAGGCAAGCTATATTGGGAGCAGCCTATGTCCAGCCGGAGTAGAGTGTAGGCCTCCTCAATTTGATTTGCATATCAGTTATCCTTATCAAAACAGTTGATAGGTGTACAGGCCATCCTTAAAAAACATTTTATACTATAATCATTTTGTGTAAACCCTAAATAATTACTAAGTATGTAAAAAGTCTGGTAATGTATTTCTTCATTACGTATTAGGTATTAAACAATTGTAAAATATGCCTTGTATGTTAGTTCCTTGTTCTGTGGTTTCTACCTATCCAAGGAAAAGCCATGACTACTAACTACTAACTAGTCATCGATAAAACTAAACAAAATGAATTTCCGTTTTTAATTATTATTCCGTTTTTAATGTTATAAAATGATAAAAATGTACTGAACTGGGTTTGTTTTTAGTTTTTTTTTTTATTATTTATGTGTATCGATAAAATTAATTATAAAAAATCGAATTAATTATTTTATGCGATCAAAGTTAGATTTATTTTTCATATGTGGCAATCTTTTACGGACTTCATCAATAGTAATCAGTCTGGCCAACATCAAAAACGTTAAAAATGCTTGGAGGCATTTTGGTAAGTTCCTGTCATATCAAAAATATTCGAAGCATCTATATCGAATAACAATAATATTCATAATATACGTATATATTATTCTTTTAAAAGCAAAAAGCTATGAAATGATTCTAAAATCAATCTTTTAATAAGTTAAAAAATTTCCTTCACTTCTTACAACGGAGTTGGAGAGTTAAAATAAGTAACTGTTTTTTGTAACTGTTAAACAGCCTAAGTTTTTTTTATATATTGACTATTACTCGCTATTTCTTAACTAACTTACTGTTTATATATAACATCGATATGTATGTTGGTATTTCTAAAAATGGATGTATTTTTTTTATAAAGAATTTATATTCTCCATGTAAAATTGAAATATTCCAAACTGTTCATTTTGTGAAACCTGAAGGCCTAAATCTATTCTGACATAATTTCGTTACAATTTCGATACACTTTTAGAATGACAATAATTTCGATTATTTATGATTTACCCTTTTACGAAGTTTAAATTTTTTGGGTTAAACTATTTTCCTACTTAACTATTTTTAATCTAACGTGGCATTTCAATTAGATATTTACACTTTAACTGAATATAACTATGTACAACGTGATGCAAGGAGTATGGTTCCTTTAAAATTTACATTTTCTCTTATATCCTAAGAAAAAAAAGGATAAAAAATAAGGAGGTAAAATAAAATAAAGAAAATAAGATTAAAAGCAAATTTATTGCTAAAATAAAATAAAACTATAAACCATAAGCAATACATTACTTGCTTAATCGTATTATTTTGTGTCTTGATTTGTACATTTTCTAAAAAATATATAAAAATGAAAAGAAACAAACAATATAGCTATTGTACGGAATTAGAATTGACAGTATATGATAACTAAACGTTATAAAATGACAGCTAAAATCACAAAGTTGAGCGGTCCCGCGGCGTTTTATAAAATAATGCAATAGAAAAAACATACAATAGTATAAAATAAACATTAATAATTTAAATGTTAAACTTATATAACCCGATTATAATATTTTAAACCTCGCCGGTTCTAATAAACATAATAATACTTTTCAACTGGGGCTCTTTAAACCATAGCTTAAATTTACATCTGATTGCACTTTAAAATTTTTCATTAACAATTAAATGAACCTTCCCTATCCCTAAATTTATCAGCAACTGAGTTATCTTACACGAATAGTTTCTATCCTACTTATATACAGGGTCTGGTTCACAGGCAATATTCGACACATATTTGGTATATTTATTTACAATCGAATTAAAAAGCCGTAACTTAAAAATACTCAGATATTTGTACCTAATCAGGGTACGTGTTTACATTAAAAAATTAAAGCAAAAATGCATCTTTTTGTATCGCAAGTTTACCTCGTCCCGGTCGGGACGCGCCTGGCGTATCACGAGAAGCTACGAGGGTATTATTTACAAAGTCTTTGGCCTTACAATCGAATTACAACAAACACTAGCTACACAGTAACATTTGCACTGAACGTCGCCACCGGACCGACGCTCCGACGGCACTTGTCACACAATAAATAATCGTTCGAACGTGATATGGTACAGTCAACACCTCACAGTTCGGGACCCGTTTTATCACACTCGGCTAGAGTACGAGCAAGTAAAGTCTTAGTACTCCCAGCCGTCGTCCGTCTCGGATTTGATTTTGTCTTCGGGGATCACATCGTCAGGCGTGTGTGGCGGGCGCGGCGTGTGCGGCGTGTGCGGCGTGTGAGGCGTGTGCGGCGTGTGCGGCGTGCGTGGCGCGGGCGACGCCGCTGGCGAGCCCTCGCGGGCCACCGGCGACGGCTCCACACGCACCGTCTCCTCCGCTTCTCTCCGGAAGTCATCACTTCGCATCACGCATACTCCATTAATTATCACTTCGTCAGGGTTACGCGGCTTCTCATCCTGCCAGTCAGGGTTGACCCACTGCGGCGCTGCAGGCTTTCGTCTGCTGGATCGACCTGCAGCGTGCGGCGTCGACGCCGCCTTCGGCTCAGTCTTAGATTCCTCGTCCAACGAGTCCTCGGAGCCGAGGTTGCTCTCGACGTCATCGTCCTCAAAGTCATCACCATCGGGTTCTCGTTTCAGCGGCATCGAAAGGTCGAGGCCGCCAGATTGGTCCTTGACCTGGTCTTCGGGGGGTATTAGTCCGCGGCCAATTAGCGCCGCTAAGTTGGAGTTGGCTGCGAAATACGGCGGGTACGGTAGGGGTACGCCAGCGAGACCCATCCTCTCCTTCTGAAGTTCCAGTAATCTCTGATTGAGGAGAAGACGGAACTGGACTGGGTCGAAAGGCGCTGAGGATTGATCCCGCGCGGGAGGTTCGGCCGGCAAGCCATGAGGCGCTTGTTGTTTTAGCCGCATGCGGTGGTTGTGGAACCAGTTGGTGATGGTTCGCGATGACAGACCCAATTCTGCGGCGAGGAATTCGATCGTTGGCATGTTTGGGTAGGGGTCGAGTGCGAATGCTAATCTGAGTGCTTCCTTCTGCTCTTCGGAGAACAGTACTCGTTGTTTCTTGGCACACGGCGCTCCCGCGGTCGGGCCCGGCGAGCTAGAGTGGTAGAACTCTGACGTATCATTCGACGATGTGTCAGAGGAGTTATCTTGCCCGGGGCCACTTGACCGTCGTCGTTTACTCGCTTCTCGTCGCTCATTCTTCAAAGCCTGCAGGCGGTCAATATTGTGGGCATCGCTTAACCACAGCTGCATGCGAATGAATGGTTCCCTACCCTTGATGCTGAGCATATGCCAGGGCTTCGGTTTTGATAGCAATTCACTGACAGATCCCTGTGATAGACCTAGAACAGCTTCGCCGAAGATTTTCTGGCCAATGTTATTTGCCAGCAGTGCTTCCTTTATTTTGGTCGTAATGGTTTGCGTGTCTAGGTCTTGGGTGAGCGCGGCCATCTCGTAGACGCTCGGCGATATGTGTTGGTGCAGGCTGCGCATGACGGGCGGCTGGTGGTGCGACTGCGGCGGCGGCGGCGGCTTGCGCTCCTTGTTGTTGTTGTCGTGGTGCTGCGGCGGCAGCGTCACGGCGTGGTGCGGCGGGAAGCCGGGCGGCGTCAGCAGCAGCGGCGTGGGCTGGCCCAGGTGGCCCAGGTGACCCGCTCCCAGGAGCTGCTCGTGCTGCATCTTGCTCAGCAGGGAGGTCGCGTCAGAAATCATCTTCTGTGTTGGCGGCATGGGTTTGTTCATATTTGGCGGACATGCTGTAAGAACAGAAGAAGAAAAATACAATTAATCTACTATTCTCATGGAACACTAAATACTTTCATATAGATATGATACTTACGAGGTGCTCCGCTGTAGTTTCCAGTCCTCATTAGTTTTTCCGGCGCGATTTTGTACTGTGATGCTACCAACTTGTGGACAGCATTGTCATCCTCCAAGAACATCTTCATGCGGATGAAAGGTTCTCGTCCCTTCTGCGTGAGCATGTGCCAGGGCTTCGGCCTCGCTAGCAAGTCACTCACGGATCCTTGCGATAGACCAAGGACGGATTCTCCGAACAGTCTTTGGCTAATGGAGTATTGGCTCAGAGCCTCTTTTACTCTCCTCACGATATCTTCTGTATTCAAGTTGTTAAAGAGATCAAATTGTTGTTGTGTGATTGGTGGAAGAACTGCTTTCATCGACCTCTGTACAGGTGGATGGTGAGGGGGATTTGACGGCTGGGAGATGAGACTGTTCGTGATCGAAGCCATCCTCTGTAGTGGGCTTGCCGCCGCTGAGTTACTGAAGTCCTCATTCGGAGTAATTGCGGGTGGTAGAATCGCGTTCCCCAGTGGACTGGACGCCGACGATCCCGTTGATTGCTGTCCCGGCTCTAGTTTTGGCCTTACTAACGAGAAAGCGCTCCCCGCGTGCCTAATAGCCTCTTCGGCATCCATTGACCTATCCTTATCACTATCAGTCATTCCATTCATTTTGGCGTTTTTATCTTTAGGCAAAGAGAGATCTTGGACCGCACCTGAGCCGTTCATCTGCTGGTTCTGTGCTTGTTGCATCGCTTGTTGCTGCAACGCGAGGAGGTTCGGAAAGGGCGGCATGGCGGGCAAGTTGTGGAGGTTGGGAATGTTGCCACCTGGCTGGATCTTGGCAAGTTCTCTGTGGTACGCTTCCAGGGCCATGCGGATGTCTTCCGGTGGCCTCTCCATGTGTGGTGGCATGCCGCCGCTGAAAAAAGGAGGAAACATGCTATTCGTTAGTTTTAGATATGCTGTTCTCGTTACAATTTTTAGCCACTTTAAGGTTTTATAACATTTAGGTCATATTAATGGAAATAAAATGAAGGCATACCCAGGGAAACCATCGCGGCGAATATCCTCTACTCTCCTGGTCATGATTTTGGCAAGCTCCTCCTGGTATATGCGCGCCACCTTTTCTTGAGGAATGTCGTCGTTCTCGTACTTCTTGAGTCTTCGGTTTTGACTCCCGTCCTGAAGAGATGACAAAAATAGTAATGAGACGTTGCTTTTTTTACGGGTTTGCTTAATGTAATGAATGTGTGTTTTTTTCGCAATTTTAGTAATAGATGTATTATACTAATGTCCAACCTTATTAGAGAAAGGTGAGGGACACTGAGTCCTCGGCGAGCTAGAGTCCTCATTGCTTCTGGAGTCATCGTTGTGGGGAGGTCCGCTGGGCGTCTTCATCAGATGCGCTTCACTCAGGATCGCGTGCGTGAGCCTGTCGTCACCCTCACCGTCCGGTCGACCAAACACTGCGCCGGTGCCATCCTTCGTCCCAACTAGAAATAAAAACAAAATATTGTTACCCTCAAATCAATTAGGGTTCTACCTAACTAGCGATTTAACCTAAAATTAGGTTGAGTAAATATTTACGATGATTGCTTGTGAGTCGTGAGTCGTCCGAGATTTCCACGATTTTTTTATGACTGCGAATCACAAAATTAGTTTTATTGGTTTTTTCGTTATGTTTGTTGTATGTGTACCGTGGAATCGGAGCAGAAATAATAGCGTGCTTCGTGGCGCATTTGGTACAAAAGTTGTGATGTTGTTAATTATACAATGTAAACAACTATATTTCTACAAAATATATTGCAATCGTTTTGCATTCGAATCCGCACACGAACAATTTTAATTGCCGCTAAATTGTTCCCGCACACACACGTAGGGCTGCGTACATCCGTGTTAGTAGCTTTAACTGTTGCCAAGTAATAAATACGCGAGTTATATTTGGTACAATTGAAATTAGGCGCTTCATTTAAACTCTACCGCGATGCATAGCGCTTTAGAGATAATCGTTGAATGGGAACGTGCACTCATCGCCTAAGCCCAGTAATCCTAAAACTGCGCCCGCGCACTCATAAACAAGTGAAGTTACGCGTGAATCCCGCCCGCCATACTGTGGTCATTCATCCTGTCAACATATTGTCTCCGCTCTCACAATGAAACGACACTATTTAGATGGTGATGTACGCGCAGAATTAGTTTAATTAAGTCGCGTAATTAGTTTTAGACGTTCGCCGAGATGATTATAGAATTAAAGTGCGCGCATAATGTTCGGATACTCGGATCTCTTGCGGGTAATATTTGTTACAGTATATTTCGAGTTCAAAGAATTTTTGGTGTTAAATCCGAGCGGTGTTAGCGCGGCGCTCTCATTTATTTTATCTTATGAACATGATAATAATTGGACGCCATCTCTTTAGATAACTATACTCTTATTATGTCTGTACGTAGGTACCTACATATTGTATGCCAATGTACGTTAAAAATCGGCCACATCCGTCAAGTGTTTAAAGAAAAACGATAATGTTATTTGTTTTGCGGTATTTTAACGACTCCGAAAACGGATCGTTTGTGAGTTGACGTATTAATTTTCAAGGATCACAAAGACTTAATTGCGTCCTTAAATTTTATTTTAAAACCGACAATATGTACGCTAATTTCCTCACAAGTATTTCCACTCTTGGTTTATTTTGGATTTGTCTGTTGTTGCGCCGAGTTGGTCTCTAATTATTTGACAATAAAAGGCATAATGGTGTGCGTTGCAAATGTTTTTCTTCGAAAACTCACAACGAGCTTTTATTGGAACGTAAAGTGTATTTTATTTATTGAGAGTTAAAAATGAATTAAGATAAAGCGCAGTGGCATTGTACGTTTTGTTGAAATTCATTAACTTATGTCTACCTAAGTTAGAATTAGCTTCGCAGTTAGGTAGGTACCTACATACCATGAAGCGGGTTGCAGATCAAGAGCTAAGCTAAGTTAGTCTAGCTTAGCTCGCATAGCTAAAGGAATTTTATACTTCTGTTCAGTTTGCGGTCTGTAGGTAGGTACCTACACAAGTATGAAAAACTACATCAGCTTTAGACTACCTACCTCGTTTAGAAAGGGTTACCATTGTCAAATTGCTAGATGTCTTAATATAATAGAGCAATATCTCAGTATTTTGTCAGTCGGAATGCTTTTCAAACTTTCACCAGATTTATGTGGCTTTTTTGTATCTCAAGTAAAATGTTATTGTTTTCACTTTCGAAAATTTCATTGGCAATGTTGTCACTTTCTGGTGATTCTCACGTTCTAAATCATACAATAAACGCTGTTATGTCCTTCTATAGACAATATTTTTTGTGAAAACAACCGTTCACGAACTTAACGACTTATGACTGAGCGAACGTGATACAAATATTTTAAAACATATTCCAGATTATGATCTCGTGTGACCATAATTTTAGACAATAACTCTTTATACGTGATTCGTTTATAAATTAATTACATTTCTAATGGTTGCGTAAATTGCTGCTTAAAGTTTATGGTCTGCAGACAAAATCTTACTACGTATTTACCTACTCTGTGGTGAAAAGGAATAATATTGAATCACGGTGACGTTCCAATTTTAAATTGAAACGCATGATCTGTCACATTTTTATTTTGAACAAATGAGCAGCGACATCTTTTCAAACAGCGATATAAATGTATTTAGTCATCTGTAGTTCGCGCGAGGACCGTATATAAATGCGAGTGAGGTAACTTCTGTATTTATTACGACAGTGATGGAATAGGCCTCCTTCAAAATTCAATTTTAGTATCAAAAAGACACCCGTTATGTCAATAAGTACCGATCAAAACATAATTAGAATGTCACCCGTGTCTCGTCCGCCGTCGACTAGCTGATTATTTAGTTTATTTCAAAGTTGCGGCTCGCCTCGGGGCGGTCGTCTCGGTTTTTCTTTTATAACTTCAAACTTCGCTTGACATATCGTAGCGAATCAAAATGTGAAGCACGCAGTTATCTCCTAAGAACCGAGTAATTTAATGTTAAGTGAAAACGGACGGACGTAAATACAAAACTATAAAAGTATCTACTCTTTAAATAAACGTCTCGCAAATATAGAAGATAATTTTGAAATCACAGACAAATGGCTCGACGCGATTTGTATGTATATATTCATCCTTCGACATACGGGCCGTCGATAAATTTCAACACACGTCTATTAATGCCTTTGATCTTGTTGCAGACATTTTGTTATTCTGTAAACGGCACGCGGGCAATTACTGCGACGTGCTTCGAAATATTGTCAAAAAACTGAGGTTATTTCCACAGGCGTGTGACGCAACGCAGGTCGCGCCATCTTGTGCACACGTCAAACTCGTCAACATGGCCGGCCCGCGGGACGCGGCTACTCTAAATATTACATTTTTATATCTAGTTTCATTTGCATTTCTTATCTGGTAGACTATAAAGTATGTAACGATATCAGTTTTTATTGTTGGCCATTAAGATGTGCATTTTTGATGGATATTTTTAAAAAACGCGCTCAATTAACGTCGTCCAGTCACGGAAGTTTAAAATTTATCGGACGCAGTTTGATCGCTTCTGACCGATGGCGGGAAAGGCGCCGTGTAAATTCGAGTGGCAATAACATAATTCAAGGATAACAATAAAAACGAAGAAATTATTTGTTTATGCGACATTATATCGCGTGCGTGCACGCGAAAACTATTTTCTTTGTGGCCGTTATTGATTGCTATAGTCGTATGAATATTCAAAGGCTTTGGAAAGTAAAGGGGCGGTGCCCTAAATTATAGTGTCACTGTGACATAGTGAAAAAAGTAACGTTCGTAATTTAACCGTATAGGTTGGATTCGAACGGGGAACTCGTATCCGGGATTGTAAATCAAGTTGGCGGGTAGTCGCAAGAAAGGGGTGAGAAGTGCGCGCTCTATACGTCACACAGGCGATCGATGCTCATTTGCATTCGAGTCGTCGACGGCAGCGGACGTCAGGGCCGCTCGAAAGTGTTGCAGAGCACGGAAAAAATACCGCATTTGAATTGTTAATTATATGCAAAAGAAATAGTTGCATAAACGGGCATCTGAGTTAAAATTAGGTGCTAAGTGCTGCAACAACGAAATGGTACAACACCTATTGCATGTGTCGGAAGTATTTCAATGAGGAGCCCCTAAAACTTCCAAATGCTGTTCGATTACGAACGACACAACGTAAATCTTTCGTTGCGTTAAACACGATAACGTCGAAAATGAAGAGGTAAAGTCTGGAATGATATAATTTTCGATTGGTAAGTTTCTTTTGTTCGACGTCGCGTGCGTAGGGTCGGGTGATCGGGATCGCGTGCTAGATGGCAATCTGCCGCGACGGGGGCACCGACCACAATTGATTCCACACGAGAGAGAAACAGAATGGTCCTGTGCATGTGACGAGAGCCACATATATCTACTCAAGCTACGTGCGCCGGAGGAAGCGAGCTCATGAAATTAAGATAAGGACGAGTAAGACAATTCTAGGAATGATTTGTTTGCGCGCTCTGCACACCGGAGAAATCTAACAGTAGATATTTAAGTGGCTCTGTTAGGTACCTTCGCCGAATCTATGTTATGTAAACATGCGATCCGCCTATATGTCGGTGATCACGCAGTTTTACATAATGGACAATCAAGTTCGTTGATTGAGCCGAAAATTACCGAATTTCAAATTGCGTGCATTTGTCTGTTGGCTAAACTGTGTGGACGTCACGAGTGCGAAAATGATACGATTTCTTTAAAACTATAATATTAAGGTTGAGGGTGAGTTTTTTCTGTTATTCAGTAGTAAAAACGTATTAAAATGGGTCGCGTTATATTAGTGAAATAATTTTAAAGATTTACGGCAGAGCTGTTGTAAAGTTTAAATTATTAGGTATTAGTTTAGGAAGAGATTACATAATGTTGAGTTTGGTATTTAAATCATTTTTATGGATCAATTTATTTGAATACGCCCGTGTTTTGTCAACAGACTATAATAATTTCAGCGACTTAATTTTGAGCTGTGTGTATATTGTATAAAGCTTAGTTCTGGCAATTTTCTTTGTCTTCGATATGATTTACCTATGAAACAATCTTCGTGTCTTAATATAAATTCCACAGTTTATTTATTACATATTCCCATCACATTCTCTGTTTGGGCTAGACAGCGAATATTAGCTACGTTCCTTCATGAAACTGCGAAATATTTAATATACGTGGGACAAAATAAAAAGTCTTTGCTTATACTCCCTCGCGAGTTAAAATCTCGGTACCCGCTAGTTTGTAACTAGATTCAATAATCAATTTTGCCAGCCCCGCTCAGGGACTCGTCCATATAGATTAAACTGAGTGAGTGCTATCACTACGGGCGGCGTGGAATATAGATGAAATTCATCAACTACCACTGATTAGAAACTTGGATTTTGTCAGTCAGTTAATGGGTCATCGTTTTTCCTTTTTAATATCATATTTGGCGTTAAGGAAACCATTCAGGTTACTTTGCTATGTATTTCAAATTTTTTTTGGCTTAGCGCATGAAAAACTGTTCCATACCTGGAAAGATTTTCTCTTCGAACTTCCATTACCTACAGTTCAGTAGTTTTCATAGCAACCTACATAGACGTTCGTACCTACTTTATCGTATTTGCTGTACAGTGAGATGACAACACAAAAACTGCAGACTACACCCTGGCGTCTCCCCGGAGCTTATCTGTATAACTTTTAACGATAGCGCAGCGAAGTTTTTTAACGAAATAACCGAATTCCCGTTAACTACAGGCGGAGTAACGCGGTTAGTGCCGATCGCGTCTGCCGCTTCATGTGCTGTTTTTAATTGATTTTAAGGTCTGTGCCATGTCTTTGTTTACAGTTATTACTTACAAAGAACCTCTAATTTCAGCGAATTTTGACTCCATAGTTTAAAAGTTCCACGCAAATGCTGTTAACGATAGTTTAGCTGTTGAATTTACTTAGTTTTCATCTAACCGCCAAACGTGAAATTTATGACTAAACAATGGCGTCGAATTTGAATACTTTGCCGCCATCTTCGAAATGTCAAACAGTTTTTTTCCACAGATACAATATAGGTTTATCAAACGTGCGGTGACAACGTAGTGATTTTTCACGTGTACCGCATTAATAGCAGGTATTAATGCATTGATTTCGCACAGTTGCTTTATTGATTGTGGTGGCGATTGATTGCGGCGCGGCACGCGAGCACGCGCTAACGTGAGAGGGCTTTTGTTGCGTGAAAATTGAAAAAAAAAGATCGATGGCAAGTCTATAGGTACCCCATAACTGTATGAAATATTACTTTTACTTCACACAGACAATTTTTTTACTTTTCACAGACTAAATAGGTGTGGCTAAGAATAAAAGCTGATGATAGAACGGAACATTCATGTCAAAATCATTGTCAAACATTCCCAAGATCAAAGAATTAGACAGAATTGATCGCTTCATTGATATCGTGTTGAAAAAATAAAGCACGTTTACGAAATAAAATTG
This sequence comes from Oligia fasciuncula, assembly GCA_963082905.1. Classification (NCBI taxonomy): domain Eukaryota; kingdom Metazoa; phylum Arthropoda; class Insecta; order Lepidoptera; family Noctuidae; genus Oligia; species Oligia fasciuncula. Next base: position 17,629,464 of record OY720406.1, on the reverse strand, counting down.
AGATGTATCAACATTTGACATGAACGACCTTAGTCGTTAAAAAATCCAGGAATAAGTATACCTCAAAGAACATCGCAGTTTTTGCTGTGTAAACGTTCTTTTGGCATCGTAAGTGCGGAAACGTGGTGCATTAAAAATAGGTAATTGACAAAAGGTCAAAATGTGATCTTGGCAGTCATTAGATGAAACATTTTTCACTACTAGAGCGCGTTGCTTAGACGTAGAGTATCTGTCAAAACGCCATTTTGAAAATGCGGTCGCATTTTTTAATAACTGGAAATATTTCCAACGTGCTGCACAATTCGCAGTCATAAATTCTGCGACTTTTATAGATAAATCTAGAGCTTGATTTAATTTGCGAGTGTGTTGGATTAAAACTATTTCGCGGCACAATGACGAGTCATTCATAGCTACACATTAATCCTTACTAATTATGCAAGACGGGGAGCAAAGATGTAAAATGGTCGGTCACAAATCGCGTCCGAACTGACAGTTTAAACAACCCATCTTGTGAGACAGATCCCTGATATATAACTCGGGGTTTGCTAAGGAAACGTGTGTAATTAATTACGACGAATAATACGTCAGGATGCACTTAATTTCCTATTAAACTGTTGTGAAAACGGTTCGCAAAATGGCGCCCTCGATCTGGCGCGAGACAATTTTGATCTTTTCTCTGAAATACATGTGTAGTTTCTGTTGAAGTTTGGTCAAGTCAAGACTATTTTTATAGCATGGGGTTTAACTGTGCAATATATAGCATTAACTTAAGTCTAAACTAAATTGTCACGCGGAAGACGCATGAGCAAGGCGCCACTAAAACTCTGCGATCACTAACAGCTAAGTGCTAAACACTATTCTAAACATAGATGCCAATTAAGGATTGCAACGCGCAATTAATAGCACCCAACATTCTCCAGATCAATCAAACATTCAACAAACCCAGGCGCTGAACGTCTCGCCTCGCGCTTCATCATCAATCCAGACAAACCACATCATTATTTTGGCCAGAACAGCGACAGTCCGGGTGCATTCTCGATCACATTTGCGCGAAAATCGAAACGTTTGAAAGTGAACGGTGGGCGTTGACGTAGCGACGCGACGGTCGCGCGACGTGTTTACGACCGTCGGTGCAACCGCGGCTTTATTAAAATAATTACCCGCGCTTCGGTCGCTTGCTTGACGAACGAGAATTCTTTTATTTTTTTCTACGTATTGTTGACGAATTAAGACCTTTTTTGGATAATCTGTGCAGATTTTATACGTGTTCGATTTTGATTTTAACACATAAATTGAGTGCATGTAGGGGTAACTTATGGGCATGTGAATGGAGTAGATACTTAAGTTTAGAACTATTCAATTAGGTTGGAAGTCTATCGTAAATAAACGCTAAACTTGCCAGCATTAATAAAGCTACAAGCTTGAATGAAACCTATCAATTAATTTCCTCAAGACGAAATGACGAGCAATATAATAAGCTCATAAAATGTCTTTGTAACATCGTAGATGAAAATAGCTAACCCCGTTATTTCTCTGAAGTTAATTCACTTATGTCAACTGATATACATTAAAATATATTTGTCTGTTCAAATGTAAGACGCTACGAAATTATTGCAACGGAACGCTATACAACAAGAGCTTCTTGATTGCAATAATTTAGCACCATCTTATTTTAGTTTGGCTATTAAAAGCTAATTGTGTTAAGGACTATGAAGTGAGTCCACATTATATGAATAAATTAAGTGCACTTTGAATGTAATGTCATCGCATTGGAGTTTAATAGTTTTGACACTTTCTTCAATACGGAGCTTAGAATGACAGCCATTTGGCATTACTGGCTGTATAATATTTTCCATAGACAAATTTTATATCTATGCGTTACTACCTAACCAAAAACAAAGACTTTTCGGAAAATATAAAAAAGTTGAATTAATGTCGGAATATTAGAGATCGTTCTCCTATTAAGATTTCAAGAATGTTTATTTGGTAATTAAAATTTCTTATTATCACAATTACGAAGGCATAATAAAATTAAACAATTAACCAACGAAATATTATTTGTTCGCTTGTATAAAACAATTGTGGTTCTATTATAACGTTATTAATTACGATAAAAGAACATTACAACTATAAACTATTATCTAGTCATTATGAACAGTCCACTCTAAGAAAATTCTCTACAATTTTATTGGCTTGGATTACTATTAGTTAGTTAGACAAAGACAAAAGACAGTTGTCTCGCTTGTCAAGTCGTTTACGCGTTCGGCCGTAACAATTACTTAGGTATTATTATCTTGGACAGTCGTTTAGGTATAAAATCATAAAGTATATAATGAGACACGGTATTATAATCATAAATATGCCTGTAAAGAGGTCTGATTGCTTCGTCGGAAGCCATCAAAGCGGCCGCGGGACGACGAACATTCTTCGCAAAATAATTTCTTGACCTCTACACTAGCTTTACGCTACTCGGCGACAGATGGCGTTACGTACACATTGTTGCGTGCATACCACACTTTTTTCCAAGTTATTTCTGCTTAAACGTTCTTAAACGAGCATTTAGTTTTTCAAAGGTGCTTTCTAAGTGGCCGTCGCGAAACTTTTTGCTGGAAATGTCCTTTGTAATAATACTTTAGCGATAATTGCGTCGTAAATTAAATGTTTGTCTCAGTCATCGTAATTTCATAAGTGTTTGTAAGATGCATCCAGTTTATGTCACTTACTGCTAAAGCCTGTCGTTTTCTAGTAAACATTTTTTTTAGTTTCGCCGCTGGCCACAAGATGGCGCTACGTTGCAATGTCTTCTCTCAAATTGTTCTTTGTTCGGATTCACGTCAATGAACCTATTTATCAAAAACTTTATACGTTTAAATCAAAATTGGTATTAATGAACAAATATGTTGCCAATTTTATTCTCATTACAAGCTAATCCCTTTCGATCCCTTCGATCCCGGCGGGTATTATCGGGTCGGTAATTATTATGTGATTATCAACACGAATTTTCGTGTTTCAAAGTTTATGATTTATGTGTTACGGTCTCGTTTGGTAGCTACTTTTAGCTGATACTCCCTCGTTTGGGTATTTATATTATAGAGGAATCGATTTACCCTCCCTGATAGTTTTGTAAAATGGATAAACATGATTTACAAAATTCAGTTTCAGTTTGAACAGCATACCTACTTAATCATTAGCTAATCTGTCTAATTGTCAAATAATTGTTCAGGGTTAGGTAATGTCTGATAATATATTTACAGTTTTATAGCAATGCCAGTCACATTAATTTGTAGGTTTCTTCTTTCATAAAGGAAAATACATAATAATGTGGCATTTTAACTAATGTATTTTGTTATTTGTGGATTTTAAGAATTAACATCTTATCAAACTTTAAATGTAGGTATTAAAGAACTCCCAAACAAAACTTGGCATGATGACAAATAATGATAAAAAGCATTAAATATTCAATTTCTTAAAAAACGCCTAATTTACACGTTATTGTAAAATTCCATTCCAAAAAGTCTTTAACTCAAACTTTTAAAACGAATAAAAAATATCAGTAAATTGAATTGAAAATAGAACGCATTCAAATGAATCGTGCAGACTGTTCGGTGTAAAGACTTTAAAGTTAGCGAGTGAAGACGGCGAGTTGTGTCCGTTTGCGCTCGATGCGCTGTCCGCGCGCATTAGCCGGCCGGCTAATACACTTGCGGAGTTCCCAACTCCGTTCTGTTTTAAACGCCTTTGACAGTCCCCCGTGCGGGCTGCCTTACGTGACCGCCGCATCGATAACTTATTAGCGATGCCTTTATGTGAAAGGAAAGTTTACATTTGAACTTTAATGGTTATTGGAGAAGATGTGTGGCGACTTTACTTGTGAATAATTGGCTTTAAAACGAACAGGGACGGCCTAGACAAGAATATTGCCCAGAGATAATAATTGGCTCATTAAAGATAATCATGCTTAATTGCTTATGCACGGTAAACAATAAATTAAACACGCTTCATGCTTGAACCGCAACTATATTTATATCAGAAGTAAGTATCGGACAATTATTTAGTTAACCACTACCTACAGTTTCAAAACTTCGAGTATGAAGCACCTATTGTAAAACAAATCCCGAACATGGAAAGCACAATTGAATATTAAAATTTGCTTAGCGTTAAACTAAGAGCTCTACAAGGGGAGTTTACAGTATAGGAGCATCGAGGACGCTTAACTTCGGGCATAAAGCCTTTGGCGGGTGTCCTGTGCCGGCCGATAGTGGCCCATTGAAAATAGATTTTCACGCTACGCTTGAAATGCTTTTGAGAGCCGAACTTCGTCCAAATATTGGGTTCTCCAAATTCTCTGCGTGTATCCGAACACTAGGTCGCACCGCACTCTATTTACAAACGACTTTTTGGAATATTGGTGCCATTGATTTTGACATTTAGATTTACAGTGGCTCTAATTATGTATGATAACGATATCGGTTTTTTGAATTTCGGTTTTTATTTAACACCAAAGATTAGATTAGACGAGCTTAGGTACTTGGAAAACTTTGCATATCTTGAACTTTTGAATTATTTTAAAGCATTAATTTAGAAGCGTTGAAATTAAATGTTTTTGAGATAAGTTATTAGATTTTTAAAATAAGTAAACAAAAAGTAAAATGGCTTGCTTTGATTTAATCAGGTGAAAAAGAGCGTGTTAAAGATTTATTGCAGCACATTTATGAAACACGATAGTTATCTCGACCAATAAGCTTTTAAATCGATTTTAGTGATCATAAACAACAAGACGTCTACGTTATAGCATTTCGTCACTGAACCGTACCAGTAATAAGAGCAATAATTACGACCACCATTATTAAACTTAATTGGAATGAAGGATTATATGAATAAAGAACGTAGCCAACTTACATCGAAGTTTAGTGCCCGTGAAAAATAATATAATATTATTGTCTTGTGTACACTCGATGTACGACGATAGTTTACCAATTTATTTGTTGTGTGCACGTTTGGAAATTGAATTCAGTCACGACAGCAGGTATCAGGTTTAATACCGTAAAATTTGTACATCACTATTTACCTGTAATTAGATCGAGCTTTAAACATAGAATATCAAAAGTTTTGTTGTAAATCAGTTTGTTTTTACCGACTTCAAAAAAGGAGGTTATCAATTCGATACGTATGTATGTAATATTATTGGAATTGCATTATATTCACATATGACAATCTACTAAGGCTTCCAAACAAATATACAACATTTCATAGACGTATGTATGTATGTTTGTCCACGCATTTCTCAGCAACTATTAATCGGATCGTGACCATTTTTTTTTGTATTAGTTTACATTTACTTCAACTTAGGGAACAGTGCAAGTTTCATCAAAATCGGTTCAGTAATTTTCAAGATATGGACTAATACGTGTAAGTGTGACGGCCTGGCGTATTGATACGAGCTACGGGTAGGGCTTGTAAATATTCGAAGTTTTTAGATAATCGAATATTCGAAGTTTTTACAGGCAGTATTCGAATTATTCGAATATTTATTCGAATATTAGCTTTTTCCTTTGAAACCAAGTTGAAACCTTGAAGGGACAACTTGCTTATACAATTAATACACAAGTTTGAGTTGAGTATTTTTATTATATAAAATTGAATCACCTTTAAGCAACATAGTTTGACATTAATGAAAAAAAAAAACAAATCAAAAATATTAAGGGGGAAGCGCTAAGGTAGCCTGCGAAATTCAAATTTTCTTACGTTTTTTGCAATATGCTGGCCAGTATTAAGTTGTACATTGATTAAAATATGATTCGCGGTCGTAACAAATATGTATTTACAGAATTACAATAATTACAATCAATTTGTTCGACGACACTACTTTTCACCTCGCTGCTTCCCTACGACTAGGCACTCCTTGCTGTTCTCCCCATCGCTGTCACTGTAGCGAAGATGTCAACAGCCTCGGACACCACCACGGCCTGTCTTGCAGCCGAAGTGCAGGTCGCGTAGCGCGGCACGCTTAGCGCGAACATTAATGACATCATCCGAAGAGTTCTTGTCACCGTCGGCGTTCCAACTGTATTAGAACCGAATGGCTTGGCACGCGACGATGGCAAGAGACCGGACGGTATGTCTTTATTTCCATGGAAGGTGGGTAGGCCTTTAGTGTGGGATGCTACGTGTGTTGATAATCTTGCGCCATCCCATCTTCCTGGCTCGGCATGCTGTGCTGGCGCTGCTGCTGTGGCTGCGGAAAACCTCAAGCGGCGAAAATATAATAACCTCATCGGAAACTATATTTTCGAGCCGTTTGGGGTTGAAACTCTCGGGCCGTGGGGTCCGAGTGCTCATGGTCTTTTTAAAGAAATTTCGAAACGGCTGGTTGACAATTCCCGTTACCCAAGGGCTGGCTTTTATCTTGGCCAGAGGCTATATAGAGCATCGCCATACAACGTGGTAATGCCGCCAGTCTCTTGGGTACATTACCAGTCGACAGCGATGCGGATGAATTTTTCGACGCTATTTTTTAGTTTCTGTATAGTTTTAGTTAAGTTAGGATTTAATTTTGTTATTTTTAGTTTGTATAGCCAAATAAATATTTTCAAAGAAAAACAATCAGTAATACAACTTGTTAAGTTAGTATAATCCCCAAATGTCAAGATTTCATGAAATAGTCATTCTTGAGGATTACATGGTCTTAGAGAGTTGTGTTGATGACTTTATTCATAATAATTCTGTAAATACATATTTGTTACGGCTGCGAAACCTCGGAGTGGCGGCGCCGGCACTGTGTGTGTACGTGTAAAGCGCGGTCTGTAGGTAACAACTTGTAAGACAGACGTAGTTCGTATTTTCAAACTGAACTAAAAATTATTCGAATATTCGAATTTAACATCAGTCAATATTCGAATAGCAAAAATGATCGAATATTCGCATTATTCGAATATTCGAATATTCGAATTACAAGCCCTAGCTACGGGTGTAGTGTCAAAGGGAAAACATCTCAAAACCTTGGTCAAAAAACTAATAAAATACAGATCCCAAGAGACCGACTTCCGAAATTAAAGTTATTTCATAATTTTGAGTTGATTTCTTTTTGAAGTCGGTTTAATTTTTTTAAATTACTTTTTTTCACTAATATTATTGAGAAACGTGGTTGGACTTGCAAGTAATTATCAGATATAAAACTATAAATATGGGCGTTTGATTAACGTTAAATTATAAAATGTGCATTTATTCAGAATTTATTACTGATATATAGGGTGACTGGTAATTAGTGACCGATACTTAAACACGTGATTTTACTCATCATTATGAACAACTTTTACTATGGGACCAAACCTGAAATCGCGAAAAAAAAATCAGCTGTTCCCTACATTTTGACGAGTTAGACGAACATAAATGTAGGGAACAGCTGATTTTTTTTTCGCGATTTCAGGTTTGGTCCCATAGTAAAAGTTGTTCATAATGATGAGTAAAATCACGTGTTTAAGTATCGGTCACTAATTACCAGTCACCCTATATAATATAGAAAGTAAAAAATTAATAGTTAATTACGATTCGACTACCTTTAGGTAAACTAACGATACATTTTAATATAAATAATAATTATCAGAATTCATCTTTATAATGTTATTGCGTCATAAACCGTAGACAAAATGCAAAAACTATCAATGATAGAACATAGAGTAGGTAGAGTATTCATAAATACTTTTTACGGTTTTTGCGCTATGTATTTCGAAGGGCGGGAAGTTAGTGTAGCTAGTTTTAATTGATCCGCCATTGTTACGGCGCGTGCGACGTTTATCCAATTATTTTTATGTTGTGTCGACTTGGGAGTACGTGGATGTAAAGCAATGTTTACTAGCTAGATAAACAATAGATAACTAATTAAAAGATACGGTTTTTAGAATGGCGCGGATGTTACACGTAGGTAAACGTAAGATTTTTTTCACATCTTTTTTCTAAAGTTTTTTGCTTTTTACTACATAATTGTTTAATAGAACTGTCAGTGGCTAGATAGAGTCGTCCAACTCCATCTTAATGATCACACACAAACTTGCCCAACGCAACTCAACTGAAGTTTGACAGCCAAACGTCACAAAATGGCGGTAAGGTTCTATTCTTATTTTGAACGCAAGCCACAGCCTACCATTGCCACAACGCTGTCGCGTGTGAACGTCGAACAACAATCGTTTCGCAACGGACGGACGAACGGACATTATGCATGTGTATCGTGGGAACTGGGAAATAGCCGACACCCATAACGTTGCAGCGAAATGATACGTTGCTGCTTAGTAGTTATGTAACTGTATTGACGTTATTGTACGTTATTTGAACTACGCTTTCTAGGATCGGAAGCAACAGTTAGGTTTGTAAAGGACTTTAAACAGCTACCTGCTTTGAAAACACTTTTCAGGGGATCAATTGGAATCAACGAAATACCTATAGATATACTATAATTGGACCATATATCATGACGTTATACTTAACTAAGTAGTTACATAGGTATTGCTGCTTGTATCAATTTTCCATTGTCAACTTCTAGACACTGGCCAATCTCATCGTTTTTCTTTCAACCATGTTGAAAATATAAGTAAATTTTTCATTGTCCATTTCGAGACAGTGGCCAATCCTACCGATTTCTTTCTAGGCATGTTGAAAATATGTATAAGGAAGACAAAACAAGTATTTGACAGCAATCATGAAGACATGAATGTTAAAGCTTTTCTTCTACAAAAATATCCCAGAAGACGAACTACAAGCCTATCAGGTCTAATTGTGGTTGTACTGATTGAAACTTGGAAAGGTATCCATCCGCAATCGGAAGAAATTGCTTCCCACGATTACTGGCTAGATTGATTACGTATGTAGCGTGACGGATGAGCTGTCATTAGTACCTATTACTAGCCTCGGATGTACCCAATGTCTCATAAAATCTAACCCATCGATAAAATACCCATGCTAAGAACAGATAGAAATGAAAGAATGCTCAAAGCTATTGTTTTCGTTTCGACGAATTACAGCGATTAACATTTTCGCGAACAAACGAAATCCGCTAAAAAGGGAAAATGCATCCATCTTCCTTGCATAATAACCTCATAAACGTGGCCAAAACACCAATCAGCAATAACCAGAATAGAAAAAACGAAAACCGCATAACATCGCAGCGAAATAAGAAAACCGTAACCCTTCCGGGAATTATCTGAAATTCAATCTATTTGAGCTCATCCCTATCGATGGGGACAAAGGCTAATACACAAGAGTCCATTGTATTCGCAGATTTATACTTTGTCGTGCATTGTCGTTAATGTGTACACAGCCTTACAATGAGTACGTTCTTTTTAATTCCACCGAATTTCTGTTCCTATTGTGGTCGCATTACGTGTTGGTTTTAAAATGATCAAGTTTTTATTGAAAGCAATTGATAGGAATAGCGATTGTCAATAGAAAGGTAAAGTTCAATGAACGTTTAAATAAATATTGGTCTAAAACTAAACCCTATGAATGTAGAAATAGGTTTGAATACGTAAAATAATTATATTGAATGCCTCATATCATACGTATGTATGTAAGCAATGTTAGTCCGTATATGTTAAACTTTAGCTTTAGTGTACATATACTTGTTAAAGTTGTGCCATGCACTATACAAAGCAGAACGAGTGACAGTTGCAGTTGCTATGCTATGTAACTGAACGTGAACGCTATCGCTTTGCGGCAAGTTCGTAGTTAGCGCCGAGTGCGTGTCCGCTCCGCTTTTCCATTTCCACATACATTTATGTAACAAATGGACTCGTGTTTTCAGAAAAGTTGCTTCGAATTATTTGGCAAATAGATAATCTTGTAAAAAGGTGATCTTTAGGGAATCTCAATTACAATTTAAAAAAATGCCTCTCTGATATCGACGATCGCGATCTTCAATACAACCTATACGAAATTATTAAAAAAAAATACACTAAAATTTGGAAAATGGTAGAGAGTACACAAAAGATTGTCAATAGGAGAAAAAATGAAAATAATAATTTTGCAATCGAACTGTTGAAAATGTTTACTTGCCCTTCGCTTTCTCCAATTGGGCAGTTTCAGATATTTCCGCACGCGATAGGATACAGGGACAAAGGAAAAGGATTGAGGAACAGGTCTAAAAGGAACAAAACAAAAAATAAAATAATAGTGTTAAAAAAAACAAAAAAGAGTGCGGAACTATATGAAGAAGCTTCGAGTGCGTTCTAAACCGTTAATTTAAAATTCGAACTATAATCTCCTAATAAACGAGTTGATTGACCATAAACGTAATGATTGATCAATATTCGCGTATTTCAAATTGACGCGGAAAATGTAAACATCTTCTGTATTCGTAGGCGAGTGCTGCCGTGATTGATGAGTTGTATTGTCAGGTAGACTTGACAAGCTAAGATAACCGACGCGTCAAACGGATCAGATGATTCGTGTAAAAGGAATTGATGATCATGGCCCGACGTACCAAACATGATTAGGTAATTTTGTCGCAACGATATAAGTATCTCGGACGGTTCATAATCAGTTTTGGTACGTTCAGAACTAGAACACGCGAAACTGCGAATACCAGTGAATCAGTTTCAAGAAAACTAATGGTCAAATAGACACAGTCTCTGTGATTAGTATGTAGCTCGAAAAGTAAAAAGCTCATCATGAATGCAGTGGTATTCGCATCAGGCCAGACCAGGGAAATTCGCACGACGACAGTAACTCAATATATCACGCATGTAGGACGCAAATCCCGGAATAAAATCATATCAGACGTGAATGTGTTTGCAAAAGTACCTTTTTTAGGGATCAGAGACTTGAGCAGCATGATGGCGGCTTCGTCGCAGGCCCACGCGTGCATCTTCCTGTACGAGTCCCGCCCTTTCTCCGTCAGCTTGTCCCAGGGCTTCGGCTTCGACAGCAGCTCCGACACCGTCCCTTGAGACAGCCCCAGCACATACTTAGCGAACAGTCTCTGTCCGATGTTGTGGACCGACAGCAGCTCTCGCACTCTCCGGCTTATGTGCAACGTGTCCAGGTTAGTATTCGCATATTTGTCGATGTTGTATCTTAGCATCTCCTGCAGTCGCGCCTCCATGGGGTCGCCTTTGGGGATGAGGGAGTCGCCGAGGCGTCCGACCAGCGCGCCGGGCGGCAGGGGCCCCATGTCCTCCGCGAACCTGTAGGTGCGGTGCTCCTCGAAGCGAAAGGGGCTCGGCGGCGGCAGCGGCAGCAGCGGCGTGGGGCCGTTGTTGTTGTGGTGCGTGGTGTTGTTGTTGAGCGGCGGCGGCGTGCTGGGCCACTCCTCCACACCTGCGGTGAGAGCACGGTTACGCGGGAACACGAGGAGGGGACGGCGGGGCTGGGGGCGGGGGTCAGGGGACGGGGGACAGGGAGGGCTAGCACGCACGCTCGTAAGCGTCGCAATCATTCGGCAACGGCGTACGAATCTTTAATGCGCGCGCGGCGTCTCTCATGTCGGCATCATGGCATGCTCCGAATTCTAAAGCCTAAGTTTGAAACGATTACGCGCGTCCGTGAGCGGCATGGCTGAGGTGGTGGGAACTGGATATTCCTCGTACTCCGCGCGTTTTTTTGCGAATTGTTGTTTTTTGCGGACAGAAAAGTGAAGCGAACACGAACTAGCTACGGACATACACAAGGTTTGAAACATCGAACGTGCATAGCTGATGGCCGCCATCGATTTCCAATGTTCACTTGACGACGATAACACCGAGCATCCGGCGCGAAGACACGTCACTGTTTAGAGACTCCAGCACGTTTTAGAACATGACGTCATCATTCGGGCCGAATGCCAGGATTGCTACTACCAACACGACTAACCTGAGTGGAACCCAACTTTGAACTCTTTTCTTCCCTTAAGTTCAAGTTGACCGTTCACTCAAGATACTCGTGGTTCAACACTAGTGACGTACCTGTATCTCGGCGCTCAGCGCTTCGTTCTCGCTCGGCCGAATGGTCTCGGAGCGAAGGTGCGATGCTCGGCGAACGGATCTCAGGCTTGCGCTCTAAAGATCGCTCCCCACCGCCCAGGTCGAGTGCTCGGAGCATGCTGAAACAAAGAAAATATGCTGTTAGTTCAGTTGTTTGAGATATAACATAATGAGGAAGACCGGAGGACCATTGTAGCAGTTGGCGAAAATCTGATTATGACGGAAAACGAAAATGTAGGATCTAACTAAAACCTTGTTGAGATACTGCAGAGTTTTTCTAAAAATATGAGAGAGTGTTATGATAATGGACAGTTGGTACAAAAAATTCGCAAAGCGAACGCTGGAAAAACCTTTAAACAAGGAGCCTATATATGAGTGCCTCTTTCCCACCTCACCCAAATTCCCTTCCACCGTAATCATAATTAAAACACAATCCCATAGATTACCTGATTGTAATATAAAGCTTTTAATTATCACAAGACGTCGGGTCACAGACTCACAGTTCGATCTACCCCAATAAATTGGGTCAAAAGTGAATTGATTAAACAATTTCCAGGTGAATTAATTAAGTATTTTAATTAATAGGATGTGCTGGGTCTCTATTGGCAATATTCCTTTAATAAATTTATTGAGATTGGGCCGCTTTGAGCGGTATCTTATGGCTGTTAGATAAGACCCTCCGTACCTGCGCCCGCTCATTTATTGGTATTATTTTATGTGTATTTAAGGGAGCTGGCGGTTGGTTCCTTAAGGGGTCGCTAGGATTAGAATTTATTAATAAGTCATAAGTAAGTCATAAGTTATTTATTTCATAACAAAATACATTGTGTTGAAAATATTACAGTAATAAATAAAATAGGTAATAATAACCAATAAAACAAAAAAAACATTTATTACGTTTCTATTTAAAATTCAGTACGCGACTACGCATTCAAAATGGAACAATATAATAATAAATAGTTGTATGTCAATAATTTAGTAACAAAATTAAATAATCACCAAAATTACATATAGGTAATATTGGCCAAAGATGAGATATCGCTACTAAAATCAATGGCAGAAATATTCGTGACGTCATTAACTAAGATTGTATGTGTATAGGATACATTATATGATTTGTGTACATCATTGTTTCTATTTTTAATGTCATTATTTTTCCCAAAATGATTGTATCTTTAAAAAAAAAAACTCAGGTTTTTATTAATTTAACGTCAAATGCAGATTTAGAATTTAAAAATAGTTATTTTATTACCTATCGTTATAATTGTATGACGTCTATTCTTAATTATTTAGCTATTTATTTAACAAAAAATATGAACAATAAAATTAATTATGATCATTAATTGACGGCATTCAATTATCTTTAATAATAACTATAATTAATTTCGAAGGATTATTAACTGGGAAGACGGAAACAAATAAATATAACAATGTGGATTGTGGGTGCTAATTTTTAGGGTTCCGTACCCAAAGGGTAAAATCGGGACCCTATTACTAAGACTCCACTGTCCGTCTGTCTGTCTGTCTGTCACCAGGCTGTATCTCATGAACCGTGATAGCTAAACAGTTGAAATTTTCACAGATGATGTATTTCTGTTGCCCCTATAACAACAAATAATAAAAAAACAAAGTTAAAATTTAAAGGAGTCTAGAGTTTTATGCATTGTGGTACGGAACCCTTCATGTGCAAGTCCGACTCGCAGTTGGCCGGTTTTTTTTAACAATTTTTGACCTCGCTTAGACGTGTAGGTAATCGTTTATTCGCAAAATTCTCAATTTGACATTTCCTAAATGTCAATTCGTCAAATTTTAACAATGAGAAAATGCTTTCTGAATTAAAAGACCAAAATCGTAGCAGACTTCTTTTCTTACGTCCACAAAGGACCGAAACTGAGGTACCAATAAAACTATCAACAACATATTGTTAGGTAACTTACGACATACGATCTAACTTTCGACAAATCGTTCAACCACTCTAAACTTTTGGTCAGGAACTCCCGACTGGTCGTGTGACTTCACCTTAAGACTTCGCTTTTTTGATCGGTTGGTAGACTAGTGGTGCGACACATCGGTATTACCTCCGGCACAATAGGGTTGCACCTTAATTACAATTTAATATATCGCCAATTAAATCGTTGATCGGTAGTGCCGAATCTCGGAGGTGTTGCCAACTTCATTCTCTAATTGGAAGGTGTATTATACGACCTTGGTTAGAAATTATTTTGGTGATGTCTGAATTTACTGCGATATTTTTTTTTTACTACGATTGATATAAGATGTGTGACTGCGTCGTTGGTCTGCTGGGGTCCTGAGATCGATTTTTCCAGCAGGAATTCCTCAGTAGCAGCCTGGAGTCTGGATCTGTGCCCGGTTGATGGCAATAGGCTCGCCCCCTATTACATGGGATTTAAACATAACTGGCGAAATGTGGGTGTACTATAGGTACAACTCTACCTAACTCTGCGGGAATTACAAGCGTAATGTTATGTTATGTATATAAGATGTGTTACAAAGCGTGACTGCGATGCACCTGCAAGTAATCGAAGCTTTGAAGTTTTTTACAAACATGGCGTCATAACCTGTAATGATACAGTTTTTGCGGTAATAAACACTGAATTTAAGGGATCCTAACATGCATAGGTAATAAGCGAAAGGAGCCATTACTTACTGTTGTTATTGGTACATTTCTTTCCTTGTAGTTTTTATTATTTGTAAAGGGAAGCTTGGGGGAGGCCTATGTCCAGCAGTGGACGTCTTTTGGCTGAAATGATGTGATGTGATGTGTGAAAGGGAAGTAAGCTGACAGCCATTTGTTTTTTCATCTCTCCATGAAAATTGTTATTCGGATCCAATTAGTTCTTTTTCAATTGGATTTTTTTCATTTGAGTAGACTTTCAACTAAGATCTAATTATTATGATGATTATGTTTAGTTTTCAATTAACTACCTATACATTTCGGATATTTTTGTGTTTGCTCAAAATAAAGATGTTTATTTATTATTACTGGCATTTCGCGAAACCATACACACCTTTCGCAACTATGTTTTATTGAATGGATTCCATATCCCATCATACTAAAAACAATTTACGTAAATACAAGTATCAAAATGGTTCATATAATCGCACGTACTGGCATTGTTCAAAGCTTAGTCGCGTTCGTTGAAGCGGCCGTCTCACAGGGAATACAGATAACTAGTGTTGACTCCCTTCGCCGTTCAGCTGTGTTTAAACGATTTAATACTGGATATTGCTATTTGAAATGAAACAATACTCGTACCTACGAAACTTTTGCCATGTTTCTTACAAAAAATAGGAATTTAGGGGATTCAGCGTAAATTTTTAGGATCAGCGAAATTATGAAATGAGAATGCAATTCGTAATTCAAAATCGGAATTATACTTGCGTTTGACAATATAAGCTGTATAGTTTTGTACCTTTACCAAAATTTTTTTTCACTCTAAATTGGATAACAAAAGGTACCTATAAAACCTCCTAGAGGTAAGTGAGTAGGATATACGTGAAAAGTTCTGAAACTCCCACAAAATGTAACTACCTCCACAAGGAAGACCGTCGGCTAATGTTTACGAGGGTTTTAAAACTGATACATTATAAACAGCGATGACACAGTTGGGAAGTGACGACATCCTAGCTTAGTTTAGTGGCGTGGAGTGGCGTCGGGTGTGAAGGTTTTTATCTTTTTATGTCTATGGTTTGATGATGCAGCTCTAGTTTGAATATGGAAGATGGAAGTAGTCGCGTCGGCCATATTTTGTAATTTAATTTTTTTGAATAAAGAATTCTTTTTTCACTTTCTTAACGGAAGATTGGGCTAGTGATACATTGTTGGGAATGAACCTACTAGTGATACTTTGTGATAAGATGCATGTCATATTTTAAAATCTTAATTAAACACACAAGACTAGCTTTAAACTTTTACTTTTGAAATGTCGCAGCATTATGCTAAGATAGGAGCCTTTTGACTTTGTACAGGACTTTCCGTTTGCGTTTCATTTTTCTTTTTGTTAGTTTAAAAAAAATATAATTTGGTTTTTAATTTTTTACTGTGTAATATAGTTTGTGATCTTCCTGTAAGTACGAATCGCAATAAATACTTTTTCTTTCTAAAAAATGTTATGAAATTGAATATGCTCAAAATTCTTATAGTGCTTACGCTGCTCAACAACTTTCCCCTGTCCTAAACGAAAGCTTAAAAGCATCTTTGTCTTCGGCCAAAAGCCTTCAGTGTAAGGCGTGTACACACTGAATATTTGATGCGTCGAATGAAACCGATGTACGCTTACCTAACTTTGAATTAATTAGTGGGTTAACTTTTAAAACATTGTGTGTTTAGTCTTTAAATATTCTGCTATCGGTGTCGTTAGGGTTAACTTTGATTTTAGAACTAGTTTGTTTATTTATTGATTGGGAAACTTAAACCGGGCTATCTTACCGGATAATAGTTGATTTTGTTGAAGGAAAGACTAGTTTACTACTTCTTTTTCTTTTCGTGGCGATAGTATGTGGCTAAGTAATAACATCAGGTAAAGCTACGCTTGCTGCGGTTGGTCCATGGATGGGTGACCATCTTTATATAACAAGACCCCTGCGTACCTCGGAAAACACGTTAAGCCGTTAGTCACTGCTGTCATTCGTGGATCTTTGACAGTCGTTACGGGTCGTCAGAAGCCCGAAATTCTGACAACCAGTCTTACCAAGGGATATCGTATTTCCCAGTATGGCTTGTGACCGGTTGTGGAGGTCAGATAGGCAGTCGCTCCATGTAAAATATTGGTATTCAGCTGCTTAGTTAGCTAGCTAGTTAGACTGGAAGCCGACCCCAACATACTTGGGAAAAGACTAGGCAGATGGTGGTACCTACTCTTCTTCGATATTTTATATTGTTTGAGCCCAGTAGGTGGCCACGTTAATTTTTTTTTTGTGTAGCAGCAGTGGCGTTCATTAAATCACCAAGGTGCAGGTGAACGGGCACTGAGGACACTCCAGCAAGTGGGGCATGGTCTGGTTAGAGGTACCGCACTCGCACTGGGTATTGGATGGGTCAGTATTTCAGTAATCCCCCAGTCAGTCAGGTCAGTAATAGTTTACTACAATTTTATGGAACTGTCTTTCTCGGTGTTCCCTTTGCATATCTCTATTAATAAAACTGGAGGAAGTTATGGTAGAATTAAAACAGAGACTAGAACTGTAATCAAAGAGGAAAATCCATAGATATTCTTCAAGAAAATTTCTCGCTCTTCCACAGACAAATAACCCGCGAATGACGATCATATTTCAAAATCTGTGACAAAATGTCGATTGATCGCCCCTACAGCGTGCAACCCTTTAGAGGGAATATTTCAAAGACATATTTCCAAAGGGGTTGTTCAGTAAAGGGATGTTTCAATATTGATTAGCGAATTAGGAATTCCTGTCGAGTTCTTTACCTTGTTTTATTGTACTGTGTCATTGGGGAGTTTAGCGGTTTGATTACCAATAGACTTTAGGAGATCATCTTCTAGTTAACAAGACTTGACGATATTAAACACAGCCTCCGCGATTTGCTCAGTTTATGTGTCCAGCTTAATATCATAAAAAAAAAAATCTTTTGTTATCGGTGTGAATTTATTCAAGACTTTATTTATAGTGATTTCAACAAAAATGGCGACATTGAAATCTCGCTGATTCACAATCAGTCTCCACGTGTATAACAAATTCAATTGTATTCAAATATCGAACACGCACTTATGCTCCCATCAATGTCTCTGACAATAAACGTGACGTCACTGCATAGTATCAACTCGATCGCCGATAACGTCGCCCCGCCCACGCCGCGCTGACCAATCACTGATCGATCGGTCACTAACGCCTATACACACCGACCAAATACTTGAAAATCTCAGAAACGTTCATTGGCTAAGTCTAAACAAACTATTATTGACACAAAGTTTCCCGCTCTCAGATATTTAGACTAAGCAACAAACGTCTATGTTCGACAAACACAGTAAAAAGCTTAGAACCAGTCGGGCATTCTTTATGGCATCAAAAATCGTCGGGCCACGTAAATTAGTTGATAATTTGTGTGCGACAGTGTTAGGCTAAACTTGCGTTAAATGTAAGACAAACATGACCTAAGCAAATGAGAACAGGTGTCTACGATAGGCTCTCATATTGATATATAGGGACAAACAAACCACACATAATATAAGAGACTGTTTCTTTGAAATTATGTAAATCTTGTGTGCTTAGATGTTAATTAAACATGAGATAACCAGCTTCACTCTTTATTTGACTTTCTTTAAATTTCATCTTTGATGTGTCAACATGACTGTACCCTTTGTATTTGGGCTTTAGTGAATTTTAATTATAACGAAACCCCAACAAGCTCACGATGTTGTGTGATCATGAATAGAATTTATTAAACGTTATAAGTTTTTTGAGCTTGTCAAAAAATTCGTCTAGCATTTTACCAAAGACTTCCACCACCACCAACCCGCACTGGGCCAGCGTTGTGGCTTACGGTCCACTTCCTCTCACAGAGAGGAGGCCTGTGTCCCAGTAGTGGGAATATTATAGGCTGATTATATTTATTACCAAAATATTGTTTTCCAGAACCAAAAACAATCTGCCAAGCCTTTTCCCAACTATTTTGGGGTCGACTTCCAGTCTAAGTTTTATATTGTATTCCAGAACCATAGCCCGCATTCTATTTTCGAATATCTAAGAGTGAGTTGCATCAGCTAACTATAACCATAACCAATCTCATGACAGCCGTCAAATCTCCGGTTAAGCAAAATTCGGGTTGCATCGTATTGAGAATTGTTAAAATGACGTCATAAATAACTATAACAAGCCATTTTTAACTATAATCAAAGCTTTGACAGACGTCAAATCTCCGGTTAAGCGAAATTCGGGTTGCATCGATTTAAGTTTTGTCATAATTGTTAAAATGACGTCACACATAACTATAACATTAATCGACCAAATTCGGCCGGTTATGGGCTATAGTTACGGTTAGTGTCATTGTAATGTCATCTGCTTTGCAGTTGTAACCTATAAAAATATTGTGTTGTTGAATAAAGTACCTATTAAAACAAATTAGGTATGTCTTTACTCCGCGAAATATTGTGGGAATAAAGCTCTTCTAGCGATGATAGTGACAGTGAATCCGATTTGCCAGTTAGGAAGAGAAAAAAAATCACCATCGCATTGATCGATTTCATAAGTGTGATGAGAATAAATTTTTGGACAGATTCCGGGTTTTTAGTTCCCAAGGGTTCTTGTTTTCAGCAAGGGTCCTCCCTTGCTGAAAACAAGAAACCCCTGAGAATATTTTACTTAAGAATATCGATTTCTAATTTCAGTTTTTTTACTTTTAGTTCTAGCTTCACTGTTGCTCTTCAGTGTGTTGCTTTAATTGCCAAAGAAACTTAAGCTCTAGCGTATGCTTCTGCGTATTCTTCTGAATTTTTGGTTCTAGGACATGCCGGTTTCCTCACGATGTTTTCCTTCACCGTTTTGAGAGCAGTGGTGATGAAATAATTTACACAAAGTAAAGTGCCTGTCTGGGTTCAAACCTACGACCTACAAGCTGTAAGTCGCATCTGTTACGACGGACACACCACTGCTCAGCGAGTAAGGGTGTTTTCAAACGTTAAAAAAAAAACACATAAATTGTACATAACAAAGCATTTTTATTTCTGCAAGTAGGTACCTACTTATATTAATTTCAACGTCACACGACTTAGAAGTAGGTAATATTTCATCTAAAAAATATGCAGGTCGCTCCACCGATGAAAATACATAAATACCGCATGCTCAACATTACATGTGCACAACAGCCAACTATACCAACGTCTGCCCACCAAACAGTTGCAACCTTGCAATAGCATCCAGCAAGAGCAGCTCGGTGTTATAAGCGTATTCTAACTAATATTATGGTGTGCTGGAATCCACTGCAAAATAATGTTCTTTCCCGCATTCATCAGGCACAGTATGCGTTTGCTGTGAAAATCGCCATATGATGTAAATATTCCTGTATCCAAATCTCCATAATGTATAACAGTTTCAATACTTTCTTGCATTGTCTATACGCACTTTCGTTAAACTGCACAGATGATTTGATTTGCGTTCGTGAAACCATGCGTTCTCAAGTTACCGCACATCTGCAGCAGTCTCGGGCAATGTTTTCGCACATTGCGTTGCAATCTTACTGAACAATTAACTCAACATCCTTCTGGAGTAAATGCTGTAATGCATCTTCCAATAATACAATCCTTCAATTACATACAGGAAAACAGAAATATCAATTTCATGCAATTCGAAAGAAACGGAAAAATAAAATGAATGTTATTATCACTTACGTCTTGTCTTTCTGACAGTGTCAGATAGTGATGCGGCTCGATTTTATTTAACTCGTTACTCAAATAAAAAAAAATAAAGAATCGAGTCCATTTTCTCTCGATGTGCCACTCGGTTTAGTTGCGATTAGAAATATCATCAACACTGCCACACTAGTTACCTATCATTCTTGGATAATAAACCAGGTAATAAATATATTTCGTGTAATAAGCCGTCATAATACTGTAATGTACAGAGTCACAGAGTTTTAATAAGAGAAAATACATGTTCTGTGGGTTAGTGCTGTCAGATAATAAAGTGTAATTTTTCATTAAATCTTCACTGATTTTATCATATCAATCTGATAATCAGTGGAATGTAAGACAAAAAGCTCTTTACAAAGTCGAACAAAGCCAATCTTAGCCGAATTATTATTATTATCAGCCATTTCTGTCCCACTGCAGGGCAAAGGCCTCCCTTCCTTCAGTCACTGACTTAAACACCTTGGTACATTACCAATATAGAACGGTTACTGTATTTTTGATCTTGCTATGATTCTGTTCTTGTGTTTTTAATTTACATAATAGAGACAATCGAGTGCCTGACCGTTAATGACTGAGTAACATCACTAGTGTCAAACAAAGAAAGCGTGATGACAACAAGCTTGAAGTGTTGCCCTTGTCAAAAAATTACCCACGTACATTTTGGGGAAATATGACGTCTTATCACTTGTCACCCTTTTAACTTTAACTGTAAAACATGTAAAATATATGACGGTGCAACAGCGGATAGTAGATTCTATGGTTATGGTTATGGTTACGATTAAATTTAACTTTGACGCAAACTATAACGGAGCTTTTGATACAACCCACCCTAAGAATTTAATTTTAAATCAACCACAGCTTAGCCAAAATCCTCAAAGAAGCACAGACAACAAATAAATCGAACGTAATGACGCCCAAGCCAAGTTAAGCGGAGATTTGGCGGGAACCGCGTTCAGAAATCAATCCATTGCTCCCTCCATTAAGCTTTAATCTTCGGGGGCTGGCTATAACTTAATCCTTGCTTGAGAACCGGAATAAATAAGCAATAAACCAGTGCAGGTGCCTTCTATGTTTATATCGGGAATTATAGATCTTATAGGATTAGAACTTATCTTTTGTTGGCGAAGGAAAGCGATCATGGGAAAGACACCAAATGGCGGCCATTCGCGTGCTGGCAGCAATAATTGAAATGGGTGTTTTCCGTTTATTTTTCTATCATATTGTGTCGTGTGGACAGATAATGTGTCAGTTATGTGTGCTTTATTATTGGGATGTCGGCGGATTTTTGTTTCTTGGTATTGTTGGGGTTCGATTGTGTTTCAAATATTTTTTCTATTTTATTGTAGCTTGCTTATTCCACTCTTCTGTGCAAAAGAAGGCAAGAGTTTAAAAGTATGACGAATTTTTCTTAAATCTAGTTTATGCTCTCGCTCAAACTAGCTGCGTTTTAAGATATTTTCTAAATTTAGTTGTTAGTTCATCTACGACCTTTAGATCTAGGTAAGAGTGCATCTTTAAATACCTCCAACATTAAATATCAAACAACAAATTATCCCGTGCAAGTCAGCTGATGTATATTAAACTCGTTCCAATTTCCGATTTCCTGTCGTAAACTGTAATCGATGGACATTTTATTAAAGTTAAAAACACTTTTTATCGTGTTTGCACAGTCTTGATTTTATGTCGCGATGTCGGCGCTTGTGATCTGATCTTTGACGGTGGATCAAAGGCGCTGACGGTATGACACCGTATTGGTGGAGCAGCACATTAAACTGCTTAAAACATCGGTTTTGGGATGTTGTTGCGATGTATTTATAGACTGAGTGGGCCTTTGTGATGTGGCCTGCCATTTTGACGAGATGCATCTATATTTTCATGTTAGGGTTTGTTTCAGTAGGGACTGTGTAAAAGAAATCATCGTGAATCTCGCTACTCTGTTTCTTTCGCGAATGAGCGAAAATTGCAGAGTTATTTTCAAAACAAATACCGTAGAGTCATATCAACGATCATATCTCTCCCTTAAATTTGTATGTATATATATATATTTATTATAAGTTAGTATATATTATAGTAAATAGTATGTATGTGTATATAACTAATTTATGTATTTATGTACCTAGCTTTAATAGTGTTTTTTTATCATTGTTCTTCTGAACCAAAGCACCTGCCATCTAATCTCTTCACCACCCTTGGTTGACTGGTAGAGAATGCCTAAGGCATTAAGTCCGCCTTTGTACCTTTTTGTGCGAAAAGTTTAAATAAATAAATAAATGAGCGAGCTTTTAAATATAATCGCAAGCCGATGCTCCTAGTTTGATCTGATGGCAGAATGAGAAACTATGTATCTATTTTTTTTTCTGTCTGAGTGTAGCTCTTGAACGCTACTTTTACATTCAGATCATATTTCAGCTTATCCTAATCATCTACCAACAACAATTGATGCTAAACTAAATCCCATATAAGCACTAAGTGCAAACGTCAATCTACCCACATCCTGTAACTAAGATGATGAAAGCACCTGGTGTGAAACTTTGTAGATAGGTAGGTACTGCTAATTAACGTTATCAGTTATCAGCGGCGCAGGTGATAGATTGTTCTCGAGGATGTTGACTGATCGCCTGATTACTTTACTACGTGGGAACGGAGGCCATCGATGTGAGGATTATGGATTGGAGAAACATGGAGGAAGGAGGAACGATAAGCAAAAGGATTTTGGAGAGGTAATAATGGTTGGGGTTACTTTGAAAAGCCTAAGAAGCTAGTACGATAAAGGAGATGATGTCATGACGACATGCTCAGAAAGGACAACGGATTGACCTAGCAACAGGATAATATCATTTCAAGATGATGTCATAATTAAAGACATAGCAATGATGTTAGCAATGCACAGGTGGATGCTAGATTTCACTAATATGGGTGATGAAAAAGAAATATAAGGAGCAACGGAGCAGATTGTCACAAGAACCCAAGCGAAACTTCATACTACGAAATATAAAGAAATTACTGGAATTAACACCCCAATATAACATCATAAGAACTTCCACCCGCGACTATTGTTTCCAAACCAAAATAATTTCCCATTCATCCCACTATCGCGTCAAAATATTAACATCCCTCGATAATTCTATTTATATTTCCCACTGATGCGACAGGAAAAATAAAAAAGGCACCTTTTAAAGTTCTCAGGGAGCGATTTTTGTATCAATATATAGTGTAAACTTAGGGGAGGCCGCTAAATTCCTTATCTCGAACGTTTAGCGTAGGAGTGCGAGGTGGGACACAACTTCGACGTACAAGTGGTTTTCGATTTGGTAGAAGAAAAAAACTGTGTTCGGACCTCCTCGGTGACTTTCTGGGAGCCGATGGGTGTATTCTGTTTACTGTCGAATGTGTCGTTTACCAATGCGTATGTTTTTGTATTTGGAAGTTTGTTCGGTTTATGGTTATATTTGTTAGTAGAATGTGTCGAGAAGTCATCAAATACTTTAGGGATGTAAATCTCAGGGAAGTGCTGTAGATATTTTCTTAAAACGTAAATTCAAAGAGACATGACAATGACATAAGTTGTACATGTTTACGTAAACTTACAACGTAAGTACCGAAAGAGGAAGTATCTCAAATATCACAAACGGCACCAAAACCACGGGCGTCAGATCTCAAAGTGAAGACTCAATCCTTGTTTGAAAAACAACATTAAATACTCGGAACTCCATAAAAGATCCTTTAAGATGGCTGGTGGTAATTAACTGGTACTTGTTGGAGCAGGCTGTCTAAACAACAGGGTGACAGCAGCTAAAGGGTGTGTCGTACTGTGTGGCAAGGTTTTATTAGAAGATTTGGGAACTCTATGGTCAAGATTGATGCAGTTTATGCTTTAAGAAGATGGTTCTTTTTTTTGCAGGATTGGGCCAAAATGATGCCAAAAAAATTAGGCAACTATTATAAAAATCGTTGATTATATAAACGTTTTTAAAAATGACGTTGTATTTCTTTTTATTTAACTGTCAAACAAATTTTCACCTTTTCAGTCATCCGTAGGACCATTGAAAATTGATAAAAAATTCATAATAAGTAATTTAATAATGGTAGATATGACAGAATGACTTGTTTCACTGACTTGACTTGATGACTTGTATAACTTCTAAAAGCTATATCTTTCGACATCATAATCGACTAACGAACTAGTCAAACAAAGACAGGGTGTGCTGGAAGGCGCCTGCTTATCAGTCAAAGGTACGTTCAACAAACAAATGCACTCAAAGTACACAATGAAACATTGAACGTATGTACTCAAGTGACATTTACTAACTTGGATTATCATACCGTTTCTAGCTTTAAT
This sequence comes from Oligia fasciuncula, assembly GCA_963082905.1. Lineage (NCBI taxonomy): Eukaryota > Metazoa > Arthropoda > Insecta > Lepidoptera > Noctuidae > Oligia > Oligia fasciuncula. The sequence goes on along the minus strand of OY720406.1, from coordinate 17,604,796 downwards.
GTTTGTTCTATGGCGAAAGAGTTAATCCCTGCTGTCTTGATAAGACAACGAGCTTTCGTAGTATACCTTTGGGCCTATAAATGTCTAGCCTATAAGACATCACGTCTTGTTACTCCGAAGGCTTCAGCAAAAGTGTACCAATAGTACATCCACATTTCGCCAATAGGGTGCTAGCTTGTTGCCACCAACCGAGCACAAATTCGGACTCCAAGAAGTTCTTTGCCCGACCTAGGAATCGTACCCAAGACCTTATGCTCAGCAACAGCGCTTTCGACCACTAAGACCAACGAAGCAGCCTTTATGCGACGACATTATTGGGTCAAAGCACAATGATAGAAATTATGATCTGTACGTGGTTCAATGTAAAATGTGGTATTTTAGCGACCATTTCGATTTGATTGGGGATAAACAACTTACGCTCAATGACCATTTGGATTGTTTGATTGTCAATAACGTTGAAGACTTCAAAGACATAGTAAAAGAAAAGTGATGGATGTGTTCATGTGTCAATGGTTTTCCCGGAAATGAAAAGTCGAAAAGCGAACAAAAATTGTACTGTCACTTTTGATGTTTGACATGTCAAATAAAGTTTCATCATGAAACATTTTGCCATTTCTCGCTTACCTGCTTTATTAATATCATAACATTACCATTCCTCACTCGTATTTAATTACAACTGCATTATAAGCCTGTTTTATTTCTTCTAAACCAAGTTAAATGGAAATGCAGCATAGTTACCTAGGAGCGTCGCGCCAAGATCATTCGCGCCAGTACCTCGACCATAGTCAAGGCTTGTTCTACAAACAATTTATAATCTGTGCGCAGGTGAATGACCGAGATACGAGTCTTATCAAGTTTATTAACACGTGCTGTATTGTAGACTTTTTAATTTGTATGCAGCCTGTACTTGTAGGGATGTAGACATAATTGTTTGAATTTTTTTTTGTCGATTTTCTGGGATCGATTTTGATTTGGATTTTAGTTGATAGATCTTGCAGGCTGTTCTCTCAGTTTAATACATTGCATTTCTAATTTCTGTTGACTGAAATATAATGGCTGGGTTTTTATGATTAGTATCTTTCTTTCAACCGTCATTTAGTCACTGTTTCATTTTCACTCTTTTCATATTTCAGGGTTTTTGTTACCTGTATCGAAAAGTCTCTTTAAAACATCGTAAAACTTAAAATTAACCAGTAGTCGTCCCAATTATGCCATGAGAAGACGGATACTCACCTGATTTCTCTTTTGATATCATCATAGTCTCTCTGCGTGTCGAGCCTCGCTTCAAGCCTGGCGATGTGCTGCTTCTTCTCGTCCAGCCTCTCTTCTAACCGCTGCAGCTGCTGCGCGTGCGCTTCCTGCAGCGCTGTAAGCGATGCTTGGAGGCGACGCACGTCGTCCACTAGTTGGGCGATCTGGGGAAGAAAGGGTTGGGTTATTGAGGATGTTTTAAATTAAAAAGGTATTTATTTTCATGGTATGGTAATATTTAATGCTCTAGCGGGATTTTAATAGTCTGTTCAATCTTAAATTGTGCAATCAGTCGCATCACTGTGCAAAGAAAAATGTTATTATTGTATAAAAGACTTTTTAAATGATAAAAATATATAAGAAAAAGAAAAAAAAATTATGACATTATACGAGAATTTATATTAAATCAGAATTATGTAATTATTAATTGTTTATTTTAGATGAAAATTGTATCCTTAGTTTTTACGACTGCATGATTTATGAAAATTGTATGTTTTTAGTTTTTACGACTTTGCATGCCGTAAGGTAGAATGTAGCGGAAACATTTAGTGATGTACCATCTTATACCTGTACCTACATTGTTGGCAAATAAATAAATCTGAATCTGAAAGATGAGTTCAAATTTCAAATAAATAATCAATAGAGGTTGAGAACACGAAACAACCATGGACATAATTACTTCTATTATATTACGTCCATGGAAACAACACATTCGTGATTCCTGAGACGGAACTACCAACATTAAAATAATAACATTACGACATTAAAAGTGTCGCCAGTAAAATATTTTCTAAAGAATTTAAATGCCATATAATTATCTTATGTTATCTGTGGGCACAATAAAAGCATCTAAGTCTGTAATTATGTAGATCAATCTTTAACGATAAAGATGGGTGACACTATCAGACATTTAAATACTTAATAAAATAAATATTTAAAATTGTGCCTTGTTATTGTGAACCATTAAGGGAGGGCCTCGCTTGTTATGGAATTTTATTTAGTAACAATTTTTAGTGTCCTTAAGTCCGTCATTAAAAACGTATTATTATTATTATACATACTGAACGGTGAAAATAAAACACGTGTAAATCTAATTGCTTTGTTAGTCTTTAAAGTTTACGTAACATTTGCTTAGCAACATAAAAATTAATTACGTAGGTACAAGATTGTATAGCTTAACAATCTAGTATTTCCGGTTTTCCCGCAGTTATCGACTTTAATAACAGCGTACAAAAGAAATCAACAATTAAACTATAGCAATTGAGTAAATCAAAGAAGTTCCAATCGTATTATTTAGAAACAGAACTCTAAAAACTAATTTTAGTCCGCGTTTCCGTTCGACAATTGACGATCTATTCATAAAATCAGCACCCGACAAGACAAGGCTACATTTGTCACACCCAACGCCATCTTTTTTCAAAACTCGACTTTATTGCTTTGTAATAAACGCTACGTGTGTTATTATGGGTGTTGGAGTGTGTTGGTCGGATAACTCTCAGCATGTTATTACCCGACCTTCGGAAGATATCAATTGTTGGCGCAGCCGTCAGGTGGGGTGTCGCCGGCGCTCGAGCGTGAAGATGCGTATCGTCTAGATAGATGCGACGGAAATCACGGACGGCACATGACCCTGGATACGTCTTGAGACGGCCGTTTTTCCAATTCAAGTTTTATGGAGCCGTTTTCTGATTGTTATTGTAGATGATTGGGGTTTTGCTTGCTCTCGTTGGTCATTATAGGAACAGAATTAAATCCCCTCGAGCATAGTTATTTTTGTTATTAAATTTTTTTCCAATATTCATAGACCATCTGAATCATAGAGTTCTATTAATCCGGCTGCATTTCGTGAAGATCTGCGGGGTAATTGCGTAACACACTAGCAGTAGCAATGGGATTCATTTTGGCACTTCAACAACATTCATTGCGTTATTTACGTTGTTGAGTAGAAAGTTTTTTTGAACATATGAAGCAATGGATTCGCAGTATCCTTCAAAATTATTCAGATTGCGATTGATAGTGTGTTACGCAATAAGGGTGCTGGCTTAGAGATTAGTTTTGCTGAAAATACTAAGGTTATTCAGATTTTCTTTGAATCCACATTTAGGAATATTAATTTAAAGTCTAGTTATAGTTCATTCAACAGCTTCTTTTTCTGTCTAGTATTAAAGACTGTTAGCGGCGAACAAGACTTTTCTCGTGACTTTAGTTTCATGAGAATTTTTCATTGCCATTGGCGCCGATTCTGTTGTGTCACAAACTAAACTAAATTTAAGTTCAGGCATCTTTCAAATTAGTCAGCGCCTGACGTAAATTGACGTATGTTTAATAGGCATTTTTTTAATCTCGTCTAAATTGTCTATGGAGTATCTTAATTTGACAGGACTAAACTAATATTTATCTTCTGTCCTTTTCATAATGAAATAGAAAGAAAAAGATGCATGAACTTAAATTTAGTTTAGTTTGTGAACAACAAAATCGGCGCCATTATCCGTTTTGTTTATTTATTTTAGTGTTTTATGATAGTTATTATAATACTTCGTGATACTTGTAGATAAGCAGACAGGAAATAATAATATTTAAAATTAAACACTTAGTTAGGTTCTTACGTAAACAAATAAGTGGGTAGTTGGTAGAGTAATTAAATAATTTAATTGCATTTTTTTAAATAAAGTGTTTCGATCCGTTTTTTTGTCTTGTCTAGACTATAATGGCACCTAATATACATTACGTAATATTCGTTTATTGCATTTAAACAGAAAACTGCATTTTTATCAAATAATTATCATTTGTGAAGGTGATGAACTGTTGATACAATGCACGGTTATAAGATAATATATATATATTTAAAACAAAACTCTTAAATCAGGATATAGAGGTGTGAGGAACAGGGTGTAAAGTTCACTCATCCCCTAGAAAAGGTAGGATCCTCCGATCAGACGGGTGTTGTGGCTGGCGGGTATAATTATTCTAGTTGCGCGGTAAACTCTGCTTGCGAGATGCAGGATTTTGCGTGACGTCAGTGTGACGCGTTGTTCGTATGAGGCGTTGAAGATACCGCTACATGGAAATTCAAGAGTTGTCTTCATAATATTATTTATTATCGCCTTCAAAATAAGTTTAAAATCACTTTAATGAATACTCGTATCACACCTTGACATCGATATCTTAATACATATCATTATTATAATACTTCAGTAAATATTGTCAGTTTTGTTTGACGCAACCTTGAAAAACTGTCGTAAATAATCTTCCATTACAACTCGGCCTCTTTACAGAACGTTGTAAAAAACTGAAAAATAACCTTCAGACATCGTTATGATTATAATGTTATAGAATAACTAATGAGAACAAATGAAATATTTTGACATAGAGAACATGGATGCCAGTCCAGTAGGTATACGTCAACTGGATTTTTCGCGGCATTTTTTTCGCTACTTTATTGACATTGGTGATTTTATTTTACAAATTATTAAGTTATTTATTCTAAGAATGTAAATGTTTATGTTACTATTTCTCATAAGAACTGTTACATTTTTATTTTTCAAACTTTTATATTTTCATCTTTTTTATTTATAGATGGGTTTTTTCCAACGGTTGTCGCTTTCAATTTTCTAGTAATCCTTCACGTCCCCATAAATGCTATGTAAACACGCGTCCCACCGTTCAGAATAGTACAGTCACCATAAAAAGTATTAGCCGAAACGAAAATTTGGGCGGACGGCACCGCGAGTAATTATTGTCTTAATTCGGACCTGCACTGACCGCTATTAACTTAGTTGTATGTTATAAGCGGTAGCGGGTTAACAAGGAAGATGTCCGACAATTAAGTCTGCTTTTCGTCGAAAATCAACAGCTTTTTTCGAATTTGTCCTCACAAGTAAGGTTTTGTTTTAATTTTAAGATTGAAAATCAATGTTAACGAATAATTTATTAAAAGAAAAGTCATAAAAATTGCCGAAAAATACTTAGTTTTCTTGACATTTTTTTTCATTTTCGGTCAGTTTTCGGTAAAAAAAAAATTGTGATTTTTTTATCATGGAGCAAACGCTGTCCGCCCGCATCTTACCCAGCATCCAAGGGTTGTTCCTTCAGCGAAGGGTTAAGGGTAACCCTCGCACAATTACCTACAATCATTACTATGGACGATTATGTTTTCGACCGCCGCCCGTCACAGTTTCAGCTTTTTATTGAAGTCTACCACATTTTTAGTATAATTACAGCGTGGCCGCCTGGGTCTGTGATCACCCCACTGTGACGCCGATTAACTCGAATACCTCTCTCGTGCGGATCGTTTAAAAAAGACCTTTTGCACAATTTGGTGAGATTTACATGTGTTAGCAACTTTGTTTTGAGTTCCAGATGGGATTTTTTGGGACTTCATTTGCAGTAGTTGGTAGTTTATTCGGCGATGTAGAGTAGTCAGTTGTTAATTTGGCTGATTGTACTTTCTTTGATGACAGGGAAATGAGACAATTTATTTTAGCGCTGAGGTTCGTTGTTAAAGCATTAACTTTAAACTTAGCAGTATCATCGTCATTCGTGCATTTACACTTTAAAGAAAAAACACCGTCAAGGCAATTCATTTTTCAGGCTAGAGTTGTCAAGCCACACACACGGCCTGCGTGCGTCGCCTCGCATTCTTAGCCGTGTTCCTTCCGATGCAAATGGTCGAGTCTTGGGCCATAAATCCGCCACCGTCCCCGGCGGTTTATCAGACGTGCTCGATTCTACCTTACACCTACTTTTATATGGTGATAATATGCTTACACATATTTATGGCGCTGATGATACTTTGAGAGTGTTAGAATAAAGTGGAATGGATAGTGAACTTTGTTCAAGAAAAACATTTATAGGTAGCATTCTTCATGAATGCCTAGTATAAAGTAATAATACCACCATGAAAACTCGAATGTACGCATCGATACAATCGGAACGAGCCAAAGAAGGATGAAATGAGAATAGCAAGCCAAAGGCCAATCCACAAAATTGAGCTACAAAGGACGATCGTTTTTTATTCTATTTCTCAAAACCATAACCTCTTTTATCTGTCCAAGATCGATGAAAAAGCAACAAAGACGTAGACCACGTCGATTGTCTAAAGCTCAATAAAGTAACAAAACAGAATCAATTTGGAGCACAATGCATCAATGCAGTGCTCAATCACAAAGGAAGTGATGACAGACAACTGAGTAAAAAAACCTAATACGCCATTTTGACGTCAGAAAGAGTTCATGTTGGCGATCTGTCAAAGTGGTCAAACAGTTTAAGGGAAGTATCTGTCGGAGGTTCGTGGGATTCGTCCCGGTTTCAGGGAGAGGACGGTTTTGGAAGAATTTAGTTTTTATGCTTTATTGTATTTGTTTTTTGCGTTGGAAGGCCTCCGAACAAGGTGGACCGACGAATTTGTGAAGGTCGCAGGAACCCGTTGTATGCAAGAAGCACAGAATCGGTCGAAGTGGAGGTGCTTTGGGGAAGCCATGTCCAGCGGTGGACGTCTTTCGGCTGAAATGACTATGATGATGATGTATTTGTAATATTTCTATTCTGCCTGAAAAACCATTTGCTTACCTGATCTTAAGTTGAATTTCTTAGACCACGTCTATTTAATGAAAACGTTTATGCCAATCAGGCCATTAAAACATCCGTTTTTCTGTTATATTTACCCGCAGTGCCCCTCAATGTCAGTTATTTTGTTATAGTACACCGCACTGAACTTCCACAATAGAGCAGTAAGGCTAAAACGATAAATTAAACCTATTAATGAAACGTTTAAATCATGTCCTAAGTCTTCGGTTGTAGGTGGTGACCCTACGAAAATCGCGAATCGTTGGGAAACATTTATTAGACCGACGTTTAAGCGGGAAAATTCAAATTTCGTATTCGAACGCGCGAGCAATACCAACTGAACGAACAAAAAGACGTTCGGAAAGCTTCTACTGCGGGACGGCGGTTTTTCTTTTTACGTCATCTATAGTCTGTCTAGTTTGACGCGACGAGTTTCGTTTCGTTTCGAAAAAAGATGATAAACGACGCGAATGATTGAGCAGTTGGACGCGAGTTTCAAAAAGATTCCTACTATCCGTTTATTACGTGCTCTTCAGCTGTCATCGCATCTATCGGAATTAAAACGGCCAAATGAAAATTATTATTTTATCGTATTGCACGGGACAAACATTTGTGGTTCATAAATATTCACATTTCGGCAAATGCTTTTACAGTAACAGTTTGATTGACAATGAACGTCGCGATCATCAATCACGTGTCATATCGAACGCGCGGCGTGAAAATGGTAAAAATTAATAAGCACGGACAAACGCGAATTGTACAACATTATTATTTCTATTATTGTGTAGGTGTTAGGGTTGAGTTTGGCTTGGTAATTTGTTTTTGGAGTATATTTTAACGGCAAACACTGACATGGAACTTGTCCATGCACTTTTGACGTGATACGTCGGTGGCGTTCGGATAAACATAGCGATGAATCGTGATCATTTCGATTATTACTTTTTCGTCGCTGTCAGTTCGTGTTTGGGAACTTTACGCGCGGAGATTCTGTCAGTATTAAATAGTAGATAGTTTTTAATGAACCGTGTAACAGACGTGATTAACGTTGAATGAAGGATATTTGTGGTACGCCCGAGCGAATTTTAGACTCTGGATTGATGGTGCGATATCAGTATTTTGTTCGCTTTTCATCACAGGACTAGGTTTAATGAAAAGCTTTTAGAATTTTCTTTTCGAGTTAAGAATGATACGTTACTAATTAGGTCTCCAATTCTTTATGTCAATGTCCACGAGACAGGCTTTGATAACACTTATTTCAAAATTTTAACCTTTCAACCAAATCATAATTAGCAACCAGTCATGCAATTTCAGCGATACTTTTTATTGACAAATCCAATTATCGTTTCGAAACACGACACAGACAAGCCGAATGCAAACTGCATAGTTCTCGGTTTAAGTCGACAACGAAATGAAGCAATTATAAGTTGTGGGAGCTCATTTATTGCCTGTCTATCGTTCGCGTTATAAAACCGAATGGAAAACTAAGTTTCGCCTGTTGTGGTCTCGACTCCGTGTTATTGGGGTGTCGCTGTTTTGATTTCGATGATAAGTTCGCTCTGTACGTGGGGAAGGTATTGGATACCGATTGTTGAAGGTTGATTGGGTTCGGGTATAGCACGTGAGGGTTTACTGAAGCGGGACTTTTGATTAGAGTTGAATGTCAGTTGTGTGGTTTAAAACTTTATGGTTTTGACAGATGATGTCAAATAATTTGAAAATAGTAAATTATCTTGAAATTGGGCTCCTCTCGAAAGGTTTCGAACAGTAAAAATGCACTAATAATTTTGTTAGATACCTTTTACCGCCATACCGCCAAATAATTTCAAATAACGAACGGATCTACTACTACCAACATAAGATCGCATGCTACCAACCTCACGCGACTTGAAAATAACCCGCCAATTACGTACAGACGTCATTCGGGATTAAAAGAAAAATATCAAGTGAAACGTGTTTCTTCCGTGGCAGAGGCAGTAGATCACGTGGGGTGTGCGATATCTAGCCTAGATTATTTTGAGTAACGGCCCGCCGTCGGGGTGGTCGGAAAAAATGCATACCATGGATAAAATATCGCTTCGTGTTGCAATTAAAATTGTTTGTTTCAAGAACGTTGGTAAGGGAGTGTTTTCTTTTTATGTGTCTGCATTGAAACTATTTTTGGATGAAAAGGTAGGTATTATAAAATGATTTGATTTCTATTACATTTTTAGATTACGGATGTCGTGAAAAAATCAAGAACTTTGAATGAAATTAAAATGTATGTATTATAATAAAGCTAAATATACTTACTCTCTACAAAAACGTAATTTTTATCTAAAAACCAACAGTTTTTGAGTTTTTTTCCCGGTTCTAGTTGTTAAAGCATGCACTAATTTCCACTAGTTTTAGTTTTTGTTGTCTCTGTCTGAAAAAAGTAGGTTGTATAAAAAAAACTGAAACAAATCACTACAATCAGTACAAAACAGAATTTAGCGCCTTCGTGCAGTATGCGGTGAACAGCTGATCGCGAAGGCTCTGCATTCTACCCCCGAAAAGAGGCGATAATTATTTTAATTTATAGTTACGTATCGCTCGCTTCTATCACATTTATTTTTCAAGAATTTCTACCTTTTCGTGCGATAAGGTGTTGGGTTTAAATTGGGGGTAGGAATAGAAATAAAGAGAAATGCTAACTCATCGCGGATACATTTTCAACCCCTTTCGTGTGTTGACTTTTGAATTGCAAGATTATTAGAAGCAACTGGAGGATACTTTACTGACAGATCAGTTACTTATTGAATTTATTTGAGTTTCTTTTCTATTCCCCACTTTAAAATTACTGATGGAAATCTCCCATTTTATATTTTTTGTAAAAATTGGATTCATTATAAAAATTAAATAAAAATATATAAAATGAGCTGGTTACAAACCATTTAAACCTTAAAACAAACAATTTTCCTAACAAGACTTTCCTTCGCAAATCTATTCTAGTTTTAATCGAACAAAGTCGGAAGCTGGTGCAATTCAAGCATGTTCCGATGTCTTCCTTAAATGTTCAGTCTCTGAATCACGTCTTACTTAATCGGAACACGTTCCGATTCGCCGGAATGAGCCGGAGATTGACGAAATTGTGCCTGTCACAATGATCCTATGGTACCTCGATACGTTAACGTTTAGAACTGAGCTTCCGAAAAATCTAAGGCGGCCTGTTTTACAGATTTTTTTCTAAGTGTTGGCAATTCTTACTTTTGAACTGTCAATGTGATGCCATAGACTGAATACGACCAAGTAAAAAGGTCGTAACTGAAAATCGAAGTAAATGAGACGTAGACGCAAAAGCTGCTTTTTTAATTGACTTTACAGTATGAACTCATATGGGCTGTCTAAAGAACATAATTTGATAATACGAAGACATAGAAAAACAAAAAGGAGCTAAAATTCGATATTAGCCATTAGTAGATTCGGAGTTTTCTAATTAGACTAAGCACACAAACGAAATAAAGCATTAAGGAGTTGTGCAAATAGAATGGAAGAAGGGGGAACGAGTGCAGATGTAATGTTACTGGAAACGGGCACTGTATGACGATAAAACTTAATGCGAAGATTTGCTAATAGAGGCTTTAAGATTTTGCTATTGTTTTTAAGTTTACTAAAATTTTGTTAGAAAAACAAGGAATATTTAATAAAAATGCTTGAATCCTTATCTAAGTATCAAACGGCATTTAACCCGAAAACCGTATGTCCATTCATAAAACCTTTCACAACACTATTTGCCACAAAAATCACAACTCAACTTCTAAACCTCGAACAATGCGATCCAAAATTCAAACTGCGCTCCCTCTCTATTTTCAAACGCGCTTACAATAAGCCCCAAACATCCAGTGTTGCCATACCTCGCTGTCCGCCCGTATGCAGGCTTCGTAAGCAAATAATATGACAAGATAAAGAGAATGGAAAACGATATTTTGTTTTGTACTCGACAAATATCCTTAATTCTCTTGTAAATTAGGGGCAGACTATAACTATACTGAATTAGTAGTTCATAAAAAGAAATTAGATCGAAGTGGAAATGCCTCTAAGGCCGATTTTTATCTGAGATTTATTTGGACGAGTCTTTTATTTTGTCGAAGAATATTCTTAGCATAATATAGCAAGATCAGCCTATAATGTTCCCTCTGCGGAGACACAGGCCTCCTCTCTGTAAGAGGGAGGGGGGCCAGGCCATAATCCACCACGCAGGCTCAGTGCGGGTTGGTGGATCAGAAGAAGATTCTTGGGCAGAGAGATAGAGATGTTCTTTTTTTACCAATTCAATCATGTATTTCAGCGTAAGCTACATATTTCTCACTGCTATTCAATTTAAGCCAGAGAACGAGAATTTTATTGAAAAGGGAAGACCTAACCATTTCAGACGAAACCATTACATATAATTACGGTTTACAACTGATACAAGACAATATAAACCTTGCCAGTCAACCTGCAGCCATTATAATAATCAAGGAAGTTAACTTAACCTATTTATATCGTAAGATCGTCACCTGCACCATTGTGCGCGCAAGGACGGCCCACAATGCACAGAATCGTTACCATTGTTGTAATAATGCAGCTAATTGTGCTGAATTGTTGCTCATATCACTCCATACGACAGTTAGACACTGATGGCAAGAAATTATTGTCGTAAAACGACGTATTGATTGTGTACATCGCTAGATACGGTCTTTTGGATTGCGGAGATATTATGACGTTTGTAGTCCAAGACCACCGAGTGGATTATAGAAAAATGTAAAAAATTGTAATTTTTAATGATGGCAACATAAAGTTTATACTTACTTCTATTAAATAATTAAGGACAAGTAAAATTAGTCCATATTAGTACAAAGTAAGAAGAATAAATAATGCGGTCATAGATTAAAAAGATAAAATTGTAGCACAGATACTAAAGTCTAATATTGTAAGAAATATTTATATTATCGCATAGCTCATGGGCCGGTCTCGTTTTTACGCAAATACCGCCATCTGGCGGCACTCGACGCGTAATTATAAATAAAATTGACATTAATTACGAGTCTCCATGTTTTTTCAAAGTGGGTTAGTCATTTCTAGAAAATAATTCCTTTTAATATGAGAAGAGGTAAACGCGTGTAATGAAACGCAGTTATTAAATGTTGATGCAATTATTATAATTTAACAAGATAGAGATTAATGTCGGAGAGTAGCGAGCTATGCAGTGCAGACACTTGAAGCATTCGAACACGAATAGCCCCGAGTTCAAGATTCAGGGGTTTTTATCTTAAACAAATATTGACGATTCACCATGTGACTGGTTTTTTTATTGTAATATCTACTTGGGAAAATCCTTCTAAGTAATCTTATAAATCTTATCTTTAATTAAAGGAAATACCATGGTATGTGCGGAAAAATGCATGTAATGCGAGCGTTCGGATACATTGACAACAAAAACTTAAATCACAAACGATGAAACGTCATTAATTTAATTTGTTTCGCGCGCTTTATTTTTAGTTCCAAGTTTAAATGCCAGTCTACATCTTACTCTATGGTTGGGAAGGAATTATAGACAGGTTTGCTAAAGAGCGGCGTCTTTGGTACTATTTTGTGCCATAATTATATACTTTGAGCGTTGTAACGAACTACCAATGAGCGTGTTTTGTTTAATCTTTGTTTATATGAATTACCCTTTTTTGTGATAATTGCTGCAGTCTGAGGTGTAGTTTAACCAAGTAGGGTAATAAACCTAGAAGGCAGTTTAGGCCTAATAAATTATAAAGAACGCTTTCAATGCAGGAATGTTTGCTTCTCATTTTGAAACGTAACAAAGATCAAACACTCAACCAGGGAGGACAGAGGGAGTCCTCCAAACAATACATCCATACTTTATAACTAAATGAATGTACGAAAACGTACTTAGCAGGCCCCCATCCCATCATACATAGAGACACATTAAAAAATCAATAGCAAAACTGCACGCTCACAATTAAGAAGTCCTCTGAGTCGAAACATCCCTCAAACGTCATGACACCCTTACACTACAAACAAAACATTGGCACACATGCAAAAATTACAATACATTCTTCATAAAAGGACATAAGGTTGAAAATTGAGTGGCAGATGCTAAAAAAACGGCAAACTAAAGAGTTATCCGGCCAGCAAAAATGTACGCTTAGCGGCGAAGCTAAGGGAGGTAGGGGCAATTTGGGCAATATGCAAAAGTTGGGCGGTGGGTGGTGGGGAGTGTCGTGATTAGGCCGTGTGTGTCGATGCGCATCTTATGCCCGCATTACCCTTTCGTTTTCCTTCCGATAGCTGCCTTTGTGGGCCCCTTCAGCTATCTGTGCAGTCGAGATCATACGATACCAATTTTCTTTTGACGATTTTTTTCGAGAGCCATCGATTAAGAGCGGATTTTTTTCGTAAAGACTTTGTGATATTGAATTTTTGATTTATTTTAATGGATAGGCGGCGGTGGTTTGTTTGTTGAGATGGCTGGACGGTTTTATGAGTACTTTGACTTCGCTCAAGGGCCGATATTACTTTGAGTTAAAAGTTATTGTAATCTCTCTTCACTTGACGTCACAACATCTGACAAATTTATTGGAACAATGATATAGATCCCATGTAGCTATTATTTAGGCATGTCCCCGGAACTGTCATTTGTTACTAACACTTAATCAATGCGATACGAATGGGTGAAGTTTTCCCTCATAACGTGTCAGTGAATGTAACCGATCTGTAGCGACAAATACTCGCAGGTTCCTTTCGATACCCGAATCAAGCCATTAGTGCAGTGAGCCGTCACCACTACTTACTTAACTTACATCAAAAGTTAGTTCAAAACTGACACAATCGACTAAAATGTTACACCCATTAGGAAAATCGACTACATTCGCTGGGGTGAACTCGTTAACACACTTTCCAAGTTTCTCATCGAAAACTACCCCCGTTTAGACTACCAAATACGTTGAGGACAAACTAATAAACGTGAATGTTTAATATTCCGAATCTTCCCCCCGCCGGTTTCAATACGAGTTTAAGTAATATCGAATTCTGCCATCGCATTTTCACGTACAACGCAGTAAAGGGATCCTTGTGTTACGCCATTCTTCGCGGCTGTACGCGAACAGACGTTATGGACTATTCCGAAGAGTGATTTCCCTTGAAACCAATGTAGCATATAAATACCATTATTCTGAAACAATTCACGCTTTGGACCCGTTCCGTTGTTTTGGATTGAATGAGGGTATTCAATAAGACGTTTGTGTACGTACAGACAACTTTTGAGATTTCTTATTAGATATTTTGAAGTGAAACTTAGTTACGGAACTGATGTATTCAGAAAGTTGAAGGGGTTTCGATCTTTGGTATGTGTCGATGCTAGGGTACTGTTTCATGTGTAGAAAATCCTTCACATATAATGACACGTAATGATGCAGATATTATCTGCATCATTACGTGTCAACAATTTCCATCAAAAATTACAATTTCTAACGACCGCTGCAACGACATCAAAAGTATCTTCACATTTAGCCCTTCAACAAAAACCAAACGACCCACAACAGAAAAAATCAAAACAAACCGAACCACGAAACCAATATCGCCGAAAATTTCACTGCAAAACTTTCAAGAGCATCCATCAGTTCAGATACTTACTACCCCTCCCCCCTCCCCCCTCACACACACAACCGTCTAATGAAATCAGACATGCCAACGCAATTGTAGATTCAATTAGTACAGAGCAGTTACCATTCTTATCGGAACGAGACGATTTCACGAACGAATTAATCCGAAAACATACGATTTCTATCTTCCCCAGTCTCCCCCGTCTTCGGTACCTATCTGTCTATCTATCGATATGACGTCATTGTATTTGCCAAGTGTAATTAAGTACATGTGGACTGAGAGAGTGATAAGTAATGGAGTTTAAAATGTACCAAGTTCTGTCAAGATGTGTATTTATTGAAGATTGTCAAGTTACGACTGTTTTTGAGCTTTTGAAACGTCTGTGTGTGAGGCTGTAACATTTGATGATGAAACAAGATTAAAGAGAGATCGAGTTGTATTGAAGTTATTTTAATATTGTTTTGTAAAAGTTCTGCCTTTGATTGATTCGATGTCAGAATTGTTAAGACTGAAAGAAAATTTGGTATCAACTAAAAGTTAGAAACGATATAATTCAATAGAACCATAGACTTTTAATCAATTCGCTACATCAAATTCAATTGATTAAAACTAAAGTGACAAGCCATTGACAATTGTAGAGACACCCAGACACATTCGATTATCAAAAATTAAGCCATAACCGTAAACAATTACCGAAATCGAATTATTCAATCGGAATAAATTAAACTGAATCGGAATAAATCACATTGAGGAATTAAAATGCGATACTCGATAATTCAATAGACAACGCTGTAGAGGGTCCAATCACAACAGACGATACGAATCATCGATAAAATAGTAATAGAGAGGGGACGAAAAAAATAGGGTATTTTTTATTATCGTTTATTGATCACTCACGCCTCTGTATTGAGAGCTATTGATAGATTGATATTAATGCCCGGGTTCCGTGGGGTGGTGTTTTTTTATTACAGACCTCGTTGACGGAACCACAATTGGATATTGTGTGTAATTCTTTTGCACACAATGGTTTTATTTTTTTATCGTTTTGTGTCGGTTGATTATTGGAGTTTTTATTTTTATGTTTGCGTTTTTTTTTCATTGATTGTTTGTTTACAAACGTTGGTAACGGGCGGATATTGTGTTTGCACGGATTTGTGTGGTGAGTGATCTAATTGGGTCAGGTTGTGTTTGACTTTAAAAATAACAGCTCCTTTGTGAGTCAACCCCTTCGAGAACTGCTGTTACTATCCAATTCATACTTTAACAAAGAAAATGTCTTGCATTTTAAATATTCTTCAAGCCCTTCCAATTTCAACGAAGCCTCAGGATCCAATTTACCAGATCAGACACAAGCAAGTTCATAGACAATATAGATTCAAACAATGGCGTTCCATATTCGTGCTCACACTTCAATATGCGAAATTGACACCGCAATATTACAAACAGAAATAAGATTGCCTGAAGGCACCCCCGCACCCCCGTGTGGGGGGACACTTTATTATACGAAATGTCTTCGCGATTGAAACCAATTGTTAATTGAGCTATATCTATGAAAATTGCGTCTGTGCGTCGCCGATTCTTATCGGAATTTGTCGTTAAATTTATAATACAACGGCTTTTAGGTTTTCGATGTGAAATGGGACGTTTATTGAGGCTTCGGATTTAAGTATTAATAAGACGTCCATTTCACGGCTCAAAAATTAATTACAATTAGTAATATTTAATTCAAAAGCGACAGACTAAGGCTGAATAAAAATAAATCATTGTCACACAAAAAATAAACAAGATATTTGCGGAACTCTATCGTTAATCCAACACTGGCACGAATGACAAAACACATAAGCAAATTCACTAGTTTGAATTTAGAACATCGAAATGTTGGCGGCAAAACAATTATTTTAATATACAAAATAGGAAAGCCCGACAATAGTTAGACAAATGAATAAATCCAAATGGAAATTTCCCTATTCGTGAACAATAGTTAGATTTGGAGGCTGTATCTCGTACAGACAGATTGATTGGGCCCTTCCTACAGATGCGGAGGTGAGGATGTGGTTACATTGTTTCATGATATAAAATACTTAGTTTTGAGAAGTCTTGCTCGCTGTTATTGTCTGGCGCGGGTCTAAATAGTGTTGTCTCGAACGATGTTTTTAGAAGGGGTGGCACAGTACCTATACCTATTCAGTCTACAGTATTGGAGCAGAATGATCGTGGAAAGTAGCAATTTGTTATTTATGTTTATTGTCCAATACAGTGATAACACGAAGTAGCCCAACATGAAACCAGTATATCATCGAAATCTCGCGTCCGTCATCCAGGCGGCCATACATCCAACCTGCCGACAATATCTCCAGCAAAATCTCAAGTTTCGACATAAATAATCACATTGCGTTCACATAAATTTTGGATCTCTCTCCATATTTTGTTACCTGCGCCGTTTGTTACGATTTTATTATGAAAATGAATGGCAGGCGAGAGCGGGCGACGGGCGTCCGTGGTGGAGGGTGGGATACGATCAAAAGGGTTCCTAATTCGTACATTCGGCAACGGTGCACACTATAGCAACTATGAGTTTTATGGCCCGAATCTTTTATGGGATAATCAAATTTTGTATTATTAATGCTTTTAATTCGCAGACGGGAATTGATTCTGTGCCGTTTAGTTTCTGCGGCTGCTCCTGTTTCGTTTTCAATTTAAAATATTACTTGTTATGATTTCGGGTGATTCATAGATGCATCAATTCAAGTGTCTACTTCAGTTTTGAGAGTTTTAAATTGGCACTCTCGAGGTTTTTTCGACCAAATTCATTTTCAACAGTGCAGAACTCAACACAAACTTAATTCTCACACAGACTAAACATTTATGCATATCAATCTCATATTCGTTGTAGTTAGTTCAGAATTCTCGTGTAAGTTCGCCAAAGTTCGGGCTTCCTCAAACATCGTTTAAGCGAAGAATAACACGCGAATAAAATACTTAGTAAGTAGGTAGGTAGGTATGATGGAAGGTGTTGCTCTTACACCAGACGTTTCCTTTCCCCCCAAAAATAAGCAAACCAACACACAAACCGTCATTATTATTTACGTAACAAACACATCCCTATCATTATTTTAATTGAATATGCTTTGACGTTAACTTATTTTTGACATTCTCCTTCTTCGGAATTAATTTGCGTGTTCTATGGTCCTCCGTAGAGACGTCATACGTCTAAACCTTTGTTTTCATTATTTAGTATTCGCAAGAATTAATTGGAATTTACATTGTATAAAATACACGTGTAATTAGAAAACACGTTAAGTTTGACAAAGAAAATTCATGACGGAGTAGCACGTGCCAATGTTTTTTTTTGTTTATGGCTTTTGTGCGCTAAGGAAGAATGAGCGTTCTATTATTTGAATTTCGTAAGTTGAACGTTTGAATTTGGAAAATATGAGAGCTGTCAAATATCATTTTAATATCCGCCATCATATAAATTACGCGAAGGAAACTATCCCAACAGCCAGGCAATCTAACAGCATGTGAGCTCGAAAACAGGAAAGTATCTTTAACGCTCACGGTTCCGCATACATATCTAACATTAAATGTAATCGTGGAAACCTGTGAAAATATGTAAATTGATCCTTGGAGATGCCGGACCGACGGACTGAGTGAAATTTGAATATAAACTTTCCACCAGTACCGTATAAGCGTCATTTATTTTGGCCGCTCATAAAATATAATGATTTTTGACGTAGCTCTCGGCTATATTAATTTTGTGGGTTTATAGGGGTGGGTCTGATATATCGACAGGTAATTGTGTGTGTGTGTGTGTGGGGCCGCCTTAATTACGTCATTGACCTCTTCATTAGAATATAAGATACTGTGTCTATCCTGTATCTGTTTGTATAGGAATTGCACCATTTTAATCTCGTTATTTTGATGTAGCTTTTCTAAAATAATAGTGTCACAGAAGTGAGTTGACCTTTGCATTGCGTGTAATTTATAAACTAACCTAACCAAGGAGGTAGGTACTTAGATTCAATCAGTCTTGAAATACATGAAAAGAATGCCGTCCTGAAAAAAAAATATCAATCTGTTTTCTCTGCTCTTCTTCTTCTACAACAACTTGGAAGCGATTGTGAAATAAAAAGACGTCGGCCACGACCGACGGAGCAAACTTCATGACAACACAATAATAGACAGAACGAATTAGAATTTTCGAAATAAGTTATGCCAATATGCAAACACAAAACCCATCATATTAAAATATTCCAACGTCTAAATATGTGAAAAGGGAAAAAATCCGCAAAATGGACGCCACTCGTCTGAATAAGAGATCGAGAATATTTACATAAAAAACAAATAATACACGCCGAGACGGGATGCGCGCATAAAATTAAAATCGATGAGAAATTCTACCCTTCGAATTAAATATCATTGCCCTGTCTCACACACACAATACACACTCACACACACACCCGCACGCGTTAAGATCTAGATTAATGTTGAAGGGGCTTGTGAAGCGCCATCATTTAAAACCATAGTTGAATTCGCATTTAGAATCACTATTCCAAATTCGGAATCACTTTGCAATTCTAAACTTAACAAGCGGGTTGTACTCGTACTAGAACTATTTATGATTCCAATTTCAAATGTTAGAAACAAGCACATTCTTCCGTACCATAAAGAACAGATATTTAAAAAAAAATGCGCTATTTCAATGGGGTGTAGGTTAAAATATCGGTCCGCGCTTATTTGCATACTAACTAAAATAATTTATTATTTTTTCTCGGAGGGTCGCGGTCTACGTGGGGTGAGATTGTATACAATGAGAATAACTAGAAACTGAGTGTTATTGGCCCGATCACAGCGCGTCGGAACATTTTAAATAACGTTCATCGGAATCGCCGTTTGAAGTTGAATTTCAAATATAGATGATATACGGGCGGTGTAGTTCCAAACAAATATCAAATTAAACACACACGGAAATGCAATATTCGACGTCAAAACACGGGATGCTTAAAAGTTTGAATCAAAGCGGTTCGGAAATCAAAGTACTGTTGGCAAAAGGATGAGTGGAGATCGCGGTTCGCAACGCATCCTTACAACGTAGCGTATGATTGCGCGAAACAAAGGCCCGAACAACTTTCAGAGCGAGCTCGTTGCGTCGGGAAAAAGTTTGCCGACTACGCCGTGTGTCACGTGCTGGCCGTGCCATCGAACCATTTGATTTTAGAATGTTTGTTTCTAAATTCAAAATCCTAATGATGGCTACTTTTGCTTTTGATACTCGAGGTTTAAATTCAGAAAACTTTAATATAAGTACGTCTTCCAATTTTTCGATTTGTTTATGTTTCAAAGATGCGTTTCCGTGGGTTTAGAAATAAATAGTTACTTAATAACGAATTACTAACTAGTCGAAGTGTACTTAATTTATATACTTAATCAAAACAAAAACTTGTAGAACCTCCTACATACTTTACCTATACTAAACTGAATTTTTTCCTTGAAGTCTGATCTGAGGGCGTTATCTGAAGCCTAGTTTTCTAAGTTTTCTTTCGATCAAGCATTTCCAACTATAAATCAATTCAAAAAGTTTATATTAGGAACATTTTAATACTTGTTTCTGTTGACGCTGCAAGTCTGCGAATGAAATTATCTTTCGTATCAAAGAGAATAATTTTAAATATCTACACACAGGCATGGCTAGTCCTGCCAGACGGCCACCCCGAAAGATTTATACATTTTATACACCCCGTTCCACGATACTGTTCAAATTCTACGATTCACTGAGGCATTATATGTTTCCCTGTTTTTTTGGCGTCTACCCACGCTTTTGTTTTGGACGACTCGTTATTAATTGTAAATTTCTGATACGCAATTGGTGTTTCTAATATCTTATTGGGATGCGGAGTTTTTCTTGCGTGAAGCAATGGAGTTTTGTTCTTGTTTCATTGAAATGGACATTACTTTTAGGCAGGGGGACTTTTAGCATGAAAACACGAAGGTGTTTGAGAAAAATGAGTAAATCATCCAGGTAAAATAAGTTGTCCTTTTTAAAGATGTCTCGTTACTGTTGCTTTTCGGAGATCGGAAATTAGGGGACTCCCTTTTTGAACCTTGATTAGTTATCGCAGTTTTTTTCTCCGTTACAGTTGTGTGACAAAAGGTGGAGGTATTCATATGCAAATGTTATAGAAATATGGAGGAAACCCGACGTTAGATCGACAGGAATCTTTACAAATATTAATGGCAGGGAAGTGTTTAAATTACACGGTGCGTAGTTATAACTTTAATGGCTTACCTACTGTATTGTGTTTCTTTAGTCACTGTGAGTGTGACACTAAGAAACACAATTCTTATCCTACTACCGCCTGGCAAATGAAGGGTTATGTTATGAGGAATTGTTTTACTTCTTTTAAAATTGGTAACGAGTGAATATGAATTAAGGTAAATTATTTCGACTTTTACTAACATAATATGATGAACAACATTACCAATTGTCAACATAAGCATACATAGTACCTACTACCAAAACAAAACCGACAAGGGGAGATGCACAGTGCAAAGATATCGGACAGGAAAAGGGGTTGATTTTGATTGAATATCTGTTATTAAGACCCTCCTTACCCACACAGACGCAGATATAAAATAATATACACATTAAGTTTATAAATATGCATGAGTTTCGTTAAAACTTGTGAGTGTGCGCCGAATTTATAATTGCCTATGTGTGAGTGTATTGGTTGTAATAATTGTGCTCATTGTATGAATGCTAAGCTTGGCACGAAGTTTTATTTTGAAGAATTAGAGGATTGAATATAGAGAATTTAGGAGTGTTCTATTTTCGAATTCGATTTTGAAGAAAAAGTTGTTCTAATAAAAAAAATATAGTTTTCTTTTTAGGGTTGTCACCTGAAAACGATTAAGGCCTGATTTTTCAATAGTCAGATAAGTTTTATCAAAGAAATGAATATTGCGGTTTGACAGCTTTTGTGTAGAAAATATGTCAAACTGTAAGATAGTTAAAAAAGTTCGACACAGCTAAAGAAAATGCTTCACGATTCTCGAATATTCTCAAGTATTCCTTACATATATTATGTATAATACAAAATACGAGTTTATTATGAGCGTTGATATCCGTCGTTGGATGATGACACTGAATAATTAATGGCGGTCGAATTGTGCGGTTTCCTCAGAAATCTTATTGTTTTGCAGTTTTTTTGTTCCACTTCCAGAATTAATTTACTTTTCAGTTGCCAGCGATCGTACGCAGATATTTAATGATGTAGGTACGTTTTGTTTTGATTACACAGAGTTTGTAAGGTTTTGGGCCACGGTTTTGAGATTTTGGCACTGATCGGATGGTAAATTGGTGATGTTATCATAATTATTATTATTACTTCTGCGAAAATGTGATAGGATATTTCAAATTTAATTTTTATCATTATCTCGCATTTCATGGATTATTAACATCCTTAAAAAAGATTATTTGAATTCCAATTCAGCATATTCACGTCCCTAACAACTGATGTACAGATAATTAAACATATTTTAATATACCAAGTTGACATCGAGACGTGTTCAAGAACGTACAACAAAATTGGCAAGATGGCCGTCAGAGGGCGCCTCTTGTCAGCCATCATTAAGGAGCTGTCAATGTCAACTGTCAGTTGAAGCGAAGACGTCGCGGCGATCGGACGTCTAATGACAAGAATTATATTAATTCTTGGTGATGCATCGACTTGGGGTGCGGTATTTTTAGTTCTGTTCTATTTTAGGATGATTTGTTTGAGATTTTCGGCGCTCAATCTCTTTCACTCTTATCGAATCATTAGGAGTATTTGTATCCATATTTATTTTAGATCTTTAATAGGGTAGATACAACAGAATGAATCCTTTCTTTTATTAAACATATGAAAAGGTAATAAAACCTCCACATATCAATACTACAACAATTAAAATAAAAGCTTTTGATCTAGAAATTAACAACGAAGCGGACATTTTGGACGCGTTCCAGATTATTTCTAAATGAACGGTCCTTTTTTTAAGTTCGATATGAATATTCGTTTGCATGCGTGTCGCCCTGCGGATAAAATACGAGTACATTGGACAAGTTACGAGAGCGAGCGGGGTTGATTGATAGATCAATGATTGACGTGAATGCTTCACATTATTTTCATTTGCCGTTTTTCTCAGTAACAGCCCAGAGTCTGGATCTATGCCCGGTTGGTGGCAATAGGCTTACATGGGACTTGAACATAACTAGCGAAATGTGGGTATGCTATTAGGTACAGTGTAGACTGTAGAGT
Organism: Oligia fasciuncula; assembly: GCA_963082905.1. Classification (NCBI taxonomy): domain Eukaryota; kingdom Metazoa; phylum Arthropoda; class Insecta; order Lepidoptera; family Noctuidae; genus Oligia; species Oligia fasciuncula. Next base: position 17,582,072 of record OY720406.1, on the reverse strand, counting down.
GACGACATATAGGAAAAACATGGGGCAGACCAGCTAGAGACAGAACAAGATGGAGGAGGCTTTAATGAAAAAAAGGAGGAAGGAAGGAGCAAGGACGTTTTTATGACCCATCATTTATTATTTCATTATAAGGACCCATCCTTATAATGAAATAATAAATTAATTAATGAATACTAATACCATTATAAATTTTATTATAATTAAATTGAAATATTTTTTTTAAATTATAGTAGGTAATAATGTATGTATTGAAATTTGTATGGAATCAATAAAAGCTTTTTATTTTATATTATATTAGGTATCTACAGTTCTGCCTAACCTTGCGGGGATTACAGGCGTGATGTTATGTTATTTGTTATTTTAATTGGAAAAGTAGGTTTCAATTTAGGTTACCTTTAGAAAGGAATCTCTTGCAACCAATTAAAATCGTTTATCAATAAAAAAGCTTGGTAAAAATAATAATGACGAGGTTTGAACTCAAGCCCTAGAAACACATATTATCATTACACTTTTTATTATGATTAATTGCCATAATACTTGGGTCATTTTCTGTATCACGAACTCGGACACATCTTCAAGTCACTACCTATTCCAAATTTGACAACTGTCATCAAAAACCGCCATCGCCCATCACTCAACACGGCACAAGAAAGTCCCGTTTTTAACTGGGTTGTTCACCTTTCTGTATCGAAAGGGTTAATTCTATGCGAGAGGGTTCCGCATGTCCGTCTGAGGTGCGTACTATATGTTTTTATTGTTTTTTGAGGGTTGGATGCTACTGTCGTCTGCTTTTGTTTTTATTTGCAATATTATGAATCATTTTGGGATATTCTGTTGATCGTTTCGGGTTTTTGTGGTAAGTGTGGTAGTGAGGTTGGAGAAAAATGGTTTTTGGAGCTGCGCGGAAGGGTTACTGGTTGTTATGTTTTTTTTTTGTAATCGGGACTTATGTATATTCGTTGTTTATGTCATTTTGGGGCATAAATAAGTAATTGTCATGTTTCGGGTTTAGTTTTCTTAATGTTGGCTGTAATACCGACGCCATCTTTGAAATTACGCGCCAAAAATTAGCACCATAATGCCTTTCAACCGTATTGCGAGTTTGCGACTTTTAGTCAAATGGGACTGCCCCAAAAGTAACACCCCAGGGCGCAGTTTTAATTTGTATGTATGCAACTATAATGTATAATCCTTGTATATAGTGGGATCGAAAAGGGTGGGTTCTCCCGGGACCAAATTTGAGATGGGGATCAAAAATCGCGATTGAACCCTATCGAAAACTTACGTGTCTTGGTGTGTATGAGTGTGTGTGTGTGTGTCAGGGGTGACAGATAAGGGGGTGATTTTTGGACATCGTTCTGATGGTATTGGATTCTGATCGGTTATCGTGTACTTTTGGTAATTATTGTGAATGCTAGGTTTTTTCCCAGTTCGCTTATTTTGAGAGGCAAGAGGAGTAAGGGTCGTAGCAGGTGGGGTTCTGTGCTGCCTACCTCCATGGAAAGAAGGCATGCGTTTGTGTAAACTGCATTCGCGATTTATTTGCCAAAAATGTAAACAAATATGAGTTTATGGAAAAATAACTTTGAATCCTACACAGTAAAGTTCGGTTTACGCTACAACTTCCAACATTTTTATAACTTTTTCAATGGCGCTAGTCACTTTGATATCAACTTAATTACCAATGAAATAAAGTTGATATTTGTTTAACTTGAAATAACATTAATTTGAAACAATTGTTTGAATAGACTTTATATACCTATGTATCCTTTACGATGATCACAAGTATCAAGATTTGTGGAAAAGCTTTTTCCTTATAAATAATAATATAATTGTCAAAAGGGTTGTTTTCCAGAAAATAATAGCCTTGTAAGTATACATTTAGATAATTTTCGTGAATTGTATGCTAATTAAGTACGTGTTTTCATAACCTTACAATAACTCTTTCCTCACGCCTATGTCTTAAGCAAAATATTACTGAATATTGAACTTAAAAAAATTGAAATACAGTTTCCATTTGACCTCTTATTTGGCATAGCGTGACGATATTTACCAACACAAATTATTTACCAAAGAAATATACTTATACGCAGTATTATCCAAATTAGTACAGCAATTTCCGAGATTATCTCTCACAGACATATAAAATTTTCGCAATTTTTATACATGGCGTATCTAAAGGGTTTCTTTTTGTAGGGTAATAAAAACAGTCTATATGTAATTATAATCAGTTATGTAGTGTGATTTTATATATTAAAGCTATCGGTAAATAATAAGGGGTGGTCAGGACCCAATCGATTGATCGCAAAGGGTTCAAACGAAGGGTTAGTTTAAAATATTGCGGGGGTTCGACTGATACTGTGTGTGTGTCTGTTTGTCTGTCCTTATTTGTGTAGAGATTTAGACTTAAAGAACGAAATAAAAAATTGTTATTTGTTCTTGTTCCAGTTAATGGCAGTGTTCAGTTTCAGATAGGAAATGAGCTATGTTGAGTCGAAGCTCTTTATTTTTAGTTATTGGGATAAGTGGAGTTGGGAAGCTTAATAGCAATAGGACAGTAATACAAGAGAGCTTCCTTAAATTCTAGATCGTGCGTTTGACCTGATATTATCAGCGATTATACAAGCTTTACAATGTGTACTGGAAGAAAAGGGATGTGCACTAACAGCAGCAATGGCTTCGTATTCCACATTAGGCACCCGCTTAAATGGCCCCTGAGTAAAAGCACCTGACACACAGCGGCACATTCACTCAGGTGCCATTTAAGCGGGTGCCCAATGTGGAATACGTCTCCATTTTAACAGTTCAACAACATTCATGGCGTTATTTACGTTGTTGACAAAATTTCGAACTTATGAAGCAATGGATTAGCAATATCTCTCAAAATCATTCAGATTGTAATTGATAGTGTGTTACGCAATTAGGGTGCTGGGGCCCAAGTAGGGTGTTGGGGCCCAAGTAGGGTGTTGGGGCCCAAGTAGGGTGTTGGGGCCCAAGTAGGGTGTTGGGGCCCAAGTAGGGTGTTGGGGCCCAAGTAGGGTGTTGGGGCCCAAGTAGGGTGTTGGGGCCCAAGTCTGCTATTTTTATAAATTCGTCATTCCAACACGATCTTATTGTCAGCTTGCTAAAAGTTCGTAATCTGCTAAATTCATAATGGTCGATCATTTGTCGGTCAATGGCACAGAACATATACGATACTCGTAACGAATTAAAAGCAATGACTGCACAATGACGTTCTAATGGTAGGTCACTGATAAAAGAAACTGTCAAAATTTTAGCAGATTACTGCCTAAGTCAGTCATTCATTTGTCATTATGTACGAGATTACCATTTCTTTCAATGGAGTGTCAGTGGCTGACCATTGGAATGTCATAATGACGCCAAACTTGTCAAAATCAACAATTATGAAATCAATGATAGACCATTCTGACACTATTGTAATAGCAGACTTGAGGCCCTGGTCAGAAGGCGCACTACCCGTATGTTTTCTATAAACCTCTCAATAACCTTTATAGGGAAAGCGAAGCTCTATCTACACCCACAATGAGTGACTGCTAATTTCACATTATTACGTAGTTAAGCGTATTTGTGCAAAAACTTTTATATAATGTTTTGCCAAATGCACTTTTATTGTGCGGCGACATGCGATACTCAGGATCCAGGCGAACTATGATAACATTTTGAGCTCACCCCACTTACACACAGCAGTGACACTGTGTGCCAACTGGCAGAATTAAAGTTCGGGTTTTAGACACTGTGTTGGGTAGTTGGAAGACGGTTAGCGATCGTCGCGTGACGACCCCCATAGTATTTGACACGGCATCGCCCGTACTTTTCACACTCAAATTTTCGCGTTTAAAGGCTTGCTTTTTGGTGTGCAATTAGTGATTGTTATCTTGTTTTGTATTGTTACTTTTGTTTGTAACTAGGCAGCGAGGTTTTAAGTGGCAATTTTTAAATATATTGCTGTAGTAATTGTGGCTTTGTAAGTAGGTAAGCGATTTAGGTGTCTGTCTCAAGTGTTGGCGCTGTTGGTTCTGTTCGATTTCTGGTTAAACAACTTGAGTTTTTTATTTCATTGAAAATAAGACTATAATTTCGTTCGTGTTTGATAAAACTAGCTAATGTTACTTTGAAATCTACATCAGCAATAATAATTACTATTACAGTACAACTAGTCATTAATAATAAAAAAATGCACGAACAAAAAGTATGAATCATTTTACTAACCAAATCAATCAAAATGGCGAATTCTCGGCGCTTAGCAATCAATCCTTGGTATAACTTATGCATACGAAATAAATATTAATAGCACACAACCCTTTCTTACACCCCTCCACTACGTAGGACGTAAACCTACCCTCAGTTTTGCTAATAAATGTGTATAATTAATCATATAAATATGGGTTGGTTTGTGTTGTAAAAACTGTGAATAGAAAATTAGTAGGAATTAAACATGTTATTTCTAGAAAAGTTATTTTTCCATACATGACATGTGTAAGGACGTTTCTAATAAATACAGACCAATCCCAAGCCATTAAACCTCATGTCATCATAATCGACAGCGAAATACTATTTATGAAATCTTAAACAGCAGTCGCTTCTAGTACCTAATTAAAACCTTATTTAAACTTCGACGTAGAAAAACCTCTTTTCTCAAGTTGACCTACAACAGGCAACCTAAACAACCTTTAAAAAAATATTTGACAGTTGAATGACAAGCAGCTTTTCTTTTCATATTGTTCGTTTTTCAAACAATTTGGCGGGAGCTTAACCCGTTCACCGCATACTTAATTCCCTCATAATTGTAACTCGAGAATATTGATTATCCATTATTATGCGCTGTCATTAATAATTTTAATTAATTACGTGTGTGTGGGTGGAGGGTGGCTCGTAAGGGGGGTGTGTTTATAGATTCTGTCCATTGTCGTAACATCGTGTGAGATGATTAATGCGCTCATCTTTTGGTGAGAAGACGCCTCATTGATTTTTGATGACTTTGTATATTTCTAGCCGGTGAAGGGTTAAACTTGCACGTACGAATATAAGGTTTGAATAATGAATTATTTGCAGAGCTGTTATGAATAGCTGGTACTGAAATACAATAAAAAATAAAACGCATTATTCAATTCACAAGGAGGTTGTAACTCATTCTCAGACGCTCCATTTTCCAAAATGGCGTTTCGCGTGCAGTCGTTAAACGTCCGAGCATCGGATCATATCTAAGTCATTTTCAGTTTCCGAACCATAAAGTGTCAATAAAAATAATCGTTAAAAGCCCCATTTGAATATTTGCGCAGTTAAAAAAATTAAATACGAAAGAAAAATTAATAACCCGTTCAAAGCTATTTATATTTGTTCCGTTTGTTCCACTTGAGATTATCGATTCTACGTTATTTTGTGACTTTATTACTCGCCTGTAGTTTTATTACGCAATTACTTTAAAAAGGGCAAACGTTTTTTTCATAAAATTCTACCGTATCGACACACACTTACACTTTCTAAGTGTTTGCTTAGCCCTTTTATTATTTTAGTTAGTTTAGCACTTAAATCTAGCTTGACATTTGATGGACTTATGCCAAGAAATGACTGATTAATAATTTGTGGTATACGCACGTCACATTTGAATAATTTTGTAAAAGTAATAAATTACTTTGAACTTTTATTCAACACTTTCGTGACCGTTCATGACAATAGAATTACTTTTCGAATTACGAATCAAATGATAACGTCTGAAGACAACAGACTATCTATACAGCCAATAAGGACTGGCCAGTAACACGACCACGCGATTAGGTTTTATATATCTGTAGCAGACTAAACGCGACGCGATACGGCTCGCTCTACCTTCGTTCAATGTAGAAAGCTCTTTAGTAACGGCTACTCAAACGTTATCGTTAACAAGTGACAGTCGATAAGTCCCGTTTAAAAATGGTGCCTTTTTATAGTCACGCGACTTTTTAATCGTTTGACGTTCAAAGATTAACGCTATTAATGGCTGCTCGGTTCGAATATTGACAAATTTCTACTGGTAATCGAGTGGGTTTAATGGCAATTGTTTTGATATCTGTTGAATTGTTTCACTTTGATGTGTAACTGACAGTTGGCGCCACCGGATGACGTTCGTTTTTTTTTTAAAGTCAATAGCCAACGAAATAAAATAAACGTTTGTGTTTTGTAATTTATTTGTGATTTGAATGTTGGTAGTTCTGTTTCTTCTTACCCAGTTCACTTGGAAATAATCAGGATTTATCTAGATTTAATTTTGTGTCTAGACAGGTCGTGTTGTTCTTACCTGAAACAAAAAAGGAGATCATTAGTTTACGAGTTCAAAAACCGCTGGAAACACACAGATTAATTAAGCTATCAATTAGTTGCTATGTTAACTTACATACGTAAAAAAAAAAACGAATTTATTATTAATACCTATTCTAAAGATCAAATTCTATCTGTTTCTCTCATTATCTATAAAACAAAGTAATAAAATATCATCTATATCTGTATTTGAACATTAAGCCGCCATATTTAAATGTACAGAGTCGCGACGGGCAAATCGGCAAACCATCTGGAAATGGGGAGGTTGGGGAGAATCGCACAATTTGTTACTAAATCATCGATAGTAGTTGAAAGGTTTCATAATGAGTCATGCTTTTGGAGAATTTCCAAGTTTTTTGTGCATTTGGGAAGTTTTACCCATTACTTTTACTTAAAAAAGGTCCTCTTCATTTGAAGTTCAAAAATCAGTTTGACGCGTAATTAAATATTTTTTAAAAACCTCGTGAATACTTGTTATGATGAAAATATTGCTAAACTTAAATACAATATCAGAAACGACAATATAAATCCGTTTTTCAAAACAATTGCATTATTATTAGCTTTATCACTGTGACTCACAGTTATTTGTTCAGTTAGATAATATTTGTGATTGGTAAGGTCATCGGGTCAGGATATAGGTCGCACGTTTAAATTTGATTGGCCGTTAAATCTCTATGTTTCAAAAAAAGAACGCAGAACTAATTGACAAATGTTCGTCAGACTCTTACATCAACCGATCTGGCGGCCTAAAAAGGCCACTTTGGAGAATCATAAAAGGATAACATTATGAATCGTAATATGGCGAAAACAGCCCGTGTTTTTCTTTTTTTCGCTGCACTACGTAGGTATAATCGAAGACATTGGGATTGGATTTGGATCGGATTGATTGGTAATATATATATTTTAAGCACAGACAAAAAAAAAAAACTGAAAAATCCTTCACCAATGGGATTTGATACGATTAACTTAACTGTTAACTGTCCATTATGATTCATAATGTTATCCTTTTATGATTCTGCCAAAGTGGCCTTTTTAGGCTTTGTAAAAAATGACATCGTGACAACTTAGGTAAAGTGAGCTTGAAGTGAGCTGTCAAATCCCAGCATCAGGGGCGTAATTGCGTAAGACACTAACAGTAGCAATGGCTTTCTGTTTGACAGCGTAACAACATTCATTGCGATATTTACGTTGTTGAGCAGACAGATTTTTCGAACTTATGAAGCAATGGATCGGCAATATATTTCAAAATGATTTAGATTGTAATTGAAAGTGTGTTACGCAATTAAGTTACACGTGGAATAACAGTTAACTTCACCAAAGATGTCACGGTAAGCTTTTTACAGAACAGACAAATCTAAAATTATATGAAAACAGAACATCCTCCTTACAGCTACTTAAGCCAAAATCACTTCAGAAGGGGGTAAAACCAATAGACGCGCACAGAAACGCCTCAAATAACTAAATAAGTCGCGTCACGAATACATCGCGGTATTATAAATATGTTTTTGTGTTGTCTTGTGTAGCGGATCACAAAAGATGCGCTCTTCGGATCGGGGAAGCAATTACTGGCGAGTCTCCGGTGTCTGAACTGAAGGGTGAACACGACACATACAGGACTGGGTTAAGGAGGTGGTACACTAGACGGGGACTTGGAATTAGGGAGATCGGGAAGAGAGGACAGAGAAACTGTTTAGAGAATTTAGAGGAAGGTGTTTTTTTTTATTAATTGGAAATTGGCTCATTTTGAGCTTATCTATCTGGTGCAACTTTATGGGACAAATTAGCGAGCAAGATCGTTTGAAAATGAAAAGTAAGACAAAAATAAAGCCTAGTTACTTAGAAAATTTGATGAAAGGTGATTTAAGGAACCTATATTTGCAAATAGCTCATTTTGAACATCCTGAAGTATTTGGAAGTGCCTATACTCCATAAGTTTAGGTAATAAAGGTAAACGTAAAAACCACGTGACGTGATTAACCGACTAAACGTAATACCAGTCTATTCAGTTGTCATGCTACGTCACAGTTGTACTCTTCAATTTAGCAACGTTATAACAAAAAAAAAGTGGAAGCTTCGACAAAAATGGAGATACGACTCTCTTGGTGAAGTAATCAAAAGAAAAACTGAATATCATGTAAGTTACATACTGTGTAATTTATTTATTTAGGACAACCAACAAAGCTTACACCAAAAATACATGCTAAAATACACAATTATAATATAACATTTTATAGTGTAGCCTTAATTAAAGGCTGCCACGCAATTTATTGCAATTTAATAGGGTTATTAAATAAGATTTTAGAGCCTTTGATATTTCTCTTCACTCGTTCTTACATTCAATACTTTCTATATCATCAAATGATTCCAATACGACACAACCACATGATAAACTAGAAGATCATCCCAATATCCAATGTGAACGGTCCCCAACAAGGGTTGTGCGGAAGAAATTTATAAGTAGGTCTCGGCATAAGGGAATTAATTGTATTATTGTAGGAGCTCCGATGAGGGATCGCGCAAGAATTATCAATTAGAGAAAGAAAATGCCGAATTCGGCAGCCGTAGGGCTGTGCTTTAGACGAAAAACGATTTCTTGTGTGTCAGATGCAAAAACGATACTTTTGAGTTGTAAATCTGGTTTTGATATGTATAGTCACCAAAGGAGATAAGTAACCAGGGTCGTCGGATATAGTTGAATTTCAATAAGAAACCGATGGATGTTTTCGAATAAAATTTCAAATAAATAATAGAAAACAAACAGTTCATTTATCAAATTAAATTTCATTCGATAACATCAGTCGGTTTCTTATTAAACTTTAACTATATCCGACGACCCTGGTTATTTATCTCCTTTGGTGACCGTACTTATTTTAAGAAAATAACTTCGTATAAAAACAACTATAGATGGTTATTAATGAAGTAATTAATATGCCTAATAATAAAACTTATTATTAGCCTTCAAAAATCTGAGGTAAGTAATAAAAAAATATTATTTTCAATTTGTATATAAAATGACAAATTATATTTTAGCCTAAACAATACAATTAATTTCACAAAAAAAAATTCTAGAAGATTAAGATTTCCCAAGCCAGTGTTCTTAGTCATTAAACCAAGCAACATAACAATCTTGAATATTTATAAAACATTACAAAAAAACAAAACCCCATTCTCCTCTAGATATCGTAAATCAGGCGTCCCTACGGCCGTGGGGAGGCTGGGGGAAGGGGAGACGCGTCGATTTTACGCAACATTCGTCTTAGCATTAGTACTTACAAGTATTCTTGTTTTCCTCTTTAATTGTGTATCGGTTTGGCCCGACCGCCTCTTTGTATATAACTTGACGTATGTATTGATGTAGTTGTGTATGTCTTTTGAGTTGTGATTTGGATTGCAAATACGAAATGCTTGGAGGGACTTCGTATGTCTTTGAGAAGTATTTATGGCCTAACATAGTGAATAGCATAATCAGTCTATAATGTTCCCACTGCTGGGACACAGGCCTCCTCTCTGTGAGAGGGAGTGGGCTATAATCTACCTCGTGGGCCCAGTGCGGGTTGGTAGGTGTTATATGTCTTCGAATTTTTGGTTCGAGGACATGCCGGTTTCCTCACGATGTTTTCCTTCATCGTTTTGGGAGACGTGGTGATGAAATGATCTACACAAACGAACTCTCTGTCTGGGCTACCACTGCTCTTCATCATAGTGAATGAGGTTGTTAAAGTATAGCTCTTTTTCATAAAATAATTATATTTCAACTACTAAATGAAAGAAAATGAGTAGAAATGTTGAATGTAACACAAAGTGCATCAAAAGGTTTGTCTAAAAAATCTTTAATTACACACACAAACGAAGTTGCGGAGAAAAATAATGTAAGCCACAGCTTACTCCGCGATTCAAATCCTTTACTAACTTTGACAAACCATTCTGAACCCAACCAAGATAACAATAAAGCTGAAATTGAATTTTAAACTGCAGGAAATATAAAATAATTAGAAGGAGATTTTTTGTCAGTCGCCAAAGCCTCAGGTGGCGAAACTCTTAAATAAATAATCGAAGGTTATTATGAAGCCCCTCTCAATTATCGAGAGCTCCCTCGCGCACCAATAGCTATTGTCTTTGGAGACAAATACCCTCTTTTGTAAAATAAATAAACAGTGGCTGGTTCTGAACAATTTGTCGATCGTTTTGGTCAAACTTCTGGAGTGTTCGAGACTAAAATTGACCTTAGTAAAGGATTTTTCTTGATTAGACTTGATGGCTGGGAGAAGGGAAACGCGTGTCGATTTTTTTCAAGAATTTTACAAAACATCACGCCTGTATTCCTCGAAGGGGAATGCTGAATAATGGTGTACCGACACCTCCTCTGTGATCATCATCATTTTGGCCGAAAGACGTCCACTGCTGGACATAAACCTCCCCCAAGCACCTCCACTTCGACCGGTTTTGTGCTTCTCGCATCCAACGAGTTCCTGCGGCCTTCACAAGGTCGTCGGTCCCTCTTGTGGGAGGCCTTTCAACGCTACGTACGATAGCAGCATTACCCACATTTCGCCAGTTGGAGCCTATTGCCATCAACCGGGCACAAATCCAAAAAAACCCAAAAAAAAACACGGAAGAACCCAATAATACTTTGTTCGACACAGGAATCAAACCTAGGACAGCACTAGCGCTTGCGATTGCTAGACCAATGAGGTATAGATAGCGCAATCCACGAAGGCGCGCCCCATTCTTCTTCCTAATCGCTTACAGTAAGTGTGCAACATTCCGCTACTGTTTTAGTTTTGTCGATACACAGTAATTACTAATAAGTGGGTAATTAGTGTGTATAAAAAAACTAAAACACTAGCGGAATTGACTAGCGACAACTACTAGCGATTAGTAAGATGAGTGGGGCGCGTCCTCGTGGATTGCGCTATCCGTGGTCCAGTTCGGTAAGATGATAAATAAAAGAGTCCAAATATAGATATTAATAATACCTAAGTGTGAGGTTTAGAAGAGAAACATAAACACAAGAATAGATAAATATTACGATATTCGCGTTAGATACGAAGGCGCTTCACATAAAAATTAACAATCAACTGCGAAATTTTGTACTAACCTGACCAAACATTTGACTAAACTTGCCAATAACTTATTCAAACAACATGTTGGTGATATCAAAAGCATTTTATTTTCCGAAACAGTTACCTAAAATCAAATATTTGCGACAAGTGAAGAATTTATATCAAACGTTTGGCAAACATCGCTTATGACAAACATTCGCAGCAATTGTCAACAGTAGTCAAGCAGTCACACAAGTCATTGTTCCAAGACGATCATAAAATAAAAATCGGCGTATTATAGAAGAAAATTGCTTCCCGCGGAATCGAACCTCATTATCCACGGCAAGCTGTTGTTACTGCATGGTGGATTTGCTCAACCATGCCGCGGTTCTGAAAATGATTGCAAATTGAGTAACTCGAATCGTTGACATTTTTATATTAGCCTATGATGGATCGGCGCGGCGACAAGCAATGGCCATTGGTCATGGGAGCCTAGTTGTTGCTAATTATTATGATAACGTGCTCACCTGTACGAGATTTCTTTTTGTTTTTGGATTTATACATTTAATATTTGCAAACGTTTTCGGTGGTAATTTTAATCATAGACTGTAATATATGTAAGACTATGGATGTCGGAAATTATCCCAGGGGAACGATGCTACTGAGACAAAAAGTAGCATATGTCCTTCCCCAAGATGTCATATATCTCCTTGCCAAATTTTATTGAAATCCGAACAGTGGTTTAGCCGTGAAAAGGTAACGTACACAAAGAGTTACTTTAGACTTAATAATATTAATATGGATTTCACATTCAATAACAGTTACCTCCTTATTCTGATATATTACAATATTATTCGCAAGTCCATCAACATTATAAATGACTATCAAACAATTTTCTATAACAGCCAAAACGCACACTATTCTCAAACGAGTAAACACCAGAATCGCTCGTACATCACCCGCCGCGGATAATGTCACAGTTATTTGTATTCAAATACATTCATCAATAAAACTAAACAGTGATCCATTGCTGGCCCTCGTTTGGGGCTAATTCCGACTGTCATAAATCGTGGCATTAATTTAACGACAATGCATTAGACCTCCATCCTAAGAGAACTATTCCGATAGATTGGTAACAATCCTCTTCGGAGTGACGTAACTTGGAAGACGGAATCGACTCACTGTCGACCGAGGCGTGTCGATATAGAGTTGATTGTACTTTGATAATAGTATCCTTCGCGTGGCGCGTTTAGATCGGATGTTTTCAAGGACGGTTGGATCCCCAATCGAATGTCAATCTTATTGATTGGTACTTTAAGTTTGTTATTGATTGCCGGTGATAAGACATTAAGTAAATCGCTTAATGTGTTCTAAACGGATGGTGGAAACGTTTTGTTTCTCCGTAACTATTGCCGTGTTTGTTGTTGCTTGTGTTTGTATATTATTAAGCCGTCTATTGAGGCAGTTATGGAAACTGTCTACGTATCTATAGGGTTTTGGGATATTTTCTCATTTACGAGTAATGGTTCATAGTATTTTGTAAGTCACTTATTACAAGTAATTATTTTAACATTTATGTTTGATACGTGATATTCTGAAAGTAAAATTATCTTGCTAGAATTAGAAATTTAAGCGTGATTACAATTATAATGGAATACATTTATACCTATCCTTAACACATTTTTTCTAATAACACACATACTAGAATCAATTCTATTTAGCTGTAATTTTTGACGTTCAAAAGTCCTTTTATTGTGCCTATTTGAAATAAATGATTTGACTTTGACATACTTAACACAACCTATTAGTAGAAGTAACCACCAAACCAATTTCAGCAATTCCACCACATCATGTATAATTATATCACTTCATCTTTTACTATTAATTATATCAAAGCTAAAATATATCTAAAAGATAAAATATCAATAAACGAAAATACAAAACCGACCTCATCATCAAATATTCCCGATAGTCATCAGGAGTATCAGCACGGCCACTATCACTCTCGGACGGATGCAAGTCTCAGCCACCACCACCGTCGACTAACATATACTGATATGTGTTAAACAAAAATATATTATATAAACACCGCTTTATCAACACTAGTATCGGGAACATTGTTTTTGTCAAAATTCGTGTATCGATCTGTTGGTAGTGTTTGTCAAAGTTCTGGAAATTCATCCTCTGTAGGCTTTGAGCTTTTTCTGACAATATGTCTTTTGTAGCGGTGAGATGTAGGAGGTGTTTCTAGTTTTATTTCTGTGGCTCTTAATTTTTTTTTCTAAAACTTCAAACTTTATAGTACCTACAATTTATAATTTGATGTCTTATTAACTCTACATACAACCCACCTACTAATCATGTTAAATATAGAAATCATTCCAATTTGACAATAATCCTAACATTGTTAGTAGAATCATCAGAATTTGAATCTATAAACTTATCCACGAAAAACTATTTTTTAAGTTCCGAAACTTTGACATCCATATCTCTGCGCAAGAGTTCAGATAATCGTGAGTTCGCTCAACTAAACTATACTGAATTATTAACCCGTGATAAGCAGGTCATTGACTTACCATCTAAATCGTCGCCACTATCGATTGTTTTACGATCAATTTCTGCTTACACGTGATTCGTATTGCGTGAATATAGCTCTTATCCATCAGAAGCTGTCTCTCTTACTCTTTATTTATCGCTAGCTTTTATTATTGTACTATTACAAACTTCACTGCAGTATAGGTAGTCAGTGTTCAAGGTAGCCGCCTTACCTTTGCTTTCATTCGGTTTGCATTCAACCTTACCTTGCTCTTTCATGCCATCTATCGCTAGAATATTGTCTATTGTATCTTCCAAAGCAGAATCTATTTCAAACACAACTCCAGTCATTTGTTTTAATTATTTGTTAAAACAGAATTCCAACCCCGAATCGCCCGATGAATTGCAATGAAACCGAATAGAAAACTTCTTTGACGAAGCTATAGATAGCAGAGGGAATATCGGCAGCCATTAAAATAACAAAGGGCTGTATCACGAATATTAAAGCCTGGTGTTTCCGTGTCAAAAAATTAATATTAACGATATCTTCACAATGAAGTGTTGAAAAAAGAGAAAAAAATAATTTATGCGAAATATTCCTTTTGACGCCTTTGTTTCGATGGGAGCAGAAAACGTTCAATTAAAGTGTCCCCTGGAAGATAGGAATGACATGCTAATCATTTTAGTGTTTTGTTGAGCGGAAAAACTGTGTTTTATTTATATGTAGACTTATGTACTTGTTGAGACCATCATGTTTATCATTGATGTATATTTGAAACTTTTAAAAGCACATTTCGGGAACAAATATTCGTATCTATTTAGTTAGGTTCACGACCCTATCGCGTGATTCAAAATTCGCGTGATTAGGAAAACATTAGGGATTACCAAATCATGCCAATGTGTGTAAAATCGTAAGCAATCACAAACGGAAAACAATTCTTGAGGAAATCTAAATAAAGAGAGAACTTTCTGAAGATATCCTTAAATAAACCAAAATTTGCATACTAGTAACAGTCCGGAATATCGTTTGCAATGTTCAAATATACCAAGCACTTAACCTGACATTTTAGAAATCACGATATCGTGACGATAGGTTTCGAAGGTTTACCTACACAAAGTGTCTGAAATAAACACAGTAATAGAATCCTCCATGGCAAACGCTCAGTCAGGGCTCCGGGCTCCGAATTACATTGAAATCGTCACGCGATGCTATTCAGACTTGACCATTAATACAACAATAAAAAACGGTATCAATAGATCTCGTTCGATTAAATGTGACCAGCTGGACATCTGCGTAGATTCAAATCTGGCGACTGAATGCGTGATCAAAATGTACCAATCACTACCCTGATCCAACTAGATTTTTTTACAACATTCTCGCCCTTATTTTGCATGAATAAAGGTCAGAATAGCATGACCTGCTATTGTCGAGTTTCTTTACATTAGTGGTGGATTGTACAAAATTCGATTGAATGGTGTTTTATTAAGAACCGGTTGCGACCGGTTTTGACCCCTGCCACGTGGTCATGGCATTTTGTCATTCAAAGTATTATTAAAATTATCGGCTGTTTTGTGTTCTATTGTGTTCTGTTAAAATCTGTGATTTATAGCCAAAATTTTATATTTATTATTAATACTTTTGCGACTGGATGGACCACTTATTTTTTCTATTCGGATCATGCTATTGGTTTTTGTCCCAAGTTGGCGGCATATCAAATAACATCATATGCACGCTTGTAATATAAAGCTCATAATTTTCTGTAGACACCCACAATTCGACACATCCCAACTGATATAAAATTAAATTTCAATTTGTACTAAAACCAAATGTATCAAAGGAAGCCAATATCATTGTGAATCTGCCACCCTTCTCCCACGAGGCGGCACACCCCATGAATCCTTAATGAGTAAATTAACAACACCTATTGTTTAGCACCACTGTTTTTTTACAAGGAATATTAATAACCATTTTCTATTGTCTGCGAGAGGGGGGGACGAGAAAAATGGTCCGAACAACAGGGGACGACAAGAAAGTTCTGAATTGATTGATTTTCAGAATTAATTTTAATAAAAACAATAGTAGACTGTTTTCGACGGGCTGTAATTGCATTTGGACGAAGTTGCAGGTAGGGACGACGAAAAAGTTTTATAAATTTTGATGAGCCCGAAATCAACGCAATAAGGAAGCTTCTTTCGTTTCTTGAATTAATTTTTGATTAGGACGACGAATATAAGACAATCTTTTGTAACTTAAAAATACATAAGTACAGACAACAAATGACTCTTTTAACTCACAAAACTTCTAAGCATTGTATGAATCACACAAATCTTCCCATTCTTCCCAAACCGAAACTTTCTCAATGATAACGTAACTAGAATCGATAATACGAACAATAAACAGACAGAAACTAATTAAACACATAATGACAGGCACACACCGATGAATTTCGTCAATTACTCAGAATTCGGCGGTATCTACACACGAAACAATAAGTCCTTAATGGATGCATGTACTAACAGATACCGCATTATTCTATAATATGTCACAAATCATCTTCTATACGACACAAAGTTTATAATGAATTGACATATTCCGCACACGTGTTCACTTCGAACTAACACATCCGAGGCACATGACTAACAAACAACATTAGACTCTACAGGGCTCTATCTTAGGTCCAATTTCGATATTCGGCGGATTACGGTAGCCGCGGAACAAATTGGTTCTTATTGAAACCCAATAAGGTTTTAGTTAAGGTAATATGGCGGTAGTTCCGATAAGTGTAATACTGCTTGATCGTTAGTAGCGACGATAATTGCCTATGTATTAGTATTGGAACTATTTTCGTTTATAATTGCTGCTTTTTATTAAATGCAATTGAGATTAGAAGATTGGTTTTTTATTGGGACTGTGGATTAATGTAACGCGTGATTATCTTTTTCTTTGTTTCTTTCACGTTCGATCATATCGTGTGTGGTGTGGTCATCAATATGGTCTACCTTATTGCTGTTTCTTGTCCATTCAAGTGTAGATGTATTAGTGTCTAACATGCCATAAAACTATAATAATTTAACTTCACTAGACCAGAAATGACTGCCACATCCGAAGCTTAATCAAATAATTAAGATTAATTATCACCAGACGCCTATAAACCATAATTTATTAACGAGAGCAAAAAATTTAATCCCCCATAAAAATGGTCTCCTTATAAAAACTTGAATGATCAAACGTTCAATATTGAACAAAAACATAGCTAGTAAATCATGAATAAACAAACCGTATTAATGTTTAATGAAACTGGAATGAACCTAATCATGTACAGAGGCGTGATATTGTAATTGCAAATTAATATTGATGATCAGGAGATCGAACTAATTACGACGACATGCATAAAACATTAGGTGATCAAACGAATTATGAAGTGATGTGTGTTGAGGAATAGTTGGGATCTCTTGGCTGATACTGAGTAACGTGTTACATACATATAATGGAATATCCGTCCAAGCTGTAGCTATTTAATACTGTACTGGTAGAATAGAATAGACATTTATTTTGCAAATATGGGTAGTTCATGGTGTTAAAATACAATAAAGCTCAGCCATATTTCACCATTCGGCATGCAACATTTATATTATTAACATGAACTTAAGTTTAGCCAAAAGCCAGTAGGCCAGATGCATCCAGGGCAATTCAGGCACTTCTTCTCTCTGATAAAAACTCAGTCAGACTGTAGTACGTTTTATCCATCAAAAACTCACGTACTCTACTCTTAAACAGCACTGTAGTCAAGTCTTTCCAACCACTTGGTAATTTATTAATGATTAATAAATTCATTTTAATTCAGCATATTATGGGAGATAACTGATAAAGTGATAATATTGTTTTTTTTTAATATCTATTAGGTATGTCTTTGTCATAAATACCTGATTAAACTAACCATCTAAGATAAACTTTGTATTTAGTGACTGAAATCAACGCTCTAGTTCCAAAACAAATATAGTTCGTTAAAACGATTCCGAGAGACACGTTATGAATAAGCCGTTAAAAATATTGATATCTCTTCCCGTTGATTTACTCATCTTGTCGCGTCTCGATGAGCCATCGAAAATTTTCAGCTCCCACAAAAAGAAATCGAAACACATCAAAGGTGTAAATATTTTTCGAAACCACAATCCTTATTAAAGGGGTGTAAGGTTTAAAATCGGTGACAAAAAGCTCCTGTAACTCAATATCTACGCTGTTGACTATATGACGTTTGAAGACGATGTCCCCAAAATATAGTAGTAACAGATGTATCTTATTAAACGTGAGGCAGTCTGAGACAAAGAGAGGTTTTAAATATAAAAAGTCAACGGAGAGTTATATAGCAAACAGATTCCACGGCCTTCTTGTAACATCGAGGGCTGAATCATAACATGAAAGGCTGAACAAAGGTAACGATGCACGATGGTAGTACCATTTGACTTGGTCACGAAACCGAATGAACTGAGAACCATAATTCAATTGGTGGTGACAATTTTTTTGTGACAAAATCTGCTAACTGTGAAGATTGAATTAAAGCCGTTGTTCTTTGAATCATTCCTGTTGAACTAAGTCATAATGTGTCTATAGTTATGTAATGTTTTAATTCAAAATCATTGTTAAGAATGTATGAGGGTGCGTCAGTGTTTCACAGATTTTCAGAATGAGTCAATTATTGAATTACTGACTAATGCGTGTCTGCATCTATGTACACAGTGACATCACGACACGACCCATCCTCTTTGAGTCCTGCCAAACTGTTATCATACCATACGCTATCTTTGTATTAACCGTTCTTAATACATCAAATCTATGACAAAAGTATACTGGCGTTTACTTAATAATGCCAGTGACGTCTGTTGTAAAGCCAGGAATTACCGCGCTAAAGAAACAAAAGTTTCAAAATAAGCAAGTCTTTGATGATAAATAATTTATCGCTCCACTAAAACCTGCATAAGAAAGAAATGTTGATAAACATCGAACATTAAATATGTAACTGTTGACGATCGTAAAAGATGGAAGCCAGACGTAGTACATACATAAATATCACTTCGTAGGAAGTATAACTTTTATTAGTTTGGCGCAGTTGAGGCGCACTTACATCGGCTGTAATTTAAAAAAACGAAACGAAACGCACGATTTGCTCTGAGAGCCATCGCGTGGCTCCATCAACGCCGACGCTCCACACAGATGTGACCGACGCTGATTTTTCTCAACGCATCGCGTATTATGATGTACGACAGTACGACACATCAGCTCTGGGCCGGCGACGAGTTCGATAGTATCTGGTGCGGGCCGCGCACACGTTAATAGATTCAACAGGTGTACCGCAGGGTGGTCCGATCGGCCCGCTACACTTTTTTATTTACGTTTTCACGAATTTATTGCACATAGTCGACGTCTCGAGGCGCACGTTTGATTCATATGCTTACGTTGTCGCTTTTTAATACTGATTTACAATAAAAACAGAAATGTTTCACCGGCGATTGATGTGAGTTATGATTAATGTACGCTCTTTGATGTTCGCTGCTATGAATCTATCAAGTTGGCTTCTGAATATCGACGCGGGACCGTGTATAAATAAACCGGGACGAATTCGACGAGCCGTCTTCGTTTTAGTTAATTACGAGGTTATTAAAGTAACATTGCTGACTGACTAACAAAGTTTCCACTCGGTTGAGATGTACCGAACACTTTCCGGTCATTATTGTGCCCCGAGTCACGCCAGGCGTTGTCACGGTACACACAAATTACATATTTGTGATGTTTTTTTGTCGGATAAAATTAGACTAATCAGCATCGAGTACAAAGAAGCAGATCGCTTTCATCATCGACACGATGATGTTTACATCGGATCTTCCGAGAAGCGAGCGCAGCATTCAATACTAAGAAATAAATATGTGAGTTTGACATTTGCTTTCAAGTTGCGCTCGCGTGTTTGGAGCGTAATTACGGGCGTCTCCGAAGAGCGAGCGAGAGAACCCACGCGCACACTACTTACCATTTATTTTTGTCCTTTTTCTAATGTAACTCTAGGCTTTTTTTGTTATTAAATTAACGTGCGTGCCGATTTCTGACAAGATGATAGGTTGCGTTTGATGGGGCATCTGATTGCTTCTCTTGTCGACATCCCTCGATGCTTTCTCTTTGATTTGCTTGGAAATCAGAACGTAAAGGTCACGTGTGTTTGTATGTGCTCGCATATCTATAATCAAACACGGATTTACATTGGCGAAAACATTATTATTTATTTTCTTCAGTGTTGTTAGAGTCGATTCATTTGCAATTGAGAGCTCAACGTTGAATGTCAAGCGAAGGCTTATTTATGTTGATGATCTTTTGAAAGTGTATTGCGTGTGTAATTTCTATTTCAAATATGTTATTTTAACAAGCTTGAGGTTAGTCATGTTTATCGGGTCTCGTATATCTATCGATACGAATCTATCGGTCGATATATTGTCATTGCTCACGGTGTCAGACGGCCGCGTTTTGGCATCGTCTTCGTTACATAAATTATCAGTGAATAGACCACTGCAAATTAATGTCGATAGATCGCTCCAGTTGTTAACAAAATTTATCATTAGCTTTATACTGCGATGGATAACAATAAATTAGTGACCAGACGTAAACGACAACACTGTTACTGTCAAGCAAAAATGGACGTAGTGAGTGAGACGGAATTATTTATAGGACTAGTAGAGAGAGAGATTAGTGTTAAAAACTTTGATGAATAAGATCGTGATAAAGCAGATTTAAATGAAGTATCAAATAATTAGAGCATCACTAATGTTGTCGACAGAAATGAAGGAAAGCCGAACATTTGTCAAAACTAAATGAGTCTTGCAAAATATATAGGAAGAGAAAAATTACCAGCGTAGGTGCCAAACAGATATATTTTGAAATAAGAAAAAAATAAAAATAAGGAACGATGGAATGTGTTACTTTAAAATTGTAGTCTGGTTTCCGGCGCAAGAGTGGCCGATCATCGATAAATGTCAATAAAGTCTAAATTAGAAATACTGCCGCCATCATTAGTCAAGTCAGCCGGGAGATAATTCAGTGTCGAACTACAGCAGTTTACGACGACCGACACATAATAAGAGCACGGGCCCCGAAAATAACAAAATTAAAATAAATCGAACTACAGACAAACGTCATAAACTAATTTCGAGTGTTTTCGTTTTGGTGTGTACAAAAATAGCATCGTCACTCTTTCATGTCTCGCCGTGACATTAAACTATAATTTACAGTTGGATTTTAGTACAGCGCCATCTATGAGCTCCGAGATGAAAGTAACGTTTTTACTGCCTAAAAAGAGAGGTGTTTATGATTTATGTAAGACTATTATTGCTTTCTGAAATTAAATAGTAGCATCGTAATGTGTACGTATTGTGATGTTTACCTAGTTTTCATGTCATGTGTCTGGCTGTATACATTTATTGTCAGGTGCCTGTACATACGCATGAGATTTTGAAAAGGTATTTCCTTAATAAGGTTTTATTACAAAAGGGTGCTATCTGTCGGCGTAATTATGTTACTAGCCGCTTGTGTATGATTCAATAAGTTTATGTTAAAGAATAAAGCAAGTTGTCTGTTGATTTGATTGTGAAAGAAAAACATGTCGAGATCTCCTTATCTTTTGTCGCAATGTGTAAGTCAATACAGTTAAAGCACGGTAATGTGGTTAAAGCCTCGATTCTTATGTTGCCAATGAGTAATCTGTGGCCGTGGACAAAGTTAATCATTCTTTACAATAAATATAAGTATTTATTCTTATTCATCATTTCGAAAGACGTGCACTGCTGAAGATATGGGTTCTATGCTTCTCGCAACTATTCTTGTTACATTATTTATTTATCTTAATTCGTCATCAGCTCTCGCGGTAGTATCTACGGGAATTTAAAATAAAGTATTAAACATAATTAATTATGCCACAACACAATAATATTTAACATTGTGAAAATCGTTTTTGAAATGCAAAAGAGATAACTGTCTTTTGCATTTAAACAAGAAAATTCTCATATGACGTCAAAAATCTTGTTACAACTCATTGGAACGGAAACATGAGTTATTGTAATAAATAGGCAATTTATAAAAAAAGAAATATCATCGCCCTTCATTTGTCATAGTAAGGCGGCGACACACGTTAAATCTTATTTCGTTAATTCTAACAAGCCCATTGAGAGGAATGGTCCCATTGTAGAACCAGAACTGAGAAATATTTTTTATTTCGATGGAAATATTAAAGAGTTGAAGGTAGAAACCTAACGTGGCTGCGGCGAACTTAGGAAAGAAGCCATGAAGCGAAAACATTACACAATGAAAATTTCATTTTCCTTTGTACAAATCTGCGAAAATGGGGACTATATTGTTGCGAAACTGACGCATTTCACTTCTTAAAAGACTATTTCCTTAAAAGTTTACTCACCTGTAAATACATTGAATAATTCGCACGTTAATATTTTCCTTACATAAACAAAAACAGTTCGTAATAAAGCATTTTCCAGAAAAAAACACAAAAGGGTTTGAACGTCAAGAAATCGTGACAATGGAGCCCTAGGCATGTGTTCTTAATACCCTTCGATTGTTCGACAAATTTCGAAGTAAAGAAACAATTTTTCAGTCCACAAAGCCACAGTTTTTAACTTATTAACCTTATCGAAGGGACAAAGTTTTTCCTTCGAGGATTTTTTGCAAAGATTTTAATTAAGTTGCCGAAAGGGTGACGCTATGTTATTCCTTTTTAATGACATTCCGATAATAGGTCTTCTTTTTCGTTTGATAACTTTCCTTTGAATTTGATTGCACGAGTTTTTGATTTAAGAAAGTTTTTAAGATGTTATTGATTGGTCTGTGGTTAACGTTTTTGTTTCAAGAATTTCTTTTGTTCGAAGAATTTCTCGGTGGTTTAGTACCTGCAATTTATGACAGTACAGCTTACAAAGCAAATACATTCCCCTCCCGCCCTTAACTTAAACTAAAATAGAAGAAATTGAATGTTGAACAACACAAATAAATCCGGAAGACAACACTGAAGCTCGCTGAACACATCGATATTTCGCAACGCCATACGAATTTGCATAAAAAGCGGCATACTATCAAAAGTTGTTCGTTGGGTACCTTTATCGGATTGTTTATGGCTAGTTTGTGCGCGGAACTATTGCGGGGATTGTTTGCATTGCCGCGTCGTAGTACTTTGTGCCTGCAGCGGCCGGAGCTCGCGCAGCGTTGTACGGTAATTCGTCTTTAAGATAGTGCTTGTAAAGGCATTCCTCTGCACAAAGGCGTTCGTTACGGCAAATAACAGCTTTTATATCGCGAACTCATTGAGTTTCGTCACTGCAAGTATCCTGGAGGGCTGTGTTCAACACCATTGATGTTTTCGTGTTTTGCATTTTTGTGTCTTTTTGTCGATTTAATTGCTGTTGCAGTTACATAAATATTGTTTTCTTTATATTTTGACTCGTTAAAATCTTTTTTGAACACATTATACTCGTACATATCATATTATATTCACCTGTAAACTCCATTTCCATTGACTTTAGACTTAACAGCGTACATTTTTCACCAATAAACCTAAACATACTTGTAATTATATAGAGCTATTGAATCCCCAACAAAGAGATGAAAATTCGTTTCAAATCCGCGTTTTTGCTTGCTTTAAATTCGGCGATTCAATGGACTAATGATTCTGAAGCATGAATGGGTGCATTCTGAAAGGCCTCGCTTGCAACTAGGCTTCTTTGAAATTCGGCCGCATTGGCAATGAGCACCACTTCAAATGGGAAGGGGGTCTGTTTTTGACTCATGAATTGTCTGTGTAGTTTCTTTCATGTAAATGTTGTTTGTGTTGATACTGTGTGTATAGAATCTTCAGTAGGCTTCGCTTGTTTACCTTTGTATACATCGTTGTGTACTGTATTTTTTTTATACTCTTTCATCTATCGTTCTTTCTATACATGATCTATATCTAAAATGATTTTCTGCACAAGCATTTCTGTCTCATATTTTGCTATCTCTATGTCAATTGGAATAAAGACTTCAATTTAAATGCTTTTTAGAATTGTAATGAAAGAACAGCCATCAATAATATCTAAGATAGAATACTTTCTACACATATAGTAGACAGCTAGCTATCTCGGCATCAGCAGACATTGTAATTTGTTTCTCAGCATGCGAAGATGCGTGACTGTTATAACTGCAACCTTCAACACATTTACTATTACACATTCTTCCATATTTATGTCAATAATGAATGCTTCTGAAAGTTCACACGCGTCTACATTTACTTCATAAACGTTATCATATGCTACAAAATCTTCTTGAGTGAAGATTTTGAAGAGATAAATTCTAGTTAAATTAAGATGTCAACCATCAACAGAATTTTTCTTTACCACCTGTTTTAGAGTTTTGTTTCAGTCTATAAGACATTTTTGCATGACCCAATTATTGGGAGATGTAGATAAAGATGTTAAAATCCAGGTAATCACAGCGTAGGAACTTCCTTAATCCTTTCTTAGATCCATTGCCTATATGTCAGCATTTCTTATCATCCACATGGCCTTAAAACCCAATAGTAAAACGAGACCGTCCCCTAGCGTCCACATGACTTATGCGATCGAGGTCAGCCGGTCAACTGGTTAGAAATTGTGAGTAAAGGATGCAGCGCGAGCGCAGCTCATCTTGTATCGAATGTAACGTACGATCAATAAATCAATTACGTGCGCGGGGGCAATGCTGAATTGGGTTTGACAGTTGGTTAGATCTAGGGATGTGTTTCGCGATCCGTGGGTGGGATTTTATCGATAAAATGTGAATAGAACAGTCGATAAATTATCCGAGCTTAGGAATTGTCGTAAATTGTAAACGAATAAGCTTGTTGGTTGGGCTCAATTAATAAGAACAGTAACTAGTTAAATACGGCGGAAGCCACAAAAGACTAAGGTTGAACAGTATAGAAGTAACCACTGAGGTTACTTAGCACAATAATAATGAGGAAGTTATTTTATTAACTAAAACAGGAAGCCCGTAACTAGCCATTAGGAACGTTGTCGACCATTCATGGTTATAAACATAGAGGTTATGATGAAATAAAATAGTCCATGAAGGTTTTAATGGAAGGAAACTATTTCATTCGCTTACAGCAAGATATTTTTTTTTATCGATATCAATTTTTCCGAGCTATCGATACCCAATCGGCTTGCACATCCCTAGGTAAAGGAAACAGGATACGTTCAATGGGATGATTGATCGGTACCGAACGAACGTAATCCTTGCACTAAATAAATATCACCGTTTATGAACCACGCTTTAAGACACGCGACACGACCGTTATTTATAGGATACTGCCTAATTGGGAATTTGGGACTGCATTGATATATTTTTGATATTTGGGATAATTTTAGTAGAAGAGATTTCTTTTTGGTTTCTTATGCAACTGTAGCATAATGTTTTCATTGCTGGGACACAGGCCACCTCTCTTTGAGGGGGGATGGGCTGTAATCTACCACGCCGGCCCAGTGCGGGTTGGTGGATGTCCCATGTCTTTGAATTTTTAGTTCTAAGACATGCCGGTTTCCTCACAAAGTTTTCCTTCACGGTGTTGAGATCAGTCACTGGTGATGAAATAATTTACACGAAGTAAAGTGTCTGGTGTCGTGGCTTCCGTTGGGTCACCAATGCTCTTGCTACTCTGATTTGGTTAAAAGAAGACCTTTATTGGTCACTTCTTCATTCTTCTTACCAGCATTTGGCATTAGCATAATTTCATTTTTTTGTTTACCTGTAGACTATTGACTAGAATGATTAGGTCATTTGTTTTTATGATTTTCTACCAAGAACCTACAACCTAGTAAGAGATTGTACACATAAAGATACGGCAAATGATTAAATATTTTTACGTAAGATATTTTCGTTCAATATCACGAATCCTACTCTGCAGTCTGTACTCATTAACCTAATTCTCAACCAGATTATCAACTGATATGAATTTCTTTTCACACGCCGGAAATCCCAGAATTAGATCTAAATCTACCATTGAACATATGCCACGCAGAGCTATAGTTATCTAATACGACATTATCTTTTCTGTCTTAATTGGCATTGGCAAGTGATCAGAGCGCGTTACTAATTTCAATTAGTGTTGTGCCAACACCGATGTCGAAATGTCGACAAGACATGATAAGTTTTTTCCGCACCTCTTAGGAGTGTTCATGTCATGTGAACCTACTTCTAAATTGAGTTTCCATGTCCAACACGTGAATGTGTTCGCAAATTTTGGTGATTTCGATTTTTCTTAGACATTTAACTGGCCCCGTTGTGTTTCCTAACTGTTTTATTGTTGTGTAACGTAAACAAGCTCTTTTAAAAGCTTTTGTTGAGAAAGTTAAATGAAAAAGTTACGTAGGTAGGTACCTACCATCTAGTTACGCTGGCATCACGCTTCTTTGGTCAACTCCTTGCTTGACAGTGATTTGATTAAGATAAATATTGTTACTTACTGTAAGGACCCGTATTTTTCTATTATTCCTGAGTCACTTAATTCCCGAAAATTTACACAATCACCTATTCATTTAAGCGTCGAGAACAAATGTTGGCCGCCCACCAATCGATCAATCAATATTATCGATACAGTCAATTAACGCAACTCGGCTGGGCGCAACTCTAATTGAGAGCAATAGAGCGGTGATGCAGCGTTTGAGTCAATCGGTTGTGTTGTCATAACTGGTAGATGGCCGCCCACATGCTCCCATGATCGTGGATAATGGCAGTGATATATGGAAAGATTCATGTACATTAATAGGACATGTAATGTGCCTGTACTACATAGGTATATGACATGATTTGATTAGAATTTATAGGATGAATGATAGGTATAGCTGTATAGCTTGTATGGCGTCTACATCCATTACCAACTAACATAGAATCTAACGGTTCATCAATATTAGACTCCATAAATGCACTTACACTTTGTCTCTTAGTAATAAATCATCCAAAAGCGAACCTACCTCTTTCTCTTTAGCAGCAAGCTCGCCCTCCAGATGGGGCTGATGCACCACGGGACTACTCCTTGAAGAGTTGCTATTACTTCTCCCGGTGGCTGCCATCTCCATCTTCTGTTCTACGTCGTCATCAACGTCGTGCTTCTCGGCCTTGATGTCCGGACTGAACCTGTCGATCCTCGTTTCTGTGGCTTGGTCCCTCGTGGGTTCTATGTGGGAGCCATTGGTCTTAGGGACTGTGGCCTGGAGAGGGGTCGGGCTGGTGGTGGCCAGTTGTTCTTTCAACGTGGTCACTTCTTTTTCAGCCAGTGTGGCTCGCTGTAACAAAGGAGAAAAGTTCATTGGCATTTTGAAATTTTATGTCCTCAAACTTGGGAGTCGGATTTGTCATTATGACTTTAATCTAGGTTATGAAAGGCTATGGCTATGTTATTTTAGTAATAATTAGGTATGATCATTTCTTGAGATGCTACTTTCGAGCGCACTTTAATCTTTGAATTCGCAATGATAAATAATGATAATGATGTTAGTCTTTCAAAGAAGGTTTATCCCGAGAGAGATAAAGGGTTATATACAAAAGAATTGAAAAATTTAGAATATCAAACAATTTGAAGTCCATCAATATCCTCAATTAAAACCACAACAATAAAATTCTAGAGGAAGTAAATTTTTCACAAGCGCGAGCGCAAATGAATTAATGTAATCTAATTACCAGTTCCCATAGTGACGTACTTCCGGTAACATCATCATGGGGCTATCAGCGATCGCCGGAAGTACGTAGCTATTGGCGGTTGGATCGGTGAACTAATGAAAAGGTGTTGTTTGCTTGTATTGTTTTTAAAAGGCCATCAATGTATTGTTGAATATGTTATAAATCATTTGATGATTGTGTTTTGTTTTTGGGTTGAACTTAGGTACCTATATATGTATAGTCACATTTTCATTGATCAATTAAAAATTTGGAGTTAATGTTCAAATAGCGTATGTAACTTTAAAATAATAACGTAATAAAAATGTAGAAATCATAAATAAAATTAAGAACAATTCCAATTCCACTCTAAACGGTACCTACCACCAAAAATATCTATTTACGAAATTACTTAAACTAAAATAATGAGTCATTAGTTAAAGAAAGCTAAAGTATAAAACTGAGTGAACACACGCGTGACTGCACGGCCCCTGCACAGATGCTATCAGCGTGATGATATGGACTCCGATTAGAAGGGTGGTGCCAGACCAACGGCAGTTTCGCTGCGGTTTTCGGTTATACAGACACACCTCTCGAAGACGATGACTTATTGTACACGGTTTTTATTATGAATATTTTGGGAGTGATCATGGAAACTTCAAACTTGATTTTTTTTTGCAATAACGTGGCAGAAGTATTAAAAAAGCTGGCAAAGATTTCGATAGTTCTGAAAGTTGGGTTGACCAGAGGAAATTAAGAAAGTTCACAGTCTCAGTGTCAACCTGTCAAAAATATCTCTAGTTTTTTTTTTGACATATGTGTGTCGCTGTTATTAGACTGCGACTAGATTTTGAACGTTTTAAATTACGAGAATTGGCCTTCAGATGTATGAACGTAAACAAGGCAAAAGGAGTATGTCAGGATCGTAGGAGGTGGCGTTCTGTAGCTTCTGTCCCATGGGGCAGAAGCCGAAGACGGCTTGATTTGATGTGTGAGAGTTGGATTTTTTATTGGTAGTTTTTGCATGATGAAAATGATTATATAGTAATCACAAGTTTCGTTCAGTAGATATAGCGTTAACGTAGCGTATATATCTCATCTGAAACGTCTCACAAACACGCACAGTTTACGCACTGGACGCATGTTACTGATGAAACCGAAGATCACTGGATTATACGCCATACTTGTCTAATTATATTAACCAGTCGACTTTCTTTTGTATCAGCTTAGTCTTAATTTGTATTTGAAAGTCATTGTGCGCTCTCGTTGTGTTCATTAATGAATTTAATGTTAAGCTCATCAATTAGTAATATAGAACCTACACTTAAAACATGTTAGAGTATATGTATGTATAATAGAGTAACAATTTGAGCTAAATTCATCCATATTTGCTAATATAACCGAATCGTTCCTTAACTCTCGTAGACATAACTAATTAACACAAAACGAGTAATCTCCGATTTCAGGAGACCCTTATATCCAGTAGCTAGGCTAACAGCATATCTAGACATGCTATATGAAACATAAACAGGAGATACTAATGGCGTAGTAACTGGAACATGCCACGACATCTCATAACGATCAGGGTTCCAGGAAAGTCTTCCAATTCCAATACAGCGATAGGTAAATATTTGCGTGTGCCTCTGTGTCATAATGTTTTGCTACAGAATTAGTTATTGCTTCAAATATTATGTGAAATCCTATAGATATTTTGTAGGATTCTTGGGATCACGCTGATGTTTCAAGATATAAATTATAGATTTAGTTATCACTCATTGCGATTGAAATTTTGTGTCTTGTTTTTTGAACGTCCTAAATGTAAATGATATTCCAGATTCATTTTCCATTCTTAGTCAGTCTGAATCCAGATTAATTTCTTCATCAAAAATCTTAAATACAGTTCCAGATTTACTTGTAACCAAATATCCGATAATTCCTATCACCTAGTACCAAATTGACGGTGTCCCGATTACGTAACGTCTCTCAATTGAACAAGATTGATCACTCAGCCTCGTTGACTGACTCAGTGCAGTGTTTTAAGAATAAACGCCCTTGGAGACTGTCGTCATCGAGACCTTAGTGTGATGACATTGTGCACAGGAGGTGAAGGATGAAGGTCTAGTAGGTAGAAAAGGAGGAGTAGGGATCGATGCAGGTGTGAAAGTAAAAAAGAAGTATCAAATGCTGTAGTAGCTTTTAGATTCTTTTTGATAACGTGTTTGAGAGATAATGTTTTAAACAAGAGCCACGAAAGTTTGATTTCTCGAAAGCATAAATTCGAATAAATAAATCATCAACGATAATATTATACGTATCTACATATTTTCCAGCAATATATTGGACCCGAAACATAGTTGCAGGCATAATATGTATATTTATCGTGTCATCTCTGTGCAGCCAGCCACGAAGCCGACCATTACTAGTTATCTATTCAGACTATAGAAAACCGCCATCGTAAAGTGCGTAATTCAAATTAAACTTTAAACAGAAACGATGTACTTCGACCGAATAATTTTATGTTTACAACTAGAAAGTTGAAACACTCGAAAGTATGAAAGTAGTCATTAAAGAGGAAGTAGCACATTCAATTAGAATAGAAGAAGAATTATCAGCATTGTGTGAAGTGTAATGAGAATGTAATAATTAAAAACAGTCGATGTCGTCAAAAATGTTTTTATAATAGCCCAAAAGACATTTCAGTTACGTATAATGTGAGAAAGTTGATTTTTTTAGATTGTGTGGACAAGAAAGGTGAGTCGCACACGACATTGATGAATTATAGCTTTGAACATGAAAGAGATAGGAACTTTGATGACTGTGAAACTGGGACGAATTATAGATATCATTGTTCTAGAAATATTCGCGAAAACATAAATAATGTAATCTTACGAATGTCGGCCAGAAAATCTTTTTGTAGATTCATTATTTTGACATTGATCTTAAAATTGATATTGAAGAAAAAGCTGTAGCTGTAAATTAGCATATTGGTTCCGAACAAAAGGTAATTAATTCTTAAGATTAAATCCTAGCGTAAAGCTGTCTACCCGAACTTACATTACCTGAGATAGCAATCAATGACGATCCGTTATTCAAAAAGAACCAAGTCGAAGTGCACGGTTCTAAACCAACAATTAAAGCGATGGCGACTAACCAACAAAGAATAGTTATCTATTCAAGTCATCGGATTCTAAATTTTAGTATGTTTGTGCAATAGATTAAGTCGGTGTAATTTTAGTAATTGAACTCTCACGGCTAACAATTACAGTAACGGTTGTAAGCTTAATGATTCAATGAGTTATTGCGCTGTTGGATTTGGAAAATAACGTGGTTCAATCAGATCTTGTTCAATGTGGTTAATTGCTGGAAATTCTGGCGATGGGTTAGTCACCTGTTAATGTATAGTCATCGTGGTTTAACTGTTTGTTTCAGAACTGTAGTTTACTCTTTTACATCCTTTTATCATGAAATCTTTCCACTGTTTAACTGTTAATCAACCATGTTGTTTTACAAATTCATAACAAAAGCTCTCGCGTCTTTTGTTAATACTTTAAGATTGTTTTCTTCAAAACAGTAAAATCAATCAAAGTTATCCATTTCGGTGTCGTAACCGTAACCAATCAATAAAATCAAGAGGCCAGATATTGTATTGAAACCTCATTGTCCTGAAACTCTTTTGTTTTCACTCAAATGGTTTGTTTTTGAATTTGATTTGTAAAGAGGTTACAGTCGTTGTTATTGTTGTAACTTTCAAGGGTTGCGAGTTTTTCTCTCCTTTAGAATACTTTCGCAATGTTTGCAAAGCTTGAGTTTAACCGCCTACATCATTAAAGGGGAAATTCTTAGACGTAACGTGAAAGAGCAAATGGCTGCAGATAGTCTTAACACGTTTAAAGAAATTGTATTAAGAGTACCTACGTCTGAAACTGAAGCAAAAAAGTATCGCAATTACATGACGCTGAGGATTTCAACGAGTACCGGAAAGCGAAAAATATTAGAAATCTTTAAATGTTGGTTAGCATATTAGAATATTTTACGAAAAGGGTCTTTAGAATGGTCTGCACTTAAAATTAATTCGAATCATTTAAGAAAGACCTGCCCTATATTGTTGCTGATAATAATCCACCTGATACGATTCTCCAGTTATCTTTCGAGATCATAAAAAATCTTATAGTTTTCACTCCCTGAATCATCGCACGTAGAAATTAAACACCCAAAAATACAGAAAGCAATTTAAAAATACATCATTTACATTTCAACAAGATTGTCAGTGTCATATTTATAATAGAGAACAAGAATTTGTGCAATATTATTAAAACGACTAGACGTTGTATATTGGCACAGTCATGTATCTCTATGAGTCAAAGTATACAAGTTCGTCCGTTTGTAACTACATCGGCATTTCGTGTTTCCTAATGACTGATAATGACTACAAAAGAAAAGAAATAATGACTAAAAGTATGACAATTCGTATGTTTACGATGGCTGAATTGCTAAACTGACTTTTATGACTGTTTGTCGTATAGATATGTCTACAGTTAATATTCTTTACAAAGCATGAACATACATTAGACGAGGCTTGGTGTCAGACAGTTAACGAAATACTGGCTAAGAATAATAAGAATGATATTTTGAAATCAGTTCAAGATGTTCCGATTGATATTAAAGTATTTGAAGAAACACATGAAACAAAGATATTAGTTTTAGCTACGAACCTAAATCAGTCCAAGCTTTAGAATCATACAATTTCCCGATAAGGAGAGAACTGAAAACAAGATAACAAAGAACGTTGCCACCGATCAGATCCACGTGTAACCAACCCAGGTTAAACAATAAAACCTAACAGTAAAAACGTATTAACAAAAAACATGGAGCCGAAAAATTAAGATTTAATTACAATGAACATGAAACGACCAATTAATATGATACATGGTACGTTAGATCTGATAACAGAAAGGTGAATCTCAATGAGTAACGCATCCGTTTTCTAGAGCATTATAAAATGTGAAGATAATGAAGGAAAACATATATGTGTTTCGGTGAGAGCTGTACAGTCCAGCGGTTATATTAAAATGCTTCTTAATTTTTTTATATTTTGAAAGTACTAGAGGCTTTTCACCCTTTAGAAGTATCTTATTGTTCAATTAGAATTTGGGAATTTTATTGTTTTTAGTTATGTGGTTCTGATGTAATGTTCGCCCGTCTACTAGCTGCTACGTAGGATTGGCACGGAGAGGTTGCCAACGAAGGTGATGGCTATGGATTTTTATGTCATAGATATTGCAGACCAAGTGTACCACTGGTCCACACTATCCCTTGATCGAAAAAGCGCAAAATCGGTCTTTACCCACCAGTTGGATGATGTAGGCGATCAGTAACAGTACTTGGGTATTGCAGATCTTGATATTCTCTGGCTCTCGGAAAATGTTGATATGATTAAACAAAAATGTCGATCGCTTATGACTTACCCCACTCCCGAACCCTGCGGCAGCCGCCAAGAAAAATTAACGCATCCTCGCGAGGGGTCGGTCAGACCCCGCATTATACGGGGAGCGGTCACTAATTAATGGAAAAGGATTAAATTCGGACCGAATTGAAATAAAATAAATATGATAAAGGACGCCCTTCTTGCCTCGGTCGAAGGGCTTCGGGGTTTGTTTTTTTTTCGGTACCCTGTAGCTGAAGGATTAGGACGCCAATACGACGCAGACAATTGTTTGTTTTGGCTCATATCGATTAATTTTTACTTGAAAAGGGAACTTAATTACAAGAAAAACTGTTGGATGATGGATTATCCGTATGTTATGTGGACAAAAAATTGCGTTCTTATATGACAATCGTCTAGATAATTATGATACGAAAGACATGTGATACGAACAATATTCTATAATTGGATTATAGTGGAAAAGTAATAAACATTGATACTTATTTTTTTTAAGATATGAAGTAAAAATGTCAGCACAACAAATAAATTGAAGTCAAGAAAGGGGTTATACGATGTTTACTTCGATCTGTTAAATAATTATTGTGGTTTAGAGTGTCTAAAGTTAAACAGATAAATTGATTGGGCGGCCTACATTACCTCCTATTTCGGAAGGTTCAGCTAACTATTTATTGTAATTTTTGTTTTATTCAGTTATTTTTACTTGCTCAGCCGGTCGATTCTGTAAAAATCTCACCGTGAAAACTTAGGTGAAGTGAGTTTGTTTTTGCTAGGAACTGACATTATTGACAGCTCACTCCACGCTCACTTCACCTAAGTTTTCACGGTGAGATTTTTACAGAATAGCACCGCTGGTGTTAAAAAAAGAAACGATTATTTTTAATATTTTTTAGCTATACACTAGAGTAAAATATTTTCCTCTATTTTTTTCTCGCCAAGTCAAACTAATGAAAACGTATGATTATTCTGCACAAGTAAAATATTCGTCAGTTCTACGAACGTATGTGTTCTACATTTTTTGGACTTTATTAACCCTCGGGCGTCCCCCTACTACCCTCCGTCTTCGCCGGCCTGACCATTGTCAGATAATTTGCCTATTAATTTGTACATGTCAACCGATGTATTGAGGCTTTTATGATACTTATATATACTTTGTAAATGTATGTTTAAACAATGATGAAAATTTTATAGTTTTTTTTAAGAAGTCAACCTAACACTTTTCAACAGCCAATGCATTTACAACGAAATAAAAAAAAACATCTGTCAAAAACAAAAACTGCGTTCGATTTCTCATTTCATCGCGAGCTCAACATAATATATTATTATTTATTTTCCACGTAGGCTGTCGAAACGCGTTTCCTTGTCTTACTTCTGAAAATAAAACTGTTGGGAGGTAACACGATGCTTCCAAATTAAAACCGACATTGAGATATTAAGCGCTGTTCAATAGATTTAAACGAAAAAAAAACCGTGTTTTTAATAACGTCTTCATAGTAATTTGATTAGGCTCTTAGATTTCCAATTTTCTTTTGCTGATTTTTTAAGGGTCTGACGGATCCCTTGGACGGTAATTTGGTAGTTTATAATAGCTACTGCAGGGGAGGGTTGATCGAGATTAGACGTCAAATTTGATTAACATAGAGTTTAAAAAACAAGATGTTCGGCACACTAGATTTTCTAAAAATAAATCATGATTTTCACGGGTTTACCTAAGTAATTAATTTGAGTGAGCTTCAGAACAAAATCCACGTGACTGCCCGACTTATTTTTCCACATCCGAAAAGGTCGGTATTGATGAAATTGCTCGACAAAACAAAACCCTCAGAGCATGAACACCTCAGATAGACAAACACAAAACCCAGAGTCGAATCTCAAACTAAATAATTCAATTCCCAACAAAGTCGGATTGACAAATTCAAATAGAAACGTTCGAAAGGCGAAATTTTCGTTCGAAACACCCTTCTATCGACTATAGGCAGGTAAGAGTTGATCATTATTAGATATTGAATTTTCGTAACTTTGGACTCATCCGCTTTCTAATTTACTAATGAATCCGAGTGGTACTGCCATTAGCTACACCCTGCCCCCCTCCCATCCCCCCTTCTCCTCGCGTCCTCGTGGGGTGTCGGGCAAAGGGGTAAGAACGGGAATTTTCGTCTTTTATACATGTAGAACGATAATCCGATTGGTGATTCCGGCGTTCCACATTTGAATTTTCGTGTGTTCCCGTTAATTCAGGAACGCGATTAGAATTTCTGTAGTATTTTGTTGTTTTGGTTATAAGTACCTTCTGTGATTACTCCATCATGTACTCTTGTGGCCAGGGATGGATTACACCGTTTTAGGATAAATATATTGATCGTAGCGATAGATTAAGTATATGCATAGGTTAGGCGATAGATTAAGTATATGCATAGGCGCTATATAAAAAGTTTGAAGTTTGTTGGCCTGTACCACCCCCTTAAATATGACCACATCTTTCTGATAATTATAAATGCTGCATTTTGACAATAGTTTCGAAAATGATTATGCTCCTAAGATTACACAAACTGAATACAGAACCTAACAAATTGACTCTCTAGAATACAGTAGTATAGTAGTAGTAGTCTTCATTAAAAAAAGCTTCAAAATACATATTTCCAAGATGTCAGACTGCTATCCGCGATGTTCGGACAATCATATTACTAGATTGGAAGC
Source organism: Oligia fasciuncula (assembly GCA_963082905.1). Lineage (NCBI taxonomy): Eukaryota > Metazoa > Arthropoda > Insecta > Lepidoptera > Noctuidae > Oligia > Oligia fasciuncula. The sequence goes on along the minus strand of OY720406.1, from coordinate 17,546,332 downwards.
GACAACTTGGCACTAAGACTGAGTATGAAATATCTTCAATTAACCTATTTTTTTTCTTCAAGAAAACTGATTACTTTTTGATTTAGAATGTCGTATTGCTTGATGTAAGGAATGCTGGACTGATTGGGGGAGTCACATTAATCTGTGGAACATTTGGCGCTGTTTTAGATTTATTATCAACATCATCATCAGCTAGAATGGCATAAACTGTTGATTTGGCTGATATATTATCATAAGTCATGTCAATATTTCTTTCTTCTTCTCTTTCTTGGTTCCAAGATTGAACGTAGACCTCATCATCATTTCAGCTCGGAATCACCCACTGCTAGGCCTACCCATTTTTCTACCATACTCCCGGTTCCGTGCTTCCCTCAAACTCTGTAGGTCTACGGGAAACACCTGGTGTTGTTGCTGTGTTGTGTTGTTGTGTGTTGTTGTTGGAGAGCATAAAACGTCGAAAAGTTTCTTAAGATATCTAAGACCTCTTCCATTATCAGTCATCCTCAAAGTTTCATCATTTAGTTTATCTATTGTTATGAAAGATTAGTTTTGATATGCACAATGAGGTACCACTGTCGGCTGTCCTTCTAGATTCTAGTACTCTATATGTATACTCAGGGACCAATAAAACCATACCTAAAACACACGTACGTAATCCTCCTTACAAAAGGACTGTATTGGAAATATATTTAGTTTTTGATGTAGTTGTTAGCAAACTAAATTAAAAACTTGTGCTTACCTACCCAGTCGGGCGGGCGCCAATAAAACTCAATATTCGCACCTGTGTAACTTTCGTACAGAGCAGCTATTGGAGATAGAAGTGACACATTTAGGAGTATATTGTGCCTATCTTTGTTGTTCTTCTGTGAGACTTATTTTTGAGTCGATCGTGTTTTTTAGATAAGTTGGGTTCAATATGTGGCCATGTTAAAAGCAGCATCAGAGGCGTTTATTATATCAGTAAGACTAGTGTAGATTTATCTAGTGTCAATGATTTGCATAATATGGTACAATTGCCAAGTATAATTATAATTTCTTAAGTTTTGTATTATTTCATTTTAAAATCAGCTATGCTGTAATAATTCTCTTCTGTTGCATCATCATTATTAGTTTGTGTATATTCTTAATAATTATGATAGTCGATATGATAGTATCAGTTTATCCTTTGGAACTACTTCTTTAAGTGGCTTTTCCTCTATGTAGGTATAAAGCTTTCCCTTATCTGCCTCCTATTCTATGTCCAATGTTCGAAGTTCACAAATCAAGTACGGGTGTAGGTACAGTGGTGCACACAAGTTGTGCCGTAGTGGGACGTCTATTCTCTTGCTGTGTGAACTTTACGTGCGGACGCACTTGTGGGGCGCATTGTTCGCTTATTGACTGCTTGTTTGGTTACACGCGAATTCTAATGTGTATCGTTAGTTATTTGTATTTTGAGGTGAGTTTTTGGAACTTTTTATATATTTCCTATTTTCCATCCAAATAGGTCTTCTGTTCATGGAAAACTAAGATCTAGCATAGTAGGAGGCGCTTATGATTCTTTGATAATATTCTCTTACATATAAAAAAAAATGCCTTACAAAGTCACAAGTTATAAACATTTATAGCAGGAGAGTCTCGCACAAACAAATATTGTAACATATCGCAAAAATCTGTCACGCTTTCATTCCTACTTGCGTACGTAACCAGGCAATTAGAATCGTCGAGGAAGCCCCGGTCTACACAAAGTCAACGTTCTCACCTATCTATGATCACCTGGTACCCACTCGAGCCTATGATTAAGCCAAAAGAGCGCATTTAAACAATATTTAACTCGACTCATTTAGATCTGTATCGTCGGCATTGTTCGGAGCCGTTCGGAAGCGTTCGGGCGAGATCGTACGCTGCAATGATTTACATTGTCTTGTTATTGGTCCGGTCAACTGGGAATGGTGTTAATGGCGGAATTAACTGTAACAGGTTGGTGCTTGTTAAATGTGTATTAAGGCTTGATTTTGGTTTAGATAGCTGAACTTACATGTGGTTTGGTTTAGTTTTCTAGTACTTAGGAGCAATTAAACTTAAAAAAAAATGCATTTTTTTCATCAAGTAATAAAGTGCCAGTGCGTTCATTTGCATTTTCATCAAAAACATCCAATAAATCAGTAAGTAATAACGTCTAATAAAATGTTTCAATTAATTACCCCCTACACGGGCTCCCCCCATGAAAGTACATTAAAAACTGAACGTGCGTTATTAAATTCGGCGACGTTCGGCTAACATCGGTAATTTCCGTCGCCTCTTAATTCTGTTCGGCTCAATAAAGGCTTTATTGGCGCGTTATTAGCTAGGCTTTTATCTTCAATCGTGTTCACAATGAGGTACTTGTTAGGGATGCTGCATGCTCAGTGATGATGTCAGACGCGACACTTTTGAGCAGATCATTTTGGCTACAGACAGCAACTAAGTCTATGAGCGTGTTACGAAGATTAAATTGCAAATTCCTATTCGAAGTCATTCGTGACTCTAAATAGAATATCACTTAGATATTTATAATGATACAAAGGTTTATAATGAATTACAAATAAACGACTATTTAGTGCGTCAAAAAAAATAAAATGTTGTAGATATGGGTAATTTAATTTACTCAGTACTATAACTATAAAGACACTTAAGACCTTATAATAATCATAACCCTCCCTTGACTTTGCCGTAGTCGGGTAAACATGAATCATCATCTGCCTAGCCTTTTCCCAACTATGATGGGGTTGGCTTCCAGTCTAACCGGATGCAGCTGAATATCAGTATTTTTACATGGACCGACTGCCTATCTGACCTCCACAACCCAGTAACTGGATAATACGATACGCCTTGGTAAGACTGGTTGTCAGACTTTCGGGCTTCTGACTACCCGTAACGACTGTCAAAGATCCACGAATGACAGCCGGGACCAACGGCGTAACGTGCTTTTCGAGGCACGGAGGGGTCACGGTATGTAAAGATGGTCACCCATCCACAGACCAACCGTGGCAAGCGAAGCTTAACCTGATCGATCGACCTGTGCGGTACCTACCTTGGTGTTTACCTTCGGGTAAACATGAATATGACAGTAAAATGACCGACCTCATCTAGTTTTAAAAATATCATTGTCGTGTAAAAGTATTTGTACAAACCTACTTACAGAAATAAAACCATTTATCATTTATATTGATTTAAAAAAAAAACACATTATCAAGTGTCCTTTCTCCTCTAATAGTAGAACTTAATCTTTGTAGCTCAAGTACCTCAGAAGGGAGATGTTTATTGGTGACTGCCGATGCTCGCAAGGCGCGAAACAAACTGACGCACAATATTACACCTCACATATAATAAACATCACGTTATGGGGAAATCTTTTGAAAGTTTGCAAGGCGAAAAGTTATTGGGAAAATCTCGTGTCGTTTTTCCTCGATAACTTGGTGAAATATTTGTGCGGGGAACACTGTTTTTTTTTTATAGTGTAAGTTTTTGGATAAAGCAGAGAATTTGGGGGGACTGGAAGTTGAAGATGTTGGGAACACTGAATTTTGGGATGTAACTTTGGAAAGGACAATGCCCACAACGTACTATACCATAATACTATGCCATATGCCAGTGGGTTATAATGTACTTGATTAAAGTAAAAACTATCATCCCTAATTGCGTAAAACACTATTACAATCTGAATCATTTTGAAGGACATTATAAATCCATTGCTTCATAAGTTCGAAAAAATTGTCTGTTCAACAACGTTAATAACGCAATGAATGTTGTTAAACGGTTAGAATGAAAGCTATTGCTACTGTTAGTATGTTACGCAATTACCCCGTTGCAGCCGGTAAGTCAGCGGTCATTTAGGAAGAAACGCTTTCAGGATCCAGCTACTTAAGCAGACATTAGTCACAATTGCGTGAACTTTCGAAAGCAATCCTCTCTAATGAAATAAGAACTGCACAGCATCCTTTTTAAGTCAATAAACATGACTTATGTCCGATCGACATATTTTCTTAAGACCTGACATTAATCACAGAAAAAAGGTCAAAAACCGGACGCTTCCGCGATCAAACGACTATATTAAGTGCAGACATAAAAATAAAACATCATACTATCTTGATTTATGCGCAGTCGGGTAAGATGGCGTAGATCTATAGATCGGCGAGAGATCCCCGTAATGATCCATGCGCGCTGATTGATCGTCGACGAATGAATGGGAGGGAGGGGGGGTTCATTGAATAGAAGCAGGCGCATCTTTTGGAACCATACCATTTTTTGGAAGGTTGGATTTTTGATTGAATTGATAAGTATTTCAATTAGTCTAATTAAGACTAATAAACTAACTATGGCCCGGCTGGCCTATTTTTTGGCCAAATAATCAGCATCGCCATACAACGTAGCAATGCTGCCAGCCTTTTGGCACGTTTCCTGTTGACAGCGATGCGGGCGAATTTTTGATGCCTTTTGATTATTTCCCCTCCTTTTTATATACCTACTTGTACATATTATATTATTCTAAATATATCTTCTTCTAAATTGAGACTTGCTGTAGATTTGTTTCTAAATATTTTTTTTAATCTATGGGCGGTGTTTTTCTTAATCTTTCTGTCAACATTGACACTTTTAACCCCGTTACAAAACAATCAGACACCCTTACCCCAAAAGTTAAAAACTCCAACCCTTTTTTTGAGGTTTAACTTTATTTAAAAAACGTCATTTTTTAAACAAATTCAAGGAAAAGTCTCAGTACAAATGTAATTACAATTTATAAGTGCCTATCAGTCAATTCGGGAGAAAATCAAGAGGCTGAAAGGGGCTGATCAAAGTACCTGAAGGGGTACCGAGAAATAATTAAAAGGCGTACAGAAAACCGACAGAAACTTAATTCCGATGCCTATTTGTAGCTCATCGAGTTCCGACCAAGTTGTTCAACTCTGCCAAGTTGGTCCAAGTTGGGCCAAGTTGTCCCAAGTTGCGCCAAGTTTGCGACGCCCCGGCCCGTCTGTCGCTTCGGTAATATTTGCAATCCACGACTTTTATCGTCCTCGTTACGTTAATTTATAATTACTGTTAATTGGTTATTATGTGTGTTTTTACATATGGTCTACAGGCAGATGTTTTGGTGATAAAATAGCTATAAAAACTAGCTGTGTGCCCTTGAAGTAGTTTCTTTTGTAAATAACACCTTTTAACAGTTCAAAAATGCTGATAAAAGTCTTTCAACTGCAATCCTAAGACACCCAGGAGAGAAACGAAAGTAGCTAGCTTATCTATGGCTGAAAACTACACTAGAAAATCTTGACGAAAGTCAAACTCAAAGCAATTCTTTAAAACAAACCAATTACAGGCACTTTTGAATTGTCAAGGGGTCGGTCAGTCAGAAAGATGAAGCTAGTTGCCCATTCCAAAGCGTAGGTTCCGAACGGGCAAGATACTCCAAAGACACTCTTTTAATTAATGCAGATTTAATAGTCAAACTTCCACAGTCCTAATTGAATGACTTCATCGTAACATGAAACCCTCAATCAATCAGAAACGAATCTTCGAATTGATTCCTATTAGAGTGATTGCTTCATCTATCATTTGATCAGAACGAATTAGTCGCATCGTTTAACTCGAGTGCAACACTAACAATCGATTCGCACTTCATTTATAATCGATTCAAATCGATGGCAATATGTATCGAATGCTGTGAGTCGTGACGGGAGTGAGTGATGTCTTCATCGGGCTATTGTATACCAAGTGTTGGATATCTTAATGCGTAGTCCGTTTTTTCAAGAGAAAACATGAAATAAGGTTTTGATTTTTCAAGGCAGATTTAAAATCCAATACCAAATATAATGTGGACACTGGCACCTATACCTTCAAGGAAAACAGTCGTTATCTGTAAAAAATACAATGTTAAACCTGAATGGATTCTCATTAGAATTGAGAAATATGTTCAGACATATTTCTCAATTACCTTGAGATTTCATTCTGAGTGCTAGAATCTTCTCAAGAGCTTCAGGGTCTAAAACAAAACTTAAATAAGTAGGTATCCTTTTATGATTTATTCCTGTGTGGTCCCCTGAACCTCCCTCCACCCCCCCGCCCTCCTCGATCCCCTGCTAGTTCGTCTTCTGTTTTTATCTCTGTCTTATCAACGTGTACTAATATCCTAGGACACGCAAAATGGCCACCTGCGTAATCTTTAGACATAAGACTAATGTTTTTTTAGACCAATAACCTTCACAGGAGTAACTAACACACCGAATCAGTACATTGTGCTCGTATTGAGTAATTAATTGATTAAAAAGGGTTCGGGAGGCATTCGTTAGAAGTTTTTCTAAGCCCCTCTGGCCCTCACACGATTTTAAAACAGCCCTTAATTGATTTAACTCGAAGGGATGTAGGAGTGTGTAACTTTTACTTTGCCGATGGTTGCCGAAAATGGAAAAATTTTGAGCAACACTTGAAATTTTATTTGGGAAAAAGTTATATTGGGTACTACACGATGTTTCCGAGGCTCTTGGGATGGAAATTTAATTGCATTTTCGTTTTTAAATATGATGAAATATTGGTGGCATAGGTGTCGATTCCGTGGGAATATCAGGATAAAAACTATCCTATGTCCTTTCCCGGGATTCAAACTATCTCTAAACTAAAAAACTATCGCTATCTCTATACCAAATTTCATCTAAATCGATTCAGCGGTTTAAGCGTGAAGATGTAACAGACAGACACACTTTCGCATTTTTAATATTTTGATCACCTAAATTTGGTAATCTTATAAGAATGCGCGTAGGATTTAACAAACTCAAAAACGTGCAGTTGGAATAACAAATGTAGTAAATGGATTTTCTTTACACACCGGAGAGAGTTTTCCTAACAGTGCCAAATAATCATAAAAGATCATAAACTGTCTCTAAAAATATATATAAAAAAAAAACATATTTTCCTAAACAGCCCTTTCGCCCCGAACTACCCAAAAATGCCCCACAAAACCCTATTTACCGTCAATAATTATTTAGAACCGAAATCCTTTTTATCCAGATCAATACCTTATAACGGAATCATCATTTGTTTACACCCCCGACGAACTCAAAGGGATCGATAGGATTAAAAGTGAACTTTTAATAGAATACAATTAATATCTGAACGGATTTCAGCGCCCGCCGTCTGTCGATATTCCAACTTTGTCCAACTTTTAAATGGTTTAAAAGTTTAAATGTATTTTGTAAATAGATACTGTAATTATGTTAAAGATGAGACGTGTGTATGGTGCTAATTTTACGTAGACATTGCCTTAATTTTGATTTAATTTTAAGAGGAGCCGTAGCTTTTCGAAGTGCTCTATTCTTTGTCACCAAATGTGCCTATTTATGTATTCCATCGTACCTACCACCCTACCTACAATACTTGCGGTCCTTTTAATAAGTAAGTAAAGCCTGATTTACACAACAATAAAAGTTTCTCCGAATAAACAGTGTTTAGGCGAAGCAAGTTTAGTTGCTTCTTTATATGACACAAACTTGAATCGTCTAAAAGGGATTCTAAATCTAATTCTACTCAGTTTTCTCCCACCATAAATCCAACTGGATACCAGTTACTGGATATCAGTTGGATTTTATTAGACAAGAAGACTGGGCAAAGGCTCCAACTTTGCCCAGAAAAATCGCGTCCCAATAAAACCGTCCACTCTAACATCCACGTACAAGCTATCTAACATCTCTCCAACAAGAACCTATTAACAAAATCACCTTTTAAAAAGTTAATTAATATCACAGCCTTGCCTTTGATGGTAATTTTTTAAACTGTATCGCCAGACATCGGGCTTTTTGCGGACCGTACAAAGAGGAGAGGTTCCGTACATAAAAACCCTTTAACTTATGATGAATTAGCGATCTCCTACGCTTTATGTCTCCTGTTATCTACCCTTGCCTCCCTGCCTACCCTCCCCGTCGATATTAAGGAATTAATATGAGTGGAAAAATTATAAAGCCCCGAGTGTCCGATGGGCAAGGTTGTAATAATTTTGGCTTAGAAAGTGATGGTCGGGTCGTTTGTGTTTAGAACATGTCTGTGTATTTTGATGTGTGGGGCGTTTTGGGTTGATTATTAGCTTTTAAAGGGTTGTATTGATCAATGACATGCATTAGGTTTGTTGCAAATTGGAATGTGTAAATTGCTTGTGGTTTTACAACTGAAAACTTGTAAACGTACGTTTTGGTGACTATCTGTTAGAATTATGTTTGAAAGATAGATCATTAACTGATCAAGGCCGGAGTAACACGATAAAGGCCCATTACCTTAGAAAAATCAATTGTCTCATTCGTGGTGATTAATCAGTTAACTAGGCACCATCCATTTTCTACTTTATTATTCTTAACAGCTCACATATAGGTACTAAATATCCTGAAACTCTTAACGACACATTCCGACACAATCGCAACAAACCGTCAAGTCACGCAAAATTGATCCCGCACTCACGATTAAAACCTTCTCGTCATGTATTACCTAATCCTTTTCCCTAAAAACTGTACCCTTGGTCCTCTGATAAGGGAGATGTTTTGATAGCCCCCATCATTCACTTATTCGTATACTTATACCGTCCCTCCATGTTTCTATAGAAAAACATTGACGTAAAAAGTGGGTTGAAAAGGGGAAAAAGGGGCGAAAGGGGGGTGTTGGGGCAAGGTTGGCCGCTGTCGAAGTGACCGCTGAGTCGGGTCGTATTATATGGATAACGTCGTTATGTGTTGATCAATTTTAATGTGTAGCGTCAGTGTGGGCAAAGATGAGTAAGATGGATGTTTTTTTTTTTTTTTGCAGAAAAAATATAATATGTGTCAGTAAAGATATTAGCTTACATTACTGATATGATAAGACACGAGTATCTAATTGCATGGCTTGACACTTGTAAGATATTTAAAGATGTCAAATATCAAGACGCATTAATCCTACTTATCTCTATTTTAGAGCGTAGAATTTAGTAGAAATAGTTAAAGTTTTGACTTGATATAGGTTTCATTTCAAATCACAATCATTGAGTCAGTAGGTATAACATATAATAATATTTGTACATATCATGTTTAGATTTAATCACAGAATTGAATGAAAACATGCAACACTTCGAAACGCATTCACTTACGAGCGCTCGATCAACGCTCCGTCTGCTCCAAGCCACCATTTATTTGTACAACATGCGAAAGTTTACCCGAACTAAACATGATTATAATTAACTAACAATAAAACATGACGATATCAATGATTCACAGGAAACCGCGACTTTTATCAACAAATCCAATTAAAATATCGCAGAAAAAGGAGTAGGTAACTTAATCAAAGCGACCAAAAAAAAAAAGGTTGTAATTAGAATCGTATTCCACGAAAACCATTGGTAAAGAGACAAACAAATGTTAGGCAGGCTACAAACGCGTCGTGTGAACCTGTGAAACCTCAGGGCACGTAGGATGGCCGCATACGGGCGGATAAAAGAAAAACACTCGTCTTTCGTTCGCGTTGCTAATTTTCGCCTCTTAATTACCAGAGACGGGACGTGTGGCGCTAGGAGCGTACCGTTTGATGCGGTATTCCACATTTGAAATTGAGTTTGTTTTTTCTTTCGAGCATACGGGTTTTATTGTTCGTAATTTCAATTTTTCTTTCTAATAGATTGGATGGTTCGAATAAATAATTGAGATTTTTGTTAACATGGATGTTGATTATTCGAAAAAAAAAAATGTTATTTTTATTGTCTATCAGCTAAGTTCTGTTTTTTATGATTACTATTTATATAATTAATTATCATAATTTACATCAATAGATATTGTAGTCGTAATAGGCTATTAATTATCCTATAAAACATTTTAATTGATAACACACAACATGATATGATCAAGGAATGATAATAACATCTTGAAATAATGACTCAATTTTATCTCGTGACAACCGATATCAATTATAAGATGCTGGGATTCTAGATCAGCATGACATCATATGGAAAACAATGTGATAAGTTCTACAGAGGAAGTCTGCGTCATTTGATGAAGGAACCAAATTATAGACCATTATCTACAAGCGAACGATTAAATTGTTGATTGTAACACGGTGGTTATTTTGAATTTTGACTATTTTGGATTGAAGCTCACCGTTCAGTTTTAATTTGATTCATTATCATCACTAAAACAGAAATATTTTAATAAGCAAATTCTAGAAATTGTTTTAAGACACCACAAACATAAGGTGAAGAAACAAAAACAAGAAAAATTACTAAGTTACTGTAAACTCGCAGTAAGAAGTTAGGTACTGTTTACTACGTCACACTATTATACCCTAAAGTGTTACAGGCTTAATTAAAACAATTGAATGCCTTATTATATGCCGCATCCTTCAACCCCTAGGTCCGTGATTGAGGTTGACCTCCTCAATTATAGATTCTCTTTTCATTTGCTTCTGCTCAAGTTTGAGCCGGGATACTAAAGTACTAACTACTGTTCGGCCCCTGCTTTGCTTTATTTGTCGTATTAACTAGCAGGGTATTATTAGGGTTAAACTGTTAATTAGCAATTACTGTTTGGTTAGTCGTTGTTTTTAACTGAAAACTGATTTGTGTTAGCTGTTTTTGTTATTACAGATATCAAGTTTTTTTTTCAAAGGCCCAGATAGTGTCAAATAGTAAATAGAACAACAATCACAAAAAATACGCTTCCATAATCACAAAATAATTGAAAAAAAAAACTCGCTTACCTCATGATAATAATTCCGAATTTTCATAATTTCGAAAAATGTTATCTTGAGTCTGTCACAGTAAAATTCATTCATGTGCACTGTTTTATTTCATGACAATTCTTGAAAAAATATATTTAATAATTCGATTAAGTACACTTCAACGGAATCCCTGAAAATATCCAAAAAAGATGACGTTCCGTTTGAAAGAAACTTATAATTATTGTTCGATCAGTTAAAAAGAAAAATCTATTCAATTAAAAAAACAGCTCTAAATGTTTACAAAAAAAAAAAAAAAATTGCGTAGATTTTTCCGAATCGAACAATAATTATAAGTAGAAATCTTTCAAACATTCTTCGTTTACGCTTGAATTCTAAACACTGCGTTATTCCGCGCGTGACGTTTACAGATCCGAAGCGCGCGACCAACTAACTGAGTAAGTTAGATAAAGCGCCCATCTCGCCACGTTATCGCCTCATTTACATACGCACCCGAACATCACAGTTTCCCATACTATCGGCTCCTTGTAAAAATCGTATCAAATCATTTGCATATACAAAGAAGATGTATGCAAATCGATGCGAGCATGCATCTTACGCTATTGTTGTTCGACATTTTATATCGGAATCGGGCTATCAATCGGTAAAACAGGTTTAAATATATGTGATGGGCCTTTGTTCGTCCTGAGATAGGATTAGGGTTAAGACTTTTTAACCCTTCGGCCCAGATGTCAGTGTCGCATTCGAAGTATTGATATTTAGTTCATTGTTTGGCCCAAGAAATTCGGAAATGGGTTTTTTATAATGCGATGCGATCGCTTGTATGCATTAGTGTCTCAGTATTCAGCATTGACGATTTATGTCGTTGACAATAATCAGTGTGGAGAAAAATGATGTTTTGAATACAAACTTCCTTTTTTTGATCTGTTAAGTCGTGAGATAGGTGCGCGGAGATGCTTGGGTACGGATTTTTTTTGGCAAGCTTTCCTATAGTAGTTTATGAGTAAGTTTTGTTGAATACAGATAAATATATCAGCCATCCTAGAATAACTTATATTTTCTTCAAGTCTCAGTTTGATTATTCGAAAATTTCAAGTAGCCTCATTAATTATTCCAAAAACAGGACAGATTTAAATAAAACGGCCACCCCGATAACCAAATACGAGTATCCGATCAATCAACCCTATTCGTGAGAAAGTGACTCAAGAAAAATAAGGAAACACTAATTGTTATTCGCATATTAAGTAGTTTCGACCTCCGTAATAATTATTCGAATTACCATATGCAGATCGATCGGTATAAATCATAGAACAATTGAGGGGGTTACGATCGGTAAGAACCGGTTTACTGAATTCTTTTTTTATTCTTTTTTTTAATTTATTGACCTACATGTGTCGGGTTAAGGGTTGAGCGATACTCTGGTTAATTATTTGCATATTAAGAATCTCCGAATGTCTTCAACTGGTTTCTTTTTTGTGAGAATCTTTGACTCACACCGTGGGTTCGATCTTGATTTATTATTTTTACGGATGATCGAATTTCGTGATGTATTTTTTAATTCTTATTTTGAATTCGTTGCATGATGTGATTTTATTTTTATTATTGACGAATGTAGGATTTGGCGACGTATTGCATACTTTTCCTTTTTAATTATTCCTATAAGGGATTTTTTAAAATGTTTTTTGAACTTATAAATTTTATACATAAAAATAATTTATTTTATAAGCCCTACATTATTTCTTATCACTTTCCGGAGAACACTTACAACGACACTCATAAAGCTATACTAAGTATATTTATACTCCCTTAATAGTAGTACTTTTTAATTATCCACGATCCCTATTTCCGCAATTTCTAATAAACGTACACAGGAAGAGCATATTTAGCGATTTCCGTTGCGAAAAAAAAAAGAGTAAAATTAAAAACAAATTAGTCGATGATTCAGTCGCTCTAATTGTAATAACTTTTGACACGTTTCAATGGAGGACATTGTAATTAAGCGCTCGTCCTAGTTTGTGAGATATTATTGGCAAATATTATGTTTTGTGGAAGTCAGATAGGCAGTCGCTCCATGTAAAATACTGGTATTCAGGGGTGTCTGGTAAGATTGGAAGCCGACTCCAACATATTTGGGATAAGGCTGGACAGATGACGAGATGTCTAAATAGTTATGTTATGGCTCGTTTGATTATTCGAAATCTAAGTAGGTAAACAAGCTACTAGTTGTTTTGCAAATCTCTTTGTTTTCTTCGAAGATTTACTAAATTAAAGCAGAAAGTCTAGTCACAAAATTAGGACTAGTTAAAAAACCTACGTTTACTGATGGTTCTAAAATAATAATAATAATAAATGAAAATGAAACAAATGAAATATCTCGACTTAGCACACGAGGTTGTTGACATGTGGAATGTGAGCTCGGCTATCATTGTGCCGATTGTCGTATCAGCCAATGGACTGATCGCCGAAAGCCTCGATCAACATCTATCGAGGCTCTCGTTAGGCGGTTGGATCAAGGGCCTGATTCAGAAGGCAGTGCTCCTCGATACGGCTCGCATTGTGAGGAGGTTCCTGTCTCTGGAGCCCTAACCACCGGTAGCTTGGACCCTGCTCCCGACACCGGCGGACAACAATTTTTTTATATTTTTAAATGTTTTTTATACTTACTTTTATTTATTAAGAAATATTTAAAAATATAATAGAATAAGACATGTAAAGTAATAAAGGAGATAATAATAATAATATTCCACAACTATCACACAACGCCGTCTAGTCTCAAGCTAAGCAGAGCTTGAGACTAGAATGATTAAAATGATTTATTTAGTAATTAAATTCTCGAATAATCATTCGAATGGAAATAAAATCGCAATTATTCCAAAATAAAAATAACAAAATTCGAAAACCGAAACCTAAAGTAGCTTTAACGGTCATCAATAAAAAGCTAATTGTAAAAGTATCTCGTGGTAACGGTCCAAATAATAAAAATTAAACAATAGCTGTAAGTGCCGGTCTCACGTCCAACGATCCGTTGACTCCGAAAGAATTTGGAAATGTTTTAGTAGATATATAATCTTTTTAATTAATTATCACTATTAAAAATATAACCTGCCAAAGGAAAATCACCTTTATTACCAACGTTGTACAGTCCAAAAATGTTGACGTTATGATCTACTTTGTATGAGAAAATATTATTGTTTTGTCCAATGAATGAACGTTGGATTAGTGCAATTTGAATTTATTTAGTAATTGTGCGCCGTAAACAATAATTCATATTAATTCGTTCGAATTATTATTTTTGGTACCGCAATTGACCTCTTTGCTACTTAGTTGGTGGAGTTTAGATTGTTTACCGGTTTTAATAAGTTTGGAATTAATGAACTTTAATTAAGAATAACTTAAGTTATGTAGGCATATTTTATTACGGAAGTATAAGGTTGTTAAACTTGACTTAGAAATTGTATTGAGGATTGCAGAATAGAATAGCGACAATTCTATCTATTATCAGAAAACAAAACATTCGATTGTCAAATATCAAATCGACTGAATTGAAGTAACGGTCAAAATGAAATGACAGTTATAAAATTTGTAATTGGAATAATCAAATTAGATTATTTGAGTTTCGAATAACATGACAGTTTGTGACATCCTAGAAAAGAATAGAGCCATTAAGTTTAAAAAACCTTTTTACTTAAGAAAAAAAACAAATGAGTAAATTATGAATAGCTAATTCCGGCAAATACTTCCTACTTATAACCATTAGGTACTTACTATTCCAATATCGGGCGGTAGTTTCAACGAAAACGTGCGTTGACCCCGCCACGGTACACTTGGCGTATGTTTAATTAATATAAATAAAAATTATGAATAAAAAGTTTTTATGAACCGCTCTCATTATCAGATTTCAAATGTAGCGGTGTAGTTGCTAAATTTTTTAATTTATCTACCGTGTCCAGTGTTTGAACACGTAAATGTTGTATTACGCTCCGTTTGGCGAACGTTAGCATTGGATTGTGCTTTTTGGTTTTATTTATCAATTAATCGGAGATTTTATGGTATTTAGAGTTTAATTTATTTCTTCTTTTGAGATTAATCATCATAAATATTTTTCTCAGTCTACCTACTAGAGGATAAAGCTTCTTTGATGTAATTTTTCATAGTTTGGGCCAATTTTGATTTTTAGCTCAACAACGTAAATCACGCAATGAATGTTGATGAACTGTCAGAATGAAACCAATTGCTACTGATAGTGTGTAACGCAATTACCCCGCTTGTATTTCGAATTCATTTGCTTCTTATTTTGAAATTAATGTTCATCAACAGCAGTATTTTTAGGTTACCTTTGCCTCACCTACTGCAGGGTAAAGCTTCCCATCTTGAATGCCATATTTCATGGTTTCAACCAATTTCGTTCAGGTTTTTCAGACAACGTTAGAAATTAATTTAGCATCGAAATTATTCTCAGTTCTTGAAAATTCCCTTTTTTCTGCTCTTAATCTTTCCCGCCAATCTTCTCAATTTTCCGCGGATAATTTACGCGTTTTACGCATTTCTTTAAAAGCCACAATTTGATCGGGGCCACGCGTGATCGCTCGCGAGTTACTTACGCGGGGAAAGCGACCGATGCGCCCCCTAACGACTCAATCTACGCACATTTAAATTGCCCTTTCCGAACGAAACCTCATTACTTCCCGAAATATAACCTCTATGGAGCCCATAAATAACCTAACGGCGTACATATTTCAAAACAAGAAAAAAAAAATAACACATAAAAATTTCTTTGCCCCACGCGTCTAATGTTTGTGCGCGATTGCATTGTCCTAGGACATTCCCGTGCCGGATGATCTTCAAAGCTATTTAGAATCATTCTGGGTGTAATTTATCTATATATGTATGTATTTAGAAATATATAAGTATGTTTATCAGTTGTCTAGTACTCATAACACAAGCTCTGCTTAGCTTGAGACTAGACGGCGTTGTGTGATAGTTGTGGAATATTATTATTATTATTCGACAGGCTTCCGAGTCGAAAATGAGACATTTTCGGTTGCCTAATATTGCCAGGTGTGGTAGAACGTGAATTCTAGATACTACAATAATTTGTAACTAACAAAAGTCAAAGTTTTTTACCATAATATTACAGAAAAGAAAATTCTAATTAGATTTTCCCAATAAAAATAGAATGATATTCAGCACACAGCGCAACGGTTAAAACTCCCCTCATAATAGACAGCACGAGATAAAATTATCGTGTGCAAACGCAAACGCGCCCCGAGTGCGTTCCGCGCATAGATTTTTGCATTATTTTAGTATGCAAATGTTTGGAGCGATAGCGAGTCACTGTAAGAGCAATTTAAATTATTTTTTATAGCGCCCGAGTGTATTGAGAGTTCGCCAACTGACGGCATCGAGGAATTGCCTCCGTTCTTCGTAAATTTTATATGAACCGACACATTTGATATGAAAGACGCCATGTTTGAATAGATTTTGTCTCCACTCGTGGGTATAGAGACGCGTTCCAAATTTAAATTGTATGTGTGATAGATTTAATGCGTGTGTTCGAGATTATGGTTGGAATAAAATAAAAGTAATTTATGCGAATATGGATTCTTGTAAGGGGTGGTCTTATTTGAATATTTTATAATTCTATCTTTCGATTCGTGTTTTCAGGAGACTTATAACTTATTAGAATATCGTACTTAGACGTTTTCTCAAAATACTTCCAATATTCAAACTTACTGGGGTGTGCAAAAAGATAAACGATGGATCCAACAAAAACACAATAAGTATTCGCATAAAGAAGAAATCTTGCAACGAAACTACTAAATTATCCTCGTCTCAACGTACCCTATTTAATCCCCGAAACATTTTACCAAATGTACGGAGCAAGGAAAAATCTGATTAGCTTCGATGATATATCGCTGAGAATTCCTCGCCTTAGTGCCTCTAATTTGAATATTAGACGCGTTATTGAAAAGAAAACTTTCGGAACGGCCCTCCGCAAGCTTTTAATGGTTATTGCCTCTTCCCTTGCTATCTGTTACCGAACGAACGAATAAACGAAGCACTCCAAACGGTTCAGGTGTCTCAAAAAAATTAAATTCCTCAAATCGTTCCCGATCCAAACAGTCGCATTCTCCATTTGAATTATATCGACGGTTATCATTTATTTAGAACGGCGTTCTTAATTCATACGCGCGAGTTCAAATATCGAACGGAAGCGGAAACGGTACTGATTCTAATTTCAAACGAAATATCGCAACGTTTCTATTGATAAAATTTTGTTGCGCGACACAACGCATGTTATTATTATATTGAACGGAAATTTACGATAATGACTTATAATAGGCCGTTCTGTGCAAATGCGGTAGGTGGATGTACCACGCGCTGTTCGTACAGTTTCCAGTTAAAGAGCAACATGTTATTTCGCCTCGGTACGGCGATAATATGAGCGTTTATTGCGATGAATGCCAATAATAAGTACGTGAGCGTAATATTACGTAATTTTAACTTTTTACAAGTATACGTGTCACTGATGGGGGCGGCATATTGTGCGTCTATTTCGGCGGGGGAAACTCATAAAACATGATTACCGGTAATGTCGCGAGGATTCGTTCATTTTTGACGTTATTCCTTTTCATATTTGGGGTTCCGTTACCGCCAAATGCCATTCGAATCGGCGCATGGAAAATGGTAGAACAACGCCATGTCAAACATGGTATTTTCCAATGTCGCTACTGACATACTTTTTTAATTTTATTTAATAGTTTAAGTATCAAACTAAACTATAATGTCAAAAAATCATATAATTTAATTAATAATAACGTTATTGTGGTTTTCCTCGGGAACGGAACTTTTTTCGGGATGAAAGGTACCCACTTTAACTTGATACTAATATATTCATATGACGACTTTACAATTCAACGTTATTTCTAGCACTGATTCTATTGAACAAAAACACCATATTAAAATATTTGAATACTCGCTTGAACGTTCGAATCGAACACACCCGCAAATATGACCAGCCAGTGCCTTTTCCTAAAGGCAGGTCTACACAGACTCTACAGTACCTACATCTGACAACGTATACGCAAAATTTCAAAAGGCAATAAACAAACTTACTTTCGCATTTATAATATTAAGATAGGATGTTATATAAAATGTTTTTTTTTTACAATGCTACGCCTGTTCACTTCATCACTTTCAAAAGTATTTTAATGACAAACTTTGTAGGAATAGATGTATAGGTAATATTATATATTTCTGCAAACCTCATCTTCTGAAGATTATGTTAACGTTTACGTTAAAATAATTACAAAATAAAATAAGGTGAAACAAATTTTTTTTTATCATTCATCGAGACTTTTGACAGTTACCCATGATTACCCTCGCTTTACAATTATCGAATAAAAATCAGCAGCGGATATTTGCGATTTTCGAAGTAATGGGTAAAAATAAAAGCCCGAAAACGGAAAACCACTATCTATTGCGGTTTCACGTACGTACTGTATTTTATATCAATAGTTTGCGGTATGTTACATTATGTATGTTATATTTACTAATAACAATTCATTGATAGTAGGGCGTTTATCTTGTTTGCAGTCATGTTGCGTGTGAAAAATTCAATCAACAAGATGCAACACTATCCTCATATTTGAAATAGTATATAAACAGTTGTTACATTAATTCAATATAACAAAACAGTGATAAATAAACAGACGTTTGATTGTTACGAATACAATATACCTACTTACGTGATTGGTTAACTCTTCAAAATGTCTGCTTTCAAGTGTTTTAAACGTGAAATAGCACTTACCTATATCGAGGGTGGAAAAATATTTGAGACATTATCAACAGTTTTGAAAGAATATTATGAAACATAAGTTGTCTTCAGATAGGTACATGACCTATCTGAAGACAACTTATGTTTCATCCTCAGTGATTTTCAAAGACATATTATTCCCTTTTTTAATAAAAGAAAATACATTCAATTTGAAGCCATATATACACTACTCTACATTTGTGCAAAATTTTACGAAATAATGTTTCGAAATAAAAGTTAAGTATCGATTTTTGATTCGAAACAGACCTTGACTTTCCACAGTGCGGCGGCGCCTAATAAAAAAAAAAGAACATAATATCCCTGATTTGTTGACAGGAAAACTGTGTTCACGTTGACTTCGATATTCAAATACATGAAGGTACACACGTCACAGCCGTTTTGTGTTCGGATTTTGAAACTGTAGGCGCGTCAAGTTCCTGAGTGACGCGACATCTCAAAACTATAATCGAGAATCATTGCCCGCATTCATAATCGATCGATTATACCGAGAGACAAGGTGACGCGGCGCAGGGAGGTCCGACGGAAGGATTACAAGATACATTAGCATACGTAATTTGTGAGCACATCTGTCCCAAGCTCACACGTGGGCGACTCTCGCTTTCTTATTGTTCAAATATATCATTTCGCTCCTTTGTATACGTTCGAATCGCATTTTGATTTGAGATAACGCGCGCGAGTAATACGGAAGTTGTAACTGTCAATTTGACATTTTGTGATTTTTATTTAGATAACGTTTTGTCGTTGGATTTGAAATAATGAGTTGTTATACTAACAATGAGCGGTTTAATTTGAATTCCTTTAACATTTCTTTTTTAGATTATTAAAGTATCAAAGGGTTTTTCTACGAAATTTGTTATTCGAACAAGACCCACAAATCAATTACGTTCGATTCGAAAATCAAAAATTCAAATCGTTCGAGACAAAGCGACACGTTGCCTAATGAGCCAATAACTTGCGAGACAATGGGACGGCGTGGGCGTTCCGAATTCGAAATTATCACAAAAGAATATTAATGTAACACTTATTCAAATATACCACGATACATATTCAAAAATTATCTTGTCGTTTAATTTGAATGGTGACGGTGACACACTTTTTTTTAAATATCGTATGCATTGTGATCGATTTTTTTTTCGGAACTATGAAAGAGTCCCCCTGCGCGGAGCCTGTCGAGTCGCATTCAAATATGGATGCTTTATTTAAATTATTTATTCTTGTTTATGATTTTTGTGCGGCGTACACGCTTTATTACTATTTCCTGTGCTGTCAACACTAATGAATGTGACGCCGGTGACGTAGGACATGTGCACGCGCACATGCAAACGTTACGTCTGTAAACGTCACATCACACATCCAAAACTAGGACATTATCAACCAATGATACCGAAACATCAAATATTAAGGATTATGGTATTAAAATTCTTTGATGGCATTTAATAACACAAAAAAGGGGAACGGTAATCACGACTGAAATTCGTCTCGATCGAGAAACTCAAATTAGACGAATAGCGGTCGGAAGATTTCTTTGTCTTCGGCCTAATGAGTTTTTAAGTCGATTATAGCAATTTTTCATAGAAAAACGCGTTTAGTGATGTATCGGTCGTATCAATCAGTGTTGGGGCTAAATTGTTGTTTGTGGCGGGTCGGCTATCGGATCGTAGGCGCGGCGGACAAATGGGCCGATAGCGCGCCCGACAAGAAACCGGCCACCTTTGATTACAGCTTTTTGTTTGCTCTGACGTCGCGCGTCGGGGAACAGATGTCTGTTGTGTACAAATAGCTTGGATTATTTAGAACAATGTGGATTGCCCAATCGCTTTTTGATATTGCTTTTTTGTCTTCTAATGGATGGATAGGAACTTTGATAGCTAACCTTTTTGAATGAGAATTGGAGTCAGAAAAAATAAGATGTCGAAACGTCAAAACTGTTCCCGCCAATTTTGGTGTCAAAAAAGTAAATACCTACAACCGAAACGGCATCGAATCTGAAATTGGAATTAAGCAGAATCCGTCAGTTTGCAGCGGCATTACTTAAAATGTCATATTGATAGACATTTTACCGGCGATCCGTGTCAATCAATTCGTAAAAATTAATGAAATCCTTGACACAGGTAGCGAAATTGAAAGCACCCGAAATAAACAGTTAAAAAGGAACCCGTGGATCTGTCCATCACGTTCCATATTCAAACGGGCCAATGGCTGAATGGCGTATTGTTTTAAAATCCTAACGCATAATGAACGCGTTCGTTTTTTTAAAATCGTTAATCGCGCTCTTTCACTTCATTTGTTTCGATCGCTTTTTAATCGCATTGTGACTGCGGCGGTATCGCGTTCAGCCTTATTCGATTTGTTCACCTATAGGAGCTCTAATTGTTGTTCAAATTGGGATTGTTCTAGAACACTAGCGTGAAACTCAATACGAATTAACGGTACGCGCCATTTTTGACTGCAATTCGAATTGAGTTCCATATTTAAATTCGCTTTAAGCACTCGTTTGTATGTTCTAATTATGTCCGTTATCTTTCCAATTTGAATTAAGTACAATTCTCACTAATTGTCACCATCTTCACGTATTCTTTTAAAAGCCAATAAAATCTCGACGCCATTCCAACAAAAGGTTTACTCTTTCCTTATTGACAGTGTTAGTACATTTAGGTTATCTATATTTACCTGATAGAGACACAGCATCTTAACGTACCTGGAAAAATCAAAGCAGAATAAGATAAAGAAAACATTATCAACAATGAAATAAAATAATATACGTCTTATCTCGATATATTGCGGGTACGATCGAGGGAAATAAAAAAAGTCACTCCTCATTTTTCCATATAAGACTTGGGCGTGTCCCAATACGGGAACGCCTTGTCGACTAAAACCTTTACGCTTGCTCTATAGAGGTGTTTTTCCAATAACGTTATATCGGCGTTCGATCGGTTCCGAACGCCCAGACTATCTTACAAGATATCGAGTACGCCTTCCAAGAAAACCACGAAAAGTCCAAACTCAACCTTATTTGTACCTCACTAAAATATGGATTCGTTTGCAGAATGGCGCAGTAAAACATATTGATGTCGTATCGGTTTTCCATTAACTCTAATAAGCGATATTCGACTCTATTCTGTGGGGGCTAGGGACGCTTCTCGTGTGTGGGTGCTGTAAGGAATGTATTGACGTGTTATCGGAGGTGGTGGTGTCTCGTTCGCTCCCGAGTTTTTTCCATATATGCGTCCTTTTCAGCGGCGCAGGTCGTCCTGAGATGAGGACCGGCTCTTTCTCTGCGCATTCTTTCTTATCAAGCGAGCAATAATGGGCAAATAAAATGTATTAAAATGCTAACCGTTTATGAATGCCTGGTACTTTGTTTAATTGAAATATTCTTGTTTGTTTTACATTTTATGTAAATTAAGTGCTGCGGGGGTTTAGACGTTGATACGTTTTTACTAAGAATTTAGTTTTACAAAACAGTATTCAGTAAATTATGTTCTATGAAAAATTCAACCTGATTTTGAAGAGATTTGACAAGTGTCAGTGACGTCAAACTGTCTTAGAGCTGTCAAAATGTTCATAATATCCGACTTTGAGCGTTGTCGGCAATTCGAAGGCTTTTGTCTCTATTTATAATAAGAATGACACAATATCCTTTATTTCGCGGGACTCTATAAATAGGTACTCGTGTGGGATAAGTACCTATCTACGTTTATTGTTAATCCCGCTGGTTTATTATTAGAAGTGTTTCAAAGTCAAATCATTTATTTCAAATAGGCACATTAAAGGCACTTTTGAACGTCAAAAAAAAACTAAATAGAAATGATTCTAGTCGCCCATTCGAAAAGGTAGATTTCGTATGGAGAAGAATGGGCAAGAAACTCCACCGTTACTCTTTTACCGTTACTGTTTTTTAATACGATTTGGGAGTAGAGTCTTTCTAAATGGCTTACTGTCTGTCCAAGCTAAGGCGTTAGCGATATTAACAATAGGCAGGAGTGAAGATTGCAAATAAATGTCTATCAATCAGTATCAGGTAGATAGACAGCAACCATCGCTTGGTTGATAACATCAATCATTCCTTGGAAAACATTTACAAAGGCTTTAAGACAACCTAAATCTTGGCATATCGTAGATTTTTTAATTAAAACAAAAGAGTTTGTAATAAACTCTCAAAAGCCAATGTCTCCAAACATGACATTTTAAATTATTCGAAATTTAAGTCATAGAACTGTCAGCTCTGTCATCTGACTACTAAACTGCACCTAAGACAAAAATCACAGAAAATAAAACATAAATAATACCAACCGTCAAATGTTTAGAATATTTTTTATTATGTTGTCTTAGTTTAATAAGGATATTTGTATAAGCCAGTTAACTGGTTATTTAGATTCAACTAGAAATAACTTTTCAAAACATAAATATGATACATGTGGCGTCTCAATCGCGTGGAGTTTTGTTTGATTTTGTTCATAGAGATGTATTTATGTTATGATTTTATTTACGTATATCTATAATCCTGGTGTTTTCTCATGTCAGTAATTAGTCAGAAATATATTAATGGGGCTTTGTTTATTTAGAAAATATATTTTGTATCTAGGTGTCGTTAAAACATTGTTTTTAATCTTTTTGTCGTATTTTATGACGGTTATAAATTTGAATATAGAATTTTTTGGTGTGGCATTGAAAATTTGAGTTCAATCACATCAAATGGCGTGTGTTTGATTATGTGTGAGTCAGAACAATGAACTAACTGTACACCGTACGTATACGAATACGAACTCATAATATTTATTTTGACGTCTGATGTTCAAAGCTGTGAAAAACCTAAATAAATTCTAATAATTGCTTGCTGAATTACTACTTCAGTGAACTTGAATCGTTTCTATTTAGGCGTGTGTACAAATTCTTGAGTACAGATTATGTAACGTTGCTTATCTAAAATGTGTTAAAACTGGTCTATAACATTGTAACATGTGAGTATCATAACAATTCCTACGCAACCATACCTTTAGCCGACTCAATCATCTTTATTGCCAATAGTCTGATTCAGTCATAACATTAATAAGCAATATCCGCTAACCTTTCGTAAACAGATTGCACGTGTTGGGAAAACACATTCAAATCTGAACGCTATCACATCTACAATAGAGTGCTTTTTGGGTGATGAGATCACGGAGTTTTTATCGTTTTAGAATTGATGGTTCTTTGTACCTCGATCGATCAATAGATGAAAGAGATCAATGGTTGGAATTCGTCACAGGGATTAGGTTTTTGTTAGTCTGTCCTGACTTAAGCAGGTGATGTCAAGGTGATCAAATTCGTAATGACATAATCTTCTTTATTAGTTATTGCATTAGTCCATTGAAGAGTACAATACACTTCAATTTCAATGTCTTATTTATTTTAGGGGATTATACTAAGTAGCTTTTGACAGTTAAAAAGTAATTCTGTTTGTTGTTTCACTTCTACATCTTTACAGTAGCTAACGAAACACCAGTTAATACAATTTACGGTGACGGTAAAGTCAAAACTTTCAATCGTGGTTCAATCAATGGGTTGTTTATGTCTGCTCCTAACTCAATAAACTATTCGATAACAAATAAACCAATAGGAGTGTTAGTTAAAGTAACCGACAGTTTACACTGAACTCGGAACTATTGACCCTAATTAAGGCGATGGCCCGTGACAGGATACAATGGTAATCCGGGATTATCCCAATAAAACACCTCTTGACCGAGTCCAATAGCATCTTTTCTGTTAACTTCTTTAGTATGACCCCTGTCAATTTTGAAATAACTTGAAAAAACAATTCCAAATTATCAAAAACTAACAAAACAAAAATAATTTAAATTGTTATTTATTGGTTGGATTAAATTCAACCATAAATAGAGGGAAAATACCAATAAATTTCCCAAGAAAATTAACAGAAGATAGTTAACAGAGCTCAAGTTATATTGGCAAATAACTGGATCAAACTGCTTCGCGTTGGTTCGGACCGGACTTTTCTCGCCGACGGAACCCCTTCTCTTCTATTATTTAAAGCGACCTTTGCCCTCTAGTCCTGAATTATGTGATGTTACATGGTGATATTTTAACTTTGGATTTCGTAAGTTAATTTAAATTGATTTTGTAATAATCTTCTGTTAAACAAATGGATTTTGGTGTAGACTTGAATAAATAGAGCTTTTTTAAAAAGTTCTTGGAGGTTTGGAAAACACATTGTAATAAAAAAATTTAGCAAAGGTCTATGTCTAGTCTTACTGTATGTTTGCTTTATAGTAATGATTATTATTGGCAAACACTATAATTATATAATTAGTTTGAATTGTTTATCAAATCTCGCAGAATAAACAAACAACCAAATAGCTATTTCAGCCGAGACACCCAAATTAACTAACATTTATAAACCAAAAGCCGCATTAAATGCCTACTGCCATAAAATTTCCCACTACAAATAACTAAAATACATTCAAAGCATGTAAACCCTTACCCTCTTACCCTCCCGGAGGGCAAAAGATCGAAGGCCGGACATCCGGTCAAGTCGCCCTCAAACCGATACTATGAAGTATTTATTGAGTTGCGGCTCACCAAAAGTATTTTATTGTTGAGATATACCCTTTTGCCCAGCACCCTTTGTGTCTTGCTTCAAACACATGCAAATTTCAACTCTGTCTTTATCAAGTTGCAGTATAATTTCAATTTTATTGTGTTAGTAAGGGTCAGAGCGTCAGTTGCAAGGTGTTATATTTGTATTAATTGGACTTTGAAACGTTTTCGTTTGTTAGTTTGTGTTAATTCGTCGTATTGTTGTTGTAAGTTTTTGTTTATTGTAATTTTCTTATGGTGATTAGTTTACGACTGGAGGGGTGTGGGTGAAATTCACCTCCTGCTCCATGGTCGAGGTAAGGAATGGCGAGTAAAGAATCTATAAGTGTGGCGAAAGAGTTTTTTAAACTGAATATTTCGGGAACTTTTTAAGCTCTTTAAATCACGTAGCTATATGAAAAATCTGCATAATAAAAATATCATTTAATAATATTTATACAACCTCGTCTCCATATATTTTTTTCTGTCACAAAAATAGGTCGTCAGATAAGTGAGATGTACGATCAGTAAATAAAGCAAATGTAAAATGTTTTTCCCCGAAGTATATTAAAAAAGAAATTAGAAAATTATATTTAGCGAAATCCCGCCTGAGTTATCCCGATAGTTGAGCAGATGCTTGTCGTAACTGTCAGTCGGTTTGATTCCCAGCACCTGTTGTTTTCAAACTCTTCGATTACGACCCATTAGCGAAGACTGGCTCGATATTTAATACTATTGGGTTTTATGTTCTGTACTCTGAATGGTTGGGAAAGGTCGTTGACATAAAGTAAGTGGTTGAGACAGTATAGTAACTCAAATTCGAACGGAAAAGCTAAGTTTAGATCTTTGAAGTACATTTACAGGTTATCAACTGAAAATAAACACGTTTTCTTTTGATCTAGTGGTCGCAACCGCTACCACTGAGCATGAGGTTCTGGGTTCGATGCCCAGGTCGGGCAAAGTGTTATTGGGTTTTTCCATCTGGAATTTCTCAGTAGCAGCCTGGAGGCCGGATTTGTACCCTGACAATTTAATTACATGGGACTTAAACATAACTGGCGAAATGTGGGTGTACTATAGGTACTTTTTTGCCTAACCCCTCGGGGATTACAGGCGTGATTTTTTTACATTCCTGTGCAAAAAAAGCAATTGAAATCTTATGTATATAGCGCTGAAGTTAAACATCCTGACAATATTTCAAGTGGCAGTAAACGCCATTGGCTTATTAAAAATCTTGTCACCTTATATTTGTCCAAGCTTTAGCTATCTATTAAGTATTTTAGATAGTGTCGTTATCGTCAACTTATGTGACATTTACGACGTATTTTTTTTTCATTTTATAATACCTATTGAGTTTAATCATACTGCAGTATTTTAATGACCTGATAAATGATATCTGTATGCCTGCAAACAAGACATAGTTTCCAAGTATTTATATGGAATAAATGATGTCTTATTATTTACCATATAATTATATAAATAGAACAGTATCTCTAAAATGTCAAATAGATAGATTTATTGATATCACAGAACCTCTATTAGAAACTCGAAGTACAGGATAGGTCCCCCATTAAATTCTGTAACTGTATCTTCGGTGCGGTATCGTTTACTCTGCCATCGATGGCGGCTGACAATCGTCGGCCGATTTGCGGTCACCGATACCCGACCCACGGGACCACGATAAGGATCACCAGTTATGTGGTCTGAACTGAACACCATCGGCCGTTTCACTTTATAGCCGATAGGAAGCCAATTGGCGGCGACTGTTAAACTTAATTGAGGGTTATAGCTAACGAAGAAGCGGTTTAAATGCTTTTTAAACTAACAGCAGTGAAAATTCAGTAGTAAAATAGAATAGAAAATGTGTTCACCCAATAAAAATGTTTCCAATTTTGTAAGCTGCGAATTCTGTCACAATAGAATCATTGAAAGTCAATAAAAAATATGAAATAGAAAATATGACCACTTTACACAGAATCAATGGGGCGAGGGTTGAGAATAGACGTATCTTTGTCGGTGAAACTCATCCGATTTCCGAACGAGCACCGATAGCGGAAGCGGCGCCCCCTGCCGGATGTGCGTTGAGCGGGAAAATAGGCGGAAGTTTCGCGCCGGGGAGAAAAAATTCGGGAAAGAATCCCTCTGACAAATTTGCATTCGAAAAGGGCACTTTTGTGTGTTTTGCTCAGCGATCGGTTGTAAATTTGTCAGATTGTCAATTCACAACAAACGCTCCTCTTCGTCACTTTTGTTATGTTAATCATTGTTTTCTTACACCGTTTTTATTTTTTTGCGGTTGCACCACTTTCGTTATCGGATTGAAAATTCAAATTTTGAACGGTGGTCGTTGAGGGAGAAAGAATTCGAGATCCCAAATTCAAAGTTGGATTTGCGCGTAATTAGACAGGTGATTCGCTAATTCGTAAAAAGAATTCGTCTTAATTCCACCGCGGGGCCTATTCCGGCGATCGCTCGGGAGCGCTGTGGGAACGTCACGTCGAATAATCGGTATCCGCGCAAAAAGTGGCCAGTGGATGTTTTGAGATCAACCTTTTTATAATTGCAGACGTCTAAATTGATTGACAGTTAATTTTGAGCTTTCTTCCCTTGCGAGAAGCGTCACATTTAAACCCTACCAATAATAATAATAGTGCAATTAAAATCGCAACATTTTGAGTGCCCTTTTCCTGTGATTGAACGCCATTATTGCACTGAATTTCAGACGGAGACTTGTAATAGGAATGTACGAGAATCCTTTTACGTTAAACGTAATAGGAACGTAGTATTAATTAAGTTTCAGGTGAAAGTCAGTAACTCCTTGAAATGCATTTCATTGTCCCTGTGTAAATGGGTCACAGATCCTAAAGTTATTAATAATGAATTGTACAGTTTGTTTGCGTCATCGCTGTATACATATATGGCTTCAGCTTATAACAACTAAGAACACTTAATTCATTTAACAGAACAGCCTTCAAATGAATTCAATATTGAATCCTTACTGTCAAGGCTCTTATTTCATTGTGACAAGCAAGATTTTACATAATAGCATCCAGGATCAAAAGCTGCCCATAATCAGTAGCTAAAGCGTAATGATCACCGTAATCATCATTTTGAAGCATATTGCTAATCCATTGCTTCATATGTTCGAAAAGTTTGTCTGCTCGTCATCGTAAATAAGGCAATGAATGTTGTTGAACTGTCAAAATGAAAGCCATACTTACTGTTAGTCATGTGTTACGTAATTGCCCTGCTGTAATATAAAGGAGTATAAATAATTCGCAGACGAGGCCTTTGCCCAGCAGTGGGACAGTATAGGCTAAACAAAAAAAAAAATTAGTAGGTACTTAGTAAAGACAATACCTACAATATTGACATGAAGCTGTTCTGATAGTAGCACAAGATAAAATCAAATTCTTTTTCACTTTAAACACTTCATGAAAACAGCTAGAAAGCCCAGGATGTTAAAAACGAACCGTTCGTCAGTATTAACACAGTTTTCGCTGCACAAGTGCGTATGCGCATCGTATCCCCTTCGCTGACGCGTTCCCGTCGGCGATGCGCTGGGGTCAGGGCCAAGCGCCGCGTGCGTAGTGTTGATTGCGAAGTGTGCTTGTACTGACGTCGGATTTGTGTGGAGATTTTGATGTTGACAGGCAAGGTTTGTGTGGAATTTTATCTCCTTCTTTAGTCTTCTTAGCTTAAGAAGTTATAAGGGTAGGTTAGGTTGGGTTAGGCTGTCAATTTCAATTACGAATACTTACTTAGGTAATCTGTTTTATTTACAACAACAATTATCAATGTTTATTTCAGTATGCTAGCTTAAGAAACAATGCAATAGGTTGAGTGGTCAAAATTAAAGATATTGCTATTGGGATTGTGTTACGCAATAAGGACACAGATCAACAAAGAGTTTTTTTGCCAAACAGACATTCCAAAAAGAGCAAAGTTCCTTTCTTTAATCTCCATCAATATTTATGAAACAAAGCAGCACAGAAGCACATCTGCACTTCATTAGCAAATATGACTCTGTTCGATAATTGCTCGTATGTTAAGGAATCCGCAAGTCTCACAGCGGGGGCTTGTCGGCGACATCAAAAGCGACCCGAGCGCAATTTTGACAATTAAAGCGCTGGGCATCGTGCGCATCGCCCGCTACCAGTCGCGTGTCCTTGCCAAGAATCCACGACGCAAAACCCACTTTTTTACACAATAGGGAACCGACGGAAACCGGTCTCATTTGTACGCACTTACAACCTTTTATTTCTTTTAATTTCCACACAAATGGGATGTGTGACACTGAGACTCCTCATCTCTGGATCTTTTAATTCGGAGAAAACACGTTTCGGTCAATATTTCACATTACAAAATGTCATTTTACGATCATCTGATTCTGAATTACGTGCGCAATCAACGTCCCATAACGATACTGTAAAATTTTACGACTGGTGTTTTCATCAAATCGTATATATACGTAATAAAAATCATCAATTTGTTGTGTATCTATATATTAGTTAGAAAAAGCCCTATCGTTTAGTTTTAAACCATCGTAAATTAGAACTTTCGGTCGTAATATCGAATTTTTAATGTGTAGATTTTTTTTTGTGGAGGTAGGTACGTGGTGAGTGAGGTCTCGAATAAGTCAAGTTTTTATTGGTCGTAAAAATTTAGGACCTCTGGTAGGTGACTCTATTCCTCAAATCGATTTTACGAATCGAATGTTCGACGATAACGGACCAAAAATATTTTTAATTAAAAGCTTATAATCTTCTTAAATCGTAAATTGAGTGACCGAGACACTATAAATATTTGTCAAAAACTCATTTCGGCTTTATAAGAAATATGTTATTTGTGATTTCATCGAAATGTGTTCTAATGGATATAATATGAATATTGTTTTCTCACGACATTTATATTACTCATGTTGTGCGATAGCAGGTTACCTAGATACCTACGTATGATACCATTGATACCAAAACCTGCTGTCGATTATCCTATCAAAACCTCTTAAAAATGCTATGACATTGCACGCATGCATTTATGTTGCAAGTGTTTCTGTGACAAATAAACGAATTTTTCTTTCATTTCTTCTATGCTAGCAATAGCAATTAAACGCTCCCGAAATTCCACCATCTAGCTACCAAGGCAGTTTTCTATCGTCATCCAAAGACATCTCACTCCCAATTCTCAGCGAATCTATGCCACGCTCACAACAGAACATCTCGAACGAACTAAATCGAGTTCAATTGACTAACGATTGATTATTCAATCAAAACAGATTGATCGGCATTATCGGATAATAGGCGGACAATTGCCGACCAGTGCAGTTGGAACGGTCACGATGGAGCAACGTGCGCAGAAACTAAACGTGGCTTAGGGATATTTTTACTTTTATGTAGAGTGATGATACTGTTCATGTAGCTTTATTTCATAGGGAACAAGTAAGATCTAAGAGCAATTCTTCAGTTAACTTTGTCTCTAAAACGATAGATTTCAATAAAAGTCTCAAAACTT
This sequence comes from Oligia fasciuncula, assembly GCA_963082905.1. Taxonomy (NCBI): domain Eukaryota; kingdom Metazoa; phylum Arthropoda; class Insecta; order Lepidoptera; family Noctuidae; genus Oligia; species Oligia fasciuncula. Next base: position 17,515,713 of record OY720406.1, on the reverse strand, counting down.
AAAAATCGAACTAACTTTCCAGTCGAAAATAAAATGACATGCTAATAAGCCCCCAATTCCCGAATCCTATAACCAAATTAAAAAATCAAATAAACTTTTAAACTTGGAACTCTCCGTGCGAGAATCAATAAAGCGCGTTCGATTTAGAGTTGCACGTTCAAATCGTTTCGGAGGGGAAACAAAGATGTCTCACTTAAGGACATCGAACGTGATCTGTTTGCAAAAAAATACCTTTAAGCACCTCTTTACCTGTGTCCCGGACCCTTCGAGGGGAACGCCGGGAGTTTTCTTTTGAACTTGTAAACATCGGCTTAAAGATGTCGGGAAATCTTTGCGGTTAAACTTCGATTGCCTTTATTTGTTTCACTTTGTTACTTTTGGTGTTTGTAAGAAATCGAACGCGCTTTGTTTACTTTTTAAATTTTTGGGTTGAGATGTTGCTATGGTGGGTAGGTAGATATTGGAATGTGGATTAAGATTTTATTAAAATCTCAGCAGCAATTCAAATGAGTCAACATTAGCAAAAAGGCTTGACTTACTGAAATTTTGAGACACTGAATTTACATTGTGCAGGTCACATTTTTATGTTTTCTTTCTCGTCAAATTCCACAATCTGCTCCAAGATTTGTCTCGCAAACTGCTCAAGTGTCCAAAAACATTAATTCGCGAAAGCACCGCGACGTTCATGGTCCAAAAGTAATTCGTTAATTTCATAATTCGCAGAGACATAGCAAGATCTTAAGTTTTTGCGGATCATTTTCAAAACTACCTTTCGTTGCATTAACACGCAACTTACAAAATTACGCGTTTTTAGCTCTTATTTTAAACAATACAGGGTCGAAATTATCATAAATGTATAATTCATTTACTGAATATTGTCACGGACAAAGAAAAGTCGCGTTATGTGTAGAATTTTATCCGCCATTTTGAATTATAATTCGCAGCGGCTCACGCGCAAATGTTAAAAATTTCGCCGCGAAAGGGATTTTGAAAAAACCTGTCTTAATATACAATTTATGTGTAATAAATAATTGTAGTGTGAATTAAAAGCGAGTTTAACATTTTCTATGAATTTTTATATTGTTACTTTTGTACTAGAAAGTTATTAATTAGTGCCGTTGTTCTAATAATGTTATTTATGAAGTTTCTTGTTATGTACGTACCTTGATAAGATCGAGGGTAAGGAAAATTACAGCTATTACTCAGTATTTTTTTAAATAATATAAATAAAGTTTTGCAATACAATAATGGTAATGACTAACAGTTTGCGAAAACCACTTAAATATATTTTCGATGAAACATTTACTTATTATTTAAAACAAATTTTTAAGGAATGTTAATAAAAATGCGAAAAAGTATGCTTACCTACTTTATATATTTTTTTAAGTAAACTTTTTTAGCATTGTCCACAAAAATACAAATGCATCGATATCAAAACTTAATGTTCGCTTCTAACACATTTTTTTCGTCTACCCTCAAAATTCTTGAAAGTGCTACTATGGTGCATCAGTTTACGATGCGAGGGTGTTACCTACGTGTTTGAACTGTCGATGCTAATCAATTTTATAGCTCCATCCACCCTGCAGGACTGGGGTTGACTGATAGATTGATGGCATTGATAGAAAATTGATTTTATAATATTTGTTCAGACATTTTGAAGTGTTCTTGATTTTTGATGCACAAGAAGATTGCTGGTATAGTGTAAAAATAGTTCTTGTAACCAATTTAGTTAAGGATTAAGGATAAAAGTGTTATGTTAGATAGTAAATCTAAATAAAACTTTGTCTTTTCATAATTTTCAAAATGTCGAGTGATGCTCCAGTCCTCACTCGACTTCATGAAAACACAATGTCGATTCTTTTCTGTATCACTCTCTCACAACCCTTCCTAATTGACTGATTTCAAATCTCTACAATCGATCCAGCTCGGCAGACACAACTTTGAGAAAAAGGCCGACAGAAGGATCCAGTTGGGCTGGGCAGCATTTGGAAAACACCGTCAAGTCTTCTCGTCGCCTATCCCGCAGTGTTTGAAGATGTTCTGCCCGTCATGACATACGGTGCTGAAACGTGGACACTGACGGTCGGGCTGGTCCACAAATTCAAGGTCACTCAGCGCGCTATGGAGCGAGCTATGCTCAGAGTCTCTTTGAAGGATAACATCAGGAATGAAATTATCCGAATAAGAACCGGAGTTACCGACATAGCTTGCAGAGTAAGCAAACTGAAGTGGCAGTGGGCTGGTCATGTCTGTCGAAGAACCGATGGCCGGTGAGGCAGACGAGTCCTGGAGTCGAGACCGCGTATCGGCAAGCGTAGTGTGGGACGCCCCCCAGCTAGATGGACGGACGACCTAAAGAAGGTGGCTGGGGTAGAATGGATGCGGAAGGCGGAGGACAGGGTGCTGTGGCGCAGTCTGGGAGAGGCCTATGTCCAGCAGTGGACTGCGATAGGCTGAGTTGATGAAATCTCTACAATGCGTCGTACGTAGTCGAATGAACTTTGCACTTCGACCACTAAGCAATGTCAATTTTATAAGCTATTTGTCAGTTTATAACATCAACCCTTTTATTGGCGTGTTTTCAAATGTAATGTAATGGCGTTTCTTTTTCTTTTGTTTGATTGTAAAATATGCAGTCTCTATCAACATTTTCATTCTTTGTCCTGTCTTCTCATAGTTATTTTTATAGTCTTGGCTACATTTCAACATTATCTACCTATCGATGCATTTATTTGCAATACATTCTGCTTCTACTTACTTTGTCTATGGACTGTAGGTAATCCATCTATGGTCGTTAATTTGATGTCTTCATAACTTTTACATTGCCAGCCTTTTATATTTCCTATTTCTGTTTCCAAGCTTTTTGTAATTCTTTGATTTGTAATTCCTTATTTTTACTGTCTTCTATTACTTCCACAGTCAATTATTCACACATACACCATCGATTTATATTTATTTTTCTTATTAAAAGAGAATCCCTCCTGAATTTGTTTAGAAAAAGAGTATTGCATTTGATACAAATTACTTTTGCCATCATTGAGGCGGTAAACAAATAAAAATAAGAAGAAAATGCGAATGCAGAACGCAAAGAAAGGGTTCTGCATGAAAGACTTTTAAAATAAAATAAAAATAAACTTAGCTACTTCGAAGAACGATATTCATTTCGGTCATAATGAAGATTTGCGTAGATACTGTTGCTGTGAGCCTGTATCATCCCACAGCTGGGCATCTTTGCCCAGCTGTGGTGTGGTGTGGCTGTGTCCCATGACGTCATGGTAGTTTGTTTACAGGTACAGTATTCTATAATTATTATTTTGATTTTAAACTGCCACAAACAAAAATACGTATGATATGATAATTACACCAGTTGTGCTTATTCAGTATTCTATGTGTTAATATGAATCACGACACGTTTAGACATAGATCTCCGACTAATCATAACAGTGTACAAACACTGTTTCCAGCCAGACACTACACATAATACCTATTAAGGCTCTTGTTCACAATGACACATGTTATCCACATATCACTGTCCATCGTTGCATTTGTACGCGGAATGTTCGTCAAAGTAGTTAGTAATCTATCAGTGTACGTCAAAATTGTGCCATACAAACAGACAATAATTTACGGAACCCTAAAATGCACACGATGTAACGGTGGCCAATGGTAACAAATTAATAATTAATTTTCAGTAGGGGCGCTCTTTTTGTTCCAAATACAAAATTCATTGGTGTTCTAAATTTGGAAAATGTGTTCCTTTTTAAGAAATCAATTGTTTTGTGAGCTTTCGAGATCGATCGATGGTTGGAATTGTTTTCGAATGTTGAATGTTGACTGACATTTGCCATCTCGTATACGAGATTTTTCTACATTTTTATCAAAACCATGATGAGTAATGGAAATCATAAAATAATTTGTAGGTACTCACTGTAGCTTTTCATACAGGAACTTAATTTACCTGAAAAGATAGACGGCCTCATTAGAAGAGAGAATTAAGATGGTAAAACCATAGATTTAATAATTTTTGTCGAGTTTTAATGAAAATTAGATGATATCATAGTATCATTATGCTTCATCAAAGGGTGGGGTTAATGTATTATTTTAAATAAAGGATTATTAGCATCAAGTAGATCATGCGGGCGTCGTCATAAAATTACACACAAACACATTATACTATATTTCTTTACGAGCCTAGAATTATTTTTACAGCCAACATTAAAACTTGTATTGAATTATGATAATAGGAGCATTATCTTCTTTTGATTTTTCGGCACTAAAATATAGAAATAATTCTTATTTAGAATGTAAATATCGAATCGAGATAAAATGAAGAATAATTTTCCGAAACTGGGTATAGGAGGTCAGATAGGCAGTCGCTCCATGTAAAATACTGGTAATCAGCTGCGTCTGATTAGACTGGAAGCCGACCCCAACATAGATGGGAAAAGGCTAGGGGCAGATGATGATGAGGAAGCAATGGAGCAATATGCTTCAAAATGATTCAGATTGTGATTAATAGTGTGTTACGCAATTAAGGTGCGGGATAGTATGCCACAAAAGGGAGGAGGGCCTATTCTCAGCAGTGGGTAGTAAAGACGCCAGCACATCAAGCTAACCGAAACTGTCAAATGTTGGGAAATCAACTTTGAACCTTAAGTTTTAGCGATAAAGTTGAAAATCTATTAAATAAATTTTACAGATTTTAGTAGCTTGATGTGCTGGCGTCTGTACAAGGTTGCCGATGATGACGATGACGATGATGATGAATTTCTCGAATCTTTCTTTCAGTTAAAGAAAATCAATGCCTGTTTTAAACGTAAGTAGGAATAAGTTTTTCTTTTTAGTTTATTCTTAAGGTTTTATCGTATATCGCGTATCGTTAATACATACATATAGCCGATTAATATCAATATAAGAACTAGTTACATAAAAACATGTAAACTCGATGTAGAGATAGCTAAATGTCTATCGCGATTGCCGACTAAGTCGACTGCGGCTTGTCCTTGACCGTGGAAATGTCGTTTGATTTGTAAAATTGGAAACCACAGATGAAAAATTTTGATTTTCACTTCAAAATTTAAATTTAGAATTGAAGGATTTGTGCAAGCTGAAAAACATGACGAGAAGTGAACTTTTGGAATCAGTTTTAATTTACTATAAGTAAGTAATTGGCTTTTGATTTAGCAAACAAACTTTTAATTAATCAAACAGTTTAATATTTGTACACATTATTATCAGCCTATAGTGTTCCCACTTCTGGGACACAGACCTACGCTCTGTGAGAAGGAGTGGGCCGTAATCCACAACGCAGGCCCAGTACTAGTTGGTAGACGTCACACATACCTTCGAATGTTTGATTCTAGGACATGCCGGGTTCCTCACGTTAGTTAGTATTTATAGTCTCAACAGAATAAATGAATCATACCGATTGTTTCGGTATGCCTTGTGTACTTGTTTATTTTGAATCTCAAGAAAATATTTTCGTAATATTATAATTTTTTACATCCAATCCGTTGGACCCTAAAATCCGTCTTTGAAAGGACCTACCTGCTCGTAACCAAATAAACTTTAATTATCGATACATAAATAGTTCCACCGCCCTCAGGAACCGATGACATTCATAAAACGATTTTATATCACTATAAATAACTATAAAAACAACATAAAATAGTTTTCTCGGTCGCGATCAATACCAACAATTTTACTACCATTTTTATGAGCCGATGGGAAGCCGAAAATGCCTAATTTGACTTCATTAAGTGCTCGAAAAACAATAAAATTATATTTAACAGGTTGAAAAATATCCACCTTGTTCCACCATATTTACATATAAAGAGCTTATTTTCTGGTCAACGTTTTACTGCTAAGTGTGTATGGGATTCGTGTTTACTAATAAAGCTACTATTGTGATAAAGTAAATATATATACTTATGTGTGAATGAAATGGAGCCTTGTTGACTTTATTGCATTCTTGAAAATCTCATTTTTGTGCGTAAGTAAAGATGTAAAAAAATACTAGTGCAATTTAAAACAAAACTCGTCGAAACCCGAGTAATTTATGCGCGTTTTCGAAACGCAAATGTCAGACTTTAAGACAATGGCTTTTTTTTTTAAAACAACACGCAACATGTCAATAAGAGCTGGCTGGAAAAAATAACCCCTTTTTAAATTTCGAATCGATCCTTTCACACTTGGAACAAGCGGCCGCGACGGTTGATTTCCGTTCTTAATTCAAACAGAAGCTTCTTTTAAATAGGTTTTTATTTCTTTTCGAATTCTGAATGAGAATAGAGTGCGGAACTCAATCGGTAATTTGAATACCGAATGAGATTCGAATTTCGATTATAGATTCATTCGATAAGTGACCTCGTTTAAAGGATATTGCTTATTTTATCGATCCGGCTATTGAATGATCTAATCAAAGGGACTTTTTTATTTAAATTAAACTAATTTTAAACCGGAGTCTTAGTGAATTTTATAACATAATAACCACGGTTCGTCGGGTTTTGCGTATCACTGTTTAATTATCTAAGATCTGTCGATATCTTCGCGTATTTATTGCAAAACATGTGGTCAGGGAGGTTTAGGATATTAACACTGCGTGTACTGGCAATAACGTTAGTTAATTTAATTGGCTGTTTGCTCTTATCTAAATAATAACGACCACTTCTTGTTAGTAGCTATTGAGCATTACTTTTCGAGTTTCAATACTCAGAAAAAGTGTCATTCGTTAAACTCTTCAATAAATAACGTGCGAACAGGTCTCCGTCGTAAATTTCCTAACGTTCAGAATGTATCCGATCACGAACCCGGTGTGACTTTCATTGGATTAGAAAAATAAAATCTATAAAAACTCATAAAGTGCTCATAAACACGAAGGAGGTAATAAAAAACAGTCCGATGTCGTCTCTCAGCTGTCGCGCGCTATTTCCGAACGAAACGGCATTCAAAAATCGAACTCCATCGAACCACGAGGGGGATATCGTTACGATTTTAAAATTAGAACGTTCTTTTATTTCTTTTAACGTTTTCATTTCGTGTTATTGCTTAGGTATGTCCTGTTCGTATTGAGCGAAGTGTCTCTGTGACGTCATTTGACATGCTTTTCACATTCGGAAAAGCAATAAAGAGCAAAGACCGATATTGCGCGAGACATCGCTGTTCGGTATAGGATGGATCATTTTCATTTTTAATTAAGATTATTAAGAACGAATTATTTTTAATGTTTATTAGTTGAGTAAATATAGCTATTAATTGGAATCGCTCCGTGGGAGTTGATATTAGTAATTAACAAAGTGCGGTGAAATACGTTTATTAATTATTGACTAAGCTAAATTGATACACAAGTTACTTTTCGTGTTGAATTAATAATGCCTAATATTACAAAAGGTACGGTTGTTATTTTGCCGTATGAAATGTTTTTTTGTATCTTTTTAAAAGTTTAATCATAATTTGTAACGTTTCTAGTCGTTTTACAATACCATTATCTAATTTGAATTCACATTTGAGTAAATTTTCAGATTGACGAATTTTTCTTTGCAATATGAAAAGCTGCATCTTGTATTTAAACACCGCGCAACGTTAACAGTTATACATGATCAGTAAATAAATACATCACCGAAGATATGAAAAACTCCAATGTTTTCGTAAGTAAAAGCGTCATTATCCCAAAAACACGTGCCAAGTGGGTGAGTGTCAATGAAACAAAACACAATGTGCCATATTTTTAGATTATTTTAATTTAAATATTACCTACTTTGTTAAAGAAATTAATATCATAAAACCGAATTTATTTTAGTGACCGTTACAAAATCGGTTACAACACCGCTCCATTTTACGGAATGCTGGATATTTTTTTTTTTATAGCGTTACACGTGTTCACACTATCGCGGAGACATTGTTGTCGCGATTAGAGATGAGTGAAACGGAGTGTTCTGTATGAAATTCTTGGTAATACTAGATGAATGGCGATGAGTCAGCAGACATAAGGAATTCTTATCGCTGTCTGGAATTTGATTGAATTTATTCGTAATTTAATTTTTGTTTTATTAATTATAATACTCTGGACACTAAGACTGTCTCGTTGGTCTTCTGGTCGCAAGCGCTACTGCTAAGCATGAGGTCCTGGGTTTGATTCCCCGGTTTGTCAGTGTTATTGGATTTTTCCATTAGGAATTTCTCAGTAGCAGCCCGGAGTCTGGATCTGTGCCCGGTTGATGGCAATAGGCTCGCCCACTAATACATGGGACTTAAAGATAAATGGCGAAATGTGGGTGTGCCTAACTCTACGGGGATTACAGTCGTGATATTATATTGTATTACTAGCTTCTGCCCGCGACTTCGTCCGCGTGAAATTTCACTTTCCCCCCATTTACCCTCTCAGGGGTCGAATTTCAAAAATCCCTTTCTTAGTGGATGCCTACTCTTCACAAAGAACACAACACCTCCAAATTTCATGTCTCTAGGACCAGCGGTTTAGGCTGTGCGTTGATATATCATTCAGTCAGCTCTTTGAATTTTATATAATTTTATAGAATATAGATATCGATTTTTATGTTATTTTTAATCCTGTCACTATAGTATTTTATGTTCATTGTTTTTTAAACCAATGGATAGGTATCCAATAATTTCGTAAGATACCAGTCTTACGCAGATCTATCTTAAAAAACACATTTTGAATAATTAATAAAGCTATAAAAATATGATTCTAACATACTTAATCAGTAATAAAACCGGATTTTAACATGATTAATAATAAAATATATCTTATCGATTTTTATGACTTTATAAATTAAATATGTATACGATAATAATTTAACGTGCTTAGTATAATAGCATATTTTATATTAAGAATTTTTAATATTGAATATATATTGATATTTTCCGATACCTACTTGTTGGCTGAATACTGTAGTGGAGGTATTTGTAACAATAAAATTTTATTGTCATTTTTGGTCGCAATCTTTAAGAAGTCATGATAATGATCTCAATTAATAAGAAGAAAAAGGGCTTGTGGGCATTGTGGAGGTTAGCCAAAAAAATCCCTTAACAATTGGTAGTCGGTACAAAAATGCCAAACGAATGCATACCTATCAAAACCCATAAACAAACATCTAATACAAATAACAATTAATTTTCCCTATTCTAATATCCCCAATCTTCGGCCCAATCATCCCTTGGGCTCGGCTGTGATCACAGACGGTACAAATCCTAGGGTCCGAGATGTCAAAGTGACATCTACGTCCGTTACAGATGACAGACGGAGGAAGACGACTCGGATTTGTGAAGGACTTATTGATTAGGCTGTGTTTTGGTAATTTGGAGATGGAATGGAATGATAGGAGTTATAAACGTATTTTTGTTTGATGGACTCCTATATTAGAAAGCTGGCAGTGGTGGCATGTGGTATCGGCTCCGACTTACGAGTGTAGATCGTGAGTTCGAACCAAGGCAGGCAATTTACTTTGTGTATACCTATTTAATTTTACACTGCTCTCAAAACGGTGAAGGAAAACATCGTGAGGAAACCGGCATGTCCTAGAACCAAAATTTGAAGACATGTGACATCCACCAACCCGCACTGGGCCCGCGTGGTGGAATATGGCCCACTCCCTTTCACAGAGAGAAGGTCTGTGTCCCAGCAGTGGGAACAATACAGGCTGATTATGTATGTATGTATGTTATGTAGGTATTCCTATCTTATAGGGAAGTGACGTAGTTGTTGAGAAAGATGTCAGTTTGGAACGTAGAAATTGCGATTGATTTAAAAGTAGTGTGAATTATTAATTTTAGTTTTACGCTTAAAAGCTATATATATATTTGTGGAATTTCTAAAATGTAGTGAACTCTGGTCGATCATTAAAAGTTTAATTATTATGACATAACATCTTAGTTACGATAATCGCCCATCACTAACGTAGAATAAGTATATTAAAATAAACCCCGCCCACGGGCATAAAAACAAAAAGAAAAATTGTTAAAAGCGCAAATAAATTTAATATTACCAATCTCGAAATGTTTCGTAACGAAAATCATTAAACTGACAAACATCGTAAAGTGGCGACGAAATAGAACGCGTTCGTCGGTTTATATTTAAAATTAAGAATACGACATATTTTTAAAGTTCGAACGGCGACATTTAAAACTAATCGCTGTTTTCGATTCCCGCGCGTATTTTGAAAGAGTTCGAACACGGGCGGGGGTGTTCTAAATTTGAAATGTTTTCGATTTTCGAACGGCTGCCGGGACGCGTCAATGGCGGCGCCGTGAAAAATTGCGCGGGAGTTATGAAATGCGTTTGTTTCTTATTTTTATTGTTTGCGGTAACGGTAACGTGATGGTCGATTTTCCTTGTTTTTTGTTTGGGATGCATGTTTCTAAATAAAAATAAATAAATAAACGTATTTTCTTTCTTTCTTTTCTATTACAATGAAATGGGGCACGTCATGTAAGAATCCCAAGCTTGCTTGATTAAGAGGGGAATTAAATAATGAAAAATACTCTCAGAACTCTTTTACGAAATCTGAGAAACTGCGAATAATTTCCACAAGATTATAAAAACAAACTCTTTTAAAATAATTGTACCAAAATGTTTCTTTAAACAATATCTTTTTTTATCATTGTCATCAAAGCCAGCCAAATCATGGTATCCGGGAAAACCGTACACAAATTCCATGTTGCAAATAAAACAATTCTTCGTTACGTGTCTTGAATACAAGTTATTTGCTATTTAGGTAAATTGTACGGGAAAACTTATGACGTCACCTGTCTAATAATATGACTTTCTGCTTATCTTTTGATAGCAACATTCATGATTCTATGTAAATTGTATATCTCCCATGTTTGATCTACACTCGGGCTTTTGCCAAGTTTCACTTTACTAGAAGGTACGCTATTCTTCAATAATTTCATTTGTAAGTGCATTGACTTGTATAGCTATCTTTCTTTTAGTATAGATATTCATTAATTGTTACGTTTTCTTCCAACAGTAGAACTTACAAGTTTATCTACTTCTATATTGATTTAGTTGGCATTGTCTATATAGACGATGTTTTGAGGGACTGGGCCATAACCGACCACGTGGGCTCAGTGCTGGTTGGTAGATGCCACATGTCTTCGAATTTGTTGGTTCTAGTTTCTGTGATTTCATTGAATGCTTTTTTAGCTACACATTCTTCCGTTTAGGGACCATTGAAACTGAATGCCATCAGCACATCTAAACCGCAAGAGCTGCCAGTGTCAATATTTCATCACCTGCACTATTGACACTGGCAGATCTTGAACGCGGTTAAGATTGTGCTGATCGTGTTCATTAATTCGGTTAACATTGGTGAAATTCGCCCTTAATAGCTTAGTACTTCTAAACTGTACTTTACCTAAAGGTCTACTCACAAAGATATATTTCAAGCATCAGGTCCAGCTTTATGAAGTCATTTCTCACAGGCAGCGCGTGAGCAATTCTAACTGCGATGCGTATCGCCGCAAACAATGGGCAGCTTTGCTTGTACCGTCAGCAGACGAGGAAAGTTTGGCAAAAACTGCTCGTTTGTGGTTTTATTGAGGCACTGCTGATGGATATCGATTTGTGAATGAATTGAATGTTACTTTACCTTTTTCATTGGACGTGTGAAGAATTTTAAGTTTGTGTAGCGGGATAGATGGTGAAATTGCCAAGAGATCTCAATTTTATGACAAATGAGCATACTTTCGAATCATGTATAGTGGCAAAAAGCTTCAGTCTTTAGCGGATTAATTGCGTAACACACTATCAGTAGTAGCTTTCATTTTGACAGTTCAACAACATTCATTGCGTTACTTACGCTATAGAGCAGACACATTTTTTGAACATATTATTATGAAGCAATGGATTCAGTAGGTATCCTTCAAAATGATTCAGATTCAGATTGATAGTGTGTTACGCAATTAGGGTGCTGGTATATGCAGTAAGAAAAGAAAGAACAGTAGCAGCACCTGCAGAACTTGAGATACGTACAGAACACAGGCTAATGAATACGTTTCTCACGACTGTACCACCAAATCTGTTGAAAAGCTAATCTCGGTAATTATTCGACTAAGTAACAATTGAAACATCTATCTCCCAAAGCGTGCTTAGAAAATCTGGCAAACATTCAAATCATTACTTTAATTTTGAGAATGAACCTCACTGTTTCAAATTTTATGTACCGACGATGCACGAGGCAATGCTTATTGCCTCTATTTATTGAAATTATTGTGCAATAAACTGTATTACAAGAAACGTTTACTATCTCCTGGTTGGATCTCCTTCCGAACAATAAACCTTTGTTGCAGTCATGCGATTTTTTTGCTATCCGTACACGGCAACATTTTGCAGTTCGATAGCAATCAGTCAAACATGAATGACATTTCAGTTGGACTTTTACAAATTTTTCTTTTGCACACATTTAGCATATTTTTGCGTCTTGTGTTCATGAAGTACAGTCTAAAGTCATTTAGCAAGCTGTTTGGGAACTGCGTTTTTAAGATTGCACGTTTTACCCAACGATGTATAAATTTATTGTTCTCGCTTAGGTAACTAGGAGGTATTTGCTAAATGTTAGGATTTCTAATGGAAAGGTTTGGGTAGGTAGATATGTGTTTTATGGAAAACTCTTTCTTCATCTTCGTTGTTAAAATTTTATCGTCGATCGCTCCCAAATCTCGATCCATAGTCATCATTTCCTGTCCGTGATATACGTTCCGACATTAATACGATTTCTAATGAAATCCTCTAAATTATAATGCATTAGCTTCATATTTATCACCGCTCGATATCTGAGCACTCTACATAAAACTTTACGATTGGTTATTTTAGGCGTAAAGAGTACCCAATTAACCTTTTAAGTTTGTGCGACATCGCTTAGCTGTCGCTTACTATAATGGTACCGTAAATCACTAACACAAGCTATTTATATCTGTAACTCGATGCGTTATCGATACATAATTAATCGGTTAAACCACCGATTTAACGTAATCGATTAATTAAGTGCCGATACAACACTCGCACGGTTAAGAATTCCAAATTCGTATGTGTTCGTCAAAATTAATCTTTGATTCGTGTCGTGTTTGTTTTGTATTTGGAATGCAGACGCATTCTATATTCAAATTTTTGTGTTCCACGTTTGAATGTGGTAATGATGTTATTAAAGTTGATGTCGTTGACTGTTCATTATTCTTTGTTTTTATTGTTAATTGTTGAGACGTTGTTAATTTAATTTGTGAATAGCAATAATCTATTATGGAAAGGTCGTCACAAGACGACCCGATGAAGAATATTATGAAGGTTCATAACCACAAGGTTATGAACCTTCATATATTCTTCATTGGAATCTTTGTTTATTTGCCATACCATTAGGAAAAATCATATTTTTTTTTTCTTTCAAAGCCTCACAAAAGAGCTGGCAAATAGTTCAAGGTTGCCAGCCCACTTATTACTTCGCTCAATAGGCCGAGCTCATTACCAGCTGAGTTAGTACTGAGGTACTGACACTGCCATAAACGGATATACCTCCATATTACAGCAATTATCGACTGCTCATTACTAACTGCTTAATGAGCGGTTTAAAACTTAAGTTTGTTTGATAATATATTTTGTTTCTAACATTTAATGATTGTTTTATTGTTATAGACTCCCCTGCATCATCAATTTTAGAGACTGCCCTTTGACGCACGCAACTTGGTGGAAGATTTTGTCAACCATCTGCAATAATTCGTTTATGGCTCTGATGATTATGATTCAGTTATTGTGTACCTAATAGATATAGTTTATAGAGGTCAAAAAACTATATTATTTTGATCTATAAGAGTGTTCGTGGAGTTTCTTGACCGTTCTTCTCCATATGACGCGTTGGAATGGAAAACTATATACATAGCTTCGTCTTTCTAACTGACCAACCCCTTGACAGTCAAAAGTGCCTGTAGGTAATTGGTTTATCACATAACACTAATATTATAAAGGGTAAAGTGTGTTGGGGTGTGTGGGGGGGTGTGTGTGTGTGTTTATAAAAGAAAGTAAAAATAAAATACATTTATGTTAAGTATATGTTTTTTTTCATGTTTGTTTTTATTTTTTGTTTTAGATGTAATTTATATCTACAGTTTTCATTGCTTTACCTTACTCCCGTTATATTCCAAACAATAACTATTCAATAAACTGCTCATTAATATTCAAAGATTATTGTGTATTCGTCTTTAACGGTGCAGCGATTAAATCATAATTTCTTGTTGTAAACTCGTTACAGGTGTCATGGCGTCATGGTGTCATGGAATCCTGTTCCAAACTTAACATCTGCCCTATTATCGGCTTTAGAAACTAAGAAAAGTGTTTTGTAGTTTTAATTCTATGTAGTGAAAAGTAACAGCAATCATATAATTTAATATTAAAATAATTAATTATGCTAAGTACCTATAAATATTTCACGGGAAACAGGGTGTTAGTAATTTCGTTTTTTTTTTAGTAATATTTATGGTGTACTTAGTAGAGAATAGGTATTCTATTCTATTATATTCTAGTAGTCCCCCTGGTTGCTTAAAGTATTACTGTTAGTACTACTGCTACGTATAGCCTGCATCATCCCACTGGTGGTCAAAGGCTCTCCCCATGACTTCCAGTTCTTTCGATCCAGGGCTAAAGTACACCACTGGTCATTAATAAAGTATTAAATAAACAAATAAATAATAGTTACCTAATTCATTCAAAGCTTTAGGCTACGGGCAAAAAAACATCAAGTTCTAGTCCATATCATTCACGTCCATATTCTACAAATTCCAAATTCAATTTTCATCTCCATTTCTAAATCCTTTCGTAAGAATTCTACCCATTCATCAAACGTTCTATCTAATCATTCATTCACTCCATCAATAGTGACGTGCACCCAATCAAACATCGATACATTCATTCATAAAGGTATGTTTACAAACATTTAGTGCGGTGCATTAGCGACTCGGCTAAACACGCGAGCGGCGAGCGGGAAATTAGTCGAAACCAGTTGAAAGCGGTTAAGATTATGATAATGAGCACTCGACTCCCGCCGCCCGTTGGGATGCTACCCGTGTTCGCTATGGTTCGTTAGTTTAGTCGATTTTAAATGCTGTATCGATTTTGTTTCGAAATATCGAATAGTGATGGTGCAAGATGAAAAGCTGCGTGAAAAACGAGTTTCTTTGAAAATGATGTCATGAAAGAATGCCAAATGGATTCGGACGTTTTATTGACCGAATTATTTAAGAATTCGTAGCGGATTAAAAAAAATATCAAATAGCTGAAAGATATTGTTTAGATGGTCTATAAATATCACAGTTGTCTAGCTGCACTAAAGTGTTGATTTTCATTTCAATCCAATGTAAAAACGAACGACAAATAACTGCCGACAGAGTAGGCTATAAGTTTTCTATTTTGTACGACATTCACAATTCTTATAATTTTTTGTATGACGCATCACGTCTTTGGAGACGTTCCCACCACAGCTGAACTATACGACCACATGGAAATATCACTAATAGCTGATGATTTATACAGGACTTTGCCCTTTATCTAGTAGCATTAAAGATCAGATTAGCGTAAGTAACAACAATAAGGCGGTGTTAACTGTGTCGAAGTCTTAACATTCATGTCTCGGGGCAGTCGCCTATGCCTAATAACCATCAATGATCGGGCCGATTGTGAAAAATATCATTAAAAAACCATCAGCGCTTGATGATTTGAATGTTCCACAGATGATTCGTGCGGCCGGCCATCAACCACAATCGATTCTTTATTTTTTTTCTTAGTATTTTTATTAAATTATTGAGCTACGTCGTGAGGAGCGCTCGTTTATGGTTCGCGGTTTTTAACGTTTGATTTTGCGCTACCGAAAATTATGTCCAACATTAATGAGAAATAGACTTTTATGTTTCAATCACAAAAAAAATATATCGAGGCTTGCAGTGATCGTGGGATTGCAGTTAGAAGAAGTTGATGAGTCTATGGTAATGACCGAGCTAGAGGATCGATAGGTCACGCCTACTTATAGATGCAGGGGGAGGGGCACAAATCGAATTAGTGAGTCCGATGCATCGATTAGCCTCGAACATATCGGCAAAAAACACGATTAGCCCCGAAAATCATTGACAGCCGAAAAAAGGTAACAACCGTCGGTTAATGGCGGTTTTTGTTCGAAATTCGAAGATTTGAATTCGTAATTTCAACCGCAAGGCGTTCGAATCATTTGTCAGTGACAATTTTTTGGTTGCAATCGATTTTTAAATACAGGTTACAGTTTTTATTCGGGATGCATTCGTGCCACAAGATTCCACGTTTTTGGCGACTTGAAGCTTTCGGTTTTTGCACGATAATAAGATAATTGGAGTAAAAAAGTTTCTAAAAATAAACTTCGGACACTTAGAGCTCATTTGCTTAAAAGAAAAGGAGGCATCAGCGTTCCGTTTATTTTTATGGTGTCTACGTCCTTGCTGGCATCACTATTCGACCCAGAACTGACGTAGGCATGGGAAAGCACGCGATTTTTTGCTCTAAACGGGACACGGGACAAATTCTTCGGGGCATCAAGGCTGTGGGAACCGATTGCATTCCGCGTGCGACTCGTAGGGAAATGCTCTTTTTACGATCCAAACCGATACGATCGGCCGATGAATCGAGTCGATTAATTACGGCGTCGAAATTCGAATGTTTGCGGTGACGTTCCTCGGCCAACACTAATTAACGTTCGGGACGCGCCGTTCGAAGTTTAATTTTTAAATTTAAACTTATTTTGGAAACGGCGTTTCGCCACTGTGAATAGTTTTTGCATGAAAAATTTATTATTTTTACTAATGAATTACCAAGCATTTTTGAAAAACGATTGAAACAAAAAATAAATCAAAAATAAAGACAGCAATGCATATAATTATAATGATGAAGAATTTTGATGAATTAAACTAATGATCGTTCGTGCCAAAACTCAACGATGCATTAACAACTGTATTCCTAACGCGTAGATCAACGAATTCTGACTGTCAATGCAACTTTTTGTAACCTAAAGTCTCATCAGACAATACAGTCTAGACTATAGGTACTTTTTAGAAGAACTCGCTGTCCTCAAGAACCTTATTTTTTGCCACTCACGCCGCTAAACGATATAAAAACGATTGAATCGAAGCTCGCTCGACCTTATTCAATTATAGTGACAATAAAATGATGCGCCGCCAGGATTTTATTGATGTTAATTGTTAGTTTTATTAACAACCTCCTTTGAGTACCTGGCCGTCGCGCGTCGTGATAAGTTTAAAAAAGATAAATTATGAAAAAGGTTGCAGTTGCCGCGAAAAATGACAGTTGACAAGCGAATCTGACATGACTGGATCTGTGGTCGGCCCCTTCGTTCGGTCTTTCGTTCAATCAAGATGGGTGGCTAATCTTCCATTTATTACTATTGGTTTTGATAGCGATTATACGAGTTTTATGGCTGCAAATGACGTCTTTGCGATTGAATAGTGATGTGATAGAAACTTTAATTGAAAATTTAATTGACTGTGCACTTGATTACTTGTGGTATTATATTTGATTAGTGATGTAGAAAACGAGACTAGTTTTATTGTAAACTTAATCTGAATACCGCATCTCAGTTATTATTAAAGCTGCAGAAGAAAATGCTGTTGTTGTACGAAAACATGCCCTATTTTGAGTGAATAAAGTTAATTTTTTTGTTATAACGTGTTTTTGCAAAAAGGTATGAACTTTACTTCCCAACACTACCCTACAAGTAACAAAAAGGATTAAAAGAAATGCAGTTTTATGATCGTATTAATTACTGTTTTAATTAGAAATCTATTTACTTTCGCTATTTTACGATTACTTTAATGTAACTTTACGGAAACATTGGCAGGTTTGCTTATGCAAGTGACTACCATAAATTGGCATGTTTTATTATACTTAAATAGCCTTTTTTTACCGTTTTTTTATGCAATTACTTTCAATATATTGTGGTGTTCAATAATACGTTGGTAGTTTAACATTTTGTAGGAATTTTCAGATATTTTTCAAATTTAAAGTTCTTAAATATTAATAAAAGTTTTCCTAGTGTGAGTAGTTGTATCATAAAAAGGAGTTGTTAATGAATGATGATTAACTTCAAGTAGCTGTATAATGTATGAGGTCAGCAGGCTGACAATTTCGTCCTTCACTTCTGGACGCAACTTGTAATTTCTCCAAGTCCACAGAAATCCATATTAATGAAGCCCAAAGTCCCACAACATATACCTAGTGACATATTACGCAAACACGCGAACACAGCTTTAAAATGCATATTTATATGCAAAATAGTAGAGAAACCTCATAAAATTAACTATGAAATTAAAACAAAACGTCCTTGCAAGCTTCTAATCGATAAGTGCAATTCGAGGCACGGAGTATGCAAATTTTGTATGTAAATATGCTTTTTAATCAAAGTTAAGGCTTAGTATACTAACAATACTATCGGAAGGCAGCATTCAAATGTGTTCAGTATCAGTGGGACGAATCGGTAGCCGTTCCTTGAACGCGAATGAATATTTATTTCGCATAGCAGTTTATATGATACTATTGTTCGTAATTTGTCGTTTAATGTCGTATCGGAATCTGGAATAGGGATTCGAAATTGAACTTGGAATTGTTTTTATTGGGCTGGATTTAAACCGAGTGCTGGCTGGTTTTAATTTTGAAGTAGCTATGGTTTGAAAAAATAATAGGGTTGAACTTTGAATATGAAAGTTCCGATCACGTTTGAATTTGGAATTTAATTTGACTTCAAATAGTTTTCTTGTAGTGGTTAATAAATCCTTTTTTTTAAGCTGTCTTTTGTTAAAAAGACTGATTGATATAAGTTTATTTAGAACAGTATCAGCGGAAGTTTTCCTATCTTCAATTTACCTATGTTATGACTTTATGAGTAAGTAAGTCTACTTACAAACACAACTAATTACTAATCACAGAATACCCCACCCAGTATTTAGCATTCTTCAAGAAGCCATCTTGACCCTCCATCGCCGCCATTTTACATGATAATTTATACGTGTCTCCCATTCAGGATCGATGTTATTATTCAATATTACACACATTAGACGATAATGCGACGTGTAATAATTGAATGGCGTTTGACATAGCCAATGCCGTGTCACAGATCAGAACTCATTATCTATGATATTCACTTGAAGATTTATAGGATATTTCTGTTTGAATTTCGCATTAGAATTTGTTGGTTTGAAAAAGGAATGCAGGGAAATAGTGGCAAGTTTTGAGTTAACCCATAAAAGGTGACACACGATGACACGTGTTTTTTTAACCTTTTTAATTCATTTAGGTTTTTTTTCTAAAAATATACAGTTTGCTCAACTTAATAAACTATTCATAAGAGCATTAAATCTTCAAAGTTCATAGCTAAAGAGCACGTTTAAATAACCCATAATTACTAGCCATTACAGACTATTAATCTTTCAATATATTATACTATTTATAGCAATACCTACGTAATGATTTGGACTCATCAACGCGTTTCCTTTGTGGCGTAACATCCTGCGACCTTACCATTGACGATATAGATCTAAATATCGCAATAGATCGGATCAGAAAAATACTTAGAACTATTGTATTGTTTTGTTTTAATTGTTTATTTGATGCGGTTTTAGGGGTGTGTAATATTTTTTGTTTTTTTTTTTTGTTTCTTAGATTTGCTAGGAATGTCTCCTATAGAGGAAATAGTTTTTACGCTATTAAAAATAACAGATTATTGCTGGAAACCTAATTATTTTAAATTTGTGCAATCCTAGAATAGTTTTTTTAAAGACATTCTTCTTTCCTTTACAGTAGCTAACTAAGTAATTCAGCATTCACGACAATCCTTTCAAAATCACCCTCTATCTACAAGGTACACTAACCTCAACGTGTACACAGAAATTGCTAATACACCAATCATAATTACCATACGAGACAATACAATAATCACGTCTCGATGGTCGGCCCGACCTGTGGGTTCTGCAGGTTAATTGTCCCTCTAATTTTCAACCATTAATTGATTTTGTTGCTACATTGTCTAATAACTATCGGTATTCAATTGTTTCGAATAGTCGGGTTGGGGTATGAAGACCCCGTGTCGCATTTGTAGGGTTGGGTAATTATGTTAGTAATTTCAAGAGGTGTTGTTTTGTTCGTAGTTGTGTGTGTTTTGATTGGTAGTACTTAAAGTAATTAGTGCTTGTTTTTCTAGAAACGACGGTTTTTTTTTAAAGCGTGTGATACTATGATTTCTTTTTTTCGCTGTTTGGGGAATGTTCTTAGTGTCTGTAATCTCACCTGTTGCCAGAACTGCGCGAGTAGATATATTCTCTCTTTCTTGAAGAGCCAGTCCATCGAGTGCATAGCTTGCACCTCCGCCTCTGGTGCGGCGGGCAGGCTTGCCGCGCCCGTGGGGTGCATCCGTCCAAGTCTCACGCACGGCTCATACTGACCTCGTCAACATCGCGCGAGACATTTGAACATCATTCGAACACCACCACACATTCTATTTTCAAAAATTATAGTACTCCACCATCGATTCTTGACTCAACGAAATCGATTGTTCTTTCCTTCGCCTCGCGTGTCAAATGTTTTTTCTTCTTCTACTTTCTTATTGTTGCGCTGTTCAGCCTGAAACAGAAAAAGGCGATTGAAAGGGGAAGGTTTTACATCGATTCTATTGTCTGTAGACAATCGGCCACTCGGTTTTCGTGTCGAAACTAATTTGGTTGCGAAGTTTGATCAAAGCGATAGCTTACGAAAAAGTAAATTGACAGGTTCGTGGATCGAAAAGAACAATCGGGACGTAGACGATTGTGGAATACAAAGGAAAAGTATGAAAAATGGGAGTGCGTTTGCCAATGACGTAGCTCGCTTATATTGGTCAAAGGACAAAGATTACTTCTGTGCCGGTCTAGTTTTGACGATAATTATAGCCTGTATTAACTGTTTGCTAATCTACTTGAGTTGTAATTTTCAGATCAGGAAAATAGGTTAAAGTGTGTAGGCGAATGTCTAGCAAGTTGTCGCCACCATTGTGAAACTTAGACTAAGCTAAACATATTACTTCTACGACCACAGTGCTGAATGACCTACCTTATTGATGTGGCCAATAAATCTGAAGACCAATTTCCGTAGGTACTTAATGAGATGAGCCACAGTCAATGTAAAAAACTTGTCAAAAATGTAGGGAAATTAGAGATATTTTTGACAGATTGAGACAGTGATCATTCTTTAAATCAAGAAAAAATGAAATCAGCAAAAACTATTTGTAAATTTGATAGTGCGTGAAAATGGAACACGACATTCGGATAATGAACAGTAACGATCCTGGAAACGCATTCCATATTCAAATAAAGAAAGTCGTTATTTTAGCGGGAAACGTACACGAAGTCCTTTGTTTCTTTATTTAGTTCATGTTATAGTAAATACTAAATAGTATAATAAAACATGTAAAAACTTATCGCCACCCAAACAAAGAGCCGTAAACTGCTACCTGTGAATTTGTGAGGCCGGCCCAAGGCATAGTCTGTGGCGACACGTAGCTGTTCTTTCTTCTGGTTACTGAGAATTTCTTTATGAGGACATATTGAATTTTGATTATTGGTTTGAGAATAATAGTCAAAATATGTTTTAAAAACTTGTGGAATAAGAGATACCTTCAGGAAGAAGGCTTTTCTGTTTTTTTTGTGGTTGTTTTTTGTTTCATTCATAAAAATAATAATTTATTAAAATAGGCTATTTGACTGGTTTCTGATAAACATCTCAGATTATTTAATGGTGTCTAACGAGCCCACAAAAACCTATTACTTCAAATTGCATAATGTATTTCTTTTAGAAAATAGTAAATAAAAATGTACTGTTTAAATAAGCCGTCAAAACGCTATCTTTAACAATATGGCGTCGTAACGTATTGTGACGTCACGACGCCATATTGTTACACGTAAACAAACGTTGAAACGGTCGAGATACTAGACAAAAGTCATCTGTTCTGTCAACGATAGACAGTAATTGACTATACCATGACGTCATCATAAGTTCAGCCAATCCAGACCGTTTTCGATTACGTGGCGCCAGATTTAAAAAGATGAAGATTTTCGGGATTTTTTTAATAAATAATACATTGTTTTGTAGTAAAATTAATGCAAATCGATTTTAAAAGCGATAATCTATACGAGTGTCAATAATTATGACCTTATTTTTTACATTGTCAAATAGCCTATTATAGTAGTTCAGTCAAATAAATTGTGAATACGTATTTGAACTTTTTCTTCCCGCCTTTTTTTAGTCTTTTCCCGCCACCAACTCCCAAATTGCACGGCAACCCGTAAGTTGGCCGGTGGGGTTGGTACGTTGAATTACTACCGTGTCAATCAATAAACATGATAAGTGCGGGACTTTCGTGCTACCCGATATGCAAACAGGATTACACGCCCGCACGAACTCTACACGCGTTGAATCGATTAGGCGATTGTACGAATCGATTGCTGATGTTAATTAGTTGAAACTAAATGCGACAGCACTATAGGCTGTGTGATTAGATGTCTGTGCCTCTGTTATGGAAAGCAGAGACCATGATGTCACTGATGTCAGTTGATTATGGAGTTAATTTGCTGGGTGATGTCAATTCGCAGAGCTATGGAGTATGGGGCTTTGAAAGCAAGGTGAAGAATTCTAGGTCAAGTCTAGAAACTTTTACAAAACGCAGCATTTTAGCTAGTTTAAACTGCAGGAATCTAAATAAGAAAACTATATTACTTAATAAACTGATTTCCCTAATTTAAAGTGAGTCACCGAGTCTGACAAAATATATAGCTGTAACCATCCACTTTGCAGCAGTTCGTATTAGTTAATATTCATTAGCGAGGGAGGTCAGATGTTACAGATAAGCTGCAGTCGTTATTAGTAACGCTTTACCCCACGTATTGTTAAATTTGTGTTACATATTACACAAAACAAATTAATATAAACTGGCTTACGAGTTACGACAACAAAACTGTAGAAGAATAAATAGCCTTTACATTTTTTTTCTAAAAATAAGTTTGACAGCTACCGTAATTGACATGATTTTGACAGTCAAATGTCACTTTAAACGACACTGACACTTTTACACTAAATGTTAATAGATGGAATATGTTATTTTTAATTGGCAGTAAAAAAATGTTAGTCGAGACAATCATTTTTCCTAGAAACTATCATAAAAATGGTAGCAACCTTCGAATTCTACTGCCATCTTAATAAAAAAAGAAATTGGCCCTTTGAATTAATTAACGGAGCCAACAAAAAAAATTGAAACCTCAATTTAAAAAATCGAACGTCAACATTGGTGTTTCCATTTGACAACTGAACTTTTTTTTCCCTCGAACCTAAAGGCAAAGGTACCTATAAGGATTACTTTGTAAGAATTTTTGATTATTCAATAGAATATCGGTAACTTGGTTGAGTTTGTCATCGATAGTAATCTTTGGTCGCGTGCTGGTCGCCCGTTCGCTGCGTCCCCCACTACAATGGCTTCTAACAACTTTATTTTTCGACAAAATCTTAAAATATGTCTACGTTGGAATATAATATAAATTAACTGTGAATTAGAATTGTAAATTTGTCGTGTCGCTAAGTGGTTTGTGTCGTGTACTTGACTTGTTGGTTCAAAATTGGCGGGCAATTGAAAACTGTTGAAGGAATCGTTGACTAGTGCTGTGCTATTAGTTTTGTAATAAATTGGGACTAAACGAAAAGGGGTCTCCTCTAGAAATTATTACAGGAAATTGACTTTTCATACACTTGAAAATGATGTCAAATTAATTGTTAGTAAGTATCTACCAACTTGTCCATTGTGTCACCCCTTGTAAAATGTCTACATAAAAAAAAACAATTTTTTTAAATTTTTTCATTATCTGTAATTTTCATGGTGTAGGTTAAATTACATAATATAGAGTATTCTATCTAACTTTTTTAATAAACAATTAAGAGTTTTTTTTTAAAGATTTTTTTTTAGATCAAGGCATTTTATAAATTTTACTATAGCCAGGAAACACGGAAAGTGTACTGTCTCAATGATAAACCACTAACATAAAAGATGTTAATATCTATTAAAAAAAATATTGCTCTATAATACTTTCTTCCTTCATACCAAACCTTAGGAGCATCATTAGAATGATTTAGTAAACCATTAAAAACTATTTTACGACTATCCAAAGACTACTCAACAAAAACGAACGATACACGGCCGCAAACATTTTTATCACTGTTGTAAATAAAAAATACCCTCAAATTCTAAAATACATCGAAGAAATCTAATACCATACATACAAATCATTCCCTTACATACCTTAACGTTCTCTATTTTCAGTGAATAAGGTGTATTTTCGTGTGTTTTTTAGTTTTTGGGATGTAAATTAAGTTTTGGCGCGCGAACAGTCGATAGTGAACCTGGCTTTAGTAAAATCTATCGTGCATCGAAATCGTTGGGTTCGTGACGGAAAAGTTCGCTAGTAGCATTCAATCGATGCCTTTTAGTTCGGCGTTTTTTCACTAACTTTCTAACCTAATTATTTATTCACATGCAACTGTTTAGAAGAAAAACAAATGAGGGTTAAGTTCTAGAAGCTTTGTTTTATCCTATTATTTGCAGTGATAATAGAAGATTGTGTTTAAAAATCTTGCATTTGACTATCAATAACACCTACCATAGACCAAAGAGATCAATCAAACTGAAAACTTTTTCAAAAGTTGAACGCAATCGAAATGAGAATTTAATAAAACGGTTGTCATTCCATAAAAAAGCTAGACCAAACAATCAAATCCAGCAAAATGACTTCGAATTTCAAAAAGAATCAATTCCCAGTGCTCTCTGAACGTTCCATTTCTAAATACCTTCCCCTTCCGTTTCCTTTTGTTCATATCGACACCGAACTTTGTACCAGATATTAGTCATGTTCGGCCATTTTAGTTTTTTATTTTCTTTTTTTTAAATCTGTTGCGGTCTTCGCTTGCGCTCTTTGAACTACGCTCGACGTTCTGAAATTCGATTATTTCATTTCTGTTCTTTGATTGATGCGTTTTTGTTTTCTCTTTTTCGAGCGGAGCGGTTTTTGAACGTGTGTTAAGTGCCCTTTTGTCGTATTGGTTTAAAACGAGTGTTCTTTTATTGAATGGAGTTACGTTTTTTAGGATTTTCTGTTCGATTCGGTGCAGTGAGCTGTGTGTGATAGTTTTTAGTGAAGTGAACTTGCTGTGAACATCGTGTACCTACTACCTAGGTACGTATTTTCAGTGAATAAGGTGTATTTTCGTGTGTTTTTTAGTTTTTGGGATGTAAATTAAGTTTTGGCGCGCGAACAGTCGATAGTGAACCTGGCTTTAGTAAAATCTATCGTGCATCGAAATCGTTGGGTTCGTGACGGAAAAGTTCGCTAGTAGCATTCAATCGATGCCTTTTAGTTCGGCGTTTTTTCACTAACTTTCTAACCTAATTATTTATTCACATGCAACTGTTTAGAAGAAAAACAAATGAGGGTTAAGTTCTAGAAGCTTTGTTTTATCCTATTATTTGCAGTGATAATAGAAGATTGTGTTTAAAAATCTTGCATTTGACTATCAATAACACCTACCATAGACCAAAGAGATCAATCAAACTGAAAACTTTTTCAAAAGTTGAACGCAATCGAAATGAGAATTTAATAAAACGGTTGTCATTCCATAAAAAAGCTAGACCAAACAATCAAATCCAGCAAAATGACTTCGAATTTCAAAAAGAATCAATTCCCAGTGCTCTCTGAACGTTCCATTTCTAAATACCTTCCCCTTCCGTTTCCTTTTGTTCATATCGACACCGAACTTTGTACCAGATATTAGTCATGTTCGGCCATTTTAGTTTTTTATTTTCTTTTTTTTAAATCTGTTGCGGTCTTCGCTTGCGCTCTTTGAACTACGCTCGACGTTCTGAAATTCGATTATTTCATTTCTGTTCTTTGATTGATGCGTTTTTGTTTTCTCTTTTTCGAGCGGAGCGGTTTTTGAACGTGTGTTAAGTGCCCTTTTGTCGTATTGGTTTAAAACGAGTGTTCTTTTATTGAATGGAGTTACGTTTTTTAGGATTTTCTGTTCGATTCGGTGCAGTGAGCTGTGTGTGATAGTTTTTAGTGAAGTGAACTTGCTGTGAACATCGTGTACATACTACCTAGGTACGTATCTGTTTTGTAATTACTGTAGTATCAAAGTCTCATGTTAAACACACTTAATGACATCTTCGTGTTTATAGCTACTCAAACCTTTCTTAACCTCATAATGCTAATCAATACGCTCATTAAAAATATTAATTTACTTCTACTATAAACAGACATAAAACGGCGCCCTAACACTGAAACGTGGACATCATCGACTAAAAAAATATATTTTAAACCAATTACTTGACCGTACGACAAATAACGGTTATCACTCCAATAAACATTAATTCTACGAAATGATCAATTTCAATTTCACTTGCGATAAGGTACATCACTTTTTAACGTCCCACTATCACGATAGTGACGCGCCATTCGATTATTAAATGGTCGATTATCGATACAGTTGTATCGAGTCGCGTGTGTGTTTATCACTGGCAGGTGCGGCAGTGAATTTCTTTTTTTTTTTTGACCGCCATTATGTTATTGTCATAGTTTTCTTTATTAAAATTGTATAATAGTATAAATATTGTGTGTCACTTCGGAAAGGTCTTGTGATCGTAACATGTCGAACGTTTTGATGTTACGGTTACTTGTTATAAGGTCAAAAGGAGTTGTTTGTAATGTCAAGGTGTGTTCTAACAATATAAATGGCTTCTTTATTTGCTTCAATTATGTAAAGCTGGATTTTTAACGACCATAAACAATAGCAGAAATTCTAGCAGTACAAACCATATTGCATGGGCAAGGATCGTCACTCACTGGACGCTTGAGGGAAGGACATCGCCGTCGAGGTAGACTGCGGCGATGGTGGTGTCACGTTCTAGTCATGTCTGTGAGGTCAACATGGTCAGAGATCGCAAAAAAAGAGAGTCAAGGAAAAGAAAAGGGAAGGCCTTTACAAAAAAAAAAACAGTGGCACTCCGGGAGTGCCGACAAAAGTGAAAACAAAACACAAACAGAATACTTTGCCATCACTCACTGACTATCGGATATTATTAGACATTAAAACCGTGCATGTCGAGGACAGCCGAACACATCCGAAGCGGGTATTTTTTTAATCGTCTTAAAAACAAAACACGCGCGGTGTCGCTTACGGTACGGACGCGAGTTCAATGGTGTTTTCTCCATCTCATAAAAAATGCCCAACGAGTCTAAAGAAGTTTTCACTTCAAAAAAACCATAGAGTGGAAAATCTTTGAAAAAGGTTTTATCCGGCAAGGCTTAAACATTTCCAGATGATAATTTTAATAAGTTAGCTACTTACCTACTCTTTTAAAACTAATTTTATTTTAATAACCTCAGATTCAAAAATCAAGGTCGTACAGGAGAGTTACAGACAAAACGGACGACATGCACTAATAGGTGTAATCTATCGGAATTAATAATTAGCAACAATTACTGGGGCTTGTTGAATGGACGAGAAAAAATAGCAATGTCATTCATGAATGAGTCAAGTACAAAAAATGTATCGTTACGTGAACAAGTGGCTGGGTAGAAAATATTTAAAAATTATAGATATATTTGGGCACTTTTTATTTCGAATTTTAGTTAATTTTTTGAAAAAAAAAAAAAAGGTTTTTGAATTTGACTTATAGAGGTATGAGGAACAGGGTGTAAAGTTCACTCAAATTCTCTAAAAAAGGGAGGATCCCCCGATCAGATGGGTGTTGTGTCTGGCGGGCAACTGCCCGATAATTCATATCGGGCCGTTGTATCTATGCTAGTTGCGCGGTAAACTCTGCTTGTGAGATGCAGGATTTTGTGTGACGTCAGTATGACGCGTTGTTCGCATGTGGCGTTGTAGATACCGCTGCAGACTCTTGTTGCTTGTTGGCTTGTTTGAACAAGCAGTCTCCACAACAAGCACGAAATCCGAAGTTTCGATCGCAGTTACGGGTCTCTTCCGTATCACTTACGGATATAGATTAGTTTGAGGCCCGAACTAAGAATGGATGACAACACAATTTGAAAGTAGTCCCCTAAGCCCGATGTGTTTTGCCTCCTATCTGACCTCCACAACCCAGTTACTTGGTAACACGATATCCCTTGGTAAGACTGGTGTTGTAATTCAACATCCTTAATAACATTATAAATTCGATAGTAACTGCCTGTCTGTCTGTATGTTACCTTTTGACGCCCAAACCACTGAACGGATTTCGATGAAATTTGGCAGAGAGATAGATTGCATCCCGGGGAAGGACATAGGATAGTTTTTACCGACATACCTCACAGGCGGAGCCGCAGGCAAAACAATAATTTTGAAGAGAAAAAAAAGCACCTGGCCTCACTTTTTAAATATTTTTTTTGTCCTTTCACGTTACCTAGCACACTGTATCAATTAGAGTTTTTTTTTTTTTTAATCTTGTATAATGTCACTTGTCTCCCCGACTGCACCCATAGGCTTCTCACGCGACTCGCGACCGACTATCGCGTTACTTATGCAGTCGCTCAAACGTTCATTATGATCGATTGCACGTTAGCTAAGCGATGGAAACTATGAACTACAGAATTAGAGCTTGAGAAGTCGATACAGTATTGGACGAGCTTTTTATTCACGTACCCTTTTATTCATAAAAAAATATTACTTTATTTTTAGGGAGGGGCCCGTGGCTAAATAATAACAGCCGCACAGGTCGATCGATCAGGTTAAGCTACGCTTGCCGCGATTGGTCTGTGGATGGGTGACCATCTTTACATACCGTGACTCCTCCGTACTTCTTGGTCCCGGCTGTCATTCGTGGATCTTTGACAGTCGTTACGGGGAGTCAGAAGCCTGAAAGTCTGACAACCAGTCTCACCAAGGGGTATTGTATTACCCAGTAACTGGGTTGTGGAGGTCAGATAGGTAGTCGCTCCATGTAAAATACTGGTATTCAGCTGCATCCGGTTAGACTGGAAGCCGATCCCAACATAGTTGGGAAAAGGCTAGGCAAATGATGACCCTTTTATTCATAAACGTTACTAAAAGTTAAGTAGTGGTTAGCGAATGTTTAACCATACATTTTTGACGTTTAAAAGTCACTTAGCTTTAATCATCGTTTTTTAGGGTTCCGTACCCAAAGGGTAAAAACGGAACTCTACTACTAGGTCTTCGCTGTCTGTCCGTCGGTCTGTCTGTCACCAGGCTGTATCTCAAGAACCGCGATAGCTAGACAGTTGAAATTTTCACAAATTATGTATTTCTGTTGCCGCTATAACAACAAATACTAAAAATAAAATAAATATTTAAGGGGGGGCTCCCATACAACAAACGTGTTTTTATCGGCGTTTTTGCCTTGTGGTACGGAACCCTTCGTGTGCGAGTCCGACTCGCACTTGGCCAGTTTAATATAAACCCCTAATTGTAATTTCAAGGCTCTCATTTTCGTTAGAGCTGCAATTGAAAACATAAAAATTACTGAAAGGTTTTTCATTACTGAAATGTTCCCCTCCATAAGCTTTTTAAGCATAAGCATGAGGCATAATCAGCCTATAACGTTCCCACTGCTGGGACACAGGCCTCTCTGTAAGAGGGAGTGGGCCGTAATCCACCACGCGGGCCCAGCTCGGATCACATCCACTGTGACAACACTATCAACAAATTTTTAAAATGTTTTTCCACTATGGCAGCTATATGTATTATTCTACTTGGGCAACACTTAGAAATAAGTTATGGTATTTGTTATTTCTGGGTGGGGCAAATGTCGTTTTAAATGGTGAAATGTAGTGCAAAGCCAGTCGTTGTTGGATTGTGAAAAGGTACAGTTGTGCGATTAAAAAGTATTAGCAGAAAACGGTCTATTTCATTTTACTTTTTTATTTTTTTCGGTCTATTTATTTTTTTTTTTTCGGGTCGGGTCGGGGGACATGTCTTCGAATTTCTGGTTCTAGGCCCCAAGCTTTATGCAGGCTGAAATATTTTATATAAGGGGACTACATGACCTAAAGCGCGGTCTCTGTCGGACTGCATAGAAGAGAAAGAGAAGCGTGATGACACAACCCTGGTAATTTATTGTAAAATATGAAGCAATTATCGATTTACAAGAAATCTATTCTTTGGACTAAAAAAATAAAACAGTAGTGCTTTAATATGTTGCTTGTAGAATAATCTGACAAAAAATCATAATGATTGTATGTATTAAATTAGTATGGTTTTTATTGTAAAACAAAAGATTTTAGAGGTATTTTCATGATTATTTTCTATCGTATCAAATTAGTTGTATTACGTTTTCAACACACTATCTACCTAGCATATATCCTGAAGAATATCATATATTTTATTGATTTTGTTTATTGTAGTTGATCATATACTTTTATTGCCTTTTATACCTGTAATCCCCTTTGTAATTTGGTAAAAATAAGATACTAACTTTAATTTTTTTTCTATGCCACTTAACTTTTACATTTGTAACAACACTACCAATTTAGAGTGACAATGTTGCCCCACAAAATAAATTACACTTCCCTAAATTAACAAAAAAGTGAAATAATTATGATACTAAATAATATACTTGGGCACAGTTATTGGTTAATTTAAAATTCATTTGGGATTTAACGCGGTGTGAGTTGACATAATAGTGTGCTTAAAAACTCAATCGAAGGGGAGATGACTATAAAAAATTAGTTTATGACTAAAACAAAATATGTTCATGTGTTAATGAACTTTCAATGAAATGAGGATGAGAAAAAATGGAGAAGGGGGTCTTTAGTAATACTTAGTATGATTTAGCGTGTGATCGACGAAGAATTAAAAATAGATGATCTAAGTATTGTAGAACTACAGTTTGCTGTTAAAACTGAAATGATAAAGGATGAGCTTTTTGTAAGTTATCAGGTACAATACCAATCGTATTGTACCTGATAACTTACAAAAAGCTCATCTATTTCATCATCAATACTTAGATCATCTATTTTTAATTCTTCGTCGATCAAACGTTTCTTTTAAAGAAAAAACCTATTATAACACGAGGTAGATAACTTTAGATTTGCCAGAGATGACACATAAACACTACCACTATGTGGAAGGTTTTGGGGTAGATTCTATCCATGCCCAGCAGAGCTAAAATAAGAGGTTTAACCGAAATCCCATTGAAACTATCTAATACATGAGTATTGAAAACAAAAAATACTGTGAAGATTAAAAGTTAATAATGCAGGTCCAACACGCAAAATATTTGTAAGTGTCACAAATATTCTAAATTTTTCCATGAGATTCTATGATACAAGTCTTAAGTCTAGTCATGGTAGACCAGATCGATTTCCTCCCAATAAATGGGCACAACATTACACACAATTGACTGGGATAATAGTATGTTCAATTATCTATACACGCATCTCACATAACTTCACGCTATCTCTTACATATGATGAGATGAGGAGGCAAAAAATTACATCCGAATGTGTAATATTGTACTACTGTTTTTTGTTAGCCTGTTCTGTAGGGTGACTGTGTACTCTGTAGCACCGGTCTTACCGAGTCGTATCGTGTTACCCAGTAACTGGGTTGTGGAGGTCGCTCCATGTATAATACTGGTATTCAGCTGCATCTGGTAAGACTGGAAGACGACCCCAACATAGTTGGGAAAAGGCTTGGCAGAACTCTGTAGCATGAGTGTTCCCGAGTTCCTTGTAGACAGGGATATACTAACTAATATTGTCTTAACCTATCTGGGTTGTCTTGTCTTAATAGAAGACAAATGGTCAAAAACTTGCTGTTTCTCTTCTTTTTAACCCAATGCCGTAGGTCTTCTTAGCGTTGAACAAAATGGTTTTACCCAATAGATATTATGATCATCCGATGCATGAAAATGAATTGTTTTATTAACTGGAAGGCCTTCGTTTAGTCTTGCATGACAGCCTTTTGATAAGTAGTACTTGATCGGCCCAATCAACTTTCCCTCAACAATATTAATGCTAAATATCGTTCTTATGCAAATTGTAATTTATTTCACAGTATTGGCTTAAGCACTAATTGGTTATTTGCATATTAACCTGTTAAAGGTCATAAGGGCTTTTATGTAAGCAAGTAAGTATAGGTCTTTCTAGAAAGTGGTCACATTACAATTTACTGGAAAACGAGCTGCAGAACAATTTCATAAATTAAATCGACTTGGCCCATCCCAGGACACAAACCTTTAACGGTTAATCTTAATGATTGTGAGTTCTTTTAAGACAAGTCTCCTTGCATAGCAGTAGAACTGTTTAAAGCTGAAGACACCATTCAATAAACTCCCAAAACGTATAAAGGAACTATCCTGTTGTATCCTATGGTGTGTTCACCCCATAGATTCGA
Organism: Oligia fasciuncula; assembly: GCA_963082905.1. Classification (NCBI taxonomy): domain Eukaryota; kingdom Metazoa; phylum Arthropoda; class Insecta; order Lepidoptera; family Noctuidae; genus Oligia; species Oligia fasciuncula. Next base: position 17,483,255 of record OY720406.1, on the reverse strand, counting down.
CGCACTATGTCATTACACCCTCGCGTGAGACGTGATATTTCGGGAGAGCTGTCGATTTCGTGTATTATGGTCTCCATCAATAAGATGGGACTGTCATAATGGGAGGAAGATATTGATGGTAGAAGTCTTTTAAACGATACTTAAATAGTAATTGATGCTAAAGAAAGAGAAGGTAATGTAATTTATATCTATAAAGGAATGGAAAGATACATAGAATTAATTTAGAATCATACGTCATATACCATGAGTCTTTCTTTCTAACATGCTGATTATGGGAATAGGTTTGACAAAACTGGGCAAGGAAGCGCCTGTATATATAATCCACTAGCAGCGCCCCGCGGTTTCACCCGTATAAGGGTAGATCTCGTTCGAAACTTAACACACGTGGCGCCATCTATTATCATATTAACGTTATTGTTGTTTTCCTCGGGAACAGCACTTTTTTTTCGGGATGAAAGGTATCCTATGTCCGTTTCTGTACACCTGACAACGTATATGCAAAATTACAGGATGATCGGTTCAGTGATTTCGGCGTGAAAGGTAGCAAACAAACAAACAAACATACTTTCGCATTTATAATATTAAGTTAGGATTGTATAACAAAGATCTGGAATTTTCCTACTGGCGATAAAAATGAACACAAGGTTACAATCAAAATGATTTAGAAAAGATACTGGCCACCAAAGATGTTCTAACACCAATCCTAATCAGTATGTGATAACACTCTAAATCATGAAGCTGTTTCTAATCACAAACTCAACCAATCAAATCCTACATCACATAATCTACGCAGATAGTCTTCATAACTCCAATGACATTAATATCGACAATGCTGGCTAGTCGCACGACAATGACAAACTGACTGCGTACCATGCATACATACACACAGTCATACAGACACACAAGATGATAGTACATGATGTAATGAAGAACAGGTGACTGAAGGGGATATATTTAGGCCTGATTTAGGGATGTACGCTTTAATGGATGAGGTTGTTGCTGAATCAATTTATGATTGGATGCTTTTGTCAGCTGAGTAGTTCAAAGAGATGCTTCTGCTGTCTGATTGGTTTTAAGATTTTCTTAGCTGCGTTTCATTGGTCAGATAACATTCGAGTTTTTGTTCAATTTAGAAGATTACATGAACTGAGCTTGCTATATTTTTTATAAACTATATATCCATCAGCCTATAATGGTCCCACTGCTGGGACATAGGCGTCCTCTCGGTGAGAGGGAGTAGGCTGTAATCCACCACGCGGGCCCAGTGCGGGTTGGCAGACGTCACATGTCTTCGATTTTTTGCCGGAAATGCCGGTTTCCTCACGATGTTCTCCTTCACCCTTTTGAAAGCAGTGGTGATGGAATAATTTACACAAAGTAAAGTACCTGTCTCGGTTCGAACCTACGATCTACAACTCGTAAGTCACGGCCGTTACCACTGGGCTACCACTGCTCGGAGTTATGTTATATATCCATCTGCTAGCACTCATGAACCTATACTATATTGACAAGTCTTCCTATCAAATCCTGGCCTCAGAGGAAACCCCTTACCATAATCCACTGAGTAGGTTTAACCAGATCAAATATAATTAGAAACAGACACACCAGTCAGATCTTTGTCATCATTATATTGTGTTTCTCGCTTTTCCTAGCCATCAATAACTTTTATGTCTATCATAATCATATTTAATATCTCAGCCTGACATTTTGTCATCTGGCAAAGGATCAAGTCTATTGAGTATTGGCAGGTCACTGAGAATTGCACAACTGTTCTTATGACTAACTTGTATCGTTAGATTAGAATGGCAAGTTATTTTAACCGTGGTTACATTGTAGTTGTCATAAGGCGTGTTAAAATAATTAGGTTATTTTTGACGGTGATTTATAGTAGTGTCTAAAGATATTGATTTATATCCTATGATTTTATCTGCCGTGGGAGGGTTACATGTAGTTTTAGCGAAGATTGAATTATTGATGACACTTACAACTGCGAAATGGGCAGTCAGTCGTGGATGTGTCGTAAAAAAGGATAGTCGATAAGCGTTAAAACATTAAGAGGATTTACAGCAGAGTTCGCTAATCTGATATCTTCAAAAACTGTTCACCAATCCGTCTGTACCGTCGAGAAGTGAAGAAGTAAACACGCCAGCACGTCAAGCTACCCGAAACTGTCAAATTTTCCCAATCAACTTTGAACCTAATACTGTACGTCTGTACATAAAAGATAAGTCCTTCAAACGGATTCAGTCGGTCTGTTCTCTAAAAATCACACCGTGTAAACCTACGTCAATTGAGATTGACGTGAGCTGTCATTACATCTTATGCTAGGGATTGACACTATTGACAGTTCACTTCACCAAAGTTTTCACGGTGAGATTTTTACTGAATACATCGGCAGAACTTCAAAAGCGACTAAAAAGCGGAAATTCCTCCGCAAAAACTCCCACATATCCTCAATTGATCCCGCACAAGCGGTTACAAAAATGTTGGTGTAAAAATTGTCGCCCAAACTTCATCACGGTCGTTTCAGAGTCCATCCAAAACCGATGTTACACCAATCCTTTATTTGTACAAAGCTCAACTAACCAATTTTATTACCATCGAAGCTTCGAACATATGGCGAAATCGGTGCCTCCGATGGCTGAAAAATAAAGAAAAATGGTTCTCTGTCCCTCTTTGGCGTATAGCGTTATCCCTCTCATCCTCCACATGTGTTTCCAGTCTGGGATCAATGGATATTGTCCTTTTTTTCAAATAGTTTTATTAACGGGTTGATACTAAGAAGTTATTGGTGTGATTATTATTTGTTTATCTTGAGTTTGTTTGATATTGTGAGAGTCGAGGACTTAAGACGAATCAGCCGGTCGATTCTGTAAAATTCTCACCGTGAAAACTTAGGTGAAGTGGGTTTGTTTTTGCTAGGAATTGACACTATTGACAGCTCACTTCACCTAAGTTTTCACGGTGAGAATTTTACAGAATAGCACCGCTGGTCTTTAGATTATTTTCAAGACTACTTATTACGTACGTTTATAACACAAAGAAAGAAAATAAAGAGAAAAGCTCAGAGGGTAGCTCGCAAAAATCTACCGGTCTATTCTGTAAAAACTCACCGTCACATCTTCGGTGAAGTGACCTGTCAATATTGAAAATCGCCAGCATTAGGTGAAATGACTGCTCACTTCACCTAAGTTTTCACGGTAAGAGTTTTTACAGAATAGACCTGCTAAAAGTCTGACCAATGTAGGCCGATCCTTATATTGGTTAACTGAAGGCCATCCACCAGGGCTCGTAAGGCTGATGAAATGATAAACCAACCAACAAGCATCATGATTTGTTCTAAAATAGGGTACGTAGACCTTGTTTTACCCCTGCATAATTTTCTACCACCTCTAGACTATAGTCTATGCCACAGACCATAGACTCTATAGTTTATGCCATAGACCATAATATACTCTATTGTCTATCTATGCCATAGGCCATAGACTCCATAATCTACACCATAGAGCATAGACTCTACAGTCTTTGCCATAGACCATATAGGCTCTACAGTCTATGCCATAGACTCTATAATCTATACCATAGCCGATAGAGCATACAGACTCTACAGTCTTTACCATACACCATATACTATAATCTATACCATAGACCATAGATCATAGACTCTACAGTCTGTGCCATAGACCATAGACTCTATAGTCTATGCCTTAGGGCATAGACTCTATAATCTATACCATAGACCATAGAGCGTAGACTCTACAGTCTATGCCATAGACCATAGACTCTACAGTCTAGAAAGAGTATGGCATAGAACCATTGATAGGTAGAAACCTATCCTTGCGTCCTCTTCCCACCTCATCCCATTGACAAAAACCGTTGATTCGTATCGTATCGTATGTTCCGAGACGGCCGATAGTCATTCACGGGACGGTTACGGTAATAATACACCATTAATTGATCCATACGCCCCGTGACTGCGTTCGTTAGTGATATGTTACACCGCGGGGTGTGAGGCACAGGCGGGGGCGGGAGCGGGCTGATTAGTAGCGGTTACACGTTCCGTTGCAATGCAAAAGCGACCTCTAGCGGATTTAAGCATGAGTTTAGGAAGTAGGAACGAAATTTTTAATTGTTTATTCATATTAAGCTTAAGAGTCGGGACTTTTGAACGTCAAAATTACATAGAAAAGTCCCCAAAATCCCCGCTTTTCACCACTTCGTGGTTTATAGCTGGGATCAAGAAGTGGCGTATAACATCGGCTGTTATTTGAGTGTTTATACTTTATAATATTTGTGTTCTGAAATGTCTCTTTAATGATATCACAAGAAAGAACCCACTTAGGTGCAAATAAGCGAAAGTTCCTTTTCAAAGGTTTTTAAAATAAAAAAAGTTGTATTTTTTCAATTTTCCGCAAAATAAATAAGTACCTAATATTACAAATAAAAATATCTAATAAACCAACCAATATTACCTACTTCTTAGAAAACCGCTGCCGCTCCTATCTTTTTACCTATCGATATATTTTTAAACCGCTTCCTCTCACACCATACGCCAAATTTACTTCCTCAAACAAAACACCCAATCGATAACCCACCTTACTTCTAAACAATAAAGCTCAAATTCCCCTATCGCAGCCGTGAGAAAATATGTCAATACATCACACGATAAGAAGGTGATGATTAGCGAAATGTGATACCAAAGAGTTTTTAATTCGTAAACATTTTAATTTTCTTAAGACTAGGTAGGTAGCTTGTAATTTTTAGGGTTCCGTACCCAAAGGGTAAAAACGGGACCTTATTACTAAGACTCCACTGTCCGTCTGTCACCAATCTGTATCTCATGAACCGTGAAAGCTAGACAGTTGATGATGTATTTCTGTTGCCGCTAAGTATAACAACAAATAGATACTAAAAACAGAATAAAATAAATATTTAAGGGGGGCTCCCATACAACAAACGTGTTTTTTTCGGCGTGTTTGCCTTGTGGTACGGAACCCTTTATGTGTGAGTCCGACTCGCACTTGGCTAGTTTTATTATATAGCTGTTATTGATACTTTGTTGTTAATATGAGAATTCCAATAATTGAGAACTTGCAATAACAATTTGTTGTTTGTTTACTTGGCTGCTTTTATGCGTTTTATTTGACGTATAATCAAATGATAGGAAAAAAATATTGTTTTATTAAAACACTATCAGCGCCCCGCGGTTTCACCCGAATAAGTTTCGATTCCGTGGGAATATTGGGATAAAAGCCTATAGGTATGTTAATCCAGGGTGTCAGCTACCTCCATGAAAATTTTTATCAAAATTGATCTAGCCGTTTGAACGTGGAGAAGTAACAAATATATAAACACACACACACAAATTTCGCCTTTATAATATTAGTGTGATAAACCAATAACAGGCACTTTTGAATTGTCGGGTGGGTTTTAGTCAGAGTCTGACACTCCCTTCCGCTCCACCCAGAGCTCCCAGACATTTGATGACTTCCCATCCGCAAAAAAAAAATGCGGTCGGTCAGTCAGAAAGATGAAGCTAGTTGCCCATTCCAAAGCGCAGTAGGTACCTATGGAGAAGAACGGACAAGGAACTCCATGGACACTCTTTTATATCAAAATATTGTTTGTAATGTTTAATCCCCATGTAATAGGGGGCGAGCCTATTGCCATCATCTGGGCACAGATCCAGACTCCGAGCTACTAGTCCTGCTACTGAGAAATATCAGACAAAAAAACCCAATAACACTTTGTCCCGGGAGTCGAACCCAGGACCTCATGCGCAACAGTAGCGATTGCGACCACTAGACCAACGAGGGAGTACCTTCTTTAGTAATAAACCTTCATCTTTCTACCAACCAACCAGTTTTAATACTGAATAAAACATTTTTTTTTATTTTTTATTTATCTGATACACTATTGTCTGCATGCCTGGTTGTCAGACTTTCAGGCTTCTGACGGCCCGAAACAACTGTCAAAGATCCACGGATGACAGCCTGGACCAACGTCTTAACTTGCTTTTCGAGGCACGGAGGGGTCTTCTTATGTAAAGACTAGCTTCTGCCCGCGACTTCATCCGCGTGAAATTTCACCCTCTTCCCATTCAGCCTCATAGGGGTGGAATTTCGAAAAAACCCTTTCTTAGTGGATAACTACTCTTCACAAAGAACACACCCTCCAAATTTCATGGTTCTAAGACCAGCGGTTAAGGCTGTGCGTTGATATATCAGTCAGTCAGGACTTTGAATTTTATATATTTATTTTTTATTTATTTATTAAAATCTCCCTACCACTATCATTACAGGTAACCCAATGCGATAGTGTGGTCTTAAAATTAATTTAACTTACAATTTAAAACTATGAATAAGGAAAAATACTATTAGCATAAGTGTGCACCAAATTACCTAAATAAAATAAAACAAAATAAAATAAAAATAAAAACAACAACATATTATACAGCCTACTCTAATCTACATTATAACATAAAAGGAACAGCAGTATTTTTGCGAGTTCATACAAATGGCATGTAAATACATCGATCAAAAAGATGGTCAAGAAGTAAAGATGGTCAACCATCCACGGATCAACTGCGGCAAGAGTAGCTTAACCTGATCGTTCGACCGTTATTTTAGTTAGCCCCTAATACTAGATTGTAATCTAGTACAAAACTATTAAGTAGGTACCTATAGTTAAAACATCTTATTCTTCTCAACACCGTTCTTAAGACATTTTATTAACGAAATAACTTCATAACAATAGCCGATTAAATAAACCAATAAAAACGTCGATCTCTTCTTTCTTCCCACAGACATCCTGTGCTAGATCGGTAGATCTCTTGTATTTATCGATTCTGCGCAGGAGTAGAGTGGCGGCTCGGTTTACCATCCTGCAGATAAAGTTAAAGTAAACAATATTGGACGTTGGGTGATTACAGGGTGTTGAAAAAAAATTTATTAAGGATAAAGTTTTTTTTTTATAAATTGGTCTTTTTAGATAGATCTTAAATAAAAATAATTTTAACTCGATTTTTGCCTGAACTGCATGCATGCTAACGATTACAATTTATTTTTTTCTGATCTCCGCTCTGATCAGTTGCCGGGTCAACATTAAAACGAAATAATATTTTAACAACTATTTATAAATGTTTACTTAAATGCGTATTGGAATCCGTAATAAGCGTATCGCCGTATATACTAATAAACGTATTTGATTGCGCATTTACGTTCAGAACCTGCCTGAAACGTTCAAATATTTGTTTATTTAAACGATTACATATATCTTGGGGATCATTTTGATAGTTTTATTACTTGAAATTCCCGTTAAACGTGTGTGTTTTTAAGTAATTGATGGAGGATATTTCCGTGGCCATTTTGATGGCCGATCCGTTTTATTTTTGGAACCGACATTAGAAAATTTAATTCAAATTAACTGAGACGTTTTTATTTTAGTTGTGACTAGGTTCTGCCTGCGACTTCGTCCGCGTGTTTTGATAAAAAAACTTTTTTTTTATATCGGCTATAGCGTAGTTTTCTATAAGTGTTTTTATTTTTTAAATCGGATGAGTAGTTTCGGAGATTTTCTCCTACATCCAAACTTACATACTTTACCTCTTTGTAATATTAGTGTAGTTGTAGATATTGTTAGGAGTAGATAGTTTTTAGAGTACCTATCCTTTATATTTTGGCACGTATTGAAAGTTAAACAAGGAACTAATTATAAATGTGATTCATACATCATGTTTTGTTTCAGATTTTGACGTATAGATGACATTTCGCTATTTTAAGCAGCGCTACAATCAAAGAATCAAATTATACTGGTCATTACAACATTTTGTAGTTTCAGTGTTTGTAAATTATGAATAGCAGATCTAAAGTTGATTGAGTCTCTTAATTATACATAAGTAATATTAATTAATAGCCAAGCACTAATCTTTTCTTCGTATAATAAATGACTAGTTACTCCTCCTGTCTCATTACTTATAATCTATCCTCATTATTCATATTAATTTCTACTCTATTACTATCGCATTTAATATAACTATCATTATTATTATTGGCTGTAGGTACCATAATCCAAATGACATGACAAAACCTACCCTATTTTTTGTTTGTTATCTCAGGTTTTTTTTTGTTCTAATATTAAAGCAATTTATTTATTTAATTCGTATTTCAATAAAAAGTGTTATCTATCCTAAGTTTTGTTTCTTAGATCAGGTTATTTTAACTAAAATCAAAGCAAATAAATAGTTTTTTTTTTACTATAAAATGTAATAAGCTATTCTTTCTAGCCTGAATCAATACAGTTCCTCTATAAATACTTGTTAACAAAGTAACATATCAGTCACACCCTGTATAAGCAACACTAATAATGACGTCAGAAATCGAACAATATGGGAGCACCTCGGCAGAGAGTGTCCCACGCGGTATAGCAACAACCGCTATTTGCTATCTGTACGTACGATCAGCAAATAAGTAGTACTAGGAACTTATTTGATTGGCATTCGAAAATAAATGATTGATATACCCATTGCCTTTGTTTTTTTTAAGTACCTGAAATTATTGAGGTAAGTGATACAGTTACGGTATCCTGGATATAAAATGATTTAAATGGATATAACTGCTGTAGTAGGTACTTACCTAAATCTTGCATTTTTCACTATCAAGAAATGACTGTGTTTGAAAATATTTGGCTTTGCCGTCATCTGGTAACAACTAATCGGACAATCAAGAGAAACAATTGAGAATCGGTTTCCAAAACTTTTGTATACCTAGTTACAAGAGACAAGTCAAGTTAGCAAATGCGAAAATTATAAATTGGCGAGTTTATACTGGCCGTTTGCTGTCAATATCAATGGAATAATTCTAATCAAAGTTCCGTGATTGATTGATTGATCGACTGACAACTTACCGTACATAGACCGTACCTACCTATTACCTACTAAATATTATAAATATGGAAGTTTGAAAGGTGTAAGTACACCAGGTTCTATGGCACAATTTTTTTTTTAACTTAACCCTTTTATAGCTGGTCAAATAGAGATCAAAGTCGCAGTATAACTAGTACTTATTCTTAGTATGTTGGTATCTATGTCCCCTACATCAATAAATTTCTTCACAACATTCGTAACAGTGTTTAAGCGATTACAACACATGGTTGGAGTATCATCGTTATTTAGATCAAAGTTTATGCTACATTGTGTTACAAAGTATTCTGTATTAACAAGCTGTGTTATTGATATTTCCTTGCTTGGGTAATAATTTCAAAGGACAGACGATATTATGAGTATTAACTTTAATAAAATGGCAGACTTCTTTGACGTTTAATACCTAGCTTAAAAATAAATGTTGTGATTGTATATTGCTCTCATAATGACATACTTAAATTAAAATGGACGGATACAAAAAAGGCGGAGACAAATCTTAAGCAGATTAAAAATAAAAAATAAATTTAAAATTTAATTGATTTTGATTTCGAATTTAAATAAAAACTTAAAAAAAAGAGATGTCGATAAATTAAAAACGGAATGATATCGGTACAAAGTATTTGTAGGTAGCTTCCTTTGTCCTTGTTAACTAAGTTAGGCTAAGTTACATTACAGGTGAAAGCAACTAAGTTACATGAAATAATGTTTATTTAAGTAAGTAAATCTTCTAAGAAACTTTTAAAGTCAGATTCCTGGTCAATATTTTTAAACTAGATGGCACCGCGTGCTAATATTTTCACGTTTAAAATAACACAGTACATCATTATTTTAGCCTGTAAGCTTAATGGGTGTAGGTAGGTACTGCTGAACATAGGCCTCGGATAAATCAGTGATCTTAGTAACATTGTTATACCTACTTACTAAGTATGTTAAAAGAAGATGTTGGTAAAAAAAAGGGGGTGACTACCAAAATGACGACTAATAGAGTATGAAGAAAAGGACAATGACATGTTGCGTGGACTGCAAATAAATTGTGATGAGGGTAAGAGACTGATGATGCGGATGGTGGTTAAACTTAGAACAATTAAAGACACGTTAAAAACACAGATAATTAAATGCCTAATGCAAACTATGACGGGTTTTATGATAGTGCAGGGGGAAGTGTGATTTTTTCAGCCTTAATTAATATGGTAGGTAATGATATTAATTTGGTTCTCATTTTATTTTAACTTAGTACTGATTTTGCACTAATATCTATTTAGTGATGGCAAACGCCAACACTAAAAAAAACTGCCGGTCCCGCTTAAAATAATATATTATTTAATTAGGTAAATATATATAAATATTTTAAACGGGTTCGGCTGTTTTTCTTTTCTATTTCAAAAGTAACTCGTGCCTACAGCTTTTTTCAATATAAATTGAAGTTACAATTATAGCTTTCTTAATACTAAATAACCAGACTTAATTAAAAGCGTAAAATACTTATTCCTTGCATTTCCGTTCTGGGTTTAAGTGATCTGTTATCTCCATAAGTAGTTAAGTGCTTAGGTAGAAGTAGGTAGGTACTTATTAAGCTGTTACCCCTTACTTACAAATCTGTTAAGTTATCCCTATATTAAGTAGGAGTTTAGTATATTCCTACTTAGTAACCTATTTAGTACCTATGCTCTGCAAATTACAAAAAAAAAAAAACTATTTGTCTACCTAAAAAAAACTAAGAACGTACCTACCTAGTTATCTCACCGTCAATTTTACAAAATAAATTCCCATCTATTAATAGTATTATCGCAAAAATATAAAAAAATATATGTCGTCTCATTGATAACGACTTCTAATAATTATTTTTATATTTCAGTAGGTAATAACAGTTCGCATTTTATCACCAAATTAATGTGTTTAAATTAACACCTACTTAATTAACTAAAGCAATATAAAATTTAGTATCAAACTATCAATTCAAGTTTTTGCAATTAAAAATACAGAAACCAAAATTTTAATAAAACAATTGAAAATTAAACAATCGTAGGTACCTATTCATTAAAAAGTTGAACTAATCGTTAGTTAAAAATAACTTGCTTATATTAATTGAAATAGTAGTTTGTTCGCAATACATTGAAACCTAAGCAATAAAAATTATTTTCTCACAAGGGAAAAAAACAAGACATTTCACGACAACAATGGAAAAATCTCACATTATCACTTATTCGCGTTATTCGATTCACTGTTAATCGATACTGTTTAGAATCGATTAGGTTTTTGCTGGCATTCTAATTAGTATTAACTGTAATTGATATCGTTGGAAAAACACTTGTATGAGACTTTATTCAATATTCATTATTCGTTTATTATACGAAGGGCTATTTGAATATTGCGTTTTTTGCATTTTAACACCATGCATAATATTTCCTGATGTAATCGGACCGGAATAGTTAGCCTTATCTTTCAATTCAGGCCAATAATATAATTTCTTTATAAAATATTTTTTGTACTCAGTATTAAAAAGTGGTCACCTCAAGTCACAAAAATAATATAGTCCCAAAATGTTAATAATTATGATATCGCTATTATAATAATATAATAATTATAGGCCGGAAACAATTCTGTTTAACTCAACAGTAGGCAAAACTCCTGGGGTCAACGACCGCGGACGCCATCTGTGCCAGAATCATTTAACTTTACCTACCCACTTAGTTTTGTAGATTCTCTATTTTAATTATTTTTATTAATAATTAAACTACAATAGATATTTTTGTGAATTTCTGAAAATCATCTTTGTCATTGTTTCGAGTTGTAATTAAATGTCTTGTGGTTAAATATAAAATAAAAATACTTAAGTAGGTAACTTGTTACTTTTTCCCAGTTTTGATATTTTATTTATCAGTCCTTGGGTTCTATCGTAGGTACTTAGATATAATTATAGTTTTCCTATTCAAACGGAAAGCTTTTCCAAAATTCCTTACTTTTGCAAAAAAATACCTTTACTAAAATAGGTCAACGAAGCACATTTTTTTAAATTATCATCTTCATTCCAATACCAATAGTCGACTACAAACTCTAACCAACACTTAGGCACTTCTTAAACCGGCTTTTCCAAACCATTGCTCAACTTGACCACTCAATTAAAATCAACTTTACACAACTCAGGAGTACAATTTAAGTCCTAAAGCCTCTTCAATTTGAACCCACAAAATCTACGAAAGAAGATTGTAAGGTGAGAGCACCAACAATCGTCCAATCAATCACGGAATCATCCCAATCGTCGCTCGCCGGCAAGATACCGTCGCATCGCCACAGAAAATTAAACTTTCGATTGCAATTGATCATTTGATTTACCGATCGACTCCACTATGTGCTCTATTTCCAACTTTTTATTTTTTAATGAGAAATGCATTCTTCGACGATGTGTTGAGCAATTTTTATTATTCGTTTTAACTAATTTATTGTTCAGAGTTTTAGTTTTAATTTAATGTGTGGCTGCATGATCATTAAAGTTTTGCCAGGTCTAGGTAAAATTGTTTTTTTTCCGCTAGTTGAACTTGACTGGCTACTTTATTTAATGTTTTGTTCGTTTTGTCGTAAATTATTGTGGTGTTCAGTTGGCCTAAATCTTATTCGAACTTAGAAACAATGTTGTAACAGTGAGACAACTTTGCCAGTCTTATAAGATTTTTATCATATTGACACTTGGGATTTTTCTGAATTACATTTCAAGTCACCACAAAAAAATCACACTTCCCCCTAATTAGAACAAGGATAAACACTTAATTTACTAAAAACTTACGTGTATTTTCAGAAGAAACTTGTAAAATCACAATTATTTTCAATGTACGTCCACATAACACTTCTAAGTCAAAATACTTCACAAGAACTGTTTTCAAAATTGTGGTCCAGTATCACACGCACTAGTAACAATATTGTTACTAAATTATAAAAGCGAAACACAGTCAGCTACGCCCAAAAATAATCTTAAGTCCGAGCGAAAACAAAACAAAAACATGACACAGTGTACACAAAACTCAAGTTCACAAACAGCCGGTACGGAAGAAAAAAATAATTAAATTAATTAGAAATCAGTGCGAGATTATCGACAGTTTACAATCACAATCGATTATCGGACAAACGGTTTCGATCCGATTAGTTATTATTACGTAAGGTGATCCTGATCGCGGAGCGCGGCGTGGCGGCGGGCGCGCGTCGTTGGCGCGACACACGACTGCAGTGCGATCCTTCGGACGAAGCCCCACCAACTCTACGCGCATCTGAGGCTCACTCCTTGGCGCGGCCCCGCCCAGTGGGACGCCACTCGGTAGCTAAGATGACCGTCTCCCTCTTTATCACTCGCGCTCTGTTCCACGCTTCTCGTCCCTTTCCCCCGCGGCGACAGTGGGGCGCGCCAATAGGATCGGTTCGGCGGATCGAGTCGAGACGATGAATCGAGATGTGTACTTAGGTATCACTGCACAAGTCCTTTTGTTGTAGTCGATAATAGGATGCGCTTTTTTGCGGCGCGATCGACTGCTCGCTTCTTGGACCGCTCGGCGGCTGTTTGTGTTGCCATTCATTTGTTTACATTTACTCTACTGCTTCCACTTGTGACCACAACAAACACGCCTACCTGATTTTTTCTGTCTGTTAAAAATGTATTGATCAAAGCTCCACGCCTTGGGTGCTACTCAAGTGCTACTACATTATCATACATGCTCTCTACAGTACATCAATATTTTTCTGCACTTTTTAGGTAATCTCTGGCGATTAAAAAAACATGGCCCTTGATTTTTATTGCACTATTGACAATATTGGCGGTTGAATAGAATAAGAAAGGGGGATCCGGTATCGGGCATCACCTTGAAATAATCGAAAGTGCATGAATACAACTGTAAGGGCAAGACGCGTAGGGTGATCGTCTCATCGTCGGCAGGGGTGGGTGAACTCCGTAGGGCGCCGATGTAGGTCAGTTTTTGTTTCGCGCCACCCGAAATTCGGTTACTAGGTTCATTCGTGTTTCGTTTCGGTATTAATCTTTAACGGGGCCAATAATTGGTGCTTTTACCTCACTTTTTGGCGATAACAGAAAAAGGTGATATTGTCAAATATTATAAATAAAGAAAAACTGCATAGGTAATTAAGGTAATTGATAACATTATTACCTAATGTATACCTTTTTCTATTTTGCATCTAACTTTACCAACCAACATTAAACATTTTTTTAAGATTATTAATTTTCATAATTTACAACTTGACACAAAAAAAGGAATTTTGAGGAAGAAAATCTATTTTGGTATATTTATAGAGGTAGATAAAGTTATACAATAAAATAAAAGCCATTCTTCAATTTAAAAAATCACTAAATCAGTTTTTAAAACAAAAACATTCTTACCTACACAGTTCCGTGCGAAGAAAATAGAAATAAGTGAGTTGCGTTCCCCTCGCCGCTAGATGGCGTTGAGCGGCGCTTTTCCTCATTTTCCTTACATTTTCCGAAGGTTCCGGCCAAGGGGATGGATGACACGTTTAGTAGACGTTGTATGGCTCTTAAGATGGATGAATTTGCTTAATTTTGCAAGTTAGACGTGAGTTTTCGGGTAAAAAAATATATTTAAAGTCGTGTTTTATTTTGTTGGACACGTTTTGAAAAACCTGTTTTCGGTGTTTTTTTTTAATTTTGTGTGTTTCGAAAGGATTGGTGTTGTGATTGAAACTGCTTTACAGCCGTCAAATAAACGCTTCATTTTTTTTTCTGATACGTGAATTTAAGGTTGGTAGCGTTTACTAAACATTATTTTTTTTTGTATGGAGAACATTTTTCCGAATAGAGAATTAGATCTTGTACCTATGGTTAAATAATTAATTATTACATTTTTACGATTTGTGTAGCGGTGCCAAATAAATGTTTAGGTATTACTTTGGACAGGCCCGACGGGCCGCTTGATAGAAACTGGTTGGGCCGCCTATAGCATCAGGGGGTTGGCGATGTATTTCCTACGTCATGAGGCAAATTTGAAAATGCTATATCCATAAGGCGCTGGTTCAGATCCGGCTCGAAGGACCACTGGGTTTGCAAGGTGTCGATGTTTTTTAGGTGAAACAAATGTTTATGTTGAACACTATTTATAAACTTGCTTTCAAACTGTTCTTAATGCTACAATGTTAATCAGATGTTGATGAAATGTTTGAATATACCCGGCTAACGCGGTAGACAAAAGTGCAATGAATCTAAATAAATTATATTCTATGAAGTAATAAAATTAGGGAACATCTCGTGTACCTACCTGTTTTTTCGCCATACCATCAAGTTTTATTGTTTCAAACTATGTACAGACGCCAGAACATCAAGCTACTACAATCTGTCAAATTTCTTTAATAGATTTTTTACTTTATTGCTAAAGCACAAGGTTTAAAGTTGATTGGGAAAATTTGACAGTTTTGGGTAGCTTGATGTGCTGGCGTCTGTACCTATTACTTGTTTTAATTCATTAATTGTGTTGTATCTAATGAGGTGTAATGTAGGTACAACCAATTGTAAAGTAACAATGTACTCATTGTTGAAAATACCTACCTATAAAATTCCAAGTCCTGACTGACTGATATATCAACGCACAGCCTAAACCGCTGGTCCTAGAGACATGAAATTTGGAGGGTGTGTTCTTTGTGAAAAGTAGGTCCACTTCACTAAGAAAGGGTTTTTCGAAATTCCACCCCTAAGAAGGTGAAAGGGGGGAGGGTGAAATTTCACGCGGACGAAGTCGCGGGCAGAATAATAATGAAATAGTGTATAATTCTGATTCGGGTTATTAAAGACTAACTCGCCTGCGGGAAGGTTGCAAATCATCACAAGGGAACGTACTACTTATCGGTATTAAAGTAGTACTAACCCAGGTTATCGTCTGCCTTTGTGTCAGTTTCATCAGTTTAACCAGAGTAACTTTCGCATTTAGTGTGTGGTTGTGTGGCTTTTGAAAAGAGTAACCGTGGAGTTTCTTGCCGGCTCTTCTTTATAGGAAACGACCAATTGGAACTGTGCATCTAGTTTCTGACGTTTCGTAAGTGCCCATATAGGTATATGTGAATTAAAATATTTTTATTTTGGTGGAAAATGTCATGAGGAAAGTTTTGAGTACTAATGTGGATAATGTGGATATAAGAGTAGGGGAAGACCAAAGAAACGATGGATGGACTGTTTGGAAGGTGATATGGGTAGAAAGGGAGTGACTACCGAGATGACGACTAATAGAGAAGAATGGAAGAAAAAGACGTTGCGCCAACCTCACATAAATTACGATAAGGGCAGGAAAATGATTATGAGTAGCTATAGATAAGTGGTGCATGTTTGCCTACTGCACCCTAATTGCGCAAAACACTATAAATCACAATCGGAATCATTTTGAAGGATATTGCTGATCCATTGCTTCACATTTTCGAAAAATTTGTCTGCTCAACAACGTAAATAACATAATGAATGTTGTTGAGCTGTCAAAAAAATCTGTAAAAGCCATTGTTACCTACTGTTGGTGTGTTACGCATTTACCTCGATGGTATGGATATTGGGGCCTACTTCACATAATAGCTATGGTGGCGGTTTCCTCATTTAGGTAGATAAAGAAAGTTCGAAAATCGTTTCAAAAATTATCTTACTTACATAAACAAATCTTTCCATCTCAATCTATCCAAAATTACATCGAAAACAAAAGAAGAAATTAAGATTCATGAAAATTGTGACAAAATAATTGCGCCTGAGTCGATCGTGCGAACGCAATTATTATAGCGCGACGCTCACGAAAGCAATGTGGCGACATCCGACTAGCGCGAATAGAGCGGGTAGCGGAAAATATTGTTAAAAACGGGGTTTCGGAAAACTTCAATGGAATACAAGAATAATTGGAAGAAGAAATAAAGTAGGTATAATAACAGCCGCAAAGGTCGATCGATCAGGTTAAGCTACGCTCGCAGCGGTTGGTCTGTGGATGGGTGACCATCTTTACATACCGAGACCCCTCCATGCCTGTCATTCGTGGATCTTTGACCTCGATCGTTATGGGTAGTCAGTAACCCGTACCTAAGTCTGACAACCAGTCTTACCAAGAGGTATCGTATTACCCAGTAACTGAGTTGCGGAGGTCAGATTGGCAGTCGCTCCATGTAAAATACTGGTATTCAGCCGCATCCGGTTAGACTGGAAGCCGACCCCAATATATTTGGGAAAAGGCTAGGCTGTTGTTAAGTAACTTTTAAGACCTTTGTATCCTGCTTATGCGTATGAATTTTCATTAAAATCGGTTCATTCATTTCGAAAAACAAGTGCTGAAAAGTTTATAAGAAATGCCGTACGGCGTAAACGCTCTTAACTACCGCTAACGCTTGCTCCCATGGCTTACACCACTCCATATAATTGCGGGTCGGTTAGCAAATTGTATTATTTGAACATCATTGTTATTGTCATTGGGCAAGTCTAGATTAATGGAGTTTTCTTAATTTCGTTCTGAACCGTAATTGTAACTTACTTTTGGTAATAACTGGATCTTCGCTTTGGTAACTTTTAGATCTGCCTCAGTGTAGCTAGGTTTTTTTTTTAAACGTTGCCCCACACTAGGAATTTATCCTGTATTGTAGATGCATTTACAAACATTTAAACTCACATACAAAAACAGCCAGACCCGGAACAACTACTTGTAGGTTATACAAATATTTGTTCCGTACAGGAATCGAACCCGCGACACGCAGCTCAGCAGTCAATCGCTTATATATATTGCTGACTTTTGGTTGATATTTAGCCCATTGCAGTCCACTGTTGGAGACAAGGTTTTCTTAAAAGAATGTTAAGTTTTGACTCCCATTAAGACCTGTCTAGGTCGGGCAGTTTTATGACGTATTCCTTATTGGGCACCCACTTAAATGGCACCTGAGTGAATGTGCCGCTGTTTTGTTAGGTGCATTCACTCAGGTGCCATTTAAGCGGGTGCCCAATGTGGAATACATCAGTTTTATTGGGTGTTATATTTAGAAACTCAAGCTTAGCAACTCGCCCCTTACTTGACTGAATGCCCCTGACTTAAACAGAACATTAATGGCGAAATGTGGGTGTTCTATACATACCTACCTACCTCATGCCTACCTCTTCAAGAATACAGGCGTGATGTTATGCTATTATGTGTCCACTCTTAAACCCCTTCTTGTTTTAAATTAAGCTTAAATTGGAGGGTAATTTTATAGTTCCATTTAAATTTCTAGATATATCTACTGTCTTCCGTAGTTCAAAAATCTGTTAGTGAGTGTGTGTTGTGTTATCTGTTAGTGTCTGTCTGTGTGTGTGTGTGTGAGTTAGTCTATTATTATTTAAACATTCTGCTATAAATGCATTTATCCTCTTTCCATTCCTCCTTATTACTAGGACTTATTTACCAACATAACCAGCATCTCCCAACACACCTGGATCTACCTGACTTGCACAAACATTTCTTAAACAAACGCATTGCTTATACAATCAAACCTTTGAATATCGGAGTTAAGACGGGGCTACAATGGCTGAATGTAAACAGTGGCTAAGGGGTGTCTCTCCGATATTAAAAACATCTGTTCCGATCCCTCCGATGCCCTCCGACGAGGAAGGGTTGAAGCGAATTGTTGTGGACGTTCTTTTGGTTTTAAAAATATTGAGGAATTTAATTGAGGAGAGTATTGGGTAGGTCGCGGTAGGCCCTGGCGGAGATGGCGAGATGACCTGGACTCCTTTCATAAAGATTGATCCTTGGCAGCTCTGGACAGAGAGAGGTGGAAAGAGAGGACATTACAATACAATAAAAAAATAAAAAAAGGTATTGGGCAACAAGACAGCTTCCTTAGCTGTAAAATGTAGATTGTTACAATTTATAATTTATCTTGCGTGAAAAGGTAGCCAATCTGCAAGGTTGGTAATGGGACTAACTGCCCAGGCCCACACACGCTTTGTTAGTTTGGTAAAAGTTATCAATTGATACCTACTTAGGTAGCTTAGTACTTAGTATGCTGCCAGCCTTTTGGGTAATATTGACAGCGATGCGGACGAATTTTTCGATGCACAATGAGCTCCTGCCTTTTTCTTTTCCTTTTTTTATTATAATATATACTTGTATATAATATGTATATTTTAGTGTAAATTGTAAAATAGGTTAAAATAAATTCTTCATGTCTTAGGTAGTACGTTCATTATCATGTATCCAATCAAGTTTATGCAAAACTGCTTAGCCTTAAATCGCTAATAAATACGTACTAAGTTTCTCTGGTAAAACTTTTTAAACTTACCCCAACCATATCCTCCTTAATCGTACTCCGGAAATCGGAAAGTGAACGCTAAAAAGCAGGAAAAAACGGTAACGGAAAAAATCCCTTCTTATGCAAATAACTCCTCAGAATTTACGTTTGATTTTAGCGGCCCGTCGCGTCCGAGTGTTGCGTTATTAATTATTAATTTCCAAGTGATTTATTAGCATTTTTTTTTGTTCGAAACGATTTATGAAAAATTCGGAATTCCGAATGGCACCTATTTTTTTTTACGCGCCTTTCAAAGGGTTACGAATGTTTCTCGAATTTTTCGTTCAATAGAATTAATTAGCGCGAAAGAAAATCGAGGTTTTTTGAAGTGTAAATTGTCCTTTTGTTTTTATATTTCTGTAATCAGAATTCCGGATTGGGTTCGTTTGGAGTTGATAGAAGGATTTCTGAATTTTTACTTTGTGTTATTATAAGGCTTAATATTATTTAAATATTTTTAGATGTAGGTATTTTATTCGTGGAATAAAATTGACGTCTGACAGTTCCAGTACTTATTATGGAAAATCTGTAAAAAATTCAAAATTTATTCCCAGGATAAGACTTATTCTAGGTATAAAAGTTTGGTGACATGCGCTCGAACCATTTTTCCTAGTAAACATTACAAGCTAATTAATTTAACAATTTCTTTTTTGTCTCTCTCTCTCAACTTTTTCAAGTGTAGTATTATATATAAATATGAGGGGCCCGTGGCTAAATAATAACAGCCGCACAGGTCGATCGATCAGGTTAAGCTACGCTTGCCGCGGTTGGTCTGTGGATGGGTGACCATCTTTACATACCGTGACCCCTCCGTGCCTCGGAAAGCACGTAAAGCTTTGACAGTCGTTACGGGTAGTCAAAAGCTCGAAAGTCTGACAACCAGTTACCAGGGGGTATCGTATTACCCAGTAACTGGGTTCTGGAGGTCAGATAGGCAGTCGCTCCATGTAAAATACTGGTATTCAGCTGCATCCGGTTAGACTGGAAGCCGACCCTAATATAGTTGGGAAAAGGCTAGGCAGATGATGATGACTTGTTATAAATATAGCCCTGATCTTCTATTAACCTAGTCCTCATATGACCTGACCAAGATTATGTCTGGACTGAAAGAGACAGTGAGACCTCTGAGTTTGTTTCGTTCTTTCTTCTCAGAGCAGTCAGTTGGGAAACACCGAACTCATTTAGTCTTAAAAACATCATTTAATTTTGACGAGTAAATGTTGTTTTTTTTTGACAAATTTACAGAATTAAATATCGACTTCGTATCACGCGATTGGATGTTTTGTTTCATTCACTAGAGGTATTATCGATCCTTCCTAATAACCAGTACAGAAGTTCCGTCTTATTTTTTCTGCATCCTAATTGCGTAACACACTATTACTATCAATTTGAATCATTTTGAAGTATATTGCTAATCTATTGCTCCATATGTTCGAAAAATATGTTTGCTCAACAACGTAAATAACGCAATGGATGTCGTTCAACTGTCAAAATTAAACCCATTGCTACTGATATAGTGTGTTACGCAATTACCCTGCTGATTCGTATATCATCTAGAATCGACTCGCTCGGTAGTTTTAAACAAACTTTTTCCTCCATATTGAACAAAGCACCACTAGACAATACAAAGATCATTCAATCTGCTCAAACCAGCTCGGTTCGTAACCAGTTCTGATACATCGTCACCCTTGTTCTCCAGACAATGTCGGCCACGTGTTGGGTGACAATAGTCACCCACTACTGGCTGCGCATAGGTGGACCGTGTGGGATGGGGGATGAGAGACCAGCGGACAAAGGCTTTACATCCTTCGAAGGTTGTTTTGTTTTTGAAGTGAAAACTTCGTAAGGCGCGTTGGGAATTTTTTGATATGGGAAAAAAACCATTGAACTCGTGACACTGTTACCGTAACCGACACCGCGCGTGTTTTGTTTATACGACAATTAAAAAAATACACACGTAATTGTTCAAGTTTTCAATTCTGTCTGCACTCCCGGAGTGCCACTGTTTTTTTGTCTTACTTTTGCGTGAAGGCCTGCCTTATTTCTTTCACTTCTGATCAAGCTGTTCCATTTTTGGTAAGCTAAAGGCATTATTGGTCAAAAAGTGTGCGTTACTATATAGGTAATACTCGTAGATTTTCAGCTTACCATAATCATTGAATTCCAATTTAGTCAGTTATGATCGAAAGTTTTTGTACATAAAGGAAAGTTGATGGGATGAAACCAAAATTTTTGGGTGCAGTGACGAATTCTTTTAGTCGAATTATATCGTATTACATAGGATACGCGCGGAGTGTACCTTTTACCTTTCTTAGGTTCTAAATTAACCAAAAGATGTAAACAACTAATCGGGTTTCTCCTTCTGTTGATATTCCCAGTTTATATCCCATAGTTGGAAAGACGCCATGGATTAGATTAACGTCATTGGTGAGCTACCTTCGTCCATTTATTCGGGGAAGTGAAGGTGCTATGGATATCAATGTGCGATCGCCAAAGCCAGAGAGAAATGTGTACATTGGTTCTTGAGTTACTGCTCTGTGGCTTCTGCATTTAAGTAGCTGATGATGGAAGTATTCCTTGTTGAGGAGATGCGAACTTCATAGACCACCGATTATCGTTTTGATACCATCAGTCATTGGCGCCGATTCCCTTATTCACAAACTAAACTAAATTTAAGTTCAGTATTTCTTTTTCTTTCTATTTCATTAAGAAAAGGACAGAAGATAAATGTTAGTTTAGTCCTGTCTAATTAGACAGCGCCTAACGTAAATTGACGTATGTTTAGTAGCCATGTTTTTAATCACGTCTAAACTTGCTATGGAGTATCTTAATTTGACAGGACTAAACTAATATTTATCTTCTTTCCTTTTCTTAATGAAATAGAAAGAAAAAGATGCACTAAACTTAAATTTAGTTTAGTTTGTGAACAAGGGAATCGGCGCCATTAACATGCTTTTACAAAAAAAAACCTTTCTCAATGAGCTCCAATTCTCCATGTCGTCTAGAAGACATGGGATTGTCAAGAAATATGCCTCTTTTGGTCATCATCGTCTGCCTAGCCTTTACTTAACTATATCGGGGTCAGCTTCCAGTCTAACCAGATGCTGCTGAATCCCAGTATTTTACATGGAGCGACTGACTATCTGACCTCCACAACCCAGTTTTGCTCCTCTTTTGTTCATAATCCATCTTACAATATTGTGATCGTTAATTGTTTCAACCGTTGTGTCCTACGATATATAAATTCGAAAGGAACTCTAGTCTGTCTGTCTGTCTGTATGTTACCTTTTCACGCCTAAACCACTAAACGGATTTCGATAAAATTTGGCAGAGAGATAGATTGCATCCCAGGGAAGGACATAGGATAGTTTTTATCGACATACATAGCGGGTGAAGCCGCGGGCGAGAGCTAGTTACAAATACGTATGTATTTCATTGTCAGTCATTGTGACGTAGCGAGATTACCTTAAAAACGCTTCAGGTTATTTCTCAGGCCGCAGCCTAACATCAAAGCAGCTACCGTCTTCTGTTATAAGAATTCTGTTCTTACATTAATATTTATGAGTCGTGAAGTCTTTATTACTGACGTCTATCGTCGTATGCTAATACACGTTGCTAGATCAGAATTATTGTGCTTCTGTATCGATCTACATAATCATTTCTAGCCAAATATTTTTGAACAGTCGAGGCCTAGTGGTAACGGCCGCGACTTACGAGCGACAGCACGTAGCTTTGAGGCCACGGGCCTCTCGTTTATTTGAATTAAATTTAATCTATATTAATCCATTCTGAAAAGTAAATCAGTTAGATGAATGGGAACAGTGATTTGAAAGAGCAAACATACTAGTACAATGACGGCCAGAACACTTTGGGCAGTAACGCCATAGGTGAATCTTGCAGATTGGTTAAGCTTTCCACCACATCAAGTATCACATAGCTCGTGCTGGCACGAGATACTAATACATTCCAGTAAAGGAGGTCTTCTCTTCAAGCACGCAATTCGCAGTTTCGGCCGTAGATACGGGCGATTCATACCCTGTATCACCTAAGAACATAATATTAGTTTGGGGCCCGAGTGCCCGAACTAAGAATGAGTACAAGATATATAAAAATATACAGGGTTATTGGTAAAACATTAACAACCTCTTAAGAGGTCATTGTACTCATCATTATGAACAATTTTTACAATGGGACCAAACCTGAAATCGCGAAAAAAAAATTAGCTGTTTCCTACATTTTGACGAGTTACACGAACATAAATGTAGGGAAAAGCTGATATTTTTTTCACGATTTCAGGTTTGTTCCCATAGTAAAAGTTGTATACTAGTATGGTTTTTATTGTAAAAAGAAAGTTTATAGAGATATTTTCATATTTTTTTTCTATCGTATCAAATTAGTTGTATTATGTTTTCAACACAATATCTACCTAGCATATATCCTGAAGGATATCATTATATTTTTCTGGTTTGTTTACTGTAGTCGATCATATACTTTTATTGCTTCTAAAACTTGCGTTTTTAACCCCCGACGCAAAAACGACGGAGTGTTATAAGTTTGACGTGTCTGTGTGTGTGTGTGTGTGTGTGTCTGTCTGTGGCATCGTAGCTCCCGAACGGATGAACCGATTTTGATTTAGTTTTTTTTGTTTGAAAGGTGTATTAGTCGGGAGTGTTCTTAGCTATGTTAGATGAAAATCGGTCCAAGATGGCCGCCGCTACAAAATGGCGGATAACATATTTTTTCACAATTACCTCAATATGGGTATCAAATGAAAGGGCTTCAATACTAAAAGAGAAAAAATTAATTTGAAAAAATCTTATGGAAGTCGGGGGACCTCAGAATAGAAGGTGTTCCACAGAACGGTCCCCCGACTTCCATAAGATTTTTTCAATAATAAAAAATAATAATCCATGTCTCTGAATCTTTGATAGCTACCATGTTTGTCACAGAGTAGTGCCAGATGTAGAGGCTACATGTAATATTTTGTGTACTGTGGCCGGACCATTGTGTGCTGTGGTCAGACCACACAGGTGGTCAAATGTTAGTGTTTACTTATATCTGATGGGCGTTACTTGTGATGTGATGATTACTGGAATTAAGTGGTTTCCTAACAGGTGTTAGGATTTGAGTTTTTTGTTTGGAAATGACGATGGAGTTTTAATACATGGCTCGTCTATGTACCGTCTTCTGTCGTCGTCTGTGTCTATGTATACAGTGCTTGTCACTGACTTTATGGGACAGTTGTTTTTTTTTTTGTTTTATAAACGGAATTGATGATAATTGCTTTTATTTCTGTAAGTAGGTTTGTACAAACGCTTTTACACGTGAATGATATTTTAGAAACTAGATGAGGTCGGAGTTTCCTATCTGACTACTCTGAGAAGAAAGGTTACAGTCGCTTTTAGGATCCAATCATAATCTTAGTCAGATCATGTGAAGTTCTGCCTTTATTTTCTATTTTCCACACTAAAAACAAATGAAAATTTACAAAGGGGGTTGAAGATTTTTATATGGAGCTTACTTTTGTTTTTTTTTTTTCAAAATGGTAGCCACGTATGATACCTGTATGAAAAAAAAAACAAAATAGACAACGGCAGCGGACAGGTTTGCCAGGTACCTTCAAAGCCCTTTTTTGGGGTACTAAATGATTATTAAAACAGAATTTTATGTTATTCTTGCTACCGTATAATTATGACAGTAGAAATATTGGAATCAAGCTATCTTTTTTTTTTACTAGCCTGTGCTGTCCCACTCCTGGGCAAAGGCCTCCCTCCACTCCTTCCATCTTTCACGAGCCCGCGCGTCCTCCCTCCAGTCTTGGTGGAACCTATCCAGCTCGGCCCGCCATCTCCTACGTGGTCTGCCGCGACCCTGACTCACTGTCTCAGGACACCAATTCTGCGCTATTTGGGCCCACAGTTTGTCCGGCATGCGGCAGACATGTCCTGCCCAGTCCCATTTAAGTTGAGCAGCCTTTTGAGCCACGTCAGCTATCTTTGTTTTGGAGCACGCCTAGTATACTGCGCTCCATTGCTCGTTGGCAGACCTTGAGTTTGGATTTCTGGATGTTAGTCAAGGACCAAGTTTTATTACTAAAAATATATAAGAAATATCTATTTGTCTTCTCTGTACCAACAATACCCTGTTACCTATTATCGAAATGCACATCTCGGTTTCGTAAGGGTTGAATATTCCTGTGCCGCACTTACAATCATAACCCTACGCATGACTTACACCTTATATAAAACGGCGTAAAGACCATATTTGTTTGTCGTGAGTGTATGTTTCAGTTGGTGGTTCGATATTTACTGTCAGACAAAGTACTTACCGAAATTGTACTCTTTCACAATAGCCCGATATCTTTGGAGTATGTATGTATGTATTGAGTATTCTTACGACATCTGTTTTTATGTGTTTTTAGCTTCAGATAAGCGTCTTCATGTCATTGTCGTCTTATAAATGTTGACTATATATGGGGGACTAGCTTCTGCCCGCGACTTCGTCCGCGTGAAATGTCTTGTACCCCCACCCGCGTATTCGCTTAGCGTTCATTCTGACTTTTTTTCTTTTTGCTCGGCTCCTAAGGGTCATAGCGTGATATTAAATAGCCTATAGCCTTCCTCAAGAATTGGGCTATCAAATACAAAAAGATTTTTTCAAATCTCACCGGTGGTTCCAGAGATTATCGCGTTCAAACAAACAAACTCTTCAGCTTTATTATTAGCAGGTATAGATTAGTAGATATCGTCGACCGTAGGTTCAATTGAGGTAAGGGACAAAATACCCAAAATAAGTTGAGTATACAGTTTTGTTCAGAATTTTGCGCTCTTTCGAATGGTGTTTATGAAAAAATTCTAGCTTAAAAAAAATGTCCCTTACCCTACTGATTTTTGGATTCAAATTTCGAATCAGCCCCATAATAACAATGTATCTGAAAAACTATGCAATATAGCAACTTGAAATGGTGTAATTACCGCCGCCAATCGACTTCACATAAGGTAAGGGTCTTCCCAATCAACGAATTATTCTTCATAAATTTTTTCAACAAGACCTTTACACTATTTTTTCATTATGTGGATCCAACGTAGAGATCAATTTAATGTAAGGGACAGGACTACAAGATACTTGGTCAGTAACGGACATTACTAACAAAATACGTTGGTGTAAGGGACGTATATTTTCTTAAATAGCTAACTTATTTAAATAAATGTTACACAGGTAGATAGAGCACTAAAATACAAGATTATGTGTGAAATCAGATCCGAAAAAAGTTAATAACAATAAAAGTTATAGGCGATTTAGTCCGAAAAAAAACTTTATCGACCTCTCCTGAAAAATCGTATTTTGTCCCTTACCTCAATTGAACCTACGGTCGACGATATGATTAACGATTTAATCAAATCCCAAGGTATATTAAACAAAGAAAATTATGTGTGAAAAGAAGAATGAGACTATAAACATACCTGCGGTGCTATTCTGTAAAAATCTCACCGTGAAAACTTAGGTGAAGTGAGCGTGGAGTGAGCTGTCAATAGTGTCAATTCCTAGCGAAAACAAACTAACTTCACCTAAGTTTTCACGGTGAGATTTTTACAGAATCGATCGGCTGTTTTGTCTCTTTATTTTTCTTTTAGCGAGGGATAACAAATGGTTCAGAAAAACTATTTAAAAAGGTCCAGGCGAAGAATTATGGAATGTCAACCTTCACCTTTGAGTTTGACATATTCCTATTTTGTTTCTGATTTTATGCTTATATAAGTACCTACTTAATTTAATCATTAATTAATTAACTAATTATTAAAAAAAGAAGAATATTTAAATTGTCATTATAATTCAAATAAGTATCCTTTTCACTCACACGTAGGCTTAAATTTCTACAGTCAACTGGTTTCACAGAACAGTGAAAATTCTTCAACAGTTGTAGATACCGCTGATCATACCCATAACCATAGTCAATAATCATTAATGTTCCTAAAACACCATTGAACCCAGTCCCCTGCTCAGCCCCCATGCTTTACGAGGAGTCGTTCACCGCTGACGCATTGTTTTACCACAATCACCATAATTAATTAATCAACATTATTATATTCTTCAAAAAATTGCCCTCGAATTGACGGATACATGTGAAATGAGTTTGGCATAGAGTTAGGTGGTGGATGGAGGTCCCACCAACTGAAAAATAAATGATTCTCGATTTAATGATAGGCATATTCGCCTAATAAGTTGTTCAGAAAAAAACTAAAAAGTTTTTTGATAAATAAAACATAAATTACATTTTTGTGTGTTTTCTTTTAAGTACTTAAACCAAGACTGTCATATATAATACATCTGCACAATTAAACAATAAGCAGATGTTTTACATTCATGTAATAATTGTAGGTATATAAAAAATATATACAGGATGTTTGGAAGCTGAGTGCAAAGCTTTAAGGGCTTTGTGTTTTTTTTATTTTTTTCCCAGTTAAAGTTGGTATGTTATTTTTGACTAAAAGTTTGCAGTTATAGAAAAAGGTACTTCGTCTAAGATATGTATGGCTCAAAATGATCTAAATGGTGTCAACTATCACCCCATAAGGCTTTGTATCCAGCTTCCAAACACCCTGTATATTGTAAATTCAAAACCTATTTACCTATTTGCAAATATGGGTAAACAGCTAGACAGATATTTGCAAATAAATGATTTTGAATTTAACTTTAGCTTGTTGGAAATTAGGGTTACTAATATCGAACAAACAGAGTTCCTCCAACAATGTTCTAGATGTTTTATAAAATTGAAAATATTTATAGGGTTTTGCCAACTTATAATTATCTTATTTAATAGGACCGGTAGTGAAACTCTTGTCAACTAGTAACACCTATTATTTCTTGTTATTTTGCGGGGTTTATTTATAAACGACGATTAAAGTTTAAGCAACGTTTATGAATAAACTAATAAATCTTAAGGCTAACATTCGAACATTATTTAAAAACCTATAGGTACTGTTGAAACTTGATAGCTTTGCTGAACTAATGTTAGTACTTAAGTTAATCATCTCTTGGTCACATCATAATTTTTTATAGCTTAATCAGTTTGTCATTAGCTCTTAAACACATCAGCTTAAAAAGAAGGTTACTTCCTAACAATTAAAAGAGAAGTCAGAGGGGAAATTCCCGTAATTTTAGGAACGTTCATAGTCTGATCTCAGTCTCAATCTAAAAAATACCTCTCATTTATCTACATTTTTGACAAGTTTTTGACATGAATGATTGTCGCTGAGATGAGATTGCGACTAGATTTTGAACGTTTTTAATTACGAGAACAGCCGGTCGATTCTGTAATTACGAGAACAGCCGGTCGATTCTGTAAAAATCTCACCGTGAAAACTTGCGTGGAGTGAGCTGTCAGTGTCTTCCCACTGATGCTAGGGATTGACCAAGCATACATTTACAATCTAAATCGAGATTTTAATAATATTTTTATGTTAATTCCTTTAGTCTTAGACTTCAATGTTTTCTTTTAATTATCGTTCGTGCGTGACGCGCTCGCGCCTCAGGCTATATAAGGACTAGTCAAGGAAAAAAAAAACAACATTGAGATTCTGACTAAGTTTCTGTTTTGCTATTTTATATAAAAACCCCTTAAAATAGTAACGTTTTGACAACTAAAATACTAGTTTAGAAATTATATAAAATGATCAATAGAATTAGCATACAAAATATTATTAAAATCTCGATTATGATTGTAAATGTATGCTTGGTCAATCCCTAGTATCAGGTGGAATGACACTGACAGCTCACTCCACACTCACTTCACCTAAGTTTTCACGGTGAGATAGATCGCAATGCTGGTCTTCAGTTTACTTCCACTGGCCAGATCTACCCACACCTTACTCTACAAAAGTAATGGCGTCATTGTAACAATTAAAATTTGATGATGCGGGCGCTCTGTTCTCTCCAATACGAACTGCACCCGCCCCGCGACGTCGCCTGCATTGGTACGCATACTGACCTGTTGCCACTTGTACTGCTTTCACTTTTTTAAAGGGGCTTGAGGTACTTGTTTGGTGCTAGTGAAATTTTTGGCAAGGGTGTTGAAGGTTTTATGGTAAACGGCGAAGAAAACGGCGGTCGTGACGATAAGATATATCATCATCTTCATAATATACCTAAATATTAAGATAATAATTGAGAGCCACATTACAGAATATAGGCTAATTAATATCTGTAAAGATAATTTTATGAGGATAACAATGATAAATCACACTAATATTATAAAGGCGAAAGTTTGTGTGTGTGTGTTTATATGTTTGTTACTTCTTCACGCTCAAACGGCTGGACCAATTTTAATAAAATTCTGTATGGAGGTAGCTGACATCCTGGATTAACGTATAGGCTACTTTTTATCCTGATATTCCCACGGGATCGACATTTATGCGGGTGAAACCGCGGGACTCATCTAGTCAATAAATAAATCAGAAAAATTGACAGTAGGATCAACGTTTGCACGATATCGTCGATATAACCACGCTGCGATTACCAATCTCTGCCTTGTGGTTTCCGAAATGAGGTTATGGGGTTTTTTTTCAGAATTGAGCTTACGTTGGATAGAGTTGAATTCAATTATTGAAATCAGTTTCCCGCGATAGAGTTCAAGAGGAAGTAAAAGTGTTGTATGGCTGGTCCATAATCAAAGGACTTCTTTTTGGACTTTTTAGTACCATAACAACAATAGACAACCTACCTAAGATGGTGTAATAAAAAAAAATAAGTCTTAAAATAATAATAATATTATTTACAAGTATATACAAAGGAGGGGAAATAATAAAGGGCATCAAAAAATTCGTCCGCATCGCTGTCAACAGGAAACGTGCCCAAAAGGCTGGCAGCATTGCCACGTTGTATGGCAATGCTGATCCTTTGGCCAAAAACTAGGCCAGCCCTCTGGTCAAGTGAAGAGTCGACCAACCGCTTGGCGATGTCTCGAAATACTAAGTGGGGACTCGGGCCTCGTGGCTTAGATGGTGTTAGAATTATTTTTCAATGAGTTGTTCAAACTTTTTTATGAATACAACGCCACAAGACGGTGGCAAACGATACAGTTTCTTCATTCTTCTTTGTGATTGTAAAAAAGGGTTGATCTAAATATAATAATAGGTACAAAGATTTGTATATGAATGGATGACATCTGTCGCAGAGGAAGTGACGATGTTCAACAAAAAATATTAAGCGAGGGTGTTTGATTTATCATTCCAATGTTAATTAATGTGGATTAGGAGGCCTGAGTATTTTTAATATGGTATGGCTTGAAAACAAATGTATTGATGTGAAGGTAATATCATATTACATTTTCGTAAAGCATGATGTAACGGACAATTTTTAAAATTGAATGGAAAGTCAGCTGATTGGTCACAGTCGAATGTCATTTCAATAATGGCCATGGCTGGCATCAGCTTGATAAGTAATCCTGTCGTTTTACACACGTCAGACAACGGCAATAAGTTTCGAGGGTCTTGGACTGCAAGCACCAACAAACATTATTGAACCTCCTTTTGGAGATCTGCATCTAATTGTGTAGTGTGATAGTCTATCGATGTACAAGCTTACGTCCAAGATATTATGCTCTGTATAAAAGTCTTAATGTGTTCTCGATTAACCTTTTGACCGCCACAGTCATGTATTGATGACAAACCAAAATGTGTCCAGCACGCCACGGTTCGACTAATGACAGATTTTGACGTCGAGGGCACGTTTTTGATATTTTGACGTGTGGCGGTCAAAAGGTTAGGTAGCATAACAAACGTTATTTTTATGTCTTGGTTGCGCATTCATTGTTTTCGAGACACCTCGTATTTTCCTCAAGAATATGTATATAGTAAAGTACAGAAACTACAAACTTACAAAAAGCTCTCCCCTCATATAATTCCGACGCATCCGATATTTATCGATACCGTAGATCGGATGACATATTCAAATATTTCCTGCCGTCACGTCAAGGTGCGGGGTTTTTGTGACAACTCACTTTCTATGGGGTGAAAATGAAAGTTTTATTGTATGGTAAAGACAAGGAATAGTTTATTTGCAGTTTTTATGACGATTAAGTTGATTTTATAGTACCTAAGTAGAACTTGTAGCCAGTCTCGCCCGAAAGAACCCGTTGAGGAACCTGAAAAAAAAAGTGTTTTATATTTGGTTGCTACATTTAAGCAAAACGTAGGGAACAGCTGATTTTTTATTCGCGATTGCAGCATGGTCCCTAAGCAAAAGTTGTTCATAATGATGAGTACAATCTCCCATTTCAGTTGGCCGCATGTTTTCAATTTCGACCTGTATAGGCGTCATGTTTATCTATTAGAACGGTCATAACCAGACCAGACGCGGCGTAGATAATACATCTCTAGTAGCTTAAAGGTTAAAGCCACACTGCATTATCGAAGTATGTAATGTGTTTATGTAATCTTTCTCTTCAATATTGTGTTTCTTTTTATTTTTTTTCTTTTTATTTTATCTTCAAATTTTTGTAATTTTTGTGATTATGATCCTGTGTTGGTCGAAATAAACGATTATTATTATTATTATGCTGAATTTACAAGACGATACGTCATTTGTAAATTAAACAAAACGTCATTGGTAACTTCCATTGAAAAACACACTGGTCACATAAGCATTCAGTAAAATGCAAATTCAAAATGGCGATCCATTTCCGAACATCATAACACCCCAACGGACAAGTCGATGTCAAAAATAATTTATTATCTATCAAAAAATAATTGTTCTAATTACTTATGCAAGGCTGAGTTTCGCCCCTTTGGTTCAGAACTTTTTTTTATTATTCAAATCTAGTAATGACTGGGGCTTTTGTTAGAGGATGTTTGATCGGATACCTTTGCCATTATTAAAAAAAAATAGAGCACAGATAATAGATTTGGTATGAGGCATTGTGAAATATAGTCTGTGTTTGTTTTTCTCTTTTGATGTTTAAATTTTGTATTTCGTACTATCTTTCAGATTTACTTTCATCTTGTTATAATTGTTTTCTGCGGTCTTGTGATTAGTTGGTGAAAAACGAATAGCTCCTTTTTTTAGGCTTTTTTATATTAGGATTTGATTTTTTTTAATCAATCGTGAATTTTAAACAAGGGGTTCATCAATAACGAAATAATATGCTCGCACAGCAACTGGTAAAGACACAGCCAATAAATAGTCTTCAGTTAACAATCGAATTGAAAACCTTCTAAAGTAACTAAAAAAGCTCCACAAGGCCACTATTTATATTATAACAAAACATTATTTGCTTTTGAAATCTTTAGGCATAAAACATTTAGTGACAGTTTATCCGTAACGCTGCGCTGTCTGTTTCGATTTCTTGTAATATAGCCAGAAAAATATGTGTGTGTGTGTGATTTGGTAGTATTGGGTTCCGTAGTCTAATTATATTATTAATTATTTTATTATAGGTATGAGAATCCGGTCCATGAAAGTAACTGGTAAGTACTTTAGCTAGTACCTAAGTTCTACAATTAAACAATATCATTATTTTGCTTTTTCACTCCTACCAGGAATTTTGAAAAAGTCAAGTGAAAGAGTTTTAAAGAAAGCTCCACGGGACCCTACAATCCTTAAAACCAAACCAACAATGCAGGGCAAAAATTCTGTTGATATGTAAAACAGGGTTTATATTTTTGACATATCCATAAAAGATGGATCGTGTTATAATAGAGGACTATTGAAATCATAGACAAAGAGATATCTCTGGTGTTGGTATCATCGAACTGTTTGAAAATGGTCTGGTGAATATTACTGTAGAAATATTTAAATAGCTGGCGGCTCTAATTTATTTTTAAATGTAAATTTCAGAAACATCCAATACAATTCTTGGTCTAGTAAAATTATATAATAATAATATATAAACAATTTTACTAGGTAAAACTATTTTAAAGCCAGTTTTCTGTTACGATTTTGAAAAAGTTGAATAATTTCAGAACATCTTGTCTGAATCTTCTATTATAAAAGTTAATTATCTTACGTCATCTAATTAACGGATACGGAGAGAGGAAGTGCGGACGGAACTAACCAATTTGGAAATGTAGCAAGATGCTGTTCCGATTTCCAAAAGCCCCTTATAAACAAATGTAATCTAGAGAAAAAAAATCATAAGGCCCCTCAAAACTAGGCTCCAGTAGCTGCAATTCAAGAACCCAAACACATAGACACCAAAAAGCAAACCCACAAACAACAAACCACTAACTCCTCACCAGATGACAAGATATCCAAAGGCACACGTACTCAAGTAAATTCAGAATTAACTCGCCAAATCGAAAAATTACGCACAAAGGGGAATATGTTATAAAAAACACACAATACAAATCACAGTATCGCCTGTTAATGATCTTGATGTCTCGCGATGATTGTAGAAAGAGAAAGAAGATACAAACATCCCAAGTCCGAAAGAGACGCAAGATGTGATATCTCACCGGAAACGGCGTAATATATGGTGCATTGTTAGTAACGAGATCGGTTTGTGTGTCTGTTCGTCCGTGGGCGGACTTGCGCACGCGTTCTTTAAATAGTGTACGTGAATTAAATTATTTTTTGATATGAAATTCTACGGTTCTCGGTGCGTTTAAATTTAGATTTGATATTTTGTACCTGGATTTTTTAAATGTAAAGTGTCTGAGAATACAGTAAATTGAGGTTGAAAGCAGAAATCTTGTATGTTTCTTGTATATTTTTTTCTATAGCTTTCTTTCCATAGTCATGCCTATGATCGTAGTGTATGATAAGCTAGCAGCATATATTAAACCTATTCAGCATTTAAGAATTGCACGATATACTACGTAAGCCTTATTTTGTAAATCTCATAGATTGAATCTAGCAGAGATCTATTGAATCTAGCTAGAAGTATCTAGCAATTGCTCTGCATAGCTCTGGTACAACTAAAACAGTTAGGGCTTGCAAAGAACCACTATCAAAACCGAGCCATTCTTTTTGTGTCTTGACCTATGTTACTTCATTATCATTCTCTTGTCCTAATCCCAATTTTCTTTGAGGTCGGCGGAACTTGTCTTTTCTTCCATACTTCTCTATTAGTCGTTATCCCGGTAGTCTTTACGTCACCAACGTGTCATTATATGGCATTGTCAGAAAGCTTCATTTCATTATGCACCATTCGTGTGACATAACTTTTAAAACATCCACGAAAAGCTTTAAAGCACTCTATACTCCGAAATCACAAACAGCCACCTTGGTCTACCTTCCCCTAAACATTTGAAAGGGGTGTTACACGCATCTCAAAATGGTACCAAATCATTAGTGAGTGACAAATGGTTTCTAGACGCGTGGCGAATACACAGATTTATCTGGTTGCAGAGATTTGGTTAACGCAACGCAACCAGGCGGAGAGGATATACTTGTTAAGTATTTGATAGTTATCGGCGTTGTAAATGGTGGAAATCAAAGTGTGACAGTTGGGGGATTGTTGACTTCTCTGAATGATTTGAAGCAAACACGCTTTTTGGTTTGAACTTATAGGAACGTGGAGTATTGCTATTCTATGTATAGAAGTACATAATATATTTACTTCTTATTTCCTTGAGACCTATAAATTAGTCAATACAAAAGTTAGGCTCTTTTTGGAGGAGTGATTACAAGCCATTCGATTAATTGGCATTTTCGATGCTCTAAACTTTAAAAGCTTTTGTTGGACCTGCTATATCAGGCCGGTTTCCTCAGTTCCAACCCAATGTTCCAAAACAAATTCACCGTTTTGAGAGCAGTGGTGATGAAATCATAACAGAGACAAAGTAAATTGCCAGCCTGGGTCCGAAGTCACGATCTACAACAACTCGTAAGTCGGAGCCGATACCGCTTGGCCATCAATACCGACAGGTCACACAAAATCGCCACAAAAAGTCTCACAGACAATAACCGATCTGTAATGTAACCACCACTCATCGCAGGCGTCAAGCATTAAGCCTTCGTCATAACATCCTCATTAATTAATCACCATCGTGTAATATCGTCAATTACGTCCATGGACGTAAGTAGGCATTATAGGCGACGCAAAAAGTGCGGCCGTCACGGAGTCTGCTCAAAGTAAGACTGACGGAGTGTCGGGGTATCATGGGCAGTTGATGGTATTATTTTTGAATTAGGAACGTTGCTTTTTTTAAAGGACTACAAGCGTCGGTGTCTTCATCAGCAACTTGTCGCTGGATTCATACAAAGGAGATGACTCTTTACAGCTTAATCAGCCTATACTGTACCCACTGCTGAGATAGGCCTCCTCTCTGTGAGAGGGAGTCGGCCGCTATCCACCACGCGGGCCCAGTGCGGATGGTGGATTTCACATGTCTTCGAATTTTTGGTTCTAGGACATGCCGGTTTCCTCACGATGTTTTCCTTCACCGTTTTGAGAGCAGTGGTGATGAAATTATTTACACAAAGTAAAGCGCCTGCCTGGGTTCGAACTCACGACCTACAACTCGTAAGTCACCGGGTCACCAGCACCAATGCGCTGCTACTAGATAACTCCTTAAGAAGGTATAAATTAGCTCATATGATTCAAAATATTTGTGATTTTTCTGACATAGTTGCTCATATCTGTAAAACCATTAACTTAAATCATGGTAATGTGCTCTTAGCATCATACATCTACACGTTAAGTTTCCAATTGTTAAATGTAACTTTAAACAGGAAACAACTTTATTAATATTTATGGGAAATAGGGGTAATTTAAATAAAGGAGAATTGCTCCAATATCATAGAACATTGTGCAACCTTAGCTTAAGAAAAATTGTTTTGTTTACATTACCTTACAGTAACAGTTTGCCACAGGAAGAAAATAACTTAAGATTTGATATAAATATGACATTGCACAATTTGACATATAATGATAACTTATTCCAGTTAATTGATACTAACTATTATGTTGGTAATAATTTATATTTGACAAAAGATAGATATAATATTGTTATGTACTATCTTTCTAACTATCAAAAAAGACAGATAGCTGTGTCGCTATCATATTTTTTTTCTATTACAGCCAAACATTTGGCTAAACAAATTGCTCCTATTGAGCAATGCAATGACTTTTTAAATTACTCTGGTAATAATTTGGTTGAAATTATTGACATTAATCATTTAAATTAGAAATTAAGACAATAGAGGCAACCTCTTGCAAAAATGTAAATAAGTCAAATGAAAGTGTAAAAAAATTAAATAGTATCAATCTGGTGCATCAAAATATTCAAGGTTTTTCAAACAAAGACTTAGAAGTAGAATTATTCCTGAATTGTTACAATATAGATATTCTTTGTATGACAGAACATTGGCTTAAAAGTCACCAGTTCATGTTCAATTTTAGTAATCACCAGGTTGGTAGTTCATTCAGCAGAGTAAATGCTATACATGGTGGCTCATTAATTTTAATAAATAACCAGCTTAAGTTTAAAGACCGAAAGGATATTGTGAGCCTCTCTGTTGAACGGACAATTGAAATAGCCTGTATAGAATTGGAGCAGTTCATTATATTAAGTGTGTACAGACCTCCTTCAGGATTGTATGATTGTTTTGAAAAAGTTATGGATGAAGTGTTGCACAAAATCTGTAATACAAACAAGTCCATCATCATTTGTGGTGATTTTAATGTTAATTTGTTAGAAAATTCTGGGTTAAGTACTAAAATTATAAGTTTGTTTCAGTCATACAATCTTGCAAACCAATTTTTGGAGCCCACTAGAATAACTCCTACTAGTGCCACATGCCTAGATAACATTTATACAGATGTTATACCAACCCACAAAGACATTATTAACCTAATAGACTCAGATCATTGTGGACAATTAATCACTATTCCAAATAAAAACAAAAAAGTTACTAAAAAAGATATCACTGTTAATCCAAAAACAACTAATCGCTTGGAAACATTTAAAACTAAACTCATGGGTAAATTACCACTTTTGTTCACTAATGATGACCCTAATCAACAATATAATGATTTTTTTAATATGTATTGCACACAATTTGATAACACATTTATTCCAAAAACATTATCGGTTAATAGTATTGCTTCCTTCAGTAACTGGGCCACCATTGGTATACATAAAAGTAGAAAACGACTTTATGAATTATATGAAGAACGGATTTGTATAAACACTGCTGAATTTAATTTATATGTTAAGAATTATTCTAAAATATTTAAAAAAGTTTGTAGTATTGCCAAGTCACGTTATTTGAGTTCAAAAATTAAAAATAGTAGTAACATTATTAAAACGACTTGGAATGTCATTAATAGCGAAACGGGAAGGTCATGCACCCGAAGTAGTGACTACAGCCTTGTTATTGATGACAATATAATTAAATCAGATTGTCAAGTCGCCGCGGCCTTTGAAAATTTCTTTGCAGAGATTCCCGTATCAACTACTAAATCTCTTAACTCATCACCCATTGCTGCAGAGTCTTTACTTAAAGAAAACGTTCCAGTTTGCGATTCTGAATTTCACTTCCAATATGTAACTTGTAAAGATATAATTAAAACTTTTCACACGTTAAATGTTAAAAAGACCGCAGATCTATGGGGTAATTCTGTGGATGTTGCTAAGTCGATTATAGACATTGTAGCACCTACTTTAGCTGTTATATTTAATAATTGTATTGACCGTGGTGAGTTTCCTGATCTTATGAAAAACAGTAAAATAATACCGTTGTTTAAATCGGGTAGTACATCAGACCCTACTAATTATAGACCTATTTCAGTACTACCTACCTTTAGTAAAATTTTTGAAAAACTTATTTTAAATCAATTGCAAAGATTTTTTAATAAAAATAAATTACTACATAACAAACAGTTCGGATTTACAAGGGGTCGTTCGACTACCGATGCAGGAGTTGAACTTTTAGGACATATTTATAATGCATGGGAGGACAAATGCGATGCTTTGGGCATCTTTTGCGATTTGTCCAAGGCATTCGATTGTGTTCTTCATGAAACATTAATCAGGAAACTGCACCACTACGGAATCCGGAACGCCTCTCTGGATCTTCTTACTTCTTACTTAAGTGATAGGATTCAGAGAGTTGATGTTAACGGAAAAAGGTCACCCGGATCTGTAGTAAGAATGGGGGTCCCCCAGGGCTCAATTCTCGGCCCATTTTTATTTATTATTTATATAAATGACTTGCCTTACCTCATAAGGGATGAACATGATATAGTGTTGTTTGCAGATGACACTTCACTTTTATTTAAACTCAAACGTCAGCAGCTGGTTACTGACAATGTAAATAACGCCCTTGCAAAAGTAGTTAACTGGTTTAATGTCAATAACCTACTTCTTAACGGAAAAAAAACGAAATGTATTAAGTTTACCATACCCCACGTTAGACAAGTAGAAACTAGTGTTCTCATTAAGGATGAAGAGTTGAAACCTGAAGATACCACAGTATTCCTAGGCATAACGTTGGATGCCAAGCTTCAATGGGGCCCCCATATAGATAAATTGTCAAAAAAGCTTAGCTCTGCAGCATATGCCGTTAGGAAAATTCGTGATTTAACTGATTTAGAGACAGCCCGTTTAGTATACTTTAGTTATTTTCATAGTGTGATGTCGTACGGTATTCTGTTGTGGGGAAATGCCGCCGATATTCAGACAATTTTTATTTTACAAAAAAGGGCAATTCGTTCCATTTATAAATTAAGTCCCAGACACTCCCTCAGAGACAAATTTAAAGAGATTAATATAATGACTGTGCCTTCTCAGTACATTTATGATAATCTTTTGTATGCACATAAAAATATTAATCTGTTTAAAAAATACAGTGATATCCATAACATAAATACTAGGAACAAACACAAATTTGTTGTTCCAACAACAAGGCTCAAAAAAATAGGTGGCTCGTTTAGATGCCAATGTATACGTTTTTATAATAAACTTCCTAGCCACATTCAAGAACTAAGCCTTAATAAATTCAAATCTTTTATAAAGCGAAAACTATGTCAGAAAGCCTATTATACTGTAAAAGACTATATTGAGGACAAAAAGGCTTGGGATTGAGCTGCTCCAATAGGTTTAGAATGTTGTTTTTATTTTTCTAATTTACACTTTAATAATTTTCTTTTTTTAAGTATCTATTTACTTAAATAATGACATGTACATTTACTGTATAAAGTATTATATGTTTTTAATTATTGTGAATGTGAGGACTATGTGGGTATTTTTTTGTTTTTTCTCTCTTCGTTTTAATCATGATCTGGCAGTTTGAGTAGTTTATGCGGCCTACCCAAATGTCCTGTCTTTGGTATTGTTCGTCGAATCGTTGAGCTCCTTAAGTTCTGAGTTGAGCTGCACGGTTACTGACAAATGCGTGCACTGACTGGACAGGTCCGCTCAATCTGTGTGGTTCTTTCCTCAAAAGACCATTTCAGACACTAATCTACATGGTCCTCAAAGATTATGTCCGGATTTTTTATATACACATTGACATTGATGAATTTTATTTAGACAATGACATGAATATTTACTTTGTAAGTAATTTTTATTTATTTTTTTTATTTAATTATTGTGAATGTGAGGACTATGTGGGTCATTTCTTTTTTCCTTCTTAGTTTTAAATGATAAATGATAAATGATTTTTATTTCTGTAAGTAGGTTTGTACAAACACTTTTACACGTCAATCATATTTTTTTTTTAAACTAGATGAGGTCGGCGTTTCCTAACTGACTATTCTGAGAAGAAAGGCCGAAACAAACTCAGAAGTCACAGTCTCTTTTAAAGTCCAGACAAAATCTTGGTCAGATCGTGTGAAGACCATGTAGGTTGGTGTCTGAAATGGTCTTTTGAGGAAAGAACCACACAGATTGAGCGGACCTGTCCAATCAGTGCAAGCATTTGCCAAAAATCGTGCAGCTCAACTCAGAACTTGAGGAGCTCAACGATTCGACGAACAATACCAAAGACAGGACATTTGGGTAGGCCGCATAATCTACTCAAACTGCCAGATCATGATTAAAACTAAGAAGGAAAAAAGAAGAAATGACCCACATAGTCCTCACATTCACAATAATTAAATAAAAAAAAATAATAAAAATTACTTACAAAGTAAATATTCATGTCATTGTCTAAATAAAATTCATCAATGTCAATGTGTATATAAAAAATCCGGACATAATCTTTGAGGACCATGTAGATTAGTGTCTGAAATGGTCTTTTGAGGAAAGAACCACACAGATTGAGCGGACCTGTCCAGTCAGTGCACGCATTTGTCAGTAACCGTGCAGCTCAACTCAGAACTTAAGGAGCTCAACGATTCGACGAACAATACCAAAGACAGGACATTTGGGTAGGCCGCATAAACTACTCAAACTGCCAGATCATGATTAAAACGAAGAGAGAAAAAAACAAAA
Organism: Oligia fasciuncula; assembly: GCA_963082905.1. Taxonomy (NCBI): domain Eukaryota; kingdom Metazoa; phylum Arthropoda; class Insecta; order Lepidoptera; family Noctuidae; genus Oligia; species Oligia fasciuncula. The sequence continues at coordinate 17,442,674 of OY720406.1, read as the reverse complement.
AAAATTACCCACATAGTCCTCATATTCACAATAATTAAAATCATATAATACTTTATACAGTAAATGTACATGTCATTATTTAAGTAAATAGATACTTAAAAAAAAAAGAAAATTATTAAAGTGTAAAATAGCAAAATAAAAACAACATTCTAAACCTATTGGAGCGGCTCAATCCCAGGCCTTTTTGTCCTCAATATAGTCTTTTACAGTATAATAGGCTTTCTGACATAGTTTTCGCTTTATAAAAGATTTGAATTTAGTAAGGCTTAGTTCTTGAATGTGGCTAGGAAGTTTATTATAAAAACGTATACATTGGCATCTAAACGAGCCACCTATTTTTTTGAGCCTTGTTGTAGGAACAACAAATTTGTGTTTGTTCCTAGTATTTATGTTATGGATATCACTGTATTTTTTAAACAGATTAATATTTTTATGTGCATACAAAAGATTATCATAAATGTACTGAGAAGGCACAGTCATTATATTAATCTCTTTAAATTTGTCTCTGAGGGAGTGTCTGGGACTTAATTTATAAATGGAACGAATTGCCCTTTTTTGTAGAATAAAAATTGTCTGAATATCGGCGGCATTTCCCCACAACAGAATACCGTACGACATCACACTATGAAAATAACTAAAGTATACTAAACGGGCTGTCTCTAAATCAGTTAAATCACGAATTTTCCTAACGGCGTATGCTGCAGAGCTAAGCTTTTTTGACAATTTATCTATATGGGGGCCCCATTGAAGCTTGGCATCCAACGTTATGCCTAGGAATACTGTGGTATCTTCAGGTTTCAACTCTTCATCCTTAATGAGAACACTAGTTTCTACTTGTCTAACGTGGGGTATGGTAAACTTAATACATTTCGTTTTTTTTCCGTTAAGAAGTAGGTTATTGACATTAAACCAGTTAACTACTTTTGCAAGGGCGTTATTTACATTGTCAGTAACCAGCTGCTGACGTTTGAGTTTAAATAAAAGTGAAGTGTCATCTGCAAACAACACTATATCATGTTCATCCCTTATGAGGTAAGGCAAGTCATTTATATAAATAATAAATAAAAATGGGCCAAGAATTGAGCCCTGGGGGACCCCCATTCTTACTACAGATCCGGGTGACCTTTTTCCGTTAACATCAACTCTCTGAATCCTATCACTTAAGTAAGAAGTAAGAAGATCCAGAGAGGCGTTCCGGATTCCGTAGTGGTGCAGTTTCCTGATTAATGTTTCATGAAGAACACAATCGAATGCCTTGGACAAGTCGCAAAAGATGCCCAAAGCATCGCATTTGTCCTCCCATGCATTATAAATATGTCCTAAAAGTTCAACTCCTGCATCGGTAGTCGAACGACCCCTTGTAAATCCGAACTGTTTGTTATGAAGTAATTTATTTTTATTAAAAAATCTTTGCAATTGATTTAAAATAAGTTTTTCAAAAATTTTACTAAAGGTAGGTAGTACTGAAATAGGTCTATAATTAGTAGGGTCTGATGTACTACCCGATTTAAACAACGGTATTATTTTACTGTTTTTCATAAGATCAGGAAACTCACCACGGTCAATACAATTATTAAATATAACAGCTAAAGTAGGTGCTACAATGTCTATAATCGACTTAGCAACATCCACAGAATTACCCCATAGATCTGCGGTCTTTTTAACATTTAACGTGTGAAAAGTTTTAATTATATCTTTACAGGTTACATATTGGAAGTGAAATTCAGAATCGCAAACTGGAACGTTTTCTTTAAGTAAAGACTCTGCAGCAATGGGTGATGAGTTAAGAGATTTAGTAGTTGATACGGGAATCTCTGCAAAGAAATTTTCAAAGGCCGCGGCGACTTGACAATCTGATTTAATTATATTGTCATCAATAACAAGGCTGTAGTCACTACTTCGGGTGCATGACCTTCCCGTTTCGCTATTAATGACATTCCAAGTCGTTTTAATAATGTTACTACTATTTTTAATTTTTGAACTCAAATAACGTGACTTGGCAATACTACAAACTTTTTTAAATATTTTAGAATAATTCTTAACATATAAATTAAATTCAGCAGTGTTTATACAAATCCGTTCTTCATATAATTCATAAAGTCGTTTTCTACTTTTATGTATACCAATGGTGGCCCAGTCACTGAAGGAAGCAATACTATTAACCGATAATGTTTTTGGAATAAATGTGTTATCAAATTGTGTGCAATACATATTAAAAAAATCATTATATTGTTGATTAGGGTCATCATTAGTGAACAAAAGTGGTAATTTACCCATGAGTTTAGTTTTAAATGTTTCCAAGCGATTAGTTGTTTTTGGATTAACAGTGATATCTTTTTTAGTAACTTTTTTGTTTTTATTTGGAATAGTGATTAATTGTCCACAATGATCTGAGTCTATTAGGTTAATAATGTCTTTGTGGGTTGGTATAACATCTGTATAAATGTTATCTAGGCATGTGGCACTAGTAGGAGTTATTCTAGTGGGCTCCAAAAATTGGTTTGCAAGATTGTATGACTGAAACAAACTTATAATTTTAGTACTTAACCCAGAATTTTCTAACAAATTAACATTAAAATCACCACAAATGATGATGGACTTGTTTGTATTACAGATTTTGTGCAACACTTCATCCATAACTTTTTCAAAACAATCATACAATCCTGAAGGAGGTCTGTACACACTTAATATAATGAACTGCTCCAATTCTATACAGGCTATTTCAATTGTCCGTTCAACAGAGAGGCTCACAATATCCTTTCGGTCTTTAAACTTAAGCTGGTTATTTATTAAAATTAATGAGCCACCATGTATAGCATTTACTCTGCTGAATGAACTACCAACCTGGTGATTACTAAAATTGAACATGAACTGGTGACTTTTAAGCCAATGTTCTGTCATACAAAGAATATCTATATTGTAACAATTCAGAAATAATTCTACTTCTAAGTCTTTGTTTGAAAAGCCTTGAATATTTTGATGCACCAGATTGATTTTAATCATGATCTGGCAGTTTGAGTAGTTTATGCGGCCTACCCAAATGTCCTGTCTTTGGTATTGTTCGTCGAATCGTTGAGCTCCTCAAGTTCTGAGTTGAGCTGCACGATTTTTGACAAATGCGTGCACTGATTGGACAGGTCCGCTCAATCTGTGTGGTTCTTTCCTCAAAAGACCATTTCAGACACCAATCTACATGGTCTTCACACGATCTGACCAAGATTTTGTCTGGACTTTAAAAGAGACTGTGACTTCTGAGTTTGTTTCGGCCTTTCTTCTCAGAATAGTCAGTTAGGAAACGCCGACCTCATCTAGTTTAAAAAAAAATATGATTGACGTGTAAAAGTGTTTGTACAAACCTACTTACAGAAATAAAAATCATTTATCATTTATCATCACTTATCGCTTTAAATATACGATATAGATAACACGAATTTCTGTTCCATTCTCATCTAACCATTTTACCTTTGTGCAATCTGCCAATATTGAGTGCAATATTCAAAAGTATGATTGATTCACATTTCAAACACACAACCGATAGTTCGTCCAGGCCGATACGGAATCACCCGAGGACGCCCGACAGATCCTTCCGATCCCATTTGTATTTGAAATTCAAATTTGGAAATCCATTAGTGCGACTCGTCATTTTAATGTGACAGAGTATTGAGTTACTCTAATTGATCGGTGCTCTCCGTTCGTTTTTTTTTGGTTCGGTTCGGTTCGTTCGAATTTCAAATTTGAATATGAAAGTTCGTTGTGAAGTTCTTTTTTCAATGTAATACGTTCGATATTATTGTTTGGGCTTCCGGATTTTGGTTAGGGCCTGTCATTGTGCCGCTGGTGGGCCGGATGGAGTTGAGTTTATCAGAAGTATTTAATTATATTAGTGGTATAAATTATAAGTTGGCATTCAATGGTCAAAATAATTTACATTTAGATATTGGTTATGATAAGGAAACATGTAGAGAATTTTTATTATGAGGCAATATTTCGATTTTGACGATACGAACAGTTACAATTTTGGCTGTGTCATCCCAATTTCCTTAAGGGAAAATATAAGCTTTTGTGAAATCTTTTGCAGATGTTACATATCTTTAGTACGGTATAATTTACTTCCATGACCGCGTATTTCAGCAATCGTACCGTATAATTCATATTGATGATCGAATCGATTCACAAATGTATCGATTTGCTTGTCAAACCTAATGTGCGCATGATCATTAATCTATATTTTTCGGAACCCGTTCTTATAAATGTGACAACGGCAGTTGCAGACAATTGATGCAAAAATAATCCGTGTTTTACGATTCGTACAAAAGACTATTGTATATTTGTTATTTTCGTATTGTGAATATTTTAGGGTTAAGTTAAGGGAGGTGTCATTAGTACTTAAAATAAGAGCTGTCTCGTCATTGTTATATTTTTGGTCATCTAATTTTAATAGGCTGGCAGGTACAGACGCCAGCTCATCAAGCTACTATTGGCGCCGATTCTGTTGTTCACAAACTAAACTAAATTTAAGTTCAGGCATCTGTTTCTTTCTATTTCAATAAGAAAAGGACAGAAGATAAATATTAGTTTAGTCCTGTCAAATTAGTCAGCGCCTGACGTAAATTGACGTATTTTTAATAGCCAATTTTTTAATCTCGTCTAAATTGTCTATGGAGTATCATAATTTGACAGGACTAAACTAATATTTATCTTCTGTCCTTTTCATAATGAAATAGACAGAAAAAGATGCATGAACTTAAATTTAGTTTACTTTGTGAACAACAGAATCGGCGCCAATATCTGTCAAATTTCTATAATAGAGTTTCAACTTTATCGCTAAAGTATAAGGTTCAAAGTTGAAAAATTTGACAGTTTCGGGTAGGTTGATGTGCTGGCGTCTGTACATCGACACACAAACTGTAGGTAACCAGGAATTCAGCACGTGATTCTAGAACCCTTAGCGTAGGAATTTATGAGTTGTGAAAAAAAAGTCTACTGTTTCATAGAAAACTGCAATAGCTACGCGGTCAAAATGTATGGAAAAGCAATAAAAAAAAAAATCCTATGAAAAATTTAAACGCAGGGGGTTTCAGAATCATGTTCTGTATCCATGGTAACAGTTTGCGCATCCATCTCCCTGCCACCTTGTATAATTCATACACTATCATATTGATAACTTCTACAGGAAAGAAAGTTGCCCTGATAACGTAAGTGCATCGGACGACTCATTCAACGCACAAACTCATCCGCATTCTAAACCCAGAGTCGCGTGTTCGATTCCTACCGCCTGTTATGGTACACCGAATAAATATAATAATACTAATAAATCTCCCGACCATAATTAAGATCCACACATAAAATTAATAACAAAAACCGACGATATTGACAAGGAAGCAACATTAAAGGAAATAGTAGACTCATCAATAATGCATTCAATCAGAATCGATACTAAAGAGAAAAAACTTAGTATTTCGGAGGCAAAACAAGTGGTAAGCAAGTTTTTGTCAATTAAAACAGCAAATAGGGTATAAAATGCTGTCGGCGCTAGACAGAGAGGCTTTTATCTTGCTCTGTCGTGCGTGGTGGGCGATGAAGCGTGGCGACACCTGCGAACATCTCGCGATACCTGGGTGCGCAGGAGACGGCTTCTGTTTGGATATAGTCTGAGGTGAAAGCTTTGTGTGTCAGGTCACGTGATTATTTTTCTAAGGAATCAATTTTTTAACTTTGTGTTATAGCTTCATTATGAGCTGAGTTTTAGTCTTTAAAGAAACTGAACGCGATCAATAGATCTAAACTGCTTTCAAGAGCTGTCAGTGTCATTATTCTTGTGGAATATTGACATTGACAGCTCTAGAACGCAGTTTAAATGAATGGTCGCGTTCAGTTTCTTTGGTGTAATTCTACCTAAAAAGGAAGTATTCAAGTAGGTATGCCAATCTTCTTCGAAATGTAAGTTATGACAAATAACAGCTTGGGTGTAAACATGGAAATTAAAAAATAATAATTACTCAAAATGACGGTTACAACAAGAAGATGATGAGCTGATTGCAAATGTCTGTGCTTTCATATTATCCTAGTCAGTAAATTTGTGTGAAATTACTCCGGAGCTTATGAATGACTTGTCGAGTATCAGAATAAACCCAAACTTAGTTGATGTTGATTTTCAAACAAAAGCCTCCTCCACACTATCCCACCCAACAAAACGAAGAAAGTAAAACGTCGGTTAATAATTACAGTGTAATAACTCGATTACTCCCCGCTCGTTTAGATCACCACTATCGATATTATTACTTATCGATTGTCCGTCCGTCTGTAGTAACCGCAACTTTTTTGCGTTCAAGCGAATCCGACGGGGAAGTGTGCAATGGCGTTTTTATACCAATTTGTGTGAAGAATTGTGAGAAATTGAACGTTAGTTTATTAAAGAATTTGATATATTTAATCTTACTGAAGTTATTTTCAGTTTTTTTGAAGACTTTCAACTTTCAAGATGAACCAAGGCTTATCGAAGATCTTAACTAATCCAATAAAAAATCTACCAACAACGGTTTGAAGTCTGATGAAATAGGAACAGATCAAACGATGCATGAAGATGACGAATGATAGCAAAATGGTTTCGATTTAAAAATCGTGATAGAGCATAAATGTGATATTGAAGATAGTCATAGACCAGAACTAGGTGCCTATGGAAACTGAGGATTTTAAACGATAATGGGTAAGCTTTGGTTGGTTGGAGACCGTGTAATGAGCCTATAACTATGACTTAGTGATCTATGATTTAATCTGTGCTCAGGTGCAGGTTTAGTTAATATCGACATGACGTTTATGCTAGGGAAAGCAGACCACGTAGGAGATGGCGGGACAAGCTGGATAGGTTCCATCAAACCTGGAAGGAGGACGCACAAGCTCGCAAAAGATAGAAGGAGTGAAGGGACTTTGCCCAGGACTGGGACAGCGTAGGCTAGTAAATATATAATATAAATGAAAATAAACCATTACAATATTAACAATCAATTAGGATTATTGGTATCAAGGCGTGAGAAATTCAAGCCATTATAAAACTATACAACCAATAACATTAGAAAAGGACCATTGAAAATACAATCCCAGATTCGCTCTGCTCCTCAAAAATAGAGTAACTCGATACGATGTTTGTGTCCCGACTTCGCATCTGTCATCGTATATTGAGTTAACCCCCGAACGCTCCTCAATCCTTGCATACGCATCCGATTGACAATGCGGAAATTTGCATACGCCATTTAAGGGTTAGAAAAAATTACCATATGATTACTTTGACACTCCGTGTCGTTTGATTTTGATCTCTATTTTTATGAATTTACAGTTGAATGTATTGAGAAGGGTGATGCGTAAGATTCGAATGCTCTTTTGAAAGATTTTTCTTTCACATGCTAATACATTTTAAACTCAACTTCAGCAGGCTAGGTTACATTTTCGTTTGTAGTCACAGTCCATGGGAACACTCAACCCTCAAATGGCTTATGATAATTTTTCCTTGAATTATTTTTGCTATCATTTTTCAATAGCTCATTAGTGTGTAGCTATCGGTCCGTAAGTGGCATCGGGCAAAGCCGATATTGTTCGGCATCCATGGATCTCCTCGCCATATTGTGTCGCGACCGATTTTATGGGCATCATTTGAATTTTTGAACCTGATTTGCATGATTGTGATTTAGTGTTTATTTTTGTGTGAGATATGATGTGGATTTATGGTTTACGTTCAAATGCACTTAATCTATGAATGGACCGTTTCGGTTTGCATAATGTGGTAAGAGGTTAAAATGATATGGAAATTGGCGATGATAATGCTAAATGCTCGTGACATGTCTACTTAGAAACAATTTTGTTTGTAGTACCACTTCTAAATGGTACTTTGTTAAGTAACTTACATGATGTTGATTTAAAATGTATAGTCACACACATAGAAGATACTGCTAATGAGGTAGTCAGTGAAGTAGTATACTAAGTTAAACTTATCGTACCAACAGTAAACTTTTTAAGGGTCTTCAGAAACCTTTTGAAGCACGTCCAAGTTTACGATCATGATAGATCTATCAGTATCTAATGGTAAGCCGACTTTTTGCTATTATCGAGACTTTAACGCCTATAAATTAACGAGTGATTGAATGATGAGAGAAAAAACGTAGAAAAGAACTAGAGTTACTGATATAGCTCGCAGAACTGGAATGGCAACTACCCATGGCCATTGGAACAGAAAACTTGGTCATGGGTAAATGAGACATGGATGGGGACCTGTAGATAGATTAACGAATATATAAGATCTAGGAAGACCAAATGTAGAAATTCATAGCAACACTTGGAAGTGTCTTCACCAACATACAAAATGATCATAGAATCATTTCCAGTTTTTTTCCCTATACAATAACAACCATTGAAACAACATCCTCATGTTTCTGTATACATCCAACGCGTGCTCTATTATTAGCCAAAACAACAAAAACAATTCTACACACAGTTATATTTACCTTTTTAATTCAATCCACTACATTCCACATAAAAACTAACAATGGTTGTCCGATCGCTGGCCACTGAACAATTTCATTACGATCAGCGCTCACGCACATAACCTCAAAAACACAAAAGCTAAATAAATCGACCGGGATACCATTTATCAAACTGCCGCCTGCATTTTTAATTAGTAAAAAACATATTCGGACAGTGCGCAGTGGTGCGTTCCAATCTGCTTCCGATCTTGGCCTTTCTGACCTTTCGTTCCCACTTACAAGTTATATATAGCTCCATCTCTTTCACCCTTGCTTTAGTAATTAGTTTCTCATGTATAGAGCTTTTGTTTAGAATGACATGTGGCGTCTGTTACCAACAGTTAATTATGGGCAGCTTTTTTAACGATTCGATGGTATCGATACTGTATCGATGTATCTCAATCGTAATGAGCACATCCCTTGTACCGACTTTATTAATTAATGGTGGTTGGAATATCGTAGAAAGTGAAATAGTGTAAGTATTAATGGCGTTGTCTGACATAGATTTGTTAGTTGTAACGGTTTTTCTATTTACGTTGAAAATGTCATTGTTCAATGTATACGGTTATTTTATACTGTATCCACTATGAAAATGTAAGTTGCAGCTTTCAGTGAGTTATTATGAATATGTATTAGATCATTTGGAATTTTATTCATAACTATATGCTATAAAGTTACCGAGTAAATATTTTTTTTCTGAATATGTTTATCTAGCCAAGGAATAAGGGATGAGTTTTTAACTATAAGAAGTATGTTTAAGATTTTACAATTTTTAATTAACTAGAGGAGAGGACACCTGGACTTATTGTAGTTAGTATAAGTCTGAAATCGCCACCCCGTCTTGAGCAAGCGTGGTGATCAGTTCCTGTGCCTTCTTTATGAGACGAAGTGTTTGCCCTGATGTGGGACAATAATAGGCTGGTATTATTATTAATATAAAAAAAGTGATTCCAGAATAATATAATATTTACTTATTTATTCAACCAGAACGACATAAAGCCAATTACACTGATGAAATATAAAACTCCATTCTACTTTGTACGTACACCATAATAGGTGGTTACTAGCTGCACCCCGCGGTTTCACCCGCGTAAAAGTCGATCCCGTGGGAATATCGGGATAAAAAGTAGCATATATGTTAATCCAGGGTGTCAGATACTTCCATACAAAATTTTATCAAAATTGGTCCAGCCGTTTGAGCGTGAAGAAGTAACAAACATATAAACACACCCCATACACACACACACTCACAAACTTTCGCCTTTATAATATCAGTGTGATAATCCATTAGACCAAGGATTAGCTTAACCTGTACAATCGAACAACATGCAAAAACTACAACAGCGGTGCTATTCTGTAAAAATCTCACCGTGAAAACTTAGGTGAAGTGAGCGTGGAGTGAGCTGTCAATAGTGCCAATTCCTAGTAAAAACAAAATCACTTCACCTAAGTTTTCACGGTGAGATTTTTACAGAATCGACCGGCAGTTTTACAATATTTTACAATAGCTGCTGTTACTTTCTTTTCTTTATCCCTTATAAGACCTAACGGCCTACAGCAAACAGTTATAAATAACGCCATTGTAAGTATGGATACAATGACAGATTATGTTAAATTCAACTTTGACACGCGAAGTTCAGCAAGGCGCATTCTTAGGACCAATAGTATTCTTATTAGAAAGTAGTCATTTATACTAAGTAGTGACGTTTTTATGGCCACCATAACCGTTGTTGGTAGTATTCTATATTCATTCTTTTTACATAATTGTGGGTAGCAAAAACAAAAAAAAAACAAATGATAGATGGATTGGAAGTAAAAGTATTTTTTTGCGTACGATGTATAACTAAGTGAAATTCTTTTTCCTGGTCTATAAGACTTCGATAGAATGTACTGGGCTTGTTGAGTAGTTGAAGTGTAACATATTAGACTTTTTTAAATGATTCATGCTGATCTAAAAAGGGAAGAAAAAATAGGACATGTTTATAAGCTAGTTGGCTTCTCTTGCGAGCAGTTAAAGTCAAATGTACGATTTATTATTCTGCTTCTTGTAATTGAATACTGGAGCTACAAAGTTCTTGTTTTACAACATAACACAACTTGTTACAGTTAACAGTTCTTTCAAACTTGCAATAATTTGCTTCAAGTTTGACGTTTGACACGAACACAAATGGACCTTGAATAATATAATTTACTGTAACAAAAACTATTATGGTAGAGTAACTATAAAGTTTCGAACAGAATACATGATGTTACCTATTCATCAAATGATTTACGAACCAATCCATATCAGTGAAAAGGCTAAAACCTATATTAAAGTTAATAAATTTCTTGCAGGATTACCTGGTATATCTGTTCCACTCTTTATTGCACTCTATAAAAATCAGCTATACATGGTGGTAGGGATATTGATGCGCAAACTGTAACCACGAGTTCAGGATATGATTCTAGAACCTCTAGCGTAGAAAATTTCATCGCAGTTCAGAACCATGTGCTAAATCCATGGTGACAAATTGTGCGTGGTCCATGCCACCATGTACAACATTATAGCAAATATTTTTAGTCCAGCCATTTTAGTTAAGGTTTTTATTTAAATGGAATGGTTTGATAACGGTAATCTTCTAGCTGATATTACAATATTTATATTAGGACCATCTAATCCAAAAATTGTAAATTATGGTACACCAGGTTCCACTTGGAAGCGCTATCGGCACCATCGACCACTTCCCCGTCCATCAAATTCAAATTACGATCGACAACCACCTTTTACTAATAAAAAATCATTCGACCATCGGTCAGTAATTAACGATGCCGAATTCGACCATGCTATTGACCTTACGCAAAGCCAGTATCATTGTTACCGAATTTATTCTCACATTCAATAATAACCTCTATTACTTTCTTAATACGAATCATACATCGATCTTCAATCGTATCTTCATCCTTGAACATTCTCCAATCTGTTTTAAACTCTGTTTCTTTTGGTTTATGGTCGTTTTTAGCTTGTTTCTTCGCTTGACTGATGCCCGTTACGGCTGGCTGTGCACCTGCAAGACGGTCACCAATATGAATGTAATTAGGGGCACCACACATGTAAAAGTGTGTGGTTGCGTTAAGGAAGTCCCTTTGTAACGATGCGGAACCTTGGCCTAAGAATTGAATGACTAAAATAACTGGTCTTTTGTTGTTTCGTTCAATCAAATGATTGAGAGTCAGATGTTGTTTCCATGAAAATGTTTTTAGATGCAGCTCATGTGAACATAATATTATAATATTTAATATCGATTTTTCTATAATTTATTTATTTATGTAATACTTCAAGCACATAAATGTACAGAGATGGGCTTAATGTCATAGGCATTTCCTACCAGTCAATCTTTGAGTGATGCAGAGACAAACAGTGGTAGGTGCAATCATGAAAATTGAGGAATAAATATTTTAAATATAAAGTTACACATAAACCTATTAAAACCATAAATATAATATATACCTAATTACATATAAATATAAGCACAAACAAATATATATAAATACATGCATATATAATAAGTAAGACAAACAATGAGAAAATATTAGTGTTGTGATGATACTGCCAGCTTCTTGCGAATGTGCTCGCGAACCTTAATAACTTTAAACGATAATCGTTTGGTTGCCATCCTGATTTCCTGGATATAATCATGAATGAGTCAATTTCGATTGTTCGTTTCCAGTTTTCCACTATTTCATTGCGTTGAATTAATTCAAACAATTGAAAAGCAGGATCATATTTTTTTAAACTGTACCTGCTTCAGTTACGTGATCAACATTTTCTATTAATGTTCTTCAGTACAGCTTTGCTGATAAGTTTTTATGGGTATACTGTTCCATTTTAATGTCGAAGCAGGTAATTCCTGTATGTCCAAAGTAATTCGAACTCTATTCTACATTTATCATTTATCCACCACCACGATCTTCAGTTTAAATAGACATTATATTATTATACTGCTTTTTTTCTCTATTTTGGTCTATATTATATAGACCTATTTCCACAAGCCCGTCAATATCTGTTCCCAGTTGCCTTCAAACAATACCAGTATCATCTTTATCTACTTCAGTATTATCAGACTCGACAGCGCCCTTCCGATCAGCGTTGAATCAATTAACGAAAGACGTAATTTATTTCAATCTGATTGCAATGAGTTGTAGTCTTTCTGGGGAGGTTCTCGATACTGTGGCTGTCTTATAGCTTGTGTATTGATAGATAATATAGTGCCTGAGGGTGTGTTGTATACTGATTAGCTGTGGGGCTGGAAATGTGACTCATATGGGCTTTTATACCAACACTTGGGTTATGGATTAGGGCGTACCTACATTGTTTCAATGAGGTTGGCAATGTAATTTTATTATGATTGGTAATAAAATTTGATATCTGTCCTTTCCAAAATATAATTTCTTATTGAGAAGAATGGGCAAGAAACTACTTTTTGGAAGGGGCAACTAGAATCAATACTATTTTCTTGTAAATTTTGACATTTCAAAACTGCCTTTTAATGAACTGTGTAAAAATAAATTGTTTAACTTCTTCGTCTTTGATACTTAGGTGAGACCAGTGTAAGTGATATTTATTTTATGTGTTCTCCAACAATACGCTCTAGTAAACAACCACGTATGTTTAAGATATAATTACAAAATGGAATGCAATGTATCGAATATACTCTACAAAGATAAAAATGTTGTTCAAGTAAGTAAAGTACTCTACATCAATGAATAACGATGAATGAACTTATGAATAACCATCTTGCGCTAGCAGAACACATCAAATTATTAACTTTGTGTAGTGCTTGGGTCACCAAGATGTTGGCTGTGACTACTTTAATCCACAGTTTAATCTAAGTCTCCTGTTATTTCATACCATGTTACTTGTATATTTAAGAACTACGTGTAAGCTAAATAAATGAATTTGACTAAGTCTACGATTGACACCTTTTACAAAGAAAAAAAAATTAGCAAAAGATGTTCACCGAATTTTGGTGATTTTCGACCTCAGCCCAACTTTAATTGTGGGCTAGTCTATCATCAGAGATATCACCAACCAAGACCAAAATTTAACAAATACATTATACAGTAGCTTCCAAACAAAAGTTGACAACAAAATTCACCAGAAAAAGGCATAATTATCGTTGAAAAGGGACCCTTTTACACTCATTTAACTAACGCAGTGTATTGGCCGGTGGGAGTGTAATCGGTTCCTATCGGGCAGTCGATCGCGGTTCGATTCCCGCGGGTTGTAATTAGATTGTTAGTCGCATGCGATATTAACGTGTTATATTGTTAGGTGAGCCGTCTTGGTACTTGAGTAATTTGGTATTTTGTGGTACTTGGTTTCATCATTCAAAATCATCTTGGCCCTTATCATCGTCTGCTCAACTTAAACTATGTTGGGGCGGCTCTCAGTCGAACGTATGATGTAGCTGAATACTAGTATTTTAAAGAAAGAAAAGAAAAGAAAGAAAGAAAAAATATTTATTGCGACTCGGACAGGAAGATCACAAACTAAACTAAACACAGTAAAATAAAAAACCAAGTTATATATATAAAAAAAAAAAAGTAACAAAAGGAAAATGAAACAAAGTCCTATACGAGGCCAAAAAGCTCACACACACACATGAAGGGACTGCCTATCTGGCCTTCACAACCCCGTTAATGGGTAACACGATAGCCCCCGGTAAGACTGCTAGTCAGACTTTTGGGCATCTCCCGTAACGACTGTCAAAGATCTCCGAATGACATCTTGTCCTTACAAGTTTTCTTAGGCGAAGGAAACCTTAAATCAGGCGGACTAATTATCATTTGCTAACGTTTAAAAGGAATAAATAATATTACTTAGAATTGCATCTGATACAGCCATTTCTGTTTTGCAGGATTATATTGTTTTCTTCATTTCAGAATGATGTTTTTTTTTGTACTTTGAGTTGTCCCATAAACCTCTTTAAGTGAGCACACGCCTTTTCTTATATGTAACAGATATTTTTACTACACAGAGTACTGTGAGGGACTAACTTGCTTTAAATTCACTAGCCAATTTCAATTTGTCTGACCATTCGGTCCCAGTAAGCTTTTTACTCAACTGCCATTCAAATTACGCCCTCTAAAAAGGCTCATTACAAGCTAAATATCACCCAGTTTCAACACCCCAGGCAAATGCAATTAAAAAATTCAAATGACTTATTACCAAGTATCAAGACTGCTATCTCCCCTCAGCCGATACATTTTGATGTCGATAAGAAAGTCTGTTGAGAATTAATATACATAATTTCTTTTAACGTATGGTCACTATTTTTACGTCCACATTTTACTGTAGACGTCGATTGAAATGGTTGTTTTTTTCGTAATGAAGTGATAGGGTGGGCAGCGGGTAATAATGGAAAGGTTAGGAGTTCAAATTGTGGTAATTGTTGGTATATAAAGTTACTAGCTTCCGCACGCGGCTTCGCCCGCGAGGTATGTCGATAAAAACTAACCTATGTCCTTCCCCGGGTTACAGTCTATCTCTCTGCCAAATTTTATCGAAATCCGTTCAGTGGTTTAGGCGCGAAAAAGGTAACATTCAGACAGACAGAGTTACTTTCGAATTTATAATATTAGTATGGATGATTTATTTAACGCTAGCGCTTGTACCTGCTTCGCACAGTTTTTACGGTTTAACAAAACAACGAGATTTCTTTATTATAATAAGTTAGTTTAATACTAATGTACTTATAATATACATAAACCTTTTGTAATAAATTCTATAGATGATGGTGAAAACCTCTAAATCCGTTGCGTAGTTTAGAAGAACGGACAAACACGAAAAGCGGCTTTGTGTTGTTTGTGTTTTATCATTTACAGAATTTTGAGACTTTTTTTTAATAAAATGTCGTAGACATGGTGGATTAATACACCCTTACATTTTTAATCCTTAAAAGGGGTAATTGTACTCATCATTATGAACAACTTTTACTATAGGACCAACCCTGAAATCGTGAAAATAAAATCTGTTGATCCGTACATTATGTCGAGTTAAATGCTAAAAATGTATGGATCAGCTGATATTTTTTCACGATTTTAGTGTTGGCCATTTTAAAAAACAACATTGTGCAAAAAATGTTTAGAAGTTAGAGATTTTTAGAAAGACAAAAAATCGTGCATTCTTCCAACCTTGAGCTGTTATCTGGTGGCTTTTATGTACTTATTTTTCTCAATAATTTCAGATACAATTAACAGTTTTTGAGGGCTGATACTAGATTTTTGTTAAAGAAATTTAGAAAAAAATGTAGCTACAACACTCAAACGCAATGTTCCTACAAAGCTCTGCTACATCGGAAGGGGCAGACACGGGGCTGCATTGTACGATTTACAGCTTTTACGCTATTTTCAATTAAAGTCCTAATGGCTCATGGGCCACCGATGCGCCGATTGTCTAATTGTTGATCTATATAGAGTGGAGCGACTGTGATTTTTAGGGTTTTGGTGTGACGTAACAGATTTTATTGCATGGTGAATGTTATTTGTTGGAAGATAAATGGTAGCTATCACAGATTTGCAACTTCGTGCTTAACTTATATGGAGAAACCTGGATAAAATGTGGATCATTCTAAATTCCAGGGGAAACTATAGCAAAACAGTAAGGTATTAGCAAATATCAGCTTGTTTAGATTAATATAAGCTTATAGGAGTACGTCAATTGACTGTGAAAATGCTAAAAAACTCTTGCTTTTCCTTTTTTCCCTTGTTTTGTTCTACATCTTACCAAGTCATTCAACTTCTTTAAAAAGCCTTGACCAACTGATTAAGCACTAATTTTGCAGTTCATCATCTGCCTAGCCTTTTACCAACTATGTAGGGGTCGGCTTCCAGTCTATATAGTACTAGTAATACTAGTATTTTACATGAAGCGACTGCCTATCTGACCTCCACAACCCAGTTACTGAGTAATACGATACTCCTCGGTAAGACTGGTTGTCACGACTTTCGGGCTTCTGACTACCCGTAACAACTGTCAAACATCCACGAATGACAGCCGGGACCAACGGCTTAACGTGCTTTCCGAGTTCTAAACAAATCATCATCATCATCATCATTTCAGCCGAAAGACGTCCACTGCTGGACATAGGCCTCCCCCAAGCACTTCCACTTTGACCGGTTCTGTGCTTCTCGCATCCAGCGGGTTCCTGCGGCCTTCACAAGGTCGTCAAACAAATATTTTCTAACAAATCCCAGAGTGTTAACAACTCTATAAACTTCCTCCCCGTCCCCACGCCACACCCTTCTGTAAAAACTTTCCTCTTAATCGGCGCGCGTTACAATATAATGTGCTAAGTTTTCGCCCCGGACTGGACCAGATCGAACGCAGCCAAATATTGAACTTACCCTACAGATTATTGGACTCACCCCTTCAAGAATATTCAAAGGGTAACCAATATTGCAGCTAATTGTGATTGTAAATGCGTTTTGTTTTGAAGTATTTTGGAGCTGTTTTCTTGAGTAAAATCGCAAGAAATATCATGTTTGAAATGGTGTTTTGTCGCATAGAGTTTATGGTTGTGATTTGGTAGCATAAACACGATTAAAGGGTCTTACAATGATTGCTAAAATGGAAGGTAAAACATTTAAATTATCTATCACCAATTAATTTATTTGTCTATCCAGGTTACAGGGTATTACAAATTATAAACGCATCTCTGTCCTGCCACAGCAAGCGGCGTACAAATATTACGCAGTGACAAACGAAAAAATATATGCAAGAATAAAAAAAAAAATTATAACCCTCCTTTGGCTTTGCCGTAGTCGGGTAATTAAAAAATGATATGTGTATGATACATGTAAAAAAATTATGATAATGTAAATAACAGTTACGAGGACGCTCTCTCTTCTTGAATTAATAAATTGGTCAGTTTGTCATGGAGGTCGATAGTGGTCTATTTTTCAGAGTAAAAATTTCAATATATTTTTTCAAACACGGCACGGTTGGCGCAGTGGTTAAGCGATTGACTGCTGCGCTGCGTGTAGCGGGTTCGATTCCCGCACGGAACAAATATTTGTATGACCTACAAGTAGTTGTTCCGGGTCTGGCTGTTTGTGTATGTGAATTTAAATGTTTGTAAACGCACCCACAATACAGGAGAAATTCCTAGTGTGGGGCAACGTTAAAAAAAAAAAAAAAAAAAACACATGTTTAGTCTTGTTTTCTAGGGTTCCGTACCCAAAACGCAAAAATGGGAATTATTACTAAGACTCCACTGTCCGTCTGTCCGTCTGTCACCAGGCTGTATCTGATGAACCGTGATATCTAGACAGTTGAAATTTTTACAGATGATGTATTTCTGTTGCCGCTATAACAACAAATACTAACAACAGAATAAAATAAATATTTAAGGGGGGGCTCCCATACAACAAACGAGTTTTTTTTCGGTGTTTTTGCCTTGTGGTACGGAACCCTTCGTGTGCGAGTCCGACTCGCACTTGGCCGGTTATTTATTACTTTTTCTTAATGTATAAGTTGTAGCACCTTGTGACAATTAGACAAAGAGCATTAGCGCTAAGATCGGCGAGACATTTCGTCGCCTACTTACGTTTGACATATTTTACAGAAATCCTACCGGCACGCTATAATGAGTGTCATATTCGGTGTACGGTCTGCAGAAACGTAAGAAAAGTAACTTATAATTCTAAGAACTGACTTTCCACCTCATCAACTACAACTTACCTACCTACTTCCTTTTTCTCAACTATGTTGGGATCAAGGAAAACATCGTGAGGAAACCTTCATGTCCTAGAACCAAAAATTCGAAGACATGTGACATCTGCCAACCCGCACTGGGCCCGCGTGGTGGATTACGGCCCACTCCCTCTCACCGAGTGGAGGCCTGTGTCCCAGCAGTTTGAAAATTATAGGCTGATAAAAAAAAAAAAGTTGGGGTCGGCTTCCAGTCTAACAGCTGAATACCAATACATTGAGCGACTGCCTATCTGACCTCCAGAACCCAGATACTGGCTGAACTTTCCAGCTGTGACGTGACAAACAATAAATGATTTCGACTTTATAATAATATTTGTTTTGTGAAGAAAAAATAAATTATTATGTAACTTTCAAACACATAGCATTGGGTTGAAGAAGCAGTCTAATAATTCTACCTTTAAAGCGCGAGAACAATAGGAATATGTAAAGGAGTACGTACCATTCTCTAAGTTACCTGTGGTGTGATCTTTCAGTTTGGCAGAAATGGTGACAGCTGTGCTGTCACTTCCAAGTGTCATTCATATAGCGTCTAAAAATTTTGCCGCCAACGTACGGGAAAAAATTTCTCTCGTTAATTTTCATAGAAAATTTGTAAAGTTTCAAGTAAAACTTTATAGAAAGTAAATAATAGTGATTGTGGTAAGTGATATATAGTGGTGCGCTGATCGTTAGTCACCGAAATGACGAAAGGGAGATCGGAAGTTCAAATTAGATTCGTGGTCACCGGTTACTTTGAGGAACCGTGTTTAGCGACCCTGAGCGCCACGATTCTCCTAAGCGCAATAGCGGGGAAAAACCCTCTTCATCCTCGGAGGATTGAGGCACCCCTTTTTCCTACCGCCGAACGACAGGGCAAAGAGATCGAGACGATTTCCTGTAAGTCGGACCTACGCATTTATAATTGAATGAGTAGCCAATAAGCCAAGTAAGTGCTGAATATCTGTTATTATGACATTATATCACTAACCTTACTCAAAAATACTATCAACAAATTTCTGTTTCTTGCTAGTATCACTTCAGACAGAAGTGCAGTGTTGTTTTACAAACAACCCTTTCGTGTTTAAAGAATATTACAACTTATGGAAAGGGATTTCAGTGTAAAAATATGATGATTAGGTAGTAATTCCTAAAGCAAATACTGAATGTCTTGAGCTAAAATTACTCAAGCAGGTTCTTTTCTATGACACCCCATCATGAAAAGCAATCCATTATAAGTACATGTATGCTCACCTATCCCATGTGTTTCACACACTGAATTGCAAATAGAGTGAGTACTTATGCCACTAAACAAAACTAAAGACTTTAGCCCCCGCGGAGGGAGGTGTGGCTTGGATCTCTAATGTGAGTCGAGAGCAAAAAGTGCTAACTGCTAAAGTAGGTCTACAGACACTTGTTATTTGAGCAGCAACATACCCACTAAGATTTTACCCTACGGTCCCTTTTGGAAGTAGTCTGAACACTCCTATCCAGGAATGTACTTACAATAGTTCATTGCTCTCATGTGTTGTTACTTACATTAAAGAAGTTCAACACCTCTAAGTCTAATTTGCAATTAGAACATTAAGATGAATAATAAAAAATTACATAAGTTTTTTATCTAATAAGAAATGTTAAATATTTAAACAACATTATAACTTATTATGCTATACTGTACAGTTTTTGCTGTTTTGTAATAATTAAGTAAATTTGCAGTGGAGCAAATAAAAGCTGTTTAATATAAGAAAATAGTTATTTTATTTTAAAAACATGATAAATGAGGATCATACCAAAAATAACTAGGCCAAGATTCATACTAGAGACAAGATTCAGGCTGTCTAAATAACCATGTAAAAGCTTGGGAATGAAAGACTGCAAACATGTTTCTGTTTCATACTGAAAATCATAACAGGAAGTTAAATCTGGCAAAGATTTATATTCAAAACAATTATATTTTGAGATAAGTATCTTTAGTTAAGATAATTTCTAAGATTATGATATTATAATCAAATAGCCTATTGTTTACACTCCGGTATTACTAAAAAGTCAAACGGAAGTAATTATGTATTAATTGGAGGGTAGCTGTTCATGCTGATTACACGAACGACTCCGGAGAGTCTTTTAGAACCAAGAAAATATGGGAATTGACAGCACACTCATTTAGCTTTTCTTCAGTTCCCTGGACAATTGCAGCATTAGCCAAGTAAGTGGCAGAGAATTTGCAAACCTGTGGTATTTGCATGTAATAATGTAAACTGCAATATTTTGTTTATTTGGTTTAGATAATTTTATCAGATCATATTACCCAGTAATTGGGTTGTGGAGGTCAGATAGGCAGTCGCTCCATGTAAAATACTGGTATTCAGCTGCATCCGGTTAGACTGGAAGCCGACCCCAACATGGTTGGGAAAAGGCTAGGCAGATGATGATGATGAGTTTAGATAATTTTTTGCTGGCCCACTAGCAAAAGCTGTCTCGGAGACGGTGGGTCTTAACAAAGCTTGGGTGACAAATGAATTTCCAAAGTCAATTCTAAATCTCAATCAGGTGTTAGAATATGTAGGCCTAATCACAAGGCCCTGCCTGCAGGCTAGGTAGAAAGGAAGATAATAATATCAATGCTTCTAATAAAGAGATTTTGTTCTCCGAGACAAGTTCAAAGCTTATTAACACCCAAATTTTGCTATCCTTGTAAGGGAAAGCTTGTCACAAGCACACAAGCTTGTCACAAATAAACTGATTGAATGTCCTCAAAAAAAAAAAAAAAAAAAAGAGCAGACCAAGGCAAATGAAAAAATGGTTGCTCCACTGGTTTGTCAAGAGTTAATGTGGTGGCCAGAGGCTATTGATAGACCACAACTCAGTTCCTTTATATACGGGTAACTCACTTCCTGTCCACACATGCCGTCTGCCGGTCTTTAAAATATCGCTTTTAGTGATAAGACCGCCCATTGGGTCACCCTATGTATAATATTCTACACTTATGTCTGTAGTTCGTATGGTGTACATAACAAAGAATATTCTGTTCTACCCTACTCTTGCCAGGAACTTGACCAAACCAGGAAAAAAATGGCACTCTAAGTTGAGAGATGTTTGCCATATACGCAGTAATAAGCAAGCCAAAGAGCCAGTCTTCAGAGTGCACATATTCTAGCTCAATCCGACAAAGTTGTCGCAAACTTAGGATGTACAAGGGTACATACATCCCTAGTGATCCTGAACCTAACCTACAAAATGACGAAGTTAGCAGATTAGCTGAACACTAGAATCACTCTGTCAGCGGTTTATCTCCCGGGGAGTTTAAAGGTGTTATAACGGCTTAGCCGACCGCTTATCTAAGAACAGACCAGCCGGATTGGCTCCTGTTGCTCCAGGCCCCAGGCCTCGGAGGCCATGTTTCAAAGTGGGGCGTCCCCGATGTAGACCTTTTCGCGTCAAATAAGTCAGCCGCTGTGCGACAGTACATCACAGGGGACTCAAATTATGGCTTGGCAAGCTTCTGCGATGCCTTCAGTTAAGAAGTGACAACATTGAGAACCTGTATGTTTCTCTTCACCCAATTTAAAACCGAGTGCTCAGTCATCTGAACTCGAAAATGGGGCAGGGACGTACTATTTAGAAATCGCCCCATACTGGACCCAGTGTGCCTGGCTCTCGTATTTGGAGACGAGAGGTCTCAGAAAGCCAGTACCCTTACAAGATCTATGTAAAAACCTCTTGGACCTGACAAGTTGCAACTCCTAGCTTGGAAAGTTTAGGGGGGGGAAAGCAGTCAGGTTGGGAGGGGCAGTGGTTGGTAGAGGAGCAAGGAACTTGCTAACATGTAGTGGATATCCACAATAATCATTTATAAAGCTTGTATTCAGAGGTGAATGTCATAGTGTAGATTGCATGACATCTAGACAGTTTTTTGTCCATTTAGAAAGTCTAAAAATCATTGTTCTTAGCTAAACCACTGCTTACCCCTTGATTAGCAGAGATTTACATACCCTAATATTGTAAGATATCTCACAACTTTTAAGTGTTGAATAAGATAATCATTGATTTGCTCAAACACGAGTACAATATGTGCAACACAAATTGTCAGCATGCAAGAGATGTTAAAAGTAGGGTAAGTAATAACAGTGCGCCCAAGGTTTGGCTCAAAGACACAAAGAGTTTACCTAAAAGCTACCATAATCTTTGTTGATTTTGGTTTACAATAACAGGTGTGTCTGTCTATAAAGCTTGCTCAAAAGATTTATAAACAAACTAAGATAAAGGAGCCTCATGAAGTTAGAAGAAGAGGTCTGTGGTAGCCTTCGGGAGGCTGACTGGTGAATAGTTCATCAGATAAAATTAAACTGAAAGAACCACTAGGCTTACAGAATGATTACTTCTGTAAAGTAGTAAAAGAGAGGGCTATCTCTCAAGAGTATTTAGAATGATCAGCCTATAATGTTCCCACCACTGATGGAACAAAGGTCTCCTCTCTGTGAAGGGGGATGAGGGTTTATCATAATTATGAGAATTTTTAATTCCCATTGAAACTATTTAAATATGTTTGGGTAAATGAATCATATGTTAAGTCAATTTAATTGATAAATAAAGAGACTTATACTTCATTTACTTGCGAGGGTTAATCTATTAACCATAGTAATATAAAAGGTCCTAATTAAATTTCAGTTTCAATGGAATTTTAACTTTATTATGTAAGACATTGAGTTTGTTTTCCCACATCTTTATAAAGTTGAGGTTCAAAAATATTGGTACTTTTGATTAATTAAGGAAATGAGTGATTCAATTATCCTTTACTAATGAGATTATTATTTTAATTCAGTTTAAATCTCATTGATTTAAATTATCATTATGGCCTTATATTTCATGTTCACCCTTGGCAAGCAAGGCAAATACATTTGTTAATAATCTATAACATTTTATAGATTTGTTAATTTTAGAATTTTTTTGAATAATAGATTGAAAGATCTTAATTTTTGGTTTGAACATTTAATGAATACATCCAGAAATATTCATTAATGTTATTTTAATATACAGGGTGATTGGAAGATGGGTGCAAAGCTTTAAGGCGATGATAGTACAAGCAATTCAGAACCATTTAAGCCATGGTTGTCTTAGACGAAGTCTTACCACTTTTTTTTTACCAATTTCTTAAGATCTTTTTCGAAAATTCCCAAAGTTTTAACTAAACTACTTATTTATGGCCAAATTGAATGATAAACGAATTCATTTTTATTGTATTTAATTGAAGTAATGTGTAAGCAATCTAGCAAAACATGTTTTAGGCCTCTGTGTCGTTAGACATTTTTTTTACAGATATTTAAAGTTCATAACAAATTTTAAAATTTATAAATACTTTTTGTAAACCTTATTTTAAAAATCACGGAGCGTGCTTTTTTTGTTCAAACCTTTTTGAAAACATGCTTGATAATCGCTCTTTCTTTTGAGGTAACACTTACGCAGATATCTTACAAATTATTGAAATTAGGACCTAAAAACCAATTTAAGGGAGAAATTTTAAATTTTAGGCAGTCTAAATAAAACAACATTTGAATTAAATTTATTTATGTTTCATGGTCAAAATGTTGTCCGTGATTCCTAATACAAGCACGGCTCCGTCTTCTCACTTCTATTGTTGTTATTTTCAACATCATATCTCCAGCTTCATTGTTTCAAACTCTGAATTCATTCTCTCTGTCAGTTCTTCTCTCGTGTTTATTTCAACATTCGTATACACTAGCTCCTTGGCGCGGCCCCACACGAAAAAGTCCAGCAGGGTCAGATCTGGTGAGCGAGCGGGCCAAGGGATGGGTCCATCTCTGCCAATCCAGCTGTCAGGAAAGCAATTATTTAAGTGTTCCCCATGTGTTGTGTGGCCCTCCCTAGAAAATTTGCTTTCATCCGTCCACAAGATTGATTTCAAATTAAAGTTTTCTAGGGAGGGCATTAAAAACTTTCATAACCTTCATGAATGGGCCGCCAAACACAACAATCCACATTTTAAGAAGCAGGTGTCGTTTCAGAGGAAATTCTGGAGGCTGGAGTAATTTGCAGGACGTTGATTGGGCCCCACTTCTTACCGGAGACTTTCAATGGTGAAAATGATTTGCACTTTCTACAAGTGGATTTACCAGAGCTGATAGAGGAAACCGGTGTCCCGATATTCGCAAGAGACAGTACAGTCATCTTTCAGCAAGACGGCTGTCCAACGCATTGGATGTTAAATGTAAGGGAACACTTAAATAATTGTTTTCCTGACAGCTGGATTGGTAGAGATGGACCCATCCCTTGGCCCGCTCGCTCACCAGATCTGACCCTGCTGGACTTTTTCGTGTGGGGCCGGGCCAAGGAGCTAGTGTATACGAATGTTGAAATAAACACGAGAGAAGAACTGATAGAGAGAATGAATTCAGAGTTTGAAACAATGAAGCTGGAGATGATGTTGAAAATAACAACAACAGAAGTGAGAAGACGGAGCCGTGCTTGTATTAGGAATCACGGACAACATTTTGACCATGAAACATAAATAAATTTAATTCAAATGTTGTTTTATTTAGACTGCCTAAAATTTAAAATTTCTCCCTTAAATTGGTTTTTAGGTCCTAATTTCAATAATTTGTAAGATATCTGCGTAAATGTTACCTCAAAAGAAAGAGCGATTATCAAGCATGTTTTCAAAAAGGTTTGAACAAAAAAAGCACGCTCCGTGATTTTTAAAATAAGGTTTACAAAAAGTATTTATAAATTTTAAAATTTGTTATGAACTTTAAATATCTGTAAAAAAAATGTCTAACGACACAGAGGCCTAAAACATGTTTTGCTAGATTGCTTACACATTACTTTAATTAAATACAATAAAAATGAATTCGTTTATCATTCAATTTGGCCATAAATAAGTAGTTTAGTTAAAACTTTGGGAATTTTCGAAAAAAATCTTAAGAAATTGGTAAAAAAAAAGTGGTAAGACTTCGTCTAAGATAACCATGGCTTAAATGGTTCTGAATTGCCTGTACTATCATCGCCTTAAAGCTTTGCACCCATCTTCCAATCACCCTGTATAATTCACATAGCGTCTACATCCTTCGGGTATTCTTTCACCAGCAGATATCAAACAGGTCTTCAACCCAATGCTATGTGTTTGAAAGTTACATAATAGAGCTGTTTTGCATTAAAACAAAACAGTTATTATGTTATGGAAAACACATAGCATTGGAGCAATTTGCTTGCTGTTGAGTTTTGAAGACTTCTATGAATGACACTTGGAAGTGACAGCACAGCTGTCACCATTTCTGCCAAACTGAAAGATCACACCACAGGTAACTTAGAGAATGGTACGTACTCCTTTACATATTCCTATTGTTCTCGCGCTTTAAAGGTAGAATTATTAGACTGCTTCTTCAACCCAATGCTATGTGTTTTCCATAACATAATAACTGTTTTGTTTTAATGCAAAACAGCTCTATTATTCCCTACTTGAAATGGATTGACATTCCTGCAGCAACCGTCAGGTATGTTGCGATTTCAATTATTTTTCATGTAATTGCATACAGCACGACGCACCCTGGCAGTTTGTCCATGAGCTTAGATACTTATTATACACATAATTACTATTACCTACTTATTTTACATTATTGTTGGTTTCGATTCAAGGGAAGAAAACAATTTATTTTTTATTGTTGAATGGGCCCGCTCTCATGACCTCGATCACGCCTGATGGAAAGCGATGGATGAGGTCTATGATAGAACGAGCGTGCCCAGAAAATGTCTAAGGTACTGGAACTGCCACGCATCGACGAAACACAGCAGGCTGCTTGACTCCGGTGGTAGGGTCGCAAACCAGACGGGCGTTACACTAACACCGCAAGGGAAGAATTGGCCAGTCACATAAGGTGTTGGGTGTGACTATCCAGGATGCGCCGAGCACTCGGTTCAGTTGAGTAACTGGCGGAACAAACTGCGCTACACGAGGAGGCTTATTCATGCATACAAAAAAATAAAATGTGGTAATTATGTCCAACAGACGTATGCTGTTTTAAAATTAATCATAACTGAAGCACAGTTTGCAACAAGCAGCGGGTACTGTCAATAAACAATTTGCCTTTGATAAAAAGACAAAAGCCGTCTTCGCGTGTCCACCAGCAACACTACCAAGTTGACTTTATAATAATCTAATATCTAGTTTCTAGTAGCGGATGTTGGAGAAAAAACAGCCAGGCTGAAGTGGGAGTGGGCCGGACACGTCTCACGAATGCACCCGGAGAGATGGGCAAAGATCGTCACTCACTGGACGCCTGAGGCAGGACATCGCCGTTGAGGTAGACCAAGGCGAAGGTGGCGTGACGATCTAATATCATTCGCAGGGCCAACATGGCCGGAGATCGCACAAGACAGGGAGGTTTGGAAGGAAAAAGGGGAGGCCTTTGCCCAGCAGTGGGACACAAGCTAGGCTAACAAAAAAAAAAAAAAAAAAAAAAATCTAGTTTTTAAAATACCGTTCCTTTTAATGCAATGTCTCATAAATCCAACGCAACGCCGTGTATTGTATAAAAATGTGCTTAGATACGTATCTGTCACGCAATGTCTACCTGAATTACATGTTGCAATGTCTTGTCATATAATAGACAAGAAATAAAATATGGATATAATTGTAGACCAAGTTTATACAGGAAAATAATCAATAGTAACTGCCTCACTGGTCTAGTAGTTGCAGGTGCTGCTGAGCTTGAGGTTCGATCCCCAGGTTATTGGGTTTTTCTATCTGGAATTGGTAGTAGCAGCTCGGTGTCTGGTTTTAGTGTCCGTTTGATGGCAATGAGCTCTCCCCCTGTTACATGGGACTTAAACATAACTGGCGAAATGTCGGTGTACTACAGGTACACCCCTGCCAAAATGTGATGATAAGTCATGTTAATCAATATTGTTAAATAAATGAAAATTGCTCAAGTATAGTGCTTACGAACATCGGTTCCCATTCTTCTTGGCGACATGGTGTGTCTGCAAAAATAAGCTAAAGTTGTGCTTAAAAAATCTATAGGAATAGCATCATATGTTCAAATTCAAATCATTTATTACAAGTAAGCCATTAGAAGGCACTTTAAAATGCTAAAATTTACAAGAAAAAATGGTTGCCTGTAAAGTCGGTTTTACGGGCGAAGATTTTACGTGACAACGACCGATCATCCGATCATAGTTGAGTGGGAGAGAGACGCAAGGCATTCGGCGGGCCTCTCTCTCGTTCGGTGACTCATCGCAACGTTACCGAGCGTTACACTTTTTCATAAGTGACTCCCAGTCGCAACCTAATTTAAGACGTTGTCACGTCAAAAAATCAAATTTCATCTCTTTTGACAGAAGAATAAATTCAAAAATATTTTCCACCCGCGCCACATTTGCCGACGCTACGCAGTCTACGCGATACATCCGACACACCCAAAGAGTAGCGACGTGTAAAATCTGCATTTCTTTGAGATGCACTTGTCCTCCCCCCACCTCCCCCCCCTAGACGGCTCTTAGATAAAGAGGGCTCTACTTTCGCGCGCTTTGAGCAGACTCCCAGGGTTTTGTTAGGAGTGCTACGTTCTACGTATAGAGGAGTTAGTTGTTAGGTGTTGTTTTGTACACCGTACGATAGAACGGAGCCAGGTTAGGATTTCTATTGTCTTCGAAAGTATGAGGATATAAATCTGTGTTTCGTTTAGATTTGTGTGCTGCTGCTGTTCGTGTTCGGATTTAGTTTTTGGTTCTGCATTATGCAACCAGCGGTGATAGCTAGCGGATTTGATTTAATATATTAGTGGACTGTATAAGATGAAAATATGATAGAAACACGTATTTGTAAATAATATAAATTTATTAAGGAAAAATAGAACCTGACAACCGCTCAGACCTGACAACAACAAAAGTCAAAAGAAAAACACTATATTTAAAAAACATAAAATATTTACAAAAAAGGTTGCACCACAGCCAGTCGCCAACATACCGGAGCCCCAGTGGAACACTAACAATCGGTGGAGACTGACTAGGGTGCGGCTTCTATTAAAACAAGTTTTCGGGCCGGTCGGCGCAGGAGGCCGCCCCTGGTACGGACGTCTGCTACGCGGACCGCTCCGTCGGATCCTATATACACCTTCTCTATCCTTCCTAGGGGCCATAAACCACGAGGCAGGCTAGGGTCGGCGATCAGCACCACATCCCCCTCACTCAGGTTTGTTGTGTTGCTGGTGGGGAGGCCTCTCGGTCGGAGCGTCGGCAGATATTCACGCACCCATCGTACCCAGAATTTATCGGCGAGTCGCAAGGTTTTACGCCAGTCGCACCTTCTCAGCAGGTCTGCGTCCGTGAGTGTTGAAGTCCATGGCGCGACAGAAGATGTACCAAGAATGAAATGAAATGGCGTTATTGCTTCTGGTGAGTCGGGAGATGTAGGAACATAGGTCAATGGTCGCGAATTTACAATGGCTTCTGCCTCCATCAAGAGCGTCGCCAGCACGTCTTCCTTGAGCGGTTGGTTGGTGAGGCAGGATTTCAGTGCTGTTTTTACGGTTCGCACGAGCCTTTCCCACGCACCGCCCATGAATGGAGAAGCGGGCGGAATGAAGCGCCATTCGATTTTGTGATTGGTGGCGTATTCTTGTACCAAGTCGTCATGTAGGCCGCGTAGCTCGCGGGAGGCCCCAACGAAGTTTGTGCCATTGTCCGAGAAAATAGTTGTAGGTGATCCTCGGCGGGCAATGAAGCGTCTCAGGCTCATTATGGCGGCGTCTGATGATAGTGAAGTGACTAATTCTAAGTGAAGCGCTCTCGTCACTAAGCACGTGTATAATGCGACATACCTCTTCTCTTGGCGACGGTATATTTTTATCATAATAGGGCCAAAATAGTCGAGGCCGACGTGTGTGAAGGGCCTTTTGTGATGGTCGAGTCTTTCAAGGGGTAGGTTGCCGATCTGGGGTTGAGTTGGTTGGGTTTTCCATCTTCGGCATTGTAAACAGGCGTGTGCTACGCTACGGATGCTGTCTCGTGCTCTAAGTATCCAATATTTCTGTCGGAGTTCGTTCAGCACTAGTTCGTTGAAGTGATGCGACGCTCTGTTGTGTTCATAGAGGATGAGTAGTCGTACAGCATGGTTGCGGCCGTCGAGGATAATCGGGGACTTTGCGGTCTCGCTAACTCCCGGTGCAAAACTTATCCGTGTGTCTAGTCTCAACAAACCGTCTAAATCGAGTGTCGGTGCAAGTTTCGCTATTCGGCTGTTTCTAGGCACTGGTTTTAAGGATTGTAAAGCTGTTAGCTCCTCGGAAAAACTCTCTGTCTGCGCTTGTTGGAGTATCATCTTCTCGGCTTCTACAATGTCCGCGGCGTGAAGTTGATAGGGAGATGTGGTACCGTCTGTATACAATTTAGAATTTGGAGTTATAGGCCGAGACAGTTTAAGCCGGAATATTCGTGCGCCCTGGAGAACGCGGGCGGCGGTGCGAAGGAGACGCAGCCAAGAACTAAAACGCGACGGGTCAGGGAGCAAGTCCGATGATGGGGTGTCGAGGAGCAGAACCACTAGGTCTGATTTTAACTCAGGATCTAGTGAACTCTCTTCCACGTTATTGTCGTACTCGGTAGGCCACGTGCATGGTGGTCCAAGAAGAAACGGCGGCCCGGTAAACCACCGATGACATGCGGTGAAATTCATTTTTTTTGGTTTTGTTGCGTCATCAGCGACGTTGAGAGAGGTAGGGATCCACCTCCAACTGGACGGGTTAGAGGTCTCCAGTATCTCGCCTAATCTGTGTGCCACAAACGCTTTGAATGCGCGTGCATCGCTCCGAATCCACTTAAGAACTGTGGTTGAATCAGTCCAAAAAATAGTCTCGGAGGGCTGAAAACGATGAGCTTGTAAAATCGTTTGTGCATACCGCGAGGCGATTAGCGCGGCTTGTAATTCTAAACGAGGAATCGAAACTGGTTTGAGAGGCGAGACGCGTGCCTTGCTTCCGATGAGAGCCGTAGACACGGTGCTATCGCTGTAAATAAAACGCCAGTAACCAACACAGGCAAAAGCTTGCTCGCCGCCGTCGGCCACCATGTGCAGCTGAATGTCTACAATATCTGACCTATTCATGTACCAGCGAGGAATTTTTATGTTGGCCGCAATCTGTAATTGTGTAAACCAGTCCTCGCATTCACTAACATACACCTCGGGAAGTGGCGTATCCCAACCAATACCTGCGCGCCACAGTCTTTGAATTAATATGCGGCCCCAGATAATGACTGGCATCAAAAGACCGAGAGGATCGTAAACCTTCATAACGTTTGATAATAGACTGCGTTTGGTTAAAGTTTTAGTGGGTATCTGGGGTAAGGTACGAAATCCTAACGAGTCTTGCTGTGGGTCCCATTTGACACCCAAGACGCCAACCTCAGTGCTAGGTGGTAGCATAACGTCAGAAGTAGCATCGCTTCTAAATTCTTTAGGAACAAGTGAGAGAGCGTCTGGACGATTTGACACCCACCCACGCATTTCGAACCCGCCAGCCTTGTGGACAGTGACTATCTCAGTAGCTAGTCGAGCCGCGTCGTCAATGTTGGAGTAGCTTCCGAGATAATCGTCCATATAATGGTCTTCTATAATTGCCTTACAGGCATTGGAGAACTCTGCTTCCATTATTTTGGCATTTTTGTTTTTGATATAGAGCGCGATAAATGGGGATGAGACTGCGCCAAATATCATAGAGGACATTCTGTACTCTTTGAGGTTGCCGTCCTTCCCGCGCCAGAGAAAGCGTTGGGCATCCCTATCTCGTGGAGTGATTTTAACTTGTGGGAACATTTCCTTGATGTCCCCGTTTAAAGCGACTTCGCCTTCCCTAAACCGGAACAAAATGTCGAGAAGGGGTGATAATAAATCGGGGCCTTGTAGTAATAAACTGTTGAGGCTTATACCTTTCGTGACCGCAGCAGCGTCATGGACGGCTCTCAGCTTCTTTTTTTGTGGGTGAAGGACGCCGAAGATAGGTAGGTACCAGCGGATGGATCCGTCTGGGTTGATGCACGACGTATTTGGTATAATCCGCTGATGGTACGTCTGTGGATCGCACTCTTCGGCATATCCCTTGCTGATAACATCGTGTATAAATTGTTGAAAAGCGGCGGCAAACGTTGGGTCCTTTGCCATTTGACGTTCGAGGGCCTTGAAGCGGGACAGTGCCTGCGGATAACTATCAGGTATGATTTCCGGTAAATCTTGTTTCCAGGGTAGACCCACCTCAAAATGGCCATTGTTGAGTTGACGAGCCGAAGATTCTATTATATCTATGGCTCGTTTATCGTCGTCGTTTAAGCGAGGAGCACTTTTCGCAATACCCAAAGCGTCAATGTCGTATTGTCTTTTAATGAGGGCGTCCAAATCGTCCGAAGTGTGATTTACGAACTCAAGTGGCTTGGACGAAACGGAAAGTGCGCCATGAAGTACCCAACCTAATAAAGTTTTAGAGGCAACAGGCTCGTTCTTCTTTCCGCAACGTACTTCGCGACTCAAAGAAAGGTGCCAATCTGGCGCGCCGATGAGGACAGTTGGGGGAGTATCGGCGTACAAAAGTTCGTCAGATAAGGCTGCCAGATGACTATAATCCGAGAAGTTTACCAAGTTATGATTTTGTACGCGAAGCCCTAATGGTTTAATGGCCCGCGCATGCTTCACTAGGTAACGATCGGTTCGGTTACGTCCACGAATATGAAAGTCTACGTAGCTTACTTCGACTTCCTTGGTCATACCACTGACACCTTCAATGTGAAGACGCTCTTGAGACGTGGGTTTCGCACCGATGCGTGCTATCACCTCTCCGTCAATCAACGTTGCCGTACTGCCCTCGTCAAGTAGTGCTGTCGTCTCGAACTCGCCATCGGGACCCTCGAGTACGATCGGCACCACTTTCAGCAGACCGCGGGGACGTGACATCGACGGCAGAGACCCTGTTGCATTAACAAGAAAATCAGACGTGTTTGTGATCTTAACGGCAGACTCGGATTTGCTGTCGGTACCGTCCGTGTGGGTAGGGTCGGTAGTTTTAGCTGATACTTGTGTATTATTGCACTGTCCGCAGGATGCCGCGCTAATTTTAATATTGGAGGTTCCTGGGCCGTGAAGGAGTGCGTTGTGACGTCTTGAACATCCGTCAACTCCACAGCATTTCGCACGGCAGTTGTTCCACGTGTGCGGATTCGACTTAAGGCAGCGATAGCACACTCTGTTTTCACGTACCCATCGCCACCGGTCGTCGAGTTCCAAAACTAAAAAACTCTTACAAGTTTTAATGTTGTGTGGTCCTTGTTTGCAATATATACAATTATCAGGAGTTTTATCGCTTGACAGCGTCGTGTGTATTTTTTCCTTTCGCGGTTGAAATTTAGAGTAATGTGCCGGAGTCGTTGCCTTAATAGTACTGTCAGGAACAAAATTGAATTTTAATTGTTTGTCAGCTTCGGTCAGAAGAAAGTGTGATAATAATTCCAATTTTGTGATTGATTTTCCTTCGGGTGCGTAAGCAGAGGCAAAATCTGTAAATCGAGCTCTGGTGTGTTCGCTCAGTTTAATCAAAATGCACTGAAAAAGCTCCGGTGAACACAGATACTCGTTTTGTTTCAGTAGCTTAAGAGTCGTAACAAAATTACGTAGTTTGTTCGCTAAACTATTTAAATCTTCGGGGGAACTTAGCTTAGGACTGTTACGCAGCGCGGTGACCTCGCGGGCTACCAGCAATTCCGGTCGTGCGTACGTCTGCTCCAGGGCCTTCATGATGTCGCCGGGGTCGCCGGAGATCCACAGGAGCGACGCGACGGACTGGTACGCCGGGCCGCGTACGGCGTTGTTCAGACGTTCTAAGTTCTCTGAAGGGGAAAAATTTGACTTCGTTCTTTCGTAACTACTCTTGAAAGCCATCCATTGACCGACATCACCCGAGAATGTAACAAGTTCGGGTTTCTTTGGTCTGTTCGAAAGAGAGTTAATCGCTTGCGCTAATTTGGTTATAGGGTCTGAGGAGCGTTCAGATTGTAACGATTGATGTGCCATGTTGTTGTAGTTATCGTAAGGTGCATACTCGTATGTGGGCTTAGAAAGGGTTCTATCGTTGACGTCGGGCACGAAAAACGGTGCCGTGTTGGTGAGGCCGGCCGGCTGTGACTGATGTCCCTGTGGGTTACCCAGGGTGACAGTCGGACCCTCACCAGGCATGTTTTTTTGAGTTGCCGTGGTCATGTTTAGATTTTGTTCTAAAACCCAACTTTCAGTGCGCTTTTCAGAGACACGACTAGAAAAACACGATCTATGAGATTTGGCTAACTTATCTGAAGCTTCCAGGGCGGCGATGTTTGCTTGTAGTTCGGCTTGCTCTGCCTCAGCCTCGAGGCGAGCGAGCTCGAGCTCGCGCATGCGCTCGCGTTCAGCCTGTAGACGTTCGCGCATGCGCTCGCGTTCAGCCTGTTGACGTTCGCGCTCTACTTGGCGCCGCTTCGCGACTGCTTCGAAAGACAGCTTCTGTGCGCGAACGGACGCCGAAGAACACGAATGCCGAGTGGCCTCACTGTATATTTCGCTGTGGACACTAGAAGCGTTTGTCGGCGCATTGACATTCGCCTTATGTGTGCTAGTGCGAGCATTTGGGCGTTCCGAAGCGGGAGCAGCTTGTGCCTCGCTGGGGGGAACGGTGCCCGCCTGTTGTATGCCCGCACTATCAGGCAATGCCGAAGCGCCTTCGGCTGTTGTGGCTGAAACCGGCCGGGTGCCACGCGGTGAATGTTGCACCCGTCCGAATCCCGTAGCCGTCAGGTCCGACTTTGTCTTGCTACGTGTTTCCATCTTGTGTGATATGTGAAATTTATACGAAATGAAATTACGGCGAGAAAGAAAAAAAAATGATAGTTACGGCTCGAATGGACCAGAATGATAGCTAGCGGATTTGATTTAATATATTAGTGGACTGTATAAGATGAAAATATGATAGAAACACGTATTTGTAAATAATATAAATTTATTAAGGAAAAATAGAACCTGACAACCGCTCAGACCTGACAACAACAAAAGTCAAAAGAAAAACACTATATTTAAAAAACATAAAATATTTACAAAAAAGGTTGCACCACAGCCAGTCGCCAACATTTTCCATAATAAATTTATATTATTTACAAATACGTGTTTCTATCATATTTTCATCTTATACAGTCCACTAATATATTAATAAAATCCGCTAGCTATCATTTTGGTTACTTCTATATAGAAGAAACCATACGGTGAAGGAAAACATCGTGAGGAAACCGGCATGTCCTAAAATAAAAAAAATTAAGACATGTGATATCCACCAATCCGCTTTGGCCCCGCGTGGTGGATTACGGCCCACTGTCTCTCATAGAGAGGAGGCGTGTGTCCCAACAGTGGGAACATTATATTAAGCTATAGTACTTTGTTACCATTTGACTCACGCTATGGGACAGTTTTAAGTGAAATAATAGAATTATAGCCTAACTAGCTTCTGCCCGCGACTTCGTCCGCGTGAAATTTCACCCTCTCCCCATGGGGGTTGAATTTCGAAAAATCCTTCCTTATTCCTTGTCTACATTATAAAGGGAACCTCTGTGCAAAATTTCAGCTTTCTAGGTCCAAGGGTTTGGGCTGGGCGTTGATGAGTCAGTCAATCAGTCAGTCAGGACTTTTCTTTTTATTTATATAGATAGATAATTATCAGCTGCTGAAATGGGGATCACATTCATCACTATTCTTGATGTCGATACTTCATCATCCTGGATAATTCTCGTCGTCCGTTCTTTCTTTTCATCGATACTATATGGTTCAATTCTAAATATCTGCTTAAGATACGGTGTGTATTCTAAGTTTTGCTCAATATCTTCTTGCAAGCTTTTGGCTACCTGTCCATTGTAGTGTAAAGGAAGGATCGAAGAATTGCAGAGCTTGGAAAACATTAATTTAGTGGAATTCTTTTATATCCGCTATATTGCATAGACAGCCTTAGCCGTAGACTCCGCAAAATCTTGGACATGTAGAATGTCCAAAGTTGCAATAACACCATGTGCTACTAAATTGTCGAAAAGGTTGCATATAAAATTTCCCATACATGTAAGAAATGAGTGCGTTGCGCAAACGACACACAAATGTAATGAGCGGTCTCCATGTGTCGCATAGTACAATTGTTACGCGTAACAATAGAAATATTAATTGTGTAAGATGTTATGTAAAAATATGTAGACTTTTTGATAGAACATTAATCTTGGAACGAGATTTCATGCTGTTTGTTTTTCCATTTATATGGAGCATTTAAATACTACCTTATATATTAAATAGACCGAAAGTCTGACAACCAGTCTTACCAAGGGGTATCGTGTTACCCAGTAGTGGGTTGTAGAGGTCAGATAGGTAGTCGCTCCGTGTAAAATATTGGTAGGTATTATTCTGCGTGTGATTGGACTGGAAGCTGACCCCAAAATAGTGTGGAAAAGGCTAGACTAGGCTAGGTGATGATAATAAAGTAAACAGATAAATTTTATCGTAGTTTTAGTATTAAGATGAGTGTCCTTCCATTGACTGGCGAACGGTTTCAAGCAATACGTACTAAAGCTGTGGGAAAATATTGCTTTCCTACCCACCCCATAATGTCCTACCTGCTGAAATCTTTCACCTGGTCAGTCAAGGCAAACTCATGTCGAGTTCGTCTTGACTGACCTACAAATCTCTGGATTAACACAATTTAACAGCGTTTACGCCGTACGGTATTTCATACAAACTTTCAAGCCCTTTTTTTCGAAATGAATGAACCGACTTGAATGAAACTTTATACGCATAAGCAGGATACAAAGGTCTAAAAAATTTCTTTAGGAAATTTTAGAAATGTCTTATGTAAAAAAAAGATAAATGGAAATCTCCGTTTCACTATTTTTCTAAAATGTTCTTTGGTAACTTTTTAGTCCTTTGTATCCTGCTTATGCGTTTGAAGTTTCAATAAAATCGGTTCATTCATTTCGAAAAACAAGGGTTTGAAAGTTTGTATGAAATGCCGTACGGCGTAAACCCTCTTAAATAGCCATCGACACTCTTAGAAGCATCATTCATTGGCTTTACTATTACCCTTACGGTCTACGTTGTATACCTAACTTGGGAATGTTTCATCATCATCAGCCTATAGCAGTCCACTGCTGGACATAGGCCTCTCCTATTGCACGCCATTCAACTCGAATATATCTTTACCTACATCTATATACCCGCGATAACCCTTACCTACACACCTAAGTTCGTTACCACGTGGGCATATATAGTACCAGATTCCTTGATTAGCCACGATCTGAGATATTTATTTATCATAACTTAATCTGTTCCTAAAAATACCACCTTATCCTATTGTCATTACCTATATGTCTTTAAAAACTCTCTTGAACCCTTTTTTCACATTCCCGATCAGAAATTGCATCAAAACCACAAGAAAAATGCAAGAAGCCCCCACTATACCTACATAAAATGGAGTGTCTGTCTGTGTAAGAGCCATCGAGCTTACGCTGGCACGGCGAGGCTCTTGAACGGCACAGTACGGCACGGAACGGCAAGATACGGCCCTTGAACGGCATAGACGTAGATATTGCTGTTTTTTGTCACCGCTTGCATCTTGTAATCTTGGATGCGTTGTGGCGTGACTTAATATGTGTTAAAAAAGGGTATTTTGATGGCTCATTTGGATGCTGTTTTGAGAGGCACTCGTGTTGAAATAAAATTACCTAGGGACGTGCTTTTTTTGTCGTCATTAACCACCGTCCTATGTCCAGCAGTGGACGTCTTTTGGCAGAAATGATGATGATGAACCACCGTTATTAGCACGTATTGCTTATGTCTTGCTAAGTAGACTGAGGGGGCCCATTGAAAGGAGGCGAATATTGCATATAATCCTCATAATATGTGAGGGCCGTCCAAAAGCGCATTGGGTTGAGGATATCGTCAAAGTCGAGATGCATAGAACCGGGAAGTATGAAAAAAAGTGGAGGCCTGTTACCCAGCAGTGGGTGATTTTGGCCTGAAATCATGATCATCATCATCTGCCTAGCCTTTTCCCAACTATATTGGAGTCGGCTACCAGTCTAACCGGATGCAGCTGAATACCAGTATTTTACATGGAGCGACTGCCTATCTGACCTCTACAACCCAGTTACTGGGTAGTACGGTACCCCTTGGTTAGACTTGGGCTTCTGACGACCCGTAACGACCCGACGATCGTTTCTACCTTAATTATATTTGTAGTCACACTTAACATAGTCTTGTTCTTGTTAACATAGTCATAATCTTGAAAAAAAACAATGGTACTCCGGGAGTGCCGAAATAAGTGAAAACTAAACACAAACAGAATACTTTGCCATCACTCACTGACATATCGGATATACATTAAAAGCGAGTACATCCCGAGGACAGCTGAACACATCCGAAGCGGGTATTTTTTAAATCGTCTTATAAAACACGCACGGTGTTGCTTACGGTAACAGTGGCGCGAGTTCAATGGTTTTTTCCCATCTCAAAAATGGCCAATGCGCCTAAAGAAGTTTTCAATTCAAAAACATTGATAAATATTGTTTCCTTCATCCATATTACTTTCTTGTAGCAGCTACCATTTACGACACCCACAGGTAACAGGAAAGACCCATTTGTTCCCAGAACCACAAAGTAATACCGACCCACTTACATACATTGAACGGAAAAATCACAAATCCTACCCACTCCCACTGTCCCCCCACCCAGACACTACCCATCACTCATACCCACCCACAACTAGGAAATCAATAAGGTTTTTACAATTTAATAAATGCTACTCCACCATTACTATATTACAAGGATAAGTGGGTCGCGTCCCCCATTCCCCCCAGTTGGGGAGAGGGGAGGTCACGTCATACATCTCGATTCCAGAACTTTGTTCACAGTTCATGATAATTGAGGGATTCATATGCTCATTACATTTTAGTTTGAGGAAGCTTTCTGTACGCTGGTGTAAGCAGGTTTGTAGGTTTTCGGGTGATGCCTTAAGTATCCATACTAATATTATAAATGCGATAGTGTGTATGTCTGACTGTCTTTCTGTCTGTTACCTCTTCACGCTTAAACCGCTGAACCGATTTAGATGAAATTTGGTATAGAGATGGTTTGAGTCCCGGGAAAGGATATAGGATAGTTTTTATCCCGATATTGCCACGTGATCGAAACTTATGCGGGTGAAACAGCGGGGCGCAGCTAGTAATGATGCAAGTCTAATAGAGAAATGGTGCCTCACTGGTAACGGCCGCGCCTTATAAGTTCTAGGTCGTAGGTTCAAACCTAGACAGGCGCTTTACTTTGTGTAAATTACGAGTATTTCATAACCACTGCTATCTAAACGGTGAAGGAAAACATCGTGAGGAAACCAACATGTCCTAGAACCAAAAATTCAAAGACATGTGACATCCACCAACCCGCACTGGATTATGGCCCACTGCCTCTCACTGAGAGGAGGCCTGCGTCCCAGCAGTGGGAACATTATAGGCTGATTATGTATGTATGTGTAAGAAAAATGGTTCTGAATTCTGATGTGCCTTTCTTACATGGATAAGATTGATTTGAATAAAGACACAATTCTATAGTACATACAGTCCCTTTAGAAATGTCAAAAAGTTGAAAATCTAACCCATGTATTAGAAAAAGAAATAATATTAGAGTGGGCATTGTTATCTTGGTTACATAATACCTCTGTCAATTTAGTAGCTGTAAAAAAACACTTCCTCATTCTGCAGAATCAGAAATAATTCAACATCAATTGCATTCTTGGCTACTAAAAATTTAAGTACATACCTGCAAGTAAAACCTTTAATAAGAACTTACCTTGATAGGCAATAAACGTATGCATAGATAATTATAGTCTGAGTAAAACATAATTATTAATTAATTATTCAATAAAACGCACCTCTTGACAACCTGCTGACAGACTACAAGCTCATTTCTTAGTCAACACCTAACTCTTCATTATCCATTGAACCCTATTACCGCTCCATAATCAGCTGGAGCCAATTTTTATCCAATATGTTAATTACGCTTTTTATTCTAATTAATTCTTAGAACATTATGATCTTCAATATACATAAGGATGTCCTTTTTTATGTATATTTCTTACCATCTTACCAAGTGTATAACTTTTATACAGTTTTTTTCTCCTTTAAGAGTATGGACATAAGGTGGTTTTTCGCTTGTTTTTGTATGGAAAAATGGTAGTAATTTGTATGGTAATATCTTGTCATCAGTTAGGGATGTAACTATGAATAATTTTCTGCTCAATTCACTCCTAGTTGTTATTGCAGAGCAGCAAAAAGTTCTCGATTGTAATCATCGATGAATTGTTTTAACTCCATTGAATATAAGCGCCACTTTACATTACTGAATACTTAGGTTTTTTAATTTCATGTCTTCATTGGTTATAGATCAATGGGTTTCTGAAGAACAGTTATTGCTTTGAATAATTGTTTTATTGAAATTAGGTTTTTGTATGATGTTATTACTATTACAGATGAGGACAAAAACACGTCAAAACGCTAATTCACAACAAAACACGTCATTCTCTCTAGAAAATGGGTCAAGACGCAACAGAATAGAACAAAGTCGTAATTTTCTAGTCGCGCGACTTTGAAAGATACTACGTAGACTCCCGACATGCTGGATGGTAAAGAAATAAAAATACAAGACACACACGTGCCTCAGGGATGCAGGCGGACGTCGGGACATACAATGTAAATATGTGATAGCTATGTAGTAAGTATTGTATTGTAACTGCCCCGTTGGTCTCGTGGTCGCCAGCGCGACTGCTGAGCGTGGGGTCCCGGGTTCGATTCCCGGGTCGGACAAAAGTGTTATTGAGTTTTTCCATTAGGAATTTCTTAGTGACAGCTCGGAGTTTGGAAGTTGGCGGTGTGATACCCCCGTGCCTCAGAAAGCACGTTAAGCCGTTGGTCCTGCGCCTGATCTCTCTCCGGTCGTATCGGATTGCCGTCCCATCGGACTATGAGAGTGAGGGAAGAGGGAGTGCACCTGTGTCTGCGCGCACACTTGTGCACCATAATATCTCCCGCGCCGAAGGCTAGTCTCCGTTGAGATTGGCCGCCGTGGCCGAAATACAGTCTGGAGGACTTTATTTATTGTATCGTAGAATAACATTGCTAGAGGTTGGTCTGAAACGTTGACCATATTTTGAATCTTGTTGTTTAATAAGATGCAACTGATGACGTCAAAATGATGCGTTAAGCTCGCAATGCACCACGTAATGAAGACCACATCATTCTTGACAAGAGTAAGCAAGCATGATTATTGATAACACTTCTTGTTTGTTATGATAAAAACACTGGCCAAGTGCGAGTCGGACTCGCACACGAAGGGTTCCGTACCACAATGGTTCATGAGATACAGCCTGGTGACAGACAGACAGTGGAGCCTTAGTAATAGGGTTCCGTTTTTACCCTTTGGGTACGGAACCCTAAAAAAGAAAGAGATATTTGATATGAAAAATATAGATCAAGGAATTGCTGGTCTTATCGGTACTGTAAACGTTTACATCAGAAAACAGGGCCCAAGTTTGCTCAAAGCGATCTTGTGTAAACCATCACATTTGCCAAAGTGTTCGGTGATCATTGTATTTTATGCTAAACAACAATACCTTCCCAAAAAATCACTGGAAAGATAATTTCCATAATCACCAAACTTGGCAGATAGAACGGTGATCTAAATTTGTTTATACCCCTTCCCTTTTCTTGTCCATAAAAGACTTCATCATCATCATCATTTCAGCCGAAAGACGTCCACTGCTGGACATATGCCTCCTACAAGCACCTTCACTTCGACCGGTATTGTGCTTCTCGAAAAAAAAACTTAAAACTCGATAAAAGACTAATTAATAATGTGTCTAATCTATCACATTAGGTAGATCACCACTATATTTGACTAAATTCTATGCTAGATTGATCTCCGAATTATCCACATCTATAAGTACCTTTATCATTGAAAAGTCCTCAATACATAGCTAGGAAAAGGGGTGTGCATTTACATCCGAGCCAAGATAACGAGAGACCATACAAAATATTCCATACTCAATTAACTGTTCTCTATATTTTTGAAGTCCATTTTAATACGGCAGAGGAAAATTCTCTGTGTACGTGTGTGTAAGACCCACTGTCTGTGAAACAACGTGTGCATGTGTGAGTGTCGATTCGTATTAACTATGTAAATTTTGGTCGGGCGAACCAGTGGTCGCTTTTTTGGTTAGTTTGCCTTCTTTTTGGGTTGGCATCATTTTGTGGTGGTCACTTTTGATGTTGTTTTAAGAAGGTGGGTGGAATAAATAAAGGGGGTTTTTGATCCTGGCTCTGTTTTGTTATGATAAATGATTTGAAACAATGAACACTTTTACACGTCAATCTTGTTTTAAAAAACTAGATGAGGTCGGCGTTTCCTATCTGATTACTCTGAAAAGAAAGGCCGAAACAAAGTCAGAGGTCACAGTCTCTTTTAAAGTCCACATAATCTTCGTCCAGACGTAATCTTGGAAGACCATGTAGATTGGTGTCTGAATTGGAGAAACCACACGAATTAAGTGGACCTGTCCAATGTGAAATACAAACTGACATACATTTGAGTTTATTGAGGAAAGCAGGTGGAATCATGCTAAAGCTCGTCAAATCTTCGATAACGGTTTTGCTTTTAACCTTAAGTTATGTAGTTAACGTGTTACTAATAACTAGTTTACCTGTTTCTCCGCTCGAAAATAGGTCATCTTCTAAATTTTATCGCCATGGGAATCGAACGCAGGACCACACATGTCACCCGTTCTTAAGACTTTTAAATCAAATGTGGCAGTAAACATAAAATAGTAGGTGAGAGCTGTAGAGTTTTATTCCAAAATACTGCAACACACAGAATTATGAAAGTTTAAAAAGTATGCTTACATTACAAAACTATCACAAAACGTTTTCATCTCATTGCAACATTAAAAACAAATTGAAAAGTTGCAAACGTGTCGTAATATCAGCACAGAAAATAGCGGTCGACAATACAACTTCATTGGAACCCACCACCGACACAGATTTATTAAACACAAAGTATTTCGCGAAATCAAATCCCCTATGACACAGCAAATAGTTCAGAGCGTCGAACGAAATCCTCCAGTTTCAGCAAATCCTGAATATTCCTCACGGAAACCAACCGAACAGTTTCATCTGAAACGAATTAATTACACCCATTCAGTATTCTACGAACATCGAAAGCGACCGCAAATAATTCACACACACACACCCAACACACGGAGCTTATATACAAAAACATCTAAATCGTGCACATAAAATTTCATGTATAAAAATGTCAATAAAACACTCACACAGCGACACGGTAATACGAAACAGCGTTGACACAGAACGCACACAGCTGGGAAACCTTTCGCTCGACGAATATGTATTGCTACTACATAGGAGTAATCTTTCATTGACGCACACAGGCACCTTTTCCGTACATTGGTGAGGTTTTTTCCGTGTCGCTGTGTGGGTTTTTGCTTGAGCGTGGGGTGGGGGGGTAGCATACATTTTCAGGAAGGCTTCGGCGTCACAGGGCGTCTTTCAGCGTTCCGATGCCGCACACATCGCAGGCTATCGGCGAGACGAAGAAGCAAAGAGTGCCTGTAGGTTAGTTTGAAAGTTAGAGGGGACGGTTTTTCAGGAGGGTTTTTGATGCTGTTTTTCAGTAGATGATTATTATATAGATGCGATAGCTATAGTGCTCCTGAATTATGTTTAGATAAAAACAGTTTGGATTGATCGTAGATTAGCTAACCGTTTGCTCACGAAATGTTTAAAATGTTAACACAAATAGAAGATTATTTGAGACAAATCATTGAAATCTGTATTGTCCATTGTTTTGTTTATTACTCAAAAATGTACTTAATTTGCAGACCATTTTCTTCATTTATTCAGTACCTTATAAAAAAAGGCACAACAGGTTCACCTTTGAATTTATACGACATTGTTGAAGATGTAGCCCCAATATCAAGAAGATACTTTGGACATACCTTTGCAACTCTCACGACTATTTGATAGAAAACCAAACATTTTAAAAATTCTCTGCAGAAAATTCTCAAGCTACTCTACGGTATCGGGCGCAGATCACCGGGGGTGGGGGGCGTAAGGGAGGGGGGGTAGTGGTTCGTGTGTGTTCGGAAAAATGCCTTATGATCCCGCCCGCCCGTTGTAAGCTTTAAGTTTTTTATCCTCTCCTACATTGTCGGCCTTAGGGACAAATAGATTATCGTCCGCATATTGTATTTGTTATTTTTGGGATAGATTTTTTGAGGCTGGTTTAAATATAGATTTCTTTAGGATTTAGTATGTTTTGAAGTAGGTCTTCTGTGTACTTAGCACTTACCCTGTGGTTACCATACCATACTCGTAGGTACTTTACTGCAGGGGTTTTGGTCAGGAGGACAGGACGAGGTGTCTTCTTTTCTGCTATCAGTGATCACCAGTTCATCAGTCATGTCTTGTGATTTTTTGTGTTGAGGGTATCGTTTAGGATGACTTTGAGGATGACTAGACCAGCATACATAAAAAAAGATAATGATTACCTCGTTTCCTATTAAGTTGCAAAGATTTGAGGACTTAGACGCTTGCCAAGTAAGGTTTCTTCACAATGTGGATGGAAGAACTTTGATTTGAAAGGTTAGAAATAGGTCTTGGGTTAATTACTGCCTGATGGGCAGCAGGTTTCATGGTTGTTTAAGGGCGAATGACCTTGACTGCACTTAAAACCTCTCCATGAGACTCTAAAATGCGTTCGGTGCACCCTGAGCAGTCAACCTTTCTAACTTCCTCATACTTTTGCCATGAAAAAAGAACAAAGGACAACGATCTTACAGCCAGAGACTACTTCCCAATACCCTAGAACCCAATGCTGTACATAAAACTACCCGGAGCTCCATCTCATTCTCCAAGGCACTACAAACACATAAAATTCTCAATACCTCCCAGTTCCCACAGTTCAATATAATATAATACATATAAAAAAACCGGTTTCACACGTACAGCGATCTCCCTCCCCCTTTTGGGGGTGGCAGGGGGGTGGTGCGCCCCCGGGGTGACAAGAGCCCAGTGCTACTACGGGCAGGTGCAATGTATTGGTGCAATCTGGTCCGCTGTTGCATTATTAGTTTTAACGTTTCTGTTGGGTTACTTATTAATTTTAAGGTTAAATTCTGGTATTTGGGCTGGGGGTAAAGATGTTGGGAATCGATGATGATGGTAATTTATTTTATGCTAGCTTGGGTTAAAACTTTAAATAAACCTTTACATTAACCTTAGAGCAGTAGGTCGTAGGTTCGAACGCAGACAGGCGCTTTACTTTGTGTAAATTATTTCATCACCACTGCTCTCAAAACGGTGAAGGAAAACATCGTGAGGAAACCGGCATGTCCTAGAACCAAAAATTCGAAGACATGACTGTGACATACACTAACCGAGACTGGGCCCGCGTGGTGGATTACGGCCCACTCCCTGTCACTGAGAGGAGGCCCGTGTCTCAGCAGTGGAAACATTATAGGCTGATTATGATGAGATAAACCTTTATTTCT
Source organism: Oligia fasciuncula (assembly GCA_963082905.1). Classification (NCBI taxonomy): domain Eukaryota; kingdom Metazoa; phylum Arthropoda; class Insecta; order Lepidoptera; family Noctuidae; genus Oligia; species Oligia fasciuncula. Next base: position 17,397,777 of record OY720406.1, on the reverse strand, counting down.
AATATTTTGTTAAAAACATTTTAAAAGAGTAGGTAACTATGGTTTCTTGCCCATACGAAACTATCATTTGGAAGGGGAAACTAGAATCAATTTTCTTGTAAATTTTGACGTTCAAAAGTGATTTATATATGCCTTTTTGATATAAATTTGATTTGACTTTGACATTTTCTTATGGGGATAAGCAGAAGTATCAAATTTCTTATTTTAGTTTTTTTTTTTTAATTTATATCTCATAAGATTTTTTTTCTCTTTATTTTTTGAGCATGCTCAAAGTGCTGAATGTATAAAGCGTGCTCCATCTATCTACAATCATAGTACTCCTTTCTCTTCTTCTAAATTTATCTCTAATACTAGCTGCGTTAACGCATCCTAACTTCAAAAAGGCAGGCAGCGATCTGTCATAATGGTGATTAGTCCACAATGAAGTTATTTAATCTCAACGATAATGGACAGCCTACCCCCCTTTTTACGAGCGGTGATAAGGGACATCGTTAGAGACATTTATTGGAACAGTTTGGGCACTATTCCAAATCCAGAAAAAGATCGAAATCTTGGATTTCTTTTTCCTTTTGCAGTCTAGATTTGATGCAGTAGTGAAGTGAAGAAAATATTGTGTGTTACGATATTAAACTGCTGTCTGGAAAAATGTTATCGAATCTGTATAGTAATTTTGACTGAATTATCAACTGGAGGTGGAAAATAGAAATAAAAATATTTAATGAGCATCTTTAAGTAAGAAGGACGTTCACGCCAAAAGCTAGAGAGCTTTTAAGAAAAAAAAAAGTTCTATGTTAAATATTGTAAACCTTTATCAAAAAAAAGTTACAATGAAGAATATTTTTTTGCTAAATTTCGACACAACTTTTCTTATAGAAAACTACACAAATTGATGATAATATTTTATAAATCCCAATAAATTCTTTAGATTCTATAAACTAAAGAAGATTTAAACCGAAAGCTCAAAAACTCACGTTCAAAAGAAAACAAAAGCAGATGGTTCACGATATGCTCAAACGAAATCATATCTTCTATAACATATTCTTCGGTAAGGAAGCTGCAACATTCGCTCCGCTGCTTCCGAACTACAGATGTTACTCTTTAGATTCCGTACGAACACGAATATAGCTCTCAAAAATTCGAACGAAAATCATGACGTATCTTGTAATTATTCGGCTGTGAGTAATTGTTGAGTTGCGATTGAAACGAGAAGTTTTGTTTACTAAACAAAGAAAGTTAAAAGAGTAACGGTGGAGTTTCTTGTCGGCTCTTGTCCATAGGAAGCGACCAATTAGAACCGTGTACCTAGCTTCTGATGTTTCATAAGTGCTCATGTGAAATAACATATTTTTATTTTGAGCATGCGGCCATTATTTTGGCACATCAAATTTTAGAAAAAGGTCAGCTTAGTTAGACTATATTGTCTTTAACTTATACCTGTGTGACAGTCTCGTTCTAAAACTTGATGAAAGCATTTATTTCAAATACACCAATTACAGGCACTTTTGAATAGTAAAGGTTTTGAAGTCAGTCAGAAGGATGAAGAAGAACGGGCCAGAAACTGTAAACGAAAGCACACCCTTCTCACAGAAGTTTTTAAAAGTAAGTTGTTTTTAGCCAAGTAAGGTGTAGTTACCGTTCAACAACTTGACTTGGACAACTTAATTGCCTTCAAAATTGGTGGTAATAAATTAAAATAGAAAATAAATCACAGACTTGCTTAAATATATAAATTTCAACATTTTTAAATTCAGGCGACCCCAAAATAGTTAGCAAATACTTTTGCTTTTAATTTTGTCAGGTTAAACGCAAAAGCAACGGCTACCAGCAACCAGTTGCTAACTGCACAATACAGTTGCCGAACATTTAAGTTTCGTGTGTCCGTTATAAATTCCGAGCGGGCGTTCTATATTCAAATTGGCCGCCGCTATTGGCTGCCGCTGGGTGGTATTTTACATCCGCGAAACTATGAAATACTGGATAAGGTTCTGTTTTATTTCTTATCTTTACTTCTTTCCATTACTTTCTTTTCTTTTAGAATACTTTATTTTTTTGGGATTGAGGGATTTAAGGAGTGGTTGAAGATTGAGTGAACCCTTTAATTTTTTATATCATATTATTCATGTTCGACAAAAGTAATAGGGATATTGTATAGAGGTGTGAGGAACAGGGTGTAAAGTTTACTCATCCCCATAGAAAAGGGAGGAGTTGTGTCTGATGATTCATGTCGGGCCGTTGTATAAATGCTAGTTGCGCGGTAAACTCTGCTTGCGAGATGCAGGATTTTGCGTGACGTCAGTATGACGCGTTGTTCTCATGTGGCGTTGTAGATACCGGTACAGATGTTTCTTGCAAATATTGTGATGACTTTCTAATATATTCACGTAGCAGCGTCAAGATACTTAATTAACTTATCATCTTTCTCCGTTCCTTATCTCAATCTTCCCTTTTTAGACATACCCTCTTCCATACAGTCTATCCATCGTTTCTATGCACCCTGGGCTTGTTCCGGACACTGACGTCATTAAAATCACCTCTCTTGGTTCTTTTTGATTTTACGCTACAGACCCGAAAGGTTGCTTCTCCATAACCCACACCATAATAATAAAAAGAGGGTGTTTGCTTATCGCTGACCACGCGATAGAAGTGAAACCTTACGACTGGAGGCGAGTATATCTGATTTAGCGTCACCAACCCGAGCTTGACGGTTCAGTTTCGTTCATCATCATCATCATTTCAGCCCGAAATCACCCACTGCTGGATAGGCGTCCCCTTCTTTGTCATACTTCCCGGTTTCGTTGCGTCCCTCATCCAGGTGTTTCCCGCGTCTTTGACAGAGTTGAGTTGTTTGAGTTTCATTCACTGTTTAGAAAATGCACAAAGTCCGTCTGAAGAACTTTTCACATCAAAAACTACTGATCACTACAAATCCAGTCCCTGGAAGGTCATAAACCTCCAAACGCCACTATATTTCCTTATCCACCTCCACCAGTTCTTCGCAGCATCGAGTGAAATTTCTCCCGTACAGAAAGCTTGCCGTAATGTCCATGCATAAAGTATTTTAAACTGGTTAAAATGCAACGTTCTGAGCGCGGTGAGGTATCAAAGGGTGTTACTTGCTTACCTTTGAAGATGTTTCTAAGTTTTGAATTTTGGGTGAGCAGAAGAGCAGGGTGTGTGGTAGGAAGAATCGTGTTGTAGCACATTTTTGGAAACATACAATCGTTTTTTTTTGTTTAAAAGGCTATTAAATAGATCTGTGTTTCTTTTTTTGCTGCTTTCTCCTAGTTGTTGGCGGGCCTATAGTGTCCTCCCATAGGTACCTGTTAATACAGTAATTTAGAAATATTGTAAAGTGGCATTCTTCTATAATATTTCAAGCGTTTCTTACGGTCTTAATACTAGCGTTAACTAAACCCAGTTACTCGGCAGAGTATTCGGTTCGATAAACATAATACCGAGCAAGACTTGGTACTCGGTAAAACTTGTACTCGGCGCATCTCTAGTGACCACGAATATATTTTCAGTTCAGGGTTAAAATAGAGTACTGTATATTATCTAGTAAGTTAATACGTCACGCGTATGATGTGTAGAAAAGGGCGACAAGGTCAGGTTAGACAGTGATAACAATTTATTACAATTTTTTTTACGTTGTGTGTGTATATTTTATGTCGTTTTAATTTTTTTTTTATTTGCAATGTGCGTTTTGTTTGTGCAGAATAAACAAATTTTCTTTCTTTTTCTTTATTTATTTAGACAAAGGCCACAATAGAATACATTGGTAGAACATAAGGCGACTACATGACCTAAAGCGCGGTCTTTGTCGGACTGCATAGAAAAGAAAGAGAAGTGTGACGATACAACGCTGGTAATTTATTGCAAATTTTGAAGCAATTATCTATTTACAAAAAAATCTATTGTTTGAACTAAAAAATTAAAACACTAGTGCTTTAGTATGTTGCGTGTAGAATAATCTGACGAACAATCATAATGATTGTATGTACCTAAGAAAGTTTCTAAAGGTATCTTCATGATTTTTTTCTATCGTATCAAATGTATTATGTTTTCAACACACTATCTACCTAGCATAATTATATCCTGAAGAAGAACATATATTTTTTACTGTAGTCGATCATATACTTTTATTGTTTCTAAAACTTGCGTTTTTTGCGTTTAGGTCCTGTAAGCCCCTTAAGTTGAAATATACGGTGTCAAACTAAATTAGATAGCAAAACTCCGTAGACGTGAAAACGGACCAATTGAAGATAACAGATTTTCTCAATTCATACTTCAAGTAACAACACTACCAGCGGTCGTCGAACCTCAAAAAAAGAATATCAAATCTTTTTAATAAAAAGGAGGTTTGGTGGGAGGGTTTCTTTGGGGGGAGGTTTGATTTGATTTTTTTTTGTTTGGTTTGATTTGACTTTCTTTTTTGATTTGATTTGATACGACAAAATATACACGATAATATATTATAGTGTTTAGATATCGATACCCGTCACGTCTGCAGAGTTCCGTTAGCAAATTTAATTTGACCCTACATTTAGTCATTAAAATAATAGGTAGTAAACATCCTTTTGAAAGACTCGATTCAGGGTAGTACTGCTAGGGTCGCGGGTTGTTCGAAAGAAATGACGTGGCCCCTGGCACAGGCAACTAAAGGAACACGGGTGGGTTTAGTCAGTAAGAGTCTGACACTCCCTTCCGCTCCGCCCAGAGCGGGAGGTCATTTGATGACTTCCCACCCAAAAAAAAAAGGGTAGTCATAGTCATTTATTCATAAACAAGTAACTTGTATCTGAATTTACACACAATATTACACAATAATTTTACATACACAACACTACATAAGTACACTAAAAGAAGAAAAAAAAAAAAAAGAAATACATAATTTAGATTTCATAAATTACATCAATAATTTAAAAATAATAGATTTACATTTCTTCAATAGTATTCAGTAGTACTGCCACTGTCTAAATTCAGACCCATTTCTGCCAACAATCAGCACTGCTGTGTTTCACCTTGAAGCGTTCTTCGATCAAGAATACTCTGGATTTTCATCAAGTAAATTAATGACGGACTTTACCTTCGTTAGATTTTATAAATATAGACATTTGTTTCATAATATTTCTCACACATAGTCACTATCTTTTCACCTACAAATATCACCTGTGGGGTAGTTGCGTAACACAAACAAAGGCTTACATTTGACAGTTCAGTAACATTCATTGCGTTAATTACATTTTTGAGCAGACAAATTTTTCTAACATATGAAGCAATGGATTAGCAATATCCTTCAAGATGATTCAGATTATAATTGACAGCGTGTTACTCAATTAGGCAGATGGATATTAACCATATTGAACACTGAATATAGCCGTTTTTTGCTGAATAGACTTTGACAGTCATTCATGGCAAGTTCTGAGTAGTTATTATTATTATTTTTATGTTTTAACATATCTCGGGACCATGGGGTCCCGGTCCTTTAGAAGGCGTACGAGGGGCCGAAGCCAACTCGCAGAGGCCCGTTAGACGTTTTCAATGAAATGAGGTACCAACCGATGATTATCCCTGTTCGCACTATGCAAGTGGACCCAAGGACAACCCCCGGTTGGTGTAGGACTATTGCAAAACATGGAAACAAAAATATTGGATTATGGGTTTTGGTGGCTAAAGTGAACTGGTTATCTCAGACTATACTAAGAGACTATACTAAGTACTAAATTTAAGATATTTTTTATTACTATTTTATTTTTTATATTTTTTTTTCTCTTTTCTTCCAACTGATAGTTTGCCCTTAACATAATAATGTAACTTTCGTGCATTGTCTATAATGTTTTTGATGATATTCTTGCCTGTAGAGGAGAGTCTCTGGTGTCCTGAAATACAAGTCACGGCTTAGTTTAGGCACCAGTCTCCCACAAATGAACATTGTCCTTCATCATACTAATTATGTTTTCCTCTTTTAAGTTTTAGTTAATAAGTGTTATTTGTGGAAGAAAATAAACATTTTTATTATTATTATTATAGCCCCTTTATTATTATTAGCCTGTCCCACTGCAGGGCAAAGGCCTCCCTACTCTCTTTCCACTTCTCTCTGTTCAAAGCTGTTAAGGACCAGTTCTTGTTGAAGGAGTCCAGTTCATCCCGCCATCTCCGTCTGGGCCTGCCGCGATGTCGTTTGCCATTAAGTGGTCTGAGTAGTTGTTATAACAAATTCTAAACTAAGAAATTCTGTGTAGTTGTTAATATTTTTGTTAACCACCATTGTTGGCTGAGCAGTGGTGGCCAAGTGGTGACGGCCGCGACTTACGAGTTGTAGGTCGTAGGTTAAAACCCAGAAAGGCGCTTTACTTAGTGTAAATTATATCCGCACAAGTTGATCGATCAGGTTAAGCTACGCTTGCCACCGTTGGTCTGTGATGGGTGACCATCTTTACATACCGTGACCCCTCCGTGCCTCGGAAGGAACGTTAAGCCGTTGGTCCCGGCTGTCATTCGTAGAACTTTGACAGTAGTTACGGGTAGTCAGTCTGACAACTAGTCTTACCAAAGAGTATCGTATTACCCAGTAACTGGGTTGTGGAGGTCAGATAGGCAGTCGCTCCATGCAAAATACTGGTATTCAGCTGCATCCGGTTAGACTTGAAGCCGACCCCAACATAGTTGGGAGAAGGCTAGGCAGATGATGATTGTCGACTCCCGGTCTCCACATTGTATATTTGCATACTTTCCTTAGTAGAGTTTCTTGGTACGCCAGTTTTAAATCGAGAGCTCCTAGTAAGGGCTCCGTTCTTCGCCAGTAAATACGACCATTTTTATGAAGTTCATAAAGAACACGCCGGGAACTAGCAGCCAACGTACACTTTGATTTTATTTAAAACAAGGTGAGTATAACTTTCAGTTAGCTTACCTTGGGGGAATATTGAAAATTTTCAAAATTCTGGTGTAATAAATATATTTTTGTAGTATGTTTGGACACAGCTTTGGAGTTTATGGGTAAAGGAATTTTGAGCAAACCAAGGATATACAATTGGACTCTGGTGTTTTTATATGATCAGTTTTAGTGATCATCATCATTTCAGCCGAAAGACGTCCACTGCTGAACATAGGCCAAAGGCCCAAGTACCGCCACTACAACCGGTTCCGTGCTTCCTGCATTCAGCGAATTTTTGCGGCCTTCACAAACTCAACGGTCCACCTTGTGGGAGGCCTTCTAACACTACGTCTTCCGCAAAAAATCTGAAGACTATAAGTAGGTACATTATCAGTTAAGGTCACCAAAATTCTCGTTCACATACCGATATTTGCTAATATAAACTCAATAAAACCCAAACTCAAAGCATTTATTTCAATTAAACCTTGTACAAGCACTTTTGAATTGTCAAAATTAAATAGTCGGTCAGTTAGTCAGAAAGTTGAAGCTAGTTGCCCATTCCAAAACGTAGATCTCTATGGAGAAGATAGGGCTAGAAACTAAATGGACACTCTTTTAAATCAAGATATTACAAAATCCTGGGTACATTATTCTTGTTGCTTCTATATGTGAGAACAATGTAAAAGAAGACACAAATGAAGAAACAATTCAATAGATAAGATTTAAAAAAAAGCCTTGGCAGTTATGAGATGACCAGTCTCAACCGACAGCGCCCGTCCATGACGCGTGGGTTAGCACGAGCATAAAAATGGATTATTATTATTCCAAAAATGCAAACAGGCTAAAATAGGTATCTCCTTTACTGTCTTATGAATCTACAAACATACCCAAGAAATTGTTCGTACAAAATATAATAATACGTCTGTGAATTCAATATGTGCGCAATAATATCCAATTTATGTAAAATATAAACTGAGAGTCATCTGCGAAGGATTTTTCGTGGTGCATCACTATTAAATATGAAATATTATATCGGAAGTGCTGTTAGAGATGGGGGAAGGTGTTATCGATAGTAAGGAATAGTTATTTATTTTCCTGAATAAGCGAAGTTATAGTGTAGTCTTCATTATAGCATTACAAATTTAATAGATCTGATTGAATACACCTATCATTCACGACATGACAACTTTTTTCGATTGTGAATCTTATTCTTGAGGTATTGTTATAGCGTTTTGTATTATTTGTTACAGTTTACTTTGCATTTCATTTCTATTTAGACGCAACTGTCAGTAATCCGGTAAACTGTCTGTCTAATAGGCTTTCCATAAAGTAATATGCATGTATAGCATATTAAATGCAGGTTCTACATGTAGTAGGCCAAACTTCCATATTTATCGATATATCGCAGCACAGCACAACACTAACTGGAGCAATGTTTCACCGGGATCGAGTGGAGGCGACGTGCTCTATATCGAGCATATTCCGAGCGCACTGCCACCAACTATGTACCGTATATGTTAAGCTTATTGCACACATGGAGCACAACCTATTTTTATGTCGATAAAACTTATATGAAAAATGTTTCTCTAGAATTTTCCGATGCTATACTTGAAAACCGAATTTCAATTTGTTTGTAAGATGAAACTGCGTTTGCCACAAACAGACCCTAGACAGACTACTTGCCAGATAAAGATCAGTTTATTTCTAACACGCAGATTTTAGTCAGGTTAACAAAATGAAAGAGTACAGATGATCTACTATTTTACCGAACCAATAATCAAATATGTGCTGTGTGGTAAAAGATGTAGACTTGGAAAATGAAATGGTTATACATTTGTAATATTATGACGATCTTTGAATGCCTTTAATAGCACATCAAATCTCTTGTCTTGGTTCACTAGTCAGTGGAGTAAGCAGCGGGGCTCACTGTCCATGATGCACTGAATTTTATAAGTAGGTATTGGCGCCGATTCTGTTCTTCACAAACTAAACTAAATTTAAGTTCATGCATCTTTTTCTTTCTATTTCACTAAGAAAAAGACAGAAGATAAATATTAGTTTAGTCCTGTCAAATTAAGATACTCCATAGACAATTTAGACGAGATTAAAAAGTTGGCTACTAAAAATACGTCAATTTACGTCAGGCGCTGACTAATTTGACAGGACTAAACTAATATTTATCTTCTGTCCTTTTCTTAATGAAATAGAAAGAAAAAGATGCCTGAACTTAAATTTAGTTTAGTTTGTGAACAAACAGAATCGGCGCCATTGTCATTTTTCCCCTGGGGGAACTCTATTTATGCACTGAGATCTAAGATCAGGCTTGTTTAAAAGGTAGGATCTTTTATCAGAAGGGCAATTCTCATAATGTTAAGAACGTTCATTGTCTGATCTGTCAAAAATACCTCTTATTTCCCTACATTTTTGACTAGTTTTTGACCTAGGTGTTCGCTGAGATGAGATTGGACAAGATTTTGAAGGTTTTTATTTACGGGAATTGGCCTTCTGATGATATTTTCTAAATGAAAATATTAGTATTTTCTCTCCCAGTGTGTCCAATATGAGTGAACGTGCGAAGCCTCCGCCGGCCGAATGGCGGATATCTCGCTGTGGCGATACTCGATTTTGTAGTAATTCCACTCCTCCAGCGTGGGCGCTACTGAGAATTTTATATATCACCAACATGAGGAATATTTCAGTGATCTTTTGTGAAGCTTTTGCGAAGAACTAGCGACTCGTGGATAGTGATTAAAGCTGTTTATTTAGGTAAAAAGGGAAGTAGTAGTAAAGGGAAATTTTTGGGATGCTACATGAGGACGCTTCTTGCGAAGCCTCCTCATGTAGCGCAGTTTGTTCCTCCAGTTACTCAACTGAACAGAGTGCCCGGCGCATCCTGGACAGTCACACCCAATACCTTATTTTGACTGGCCAATGCTTCCCTTGCGGTGGTAGAGCTAACCCCCGCCTGGTTTGCGATCGCCCTCCCACCGGATTCCGGTGTCAAGCAGCCTGCTGTGTTTCGTCGATGCGTGGCATTCCAATGCCTTAAGCATCTTCTGGGCACGCTCGTTTCATCATAGACCTCATCCATCGCTTTCCATCAGGCGTGATCGAGGTCAAGAGCAATAAAAAAAAAAGAAATAAAATTCATTTTAGTGAGTACCTACACTCATCATGTATCCGAACTTCAATACCTACACGACGCAAATGTATCCGAACTTCAATACCTACACGACGCAAATGTATCCGAACTTCAATACCTACACGACGCAAATGTATCCGAACTTCAATACCTACACGACGCAAATGTATCCGAACTTCAATACCTACACGACGCAAATGTATCCGAACTTCAATACCTACACGACGCAAATGTATCCGAACTTCAATACCTACACGACGCAAATGTATCCGAACTTCAATACCTTTATGACGCAAATATATGGGGTATTTGGGACGCTGATATTTTTTTTTTTCGCGATTCCGATATTGGTCCCATGGAGCAAGTTGTTCAGTTTGATAGTCTGTACCACATCTTTCTGATAAGTGCATGCTGAATAAATTTTACAATTCTTTTGCTAAGCAATGATCAATTCTATTTATTGACATTTTCAGGCATGATGTTTTCATGAGCTACGTTGATCGTGAGTTGAACCGGGAAAGTTAAAAGATTAAGACTGTAATAATTTCTATTTTGTTTTTAAATTATTTGTTAAGTATTGATTCTCCGAGAATTTATTTGAGAATCTTAAATCTGAACTTGGTTTGTTCTGCGTCACTCCTACCTAGTCTTTCGGAAATTGAAAACCAATATAAAAGCGACTCGCAGTTCTCAAGGTTTCAGGCTAAGTGTCTAAAGTACCGACATTCTGGGAACCTGTTGATTAAACAGAGACAGAAAGAAAAAAACGAAAAAAATAAAAAGGTTAAATGAAGGTTGTTAGGGGTTCAAGGTTAGTAAAGTTCTGATTATTATAAAGAAAAAAGTCCTCCAGACCGAATTTCAGCCATGGCGACCGATCTCAGCAGAGACCACAGTCTTCGGTACGGGAGATACCTATTTTAGTGCATAAGTGTGTGCGCAGACACAGGTGCACTCTTTCCTCCCTCACTCTCATAGTCCGATGGGACGCCATTCACGTTTTTATTATAATAACACTGTAGAACAACAGTCTTATCACAGAATATCATCTTCAGCATGATCTTCCTGGCCTTGTTCCATGTTACGTTTACTCTATCATTCACTGCCTTCCCTTTCATATCATTCCTCACCCAATCCATCCATCTTTTGTCTTGGTTGTGGATGTCAGATAGGAAATCGCTCCGTGTACAACACTGGCTTTCAGCTGCATCCAGTGAGACTGGAAGGCGACCCCAATACAGTTGGGATAAGGCTACGCATATAACAAATCATCTCCTTCAATTTTCACGTAAAACTTTTCGCACCAGATTGTTCCATTAACCGGAACACATTACTCAGGCCATCCTCCCTATCGGTCTACATAAGCTAGAAAAATAAAGGCCATCTATCTTTAGCCACCCGCATTATAAAAAAGAAAAACATCAAACATAATGCAGTTACGGCTATCTGCAGCGGAAGCGACGACGGGACGCAGGAAAAATATTTTTCCATTTTAAATAAGTACACGGAAAAGCATATATATTTGCTTTATCTAGGAGTTCGTTAAATATTAGTAGGTAGTGAACAGTAAAACCCCGGATTGCGCACTTTTTTCCCTATTAATAGCCTGGGTTGATGAGGATGTTCTGCCATTTTTTATCTGTGAAACTTTTTTTTTTGTATCCAGAAATGGAGTGGAACGTGCTTTTTTAATTTGTCGAAACGAGCCGGTTTTTTCGCACTGACTGACATTTGTGAAGATTCGCTATAGTCGTGAATTATGGACTTATTTTGTTGCGTTTTAATTAACGGTGGGCGTTGTTTTTTTTTTGTTTTTTTTTCTACACCTAGGTACATGTTGTAGGAAAGGATGCTTTGATATGTATGGAAGTCGTTTGCTTGGTTAGTAACTTATATAAGCTGCTTAATGCCTTCAAAGAGTTATGTAGAGTTTTAATGATTATACCGACACAACACTAATCTAGTACCGTATGTTTTTTTTCGTGTTTTGGGTATTTTGAATGCAATTTATTGATACATGTCTTTAATTTATTAAATCTCCAAACTTAATTTAACCAAACGTAAATGATAGAACAACAGTTTACAACGATAGTTTAACTACGACAGCATCTATTACTAGCGCTTTCATCCAATCAGACAGCGTTACGTCACGCTAACGGTCAATGAATGCATACCAAATTTAAATATCACGTTCCAAATTTAAATCGACAGCGACGCACCACGATTGACCGATCGCCCCGGCAGGCGTCACAAAACAAATCGATACCTACACGTACACATCGGTGGATACCTATCGAAGGCGGTTTCATGCACGCACACTGACACATAAACGTCGAACGTGGTAAATACGAGATATCGGTTCGAGTGTGCGCCGTTGTACCCAATCGCGCAGAACCGATCAACCAATCGCGACGCGTGGTTCGTTCTCGATACTCACCGACTATTTTCGCTTGAGCTTCGGTGGTACTTCGTGTTACCCGTCGCCGGTTCGATTTTTGAACGGAAAAGGGGAGGGTGGGAGGTCTCAGTGCGCTGGCCGTTAATCGCCGAAGGTTCGATACGCCATTGGCTATCGGTTCTATGTTACGTCACGTAGATTTTCCGAGGTTTTTTCTCTCGTAAATGGGAGTGCTCGCTACGGACATAGATGGGCGCTGAAGCGTCTGATTGGTATTGCTTTCGTATATACTGCGTGTCTGCTTGTCATGTATTTCAGGTGCATTTTTTAGGACTATTTTTGTGGAGTGGAGTTTGCATAGTTGAGTGTTGTAATCTACTTGTATTACACTGTTTTGTGAGTTGTATGGAGTATTGAATCGTGGTTTCTTCGTAATATCATAAATGTGAGTAAGTTTGATTGCTTTTTCCTGCACCTACACGTCAATTCATCGACATACTATAGACGCAGAATCAAGACAGAATCTACTCGTATTTCTGTCAGAATACTTGTTTAACAGGAAAATAAAACTTTTACGTGGACAGCGTTACGGGCACGGATAGCATAATCAGCCTATAATGTTCCCACTGCTGGGACACAGGCCTCCTCTCTGTGAGAGGGAGTGGGCCATAATTCACCACACCGGCCCAGTGCGAGTTGGCGGATGTCACATGCCTTCGTATGTTAAGTTCTAGGACGGCCGGACGCAGTTCCTGCCTTATTTTGAAACTAGCAGCTCCCCGCGGTTTCCTCCGCATAAGTGTCGACCTTAAGAATATCGGGATAAAAACTATCCTAATTCATTTCCCGGGACTCAAACTATCTCTATCAAATTTCATCTAAATCGGTTCAGTGGTTTAAGCGTGATGAGGTAACAGACAGACAGACACACTTTCGCATTTATAATATTGGTATGGATAGTAACAAAAATAGCTTCAAAATTTAATTTTATACTTCTTGCATACAAAGATAACCTCATACATGAGAAAAAATCACCATGTATACTTACTCATAATTTAAAAAGCAGCATCAATTTTATATCAAACAAACACTAATTAATCTAAAACCGTAAACGCAGTGTCGCACTGTGTCAACACAGCACACAAATACACACAAGGTCAGGTGCACTGTGTCTATAATGGTTGCAGTTGGAAAACGTCCCCAAGACGTAAAGATCGGGGGGGGGTTTGCCACCCTGTAAAGATTTTTCTTTTTCCTCGGGTCTCCGTTCTTGATATTAAATACTAGTGTCTCGCTCCCAACTTTGCTTATTGAATCAAATAACTCGTTTTTCTTTTGGTTTTTGTGTTCTTGCGATAATTGGAAACTATGCTGTAGAGTTGCGAACGTAGGTTGGGGATTGCTTGGTCTTCGGATAGATTGAAATGAAATTGGGATTTGTTTTCTTGTTATATTTTGGGAACATTAATTAAGTACTTATTAGTTTTAAAGAAAACAGAGCCGAGCTGGGTTCCTGGGTCGCGCAAAGTGTTATTGGGATTTTCCATCAGGAATTTCTTAGTACCAGCCCGGAGTTTGGAAGTTGGCGGTGTGATCCCCCTTGCCTCGGTAGCCCTGCGCCTGATCTCTCTCCGGTCGTGTCGGATTGCCGTCCCATCGAACTAGTCTCCGTTGAGATGGGCCGCCATGGCTGACATACAGTCTGGAGGTCTATTATTAGTTAACTCCCAAGTTTCCAGTCCATCCAGTTCTAAGTATTCTCAGCAAGTAATGTTACTGGAACGTGTTACCACCATCATCATTATCAACATTTCAACCGAAAGACGCCTACTGCTGGACAAAGGCCTTCCCCAAGCACCTCCACTTCGAGTTCAACGAGTTCCTGCGGCCTTCACAAGGTCGTCGGACCACCTTGTGGGAGGCCTTCCAACGCTACGTCTTCCGGTACGCGGTCGCCACTCTAGAACCTTTCGGCCCCATCGGCCATCTGTTCTGCGAGCAATGTGCTCTGCAAACTGCCATCATAAACTACACATACATTTTTCTTGCCGTGAAAAACTACGGTTTATTCGCCGTGTGTAGGCACGGTCGTCAGTGTTGTATGGATCACTATGGAAGCTTGTTGACGGACATGTTTTTTCTGCTGCGCGGTTTATACGCTGTACAAAGTGCATTAGGTTATTGTAGTTACCTACAGTCAGCCTGAAAAAGATGTAGGTTATCAACAAGAATTCATTTAATTGTCTTTAATTCGTGTTCCATAATATTGTATCAATTTAATAGTAACAAAAGTTAGTACTTAACTATGATTGGTAACTTTTCTACCAAAGTCTATTGGACGGTCTTCTTCTGAAATATCTTGTTCGAGAAAGTAATAGGTACGGTACTGTAGGTGCCTGTTGTCGGTCCGAATCCAGTCAGACGCTTTACTTTTTGGGTCACATTATTTTATCACCACTGCTCTCAAAACGATGAAGTTCGTGAGGAAACCGGTATGTCCTAGAACCAAAAAATTCGAAGACATGTGACATCTACCAACCCGCACTGGGCTCACGTGGTGGATTATAGGCTGGTTATGATGTCTGTTGCTGACACTCAAAGAACTGACACATGAGGTATTTCAAGGTTTTCTCTAAGGTTGCTATTCTAAGGCTAGGTTATTCTACCCCCGAAATGCAGGTGACTCTAGTCAGCGGTAGCCATTTTTCATAATGGTGATTTATAAGCCATCGTTTATTCAACTGCCTCGTTGGTCTACTGGTCGCAAGAGCTACTGCTGAGCATAAGGTCCTGGGTTCGATTTCAGGGTCAGGCAAAGTGTTATTGAGTTTTTCCATGTGAAACTCAGTAACAGCCCGGAGACTCGATTTATGCCCGAATAAAAAAAAAAAATTTTTTGTTGCCTGGCTCCTTGTTTACGTTACACGGACAATTCCCTATATTAAACATAACTAGCGAAATACTATAGTACATGTCTGTTTAGCCTTTTGGTGAATAGAAACGTTATTTATACCTATGTTTATTTGCCACCTAGACTTCCTGATACCGTTTCCAGTTACAACACTACAAAAACTCTATACTTCTTTACGTCCAATTTCCACTTTAAAAAAGTACTTTTCCCCTTACATTAATATCGTGAGTAACAGACAGACAAACAGACACGCTTCGTATAAAATAGCCGGCGTCTTCGCCGGGCAGCAATATTGCAACCAGTCGGATTTTTAGTTAACTTTACTGCGAAAATTGAAATTCCATTAAGAAGATTGCATTTTAACGTAGCCAGTGAGGGTGTATAGGTAAGTCTTAGTGGGGGGGAGGGGGAGGGGGTAGATGTAGCGCTATGTATCTTGAGGGGTAAATATAAGTGATAGATATGGGTAAATAGATTCAGTGTAATTTTTAAGGCGATGCACGATGGATGGGTCGTGATTCTTGTTAGCTTGGAGGTTTTCGGGGTTGGTTCTTATGCACCAGGTAGCAGTTCCAAAACAAGGAAGATCTCTATGTGATGTGCATGTAGACTTACTACAGGAATATGAAGATGAATGAGAGATGTAATTAATAAAACTGGCCAAGTGCAAGTGGGACTCGCACACAAAGGGTTCCGTACCGCAAGGCAAAAACGCCGAAAAAAAACACGTTTGTTGTATGGGAGCCCCCCTTAAATATTTATTTTATTTTGTTTTTAGTATTTGTTGTTATAGCGGCAACAGAAATACATAATTTGTGAAAATTTCAACTGTCTAGCTATCGCGGTTCTTGAGATACAGCCTGGTGACAGACAGACGGACGGACAGACAGCGAAGTCTTAGTAATAGGGTCCCGTTTTTACCCTTTAGGTACGGAAGCCTAAAAAAACACATACGAAGTTGTCGTGACGTTCAAAATGTTATAGTTTTTCGGACTAGCTCTTATTTGCCCAGTGTGTTTAGCACGTTCGTTAAAGGAACTTCATTCCAAAAACAACACGGTAACTTTTCCCAATCACAAATAGCCAAGCTCCTTCACCCCTGACAATCCCAATAAACACGGAAATCCCAACAAATTATCAAAATTATTTGGTCTACAAAGTAGCATCCGCACTTGCGATTAATTTGTCGCACATTGATGCGCGTGTCGGCAATGCGCGCTATATTTAGCGGCTGCACTTCGATCTTATGGCAGTCGGTCGGGTTAGTTATTAACTGGGTGATGGACTTAGGGAACCAAATACAAATAACCTAAGATCAACATCATCCTATCCTCATCTAAATCTGTCAGAGGTCTACCCAGCATCTTCATTCTTCCTTACATCTCTAGCCATCATCTCAGTAGTCACACCCTTTCTGGCTATATCATAAACCAACTCGCCTTTTCTAGGTTATCTAGATAATACATCTGTAGCGGTATCTACAACGCTACGTGCGAACAACGCGTCATACTGACGTCACGCAAAATCCTGCATCGCGCAAGCAGAGTTTACCGCGCAACTAGCATAGATACAACGGCCCGACATGAAACTTCAGACACAACACCCGTCTGGTCGGAGGATCCTCCCTTTTCCATGGAGGTTGAGTGAACTCTACACCCTGTTCTTTATACCTCTGTACATCCATCGTTTCGTTATTTCCTGCTCTATCTACATTCATATTCAAAGCATCCAATGTGTAATTTCTGTTTTAGTAGTCAAACTCTTTGTGAGCAGTAGCGGTAACTGTGTACAGTCAACAGCAAAAGTAGATGATCAAAGTCAGAAATTCAATACTAATGAACGGAGTTCGCGTCAGAACTGTGTGGCGTCGAAGTGATTCAAAAGTATTCTACGTAGTAAGTATTCTAAGTAGTAGTACTTCGACGCCACACAGTTCTCACGCGAACTCCGTTTATTAGTATTGAATTTCTGATTTTGATCATCTACTTTTGCTGTTGACTGTACTTTGTGTAAATTATTTCATCACCACTGCTCTCAAAACGGTGAAGAAAAACGTCGTGAAGAAATCGTCATGTCCCAGGACCAAACATTCGAAGACATGTGACAGATACCATCCCGGACTGGTGGTGGATTACGGCCCACTCTCTCTCACCGAGAGGAGGCCTGAGTCCCAGGCTCCCAGCCGTGGGAACATTATAGGCTGATTATGATAAGCTCTTTGTGAAGGTATTCGTCCAAAGAAGTCTTACATCAACACACGGATTTCTGCGGAGATGAGCACGACAAAATGACATGGAATATGGGGGTCCCCCCTCATGCAGCGAGCAGTGTCCCTTTTCTTTGCAGCCATTGTGGCTACTAAATACACAAATTGCGGAGCTATGTCACAAACCATGCTTCACCTCCTATCCTGCTCTCTGTGTCCCAAAACATGCAGTCAAAGTGACCTCTGCGCTGCCACCGACAACGCCGTGGAAGTGGCAAAGTTTTGGGAAAACAAGATTTAAAATACAGTCGTGCCAGCGACACGAAGAAGAAGAAGAATACACTGACAGCACCATCCGGAAATAGTTATTATTGCAGTAAACGAGAGTAGTGGTGGCCAAGTGGTAACGGCCGCGACTTACGAGTTATATGTCGTAGGTTCGAACCCAGACAGGCGCTTTACTTTGTGTAAATTACCACTGCTCTCAAAACGGTAAAGGAAAACATCGTGAGGAAACCGGTATGTCTTAGAACCAAAAATTCGAAGACATGTGACAACTGCCAATCCGCACTGGGCCCGCGTGGTGGATTACGGCCCACTCCCTCTCACCGAGAGGAGGCCTGTGTCCCAGCAGTGGGAACATTATAGGCTGATTATGGTTATGGTAAACGCCTTTTTGTTCATATATAAGTATCGAGATGCAGATAAAACTCTATTCAAAAAGTCATCTTTTCTTCATAAAAACTAAATTTCACGCAAAAGTATTTCATCAGCTCAAAAAACAGTTGCAACGGAAATCAATAACGTCCGTTGTAAAACTGCCAATTCGCCAAATGCCCACATTCCGGCGACAATGTCTCCTGAGCGATTAATTCCTCTTGAATTGATGGCTGTTGGTGTTCACGTATATTTAGATACTTGCACTTCGATCTTATGCCGTTGGTCGTTAGTTATGACTGGGTGAACGGATTCGGGTGAATTAGTTTTGTGAATAATTTGTCACGAGCTCTGCCAATTTGAACAGAACAGATATTTCAATTTCTGTAATATAAATCAGTATCATGAATTGAGGATACACGTGTAAAGCTTGGGTTTGCCAAGAAAGCATAGCGTGATATAACGGCTGCAAACCGACGGCTGTAAATGAAAATTCATAATTGTCACCAGTGTTTTGATATTATGGTGTCTAAAACGCTCGTTACAGTGCGGCTGACGAGAGAATGCCTTCTTGACACCTGCCAAATTCATACAAACGAATACGTGTTTTGCGAATTTGATCTTTATTAGCTACTAGAATTGTTGCACTGTCAGGTGTTAGGAACGCATTCTCTCGACTGTCGAACTGTACGTGCATAGCTGTTATGATATGACAGCACTAGTTTGGTAGGAAACCCAAGCATAAACACGAGCGACACGTCGACGACTGTCGTCGACGTGTGTCGTTCGTGTGTATGAGCAAGTATGTTGGCGACAGATCTGGCAACCCGGTTGCTACGGGCCTTGTTATTGTTGGTTGGCTAGCGACCGCCTTGCGTGTTTCTTACCTTTTTATAAGTTATTCTTGTGATCTTTAATTAATTTTATTATACCCTCTTGCACCTTACCTTGGTTTTAATTTGGTGCCTAACATTCTTTGCTCATACACACGAACGACACACGTCGACGACAGTCGTCGACGTGTCGCTCGTGTTTATGCGCACTTATAGTGAGTACATAATTGAAGATGGTTGTTTGCACAGATAGGTAGGCTACTATCTATGTATTAGTATTTATTCTTGTATTTTATAAGTAGTCATTTCCTAGCTATTTATCCCGTATGTTGCACCTGCCATGTTTTGTCTCTGCACCACCCTAAGGTTGACTGGTAGAAAATGCCTCAGGCATTAAGTCCGCCTTTGTACAGTATTTCTTTTACTTGTGCATAAAGTTTTAATAAATAAATAAATAAAAATAATAGGGATAGACCTAGATAACGCAAGAGCAATTATTTCGCGTGCCCAGCTTACGTACAAAAATCATAAGCCGCCACTTTGGCGCTCAGTCCTGTAGTACTGCTGGCTGGATGAGCGTAAGCGCTGGAATTCTTTGAATCTTTAAATCGATTTGATTTTCCCATCACTAAATAGTGCTTGTGACGTCATAGTAGGTAGTCAAAAAATGATACGCTTGGTTTTCATATAGATCGTGATGCTTGCGTTATCTAGGTCTATCTATAACTGTGGTTGTTTGTGTCATCTACTTCAAACACTGCAAAAGATGGGAATGTTATGATCGCTGTATTCAGGAAATTCATCATCTTTCCGAGGTTTTACATATTCGTAAATGACTCCCACTCAATGACAGAGTATTTAAGAAACTATTGTATAAGTTTCAAATCAAAATAACAACACGTACAATCCGCCCCTGGGTCGGTCAGATCATGAAAGCATTC
Organism: Oligia fasciuncula; assembly: GCA_963082905.1. Taxonomy (NCBI): domain Eukaryota; kingdom Metazoa; phylum Arthropoda; class Insecta; order Lepidoptera; family Noctuidae; genus Oligia; species Oligia fasciuncula. The sequence goes on along the minus strand of OY720406.1, from coordinate 17,377,812 downwards.
CAGTGACATTAGGAGCACGTTCATTTTCATAGATTTATCGACGGACCGAACTTATTGCAGTGCGGTGCTCAAACTTTGAGCTTCTATTTTGTTTTTAATGCTATTTTATGGAGTGTTTACTGTTACTGCAGTAGATTGACACTGTGGCTGTGTTCTGGTTTGAAAGGTACCGGTGTTATTATAGGCATATGAGACATTTCAGCCTTGTATCAGGAATGGCAAGTATCTGCCATGCCTCTGCTGCGGTAGATGTCTATCCACCAACAAACCATAAACCATCCAATTGGTCGTCAACTTGATTGCCATCCAATCACATAAGGTTAAAGGGTTCAGGAGTGTGTTTAGTTGCTCATACGATAGTGTTCAGTAACTGATGTCCTCAGTATACTATGATCGATACGCATGAGGTTCTAATCTACTATGAACATCAAGAGCTGTCAGTGTCAAAATTGTTGTGGAATATTGACAGTGACAGGTCTTAAACGCGGCTTAGAAGTGTTAATCGCGTTCAGTTCATTGGTGAAATCTGCACTTAATGATATGCAAACAGTGCAAGCTTTCCTAAATCCTAGTCATTCGTGACTTGATGAGTCTCAATTTAGAGCTATCAGGAAACCCGGCGAGGAAGTAACCGCCAGACGCCATACGATAAAAACAAACCAGATCTCAGAATAGATTGACTTCGATATCTATTAAGATTTATTCGACCTTTTGCTCGACACTGAAGCGTTAAGTGTTGAAGTGTGTCCAAAACAAACAATTGTCAAACCTATCGGGATACTACCGCATGTCAAACGTCACATTACTGGAGTTTAATTAAATGTAATATGCAGCAAGCCTATCTGCACGCGTAGCATGGCCACCTAGAAACTTCCGCCGACAAAACCCGTTTCTAAGGTGGTCTCAGAATCTTGTCAATTTTTATGGCGAATTTACTAAACCTCAGTATAGAAATTACCAGTACCTCAACTAGGACCTATTAGTGAAAACAAAAGCTACGCTCTAACGGGTGTTAGGGTTGTCTACCAAACTTTTTAGTTCAATTGCACTACATAAATAAAACGTAACCACTTGTCTTGTGTCCGCGACTTACGAGTTGTAGGTCATAGGTTCGAACCTAGACAGTCGCTTTATTTTGTTTAAATTATTTCATCACCACTGCTCTCAAAACGGTGAAGGAAAACATCGTGATGAAACCGGCATGTATAGAACCAGAAATTCGAAGGCACCTGTGACCTCTACCAACCCGCACTGGGCCCTCGTGGTGGATTACGGCCCACTCCTCTCACAGAGAGGAGGCCCGTGTCCCAGCAGTGGGAACATTATAGGCTGATTATGATGATGATGACTTGTCTCGATGCGACAGCCGCGACTAACTCGTGACTAACACGTTACCTGAGGCATGCTTAGATTTCGTGTAAACGCGTTTACATGTGTGAGTCGATTCGACCCATTTCTTCCTAGTTGTTTTGTAGTGTTATTGGATTTTTCCACTAGGAATTTTGTAGTATCAGCCCGGAGTCTAGATTTGTGACCGATTGATGGAATTAGGCTCGCCTCCTATTACAAGGGACTTCAACATAACTGACGAAATGTGGGTGTACAGTCACGAGCATAAGTATGTATACACTTGGCTTTATTCAAAGACGATTTTTTCCTTTAGTTTTGAATGAAATTTTATGTTAATAAGAACAAAGTATTTTCGAACCTATAGGTTTGTGTAAAGTGTCGTATTTCAACGTTACATTCGTTATTTCACGAAAATTCGACATTGAAAGTTGCCAAGTGTTGACATATTAGTGCTCGTGACTGTACAACAGACACGTCTGTATTCCTAGCTAGAAGCTTATCTTAGAAGCTATCTGCACTATAAATGCAATTAATAAACTTTGAGTATCACGTCAAAATGCCAATTGAGATGGCGAAACCGAACCGGTTGCGATGTATTTGCGTCGAACACCTGTCTTCCCACAAATCATCGTAGTGCCCAACGATGTATCATCGAACCACTGAGAGATTTTTAACGGTATATTATTAGATATAGAGATATGTGCGGGAATTGGAACGGTATTGAAGAATTTTGTGCGAATGGTGGTGGGTTTTTGGCTGGAGATTTGGATTTTGATGATGAATGAGGAGACCTGGTTTTGGTAAAATATTGGAAGGGATCGCAAGTCAAGGCTGGGTGACTGGAATATTTGGGTATGAAAAGTCTGTGCATATAATGTTTAATTGTATTACTTACTGTTAGAGATACCGATTCATGAACGCTAAGTTGAGAAAATCAGAAACACATTTTGTGTATATATTTTTTTAATTTGCTGCATATTTTTAATAGGTATTACTTTCTTGCCCATCATCGTATCTGGGCTTACCATCAATCTCGTTTCCAACGTCACCTTTCTGTTTTGGGTTACTACGTATCCTCTTTTACACCTTTCAAAATACTCTTTTAACGGTCTTCTCTATCCGCCTCTTCGATCACTTCAGTTTTTGCAACTCCAAATTCCCCCCACTAAACATTCCAACCTAATCGATGTCCACCACAGGTGTTACAATCAACATGGAAAAACATTGCAATTACAAACATGATCTATAATTTAAGAGCTTCTCCGAATGTCGAAGCAGATCGTTCGTAAATTTATTGTGTACATATGACAGACAGATATTGATGGTAATAAACCAGATGTCTTGGCACGAATCATTAATCGCAGGCGCAATTCTGCATCACATAGTTGACGCGTCATTGATACTCTATATTTATCACATTATGAGTTTCGACGTGTTATATCGGATGGTTATTTAAGATGGCCACTTCAAAAGATTTGATGTCGTCAGATTTGTTTCAGTCAGTGTCTGTTTGCTTAAGGCTTGTATTGATAAGTGGTGGACTGATTCGTTTGGGTTATGTTATTTTTAAATATACATTTTCTGCTCATGGATTGCTGAAACCAAACATGTCGTGAAAGCAATATTATTTCGGATGTGCTAAGGAAAAATATTTTCAATACCTAGAATTTTGATGTTATAGAAAACTGAAATCATTTTTCCTTATTTTATTTATAATTTATACTGTGTTCGCGTATTCTGATGGTGGTGTGTGAAATTATATATGACCAATTACTGTTTGACAGAATTCCAAATTATAATCTTGCTCCATAACGATGCTACTGTCAATGTTATTACACCTATAATTTGTAACAAATTACCCTTTGCTTCGACCTCATTGGTGTTCAAATAAAAATAAATCTGAATATCCGATCCTCGAAGGCGTGAATTATTATAACTGTTCCGTACGTCTAGTAATGTCATTTTAATACGACAGAGGTTACCTACCGTGACGTCATTATCACCAACCACTTCGGAACCATCATCATCGTTCACTTCATTAACATTTCCTTGTATTTTATTACTGAGAGCTAAGGTTCAATTTTTTTTGAGATCAGTTTTCAGAACGGTATACAATTTTTGTGAAGTGTGAAGAATCGTACTGGTGCTAAAAGAAAAAATGATCTATTTGCGTTAAATAATAAAGATGACATTTGCATAGCAGATGAGAATGGTTGTGACAGTAATAGATTTGCAGTTGCACAAACGCTGGACTTTCTTTATTTTCAAAACAGTAAGATAGAAATTGCAAAAAATATACAGATTCCAATGGTAAAATAAAAGTAGATGATCGCAGAAATCGCTCGATTGTTTCTGAATAGGTGACAATAAGTTTTTTGTTTTTATATCTAAACGATGGCGTTCATTTCAAGTAGCTTATGGTGAAACTAGGGTTTTAATGGTTTTTTAAACGATCCCCGATTTCCCTCTGGTGATTTTCCAGTCATTTCTGTATTAACACGTGCCGAGTTTTTTTTTTTTTTGATTGGTAAAAGCGAAACTGTCATAATATTTAGGCTAGTTCTATTTTAATGAAGAATGAGAATGTTATTTGATGCTTTTTGAATTACTTTCCTAATGATCAGTATATGGCTTTCCTAAGGCTGTATTTTTCAACTAACTAACCACTCCCAACTCATACCTGTATTTTTTTTGTCAATAAATAATAAATAATAATAAGTTGATACCATGATATCTTTAACAATACCTGCCATAATATCAAAGCTACACATCAGTTACTATAAACGCTACAAGCAAAAAATTAACATACATATACACCGCCATCGTTACTCCTCCTTATAATATCCTCTCATCTACGCACACTTCAATTGTCCAATGATCGTTTCCCACTCCAAGATCAAAGTGTAACGTCGCTTCGCAAATAGCGTACCTGCGCTAGCACAGAACAATGTGCGGAAACTCACGCGTCGGTGCGCAGAAGACTATCGCTATTGGCGATTTACAAAGTATATTTTGATGATCTTTTGTTTTTATAGTCGTTTGATATTTTTGATGGTTGCTGTTGTCATCAATGTGATATGAATAAGGAAAAACCATAAAGGAGGCAAAAAACTGTTAACAAAGTCACTTTGGAAGAAAAAGGTAATGAGTTATTTATGTTTGTGATATTCATAGGTTAGATACCAACTTTTGCCACCTGATCGGATCAGTATGTAGATTGCAATGATATATCATAGTTTTTGTAAAGACATTATCAAGAACTTTGCAAATCTGTATGCTGTTTATCCATCCTTCTGTAATCACAAACTATCTGAATTCTCTCAAATACATTACGTACCATATTTCCTTCTGTGCCAGGAAAAGAAAACATAAGGAAATAAGGCCTCAGAATTAACACTGGGGCGTACCCCAGTGTTAATTTTGAGGCTTGTAAATCCTTCTAAACAACTCAACTTGTTACTTCAAAGATTCTACAAATTCACTGAAACACGAACATGGACATATTTTTCAGTGACACTACAAATCATAAACTATCCCAGGTATTTCAAGCTATATCAAAAATGTGTCCAAACGGCTAATATATCTTCCACACTCTACCGGCACTTGAGATTTATAATCCGACTCGTTATTTTAATAAGACATATGTAGGCAAAGATTGAGACATATTAAGGATTAGTTACTGTTTGTTTTGCTGCTTCAATCGGTATTTAGGTAGTGGTTGTTGTTTTTGTAGCTTTACGAACGGTTTTGTGTAGTTTATGGTTCTGTTGATGAAGAGTTACTTGTATGTCTTCATCTTATGTAAATTAGGATAATAACAAATTATTTAATGGGGTTTTAATACATCTATGATCATCAAATTTTAGTTCCTTAACGTAATTAGTTGTCGGTTCATCACAAAAAGTGATCTCATTACTAATTTCCTATGATGATGGCTAATTTTGATTTAACATGACTATATGATAATATTTGAGAATAAAATAAAGCTTGTAATGTATTTCCAAGCTCGAAGTCTGGCACAGAATCATTACTTAGACACTTCTTACAACAACCACGGCAAGATATTAAAGATTTGTTAGCAGTCGAGATCACAAGACACAAACAGTGCGATATTAACAAAGTATAATATCAACACATGCTTCATAGAACATGCAATTACTCACACATTTGCCGTCTTACAATCTATTCTGAGACAACGGGTTATTAATAATATTTTCGTATAAATGTCGATGCATCTGGCTTGATTCCAGGATCTGTTTGAGACAGGCCAAGATGATCGATTGGGATCGTTTAAAACGAACTTTGTTGTTCAGCACCTGGCCAAGTCTATTGAAGGAGTGATGGCGAATCGAGAGGGCGGAGAATGGGACGTACTGATGTAACTTTGTAGTGGCATTCGTCTGACTGCGTTAGACTGAGATGTAGGCTGATTTGTCTGGAACAGTCTCCGTAATGCGATCTCAAACATGCGTCAGACCGATTTAAAGTAAAATGTCTGCCATTTTTCCTTTTTTTATCCATTTTTTATGCTTAGCTTTATCAATATCTGTATCGTAATTGTTCTTTAATTACTTTCTTTTGTTGTCTTATTAATCTTGTTCGCCGTAGGTAGGTAACGTTTGACAATCTTAGTAAGGAGACCTATGTATGTACCTATATTCTGCTTCTCATAGAAATGTTTGTCTCTTTAGCTTGTTGGTGCCATTATCAACGTGGCCTGCAACAAATCTCTTGGATTCATGAATAAATAACATTTAGCAATTATGTCACAATGTGCTACCGTTTCCAAGATTCCGTCTTCCTCTCAACTAGCAGCATCATTTATACCGAGGACATTATTCTTATGCACTGTTACTTCTTATACTAGGAAAACGGTAATAATTCCTTAAGTTTTTGCACCACCTTAAATCATTCGGCGCTATGCACGACCGAGATACGCTCATCCGCATTTAATTAGCCCTTTTAGGGCGGTTGCATGCTCACGATTTGTCGTCAGTAAGAATCCATGATGGTAAAGTCATATTGGTTAATCAGTAAATGAATAGCTCATTGGTCTTTCGCAAACGCTATTGCTGAGCGTGAGGTTCTGATTTCGATCACCAGGTCGCGGAAAGTGTTATTGGGCTTTTCGATCTGGATTTCTGCCCGGTCGATGTCATTAAGCTCGCCCCCTATTACATGGGAATAAATACTAGCGTATTGGGGGTGTACAATAGGTACCTCTGCCTAACCCATCGAGAATAGAGGAAGACGAGAAGATTCTATGTCATGTTATCTATGTGGCTGTTCATTTATTACGTAAGAGAATTTGACCACTTTCTGACCCCTACTAAGCAAAATAAGACTTGGATAAACCCCCTCCAATCTTCCAACCCGCAGTGGACCCGGGTGGTTGATTAAGGCCCACTTCCTTTCACAGAGAAGAGGCCTGTGTCCCAGCAGTGGGAACGTAATAGGCTGATTATGCTAAACCCCCTCCGCCCCCTTCATTCTTACGTAAGATCAGTATTTACCAAAAATACAAAACAAAAATGGCAAAAAAAGTAAAAACATAATTTTAGCCTACATTGGTGAACTTACGTCAGAAAAATCTAAACACCTCCCACCCCCAAGTAAGAAAAAATAAGACATGATTGGACCCCCTCTCTCCTCAAATCGTCTTACGTAAGAAATTAACCAAATTAAAAATGTTTTTTTTTCATCGATTTTAGAAGTGAACCTAATTACAATATAGGTAATCACCAGTCCCCTTATTAAATAATTACAATATTTGGTGATGATGATGAAAATATCACAAATGTTTTTTCTTATCTAGGATAACCATTAAATAGGATAACCACAACCTACTTTTCACAATGAAACCGACCAGACACAACAATTAATTCCGACGACAAAAGAAATTATCCCACTATTATGCTCCCAAATACTGACGCACAAGTTCCATAACAGTCGCAGATGACCTGTTTATTAGTCGCCAGCTTGTAGCCAGCCTATTCACAGATCACTCTGTCGTATCACGATTAACATGTCCTGGCAACTTGGCAAGCATATGTCTACACTCCAAATTAACTTACCTCCTTTGCCCCAAGGTTGATAATTGTTTGGCTTGAGTGTAGTGAAGGTGTGGTGGAATAGTAGCTCAATTTACTTGGTTTGTATCAGTAACTGCATGTTTATTGGATCGGAGATAGGTTAAAGACTGTTATTGGGATGTCCAGTTAGAAATGTTGGTTCTAATATGGAAGCTGAGATGCTGCTGGGTTTAACTCGTAATGCAGAAAATTACAAGGCACTAGATTTCAACTTAGAACGTGTAGGTATGTGACTAACTGAATAAGGACTTTCTAAATATTTTTTTTTTAATATCAGTTAGGCAAAGATTGACACTAACTGGACCCCTGAGAGAGCATTACGGACTTGGAAAACTTGCGCTCAGTTTAGTTAGTTCTTATTTAAATGATAGGCAACAACAAGTTCAAATAAATGGTGTCAATTCACTTGGTTTAATAGTAAAAATTGGTGTGCCACAAGGCTCAATATTGGGTCCTTTCCTCTTTTTAGTGTATATTAATGATCTTCTCCATTTATTAAAAAATCAACCCCAAATGGTGTTATTTGCTGATGACACTTCCTTAATTTTTAAGGTAAATAGACGTGCTACAAATTTTGACGACGTAAATAATGCCCTACTGCAGGTTCAAAATTGGTTCACTGCTAATAATTTAGTATTAAATGGAAATAAAACTAAGTGCATAAGATTTTCTTTACCAAATGTCAAGAGTAGTGATTGTGAGATAATATTGAATCAAGAGAAACTGGAATTCGTCGATAAAACTGTTTTCCTGGGGATCATGCTCGACTCAAGGCTACAATGGGGTCCTCATTTAACATCTCTTGCAGGACGGCTAAGTTCAGCAGCTTATGCTGTCAGAAAAATCCGTCAATTTACTGATGTAGATACCGCGAGACTAGTCTATTTTAGTTACTTTCATAGTATCATGTCTTACGGTATTTTACTTTGGGGACGGGCTGCAGACATCGATTCTATTTTTATTCTGCAGAAAAGAGCCATCAGAGCTATATATAATCTCCGCAGGCGCGATTCTCTAAGGGACCTGTTTAAGGAAATTAACATCATGACGGTGCCTTGTCAATATATCTACGAAAACATCATGTATGTAAGGAAAAACTTACATCTTTTTAGTAAAAGAGGTGAAAGACATAATTATAGTACTAGAAATAGGGACCTATTAGTTCAACCAGGTTTCAGACTGGCTAAAGTAGATTCATCTTTTATGGGGTACTGTTTAAAATGTTATAATAAAATACCTCCCCACATTCTTCAACTGAATGAGACAAAATTCAAGTCTTGTATAAAACGCACACTATGCAGTCAGGCATATTATAAGTTAGGGGATTACATCGCTGATAAAAATGCCTGGCTCAATGCTGGTCCTGCTCCACAACCACAACTAATTGATTGACACTTGAAAGTATTGTTGGAGCTGCTGAAGATTGTAAGACTATCTTTGTAGTTAATTTCAATATTTGGAAGAGGTGCTTCCCTTTTTCTTTTTTTGTGTTTCTGACATTACGAACATAACTTTTTTAATTTATTCAATCAATTTTTAATTGTTGAATACTTCAATATTAAATATCTCTTCCTGTTTGGTAGGTAATAAAATTCTATTTACCTCTTAAATAAATTGCAAACTGTAGTTTTGTATAATTTAGAATCATTTTTTTTTTTTTTTTGTCAATGTAAGAACCATGTTTCCGTTTATTATGATTTTTGATGTTGACTTGAAATAGCATGGCAGTTGAGAACGTGTCATGCTCACTTAAATGTCTCACCGATGGTGGCGCGTGTGTTGGGTCATTCGGTTCCCTACAAAATGGTTGAGCTGGATGGTGCTGATCCACGCGTCATGTTCGTGAACGGGCGCCGTCGGTTGAGACTGGTCATCTCTTAACTGCCAAGGCTTATTTTTAATCTTATGTCTTGAATTGTTTCTTCATTTCTGTCTTTTTTACATTGTTCTCACATATAGAAGCAACAAGAATAATGTACCCAGGATTTTGTAATATCTTGATTTAAAAGAGTGTCCATGGAGTTTCTTGCCCGTTCTTCTCCATAGAGATCTACGCTTTGGAATGGGTAACTAGCTTCAACTTTCTGACTAACTGACAGACTATTTAATTTTGACAATTCAAAAGTGCCTGTACAAGGTTTAATTGAAATAAATGATTTGAGTTTGAGTTTGAGTTTGAGAGGAAATCGCCGCCGAGATAGACCAGGGCGAAGATGGTGTGACGTTCTGATGAGGGCTAATATGGCCAGAGATCGCACAACACATAGGCTTGGAAGGAAAAGGGGAGGTCTTTGCCCAGCAGTGGGACACAATATAGGTTAACAAAAAAATATATACAGGGTTATTTGTAAAACATTAACAACCTCTTAAAAGGTCATTGTACTCATCATTATGAACAACTTTTACTATGGGACCAAACCTGAAATCGCGAAAAAAAATCAGCTGTTCCCTACATTTATGTTCATATAACTCGTCAAAATGTAGGGAACAGCTGATGTTTTTTCGCGATTTCCGGTTTAGTCATATAGTAAAAGTATAAGTTGAGAATTTTGGTCTCAAAACTAACATAGTAGGTACTCCTGGCAGTCTGGGTTTAGGGAGAGAAAAAAAAATCCACATATAGTTCAAAAGCATTGTTGATGTTAGACTGATTACCACATTTTGGGTTAACTTAAATAGATAATTTGTAATGGATAGGTTAGTAAAAATTCTATTATAATAATGATAAAAGTCTTTTTTTTTTGACCAGTCAATTACTCAATACTAATGGATCCATGCATGTTCACTCTCTTGAAAATCGCCTCTCAATTTCCAAAGCTGAGAAAAGTTTGACAACGGTACATACAAGTAACAACAATTATTTTACATACATCGTCATCAAAATATATTTTCACCGACGCACCACGATTAAAAAGTCGCAAACGTTACGTACATAATTATTGTGCATTAGAAAGTGCGCGTACGCACTCTCACGCACGTATTGTGTGATATCTCAACGAATATCTTACTGGCTTCACACGACTTGTGGCCACTAATTAAACGGATGTACCCGACAATGTAAGGCTTATCGAAATTGGTTCAGTGATTTTGTAAAGAGAATGAAAATACCTAGATAAGTACTATTATAAAAATTACTGTTGTAAATTGTTTCAGTGCGTGTGGTCGGTGGTCGGCTTGTTCGGGGTGGTGATTCGGGTATTATCATTTTTGTATAAATTGTGAGACTTATAATATTCATATCTCTGAAGATCTATGGCCACTCTGATTAGGGGCTTCGTAAGAATCCAACGCCAATTAGAAAGTTCCTGTTTTGTATAAAAACTTTGTTTTTAACTATATGATGACTATATAATTAGTGATTTTAAATACTGAAAATTAACCTTTAAATCATTTACGTTTTTTGGAAGCAACGTTCAGAAATATAGTGCCACACTATATTTCTGAACGTTGCTTCCAAAATCCATTGAACATCATCATGTATTTCAAGAAGTCAATTTGATCCTGTTCTCATTCACACATAAGGTATGGATCTTGACAACTTCGATTAGATAGTGCTGTAACAATTTTCCAGTACACATAGGCTCAGAGCTCAGAACAATCCGACACCTTAGGCCGCGGTTGCTGATAACATCTCTTCCTGATTAGACACGGCTTACCATTGTTGTTGGTAGGAAGACTCTTGTACTTAGTAGTAGGTACGTGGTGGTACTAATGGATCTCGGTGATGTGGGACTCGGGTGGTAATCACTTTGATAGAAAGTTTCTGGTCTTTTGGTCAGCGTATGTAGGAATAGGTGATGCTGTAAGATTTTTACCTGTGGGTATGGAGATCTTTGACGAAGGAATTATATTAGTAAGTGATCAGTTCATCTGTTATTTCAGGCAAGCATTTTTTCTGTCTGGTATTTATTGCAGTTAGTAAATCATAATTCCTCAATTTAGGATTGTGACTCCTTATTTTTATTAACCAGCTTAACCCACGAAATTATACAGGAATAAAAAAAAAACTGAGGTTTTATACAAAAGTGTAACCAATACAAAACCTACGCGGTCAAAATGTATGAAACAACAAATTTTTATTTTGATATCCGATGAAAAATTTCTACGCAATCATTATTCTGAATTCATGGTTTTAGTTTGCGTGTCGTTGTCCCGCCACCTTGTATTTAGAGTAGAATCACAATCAAATCCCCTAAGACCTCCATCATCAATAGTTTTTAATTAACTTAAACACCATACAGATAAGCTTATTAATAATGTTTTATATTGTAAAATGTTTATATTTCTTTCACTTTTTTATAGTAGTGGTACCAAGATTCTAGTCACCATCAAGATCTTAGCAGCCGCGCTCCGCTGACCAGCCAACAAAAACAACAATTTGTTTATTTACTATAGCACTCTTAATAGCTTGCAATTAATCCGCTTCAAGCTATATGTTGGAGATGTTACTGATTATGTTAGATTTTGTATCGCTGTCTGCTGTTTTTGCTTCGTCGGTGTAACATTTTTCACAAATTGGATTGGTATTTGGATGAGACTATCTTTGATAGACTCAGTGAGTATAATTGACTTGAATTGATCGATAAATAATGAGCTTCATGATAAGAGTCTATAATAAATAAGAATTAATAAAAATGGCACGTCTAATACTGATTTGAATGGACCTTAAAGTTTTAACCATAAAACTAATTTAACCATAGAAAATTAAAATAAAGAAGAATTTGAAATCAAACAATCTTCATAATATACAAAACACAATACAATTCCTTGACATAAAAGTACAAAATCCAATTATAAAACCAACCATGGAGTCACAGCAATCATGCACAATTAAACGCACGGTTCATGACAAACAGAAGCAACAAACAAATTACATGGATATATGTTATTAGATAAACCATTGGCTGGAGACAGATCTGTAGATAACGTCTTATAGGTAGTAGCAAACACGAATGAGGATGTCGTTATGTTATTAAATAGGCTAATAATGGTTAGGAAAAAATGTTTGATTGCTGTTTTCCAAGTAGTAGGAGTAATTTAGGAGATGATTTACATTGATGTTACTTTGGTATGATACTTTTAATCATAAAATTTTCTCATATATGGTGGTAAATTTTCGGCATACTCCGATGCAGTACTTATAAAGATTATAACCAACTTCAAGGTGTAATTTTCTTTTTTAATTGATCAGTCAGAAAGGTATAAACGGAGTAAAGATCTTTTTTATTACTCGATTAACTATTTGCTTGTTTTTACAATCTATATAAATAAAAATGAAATGCTGTTCGTTGGTAAGCTCATCACTTGAGAACGGCTGCACCGATTTGATTTTTTTTTTGTTTTCAAATGTTCCTAGTAGTCCGAATCACAATGAAAAGAAAAAAATAAAAATAGGTTTATTTTCACAGAAACATGTTCATAAAAAAAGTTAATTAATTCTAAAAATTAAGAAAAATAAAAACAAAATAGAATCACGAGCACAAAAGAGAGATAGTCGACAGCTGCACGTCATGACTGTGACAAGAAGGCTTCCACTCAGCATGACGCCGGGTCAGCGCTGATTTTCAGGTTCAATTAGGTTTTTATGAAAAGAAAAATTTAAAAGTTTCCGAAAAAACTGAACGTATGTACGAGTACTTTTTCTGTGGGATCTCTATGAGAACTATTGAATTTTGGATAAGACAACGTCGGTCGGTTGGGTAAGATAGTTTTTAAATTTAGATAAAGAAGAGGTTGGACGACAAAATGACGAAATGAGAGTAAATTACGTCAGTTGCTAGATCGTTACAAAACTGGGAGTATAGTGTATAGCACAATATTGGGAAGCAACGATTAAAAGGAATACTAAAAAGCTCAGAGGCACCAATCCATATCTTTTCTTCAATATATTCGTTGTACCCCATTTAACCCGTCACCTCGCGGTGGAAACAATGATGTTAAATTAAGCACGACCAGGCATGGGTCATTAGGTCTCAAACAAGCAGGTGGGGGGTTGATTGATTCAATACATGTCATTTAGGTGCGCAACCAACCGCGTGATTGACGTGTTAGGAGACAAGAGACAGTGGGTTTTTTACACAGGTTTTTGGTGTGAATCCATGTATTTTTATGGGATAACGATGACAAAGTGTTCTTTTTTGCGTCTCTGTATATTTTGTTATGCAAGGTGTAGTAGCTTAGCTAGGTCTTCAGTAAAAATAACAGTTGTGGCTGTAACAGGCGGGACTATTTTACAGTTAAAAGTTTTCTTTATCAATACGAAAGAATTAAGACCTTTCCGGAAAGCCCATTGTGTACTTTTTTCTACTTTAAGTATTTCTACATAGATCCTATTAAAGTAATGAACATGTTCGGTATGAGAATATACAGCCGAAGCAAGCGTGAATTATATTAATGCTACTTTGAAACTGTAGGATGAAAACAGGGAAAAGTATATTCATGAAGATAAAAAATCAAATAAAATTGACACCAAGCTAACCCATTAAAAATACCGACATCCAAACCCCATTAGCAAGAAGCACCATCTTACCATCAACATATTTCCGAGATGGCATCGCACAAAAGGACAGACAGGAAGGAAGAAAGACATTTCATTGGCGTCGCGACAATCGCCATTATATCATCACGCTTGTGCCAAAGTGGGTAGCCAGGCGTGACGCCCCCTCTCAACGTATCGAATTGTGTGTTTTTAGCTGTTGAGTCCTTGGCGTGGATAGTTTTGATTTTAAAAGTTTGTTTTTCGTGAATATCTTTTATTCTTGGCACATCTTTCGTGAAGTAAAGATTTAAGATATTATCTTCAGCTACAGTTTATTAGACAGATTTGTCGGTTATATTAGATTGCTAAATTTTTTCTTCGTTGCTTGCAAATATCGATACTATGAATTTGGTCTCAATGTAGCCAGGGAAATTTTTCGGTTTGTGATTTCCGTGGCAACTTATATAACCAATATAAACAGTAATGTAGCAGTTAACGAATTGGCCCATAGTTTTGGTGATGTTGATTTATGATGACGACGATGATCAATCAAATTCTTTCATTCTTAAACCACCTTAAACAAAGCCTGCCATTGATTTTGGAGTACCACACAGAGTCCCTGACCTTAAGGTTGGTAGTGATTGATCAGTGTGAAGCCTGTCGTCCGGTGCCTCGTTACCGGGCTCAACCAACCGGCAACGTTCACATACTTACCGAGGGAAACCATGATTGGTCCAAATTGTTGGTATATTGAACCATGCAGGTATCGGGAGCGAGTTGCAGTATGTTATGCAGTCAGTTTGAAATGTGTGTTTCGAAATGAATTTATCTGTTTGTGTTCAATTTCAAACGCATTTTTTTCAATTAAATCATTCATAGGCACTTTTGAATTGTCAAAGGAGTCGGCCAGTCAGAAGTATTAAACTAGGTTCCTATGGAAAAGAACGGACAAGAAACTCAATGGTCACCCGTTTAAATGATATTGTTACAAAATATTATTTACAACCCAGAATAGATGCTTCTGGTGGGGCATCTATTGGTGAGTATAACCCATCTCGAGTGGAATGGCATAATGTGCTCCGGACAATAGGCCAATTCAGACAAGCAAAGAGAATAATGTATCGTCAGGTCTAGGTCATGTATTACTTTCTTAGTAAGTTTAAAGGAAATTCAAGTTTGACAATACAGTATTACAACTACCATTACAGGACGTCTTGCCATGTTGTCGTAGAATTGCTTATTTAGTTTTTCCATAAGCAGAACCGTTCTTCCTAAATATATTATTGTGGTTATGGATTACTGAACTATCCTTCAGTATCTTGGACTGGACCTATTGTCAGCAACATTGTTTTGCTATATGCAACGATCGATCAAATCTACATGAGCGAAGCATATTTGATACGGATTTTCACTGTGCTTACATACAATAACATGAGTAAAGCAACCATAGATATGCATCGCTGATAAGTGATGAAGTAGCAGCATTATGAGTTTCGCAATATTCCTACAATTGACTTTCGAAACTGTTTCAATAAACATTTGATTATCTTCAACAAGTTTCTTCACTGGTTCAAGTTTCTCCTTCATTGCCAAATCGCATCCAGTTTAATATTAGCATACTGTAATGACAAACATGTCTGATATCATCAGGCTCTATGCCCGAGATACACGAGGCTAGTGAAGCCTCCTGGCTTGACTAGCTTCGTGTATCTTGCTCGTGTGTTAGTTATCTAGCAAGCTACCTTCGTGTATAAAGAACTAGCTTCATTTCTAGGCTAGTAAGCTAGTAGACTCAAGCTAGGATGGTTTAACAGGATGAGGTTTTATTTTTTGAGCTAGTAGCACCCCCACCACTGATTTTACTATCATGGCTAATGTACTAGCTTCATGTAGGTGGCGCAGGTAGTATTCGATTGGCTAGCGTACAGTGACGGTATATTTGGTTTTTCTGACTGCAACCACGTGTTGCACTGGCTTAAAATTATCTGGCATCATGTCAACAGCGAGCAGTGGCGGCTCAGTGGTAACGACCGCGACTTACGAGTGGTAGGTCGTTGGTTCGAATCCTGACAGGCGCTTTGCTTTGTGTAATTTGTTGCTCTCAAAACGGTGAAGGAACAGATCGTGAGGA
This sequence comes from Oligia fasciuncula, assembly GCA_963082905.1. Taxonomy (NCBI): domain Eukaryota; kingdom Metazoa; phylum Arthropoda; class Insecta; order Lepidoptera; family Noctuidae; genus Oligia; species Oligia fasciuncula. The sequence goes on along the minus strand of OY720406.1, from coordinate 17,361,761 downwards.
TGTTTTCCTTCACCGTCCTAGAACCAAAAATTCAAAGAATTGTGACATCTACAAACCCGCACTGGGCGTAGTGGTTTACGGCCCACTCCCTCTCACGTCTCGCCTGTTTCCCAGCAGTGGGAACATTATAGGCTGATTATGGTATGTAAACAGCACTAGCATGTGCCAAGCCAGGACAGCAAGCCAGGATAGTATACAAAGGGTCTAGATTGCTTGGTCTAGCTTTGAAAAATTAGTCTCGTGTATCTCGGGCATTAATACGTGTATTGTGACAAAATTGTGCAACACTCCATTTATCGACATTCATTCGCACCGCGGAACAATCGACTCGTGTCCATGCGAACTTCCCGTCACTATTTGCATATTTGTAACCACGCGTAGAACACTCTTTGCGTATAATTTTAGTATCTCGATTCCATTTTGAAGCTTAACAGTTCAAATTAAGGTTCGATTTTCGGTGATCACTTTTTCGTGGATGCAAAATTATTTTTGTATTTTTTGTTTCAACAATTTTATATTTTGCTGTTCTGAAATTTTTATTTCAATGGAATTGGAGCATATGTTGTATGGCTTACGATCAAAAGTGTGCAAATAACGATTTGGGTGGTTGTAAATATAAGTTTGTCCGTGACAAAATAGGGCTTCGCTATTAGATCGGTATTTTAGTCATTTCGATTACTTCTATTAGCATGTCAGTATTATTGGGTGTGAAGTAGAATTGTTCCTTTTAGTCTTTCTTATCAGCAAGAATATCGGTTTCGCATGGCCATCTGTGATAAAAGTCGTCCATTTTTGTATTCAAAGTTGTTTCCTGATTAACGATGACTTTATTTGGATAAACGTTCTTTTGGGTAATGACAACACATAGACGGCACGGTTGGCGCAGTGGTTAAGCGATTGACTGCTGCGCTGCATGTCGCGGGTTCGATTCCCGCACGGAACAAATATTTGTATGACCTACAAGTAGTTGTTCCGGGTCTGGCTGTTTATGTACGTGAATTTAAATGTTTGTAAACGCACCCACAATACAGGAGAAATTCCTAGTGTGGGGCAACGTTTTTTTTTTAAAAAAAAAAAAAAAAAAAACATCAATCGTCAAGTTCTTCCGTATTCTGTCAACAGTATATTAAACTGAATTGATGTTGCAAATCTTCCGAGTTCTTTAATAAGTTGCACAATTATATTTCGAGCGAGCAGTTTAGACAGCAGATATCATTATAATGAGGAGATTTACGAATCAAAGGTGGTTTCAGTATGTACCCATCTACCATAAGTTCAGCTTTTTTCTACTTTAGATTGATTGATCTACATAAAGGTGTCATTTTTAGAAAACCTACTATAATATACATAGTTGATTTTTTATCGATAGGTCACTTTAACGTCACCTACTTAAGCCTAAATACAAAACTTTTTAATAGCAACTGTTGGTATGAAAGTACCAATAACATTATCAATATGATTTATAATTGCAAACATTCATATCATAGGACCAACACAGTATTAACAGAACTTATAAAGTTCTACGGCTATTTTAACCTCTTTTTCAAGTAAATCATCAAAACAACATAGCTACCCAAATACGGTTTCCAGCGATTGACAGCAACCTGTCCAGGTGTCTCGCACGTCAGATACTTGGAAAAGAAACTTTGACCGTGAGAACTTAAAACACGTCCGAATATGAATTTTAACGACTTCAAAAGAGGTGCTAAATGTTGACACTTAATATACCACAGATATTCATGACACAACTCTTTTGCTGTCAGAAAAACAAATTCAATAAACCTGAACTTTACAACCCAGAAGTTAAGGTTCGGTTTGGAGAAGCAGAATGTTTTGTAGACGCAAATAACATTTGGTTATTGCAAGTTATTTTTTAAAAACATGAGATTTTAAAACAAAGATACGGCTGAAGTTCAAGGGAAATACTAGATGTTATCAATAAATTATTCCGATGTGGTACGGTGAGTCAGAGTGTGAAATATTATTGGGTATGATGGTAGACTATATGGCTGCAGGCCGCAAGATGTAAGGCAGCCTGTCCTTGTTTGGGTAACTGCAAGTTTGAAGTGTTGATTGCAAGATTGTAAGAGTGATCGAAATTAATTGGTTTTTCATCTTTAAAGGTATCATGTTTCCAAAAAAGCTGGTTTATATTATAACCTGAATATGTATGTTATTGTCCTAAGGGTTCTTAACTGAATATAACCTCACCGACAACAATGTTTATTGTTTGCCGAGCCTGTGTATAATTAATACACTGAATATTTATGAATTTGTAATCTTTAAAGCTCAATATATCAGAAAATGTTCTCTCTTAATAAACCCATAGGTAATCTCAGGGTCCTAGCTAATGATAATGAAATCAAAGAATATAGTCGTTCGTTTGCTTATAAACTTGCTTTATCATTATCTCTTTTAGAACCTGGTGCTCTGGTGCTTTTATAAAACAAAAAATTAAAGCTAGACATAATAAATTGAATAATATAATAATAATATAATTAGTGTTAAAATATTTACATAAGATAACACCACGCCTCTAATCCCTGCAGGGTTAGCCAGAGCTGTACTAATAGTACACATTTTGACAGTTAATTTTTAAGTCCCATGTACTTATTAGGGGGCGAGCCATCCACCCGGGTACAAATCCAGACTCCGGGCTGCTACTGAGAAAATCCAGATGAAAAAACCCAATAACACATTAAAATATTTACATTATGTTGGAACATGAAGCAATAAAAAATATCATGTCCTGAAAATAAAAATGCCTGAAGATTAAGCCAAGCTCTTGAAGAGTGGCGTTTACTCATGCCATTATGTAAGGGAATACGCAGCGGCGCAAATTGCGCTAATTCACTCATAGTGCGGCTCAATTTGCACGTATCACCTTTATTTTTGAGCTGGACACGAACGTGAAGTTGCATGGATGATCCTTTGATATGATGAAATTTTTCTGTGCCACTTTAAAATATTTAAACATGTTTACCTATCATTATCCCTCCACGACACAAGGAATCTTAGGTGTTTTCCTGAATAATAAAGTATTTTTATTTTTTGATACCAAATATTTTTGGGTTGAATTAATTTAAGTTTCTGTAATGTGAAAAAAGTCGTCACATAATTCAGTACTTTTACGTCTTGTTGTTTGTTCACTAATCTAATGAGTATTTATTTCATTGTTTGTTTTGCCTTTACTGAATCATAAGACTAGACTAACGGTAGAGAAAAGCACCTTGACCACATAGAATTTCTGAAATCGCTAGTAAACGAGCGTTCTAATCAATATTTCTTGCCGCTGTTACAGTTATAGATCAAGAAATACTATGACCAACCCTTACTAGGCTCGTATAGTGCATAACGACCCTCTCCACTCCACAGTTAGTAACATTATAGGCTGATTATTTGATGACATCACATGTAACATCTATCTCTTGTCCAGCTTTACCTGTCTCGGCCACTTCTTAAGAGTTGTGGTTTCAGTGACGAGCCGTGGGAACGGCGGCTGCGGATACGAATCTTAGATTAAAATTAGCGTTTGGCATACATAATGTACTAACCTGGATGAATGTGTCTTTTTCTGGAGAAATCAAGTTCGGTTATTCCACCTGAATACATAATACATTGGTAACAGGAAAATGTTGTATCACTGTATTTTGTTGGTAGTATATTTAAAGTCAAAGTTAACCGGAAAAGAACCGGAGTCACAGAAAAAGCAAGCAACAGAACAAGCAAGCTGAAGTGTAAGTGGGCTGACCATGTTTGTCGAAGGACCGATGGCCGGTGGACCAGACAAGTCCTGGAGTGAAGACCGCGTATCGGCAAGCATAGCTGGGGGGCCGCCCAGCTAGATGGACCGACGACCTCAAAAAGGTGGCTGGGACAGATTGGATGTGGAAGGCGGCGAGCAGAGTTTTGTGGTGCAGCATGGGAGAGGCATATGTCCAGCAGTGGACTGCGATAGGCTGACTTGATTGATTGTTTGATATTTAAAGTGCTGGTGGCTATATCTGAAAAAGAATAGGTCTTTGCTTACCACTTGCAATGGTAGATTTATTGATCACGAAACTGGGGGCTAGACAAGCGCTTTAAAAGCGTTTCGAATTTCTCCAATGACTTTCAACAGGATTGATATAAGCTTTTCGGTAGCTTATATTTTCAATCCAATAAATTCTTGATTTTTCCATCATCATCGTTACCGCTGATAGAATTTGACTTTATCGAAACCCTGTTGCAGTAAAGCAAGATCTTCGTTTGTATGTACTCTCTACCGGAGATGACCATTGGACAAGATCACACGACCTCATTATTCATCATCAATCCACATCTATGTACGAGTATATAGTCCAGTACTTTGTATGCCACATGTATTAATATGATGACTAACATACCAGTCTTACAGATCTTAATGTAAATTGGAATCATTGAAAGCGGAACTGGCGACTTTAAGCTGTTGTGTCTAGGTTCTTCTGACTCATGTTTTAAACAAACTTATCATCACTTACTCCAAATCTCTCATAACCTTTAAATTAATTGCAACAAGGTTGAGAATTGTTAACGTTCTGTGCTTAAAGGAAGTTGTGGGGTAATTTTCAAGAGTTCCTTGACAAAAATTTGGGGTGACTCAGTCAGATTTTGTCTGGCAAGTCAATCGGGTACAAGGACGTATTTTATTAGTTTAAATATTTTTCTGACACCTGCTCAGCAGAAAGAACTGTAAGACATTGAAATTGATGACAAAGAATTCAAGCAAGTATCAGTAATTACTAGATGGATTTCATTTAGTGCTCAGGACCAGACCATCATAATAAATTATGTCGAATCTTCTGGAACAAGTTCGGGCAGATCTTGAGTTAAGCAGAAGACTATGAATCAATGTCGAATCCTCGGAATGCTGAAATATAATTTGGTAATTTTTACCTAAAAAGGTAACTACCTACTAAAAAGGTATTTACCAAAAAGGTACTATTATATCATTATCGTGCTTTCATGAAATCAAAGTTAAGATTATGCAACAACTCTAGGAAGAAAAATCAAAATAGATAATATTTTCTTTCATACGTTCGATACACGACCAAAATTTCTACATTATTTGTCTCTTCTACATGAAAACGTGAATTCGATGCCAGTCAATTTGCAACTCTATTCTTTGGGCAATAAGAAAGAAGTATAATTAATGGTGTGTCAAACAATATCTTTGTCAAAGCATAATGGGTGGTGGAATTATGTCAAACGTCAAATTAGATGTCTGCCTTCCTGTCGTTTGCGTTTTGTGTTACAATAGAAACGCTATTAAATGACAGCGGGTGGCTGTTACACCGAACTGTAAGATGACTTATGACGAAAACGCAAAACAGGAGAAGAAAAGACAATTTTTGATTCAAAATTAGCTGCTCTAGAAAGGAAAACTAGAAGGGACTATAAATAATTAATCTAGGTACATACCTCTGTAATTTTGTATGTTGGTTTGCAAACAAGCTTTCGACTTAGCTGATGGCAAGTTGTCACCACCGCTTAAAATAGACATCTGCAATATCAGAGGCATCGCGGATGCGTTGTCCTGTAACAAAACTAAAATGTCTCACGTTACACAATTCTAAGATGAAACCAGCATGAGCCTGTCTAGTTAGGCCGATTAGCTCGGTGAGAGGGAGTTGGCTGTAATCTACCACGCAGGCTCTGATGCGGGTTGGTAGATATCACATGTCCTCGAATTTTGGTTCTAGTACATGTCAGTTTCCTTACGATGTTTTCCCCCACCGTTTTGAAAGGATCTACCATGTGTGGGTGTGTCCCCACACACCCACACATGGTAGATCCTTGGGGTGTGTGTGTGTAGCATGTAGCCTATGTAGGCTACTCTAGAATTCTCTTTTCAATCACGATAAAATAAATATCCCTTTTATTTTCAGTTCTATAAACAATTCATTTTCAGTCTTCAATAACATACCATAACCGTAGGCCCAAGGAACCCGCTGGATGCGGGAAGCACAGAACCGGTCGTAGTGGCGATGCTTGGGGGAGGCCTATGTCCAGCAGTGGACGTCTTTCGGCTGAAACCATGATGATGATAAAAAAAAAAACCATAAACAAAAATTAAATTAAATTAAATTTTCGGCTCACTTCGGTGTAACTACCCGCCATATTTACTGGAAGGTTTTTATACGACAAAGGCGCCTTATTGAATTCTATTGAGAAAAATACGTGACAGTGAAATGATTACAGAAATGTCAGTAGTACCGATATTATTGCTGTCACCCCTTACATTACGCAGCTTGATGTTATGAATGACATTAAGAATGGCAGAGAAAGTGGTCAACTTTGGAATCAAGTGGATTGACTATTAGATGACTTTTTATGTGGGAACCTGACGAATTTTGTGTTTTATAATTTTGGTAATTTCTGACCTGATTTCGTGAGCACCTACCATTGTGACTTCTATCATTATTAATAGAAGTGACGATGGTAGGTTAGAGGTTGATAAAGTTAATTTATTTAGTACCGGCTAGTAAAATATAAATAGGTTATAGCGACAGCTCTTCTTCGAGATAATATCAATGAAACACGGATCAAAATTTAGCCTGAAGGCTCCGATAAAAAGTAGTACTTATCCTAACAGACGAGACTGGCACAGGAGCGTGGGGATTGGCACATGAAAAGAGAGTTCTATGGTCAGCAGTGGGTGAAGTCGTGCTGTGAATGATGACAATGAGTTTTTCATATAACAGTACTGTTAAAATGTTCATCACTTCAGATTATTCGCCAGAATTTGATATTAATAAAAATAAAAGTCCACTACTTTTGCTTAGTCATAACAAGATACTGTAACGCCACAATTACTAAATAATCCATATGCAATGATGACAAAAACGCTACTTCTATTTAAATTCTAATCAATCCGTGACTTCAAGACCTCAAGGACTCTAACAGTAATTATAATGATAAGCAAACAGAGGATTACCATAAAACGTATTCTTGGGACGTGTATGAACAAGTATCGAATTTGTATTGTATTGTAAAATGAATACAAATGATGGTGGAGTAGGAATTTTAAACATGCTGTGGTCTCGGTCGAGTGGTTCACATGTGCTAAGGGCTGGCGACTGACGAATGGACAATGTGGCTGGACAATTGGGAATCAAATTTAGTCCATGTATTAATAAAGTAATGGATAACATTTAGATACACATGCAGTTGATTTTGATGTAAACGTGGCGACGATCCATGTACTTATGTAACTGTGATGACACATTAAAAACACTAAAATAATGTATTACAAAAAGGAAGAAACCAATAATGTAGGAACAACTTTCATAAGAAACAGTCTTTTTCATATTAATAACCTACCAATTTCCAACCGACCTGTCAACAATGTTACAATATCTAAAACTATTCCAGTTGAATGAGACAGTAAACTGAATGGGTCGCATTCTGAATCACACGACTCATTTTATGCACATATGCAAATTGCCGAAAATCTGTCGGTTACATCCATAGCCTGTTCTCCATGACAATGCACATCGGTCCTGTCAATCAGATAGACAATTATCGGGCACCAGCGGACCGTGGCTAACCACTACCTGACTACTAAATTTGTACGACTTAGAATAACATGATTTGGTTGACTTGCTACTAATATTGATGGAATGATTTTTTGATTATATTGTAAAATTTGGTAGTTGCGAGTAAAATCTTATTGATTGGTTCATAGGTGTTAGAGGATTAAGGGTTTCAGACTAAACAAAGAGAAGAATATAGCCGTCAATTTAAAATTATGCTCAGAAAAATAAGAATGTGTCTGCCAAAATATCCTATTGAAGATTTCGCACCGGGATTATCATTGTTTTTAAGCTTTAGAATAAAGTATTTTGAATATTGTCTATGCATTAATAATAATTATTGTTCTGTTTACCTTTAGAATAGGACTGTAAAATTAACATTACAATACTTACTTCATTTATATCTCTATCTCTCGTTTATATTTGATCATCAATAGACTATTTCCTGAGAGAGTTTTCCTTCAAAAACCACTCTCCAACATTTATTCAAAACCTCGTCGAACAAACAGACATATCTGCATACCCAACGTACTCCACGCCTGCTGGTCACAGTTCACAGCGCCCATTCATACCTGATGACTGGTTGGCGACGAATTGATTGATGTTCTCGTGTTTATTGAAATGTGTCGTATCCTCTATATCTATTGTGTGCGCTGTGGTTTCTGTTCGAGTAGGTCAGTTGAATTGATTGTGTGTGGAGCTATGTTATGCATTGGTGTAGTTGTGTTTTTTCTTTTGTTGGGATTTTGCTTCCAAATTAAAACACAAGGAAGGGCGTTTTGGTCTGTGCTCATTCTTAGCTAGCTCATGCCTAAGTTGTTCTCAGCCATATTTAAAAATATTATTGATTTATTTTTGATGGCTTTTATTGTTGTACCCGCTTTAACATGCTCTAGTTTTCAAATAAAGTATACCATCATCGAAACCTTGTGCAAAATTATACTGTTCGATAGTCAATGGTGTAGGTTTTTACAATGCAGGAAGATAATTATAGACTACTAGTATTTCCCCGCGGCTTGGCCCGCGTGATGGTCGGAAATTATCCCACGGGAACTTACTCCCGGGATAAAACTTATCATAATAAAATTGTGTCCTAACCCAAGTCATGGTCTACCCATGTGCCAATTTTCATCCATATCCGTTCAGCCGTTTTAAAGTTACATGCTGTGTTCAGCATCTGCCATCACTTTTTGTTCCAGCAGTGTTAATCCAACCTTCATGATTGCCTTTATCTGTCCGAAAGCAAGCCTTTTTCTGTGTATCGCAGATTTGCATATAGTAATAATACAGGTAATAAGTAACATTACATATACTTCACTTAAATTATTTCGCAAAATACATAACAATTGGTAAGTTTTGAGCAGCGACAGTGCAATCCATTGTCAAAGAGAACGCACAATAAAATTGAACAACTTGCGACACATCACGACACGTCACGAAGGGGCTATTGTCTGACTAGCTCGTAGGTTGAGCAATTTTTTTGATTTGATTTGTTTTGGGTAATACTTTTGGCATTGGTTTGTAGATTAAGTCTATATGCTTAACCTCGGATCCGTTTGAAGTAGGCGTATCTGTGAAGTGGTGCTTGTGACTGCTACAATAGCAATAGCACGGCGTACGCGCATGCTTTCGAGTAAATTATTTTATGGGTGTTTTTTTTAATTATTTTTTATAGACAAGCTAATGTGACATGCCCTGAATGAAATGACAGGACGAGCTGGACTCTTTTTAGAAGAATTGCCCCAAAACCACAGTAGACCAGGAATAGTAAAAAGAGGGCAGGATGGCAGTAAAAACGTAAAGAAATTAAGAAACCAATTGTGTCTAGATCAGAGACAAAGACTTGAAAAGGTTGGGAAGTAAAATCATAGTAGACCAGGAATAGTGAAAAGGGAAGGAAGATAGTAAAAACCTAAGGAAATTAAGACGCCGATTGTATCGAGATAAAAACTTGAAAAGGCAAGAAAAAATCAACGACTTTCACCCACAAAACTTCTAGGAACCTCCAAAATCCACCACAAACAAAAAACGTTGATCCAAAAAAATCGACGATACTTATAGCTAGTAAGATGGCCCCGATGCACGTCGATACGCAGCAGTTTAGATCGAAATCTACCCTCGGTATAAATTTAGACCTGATGTTAGCGGTGCGTGAACGGACGTAATTGCGAGCGTGATCGTACGTTGTAAGTGGCGCCATCTTTTGGTGAAGGTTGGGAAGTTCTTATTGATTTATTGGTGGATTGTAATTTTGTTGTAAGGCTGACGTTACCAGCAAATGAATGGCAACGAGGTTGTAATTTTTTATAATTAGTCACACTCTGTAAGTTCTGACTTTTTTTAAAGATGAGTTAGGCTTAATTACAGTTCATCCTTATCACGAATCGGTAGCTGACAATGATGATATTAAAAGTAAATTATATTATAACCTTTATGTCGTTCTAGTTATGGTTTGAGTGTTTTGGGTTCACCTAAAATTGCAAGGAGCAGCTTACAGAGAAGAAGCTTTTCCGTAGCAGTGGGAAACAGATGTTATTGGAAAAGCCAAATTGTAGGTAAGCCTGTTTCAGGAAAAAACATATTGATTCGCATACGTCCATTCTACATAGCCATACGTCCAGTTTACACCAACAGGATGTCAACTCAAACCTTTATTTTCTTCAATCCAAAATTCTTCCACTTTTTCCCCTCTCATTTCAAATTCCACTTTACCACCTGCACCCAGAGTTTAAATTCCATCAAACCACAATGATAGTTGCACAAACTTGGATGCAATGTTTAATATAATTTTTATTAAAGTGCGAGTTCAGAGGAGCGAAGCTATCTGTGCTCTAATCGTCGCCTGTAATGATTACGGTTCGCCGTAATTATTTCGAGCTGGCTGTCTTTGTAATGATTTAGAAAATATAGATGTGCATGGGGTAAGTGTAGTATGGAGAGAGATATGAGCGTGGTTTGGGTATGATTTTTGATCAGTAGTAGCTTTAGAACTTCGCCTGATCCTGCAAATCACACACACACCGACACATTATATTTGTTCATAGTAGATCAAATAAGGCAGTAGATCAAGACCGCTTTCGCTAGATGAGTACAATTACGGAAATATATATAGGGAATTTTTGAAGTGCTGGGTGCTTTCTGGTGCTATTCACAAAAATAAACTCTTGATCATCAGGTGTTATTAAAGAACTGATTTGAAGATGATTATTACTTGGATCCCCGTACCAGTCATTAATCGCGTGGTGGATTTCTCTTACAGGGAGGATGCATGGGTCCAAGCAGTGGGAACGGTATTGGCTAAATGTTATGTGTTTTTATTATAATTTATGACATCCCGAAACCCCGCCACATCCAGCACACCACCACGCACCACTATTTCATTACGGTAATCGTAATTTTTACGTAATGGCAGCCAGCTCGTGATAGTATCGCTGTGATTGCAAACTACTTGTTGATTACTAAATGCTGCGGCTTGCCTTACCCACGCTCTCAGCTATTGACGCTTGAAAATGTGATCGTGTTTCTTAAGATTGTGAAGGACTAAATTGAGCAGTTTTATCTCTAAATATAGCTAAGCAAGTTAAATAATTCTTTTTATTTGTTAGTGAACCGATTGCCGAAGAGAGTGCATCTTTTATTGTTGATGTCATCATTCATTTGCAAGAAAACAGCTTCACTACTGAGGAGAAGGAGAGACAGTCGCAACAGCATCCTGAGAACTGTAGTGGAGAAGTTCAACTGTCAGTTTGTGTGGAGGGTGATTAGTACTAACACGAGATAGTAAGTTATGTATATTGTTAAAGTATTATGTTACCAGCAATGCTTGAGATTTTTAGATATAAATTATTATTTTCATGTCGCCATACATGGTGATTATACGGACAGGTATGTAGTTTGTTATCAATGCACCATAAATCATGAAATCATGGTGCATTCATAGTAATAATAATCAAAAAGTTATTAGTTAGTTAACCGTCACTTATTTCTCTATCTCAGTTTATAAAATATATGTTCTTTGCATTTTCTTCTCCATTAGTTTTTATGTCTTCTTAGAAACTGATAGGTACTACAAAAGTACAAATTCCTACTCACGCCCTAATTCAGCTCACTGCTACAACCATAATAACTACCAAAACTATAGTTATCAACTAAGCAAATACAGGAGGTGTCTTAAACGACAGTTTAATTGACTATCTCAGCCTAGCGATCGTAATCTTTCGTGTAATTGGTCTAATAATAGCTGTTATAAGGTTATGGAACTGTTTCACACTATGTGACGTATGTATCCATTTGTAGGATAGGAGTATCTGTAGACATAGTTATATATATGTACATGTCTGCGAATTCTTTGATAAAGCTTAGAAGATTAAGTTAGTTGCTAAGTCGGAGCTTGATACAGAATAATTTATTTGAGTGCTTGAATTCATACTAATGTAGAAATGCAACCGTGTCCAAGTGATTTAGATATCTACTGTTTGATTTTACGAGATTATGGTATATAGTCATACAAGCAACATGAGTAATTTCAACAAAATTAACAAGCGTAGAATTTGCTTAGAATGTCTAGTTGGTATTAAATCAATGATTTGAGTATATTAATATGACGTATCATAACTTCATAACGTCCATTCAGTAAATAGCTAATGTCGTTAGTGATTTTACAAAGTCTCTGTTACTGCAAAGTTATGTTTCCAGCTGTTCTCTGCATATACTTCTAATACTTCTAATGGCTCTAGTATATACTAGCGGATTTTACTATTCATGTCTTTAACGCTATTCTCAGTACTTCATCAGGGTACTATCCTAGGCCCCGTATCGGCTGCACACCTGAATTTCCCAGAAACCGGACAGATGCTTAAAACTACCATTTTTATGACTAGAAAAAACAAAAATAAAGCACAGCCATTAACCACCAGCTACCAGTGTGAAGCGTTTAACCGAACGGTTACAATTTTACAGTAACCGCTATAAGGCAATAAGACATGCGTATCGTACGGTCGTATGCTTCTATCTGGTTTCGGCATCTTGAAAGTACTGCACGCGCGGACGTGTTGAACTTGTGGGTAGACGGGGACAAAGGTGTTTTATAGGATTTTGGGTAATATTCATTTGTACAAGATTTCATGCTACTTAGACTGCTGAGTGGTCTTTGTTAATGAACTATTATCATTTCTCTTCGTGACTGTCGAGGTTGTCAAAAGTCTCGGAGATACTATTTTGGCTATCAGCATTGTTGCAAAACATGATTGATCTAATAAATCGCATAGTTCAGACATTTCAAAAGTTTGAAGATTCACTTTTCATTTCACCAAAATATTGCTTTAACTTGTCTTAGCTGAAATACTAGAAATAAAACAAAATACTTTACCTCTTACTTTACCTATAATTGTAGGTACTGAAATAGAGAGATATTTAATTGATTTAAAAGCAAAAAATAAATCCTCAAAACCCATAGCTGTATCCAAAACACATCTGTACCCACCAGTACAAACAGCGACACATCACAACTCAAGTATTCCAAGAAACGGCAATAATTCTGAACAAAATCCTCCACTCTTGTATTAAATATGAATATCACACTGATTTATGTTTTAAAGCCGGTACACATTAAAGAGAAACAACTGACATTTGACAGGGGAGCTCATTATATCGATCGTTAAACTTTATCCGTGTCATCTCGATAGGCGAAATCGACACCTATTACGATGACAGCTGTAAAATTGTAGAATAGATAACTACGCCATTTTGTTTTTCGTCTTTGATATTTTGCGTTTCGTTTTTATTATTTTTTAATAGACATAATTTGTGGTGGTAATTATGTTAAGTTTATTCTCGTTTTATGGCGAATTCTTTCGTGCCTTTTTTTACCTAATTTTGATTTGAATCGTCATTATGGTTGTGCCATACTATTATCACAATTATATCATCAATCTTGTAACTAACTAGCTTTTGCCCGCGACATCGTCCGCGTGAAATTTCCTGTTCCCCCGACCTACCCCATCGCATCGCATCGCCTGCCCGCACTATTACTACGCTTTCGCTGATCGTTCTTTCTAACTTTTTTTTGTTTTTGCTCGGCTCCTAATCTTATAGCTTCCTCAAGAATTGGGCTATCAAATGCAATTTTTTTTTAAATCTGACTGGTTGTTCCAGGGATTTGCGCATTCAAACAAACAGAAAAATAAACAAACTCTTCAGCTTTATTATTAGTAGGTATCCTTCATTTGGTATTTATTAGGTCCTATCTTCATACCAAGTTTTAAGATCTTTTTTTACATCCGTTTTATTATGAGCTCATACGCTAGCAGCTGGTCACATTTTCTGCTTTTGACCAATTATTGTTACCTATATATAGCTTCTTGTGCCACCTCAGAAATTCTAAAGAACTCCTTATAATTGATGATTTAATGTACTGATCAAACTAAAACGCTGATACAAAATGGTGACCAGAATTCAGCTAGTTAATTAAACCATAACAAACCATCAACAAATACTTGGAGCTACCCAAAGGTAACCACACATCAACCCGAAACCTATCCGACCGATCAGCCATCAAATATAGAGACATAAAATTTTATAACCCTCAAAAACTTGGAACTTCGAACCAAAAAAAAACCGATAAAATTTCGATAAAAATCGGTAAACAGCCGATGCACGTACACGAAGCGGTTTTTCTCGGAAACAGTCGATATCTTGGAGTATAGAATATAAAGAGAGGTTGGAAAGGTGTTAGGAGTTCTGTAATTGATTTGAAATGCAACGCGACTCGGCCATGGGATTCGTAATGGGTTGATCGACAAGCTGAGATTATTAAATACTGTAGCTATTACTACTGATGTCAAACGCATGGTTAAATGTTTTATGGGATTACGTGACTATTTATTGTGGTAGAATTAGAAATTTACTATTGTTGTTGTGTCTCGCCTTATATGTAGTTGGACATTGAATGCTTGTTACACTGAACAAATTGTCTTCTTCGTTTTACCATTAGGCCGACTTTTTCTGTATTGAGTGAGGAGGATCCGACCGTCGCCGTCGTGACCTACCTTTAGCTTGTGCTCTTGTGAGACCTCAAAAAATCTAAGGAGCTCCATAAAATTGATGCTTTTTATATACTGTGTTACAGATACTGTTTTTAGAACCATACGAAACATAAAATCCATACTAATATTATACATTCGACAGTAACTCTGAATGTATGTTACCTTTTCACGCCTAAACCAATGAACGGCTTTCGATAAAATTTGGCAGAGAGACAGATTGCATCCCGGGGAAGGATATAGGATAGTTTTTATCGACATACATCGCGGGCGAAGCCGCGGGCGGAAGCTAATAAAAAGTTAAAAAACTATAACCCGACCCGATCCTTTTCAGTAGTCGGGTTTTAGTTTTTAAACTTATTTTTTATTTAATTATTTTGGGGCTTATTTCAGTAATAATTAAATGTTTGAAATGTGCTAATAAAGCCCTTTCATTTGATATCCAACAAGGCACCATCCCAAAATATTTATTTTTAAATTCATCACTATGTCCTGTAGAGGGCGCCACATTGAATTTAATGACATCTCATAGCCTATAACTAGCGGACGGTTAAGACTCTTCTGACGATACCTCATTTGTCAAATTATAATGTACTTTTGAAGTTATGACGGAACAGATGACCATACATACATACTTACATACCGGTTAAAATCATAACCCTCCGTAGTCGGGTAATTAATTTTTCATTATCTTTTTATTGTTCGCTGCAGGACTTTTTTTGCCTTTTGCCACACACTTCGGCATAATTTTAATGTAGTTATTGTATCATCAGCATCATTTCTAATACGACAGAATATCGACATCGATATCGAGACAGGGATATCGACGCGGAAACCATGAATTCAACACATGATGCTAGAGCCCTTACCGTAGAATTTAGTCACGATTTATCAAAGAAAACACGGCTGTTTCATACAAAACGACAATACCTACGCCGTCAAAATGTATGGAACAGCCATAAAAAAAAAAACCGATCGAAAATTTTAACGCGGGCGTTCAGAATCTTAATTATACTGACTCCATGCAGGTTGCGCATCGATGTTTGCCAACCTGTAAAACTGCTTAAAGATGGTTACTTTTTCATCTCTACTCTCAAATTCTTCCAAATCCCATGCTCAAACCTCATAAAAACCAACATAAACCCTTACCAACCTACGATTTACACTTGCACAGTTAACAACATCACCTAAACAAAAACGTAAGGAGCCATTGTACAAAGCGCGCATTACCATAAGGACTTTGCGGGCGAAAACTTTGCTCTACAGACACAATAATTTACCATTTCTTGACTGTTAATAGCCGATAGGATTTTCTGTCCTCGCACCGCACCGCAGGGAGAATTCGGGAACTCATTAGGGGTATAATTTTCGCAGCAATAAACACCCCGCGATAAATATCAGCCCCCTAAAAGGGGTGAGTGGTTGCTACTGTTATTTTTGGAGATGTTAGTTTGTGTTTAACTTATAATAGTGAGTTGTAATTTGGGGCTGTTTTGAGTGAAAGGAAGTTTGTACAAAGCAACCATGAGCATACGTTGAAACTTGTTCCAGGTTGACGTTTATATTCAAGTTACTAGAATTTTGTCCAGTTCATTGCAACAAGCATTAAAGAACTTGATTAAGGATTTATCATCATGATCTCAGCCGAAGACGTTCACTGCTGGACATAGGTTGGAGCTTCGATAAAGCAACTGACTACAATATAATTTTGAATTGATGAAATTCCTAATTAAATTAGTCAAATAATTATGTCCAATCGGTAAAACTGACGAATCAGTATAATCAACGAAACTGGCGGATTAAATAAACTGACGACTGAGGGAAACTGACCAATGATACACGGACTCATAATTATGTAAGATTATTATGGACTACATGACTTAGGCAGTAAGAGATCCCATTTCTACAATGAAACTCCAAATCAATGACAAAGCTACATATCCCAACTGCATAGATACAGCTAAATTTTAACATCATCATCATCATAATCAGCCTATAATGTTCCTATAATAATATTACGAATTATTAACTACATTAACCCAATCTCATTTAAGGCAAAAAAATATTTAAAATTCAAGAACAGTAGCAATCAGGAGCGGCACCACTATGCAATGAAGCGATGAATATCTACAACTAACATATAAAAATATTTTTTAAAAATATCGTATTTTTTTGTCAACTCGGTGTTGGTTCCGAGTATATCAAGATAATATCGAATGATCCGAGAAGCCGCTAATTAGTGACGATCGTTATTATTTGAAATATAATATCGATGATGGTCCTATATATGGAAGTAACGGAATGTTTATTGTGGTTTAAAAATTGGTGAATAATTGTCGAATTGATGATAGATAAACTAAATTAGTCTCGTAAAATATGAAGATTTTGACACAAAAATAAACACAAAAATGCGAAATTGAAACTGTGAGATCGACAGCAAGGTCTTCGACAAAAAAGGCGGTGGCATTCGTTGTTTTAAAACTCAGGCTACCTATTGGTGTGAATATAATTCCAATATCGAACTAAACCTACGTCGAAATGTACAATGTCTTTGCCAGTAGCAGTCAAAACATCTGAAATAACGACTCTTATAATTTCTTGACCATATTCATCGACCATGACAAGAAATACAGCATCTAACGCTTCGGCAATTACAATCTAACTATCTCCTTCTAATTCCCGAACCCCACTCTTCAATATCCAGTCCATAAGTCACAGCTGCCTCTTACAGGACTCTTCATTTTAATTCCAGTTCCTGATCGGGCCCGGAATGCTGTGGCGTAATTATATGAACCCTTTCGGCACTAAATTCGTGCCGTGGCGCAATTTAACTCAATGTTTGAACATGTCCCGTTTTATTGCCCTCTACAAATTAATAGCGTTAAGGTCAATTATTAAAATAATTAAAGGACTTTTGGAATTTCTTCGTTTCGAGACTAAAAGCTTGCAATTACACGTATATTTGATTGTCTTGTCTCAACCGGTATTTTCTGTAAAAATCTCACGGTGAAAACTTAGGTGATGTGAGCTGTCAATTGTGTAAATCCCTAGCATATCCCTAATCCCTAGCATCAGGTGGAATTACAGCTCACTTTAAACTCACTTTTTCAGCTATGTTTCACGGTGAGATTTTTGAAAAAATAGACTGTTATCCTCCATCTTTGTAATCTGCTGTTATCCAAAGATGGTGGGATCACTTGCCATCAGGTGGGTTTCACTGTCTGTGACTTTGCTTAAAACGCAACTACTACACACTAAATATGCTACCTATCACCAAATATCTATCCTACTCTTGTGTAAATAGTTGGAATCGGCTTTCATGTAATTCAATACTATTTGATTCCATTTGCATATCATTTCCATTTCATCATTCCATATTTTTTTCATTTCCATTTTTTTTTCGTTGCTGAGGATCGACTGGAATGGCGTAAAATTGTAGAGGCCTATGTCCGGCAGTGGACTGCTTTAGGCTGATGATGATGAGATTCCATTTTATACAAAGTAACTGTGGGGTCATCTCCTCCTAGTGGAATTATTTTAATCGATCAGCCGGTAAAGTGAGCTGTCAATAGTGTGTGTGGTGGAATGACATCTCACTTTAAGCTCACTCACCTAAGTTTTTTTACAGAATAAATGGGCTGATGTATAAGACATTATCTGACAATGATGCTAGCTAGCTAGCTAGTTGCAATCGACAGACAACGAAGATCGAGATAAGAGCACTTTAAAACACGCAGGATCATTAATTTGGAAGAACATAGAAAGTTGCTATATTTTATCAAAATTAAACACCAATATTGCGTTAAATTATGTGTGAAGCTCTGCAGGAGGCCTTAGAAACTGGTAAAGTGCTGTGAAAGTTAACAAATTACGACACGAAAGAAATTAATCGATTTGAATTAAAATCAATACCTTGATATTGATACTGTAATTGCTTTTCTAAAAAATATTTCTGGAACATTTTGCTACTGTTGAGACTGTAAGTAATTTAGTAAGAGAGTTATGTACAATACCTATTTGTCTTTATATATGTGAATGATTTGATTAGTTTCAAGATGTTAAAGTCAAAGTCAACGGTATTTCAATTTATTTGAAAGTAAAAAATAGATACTCGTAAATAATCGTGTTACAACTGAAGAATAATGTCATTGTGAAGTCCATGTAAGATAAAAAGTAGATATTAAATTGTTAAAAATTAAACTATGGCTGTTAGTTTTATTATTGATTGAAAAATTATTTCACTAAAGTTACATGTCCTCATTCCAACTGTCACTAATTCAGAATTGGGAACAGCTGTTGTACCTTATAGGTACAATACCAGCGATCCCGTAACACCGTCGCCATAATCGAATCCCTCCAATATAATATTCTGTCACATTTTTAATTTCATAAATACTCATACATTTGTCTTCAGCTTAAACTTTATGGTCCATTACTTATATATTAATTCTTGAATCTTCAATACTTTACACTCTTGAATTAAATCGATTGGATTATATTAAAATTTTCGTATTTCGCGCGTCTGAAGTGTCATGCGCATGAGTTTTTATTGTGTCGTAAATTCTATATTGTTTTATTTCCGTTTTTTTTTTGGTTCGCTCGTATTTTTGTGTTGGATCGAAAAGGTCGATTTGCTTATTTGGGAAGATCTTACGTAATTTCTTGTTTTAAGCATTAATGTAATATGAATGGTGCATTAAAATAAGTGTCCTTGATTTACTTAAAAATACTTCTGGCGCATCCTGGACACTCAGACCCTTGACAACCATTGCTGAATTTTAATGTTGATTTTATTTGAGATATGGGCTCGCTCTTGACCTAGATCTTGCTTGGTGAAAAGCGATGGATGAAGTCTACGAAGGAACGAGCTAGCCCTGAAGAAGCCTGTTCACTCTTGCTTTAAAGGCTTGACGGGTTATAAATGTCGAATACAAGCAAATCTTTTTGATTTCGATGCACGTGACATTTGCATCATCATAAGGCACTTGACAATACAAGCGAAATTCCAAGGTAACATAAAAAGGATTGCCAAGACCAGTAACAAGTCGAAATTAGACCATTCGTTTTTGCAACCGATCTGGTCCTTCAGCCCACAATCAAAGGACCAAACACCATGCCACCATTAACAGTAACCCATTAACACTTTTAAGCCCATCCCAAATCAGAAGTATCTTAACCACTGCACATAAATCGAAGAAGGGTGATACAACCCTTGCACACATAAATCTAGAGTCTCGACCACCCCTAATGGGTCGTCTTTGTTACGTCTAGATGTGAGGGTGCCTTAATCGAACAAATGCAAATGTAGTATTATTGTAACTGTGTATTATGGGACAGATCTGATACAACGCATACAAAATGCATGTACACGGTTTTGTGTAAAGATACCTCGTAGAAGTCATGTCACACCTTTTATAAATGAAAATAATATTTTGAAAATGGCTGCTAGGAGAAGGTTAGGCTAGAGAGGCGCCACGGCGCCCTCACCTACCGCCTGACGCAGGTCCTCACCGGACACGGAAGCTTCGGGAGGTTCCTGCACATCATCAGGCGGGAGGAAACGCCCGGGTGTCACCATTGCCAGGATCGCCCAGAGGACACGGTGGAGCACACGGTGGAGGTCTGCCCCGCTTGGGCGGAGCACCGCCGTGTCCTCGTAGAGGCGATCGGCAGCGGCGGCGACCTCTCGCGCCCGGCCCTGGTGCAAGCCATGGTCCGGGGCGAGAGGGAGTGGGAGGCAGTCACCTCCTTCTGCGAAGCAGTCATGCTAGCGAAGGAGGTGGCGGGACGGCTCAGGGAGAGAGCCTCCCGTCCCAGCCGCCGCGGGAGACGCTCCGGGCGTCGGGAGCCGCGCGACGACTCCCGGCCACCGTAGGCGCGGGCCTGCGGGCGGAGAGTAATGGGTAGCTCACCGTCCGATCAGGACCAGGCCCGTGCCGGACGGCGCGTACGTGTTCCACGCGCGCCTCAAAGAGATGTCAGCATCGAGGAGGGGCCCCATAGGGCCGAAGCCTGCCGGGTCAGCGGGATTGTCCGAAAGGGTTACCGCTGGCCCGGAACATAAAGGGCTAAGGAAGGAACACGGGTGGGTTTTAGTCAGTAAGAGTCTGACACTCCCTTCCGCTCCACCCAGAGCGGGAGGGGTCATTTGATGATTTCCCATCCGCAAAAAAAAAAAAAAAAAAAAAAATGGGTCGTCTTTGTTACGTCTAGATGTGAGGGTGCCTTAATCGAACAAATGCAAATGTAGTATTATTGTAACTGTGTATTATGGGACAGATCTGATACAACGCATACAAAATGCATGTACACGGTTTTGTGTAAAGATACCTCGTAGAAGTCATGTCACACCTTTTATAAATGAAAATAATATTTTGAAAATGGCTGCTAGGAGAAGGTTACATATGGCTGGTTTACTTTTTGGAGTAGTCACTACACAAAAACCTCACTATCTGTTTGAGAAGTTAAGTTGGAGACAGAGCAAATACGAACCACGTTTTTCTACCAAACCTCTTTGTACATCAACACACAGGACCGCAGCATTCAGGGGGAGTTTCAGGTATGCTGCCACGCACTGTTGGAATAACCTTCCTCCACCAGTAAGAGTCCTGAGAACAAAAAAGCATTTTTTGAGTATCTTAAAAAAATATTTCTTGCAGATACAGCAATCCACATGATTGTACATATATTTAATATAATAGCTGCTCTTTTTGTACTCACCTCAAGGGTTACGGCCTACGGGCAATGGATTTGGCTTTCCAGCGGTGTGAGTGGCCTCTCTGATTCCTTCCTGTTTAGGTCCGGTTAGTGTGATTGTAACGGGGGGAATGGTAGTCCTCAGTTATCTGGGGCGTGTTTGCTGTGTGTCTTTCTGAAGCTGGGTGTTGTTTGCAGACGACATCGACGCATGCATCGATGCATGGCCGTTATGCAAATGGCCGCCATCGCGATCCCAATTTTCCATGGTGCAGTCAAACTAAAAAAAAAAAAAAATATGGTGTATCAATGCATAAGTAATTCTTTACTTGTGTTGTATAAATGCTTAGCTCTTTACTTAATTGTGGAGTATCGAAGCTATAATTACTGAGATAGCTATAAATAGGAAAACACACAACACTGTACAATGAGTTATTAAGTACTAGTAGTAACACTTTCGTTATTTGTATGGTTATTTAGTTTATGTAAATTTTTTAATTATAAGAGTAGTGATTACATACAGTATATATATATATTTTTTTCTTTATTTTAGTTTATGAGTACACACTACATTCAGCTAGACTCACACTTATTTATGAAAACTAGACTTACCCGATTTACGGCGGGACGTCATTCGAGAGGTAGTTGCTGAAAATCAGCGCTGTGTACGTTGGTTCGTCCGAAGTCACAGCATTTTGCTGAGCAACGACCTGTTCTTGCACAGATGCGACGCACGGCTTAATTGTCCTTAATATTGTTGACTGTTACAAAAGCACTTAGTTAATTTTTTCCTCTCTGCAATTGGCATTTTGTTTTTGTTTTGATTGTTGTTGTTTTTCACTTTGTTTTGCTGTCATAATTAGGCCAGGGACGCGAGCGCATCACCACAGAACACATATACTCCTATCGGATTGATTTGTGATTTGTATTGTCAAATGTCAATCTCAAATTGTCATGTCAATGTCAAGTAATAAAATAATGTGTGTTGTCTTTGGTCCCTGGCCCTGACATCAAGCAAAATTGTCAACATTTTTTTTTTCTTTTTTGTTTTTGTAAGCTTGAGAACGAGGCATGTGATTACGTCGTGTGTGTACCTATATTTATCTTTTTTAATTTTTTTGTTTATTATTTTATTTTTAATTTTTATATGTAATGTGCGTTTTGTTTGTGCAGAATAAACAGTTTTTCTTTCTTTCTTTCTTCTAGATCTCTGTCTTTGGAATCTTTATGGCTGATTTTAGTGATGTAAAAAGGGTTATTTCATTCTATAGGAAGGGGTGATTGTCTTGGCTGTTTGATTAAAAATGTGGTCCTTGGAAATCAGGAAAACTTCGTGTGGAAACCGGCATGTCTCAGGACCAATGATTCGAAGACATGTTACATCTACCAACCCGCACTGGGCTCGCGTGGTGGATTACCCACTCCCTCTTGAAGAGAGGAGGCCTGTGTCCCAGCAGTGGGAACATTATAGTCTGATTATGTTAAGTTTTCGAAAATCATGTATATATTAAAAAAAAAATGATTGGATCTCAAAGAATCGTAAAGAATGTGCGCAATATGGAGTACCTAATGGAACTATGGAGGAGTGTCTTCACGCTGCGTGAGCGTGCGTGATCCCGCGCACGTTCGATGTCCACCGCGCACAGGATGGTTGGAAAGCAGCACATCAAGTACACATATGTAATCCCAGAAGGATTAGGCAGACGTGTATTTATAGTATATAACCTATTATTACATATCTGTCCGGTAAACTCTATTAAAGAGGTGCCAATACTACTAAACATTTCAATAAAAACTTCATAAACGGAACTCATTTCTCACAAAATTCCAATCTTCTTACTAATCTTTCTTCTTCTTTTAATTATATTATTGGTCCTCCGATCACTGATAAGCTACCACCGATACTAACCTTATTAAGTAATAAATATTTTACCGACTAATCTACTAAAGTATCGGTTTTTTAACAAACTCATCGTCTCTAAAACTTCAAAATACATTATGATACCAATAAACACGTGTATAAATTCCGTTTTACGATCGTCGAGAAACGAAAAACCGATTTTTTTTTGTCGATAAATATCGATTTTCGTTTCCGAAACGCCGCTTTTGGGGGTTAAGTTATTGTTTTGTACGACTATTGGTTTAGTTTACGGTTATCGTCGTATTTAAGGTTACTAGTTTTTGCCGCGGCGGTGCCTGTGTCTTAGTTTATTTCCCAGGTGTTTTTTTTGTTTTTGTATCATTTTTGTTAATGTTTTAATCACCACGTTTGGTAGAGGTCGATCGATAAGGTTAAGCTACGCTTGCCACGGTTGGTCTGTAGATGGGTGACCGATTAGAAACTCATGTTTACAGCAGCTTATAGACTCATGTACATACCGAGACCCCTCGGTGCTTCGGTGCAACCAGTCTTACCAAGGGGTATCGTATTACCCAGTAACTGGGTTGTGGTGGTCAGATAGGCAGTCACTCCATGTAAAATACTGGTATTCAGCTGCATTCGGTTAGACTGGAAGCCGACCCCAACATAGTTGGGAAAAGGCTAGGCAGATGATGTATGGTAGACGGTTTTGGGATTGAAATGGTATTAATTCACAGATTATTGTGACTTGTCTTTGAGATTCCAATTCAACAGTTAACGTTCTGCTTGGGTGGTCTATTTCCAGGAAAATGCTGTCAGAAAATAGTATACTTAGTAGTTATTAGGATTACTGTTACTGATAGCCTGTATCATCCCACTGCTGGGCAAGGGCCTCTCTCCGTGACTTCCAACTCTTTCGACCCAGGGCTAAAGTGGCCCACAGCTCATTGGGCATACAGCAGACGTGGCCAGCCCAGTCCCACATCAGCTTAGAGGCATTTTGAACAACGTCAGTAATCTGTGTTTTGGAGCGCAATATGGTGTTGCGAATATGGTCTGTCAATTTGATGCCTAACATACTGCACTCCATTGTACAGACACCAGCACATCATGCTACCCGAAACTGACAAATTATCCCAAACAACTTTGAACCTTATGCTTTAGCGATCTATTAAAGAAATTTGACAGATTGTAGTAGCCTAATGTGCTGGCGTCTGTACATTGCCAAACCTTGAGTTTGGACTTTTGAATGTTTGTCAAAGTCCTAGGACCTAGGTATTATTATAACCTAACTTTGTTTTGTAACGATTGCTTCAGAAGAAGTCAGAATTTAATATAGTGCAAAACTATACCCAATGGTACGACTCCCGGCCACCGTAGGACGACTCCCGGCCACCATAGGCGCGGGCCTGCGGGCGGAGAGTAATGGGTAGCTCACCGTCCGATCAGGACCAGGCCCGTGCCGGACGGCGCGTACGTGTTCCACGCGCGCCTCAAAGAGATTTCAGCATCGAGGAAGGGGAACCTTAAGGTCAGCGGGATTGTCCGAAAGGGTTACCGCTGGCCCGGAACATAAAGGGCTAAGGAAGGAACACGGGTGGGTTTTAGTCAGTAAGAGTCTGACACTCCCTTCCGCTCCACCCAGAGCGGGAGGGGTCATTTGATGATTTCCCATTTGCAAAAAAAAAAAAAAGATATTAGAATACTATCTCAAAAGTAAAAAAAAACATTTTTGAGTACATTGATACGGAATAGGGATACTTAACTTTAAGTAAAGTACTTATTATTTACAGTAACTGCATTATTACTTACAGATTAAACTCACACACGACAAAACCACTTCCAATACAAACAGACAAACTAACAAATAAGAATAAACGATACACCGACGACACCACATCGTTATATTTATCGTTATCGTTATTATCGGTCGTTATAACGTTATTAACGATCGAAAGAACAGAAATATAATCGTTATTTGTATTTATATCGTTATACCTGGCCGTTTGCGTCCCTAAATTAGACTTATACTGATATACGTAGTATTCCGCGGCTAATAATAGTGTGGGTAGTGAAAGTTGTTTGTTTCTTTGTGGAGATTACATTTTGGGTTTGGTCATTGCCATTACAGGGAGGGGGAGGAGGAGGGGCCCGTGGCTAAATTATAACATCCACACAGGTCGATCGATCAGGTTAAGCTACCCTTGCCGCGGTTGGTCTGTGGATGGGTGACCATCTTTACATAACGAGACCCCTCCGTGCCTCGGAAAGTACGTCAAGCTGTTGGTCCCGGCTGTCATTCCTGTATCTTTGACAGTCGTTACGTTTAGTCAGAAGCCAGAAAGTCTGACAATCAGTTTTACCAAGGGGTATCGTATTACCCAGTAACTAGGTTGTGGAGGTCAGATAGGCAGTCGCTCCATGTAAAATACTGGTATTCAGCTGCATCTGGTTAGACTGGAAGCCGACCCCAACATAGTTGGGAAAAGGCTAGGCAGATGATGGTCATTGTAGTAGGTATGCTGAATTGTATACTTCCAATTGTATACTTGTAATTGCGTTACATACCAACAGTAGGAATGGCATTGATTTTGGAAAAAAAATCCTCTCAACAACATTCATTGCGATTTACGTTGTTGAGAGGACAATTTTTTCGAACTTAAGAAGCAGTGGTAATCTACTGCTTAGTAGTGGTACCTATCATTCTGAATCATAATGACATCATATGATTCAGAATTATTCAGATTATGATTGATAGTGTGGTACGCAATTAGGATGCTGGACTGGGTAGATAGGTAGATAGGTAGCCTACTCTTTATCGTCTCGTTTCGATGACTCATATTTTGGGACACAGAATTCTATACGTATTGACCATACAACTTGGTACCCCACGGACTGCTGTGGACTGCAGTCCGTGGGGTACCAGGGGGTAGTTGTTCTGATGAAGTTTCAGGCACGCATTGTGTGGAGACTTTTGTCCAGCGGTCATCGTGCATGCGATAAAATACTGGTATTCAGCTGCATCCGGTTAGACTGGAAGCCGACCCCAACATAATTGGGAAAAGGCTATCCAGATGATGATGATGGTCATCATGCATGCGGCTGGTTAATTATTTATTTATTTATATACTTTATTGTACACCAGAAAATACATAACAAAAATACATTTAACACTACATACAATGGGCGGCCTCTTCCAGGCAACCTTTAACCAATATTAAAAGAAAATTTGAAGTTTTCCTGTCTAAATATTACTGAGAATATCGCAGCAGAAAACCCGTCAGTTTGTCCTGTCAAAGGAAACTGCTCACTTCGTTCATAGGACTGTATACCAGTGGGATTTCTAATTAGGTACAGGCGTTACTTATCTTCACGATCTTATGGACTGTTTGCTTTATGGTACACGGAGACTTTTCATAGTCACATTTCTCATAATTACATTTTAATTAATGACGTTGAAGATAAAAAACCGGCCAAGTGTTAGTCGGACTCGCACACGAAGGGTTCCGTACAACACGGCATAAAACGCCGGAAAAAACGTATCTTTTATACTATCTCATCATCTGCCTGGGCCTTTTCTTAACTATTTTGGGGTGGGCTTCCAGTCTAACCGGATGCAATTGAATACCAATTATGCATTTTACATGAAGCGACTGCCTATCTGACCTCCACAACCCAGTTACTGGTTATTACGATACCCCTTGGCCTTGACTGGTTGTCAGACTTTCGGGCTTCTGACGACCCGTAACGACTGCCAAAGATCCACGAATGACAGCCGGGACCAATGGCTTAACGTGCTTTCCGAGGCACGGAGCTTTGATATGTAAAGATGTTCACCCATCCACGGACCAACTGCGGCAAACGTAGCTTAACCTGATCGATCGTCCCATGCGGCTGGTATTACTTAGCCACAAGCCCCTTGATAAATCTATCAAAATAAAAAAATAAAAAAAACTAGGTACTTGTAAACAAAGACAACCCGACTTGTATACAATGTCACATACACTACACCACAAGTTCAAACATGGGGCGATCGTCAGGCCATCGACACGCGAACATCCTTATTATGTGCACCGTTCTAAGCGTGTTGATTATTAATTAAAAATAATTACGATTACGACCATATTCAATGACTCTGGTGTTACTGCTATTAACACTTTAGGGATGGGATGTCAGCATTTCGACCAGTATCGATATATTTTCAGGGTATTGCTGCATAATTCAATTGACTTTGTTGGGTTATTTCGTTTTTAGTGGGAGTTATTTCAGGTCTCTTCTATCATAAGTCCCAGTTTCGTAACCTATAATAAGACTAAAGTAACGTCTCTATCACTAGGTCTGGCAAAAACTAGCTTGCATATAAGTCACAGTCACACAATTTGCTGGCATTCGCATATTGAATTGACGATATAAGTAATCTTTGAATTATCTATCTAAATATTAACTTAAACTTCAAATGTGAGCAATGCAGGTTCAAATTGTTCACGTTATAATTTACATTTTTATTTCTAAGAATTTGCTTATGAGCTCATAGTAGTTATCCTAGATAGTAATCTATCTAGGATAACTTTTAGTCCTAATGAAACTTTTAGTTCTAGTTGAAATGTTCTAATGAACGTAAACACAACTTCTCCTCTCTCTCACTCAACACATAACGATATCGATATTATCCATCGATACACCACCACCCATCCCTACCCCCAGTTCTAATTAAGGCATCGGCCGTGCACCGAATGTGTGTTTAATCAAGCATGTTGCCGCTACACTTGTTTGCTTTGTCGATGCGCAGACGCAGCGTTATGGCGTTTTGAAAAACTTTCATTTATTGTTCGCTTCCGTATTAATTCTGTTAGTAATATGGCTATTCTTAGCCGTTTATATGGAACTAGTTTATTGTTCTTGTAAACAGATCTTCAATGCTATTTGGTCATGTTGTTTTTTTTTTTGATTAGCTACAATGTTTTGATTACTGCAGGGCAAAGGCCTCCCTCTCCCTTTTCCACACAATTCTGTCGTTTGCGAGTGCTGGCCAGTCTCTACGGTAGGAGTCAAGCTCGTCCCGCCATCTTCGTCTCGACCTGCCGCGATGGCGTCGTGCGTATATTAGGACCCAATCGGTGGTTCTCTTAGCCTAATTGTCATCTGACATGCAGCAGACATGTCCAGCCCAGTCCCACTTAAGTTTAGCGGCTCTCCGGGTAACGTCCGTGATCTTGGTTCTTCTTAACCAATCAGTAAATCTTTTAAACTAATAGTTGAGGTCTAAGATAAACACAAAAGCCTTATAAAACTTCTAACCCGAATGATATGATTGCGAATAGCATTCTAATTGCATAACACTTTCAATCACAATCCGAAAGATTTTGAAGTAAATTGATAATCCATTGCTTCATTTATTCGAAAAATGTGTCCGATCAACAACGTAAATATCGCAATGAATGTCGTTGAACTGTCGAAATGAAAGGCATTGCCATTGTAAGTGTTACGCAATTACCACGCAGGAACGTCAGTAGGTCGGTACTACTACGTCATCAAACTAGGTCATTTCGGCTATACTATTTTGTTATTCGAGTTAATTGAATTTATCCTTTATTTTATTCGGTGATCCATCCCTTTCGATGAGATTTGTACGAACAATTAACAATTAAAATATGATTCTTTCAAAAATAACAATTAAAACCCCAATCAGAAATCTGTCACTGTACAATGCGGTTCAAAAAAACATACCACACCATTTAAACCCGCAGAACAAAAAAGAAAAATCTTACGAATAAGAGGAAGCACAAAACATCAAGGCGCTATAAATCTAAATAGTATCGGACATAATTTAATCGGGACCTCTCGATTTTGGTATCATAAATAACAGATTTTTACATTTTATAAAAACGAAAACAAAACATTTAATACGCCGTATCGGGTATAAATCACTCGAAAGTGGCGTATTCGTCTTTGGTGGTATGCCATCTTAACTTAACTCGCCCAAAACCCAACCTTATGCTCCCAACAACACAGTCCAAAATCCCCCAAACACATTTAACTTAAATGCCCTGACAGCTGTCAAACGAATCCGAACTTAATTTTGACTTCGTAAAGTTTGAAATTGTTTGGACTTTTGAGATGATTTCTCATATAAATCAATGAGTTGCGGTGTCTCCCTGATCCCCGATAACCGAGTATTGATACGGGGACGGAGGTGTTTTGAGATCTCGTTCGTCATGCCGAATTATAAAATTAGTAGTATGAACAGAATTCTTGGCCTCACGCGCACAGCCCAGATAAAGGGAGAAACATAGAATTGATTGCGGCAGGTGCTACATATTGTTGGTTCAAAGGTGAATTACTGCTTAATCGACGGATTTAGACATTAATGGTTATTGATTTCTTTGTTTTCTTGCTTTACTAAGAATGTTGTACAAAAATATATTGGTTAATATTAGATGACCATTCTTTTTTTACAGATATATTATTGGAAGAAAGAGGGGCCAGTGGCTAAATAATAACAGCCGCACAGGTCAATAGATCAGGTTAAGCTACGCTAGCCGCGGTTGGTCTGTGGATGGGTGACCATCTTTACATACCGTGATCCCTCCATGCCTCGGAAAGCACGTTAAGCCGTTGGTCCCGGCTGTCATTCGTGGATCTCTGACCGTCGTTACGGATAGTCAGAAGCCCGAAAGTCTGACAACCAGTCTTACCAAGGGGTATCGTAATACTCAATAATTGGGTTGTGGCGGTCAGATAGGCAGTCGCTCCACGTAAAATACTGGTATTCAGCTGCATCCAGTTAGACTGGAAGCCGACCCCAATTTAGTTGGGAAAAGGCTAGCCAGATGATGAGGAGTATTGGAAGAAAAAATTCTAGAGATGTCATGGGATACCTGGTTGGACAAAACTATAGCATAAAGAGGTACAAGTCCTGACAAATGAGTGCGTTGACAAATAAGTGCATTACTGCATAACATGCATCACTTCGCAGCGAAGATAAATAAAGCGAATGCTCGATACCAATTATCGTGATTTATATTCTTCCTTGCTTCCTTTAGAGGAGTGGTGATCAATTTCGAGTGTATGTAATGTGACTTGTATACAAGATCTTAAACATGACGGATGTTCTTGTTTTTTTTCGTCAAAGATTATTTTTATACTCATTGTTGTTATCTGGAGAGTGATGTCAGATATTTGTTATTAAAGTTCCAATATTTTGACTTGAAAAATGATACTCTTTTTTGGGCAGTCGTGGAATAAATACCTAGTCTAGTTTATTTAACATAGAATAGAATATAATTGATCGTGGTTACGTACGTACAGTTTACAAAGCAAAGCTGGTTAAAATTAAAATAAAAGTATCTCCGTAAAAGAGGCTGTATGATTAATTAAGTTTTATTCCTGTTATCGAGACTCACTGGACGCCTGAGGGAGGACATCGCCGTCGAGGTAGACTACGGCGAAGGTGATGTAACGATCTGACAAGGTTTGCAGGGCCAACATGGATAGAGATCGCACAAGACATGTCATTGTTTGGATGGAAAAACACTGGGACACAAAACAGGCTAACAAAAAAAAAATGCCTTCCAATGAAGCTAAACTCCTTACTTCAGTCCAAGCACGATATTTTGGTTATCATTTCAACGACAGCAAATGGCAAAAACGTTTTAAAAAACGTGTAACGTTCTTACGACAATTGTAAAGGCGAAAGAGTGGTCTATAATACATAACACAAGCTCTGCTTAGCTTGAGACTAGACGGCGTTGTGTGATAGTTGTGGAATATTATTATTATTATAAATTAAAACAATCAAAGATTTTTTTACGTATTTTCTAAAACAAAATTCACAAGATCATCGCCCAACAACTCACTCACATCCTAACAATGACTAATTCTCCTCCCAAATCCAAAAACAAATAGACCAATAAGATATGAATAAATTCATTGAATCGACAGCGTAGTGGGACGGCGCTGCGTAGGCGCAGATCGCAGGATGCTCAGTTAGTTCGCAATCAATTTTATAGCCGACTGGTATTTGCTGCTTATCTGTACACTGGCGGATCGTGTGGTGTCGAATTAATTGTTTGTTTAGATAAGCTTTGTATTTAAAATATGTTTTGTCGTTCTAGGAAAGTTTTTCGATTTCAATTGGAGCTTCCAGAAAGACTTTTTACTTCTTTATAATAGCAAATATTTTATTTTAACTTCAAAGCTGAAAAGGTCGTAAATGGGGTTCAAAATATAATCAGCGGACGTCTTACTTTAAAAATATAAAATCAGTTGTCTGACGTATTTTTTTTTAAACAACAAACAATATAATTCCGGCCCAGTTTATTTTGTCAACAATAAGTTACAAGCACTTCCAGGAATTCAATCAAATCAAAATGCAAAAAAAAAAATGAATACTTAAACTTAATACTTTTCCCGTGGGTCACTAAACACTGTCCGCCACTATACACCGCTAGGTAACCTCCAAAATTAAGCGTAAACAAGTGATGATGTGAATTGATAGAGGAAACCCGCGTGATGTCAAATTGTTGAATATGACACCGTCTGAGCCAGTAAACGGTGTAATCGCGGCCTAATGCGTGACTAATGGCGCGGGCGCATGTCTGTACCTAGCCTGTATGAGCAGTGAGATTGGAATGATTTGATGGGCATGATCATCATTTTGCTTTATGATTTTTTGAGTGGGTAGTTTTAGATTTTTGATGATGTAGCTACTTAGATATGTGGCTGTCTTGTAGGTCTAGTGTTAAAGTGCGACTGGTTAGGTTGCGATTCGGAGTTTGATTCCCGAGTTGGGCAAATAGTTTCTTCAGTTTTTCTATCAGGAATTTCTCAATAGGCCGGAGTCTTGTTTTGTAACCAGTTAAGGAGCTTACAGGACCTAAACACAATAAAACGCAAGTTTTAGAAACAATAAAAGTATAATAACGACTACAGTAAACAAAATCAGAAAAATATGTGATATTCTTTATGATATAATATGCTAGGTAGATAGTGTGTTGAAAACATAATACAACTAATTTGATACGACAGAAAAAAATAATGAAGATACCTCTAAAAACTTTCTTTTTACAAGAAAAACCATACTAATATACATACAATCATTCTGATTTTTTGTCAGATTATTATACTAGCAACATACTAAAATACTAGTGTTTTAACTTTTTAGTCCAAATAATAGATTTTTTGTAATTTAAAATAATTGCTTCATATTTTGCAATAAATTACCAGCGTTGTGTCATCGCGCTTCTCTTTCTTTTCTATGCAGTGCGTACAGTGTCCGCGCTTTAGGTCATGTAAGCGCCCTCGTAGACATGGGACTCCTGGAAAACATAACTGGCGCATGAAGGTAGGTACATTTAGTTAGTTTGCCTAAACACTTCGGTTTGGGAGTTGTCGTATTATTTACTAGAGGGAAAAGTGAAAGCAGAAAAACGAAGCAAAACTATAAAGATCGTAGAACGAAGAGTACCTTCAGTTGTTTCTGCATACTTGTTGCGGGAACAGGGGTTCTACTCTCTAGTTCCGTCAACCAAAATACGGGCCCGTCCGTAAATTATATTACAACCCGAATCTCTTCAAAGTAAGAGTGAACAGGCTTCTTCTGGGTAAGCTCACTCCAACGTCGACTTTGTCTCTGTCACCTCTGACTAGACTAGAGTCAAAAGCAAACCCATTTGAAAAAAAAAATGATTTTCCTACAAAACAAGTGTCAAATAAATTTTTTTGGACGGACACACACACATACATCGGGCGTAGGGACAAATGTCAAATCGTGTTGTCATTCATTCTAAGTTCGGCAACCGAACTAATCTTATGTACAGACGCCAGCATAAAATATCAACTACCCAAAACTGTCAAATTTTCTCAAACAACTTTGAACCTTATACTTCAGCCATAAAGTTGAAAATCTATTAAAGAAATTTGACAGATTGTAGTAGCTTGATGTGCTGGAGTCTGTACGTAAGTGATACGGAGTAGGAAGCACCCGTAACGTTGGAAGAAACTACGGACTGACTGAAACTGTTTAGGGAGTATACCCCCCTGCCGTGAGCTTATTTGACGGCAGGGTTGGCGCGATTGACTGCTGCGCTACGTGTCGCGGGTTCGATTCCTGCACGGAAAAAATATTTGTATGACCTACAAGTAGTTGTTCCGGGTCTGGCTGTTTGTATATGTGAGTTTAAATGTTTGTAAACGCACCCACAATACAGGAGAAATTCAAAGGGTGGGGCAACGTTAAAAAAAAAAATAGAGTGCAATCCAAATTGCATTCAAACAACCCACAAAATAAATCACCCACAAACTGCCAGCTGACGATACGAAAAACGTGACGAAAGCAAACAATAATAATATGTAGAACATAACCCCGTTTCCCTATCCCACACAAAAACGAAAAATAACAACACCCATAGTGCAAGATTAATTGCCGATAGTTCTTGAACAGCGCACACGGGACAAACGAACAAACAGACACGCGGACGAACAGGCAAAACACGGGGATTCGATATGCGAGCTATAATTTTAGCGGGCCCTGTTACACCTACGGACGGTGGACGGGCGTATTCTGGATTCGTAAACAGTTTTTAAGATGTGATATTATAATATTGTTTTATTTAGAAGGAATATGTCATGTGTTGAGCTCCGTAAGTTGAGCTACACGACTACTGACAAATGTGTGTGGACAGGTCAGGCTGACCAAGATTATGTCTGGACTTTAAAAGAGACTGTGACCTCTGAGTTTGTTTCGGTCTTTTTTCTCAGATTGGTCAGTTAGAAAACAATGAACTCGCGTAATTTTAAGTTAATTTAATTTCGACGTGTAAGTGGTTTTTTTAGCCAAAAATAAATATCATTATCATTTAACCGTTGTATTCAATTGAAGAAGAACAAAAAAGAACAAAAATCACCACACACACAGGAGAAATTCCTAGTGCCGGCAACGTTTTTTTTTAAAAGAAGAAGATAAATAAATAAAATAAATAATCAATTCTTGAGCTTTTAAGTTCACTACGTTACAACTTGAAATACGGTATTAAGTTTTAATTTCATTCCTGGTTTCGTTTGTGCGATCCTTAAAAGCAAACAGTGGTCAGATTGCCGAACCAAAGGTCTAACCCAACTTGTAGTACTATTGCCTTGAACCCGTAGTAATTGAAGGGATTAACAGACATAATTATTATTACCATTGTGCAACACAAATTGAAAATAATCCAAAAAAAAAGTCAAAACAACATAATTCAAATATATATATTCATCAAATACATAATTCAAACAAATACACGCTTCTACAACAGGTATTTCTAACAAAAAAAACTAATTTTATTAAAAAATATTTCTTGTTAATTAAGTAAATACACGATCTAAATACGACACATTAATTTTTATGTCTAATATACATACTAGTATGTTGATATTATTTACCATTTAATTATAATAGAAACAGGCTATTAAAATACCAATAGTATTAAACTAATAAGATTATAGCGAATCAACTGCTTTTTATGTTCTTTCTTTTCCAAGAATTTATTATTTTAATGGCCAATCGATATACCGCAAAATAGCATTAAGAATAATGTGAATCGTATACTTGATAAGATTTATTTCTTGTTAATTTAGCCATAATAATATAATAATACAGTTTATTTCTCTCATAAAGGTAAAGTATGAAACCAGCTTCGTCTTAACTTTGTCCGCGTGTTTCTTGGTACCCCGACCCACCTCATTGCATCGCATCGTCCATCCACGCTATTACATCGTTTCCGCTTACCGTTCTTTCAGACTATTTTTCTTTTGGTTCGTCTCCTAAAAATCCTTGAGTGATGTTAAATATAGCCTATAGCCTTCCTCAAAAATAAGGCTACCAAATATTTTTTTTTTCAAATCCGATTTGTTGTTCCAGAGATGCGTTCAAATAAACAAACAAACTCTTCAGCTTTATTATAAGTATATAGATTGATTAATGAACTTGGCCTTCCAGGCCTTGTTAGCATGACAGCTGTTATGTATTCTTAATATATTGGGATTCCCCTGCGACTACAAGTATTCAGAAGCCCGAAAGAAGTCTGTTCAACTTTTAAAATCCATATTTCTCTGTAATTATTGTAGAGGTCAGATCGCAATCGCATGTTGACATCTATCTAATCTATGCTAATAATAAAGCTGAAGAGGTGTTTTGTTTGTTTGTTTGAACGTACAAATCTCTGGAACTACCGTCGAATTTTTCAAAATTCTTTTTGCATTTCCTATCCCAATTCTTGAGAAAGGCTTTAATTAGGCTAATTAACATCATGCTAGGACCCTTTGGAGCTGAGCAAAAACAAAAAAGACATACAGGAGGCTAAGCGAAAACGAAGTAATAGCACGGGGAGGCGATACGATGTGATTTCATGCGTTGTTGTTGATACAAGCCGGCTAAAATAAGCAATTGGATCGAATGCAGCCGTGTTTGGTAGCCCAACCAAAGATAGTGTTGGCAAAAGGCTAACAACCACAGATAACACAAGAGCAACTACTTCGCGTGCCAAAAATCGCACCAGCTTACGTACAAAAATCGTAAGCCGCCACTTTGCGCTCAGTCCTGTGTACTGCTGGCTGGGTGAGCGTGAGCGCTGGCGCTAGGCCCCGGGGGTGGACGATTTTCCTATTACTAAATAGTGCTTGTGACGTCATAGTAGAGGTAGTTAAAAAATGCCACGCTTGGTTTTCATACAGATCGTGGTGACACTTGCGTTATCTAGGTCTATGTATATCTGTGCTGACAACGTAGGTACTCGTAGATGAATACTAGAATATTAAACGAATCCGAATGTTTAACACTTAACCACAATGTTGTACTTGCCCAGAATACAGCCACCCGATCACGTCGCAGTACATATCGACTTGAGGGATTGGCTTGCCAGCGAACCCTAAATCAAGCACTCGATAAAAAGCTAAATGTTCGATTGCAAGGCGAGAACTCTTGCGCATAAATTTATGCGGTACTGATAAATTAGGAGATGTTTCCTGTGAGTTATGGCGACTTAGCTGTGTGTAAGCGCTTTCTGTGTTTCGAGAATTCAATAGTTCTGAATATTGTTTGTTCTATTGTTCGACTGGTAAATAATTGTATGACAAAGTTGTGAGATATTGGTGCACTTTTGTTTTGAGCCAGATCTGGGGCCCAAGTCTGCTATTTTTATAAATTCGTCATTCCAACACGATCCCATTGTCATTTTGCTAAAAGTTCGTAATCTGCTAAATTCATAATGGTCGATCATTGGTCGGTCAAAGGCACAGAACATATACGACACTCGTAACGAATTAAAAGCAATGACTGCACAATGACGTTCTAATGGTAGGTCACTGATCAAAGGAACTGTCAAAATTTTAGCAGATTACCGCCTAAGTCAGTCATTCATTTGTCATTATGTACGAGATTACCATTCTATGCCATTTCTTTCAATGGCGTGTCAGTGGTCGACCATTGGAAAGGACAATTATGAAATCAATGATAGACCATTCTGAAAAGCAATCACAATCGGAATAGCATTCTCAATAGCAGACTTGAGGCCCAGGTTTAGAAGATTTGGGACATTATACGACAAAGACACACACACACACACAGACAGATATGGACAGGAGCAGTTGCCGTTTTGGTCAAGTCAGACCGATCGTCGACTTTGTCTCTGTCACCTCTGACCTAGAC
Source organism: Oligia fasciuncula (assembly GCA_963082905.1). Lineage (NCBI taxonomy): Eukaryota > Metazoa > Arthropoda > Insecta > Lepidoptera > Noctuidae > Oligia > Oligia fasciuncula. The sequence continues at coordinate 17,324,930 of OY720406.1, read as the reverse complement.
TAGAATCAAGAGCATACCCATTTAAAAAAAAAAGACCAAGATGCTCGATTCAAATAATGGAGCATCTTGCTCAATCATCCTTGACTACTACTATTGACCAACCATCTGACACCACTCGCAGATTTTATTTTTGTAAGTAGGCTTGTACAAACACTTTTACACGTCAATCATGTTTTTTTAAACTGGAAGAGGTCGGCGTTTCCTACTGACTACTCTGAGAAGAAAGGCCGAAACAAACTCAGAGGTCACAGTCTCTTTTAAAGTCCAGACATAACCTTGGTCACTGAAATTGTGAATAGATATTAATCTCTCTTATTTAAAATATGTATTTAGATGAGTCTATTATCTTAATATGTTCATAGAAATATGCCAGTGCCACGAAATATAGTAATCAGCCTAGGAAATACTAGGTATAGTTTACCTACGTTATTTCTGCATCCATATTTCTTAGCAAATTGCTGTTCAATAATGAACCTGCTTAAGTTAAAAATAATCTTGCCACCTGGATCAATAAATTTGAAACTAAAAACAGATCCAAAACGGATTCCTGCGCAGTATAATAAATAGCACTATCAAACAAAATTAATCGTTACTTCGATAGAAATTCGAGAAATTAGTGCGATTCCGAATGAGCTGGATTTTAGTGTGAAAGATACAGATTGATACTAACCATTTTGTTGGGCTCTGTTCACACCTTGAATACCTTTTTTGGAGTTTGCACATCTATCTTCTATATGCTGTAACTTTTCGCCTGCATCATTCCACGGCTAGGCAAATGCCTGACTTCCAGCTCTTTCTAACCAGGTTTGTTTTCTCCAGCTCATCCCGCCATCTACTACGAGGTATGCCGTGAGACGCCCTTGGTATAAAAAATCCATACTAATATTATAAATTCGAAAGTAACTCTGTCTGTGTGTTACCTTTTCGCGTCTAAACCACTGAACGGATTTCGATAAAATTTGGCAGAGAGATCCTGAGCATCCCGGGGAAGGACATAGGATAGGAAGTTTTTATCCCGTTATTCCCACGGGATCAATACTTATGCAGGTGAAACCGCGGGGCGCTGCTAGTCGTTTATATAAATAAAAATGAAATGCTGTACGTTGGTAAGCGTATCACTTGGGAACGGCTGGACCAATTTGGTTATTTTTTGTTTTGAAATGTTCGTAATAGTCCGAATCAGGTTTTTTTTTTTACAGAAAATTGGAAAACTGGGAAAACTGAAGCCCCGTTTTTCTATAGGACTTGTTGAACTTTTTTTGGACAGGACAACATCTCGTGGGTCAGCTAGTTAAAAATAATTCCTCATTCTTCCAGAAATTTACGAAGAAGAAATAGTTAACAAAATCTGTCGACAGGGCAGGACGATGGGCAGCAGCGAAAATTGGATAAGGATCTTAACTGAATTCGGAAGTCGAGCTCTTGAAGAAGTCATTAGTAGGACCATGTTTATTGTATTGTTTGGCCCATCTATGTAGAAAAACGTTTATTTTAATTTTATTTGTCATTACAAACACACCCTAATAGATATAATCTTGCGCAAAATACCGATCCGCTCGAATTTCCAAGTGTTTATATACAGTTTTAATAAAATGCCGTGAAACGGTAGCGCTATATCGCTGTATGGCACCCAAGATTTGAGCGATACGTTACGTGTAGGTTGACCATGCTGCAGTCAATTGTTTGCCTCCATATTGATATTATTCGGAAGTGTTCTATATGCAGATACACCTATTTCTGTCATCCGAATGAATCCTGAAGCTTGCAGAGTAAGCAAACTGAAGTGGCAGTGGGCTGGCCATGTTTGTCGAAGGACCGATGGCCGGTGGAGCAGACGAGTCTCTGAGTGGAGACCGCGTATCGTCAACCGTAGTGTGGGACGCCCCCCAGCTAAATGGACGGACGACCTAAAGGACGTGGCTGGGACAGACTGGATGCGGAAGGCGGAGGACAGGGTGCTGCGGCGCAGCCTGGTAGAGGCCTATGTCCAGCAGTGGACTGCAATTCATAGGCTGAGTTTATTGATTTTTGTTTTTTGATGGTCGACCTAAGCTATACGTATTTCAGTATCATTATCCTCTTTCGAAGGCACCTTTATCCCAATCCTCAACTTCTACACCTCATGGTTATCCTTCATGTAATGCTCGCTACTCCATTTTGGGCGCAAATTAATGCGCGCACGCCGATACTGTTCACAATCGTAAGTGCACGAGTGTGACATTTTGTGTTCGAAACTTTTTATTTTTACTTTTTGTTTAACATATCAAAGAGGTATTTAAAATCGTTTATATTCAGATCTGGGGTGATGAAGAAATTCTTACAATATGTAACAGGTGGTAATTATTTTAACTAGTAAAGTGATGGCTTAAGCCGATGTTTTCTCCCTCTTTCGTGGGCCTAAGATATACAGGAATAGCTTATGCTATGAGATCAATTAAGTAATTCAGTTGGAAACGGGGCTGACTGCCCAAAGAGTACCGGACCTACACCTTAATTGCGTAACACAATCTCAATCTGAATCATTTTGAAGTAGGTATATTGCTAATCCCTAGCTTCATATGTTTGAAAAATTGTTCTGCTCAACAACGTAAGTAACGCAATGAATGTTGTTGAACTGTCAAATTGAAAGTCATTGCTGTAGTCAGATGTCCTCTGTCGAGCATAGAGGTTGCAACAATGCGGGGTGCAAGCAATTTGATACCGTTGTACACTATTGACCATTTTAGGTTGTCAAAGCTACCGAGGCTTTTTACTAGCCAGTAGAATAGAGATTTCTTCGATACTCGCGGGTTGTGATGTGAATCGATAAAAGTTTTGAACAGAATGATAGATTTATCGCAAGAAACAGTGCTATATTATTCATACAATGATTTATCCCCATATCGATAAAGTACATCAGTCCCCAAAACCAGTCTTCCGATTCCAATTAAACGTACTTTGAACCAAGAACTAGACCAATTTAATAAATTATCGGAAATCTCGATAATGTTGCGATAAACAGCGACAAGACGACCGGTGTGGTTTACAAACGAGTATCGACTGCCATAATTAATAGTTTGGTTATTAACATAATCGCATACACCTGCCGCTGATAAAGTATCGATATAGAGGAGTTATTGTGGTCGATAAGACTCGGTTTTCTACCTATCACTGGTTGTAACGAATCTCTTCTCCATACGAAAACTACCTTTTGGAATGGGCGACTGGAATCAATTCTATTTTGTTGTCATTTTTGACGTTCAAAGTGCCTTTATGTGCCTATTTGAAATAAAGGCTTCGACTTTGACCTAATTGACGTATAGGAGATAATGTACCCTATAGATGCATGGTTTTTCCAATTTATTAATAACTAAATTATGTACTTTCTTGAAAATCCTTAAGACCCAGAACATTATGATTTTCTTTAATGTAAAAAAAAAACAATCTGATGTCTAATTTTATTGATAAGTTGGGAACAGTAATTTTCCGTTTGGAGATTTTTACTGGAAACTGCACTGATTTTGGACTTAGCCCTTGTCTGGAAATAGATACCACAATTATTAGCCACAATTTAGGGTTTCCAATCTTTGTCATGATAATTAGGGTACCTACCCTAGACTCTGATGACCATGTCACATGGGCTAGTTGAATACAGCCGGTCGATTATGTAAAAATCTCACCGTGAAAACTTAGGTGAAGTGAGTTTGTCTTTGCTAGGAATTTACACTATTGACAGCTCACTCCACGCTCATTTCACCTAAGTTTTCACGGTGAGATTTTTACAGAATAGCACCGCTGTAATAGGTTAAAAACTCGTCGGACTTAAAACCTCAATACTAAATCCTATCTATTTAAAATATCTACTCTACCAACATTTATACTTTATCTGCGATCGACTGGCCATTTGACTACATCGACTAATAAATTGTAATGGCTCCCCAATCAGTCACATTGACAGACAAATAGCCGTATCTATTTATTATAGATGCTAATTAAAATTCTGTGATAATTGCCTTATCACATTTCTGATGGATTTCATATGGGTTTTTATTGGATAAAGCTGCTTATCTTTTATCAGTCCGAAGTCTCAGACGTAGCATGGTCATCCGGGAAATACTTCTGCCATACCTAAGTAGGTATGGAAATAAGAAAAAATAAAAAGATATAAGTATTTCTATCGTGAATCAGCATTCATGTCTTCTGGCTTGCAAGTTTTGGTTCTAGAATGGTAATATAATATTTTGACGTTCAAACCTTTTACCCTCCAAGTAGGCTATCTACTTGATTTAAAAAAAATTGACTTTGATTAGAATATTGTTTATTGTTGTTGTAGGTTTAAAATGAATAAAGTTGGTGAAAATTAAAAAAGGATATCTGCAACAAACCTCTATGGTGACCAATAACAGGAAAATAAACAAAAAGAATATTCTAACATCGGTAGGAAAAAATTAAACAAAACTAAAGTCAAACTAAACTAGAGTTAATAAAGTCTTGCAACTTCGGCTGTCCTTCAATATTGGCTTTTGGAAAGTTTGCCAAACTAGATTTTTAGAAAAAAATATAGGGGATGGTCGAATAGTACAGTCACGAGAACCAATATGTCAACACTTGGCAACTTTAAATTGCGATTTTTTCACGAAATAACGAATGCAACGTTGAAATACGATACTTTACATATACCTATGAATTCGAAAACACTATATTCCTACTAATATAAAATTTCATTCAAAAATAAAGGAGAAAATCGCCTTTGAATAAAGCCAAGTGTATACATACTTTTGCTCGTGACTGTACACCTTGCGTCTTGCAACCCCTGCCTATAAGCCAACCGCTGACCACAATATGCTGTATGAAAACCAGCATATGTCTACCCGCGGCGAATTTTTTTCGCGCGTTGTATTTTCAACGCTCTGAGTTGAAAATCCAACAGTGTGTTTTTGGACGCGCTGGGATGCACTCTGTTAGATTCTCAATGGTAACACCGAGATTTGCAAATCCAGTGCGCGATAAATTTTTTACGTTTGGGTTTAGAACCAAAAATTTTAAGACATGTGACATCCACCAACCCGGACTGTCCCTGCATGGTGGATAACGGCTCACTCTGCACTCTCACAGAAAGAAGGCCTGTATCTCAGCAGTCGGAACATTATGGGGTGATTATGAAGTTCTTGTGATAATTGATGAAATTGTGGCTTGCTCATATGACAAAGCATTTTCCCCATATCTCCTGCTGCTCGACGCTTACAAGGTCTTAAATCACAATATTGGACCTAAACCAATACGAAAAATAACGATTTATTACTCCTGAATCAAAGTACTAACACATCAAAACATAAAGGTGTACACCCACATTAGGTGTTCATAAATAAGCCGCCACAATGGCGGGTCATAACTTTAAATTCAATAAAGCATTATTTTTTAGCCGCATATTAATCAATGACCGATAGCCGGAGAATTGATTCAATTATTATTTAAAATGCTGTGCACAATAAGTGAATGGATGTACCCTTATTTGTTACTTTGCTTTTAGTTATTCTATGTTAATATTGTGGTTTGGAAGTGTGGAGGAGGCTTCCATTCAAATAGACACTCGATTGAGTTCAAGGCATCATCAACCTTTCCTAATTACTTCTTTATTGTTCCAGGATCCCTAGATGGTGGCAGTGTTAAAATTGAGCATCTTGTCGGTCCATTTGGTCATAATTCAGCCGAAAGTATCCTTTCAGACAAATAAAATGATTCCCGATTGCGACAGCAAGTTTTGAATTGTACAGACGCCAGCACAAATCAAACTACCCGAAACTGTAAAATTTTCCCAATCAAATTTGAACCTTATGCTTTAGTAATAATGTTGATAATCTATTAAAGAAATTTGACAGATTCTAGTAGCTTGATGTGCTGGCGTCTGAACAATATCATGCCACTTTTCTATTAGACCAGCTTCTACATAATTGTGCCGTCTGCGTCTCCACAAAACTTCTGCTTTAACTTTTAGTAGGTACTTCTTTTCACTTGCTCTGACTTGTGACCTCTCGTGAGTTTCTTTCAGTCTTTCTTCTCAGAATAGGAAACACCGAACTCATCCGAAGGGGTAATTGCAAAACACACTAACAGTAGGAATGGGTTTCATTTTGGCAGTTCAACAACATTCATTGCGTTATTTACGTTGTTGACCTGATAAAGTTTTCGAACATTATGAAGCAATGGATTAGCAGTGTCCTTCAAAATGATTCAGATTGTGATTGATAGTGTGTTAAGCAATTAGGGTGCAGTTTTAAAAACATGATTTAATTTTGATATGCAAAAGTGTTTTTTCAACCAATTTACAGAAATGCATATTATTTATCATATACTACTTCTTTCGAACCTTACCACATAGATGCTGCATCAAGCTGCATAACTGAAGCCCTTTCCTCCCAATCAGCCATCTTGGTCTGGCGAGGCGGGCGGGCCGATCTAGCGGCCGATCGGTCGTGGGCCGCTACTGTGGGCGGTGTGCGCTCGCCCTTACAATGCGTCGTGTGCGCGCGCCTTAAATCATCCTCTCGTACTTGTGGGTTATGAATGCTGGTGCAGTATGGAGTGACGCTGGTTTTATTTGTTTTTAGATGGAGTGATGATGTATTGGGTTAGCGCCTTTTGTGGTTGAGGGCTGTCGATTGGGGATTGGGAGATATCAATCGATTGATTTTTGACGAGTAGATTGTCTTTCTTTTGACAAAGAGTGTCTCTAAGACCAACTATATTCTTTGATCGTGATAATAGTGTAAGTAATGGTGAAAATAACTATAGGGGTCAGCAGTTGGTACTGTAGATGAAGAATATTATAATCCCTCTGAAAGTTCCAATCAGACTAATTATCTTTTTGAGTCACGTTTGGCAATACAGGGTTATTGGTAAAACATTAACAACCTCTTAAGAGGTCATTCTACTCATCATTATGAACAACTTTTACTATGGAACCAAACCTGAAATCGCGAAAAAAAAAACAGCTGTTCCCTACATTTATGTTCGTTTAACTCGTCAAAATGTAGGGAACCGCTGATTTTTTTTCCGTAACATAGTGTTAGTGTGTGTGTGTGTGGGGGTGTGTGTGTTAGTGTGTTGTGTGTGTGTTGTGCGTGTTAGTGTGTTGTGTGTGTGTTGGTATGTGTGTTAGCCCGAAAGTCTGACAACCAGTTTTACCAAGGGGTTTCGTATTACCCAGTAACTGGGTTGTGGAGGTCAGATAGGCAGTCGCTCCATGTAAAATACTGGTACTCAATTGCATCCGGTTAGAGTGGAAGCCGACCCCAACATAGTTGGGAAAAGGCTAGGCAGATGATGAGGTAACATTGTGTTACTGTTAGCCTGCATCATCCCACTGCTGGGCAAAGACCTCTCCCCATGGCTCCAGGTCTTTCGATCCAGGGCTAAAGTGGACCAGTGGTCGATTCTTTTCTTCAAATCGTCCCGCCATCTTCTTTTTCTTCTTTTCCTTCTCCATCTTCAGTTAGGTAATCTAACTCTCAAATAAGTCATAAATAAAAACAAGTCCTATCGTGGCTTACTCGATAAAACAATCGATTACATTTCAAATCGATAACTTATCTCGTTAACATCGAACATGGCCGAACGGGTTCACATACCAGTTCTGTTTATTAATGCCTGCGCGTGAGTTGACTAATACCACGTCACTTTTAATTAACAATGGTGATTATAAAACATTTATGTGGTGATAGTGCTTGTTTTTGATTTAAGGAGTTTGTTTTGTGTTGAATATTATTAGTGTACTAGCTTCTGCCCGCGACTTCGTCCGCGTGAAATTTCACCCTCCCCTCATTCATCCTCTTAGGGGTGGAATTTCGAAAAACCCTTTCTTAATGGATACCTACTCTTCACAAATAACACACCCTCCAAATTTCATGTCCCAAATGTTTCATTTGTGTGTTCTAGGACCCGCGGTTTAGGCTGTGCGTTGGTATATCAGTCAGTCAGTCAGGACTTTGAATTATATATTTAAAGATACTTTTCCGGGATAAAAAGTACCCAGTGTGGTGCCTAGGATATTAAAGAATAATTATACCAAGTTTCATCGTAATCGAATCGGTAGTTTTTGCGTGACGCCTGAACAAACAGACAGACAGACAAAAATTTTTTTAATCACATTTTTGGGTTCGTTGTCGGTCTAGTAACACTCCCTGTCGTTTATTTTTTTGATATTTTCAATGTACAGAATTTTCACTTCTACAGATTTATTATAAGTATAGATAGATTAGCTGCGCCCCGCTTTAATGCCGCCCCGCGTAAATGTCGATCCCGTGGGATTATCTGGATATAAAGTATCCTATGTATTAATCCAGGAAATGGTCTATCTATGTGCCAATTTTCATCCAAATCTGTTCAACGGTTTACGCGTGATTGAGTAACAAACATCCAAATATCTTCACAAAGTTTCACATTTATAATATTATTATATTACTAGCAGCGCCCCGCGGTTTCAGCGGCATAAGTGTCGATCCCGTTCGAAAGACTCGTGGCGCCATCTATTATCATAATAACGTTATTATTGTTTTCTTCGGGAACAGCACTTTTTTTCGGGATGAAAGGTACTCTATGTCCGGTGGCTGTACACCTGACAACTTATATGCAAAATTTTAGCATGATCGGTTCAGTGGTTTAGGCGTGAAAAGGTAACAAACAAACAAACTTACTTTCGCATTTATAATATTAGTTAGGATAGTAGGATTTCACCTTTATATGATCTCAGGACTTAATAATTTGTAGTTTCATGTAACTTAATAAATTCGCAAGCAACAGTTGTCAACCTACATAAAAATAATTAACTGAACTTTATTATTATAACCAGGCTATTAATTAAAAAAAGAAAGAGAAAATTATAGGCTAAAGTAATTGAAAAAGGGCTATGTCACATATTTATGATGGTACGGCCACTATATTGCAGGCGTATCCGGGAAGTGAGGCATTGGCGATACGTTTTTAAGTGGTTTTTGTGGCTCAGTGACTAATTAGGGCTACAATTAGGCAAGTGAAGTCAATGTTGAACGACATGTTGGTGAATAATCTGGGCTTATGAAGGTTTAGAGGGGACAAGTTGGAAAATAAGGTTTTTCTGCCCGCCTATTGCTGAATGATGTAGTTTGTTGCCACTTAGTAAAAGTATTTGTGAAGAAGTATTCCACTTACAGCACCGATTTCAACAGCACTACAGCGAACGACACCTTTTCTTGTGTTTGGAACACGATCCGGAATAGTATACTGCCAAACGACATCACGGCAGGCCCGGCAGGAGATGGCGGGATGAGCTGGACTCATTTGATAAAGATTGTTCCTTGGCAGCTCTGGACAGAGGGAGGCTTTTACCTAGCAGTGGGACATTTACGGCTAAACATAAATAAATAAACAATACTACGCTCCATTGCTCGTTGACAGACCTTGAGTTTGGACTTTATAGGACGTTTAATTGCTTTTTATCAACCAATAAACGTTCTATTGTCTACAGACACCTGCAGCACCAAGGGGCTTACAGAAGACCTTTGAAACAGAATTGAAATGTCTTTACAATAACACCGGCACCCTTGCAATTCAAACCGAAACATAGCAATGCCGTTTGACAACACAAATATGTAACAAGTACTTATTGAAATAAATGTCATTTCCTATCAAGATCTTTACAGTCTGATCACTTTCATCAAAATATTTCAAGCGTTTAAAGTTCTTCGGAAGTTTCTTGAAAAACTTCATGCCAATGGTGTCGCATCTATACGGCATAAGGGCGTTATCACACGAACAATTAGCGATTGAATTATACTACAGAGTCGCGTGCTTGTGTTGAACGGTTAACCGGCGGATAATGTTGGGCATGCGCTGTGTCCGATCACCTGCCTTCGATGCGCTTGCGATGCGTTAGGGTAGTGTGGCTGCGACTTTTGGTTTTTTGGAAATTTATACCTAATAATAAAAAAATCACAATTTTAACTGGAACTTAATAAACAGGCCAAATGATGATGTAGATTTAAGTAAAGTAAAATCTCTACTAGAACGTAAGCCGCTCATAATATTATGTGAGATGCTAATATCGTTATAAATATGACGGAAAAGGTACTTACGTGTTTCTCGTTATCATCAGCCATATTTTAATTACTGTGGGCGTACTATGGGTAGTGTTGGTTATAGCGTAATGGAAAAACCGTTTACAGTTCAAATCCATACTAATATTATAAATTCGAAAGTAACTCTGTCTGTCTGTATCTATGTTACCTTTTCACGCCTAAAACACTAAACGGATTTCGGTAAAATTTGTCAGAGAGATAGACTGCATCCCGGGGAAGAACATAGGATAGTTTTTATCGACATACCTCATGGGCGAAGCCGCGGGCGGAAGCTAGTCAGATTATAATTTTTCAAATAAATTAATCACACTATTGAATCACACACTGTAGGTACACGACACAACTAGATACGGAACGCGAGACAGTTTCTGAGCACATGTAGTCCGTACGATGTGCAATGACCTAGACCCACACCACGCTGCTCTGGGCTCGTGTCCACTCTCACGAACGTCAGGCTAGACTCTGTCGAGGGCCACCAGATGGCGCTGGCGTACGACTTGGATGCGACAAATAAATAAAACCCTTTATTCGAAACAAGACCTTATCCACACTAATCCAATGCCTTTAAAATAAACCCAATAGGATACGGTTTTAAGTCAAAAGGATCGAAATCTGCCATACTGCATCGAGCACATAGCGGTGTAAGTACTTCCCTTTCCATTTACTTATTAATTACTCTTTAGTCTCACCTTTCCTTATATCTTTCTGACATACGCTTTTGGTATACCTGATCTTTGGAAAGTGGTGTTTATTTGTCACCGATAATCTCGCGAGATATTTACCTTTTTGAAAGTCTAGTCTGTTATCACCTGCCTTGAAGTTTCTGGATTATGTTGAGGTCGCCTCTCTGTCTAAATAGATGCTGCTGAATGTCAGATATTAAGCAATCACTTCTTTCTGACCTTCATAACCTCAATCTTAAAGTAAAACTGTTAAAAGCTGGTTAAAATAAAAAGGCATTACGGTTTTCCATCTGAGATGGCAAAAGCATTTGCGACGCCTCTGGTATTATAAGCGATGGTGACCGCTTCCCATCTCATAATATTAATTTATTTCAGACATACGTCCATACATTTTTAAAGAAAACATTAGTACACAAAATAAAAAGGTGTTAGTAATTGGTTAGTAAACAAAACATCATATAGACTATCAGCTGTGCCATCATCCGATGGGCTGAAGGTAGACAGTGACCCAACATCCGTGTGCTTGTAAGATACTCCATTTCCAATTGAGGAACTTCACATTGTTCCCCCATATGCTAAAAAAGTAAAAACCGGGCAAGAGCGAGTCGGACTCGCGCACCGAGGGTTCCGTACCAATGTTTTTAAATTTTCATCGACGAGACCTATATTCGTTATAGAATTTTAACACAGCAAGCTGCGGTGTAGAATATTGCAGTTTTAGATCAGCGCCATCTCTTGACCGTTATGGGAACTAATGTAACTTTTGTTGATGATTTCTGAAAAAGTGTGCTCTTTAGAGACTTCGTTTTATTTTTCCTGTAATATTTACAAAATCTTCTATCACATAGAATAATTTCAGATTTTTCTCTTTGCAAACTTCGGAGATAAAGGGGGGGAACGGTATTTTTTTAACTGTTTTCATCAAAAGTCGAAAACTATGGGCCTAAAAAAAAGAAAAAATGTTTGAGAATGTGCAAACTGCGCTCTTTCATAATATATGATACCCCACTTCGAATTTTTCAGACCCCCTTTCAGTCCCCGTTGCAAAAAATATTCATTATATATTTTTATTTCTTTCTTATTTGCAAAATAGTTGGGCAAACGTCATCTAAAACTATTCCAAGTTTCAAGTTGATAGCATTAGTAGTTCTTGAGATATCCAGCTGTGACAGACAGACAGACTGAGTCTCACCATAAGGGTACCGTTTGACCATTTTGGTACGGAACCTTAAAAAAAAAGTATCTAAGCCCTGAGTACTTCTTACATTGCAAGATGAGAACCAAATGATATGTTCCGGGGAATGAACTGAGATGGCATTGACATAATGTTATTACTTATTACAGTAAAAAATAAATCCATTCATAATTAAATTGGACTATTGATTGACTGTCAGTGCACAGTGATGGACGGTAAGTTGCTCTACTTTAATATTTGAATAATTTGTGACTAAAGCAATAGTTATTTTCAGCATGTTCATTAATATCGGTTTACCATCATACTAAAACGATGTTTGTTAAATGTAATTACATGACGTTTATTCATATAGGTAATTTGTTTTTCTTTGATTCTCGGACGGAATCGGAATAATAAGGAACATTTTATAATCAATTTACTCTATCTTATTGTCCTTAGTTTTCATCTTGTAAGTCTACCACAAGATGCATTTCAAATTAAGCCCAAAATGATCCAGCTATACCTCAAAATAGTTCGACGGAAACGTTGCAAAATTTTCCATAAGTCCTTCAAAAAGACTTGAAAACTAGATAAAGTAGAGCATCTTCCTCTCCGTAAATGTCCAGTCGAATGGTCATCGTAATACGGTTGCCACCTACCGTCCCACTGATTGAAATCAATTCCAAAGCTGTGCTCATCGATTCTTTATCTATTGTCCAAAATATCACTTCTTACTGACTTACAAAACAATGGATATTATACCATATATGAAGAAAGATAGAGTCGAAATTGGAACTTCGCTGTTTGAGAATTACAAAGTTACGTTTGCTTTCATCCAATTAATGTTTTGAATGATTCTAATTCGTATGTCCTTGGAATACAGTCTTAATTTGGGTTGGGACGAAGTTTAGCAACGGTAAATGAAACATTGTCAATCTTCAGATGGTTTTCTATTAAAAGTTTGCCCACAAAAAGCTCAGATGATTCGTAGTTTCTTGGAGTGGTTCCCATAGATGTCTTCAAATAAAATTATTCTTCGAACTGTGAGATTTGGATTAGGTTTTTGTGGAGTGCGATGATCCGAATTCGATTGATAGAAATTAAATGAGTGTGGCGAGAGTATTGAAGTAAAGTCGATCTGTAAAAAAGCTAGGCGCCTTGATCAAAGTGTTTCTAAAAAAAACTGGCCAAGTGCGAGTCGGACTCGCACACGAAGGGTTCCGTACCACAAGGCAAAAACGCCGAAAAAAATGGCGTTTTTGTATGGGAGCCCGCCCCCCTTAAATATTTATTTTATTTTAATTTTATTATTTATTATTAAAGTAAAAATACAACTGAGTATTTTGTGAATATTTCAAGTGCCTACCTGTTGCCATTATTGATATCGAGCAAAAAAAGGCAAAAATAATCGCGTTTGTTGTATGGGAGCCCCCCTTAAATATTTATTTTATTTTGTTTTTAATATTTGTTGTTATAGCGGCAACAGAAATACATAATTTGTGAAAATTTCAACTGCCTAGCTATGACGGTTCTTGAGATACAGCCTGGTGACAGACAGACGAACGGACAGACGGACAGACAGCGACGTCTTAGTAATAGGGTCCCGTTTTTACCCCTTGGGGAACGGAACCCTAAAAAAGAAAAGATACCTTTCTATAGTGAGAACTAATTTTTTATTTCTTTTCTTGAAATATAGAGTAAAATAAATATTATTGATATTATCTAAATAGCCCATAATAGTCGTGACAGAATGTCCCATACATTATTATGAAAGCGATAATTTTGCGCGCAGACTTATTATTTGACGCTTTGGAATCGCTCAGCTGCTTATATTTTCAGATAAGATATTATTAATTTTCTTATAACCTGATAGGACTAAGTGAGCGGCCATAAACGACTACGAGGACTAAGAGAGGCTTTAAAACCAAGTTTATATGCGAAGCTATTAGTTGAAGCATTCATCATTTCAGCCGAAAGACGTCCACTGCTGGACATATACACTCCACTACGACCGGTTCTGTGCTTCTCGCATCCAACGGGTTCCTGCGGCCTCCACAAGGTCGTCGGACCACCTTGTGGGAGGCCTTCCAACGCTACGTCATCCGGTACGCGGTCGCCACTCCAGAACCTTTCGGCCCCATCGGCCATCTGTTCTGCGAGCAATGTGCCCTGCCCACTGCCTGCACTGCTGTTGAAGCGTTATCAGACCTAATTTGGTGAAAATCCGCTACTCGTCATCTTCATTTAATAACTAATGACTGGTTGAATGTTACAATAATGATAACTTTGTTGACGTCTTTACGTCTGGAATTGTCATTTTTATTCGTGGATCTTTGACAGTCGTTGTAACGACTGGACTGGTGGTTGCGACGATCTAGAGGTCGTCAGAAGCCCTAAAGTCTGACAACCAGTCTTCCAATAACTGAGTTGTGGATGTCAGATAAGCAGTCGCTCCATGTAAAATACTGGTATCTAGCTGCATTCATCATTATGGACTGGAAGCCGACCACAACATACCTAGTTGGGAAAACGCAGGCAGTTGATTGATTTTTTGTTGACGCCTTTTTCTGAATTTTTGGAACAACATTACATCCTCTTTTATCATAAAGTCGACTAGACCTGAAAAAGCATGGGAGGTAAGCTAGGTATTCTTCACTTTGCATAGTTCAACTAACAACTACAACCGCTTCTGTTTTGTGTATCTGTGTTGTGTTGTACACTTGTACTTACGTGTTTCGGAGTCAATAAATAAATTTTTCTTTCTTCCATTCTAATAAGATTTTTTTTATATATGAAACATCACTTAAATCGAAACCACAACATCATAGGAGCTTGACCATCATAGACCAACCACATCTCTTCAGCATCCACAAAAATTAGCCCCGAATCAAAACAACCCCATAACTTTAGACCATAAACCTGAACGCAGGTGACCAAAAGATAATGAAAGAGTACAAAAGAGGTGAAAGTTTTTCAAATAATTCAACCCCATAGCACACTCCCCTGCAAGCCTCGAGGAATTAATTAGGGCCAAAGATCGTGATTTATGCTTTCATTTTTAAGCTCGATGTCCCCGAATGACTTACTAAGGATACACTCGAAGAGTTTTCACTTGAGGTAGGAGGAACAGGGTGTAAATTTCACTCATACTCTATAGAAAAAGGAGGATCCTCCGACCAGACGGGTGTTGTGTCTAGCGGGCAACTGACGATGATTCATGTCGGGCCGTTGTATCTATGCTAGTTGCGCGGTAAACAATGCTTGCGAGATGCAGGATTTTGCGTGACGTCAGTATGACGTGTTGTTCTCATGTGGCATTGTAGATCACACACACACAGTTGATCAAATGACCCGGCGAGATTAGGAAGTGTGGGACTATGACTATTATATGAACAAAGCTACATCTCGACGAATCAAAATATATGAATCTACGAATAAGGAATCATTCGAAGATGTTATCAATAAATGTGACACCAGCTACTGTCTACACCAGAGTTTTTTTTATAATGTCGAGTTCACCGAAACTCGTGAACCCCTAGTAGCAGCGATGGTCCCTGATTAAAAGTTTTCCTGTAAAACCTTTTTATATTCAAAGGGATAAGTCGTGAAGGAATTCGTTTTACTTTATCATTGATGTTCTGCTCTTTCGTAGCCAGATTTACAGCACTTTTTACAATAGTTTAATTTGTTTTCTTTGAAACATCCTTATTTAACAAAATATAGATCGCGTTGGAGGAAAAGGATTGGAGAGGTGTTTTCAATGGCGGCCGTGGTTGAGAAGGGAAAAGTGGGGTTTTTGGGTAAGTGTAGGATTTTGAGTTCATTCTTTAGAATCGATAGACAATTGATAGCTACTAAACTTTATGGTTAGGCATGAATATCTACTAATTATAAGTTTTAAATGCCATTATTACCTATAAACCTTCAATGTGGGTACTGTAGTGTCTTATGTGTTCCTGCCTTTAGCAAAAGACTCTGGCTAGTTATAATATTCCATTCGAAGGTTCAAACGAACGTCAAATAATGGAATATGGTGTTTTAGTTGATTAGATAAGATTGATATAATTACCGTGAAGCTGTATTGTTCTAATAGTAGTATATTAGTTCCAAGTCTTAACGCCCTTTTATTTATACACAACGTATAGAGAACTGTGGAGGTCCCGGCTGGACCTTCACAGTACCCACTGCTTTAATGCAATTAGAACCACTGCAACTGTTATTACAGCTGATCATGAGAACCTGAAAAAGCGATAGCCAAATTTCCTTATCATCAACTAGCCTTCAGTATATTTAATGACCCTGTCCAATTGACACCGAGACACATCGTTGAAAAACCAGCCCAAACACCTAATTGCCCAAACCTGTCAAACTTGACACTCGGCAAACCCATAAGTCCTTTATTTAAAGCTGTAAGCAAACAACTACATTTGCAATTTTATGCGCACAAGCAACCGTACTTTCGTTCATTTGACACCACAGAACGTACTAACAAATGCGGCGGCATCGCTTCATACCAACTTAAAGGGCATTTTTTATCTTCAACATCATACATCCATCTCACTCAGATATTGATGGGTAAGCAAGCGAGACAAGGACAAAAGATCTCGCCAGTAACCCTTTTGATGTCGCCGCCCGCGGTCATTGCATCGCATAAGTTATTCGCTGACTTTTTTTTTTTTCATATCGAAAACTAAGAAAAAAGTAATAATGATAGTATGTTGGTATTTTCGTTTGGTAGCAATTTTCGGTAATCCAAGATGTCTGGTTTGTACATCCTACGATTATGTTCGGCAAGGTTAGGTCTGGTGATGAGAAATTGAATTTCAAACTTATTTTTTGGAAGATAGAGCTGAGTTTTGAGGTGAAGAATGGTAGTTACATCTTTGTTTTGCAGATTACAAGGAGCTAATTGATTTCGGCAGCGATCGGCAGAGGCCGAAATTGCCCGATTCGATTTGTTTGTTTGTTCCTTTGTTTAATGGATACAAATGATTGAAATTACAAATTCAGTTTTCCAATTATCGGCTTCCGAATAAGAGATGTTGAGTTTGTGAATGTAATTGAGATGTGATGGATTATTGATTGTGAATGAGATTTTATGTTGATTACGTTTTAAATATTTTTGTCCTTGTGGAGTCTTTGTCTTGTTTTCTGGGTTATGGAAGGTCAGATTGCGATAGGAAGGCCGTTATAATTGAGATGTTGTTAGAGGCTTGTGGCTAACTTATAAAAGCCGCACGGGTCGACCAATCTGGTTAAGCTACGCTGGCCGCGGTTGGTCCGTGGATGGGTGACCATCTTTAATTATCAGGACCCTTCGTGCATCGGAAAGCATGTTAAGCCGTTTGTCCTGCCTGTCTTTCGTGAGTCGTTAGGGGTTGTCAGAAGTCTATAAGTTTAACAACCACACTGAAAGAAAAAGCAGTAAATAAAAATGAAAAAACGTTGATATGAACTGCTCCATTTGAGCCTAACGTTCAAAACAGTATTTTTTACTGATCCGTAAACAGTTAAAGCTTGAGGCAGAATGTTACCGTCACGACAGTAAACTTTAACGTTTTAAGTAGCTACAAGGTCACAAAATTAACTTTTTTATTCATTTGGTGATATCGTTCAAACCATTGAAATTTACCTACATTTCAGTAATAGTAGTTTTACTTTTTTTTCAGTAAATATGTTCAATCATTAAAAGTTAATGTTTTGTCTTTTACTGTTTTTACAAACATTTCTACTTACTGTATAATTATATTCAGTAAGTCTTAATAAAATCGCTTTAATGTGGTGTAGTAAGAAATTATTTTTTTCAGTGCAGTAAGCCCAAGACCAAGTACCAAGTACCAAGAGGTATCGTATTACCCAGTAACTGGGTTGTGGAGGTCAGATAGGCAGTAGCTCCGTGTAAAAAATAAATAAATAGATGATATAAAATTCAAATTCAAATGTTTATTGCTCAGCACAGTACATAATAATTTAATAATACATGTAGATGTAAATGTGTACATGTTTAATAATACATGTAGATGTGTACATGTTTAATAATACATGTAGATGTAAATGTGTACATGTAGTAAACATTCATTGATTTTGTGATATTAGCTTGGTGGCTATACCCATCCTTTTTTTAAAACGTTTGCGGTTGGTTTTCTGTATCAAACAGCTGATTTTTTTCAAGGCTTTTCTACCTAAGTCACCACTGCAGGGCAAAGGCTTCGTTTGAATAGAGAAAGTTCGAAGTTTTACAAGTGTTATACATTAGTAGGTAAGTAGTGTCCACACCTAGAAATAAAACATCCAAATTGAGAACCTCCTCCTTTTTTGAAGTCGGTTAAAAATTAAAAGTTTGTTAGCCTGTAGGCAGTCCTCTTCTTCGTGTCACTGGCACGACTTTAGGTCAGATCTTGTTGGTCCAAAACTTCGTCACTTCCATGGAGTCGTCGGCGAGGTACAGAGGTCTCTTTGACTGCAAGTTTTGGGAAACAGAGAGCAGGATAAAAGGTGGAGTACCCACGTATCCTGAAACATTCATCTCTATATATCTTATAGCAATACAAAAAAAATCCTTAATGAGAACCCCATTTTTTCCAGTAAACAGACAATAGAAAAAAAACAATCCAAAGATATCAATTCTTAACAAAAACATCTTGTCACAGACATCGCTCAAGACTGAAGAGTGATCGAGTCTTTCCCGAACCTCTCCGAAGGACTCCGAAGCACTTCGAGTGCTCAAGTGCCATCGAGTGTAGTGCCCTAGGGACAATCTGTTGGAAAATGACGAGAGAAAAACAAACCTTTGTCACGAATCACCATCGAACTGAGTATTATTAAGTGTCGTGGTGGCTATTGCTATCGTAATTTCAGCAGCTTCTCGCATCCAACTGGTTCTTGCGGCCTTCACAAGGTCGTCGGCCCACCTTGTGGGGGCCTTCCAACGCTACGTCTTCCGGTGCGCGGTCGCCACTCCAGAACCTTTCGGCCCCATCGGCCATCTGTCCTGCGAGCAATGTGCCCTGCCCACTGCCACTTAAGTTTGGCAATTCTTCGGGCTATGTCGGTTTCCTGCGGATCTCCTCATTCCTGATTAGATTAGATCGTATAGATTCCTATTAAAAATAAAATCTTTAAATGTCAATTCAAAGATTTTATTTTTAATAGGAATCTCCATAAAAATGGTATGGAATTATCATTAGCCCTGAATGAGGCAAACTTGGGACCTTGGCTGACGATAATTTGTTTGTAATTAAAACTAGAATATCAATATTAAATGGAAAACTTTGCATATGCACTTCACAATTTGCGTTCCCTAACGTTTATAAGTAACAAGATTACTACAGAAATCTAATTATTTAGATTTCTGTGACTATTACGGATCGAAACTGAAATGCTGGTTGCCTATTTGTGAAGCATTATGAGTTACTGGGTGCATATCATGGACCTTCGGTAGTTTCCTGTTTCTTTCTTTAACAGTCAAGTTAAAAAATTTCGTAACTATTTACTGTCATACCTACAAAGATTTGGTCAGTTTCAAATAGCGATGACCCAGATCCCTATGGGACAAAACAAAAAACCGGCTAAGTGTGAGTCGGAGTCGCATTCGAAAGGTTCCGTACCAGGCATAAAATGCCGAAAAAAACATTTCTTTTGTACCCGTTTAAATTTTAAATTTATTTTATTTTTATTATTTGTTGTTATAGCGGCAACAGAAATACATCATCTGTGATTCAACTGTCTAGCTATCACGGTTCATGAGACGGACACTGGGGTCTTAGTAATAGGGTCCCTTTTGGTACGGAACCCTAAAAAACTAATCATAATCATAAATATTTATTTATCTCATCATCATATACCTAATTACAAAACTGATTAATAATAATACCAGCCTACTTATAGCTGACAGAAAGTATTGATTCCCTTTCTAAAAACCGGGTGTTAGTCAATGATACGATGGCAATCAGTCTCCATCAGGACACGTAATAAAACCCAGTGCCAATTGGAAAATTCTACAAATCAACAGTTTGAAAATACCCGAGGAATAGCAGTAGACTGCGACTGTAACAACCCTTTCAGCCGAAGCACCCTTCAGAGTTCAGACTACAGACGTTGTCCCAAGTTCGAGTGGCCCTTAATGTCCCCACTATCGACTTCCTGGGATACTTTGAGAATTTTTAATTAATTATTGTTGTATTGCATTGTCTGAGCGTAAAAAAATGTGGTCTGTTAGAGCTGGGGATGGGGTAATTTTGTCATTGGAGAAGGTGGCTTTTGATTCAGACAAAGCTTGTCATGGTGACTGTTTTGTTTTTGTTATTGCATGCCATACGAGCTGATGGACCAAAAGTTTTAATGATCACTGCCACCTCGAAACCAAAACATCTGCAAAACCAGTATGATCGTTGATGCATAGGTAGGCCACCTGCTTCTGCAACCAAGCGGCGTTGCCTAATCACTGTCACATGAAATATTTCGGGTTTGTGATACCTCTGGTCCCTCTCGAAGCGAGAAGGCCTGTGTTCTAGCAGTGGAAACATTTTTGTCAACTCAGCCTATCGCAGTCCACTGCAGGACATAGGTGTCTCCCAGACTGCGCCACAATACCCTGTCCTCCGCCTTCCGCATCCAGTCTGTTCCAGCCACCTTCTTAGGGTCGTCGTTCCATCTAGCTGGGGGTCCCACACTACGCTTGCCGATATGCGGTCTCCACTCTAGGACTCGTCTGCTCCACCGCCCATCGGTTCTTCGACAATCAAGGTCAGCCTACTGCCACTTCAGTTTGCTTACTCTTCAAGCTAACTCGGTTACTCCGGTTCTTTTTCGGATTACTTTATTCTTGATTTTATCTATCAAAGAGACTCGGAGCATGGCGCGCTGAGCTACCTTGATTCTGTGGACCAGCCCTACTGTCAGTATCCACGTTTTGGCACCGTTTGTCATCCCGTCCATCTGCCCGTTGGCAGGACGTACTGATCTGACCTTAGTCGACCTTAGTGGGAACATTATAGGCCGATTATGCTTATTAAGGTGCCACTAGTCGATATTTTTTCCATACCAATTTCGGGAGAGTATTACTCCACTGTTTGACATTTTGCATACAAAGTTAAACATGATGTCGTTTTGACTTATTATTAATTATGTCTATAGGTACAGAAAGAGAATAGTAAAATAAAAAGCCATTAAAAAGTTATGAGCCAACAAAGATTCGTTTTTCTTGCTATTTTTAACGTAACTTTGGGTGTAAATAAGTAATTAAATGAACTGTAAAAAATTTAAAACCATGTCTGTACCAACAAAGCTCAGTTATCAAAGAGTTCAATTAACTTTATTTGTAATTGATTTATACAGTGGTTTTTTCATAAAACTCCAAAGCACTTTTCGAATTTTTTTACGCGCCCATCAGTTCGGAACGGTGTTTCTGTGCGTGAAAACTAGACGTTGTGCGTGTAGACTAACGTCTAACTGCTCATCACTGATACTAGATCTGTTGGACACGAAGCCAGGTGAGACAACATGCTTTTTGGCCATGACCACCAGTAAGTTCGAGCTCGCGACTAGTTTACTCTTATGCTTATGGTGACTCTGGTCATAAAGATGATATAATAGGTGGCAGTTACCATCTCAGGTGATCGGCTTGTTTATCATTCAATGACATAATTAAAGCAGCTTTTCCTTTTTCTCCCAAATCAGTCACCACTAAAAACAAAACGTTAATTCTGCATAATCTCTATCTTAAGACTATTGGCTTATTCAGTACCTACCCACCTCCCCCCCCCTGTATTTAAAATATAATCTTAATGGACTACTTCTGCTAATACTAATTACGAAATAAAAAATTACGACAACTCGCGATTGGTTCCGATTTGTGTAGCGTCAGCAACAAGACTTTTTATTTTTTTTAAGTCTTTTTTATTTTGTTTTCCTTTTATAAGCGCACATTGGCGGCATGTTTCAAATATACAAAAAGCTGTGGCGATCAATTACAGACTGTTAAGTTTTGATAGCAATAATTAGTTTAACAGTATTTCATTTATTTTTAAATTTTCTACAGTAGAATTTTGTTTTCAATTCTCGAAATATCTATCTATATTTATTGTCTATATCTACTAATAATAATTTAAAGCTGAAACGTTTGTTTGTTTTTTTGTTTATTAGTTTACCACTACAGGTATAATAATGAAACGTAGGTACTAAATTCTACATTTCCAAAATAATTCACATCCAAGCTTAAATTTCTCAGCGTCACAAAAAATATTTTTATTAATTCCCAACAATAACAATAGCTTGTTTGTCTCACGGTACTAATTTAGATTAGCCCTCGCCATTTTGTTTTTACGCATTTTTTTTTTCAAATGCCAAACGTTCGTCTCTAGGGAGCTACTTACCGTGCCCATCCCCTAACAGTAATACCGTGAAATGGCTGCTTTCCAATCAGTATTAATTTTTCTCTTTCAACTTTCTGTTTTAAATATTTGATATTTAAATATTTTTGTGCTGTTTTTATTTTATCTTTTTTGTAGAAAAGTTAAAAGAATTGTAGTTTAAAGATAATTTGTTTATACTCGCGCTTGATTGAATATTTTTTAAAGTACTTACCTGGCGGGGTAATTGCGTATTACACTAACAGTAGCAAGTACTTGTACTTGTTGTTGTAGTAGTGCTTTCATTTTGACAATTCAACAACATTCATTGCGTTATTTACGTTGTTGAGCAAATTTTTTTTTCGAAAATATTAAGCAATGGATTAGCAATATCCTTCAAAATGATTCAGATTGAGATTGAAAGGGTGATATTAATGGTTAAGTATGATCTTAACACGAAGGTGTAAAAGGTGGTTATGTAAGAGGAAAAAATCGCTACAGATAAAAACAACATTAAATAATTTAATTAACCTTTTAACATCAGAAGTTAAAAAGAAATATTCACCTCTTTGTTTTAAAAGTGCGTAGGTATCGCAGGAAAACTTAATCAAAAAGAGAAAATATTTGATCAAAAAAATTAAAATAATAAAAAGAAAAGAATGACTGACCTCTCGTGCCCGTCCATCTCGATCAAAGGGAAACAATTATGAAACATTTAAAAAAACAAACAAATAAAAAAAGTATTATAATGGGTGAAACAAAAAAACTTCGCATTCTTTTCCATTCGAGTTGAATTTTTTCTTAGGGTGGATTTCACAACCCTTTATGTTAAAAGGGAGGAGTAAAGTCAAAACAATACATGAGGTTTTTTTTCTTGAAGAACCATATTTTAGTGCAGGAGTTGGTGAAGAAAATGTTTATGTGGCTTCACAATTAAATTAACCTCTAGCACTGTTAAATGTCGTGCCAAGTGCCAGTTTTACATCAGCATGTTTATGTAAAAAAAGATCGCTGAATGCATAAACCTTCTACTTTTTTCGAAGACGGTTAAAATAGGTAGATATAGGTAATATAACCTTTATTGTGAGCATGATAATATAATAATTAAAATGATAACGACAAAAAGCAAGAAGAACAAACGCTTCTTTTAATAAAAAATAATCACTTTTGCTGTTTCAGTAGTTTTTTTTCAATTCAGTAATAAGTAAGTACCTAATACCTATAACTTAGAGCCATCATCAGTCTAGCCTTTCCCCAACTATGTTGGAGTCGGCTTCTAGTCTAACCGGATGCAGCTGAATACCAGTATTTTACAAGGAGCGACCGCCTATTTGACCTCCACAACTCAGATACTGGGTAATACGATACCCCTTGTAAGACTGGTTGTCAGACTTTCGGCCTTCTGACGACCCATAACGGCTGTCAAAGAATAAAAATGAAAATTCACCACTTTAACACAAATAATCACACTAATATTATAAAGGCGAAAGTTTGTGAGTGGGTGTGTTTATATGTTTGTTACTTCTTCACGCTCAAACGGCTGGACCAATTTTGATCAAATATTTGTATGTAGGTAGCTGACACCCTGGATTAACATATAGGCTACTTTTTATCCCGATATTCTTATGGGATCGACATTTACGAGGGTGAACCCGGGGGGCGCTGCTAGTAATTTATAAATATCCATAATCAGCCTATAATGTTCCCACTGCTGGGACACAGGCCTCCTCTCGGTGAGAGGGAGTGGGCCGTAATCCACCACGCGGGCCCAGTGCGGATTGGCAGATGTCACATGTCTTCGAATTTTTGGTTCTAGGACATGCCAGTTTCCTCACGATGTTTTCCTTCACCGTTTTGAGAGCAGTGGTGATGAAATAATTTACACAAAGTAAAGCGCCTGTCTGGGTTCGAACCTACGACCTACAACTCGTAAGTCGCGGCTGTTACCACTTGGCCACCACTGCTCTCATTTATAAATATAATAAGGTAAAATTAAATATCCTAGAGATAATTTATCATTTTGCGATCCAAGCTCCTGGAGTACCTCCGTGGCCAGTGCCGCGGGTACGTCGTGTGTTAATTGTTTGTTCTTCATTATTTTCGACTTCAATTGCCCTTTTGTCTCGACCATTCTTTTCACAATTCCGCATTATTTCGAAGGCTTTCTTCCAGTAAACGATTCCGTTCATTTTTCAGCCTTTTCAGTGGCGAACCGAATTGTTTCTCGTGCGTCATCATTAACTGAAAAACTGAAATTGTTTTTTTTTATGACTTTTCCGTGTCTGTCTTTCTTTTGGCTCTCGATGTGGAAATTTGGCGCGCGGTGAGCTGTGTCGTTTTTTTTGAGATCATCAGCAATTAAAATTGTTTTGCCGACTGTAGTTGATTGTTTGTTGGCGATATTTTAGGTTACTGTTTTTAGATGTCCCTTGCCCTGTATAGGTATCTAAATTAAATATCCGAATCTCTCGGCAACAATGAGCGAGAGTAATTCAGATCATTCAAAAATATTTAGTTCATAAGACTGAAATATTTTTTTCCAGTACGTACGCGTATTAAATCATAAAACATCCGATTTGTAAGTAAGTAAGCTCAAATAAAAGAAACGCATTTCGTCACAGTATTAAAAAAACTATCGAAACCAAAGTGGCGTGTCAACTTTTAATATCACCTTGTAAACAGTAAAAGACACTGGCCATCGCAGTCGTGACTAACAATTTTAGTTAAAACCAACATAAAAATCATCAGCACCAAACAAAACTCAACCACGGTTTTGAATCCTACTGTGTTGGAATAATGGTCATGATGGTTGTATTTTCGGGGGTCAAAGCTCCCAAAATAACTTTGTAAATTAAACAGATACCATCTACCACGTAAGTATATTGTCTGATGGCAGATAAAAAACTGTATATAGGAGATTTTTGGAAACACCGCTCCCGTCCCATAATTGGCCCAAAAAGTTTATCTTTTCAAAGAAGTTATGGTCATTTATGGTACAATATTGTCTCTGTAGACTCGTAAGGAACGTTTTTGGGTAGTTTCCTTTAAGTTATGGGTTCGTGACGTTTGAAATAACTTATTTGTGTTTATATTACCATGAGAATGTTGTAATTAGTGACTTTGTGAGTCATGGAGGAATCGGTTTCTGAATTACGTCACAGTTTTTAATGGTTTGGTAGCATAATGCTATTAAGATTATGAGATATTGTGATATGAGAATATAGTTACTATATGGGCACAGGCTGGTGTAATACTAGTGTCTCCTAAACATTGGAGTTAGATCGCCTAAAGTTGCGACTCTCACTCTCAAAACAATTGAAATTAATGACACCCTTGTCCGCAACATTGATTAGAAATAAAGCTCCGAGTAACAACTAGCAATTCTTCAGCTAACACTCCAATTCGTTCATCGATATTATCAATAAATACATACATGTATACATAATCAGCCTATAGTGTACCCACTGCTGGGACACAGGCCTCCTCTCCGTGAGAGGCAGTGGGCCATAATCCACCACGCTGGCCCAGTGCGGGTTGATAGATGTCAAATGTCTTCGATCAATAAATACTTCATGAAAATCAGTAAAACTTATATCAATAGCATCTTTAAAATATTATGAAGATGATGCAAGAATAATCATATCTAATAATAATTACAAACGCGTGTGAGGATGGATGTTTGTTACACTTTCACGCAAAAACTACTGAACGGATTTGGATGAAATTTGGCACACAGATGGTTTATAACCAGGATTAACACATAGGATACTTTTTATCCTGATATTCATAAGGGATCGATACTTATGCGGGTGAAACCGCGGGGTACTGCTAGTTGTACTTAAATCTTTATACCTCCTGTCCATTTGGAATACCCTTGAGGAAAAAGTGATCGACGAATATGGCATCTCTTGTCTTTAAAAGACCTTGTTTCCTTATTTCTTTAGTATTCAAGATCTGTTTGACCTTAGTATTACCTGATGCCAAGTTCTGATTTGATACAAGATGGCTGACTTACATAAATGTATATTATTGGTCTTAGACTTATGTGTTTTAGCGGAAGACTCCGGCAGTCATGTTCTATGGAAGTTTTATTGTTTTGCACTGGAAAATGGTAGAATTCGTTTTTAACCTTAAGAGTATTTTTATAACGATGAAAATGAAAAGGATTTAGTAGATGAGATTGACTTAAGAGCGTACGCCGTACGGCATTCCATACAAAATATCAAGCCCTTATTTTTCGAAATGAATGAACCGATTTTAATGAAACTTTATACGCATAAGCAGGATAGAAATGTCTAAAAAGTTAGTAGAGAACATTTTCCATACTCTTTCGCTGCTGGGCCAAGCTTTTCTTTGGAGGACCCTTGGAATCCACTTTTACAATGATATAACACATTTTCCTCATTTAGTCTTGCCTTCAACCACTGGTGGTTAAGTCACCTCTCGTAGAAACAAGCTGTCAGAATTACAAACATAAATAAAAAAAAACTTTTTAAACCATCTTAAGCTTCTCTCCACGGACCCCTAAACCCGAAAACCGATATATCAGAAAGAATCGAACGTGCCACATAAACAATGACTTTATGTAACCCAATCCGATTCGGGAGCCTCGGTTAAAGTAAGACATAAATAAAGAAGTTATGAGTTTGGAGATGCGATACGATGCCGTGTCTCTGTCCACACTGTTGTAGTCAAGTGTGAGTCGGCCGTCGTTGATGTTTATTTGTTTTGTCTTGTGTTTATAGGACTTGCAGTCGGTTCTTAGAATTTGATGTGTGATTAATCACGGTTAACTTTCTTTTGTTTTCTTTTGATTCTTACTTACCCCCTTATTAACAAACGTTGTATAGCGTCTGTATAGTTACACAACGCTTTGTCTTCTTCTTTCGAAAAACTAATTACTGACGACTGAAAAAGAGAATTCGGTGTGTACCTAACTATTCGTCTGATATAATACGTTTATTAGTAAGGGGGTGAGATTCAATGCATTGTATGTCAATAGAGCATGTAGTAATATAAGGTTTTTTGCCTCGTTGCTAGCAAGCGCTACTGATGAGTATAAGGTGCATTTAAAATACCACTTTCGTTTCTGACCTATTCATATTTGTAATTTCAGAGTGACTTCGCGCTGTTCTTCCACGATCTGTATGGAGGAGAAACCCGACATCAAAGACGACAGAGAGTTTCAGGTATGGCATAGTGATAAGGAATTATGAGACCTTATTTACCATAACTGTTTCAGACTAAGATAAATTTATGAATTTTCTCTAATTGCAAAAACAACAATGAAAAAGACAAACAAATTTAAATTTTAACTGCATCGCAACTAAGTTTCTATAGCCATTATAGTAACAAGGGAAATTGCACTTAGTTCAATCGAATTTAAGATTCATAAGTTCATAACCCCAAAGAATGATTCTAATCTTATAATTTTGTGGAGACTAGCAGATTCAAGACGTAGTTACATAAATTAAACAAAATGACAAAACAAATCCTAGCCATATTTTCTAAGTCTGATCTTCCATTTCCCATATCTACTTGTTTCATATGCGCGCACGCATCCGATGTCTATCAGCGAGATGAAAGGTGACCGAGCAGTGAACGAATGCCGTGAATGCTAAACACAGTACTCGTTTCGTCTATTAATATTACCCAACTGTTACAATGACCATATCTAGACAGTTTCGGATGTCGCAATTCGGTTTTGAATTTAATGTTTTTGGAATTTTCTTATACATGGTTCTGTGGAGAAGCTGTAACTTTGCTAACTACTAAATCGAACTTCTTACCTTTTTTTCCCACGAAAATCCATTGCTGTCAGTTACATTGTCATGTCAGTCACTTGAATGATATATTCAAACTCAAAACATATTTCAACTAAATCAACATTTTTAAATTCTCAAGGAGTCGGTCAGTCAGAACGATAAACCTGGTTGTCCGAAGCGTAATAAGTTTGCTATGCAGAAGAACGGGCAGGAAACTCCATGGGCACTCTTTTAAATCAAAATTATTATTATTATCAGCCATTTCTGTCCCACTGCAGCGCAAAGGCCTCCCTTCACTCCTTCCACTTATCCCAAATAAATATCTTAAATCAAAATATTTTTACAAAATATAAGTTACATAATTTATGTAACTTACGTACCTATCTAAGAGAATGTACAGACGCC
The DNA here is from genome assembly GCA_963082905.1 of Oligia fasciuncula. NCBI lineage: Eukaryota > Metazoa > Arthropoda > Insecta > Lepidoptera > Noctuidae > Oligia > Oligia fasciuncula. Next base: position 17,296,463 of record OY720406.1, on the reverse strand, counting down.
AGCACATCAAGCTACCTGAAACTGTAAAATTTTCCCAATCAACTTTGAACCTTATACTTTAGCGATATAGTTGAAAATTTATTAAAGAAATTTGACAGATTGTAGTAGCTTGATGCCTTGCTTGCTTGCTTTTGCTTGTAGCCTGTACCTATGTTTTATGTAATTTGTTTGCCTCTCCATACCCAGGCTCTCTTTTAGATTTGATATCGTTACTAACAACGTTCTAGATTGCGCATGTTTTAAGGAAAACATTTGAGGTTTTATGATATACATCTTCCTTATTTACTTTTCCTGTATCAATGACAATAAAACTTTACTACTTTTCTTCAATATTACTTAGTTTATTTTTATCTATCTTTAACCATACATTCTTCACTCTCATCAGAGATAACAAAGAACAATTAACTATGCATAAAATTGTAAAGCCACAATGACTAGCTTGTCCACAAATCCGTCGGGGTTATCTGCGGCATCTTATAGCGGAATATTAAACGTCGTCGCCGCGAGTTGAGTTTATTGATATTCTTTAGTGACAACTAATAAAATGGTGGTGAGCATGACTTGTTAATTCTCTACCGATTTAAGGTGGATGTCGTTTGGTGCGTATTGCTTGTTTGGTTATATCGATTGCTTGATTTTCTTTTGTTCTTTTATTTAGCTTTTTTTTGTATGCTCTGCGCCGACGTCTCTCTTACATTAGCCATTTCATTAAAGTTACATCTGTCATAATGTTATCATATTTATTATCACACTAATATTATAAAGGCGAAAGTTTGTGAGTGAGTGTGTGTGTGTTTATAGGTTTGTTACTTCTTCACGGTCAAACGGCTGGACCAATTTTGTATGGAGGTAGCTGACACCCTGGATTAACATATAGGCTACTTTTTATCCCGATATTCCCACGGGATCGACATTTACTCGGGTGAAACCGCGCGGCGCAGCTAGTAAACAATATCTGCAAATTCAATTAGAAAGATTTCTCTACAATTATTATAACCCCATAATTATTTATGGAATCTTCATGACATAATGTTGCCGATAATTTCCTCTTACCCTTTATTCTCATAAAGAAGCATTTGCATCTAAGATTCTCAATACTGAGAACCAATATCATCGAACACAATACTGATCATGACCATAGAACTTTAATTTCGAAGCAATAAGGTTAAAATTCCCCTGGCAATGTGTACAGGTGAAAAGGCACAGGTCCAAGGGACATTAGCATGCAGGCGGCAATCGCAACCCGATATGACAAGCCCGTGTTAGTGCTTTATGATTTTAGATTTTTCTGTTAAACGTCAAACTCGCCGCTGCGTGTGCTTGCGCAGCTTCAGAAGGGATTAGATTGTCCATGTTTTTATGTGAAAAGATAAGAGAAATAATAACTTTGTCATTTGATTTTTTTTCCAGTTATTACAGGCAGAGTCTTAAAATTAAATAGTCTTTAGTGATTGCTTCCAAGTTATTTTGGCTATCATATTCAGATCACATGAATATTGATTGATTAGGGTATATTATTATGATGTATTGGCAATTCTTCGTCGAGACACCTAAACAATCATTATAATTAGGTCTAATGATGGATTTAATGGATTAGATATTCGATATATTGCTCTTTTATCGCCAAGTATACTTGCAACTACTTGACCAATTAATATTACGTATGTCTAATAATGCTATAGAATTGCGAAAGAGACTACATCACCTTTAAATATATTTTCACTACAATCTGCATCTTCTCTTTCAACTTCCCCAATGATTCGCCTCTCTCCATTTGTAAGTCTGTCACCTCACGATCCCACATCGTTGTCAGTGTACGTATTCATTGTTTTTATATTATTTATACGGTTTTGGTCCCACTGTACAAATTAAGACATGAGATAGGCACGGTGCGTGCTGTGCGCATTGCTTTATGATCGTCGATGGTACAACTTTATTGCAAACGTTTCGCGAGTCGGTACGGTGTTGTGTTTCTTGAGGGTTCTCGTTCGATTGTTTTTTGTTATTGGTTTTGAGATCTTTGTGATTGTGTTTATTGGTTTTACTATCCGTGTGTGGTAGAGGTTTATTGATTGTTTGAACGTTTCTCTTTTTTGGGATTTCTTTTTCACCTGCTCTTATAATTATTTGTTTAAGAACTGTGTTACAATATTGTTGTACAATAAAGTAAATTTTATTTATCTATCTTAAAGTTTTCCCTGGGCGAACGTCTCCACACAATCGGTGCCAAAGATGGACGGCGCTGCTGAGGTCGGCCAGATAGAAAGTGACGCGGGAAAAGAGTTCCTGGTAGGACTTCTGGAGGCCATTGCCCAGCAGTGGAACGCTATACTGCCACACTAACAAAAAAAAAAAAGAAAGAAGAGAATCAATCTTATTTGAGACAAATAATGATGATTAAGGTTCAGCAATACTTTTGGTAAAGGATGCCATACTTGATACAATTATTTTTTATTGCCATAAGTTATTGCTATAATTACCATATTTGCTAGAATCTGATAACAAATGTACTGCTACTGAGAACAAGATTGATCAGGAATTAGTAATTAGTTACCGCAACTAATATTAATTACGTCAGGTAGCTGAAGTATAAGCAACTAAAGGAAACACTAAATCCATCAACTTGGAATTCAAAATTACAATTTCCTAAGTAAAGAAAGATGGATTCTACTTTCTAGGAAACAAGAATGATTAGCAAATAGACCAAATCTAGCGTTATAATTTATATGTCCAAATTCTTGGTAAAGTCTTGAAATTGACTAAATAAGGACTAATTAAAATTTCATTCAGAAATTACGACGGGGGCGGTTGTATTTATAATTCATTTAAGGCCCTGCTACACATCACAACATATTTGTGCAAAAGTTTGGGCAAACAACATGGTGCAATATTGTCATAACATCTTCATACGATAGCGATTTGTGTGTGCACATTTATTATGCAAAAAGTTGTGCAAATAACATTTGTTTAGCGTCCACTTGATAGCGAACCGTTTGTGCATTATACATTTACGCCGTTTTAAAGTTCGGTACACACGACGACACGTCAAGCTACACATTTCCAGTTTTAGCTGACCTCGCATTGGCTTATCGTACGAAGAGTAGTCACAAATCACTGTGCTTCTTGCTTGCTTCTAGAGGTCTTTCTGTGAGAGGCAGTGGGCCGTAATATCCTTCACGCAGGTTGTCGGATGTCATAAATTTGTCTTAGATTGTTTGGTCATAGGACATATCGGTTTCCTCGTTATATTTCCTAGCATGCAAAATGCATTTGTGCAAATAAGATTGACCGTGTAGCCGAGCCTTTATAAATAAATATGTTGGATATCAAGAGCTGTTAATTGGACGCTCAAAACACAATTCAGTAGCTTATAATTAGAGTTCCCTTTAAGAATACCGCGTGGCCTTTTTGGAATGTGTCCAGGGACACTACTATGATTCTTGCTATTATTTGGAGAGTAATGTTTCTTATTTATTTACTTCAGTATAGTTTATTCAATTAGGGCAAGCTGTATTATTGGCCAGTGTTTACCTATAAAAGATCTCTTTTGGTGTTCTATATTAGTAAAGTATTTTTGCAAATAGGCATGCTATTAACCATTTATCTCTTTTGATAAAGCTTTATAGAATATACGTGCTATATGAAGATAAGTTCATTGGTTCAGAGATTTATGATAAGCTTTGATTTCTTTTACTATGGTACACGAGTTTCATGTTGGAACTTACTTAAGTATATTGTAACAACGAAATGTACACATGAATGCAATAAAGAGTTTGAGTTTGAGTTTTTAGTTTTCTAGCGTATTAAGACTTTCAAGAGCGACGGTAAAGAGACTGCCGTAATTATTTTTACTGATTCTTATAAGTACTTGTGTAGTGTTGTGTAGTAATGCCAACAAAAATTTGACTTTTTTTTTCTTTTTTTGTTGAAGTTATTCTCCAGAATGCGTTTACGGCCTCCAAGCATTTGGAGGCCGTAAACGCAAATCTGAAGAAAATCTTCATCTTCGAGTTCACAAACCTATAGTAGCGCAATTCCATCATTACGAGTGTCATATTGGTTGTTTATAATGATAGAGATCCGCTAATCCAACAGGACAGTTTCTTTGTCCGTCTGTGCGTCTTTTGATCTTAACATTATACTAACTACTTACCACCCAAGATGGAAGTGTTTATTAATACTTTTATTTGATTTGTATTTAGCAAGGTTCTTCATATAATTGGATTCTAAATAAAGATTATAAATACTATAATTTACATTTATTTACTTCACCAATTTAGATACATAGCTAGAAGTGAAAAGAAAAAAATGTCATTTTAATAAAATTACACTGGTTTGTATTTTTAAACACTGGGTCATGAAACCTTTTAATTCCAAGGTCACGAAATGTTGTATATTTTAGAGGGACTGATTTTGAAGAAAATGTCTTCTGCAGATCATCTAACATTGTACAATCCATTCACGTACTCTTACTACATCTCATTCTGAACCAGCAACTAATGAAGATGGTCTGTAAACCTTCCGACCACCTTCTCTTTTTATAGTAACCTATTCTGGGCCAATCCCCCTGTATTTTTTCCAGTTCTTGCTCAAGCTCTTCTTCCCTCCAATTTTTAAGGAACAAAACTCGTCCACATGGGCGGCTTGTAGCTAAGCATGCAATAACAGCCGCACAGGTCGATTGATCAGGTTATGCTGCCGCGGTTGTTCTTTAGATGCGTGACCATGTATACATACCAAGGCTGGTCGTCAGAAGCCCAGAAGCCCGACAACCAGTCTTACCAAGAGCTATCGTATTACCCAGTGACTGGGTTGTGGAGGTCAGATAGGTAGTCGGTTTATATAAAATAATGGTATTCAGCTGCATTCGGTTAAGACTGGAAGCCGACCCCAACATAGTTGGGAAAACGCTAGGCAGATGATGATGATCCAATTTGTCCACAAGGCCGGCCGCGAATCCGTTACACTGTCTCAGGGCACCATCTCAAGGCTACTTGCACCCTCAGTTCTTCCGGCATGAGTCAAACATAATCTGTGCCTCAGCCTTTGTACAGCCTTTTTAGCCACACCAGCTGTGTCAGTTTTAGAGTGTAGCGTTCTATGTTATGGGTTTGGTTTCCGCCCTTAGTTCTTCAGTGGACCATTGTGCGAGTGTAGCGTTTCAAACATACAGAAATGTTGTAGTGTTCCACCTATGTAAATAGCAACGTTCAGCAGAATATCTGCAAGCTATTCGAAGCTCGTGATCCTGATGTTAATTTTAATGTGTGCAACACAATTATCGCAGAACACTCGCTAATTTACGCAGTTGCCTTGCTAGTGCGCGCTTGCGGCCGGGCACTGTATTATTTTGTTGCAATTTGATTCTGTCGTTTATTATAGTCTAATTTACTATTTTCCTGACTCTTGAGAGCTCTTCTTTGCTTTGCTTATTTGCTATCTATCTATACATCTTTACAATTATATAAAACTGATGTGTCTGTTTGTAATGTCAAAATACAAGCAAAAAATACAGTAAAAAAAAAATTGTTTGTCGGTCTGGCTGTTCCGGGTTATCTCCGAAACGGCTGGACTGATTTTGACGGGACTTTCATTGGTAGATAGCTGATTTTATAAGGAGTAACATAGGGTACGTTTTGTCCCGGTAGCCTATTATAATGTAAAAGACTATATTGAGGACAAAAAGTCTTGGGATTGAGCTGCTCCAATAGGTTTAAACAGTGAATGTTGTTTTTATTTTGCTATTTTACACTTTAATATAAATATATTTTTAAATTATCTATTTATATACTGTATATAGTATTATATTATTTTAATTATTGTGAATGTGAGGACTATGTGGGTCATTGTTTCCGTTTTAATCATGGTCTGGCAGTTTGAGTAGTTTATGCGGCCTACCCAAATGTCCTGTTGAGCTCCTTAAGTTCTGAGTTGAGCTGCACGGTTACTAACAAATGCGTGTACTGACCGGACAGGTCCACTCAATCTGTGTGGTTCTTTCCTCAAAAGACCATTTCAGACACTAATCTACATGGTCTTCACACGATCTGACCAAGATTTTGTCCGGACTTTAAACTGAAAAGAGACTGTGACCTCAGAGTTTGTTTCGGCCTTTCTTCTCAGACTAGTCAGATAGGAAACGCCAACTTCATCTAGTTTAAAAAAATAGGATTGACGTGTAAAAGTGTTTGTACAAACCTACTTACAGAAAATAAATCATTTATCACGTTCCTGTGGGATAATTTCTGACATCGGCAGCAGCTAGTCTCACAAATTAAACTGTTTGATATACAGACTTCAAAATTAAATAATCAATCATTAACTTTGAATGACAAGAACATTCTGGAACGCTGCTGTCTGTCAATAATATGACAGGTTGAGAACGTTTCAACCTACGATAATGTTGGTCGGTTAAAGTTTCGAAATGATTATTTTTAAGTGTCCCTGAGTGCAGTAGTAAGAATGTCAATTATTTTATGAGTTTTAGATGCTTGTGTCGTGTAGTGTCATTTTTTTAAACCACTGGCTGTATGGATTTGCCAAAGATAATTCACTGTCAACGTTTTACCTCTCACTCGTTTTTGCAAATGTATTTATTTCTCATAGTTCTTTTTAATCCACCAAGTCGGTTTTCCTTAGCGACGAAATTAAATGTTTATACTTTTGTCAAGCAGTGAGTTGAGCAGTGGTGGCCCAGTGGTCACGGACACGACTTACAAATTGTAGGTCGTAGGTTCGAACCCAGACAGGCGCTTTATTTTGTGTAAGTTATTTCATCACCACTGCTCGCAAAACGGTGAAGGAAAACATTGTGAGGAAACCGGCATGTCCTAGAACCAAAAATTCGAAGACATGTGACATCCACCCGCACTGAGCCCGCGTGGTGGATTACGGCCCAATCCCTCTCATTGAGAGGAGGCCTGTGTCCCAGCAGTAGGAAAATTATAAGGCTGATTATGGATATGGATATTATGACCTTGGTCAAAAAACCATTGCAAGGTGGGCAACGGGGTTAACTACTTAGATTACACCGAAGATACCGAAACTCGTCGCAACTCATAAACCTCACGCATTATTAATTGTTGAAGATATTAACGACATTTGCTGATAGTTTAACACCGTTTTATGAACAATGTGGTCCTATTTGCGTGATCGCACGTAATAATAAAGTACGGTACGTCGCAGCAACATTGTGACTCATATCAAACTGACAAGGCTATTGGAACTGCTCCAACGGAGAGTTAGGGTTGTGGCCGATTGATGTGTAACAAGCAAACGTTCGGATTTGGTGGTTGGTTGAGGTAAGCTATTTTCCTATATTATATTCCTTCGCATTATAAAAGGTCGTTTTGAAAATCTATTATTTTTACCAGTATTTGTTAAATACGTTTTTTTGACACCTTAATGTCACCTTAATGACACCATAATGTCAAATACTATTTGAAATTATGCATTAAGGTGTCAAAAAAACGATCTGTATTTGGAAATTACGGCCGCATGTGGCCGTCACTGCTCTTTTCGGAAACCGTGCTTTATGGACACTAGTGGCGGCGAAACCATGGTCGCATTGCCAAAAAATGTATGGTTGGTTGCGCAACCGATCGGCGCCTGGTGAGAAAGCCCTTCTGAAAGTTGTGTATATTTTGCTAGCAGCGCGACCGGATGGTTGCGCCACCACGGGTCCCTATTGAGATATAAGCCATTTAGCTAAAGAATCCCTTTTCTAATTTGTTTTAATTCATAGATGTTCTCTGGCTTGGTCCAAAATGCAATGATGACGTCTCCAAATATCAAAATCAACAACAAATAAATAGAGGATATGTTTTGACAGAAAATATATTTTCGCTTTTCTTTGTGAAGCTCAAACCTTAGACGATTATAAACTCATGTTTATAGCAGCTTATAGACTCATGTTTGCTGCATGCAGCAGTCCATCGTCTGTCCCACACAATCGCGAATGCCGCGAATGTATGTCGCGAATGTGGTATGTACATTTGCTACCACATCAGTGTGTCCGAGGTCTATTAATATAATAATATTGTAATGAAGACGTGTCCGTACATTGAATAGTCTTTGACAGAATCCGTGATTTACAGACAAATTTTTTATTGTCAGAGATAAATAAAATAGTTACCGTTGTTTCTCGTTATTAGTGAAATAGACAAATGAGAAAATACTGCAAATAGGTCATTGTTTTATTTCAAGTGGTTTGAGGTATTTTTAACCGACTTCTAAAAAGGAGGAGGGTCTCAATTCGAATGTATGTTTTTTTATGTTTGTTACGTGATATGTCCGGAAATTGTAAATCGATTTCAAAAATTATGTCTAATGGATAGGGTATGCTTCAAAGGTGGTCCCATATAAATTTTATTAACTTTGCATGGGAAGTTTTTGAGTTAGCTTCAACAATACGTATTTTTGCCACTTCATTTATATTGATGATATATATATAACATAGCAAGTAGTGATATACGAGTTTGTGTGGGGTAAGTACAACTTAAAAGTGAAAAATAAAAACTACTTTACAAAAAAAAAAAACCGACTTTCAAATAGACACTACAAAGAGAAAAATAACTTTAATTTCGGAAGTCGGTGTCGTTAGGTTCGCATTTTCGTTGTTTGGCACCGACTTCTGAAATTAATGTTATTTTTACTTTGTAGTGTCTTATTTGGAAGTCGGTTGTTTTTTTTTTTTTGTAAAAAAGTTTTTTCTATTGCAGCATTTAGGTACTTGAGTATTGTCTTCATATGAGTGAGTGGTTATCGATCTATTTTCTACATAAATAAAAATGTAATGCTGTTCGTTGGAAAGCGATTTTTTGTTTTAAAATGTCCGTAATAGTCTGACTCAGGTTTTATGGAAAGAAAACTTGGAAAAGTATCCCAGATTTTTTAAAATTCGGGAACAACTAAACGTCCCTTTTTTAATTTGTTTTTTTATGAAGTATTGAAATTGTAAAGGACAACGTCTGTCGGGTCAGCAAGTATTTAATAATATTTTATTATGGTGTACCATTTGTCAATGACAAATGGTACATAAGTATTTCTTTCTATAGAAATGACTTTAACTGATCACCATTATATTGGTGATCGTTACAGTTTCTCGTCCTGAAAGAAAGCATAATTTCGTCCACCTGTCTGAGTCAAAAAAAATATTTTATCGCTTAATATTGGCCACAGTTTTGAGATATTTCACGAATCTAATAATATACAAGAAAACCCAGTAGCAAAGTTAGTATAACGCAATGCACTCGTTTTATTATTATTGCGAATAAATTGTTTTCATCTCATTGTAGGTCAGCGAGCGTTTAATTTAATTAGCCTTAGGCTTCAGCTAGATGCTACGACTATTTTGTCGCAAGACTGTTTACGACCGGGTCAGCGGGATTGTCCGAAAGGGTTACCGCTCGCGCTGGCCCGGAACATAAAGGGCTAAGGAAGGAACACGGGTGGGTTTTAGTCAGTAAGAGTCTGACACTCCCTTCCACTCCACCCAGACCGGGAGGGGTAATTTGATGAATTCCCATCCACAAAAAAAAAAGACTGCGAATTTTGTTATTGTGAAAGAATTTGAATCAAGATTTACAGTGACTATTGTAGCAGTTTTATGACTATTAGATGTTGTGTTAAAGGTTAATATAATTATCGGCCTGCAAGGAAATATCCTTTTCTCGAACAGATATAATTTGGAATAGGGATTGGATTGATTATAATAGTAGTATAGAGGTATGAGGAACAGGGTGTAAAGTTCACTCATACTCCATAGAAAAGAGAGGATCATCCGACTGGGTGTTGTGTCTGGCGGGCAACTGCCCGATGATTCATGTCGGGGCGTTGTATCTATGCTAGTTGCGCGGTAAACTCTGCTTGCACGATGCAGGATTTTGCGTGACGACAGTATGACGCGTTGTTCGCGTGTGGCGCTGTAGATACCGCTACAGTAGCTTTGTGTTAACAAGTTTTAAGCTCTAAGTCCCGCGGGGTAATTGTGCAATACATAAAATGGCAATAGATCGAAATGCCCTTCATTTTGACAGCTATTGTGTACAGAGGTTTAATAAAAAAAATTACTCAACAACGTAACCAACGTAATAAACATGCGTTGTGATCGATTGCCATTTTATGTGTGTTATGCTTGAAACATAATTTTAATGGGATTCACTTGGTAAAATCTGCCAAGTCACTTAAAAATTACTTAGCGTAGGTAACGATTTATTAAATTAACTTTAATTCAAATAAATACATTGCCATAAAATCGCAGCGTCTGGTTGCAAGTTTGGATGTAACTTAACGTGTTTACTCGGATTAAAGCGAATTCTTTATGGATTTATGGCGCGCTAAAACTGATTCCCTGTACTTCTAGATTTACATGTAGGTGAGCAGAACTGTAGGTGGGAATGAAATAATCTGACTGAGTTCTAACTACTGAATTATTTTGATACATTTATTTAGGACGACCTTTTCATAAAGGAGACCGGGTGATTTTCTATGGGAAGTGGTCTATGGACCAAAAGCGATAGGGTTTTGATATTTGTGTAGGGATACCTCAATTACAGGTACTCTTACGCAAAGGGGCATCAAAATCTGAAACGGTAATTTTGAGAAAAATAGACTTTTCTAAAATACGGAAATATTTTGGCGTATTTATTCGGGGATAAGGGACCTAAGCTGATGAGCAGTGAGTGGTCCGTACTTCACCTTCTGGTATTTTTAATAATACGTGTTTTTTTTATATTTCTTGAAATTGGTTCAGAAACACTTTTACCCGTCAAAAGTAAATTTGGTTTTAAAGCAAAATGAGTTCAGTATTTTCTATCCGACTACTCTGATGAAGAAGATGAAGGACTGAAACAAACTCGGACCTCACAGTCTCTTATAGTTCAAACATAATCTTGGAGAGATCACGAGAGGACCATGTAGATAAGTGTCTGAAATGGTCTTTTGAGGAAAGACCCACATAAAGTTGAGTGGACCTGCCCAGTCAGTGCACGCATTTATCAGTAATCAACGACTCGACAGGCATGCTCATCGTTTATAATATATAAAATTTACATTTGTTAGTAGAACCATAATATTAAATATCGATGGACGCCCTCGGATTGAAAAGCAATGTCAAACGTTTACAGCCAAACCTTATTACGTAGATAATCATTTTCAAATACCCTCATTATAATAAAATAATAAAGCCATTTATTCCTAAAAAACACAAATTAACATACACACCACACACTTTTCATAACATTTACTGCATCTACTTTATGCAGTAAGAGAATCACATGGATTTTATTTGTAGTTTTTTTTTAAGTATTACATAATAAAGTTACTAAATTCAAAATATCTACCTTTTTAATTACCTTTGAATTCATTTATACATTTTTATTTCATTAATATTATCAATTATTGTAGTGTTTAGTATTTAATATTATTACTCATTTAGCGGTACATTATTATTTTTTATTTATTTAATCAGTAGTGCACATACATTTTATACATTTAAGTTGGTGCCAACATAAACTCATTAGAGTTTTACCGTGCACCAAAATCATCGACTACATAATTTAGATAATAATAACCACTTAAGTAGGTACTTAGACAAAGAGTAACAACAAAAAAAATAATTTTATCGGGTATAAGCGAAATTAGCTAAAACTAACCAGTGCACATCGGTGACCAATCCGGCCGTCCATCGTTAGAACAAAAAGTGGTGGAGAGTTTTTGAATTGATACAGTTTGTTCCTAAGAGTACTTATAATGTTTTTAGTTAAAGTTAATTTCGAAAATTATAATAAACTAACTGCGCCCCGCGGTTTCACCCGCATAAGTGTCGATCCCGTGGGAATATCGGGATGAAAAGTATCCATTAATGTGTTTATCCTGGTTATAAACTATCTGTGTGCCAAATTTCATCCAAATCCGTTCAGCCGTTTGTGCCTAAGGAAGTAACACACGAACAAACACACTCACAAACTTTTGCCTTTATAATATTAGTGTGATAACAATTGATTTAATCAAAATAGTTTCCTTATAAGTTTAAGTATTGGTAAATAGCAAAAAAAATGATTTTATTACATAATATAATAAAGCAATTCAATTAAACTAGCTTGGTAAAAAAAAAACTTATTACCTATGATAAATAAAATTTAATTAATAACAATAATTGATTCTATGAATATTGGTAGGTACGATAAATAACAGTATAAATTCAATTTCATTCAAGTACATACTAATTAAAGTAATAAACACATTACAACATAACACACACACACACACACACATTAACACATTTTTTACATTGGATTCTCAGTTTTTGGGTAGGTAACCACGATTGGGCCAAAAACTCCTCCATGTATTTCGATTAGATTATAATTAGTGTTATTGTTAGTTTCAATGTCACTCATTAGTGCCGGTTTATTTGCAGCGAACAGTGTTTTTTTCACTAACCAACAAGTTAATGTTATTTTAACGCAACTCAATGAGGAACGAAGATGAGTTCTCAATGTTTTGTGTGCATATTTTTGTGGGTTTATGTGTTACAATTTATATGCTGTGTGGACCCTGAACAGAGTTCTAAGACTCCTGCTTCGGTAAGTTACAAAAGATATATAGTATTTTTCTTGTTACCCGAGTGCGCCAGAAAGAGGGTTATGTTTTTCGAGTATGTATGTATATTTCTTTGGCACGCTCTGTAGATCGATCAAGGGCTTGATCGATTTCAACTTGAGAGGTGCCGTTAGATTCATCTTAATTGTGAGAGTGACACTGGGTAAATAAAAATTGTAAAAACAAATAAAATGGCCGATTTTTGGAGAAAAAGAAAATTGTTTTTTCAAACCCTTTCGAGTGGGGTATCAAATTAAGGGTTTTTATAGGTGATTTCACACTTATATAAAACTTATATGGTTAAAAGTAATTAGTAGTGACAAATCGTAAAAAAACACTCAGGTACCAAGAACTAAATCGTCTGCGAAATCTTTCACATTTCTAAACTTAACAAGCTGGAAATAAAAAACCCGACTGCGGTAAAAAACTCAAGTTAAAAAAAAACTGAAAAGCTAAAAACATTTTAAATTAATTAAAAGTTGGAAGCAGGCCCCATACCATTTTTATTATATTTTCAAATTCAAATGGGTCCCGCTTGCTTCCATCTTTTATTTAATTTAAAATGGGTTTGTTTTTAGCTTTTCAGTTTTTTTTTACTTAAGTTTTTTACCGCAGTCGGGTTTTTCATTTTCATTTCAGTTGTGACGTGACAGTATAGGTGGGGTGCCTGTGTGAATAATTAAGGCGAAAGCGTCAGGGTAGCCCAAGGCAGCGTGATATTTGTTATCTTCGCTGTTATGATCTTAGCTAGCGGAACGGACCCTCTTACCTCAACAATGTTTCAGGGCCCTTTTAAGACTTCGATCACCAACATCAAGGAATGCAGTAACCCTAGCAAGCCTTACGTGAAGAATCCTCCAGTGGTCTTTTTACCTATTACTAACAACAGCACTTTGAGTGGAAACATTACCTTCTTGAAGGATACGAAGAATTTGAAGGTGCGTTTAATTATTTATTACTAACTGCGCCCCGCGGTTTCACCCGCATAAGTTTCGATCCCGTGCGAATATCGAGATAAAAAGTAGCCTATATGTTAGTCCAGGGTGATATACCAATTTTGATAAAATTTGGTATGGAGGTAGCTACCTCCATACCAAATTTTATCAAAATTGGTCTAGCCGTTTGAGCGTGAAGAAGTAAAAAACATATAAACACACACACAGAAACTTTCACCTTTATAATATTAGTGTGACTAGATAAAGAAAGAATAAAGTTTATTAAGACTCATTAAGAAGGACATTGCTAATCCATTGCTTCATGTGTTCGAAAAGTTTGGTTGCTCAACAACGTAAATAACGCAATGAATGTGGTTGAACTGTCAAAATTAAACCCATTGCTACTGATAGTGTCTTACGCAGTTACCCCACAGGATTGGCAGGATTGTCGACAGCTTGTGTCAATCCAATACACTTTTGACTTTCCATTTGATCATCATGGTGGTCGCTGATAGAATGTACCTATTGTACAAAAAGCTGATAAACTAATATAATTACACAATTTGACAGAAACCGTACTTTTTGTTAGAACTTATTCAGAGCATTATTTTTCAGATCAGAGTCAGAGGTTTAATACTACAGAATGGTAAATGGGAGTCTTCCTATCTAATGAACAACCTGAACTGCCACGGCATGGTGCTGCACCTCATATGTTTAACCATGAACATCAAGTATGACAGAAATAACTGCGTCTACTTAAAGGTGAGAACGAGTAACATCTACATATTTATGACGTCACACTTGTGTCCGCGAAGACTACTTGGCCGTGCAATACTGTACTTCTAAACACCTATGACAGTCGCTTGAAGAGCTAATCCGAGAATATGTGTGGCAGACCTTGTCTTGGGACCATTGATATTAACATTGGTCCCAAGGCAAGGTCTGTAGTGTTTGTAGATCTCGAATATTTCTAGCCGGATGAAAAGAAAAATACTGATGGCAATTTAGGAACCAAGATACAGATCATAAAATTATAAAAAGATTCAAATCTTTCATTAAACGTAAGTTGTGCCAGAAAGCCTTGTATGATAAAGATTTGTATTGAGGACAAAAAGGCTTGGGATTGAGCTGCATCCAATTTCTGCATTTTGAATGTTTTTTTTTATATACACATTGACATTGATGATTTTTTTTTTATTAACAATGACATTTGCTTACTTTGTTAAGTATTATATTATTTTTTCATTGTGAATGTGAATACGATGTGGGTCTTTTTATTCATTTTATATATATTTTTTCTTATTCGCTGTGTTCTGTTAGTTTTTTTTCATGGTCTGGCAGTTTGAGTAATTTATGTGGCCTACCCAAATGTCCTTTTTTGGTATTGTTCGTCGAATCGTTGAGCTCCTTAAGTCTTATGTTGAGCGGCACGATTTCTGACAAATGCGTGCACTGACTGGACAGGTCCTCTCAATCTGTGTGGTTCTTTCCTCAAAAGACCATCTCAGACATCGATCTACATGGTCTTCATATAACCTGACCAAGATTATGTCTGGACTTTAAAAGAGACTGTGACCTCTGAGTTTGTTTCGGCCTTTCTTCTCAGAGTGGTCAGATAGGAAACGCCGACTTCATCTAGTTTAAAAAAAACATGATTGACGTGTAAAAGTGTTTGTACAAACCTACTTACAAAAATAAAATCATTTATCATTTATAGTTAAAGTGAATCGTCAAAAAAGTAAAGAGTTGCAACAAATAAATAAGGGCAAATATGTCTCTTTGCTAGGAATAAACAAAGTACAAGCACGAATCTACATATATTATCTCCTAGTAATTTTTGCGATGTCAACTTTTGGTTTCAAGGATTTATTTCTCTAAAAGAATTTTACAATATTCACTTACAAGAGAAACAAAACAAAGAATCTTATTAGTTAATCACTTATACAATTATAAATTAATATAAATGTTGCGATGTCAATTTCCCCCATTCCCACTTTAACTGTTAGCAGTAAGCACCAGGGGAAGTTTATACTGGCTAAGCCTTTCTTTCAGGGAACCTACTCCTTCGAAAACTTGGACGTGAATCAATTACTGCATTTTTGGATTTCTAAAGTGAAGTATGGGCACATCCTGTGGCGAACAGAAACATATGCACAAGCTGGAACGTACAACTGCAAGGAGATTTACACTATGACTGAACCTGCTTAGATGAGAAAATTATCATCACAATCCCCTTACCTTTATCTCAATTTATCTGCATAGCATACCTTCTTAACTTATTCATCTCTATTAACCGTCATTTCTGTTCTCACCTGAGCCACGTGGCCCAGTGGTAACGGCCCCGACTTACAAGTTGTAGGTCGCGGGTTCAAACCCAGGCAGGCACTTTACTTTGTTCAAATAATTGCATCACAACTGCTCTCAAAACGGTGAAGGAAAACATCGTGAGGAAACCGGCATGTCCTAGAACGAAAAATTCGAAGACATGTAACATCAATCAATCAATTGGACCCGCGTGGTAGATTACAGCCCATTCCCTCTCGAAGAGTGGAGGCCTGTGTCCCAACAGTGGGAACGTTATAGGCTGATTAAGCTGTTCTCACCTCCTTTCTAGCTCTAGCATCTACCTCACATGATCGTTTCTTTGGTCATTCTCTACTCTAAAAACATTCCTCGCGTCATTCGTTCCTCCCATGAACTTGTTTATATGTAATCAGTAAATTGTAATATTATACCTATGTTAGATTATAAATGTTTTTTGTCTATTTAAAGCCTCGTTATTTGCCTCATTTGCTCTAGTAGTATTAGCTGAACATGTACTCAACAAAAGTTAATGTAATTTTAACTGAATCAATTCTATGTTCGACGATCATGACTGTTCAATGTTTTTATTTATTTTTGTCATATTTATTACCAGTATGCTGTTCTGGAACTCAACCGAAACCAACTTCTGTAAGTTTTTTTTTTTTATAAAGTTTTTTAAGTTAGAATACGCTTGTGAATTGGTGATTGCTGGAAGCCATGATTTTTAGGGTTCCGTACCTCAAAAGGAAAAAAATGGAACCCTTATACGATCACTTTGTTGTCCGTCTGTCTGTCTGTTAAGACCCTTATCTCGGGAACGCGTGGAGGTATAGGGTTGAAATTAAAACCATATACTCAGGTCTGCGGTCACTTGAAGCTGTGAAAAAAATCAAACTTCTAAGTAAACGTAAAAAAAAAAATACGGCTCTTTATGCCGCAAAAAACGTATATTTCGACACTCTCAAGGAAATCAAAAATATTTTTTCATAAATTTTTACAATTATTGTAAAATTATTCAATAAAAGCCCCGATTACCTACTCTTTTTTATTACTTTAAATTATTCTCCATCGTATCAGATTTCTAAACGTAAAAATACCATGTTTATAACTCAATCACAATATTTCCTATCAACTGTTAAAGAAAGGCCTTGCAATCACCATACTTTAGCAGATCCTTTTAAATATTTTTTTATTTTTTCAAATATTTTTTCCGTCGATAAAATTAAGCTATGTTTCCCTCATTTCGTTATGTGCACATTATGAAGACTCACACAGTATAGAAACACGTCAAATTACAAGTTACCCTATGTAAATAAGTGGTTTAGCCACAACTTTTAACACTGTAATTTTTCAGGGCCCTTTTAAAACTTCGGTCGTGAGTGTCAAGGACTGCAGTAATCCTAACAAGCCATTCATGAAGAACCCGCCAATCATCTTAAGTCTAGCGATACTGAATATCGACGGACAAAACATGATTGGAGGGAATCTTACGGTTTTGAGAGAGGTGAAGGATATAAAGGTAGCCATCATTGACTTATGAGACTTCGGAACAAAAACTATCAACGTGCCATATAAAAATGGCCAAATGTCCAGATTCTACTTCTCCATTCTGATATACCTACATATGTACAGATGCCAGCACATCAAGCTACTACAATCTGTCAAATTTCTTTAATAGATTTTCAACTTTATCGCTAAAGCATAAGGTTCAACGTTGATTGGGAAAATTTGACAGTTTCGGGTAGCTTGATGTGCTGGCGTCTGTACGAACTTTTTGGGCAGCTGGTGCCGTGGTAAAAATATAAGAAAAAAAACTAGTGAATCCAAGGATAACCCACGATATTAGTGATAATGATAAATTATTTATTTTCTGTAAGTAGGTTTGTACAAACACTTTTACACGTCAATTATATTTTTTAAACTAGATGAGGTCGGCGTTTCCTATCTGACTACTCAGAGAAGAAAGGCCGAAACAAACTCAGAGGTCACAGTCTCTTTTAAAGTCCAAACAAAATCTTGGTCAGATCGTGTGAAGACCATGTAGATTGGTGTCTGAAATGGTCTTTTGAGGAAAGAACCACGCAGATTGAGCGGACCTGTCCAATCAGTGCACGCATTTGTCAATTTTTTCAATTCAATTTTTCAATTTTTTTTATTCAGTAACAATTCACATTGCGTTCGAACTTAATCCAGCATGAAACATTAAAATAAACAACAACATTATAAGATATAGGTAGGTACAAATATATAAGAATACATGCAATTCAATTTAAATTATAAAATATGATTATGAATAACACCATGAAAACAAAAATTAAAAACCATTATGTCAATAAATTAGTAGTAGCAGTAATTTAAATAAAATATGATTATGAATAACACCATGAAAACAAAAATTAGAAACCCTATGTCAATAAATTAGTAGTAGCAGTAATTTAAACGAAAACAATAATCAACACTAAAAACAATAAAAGTCATAAATGAAAACCGAACACAATCTAACACCATACAAATAATTACATGTCAGTTTTACGAGCAACAAGTCCATTTACAGTTCATCTAACGAGTAGAGACATCTTTCCAACAGGAATGCTTTGAGTCTTGCTTTAAATGAGCCTGTGTACAGTATGCTTTTCAATTCAAGCGGTAACTTATTAAATATCTTAACTGCCTGATACTGTGGACTATGTTTTACTATACCAAAACGCGGTAAGATTTTGTTTCCAAGGTCTTTCCTACGCGTTTTTTCCCTTAACAGCCTGTCCTCGTCTGTTTCGTAGTCATACACATATTTTTTTAAGGTGTTTAAGAGTACTACTACGTAAAGGCTAGGTACTGTGAGAATACCAAGTTCTTTAAAATATGGTTTACAGGTGTCTCGTTGAGAAATGCGGACAATGGTTCGTATCGCTCTTTTTTGGAGAACGAATGCCCTATGCCAGTTATAATGGTAGCTGTTTCCCCAAAACTGTATGCTATACCTTTGTCAAAAATCATGCAGCTCAACTCAGAACTTGAGGAGCTCAACGATTCGACGAACAATACTAAAGAAAGGACATTTGGGTAGGCCGCGTAAAATACTCAAACTGCCAGATCATGATTAAAACTAACTGAGAAGGAAAACAGAAAAAAAAGAAATGACTCACATAGTCCTCACATTCACAATAATTAAATAAAAAAATAAATAAAAAATTTAACAATAATTACTTTTCAAAGTAAATATTAATGTCATTGTATATATAAAATTCATCAATGTCAATGTGTATATAAAAAATCCGGACAATCTTTGAGGACCATGTAGATTGGTGTCTGAAATGATCTTTTGAGGAAAGAACCACACAGATTGAGTGGACCTGTCCAGTACTGACTGAATGCGTGCTCTGGCACGCATTTGTCAGTAACCGTGCAGCTCAACACAGAACTTAAGGAGCTCAACGATTCGACGAACAATACCAAAGACAGGACATTTGGGTAGGCCGGATAACTACTCAAACTGCCAGACCATGATTAAAACGGAAACAATGACCCACATAGTCCTCACATTCACAATAATATTATACTTTATACAGTATAGCTAGTAACTTTACCACCAGTCTTACCAAGGGGTATCGTATTACTTAATAACTGGGTTGTGGAGGTCAGATAGGTAGTCGCTCCATGTAAAATACTGGTATTCTGCTGCATCAGGTTAGACTGGAAGCCGACCCCAACATAGTTGGGAAAAGGCTAGGCAGATGATGAGTATAGCTAGTAGCTTTATACAGTAATACTCACAAGTCACAGTATTTAGCTAGATTTACTGCTAAGAAACTTTGACCCTTTAGTTTGTTTCGACATTCCTTCTCAGGGGTCAGGTAGGAAATGTCGACTCCATCTAGCATATTTTGTATAATATGACATGTGAAAGTGATTCCGATATGCTATTTACTGTAACGTTAAGGGTCATGGGGCCCGAGTGCGCGTCTCCTTTTTAAGAAAATTTCTCGCCGGCTGATCGACAGTTCACGTGACCAGAGTGCTGGGTCGTTCTTTGGCCAAAGAATTAGCATTGTCTTTCAACGTGGCAATGCTGTCAGTCTTCTGGGCACGTTTCCGAATGATAGCAATGCGGACGAGTACTTCGAATATCCTTTTGTTTTTTTATTTATTTATATATTTAGTTAGTCTTTTAATTTAGTACCTAGTGAAGATAGTTAAGAGATTATGAAAATTTACAGAATAAATAATTTCATTTCATTTCAAATAAATACAAATAAAATTCTGTTTTATAAAAAATGGTTGCCTGTAAAGTCGGTTTTACGGGCGAAGATTTTACGTGACAACGACCGATCATCCGATCATAGTTGAGTGGGAGAGAGACGCAAGGCATTCGGCGGGCCTCTCTCTCGTTCGGTGACTCATCGTAACGTTACCGAGCGTTACACTTTTTCATAAGTGACTCCCAGTCGCAACCTAATTTAAGACGTTGTCACGTCAAAAACTTATTTTCAGGTGAAACAGAATTGCTTTGCCTGGCGCAATAACAAATGGCGCCAAATCCTTAGCTTTAACAACCTGAACTGTCACAGTACAATGCTATACTTCAGCTTTGCAGCCGCCGGGATCAAGTATGACAAAAATACCTGTTCGTTCAAGAAGGTAAGGTTAGACTTTAATTACCACTATAATTAAATCGGTCCATCGAAGGCTTGAAAAATCATTTGTTCAAACTAGGCTCAGCTGACAATCAACACTTTTTCAACGTCAAAATTACATAAGACAGTCCCCCAAAACGCATGCCCTTTACAACTTTCTAGTATTTTCGCTGGGAAGAAGTGGCGCAACAAACTACCCAGCAGCACAGCTGTCTGTTTAGTTAGAAAAACTTGATTCTGTACAATAAGTAAGTAACGTTACGAGACATTAAATCTAATTATTTGCCATTTGACAGCGAGCACACGTCAGTATACCAGCAAAAACATTGACATCTGATCTATACTCAAGCTGAAGTAAATAATAAAAACGTAGACAGAACTTATACAATAAAAAGTGCCTGTTTACATGCAATGCTGCATTATGTTCATATAGCTGTAACTTAAAGTCACAATGATAAACTAGGACCTTTAAAGTAAAATAAATAAGCAGTCCTTTCATCATGATCACCAGCTTATAGTAAAGCCAACTGGTCATTCCGTGGACCATCAAGAGCAAGGTATTTAGCCCATCCTCGGCTATTCTTGTCTGGATTCGTTTTCTCCTCTACCGATCATTTTTTCTCCTGACAGTTCATTTTGTTTATATGTATGTACAGTAGACATCAAAAGTCCATAAGCAAACTCACAAAGCAATAGCTTGACGTTTAGTTTTAAGACTTTCTATTGTCATTTAGCTGCTACCAGCGACTTTAGAGAGTAAACTTGTAGGTTAAAAATGAGCTCTTTTCTTTCAAAGTCAAATCATTTATTTCAAATAGGCACATTAAAGGCACTTTTGAACGTCAAAAACTAAATAGAAATGATTCTAGTCGCCCATTCCAAAAGGTAGTTTTCGTATGGAGAAGAATGGGCAAGAAACTCCACCGTTACTCTTTTAAAATGTTTTACAAGGTCTTGTATACCAAATATAATATATGTGAACACGATGCACCCATAATAAAATTAGTCTACCACAAAAGGTAAAAAGAATTAAAAATTAAGCAATGACAGGTAAATCAAATAAGTGATAGATACATGGTGCTCACATATTAACAAATTATTAAAAAAAATGCAAAAGTAGTTGATTTTTCTAGATTAACAAGTGTGTGAGCCACTGTAGTCGCAGATTGTAAGTAGTACTTTAGTTTGCCGTATGTCATTACTTACCAGAATTCGATCCTTAATAGCGATACTATCGAATGGTGTAATAATACAGTGTGTTACTTTTTTTTCAAAGTCAACAGGTTCGATTCCTGGCTAGAAATATTGATTTTTCAAAAATCCAATGATGCAGTTTTAGTTTTCATCAAAATCGAGCTCGCGACTCCTTTGAGTAATTTTCGCTATTCCTCATAGTTTCGGATTTGGCCATCCACGCCCACTTGAAAAATTCACCCTGTATATATATATATTAATAGTTAATTGCTGACTTTTTACACGGCGAGAACTCTGTCAAACGAACAACTCGTTTTTAGTTGCTGGCTCTACTCCCTTCTCGCTTGTGGTGGGACAAGTATCTAAAATCTCTTTTGTTTTTTTCCAGGGTTCTTACATCTTACAGAATATGGACGAGAATAAGCTGCAACATATTTGGGTCCCAACCATGCCATACGGACGCATGCTCTGGCGAACAGACGCCTTCTACAAGGATGGAATGTTCATCTGCAAGGAATTTGACACTATCACTGAACCTGCTGATTGAATTATAAAAAAATATTTGAAAGGGTTTATTATTTTTATGCCTATATGTATGTCTAAACGCACAAAGACATCGCGGAAGGTTGAGACGAAGCTTCCTATCGAACGGACTGGCACTGGCAAAATACAAAATTGTGTGGAAAGGGGAGAGGAAGACTTTTGCCCCGCAGTAGGACAATACAGGTTAGCCATGATACATCATTCTACACATTGTATTATGACGTAGGTATTCATCATCAGAGATTCAATGGTGCATTCATCGAAAAAATCGACACATACGCCCACCGGTTTGCCAACAATATACGTTGTGGCAGGGGATTTTTTTTTTTTTTTTTTTTAAATGGGTTTGGTTTTGACTCTAGTCTAGGTCAGAGGTGACAGAGACAAAGTCGACGATGGAGTGAGCTTACCCAGAAGAAGCCTTTTCACTCTTACTTTGAAGAGATTCGGGATGTATGCGCTCGGAAACACAAACGCAGAGTAAGAGGCTCATTGGCGACGTAGAACTGATAGATGCCAAGCTTCACAGCTTGGCTCATCGCCGCAAGGTTGCCTACTTGTCGGTCTTCTACAGATTGTACTTCGGTGAGTGTGCCCTTCTACCTTCGGACATCCAGACGCACTGCAAGTTACCATCCCTGCCTAGTTGCTATTCCACCTATTCTGCGTTCCACCGAGTCAAGCGCGGCAAGTTGTATTTAATACAAGGAAATTGGCAACTGAATACCTTGTAAGGTAATTGTCACCGTAGGTCTCGAATTTTCTAACAATACTATTAGTTTTGTGCAAGGAAAAAAAAGATTTTTTTTTTTGCAATGTGGGCCAGCTCTTTACCTCATCTGGTGGAAAGAGATGGGTTAGGTCTATGATGGAACGAGCAAGCCCACAAGATGTCTATTGACTCTTGCATTGAAGGCTGATTCTTTAATTTTCAAAGGTACGTAACGTTTTTCTGGGAATAGAGCACCTAGCTCAAAAAAAAAATCAATGTTATTTATTCTTTGGCTTAGAATCAGCACTTTTCGAGCGTCAAAATTACATAAGACAGCTGCAGCTGTTTAAAATAATCCTCATTATCCAAAAAATAGCCCACAACAAACAACAATAACCAACAATCAATTTAA
Organism: Oligia fasciuncula; assembly: GCA_963082905.1. Taxonomy (NCBI): domain Eukaryota; kingdom Metazoa; phylum Arthropoda; class Insecta; order Lepidoptera; family Noctuidae; genus Oligia; species Oligia fasciuncula. The sequence goes on along the minus strand of OY720406.1, from coordinate 17,273,129 downwards.
ATAGTGAATTATTATTGTCCTTACTCTAAATGAAAATGAAAATCACAAAAAAATCCGTTTCGTAGTTAAGAAGAACAATGCAGTCACACGATTTTTCTTATACTTTCTATTTTTTTTTTGACGTGACAACGTCTTAAATTAGGTTGCGACTGGGAGTCACTTATGAAAAAGTGTAACGCTCGGTAACGTTACGATGAGTCACCGAACGAGAGAGAGGCCCGCCGAATGCCTTGCGTCTCTCTCCCACTCAACTATGATCGGATGATCGGTCGTTGTCACGTAAAATCTTCGCCCGTAAAACCGACTTTACAGGCAACCATTTTTTTTTAATATAATTTAGTTTTTCATTAATCACAATTATACAACACACACACATGTATGTCACAAAATTTTATTTGATATTTCTATTTATATATTTATTATATCGCACTTTCCTAAGTCTTTGTTATTCCAGCGTATGGTACTCGTGGGTTGCAGCTGAAAGTCAGCGTCAGGTGGTACACCTTGTGTTGTCATCTGACATTATGCTGAGCTTTTGGCATTATAATCTTTGTTTTCTGTGTTATAGTTTTTAGGTGTATTTATTTTGCTGTAGTGCCAATAAACGCATTTTTCTTCTTTCTTTACCAAACACCCCCTGTGGATCGATAGTACAGAGTAAACAAAAAATGTTTTAATAACTTCTGAGGTTATTCACAGCCGTTGATAAATCTTATTTAGTAGCGATCTAACTTTTCAACGGGTGCCGATACGGACATAATCCTGCGAGGTACCATTCAGAGACCTTACGGCCTTTGACTCGACAGACCATATTTTATTAATACTGACAATACGGGGCTAAGATGCTGCTATTTTTAAGGAAATGGTTTTGAACGAAGATGCTGTATAGTTTAATGGGTTGAATTTGTGTGCTGGGTATTTTTGGTCTTAGTAAGTAGTTTATGGATGTGATATCAAAGAGGATATCGGTGTGGATAGGGATGTGATATCAAAGACGATATCGGAATGGATAGGGATGTGATATCAAAGAGCATATCGGTGTGGATAGAGATGTGATATCAAAGAGCATATCGGTGTGGATAGGGATGTGATATCAAAGACGATATCGGAATGGATAGGGATGTGATATCAAAGAGCATATCGGTGTGGATAGAGATGTGATATCAAAGAGCATATCGGTGTGGATAGGGATGTGATATCAAAGACGATATCGGAATGGATAGGGATGTGATATCAAAGAGGATATCAGTCTGGATAGGGATGTGATATCAAAGAGGATATCAGTCTGGATAGGGATCTGATATCAAAGAGGATATCGGTGTGGATAGGGATGTGATATCAAAGAGGATATCAGTGTGGATAGGGATCTGATATCAAAGAGGATATCGGTGTGGATAGGGATGTGATATCAAAGAGGATATCGGTGTGGATAGGGATGTGATATCAAAGAGGATATCGGTGTGGATAGGGATGTGATATCAAAGAGGATATCAGTGTGGATAGGGATGTGATATCAAAGAGGATACCGGTGTGGATAGGGATGTGATATCAAAGACGATATCGGTGTGGATAGGGATGTGATATCAAAGAGGATACCGGTGTGGATAGGGATGTGATATCAAAGAGGATATCAGTGTGGATAGGGATGTGATATCAAAGAGGATACCGGTGTGGATAGGGATGTGATATCAAAGACGATATCGGAATGGATAGGGATGTGATATCAAAGAGGATATCAGTGTGGATAGGGATGTGATATCAAAGAGGATATCGGTGTGGATAGGGATGTGATATCAAAGAGCATATCGGTGTGGATAGGGATCTGATATCAAAGAGCATATCGGTGTGGATAGGGATGTGATATCAAAGACGATATCGGAATGGACATAGATGTGATATCAAAGAGGATATCGGTGTGGATAGGGATGTGATATCAAAGACGATATCGGTGTGGATAGGGATGTGATATCAAAGAGGATATCAGTGTGGATAGGGATGTGATATCAAAGAGGATATCAGTGTGGATAGGGATGTGATATCAAAGAGGATATCGGTGTGGATAGGGATGTGATATCAAAGAGGATATCAGTGTGGATAGGGATGTGATATCAAAGAGGATACCGGTGTGGATAGGGATGTGATATCAAAGACGATATCGGTGTGGATAGGGATGTGATATCAAAGAGGATACCGGTGTGGATAGGGATGTGATATCAAAGAGGATATCAGTGTGGATAGGGATGTGATATCAAAGAGGATACCGGTGTGGATAGGGATGTGATATCAAAGACGATATCGGAATGGATAGGGATGTGATATCAAAGAGGATATCAGTGTGGATAGGGATGTGATATCAAAGAGGATATCGGTGTGGATAGGGATGTGATATCAAAGAGCATATCGGTGTGGATAGGGATCTGATATCAAAGAGCATATCGGTGTGGATAGGGATGTGATATCAAAGACGATATCGGAATGGACATAGATGTGATATCAAAGAGGATATCGGTGTGGATAGGGATGTGATATCAAAGAGCATATCGGTGTGGATAGAGATGTGATATCAAAGAGCATATCGGTGTGGATAGAGATGTGATATCAAAGAGCATATCGGTGTGGATAGGAATCTGATATCAAAGAGCATATCGGTGTGGATAGAGATGTGATATCAAAGAGCATATCGGTGTGGATAGAGATGTGATAACAAAGAGCATATCGCTGTGGATAGGGATCTGATATCAAAGAGGATATCGCTGTGGATAGAGATGTGATATCAAAAAGCATATCGGTGTGGATAGAGATGTGATATCAAAGAGCATATCGCTGTGGATAGGGATGTGATATCAAAGAGGATATCGCTGTGGATAGAGATGTGATAACAAAGAGCATATCGGTGTGGATAGAGATGTGATATCAAAGAGCATATCGCTGTGGATAGGGATGTGATATCAAAGAGGATATCGCTGTGGATAGAGATGTGATATCAAAGAGCATATCGGTGTGGATAGAGATGTGATATCAAAGAGCATATCGGTGTGGATAGAGATGTGATATCAAAGAGCATATCGGTGTGGATAGAGATGTGATAACAAAGAGCATATCGGTGTGGATAGAGATGTGATAACAAAGAGCATATCGGTGTGGATAGAGATGTGATATCAAAGAGCATATCGGTGTGGATAGAGATGTGATATCAAAGAGGATATCGCTGTGGATAGAGATGTGATAACAAAGAGCATATCGCTGTGGATAGGGATGTGATATCATGAATGGACCAAACTTACGACCCAATGGGTCCCTCTTAATGGCAAACGACATCGCGACAGGCCCAGACGGAGATTGCGGTATGAGCTGGACTCCTTCAAGAAGAACTGGTCCTTAGCAGCTTTGAACAGAGAGAAATGGAAAAAGAGAGGCCTTAGCCCTGCAGTGGGACATCACAGGCTAACTAATTTAAAAAAATATATTCATCTAAGGAATATTCATGTTCTGTTTCTTTCAGTTGATAAGTTGCTATAGCTTTGAGAAACGGTTCAAGAGATTAATGTGATAACAATAATTGTTTCTGCAAATGTATAAATGTGTTGATAATTAACAGTCACTTTTAATGATTGAACATACTATTTACTGAAAAAGAAAAAAAAAAAACAAAAAAAGGAAAATCACCTTTACTGTAATTTAAGTAAATTTCAATGGTTTGAACGATGTCACCAAATTAATAAAACAGTTAATTTTGTGACCTTTTAGCTACTTAAAACGTCATGACGGTAACATTTTGCCTGAAGCTTTAACTGTTTTCGGATCAGTAAAAAATACCGTTTTGAAGGTTAGGCTCCTAAGGAACTGTTTATACCAGTTCAGATTAATGTTTTTTTTTCATTTTTATTTACTGCTTATTTCTTTCAGTGTACACAGTAAATAACTAGTGACCATTCTGACACTCAAAGCTTGCAAAGGACAATGACTAAAAGTCGTACCAAAAAGCCTCATGCATCAAGATCAAAATATGATAGTAATTATTTTCATATTTTTTTACGCCATTACGCGCCGGTGATTTGATTTTTGAACAGGGAATTTAATTTAAAGTAAAAGAGTGTTGATATTGTTTTATTTATTCACTCTTTACATGACGTTCCGTTTCATAACCTTGAATGGAGATAACTTTTTTGGGCCCACTGTATTTATCGTCTTTTAATCGTATTATACTAAAAACAACATAACTAATTTTTTAATTTAAACTGGTTGATTTTTTCAGCAAAGTCTAACTGGGATCACGAAATCGTAATAAAAAGAAAATATTTTGATAATGCACTCAATTGATTCAATTCCAGTTACGGTCGTCAATGTCATAAATACATATGTATTGAAACGTTTTTTTAGATTTTAAGAAAAATAAAACAAAGTCTACCCATAATTACAGTTCGAGGTGGTAACCGAATCTGTTTCATAATTAAAAAAAGTACTATTGACGCTGCAGCAGGTCCAATAATGGCCGTTCGCGTATGACATGTCAAACAAAATAAAGTATCTAGTTTTAGGTTATTTCGAAATCTCCGAAACCCGAGTTTTGTTTACAAAAATAACTTTTGTAGGAGTTAATATGATAAGTGTAGTCTATAAAAAACAAAGTTTGACTTTGATGCAGCATGGTACGGGATTCCATACATCCATGAGCATTGTTCTTTAGTTGATAATACTACCTATACATAAACCCCCTAATAATAAACGTTGTACAGCGTCTGTATAGTTACACAACGCTTTGTCTTCTTCTTTCAAAAGTCAAATTACTGACGACTGAAAGAAAGAAATCTGTATGTAACTATTCATCTGATATTATAAATGTTAATTAGTAAGGGGGATAGTTTTCATACCCCTTTCTAACATGGATATCGTTCATATTTATTTAGATGTGTTAGTAGAACGATATATTATAAAACATCGATGGACGCCCGCGCATTGAAAAGCAATGTCAAATAACCGCGTCCCGTGTCGCGCCTGTTTGTAGGAGCCTTTATAGCCAAACCACGGTATAATTAAGTATACCGTGGCCAAACCATATTACGTACATAATTATTTTCAAATACCCTCATTAGTGCCGGCAAATTTGCAACGAACTGTTTTTTTTTTGTTAGCAAACCGTTTAGTGTTATTTTATCGGAACTCAATGAGGAACGAAGATGAGTTCTCAATGTTTTGTGTGCATATTATTTTTGTGGGTTTATGTGTTACAATTTATATGCTGTGTGGACCCTGAACAGAGTTCTAAGACTCCTGATTCGGTAAGTTGAAGAAGAGATATCGTTTTTATCTTGTTTAATTTTCAGTTGTGACATGACATAATTAAGGGGAAAGCGTTATGGTGCGCGGGCCTGCGGGCGGAGAGTAATGGGTAGCTCACCGTCCGATCAGAACCAGGCCCGTGCCGGACGGCGCGTACGTGTTCCACGCGCGCCTCAAAGAGATGTCAGCATCGAGGAGGGGCCCCATAGGGCCGAAGCCTGCTGGGTCAGCGGGATTGTCCGAAAGGGTTACCGCTGGCCCGGAACATAAAGGGCTAAGGAAGCAACTGGGTGTTAGTCAGTAAGAGTCTGACACTCCCTTCCGCTCCACCCAGAGCGGGATGGGTCATTTGATGATTTCCCATCCACAAAAAAAAAAGTTCTTTAAGAGGAACCTAATATCAATTTGTCCAGCATTTGGACCTTCTGATCAAAACTAGGACCCGTGCTCAACAGTCACGCTAGCGAGACAAATAAATCAACATAAATATAATTATTATATGAAAGTCAAAATGGTCTTAGCTGGCGGAACGAGATCCTACACAAACACTCACCTCAACAATATTTCAGGGCCCCTTCAAGTCTTCGATCGTCAGCATCAAGGACTGCAGTAACCCTAGCAAGCCTTACGTGAAGAATCCTCTGGTAGTCTTTCTACCTATTACTGACAACAGAACGTTGAGTGGAAACATTACCTTCTTGAAGGACATGAGGAATATGAAGGTAAAGATTATAGATATATAGGCAAAATTGTATATAAATTAATTATATACCTACAGGGTTATTGCTAAAACATTAACAAACTCTTAAGAGGTCATTGTACTCAACTTTTACTGTGGGATCAAACCTGAAATCGCGAAAAAAAAATCAGCTGTTCCCTACATTTTAGCGAGTTATACGAACATAAAAGTAGGGAACAGCTGTTTTTTTTTCGCGTATTCATGTACCAAAAGTTGACATACCTACTATAAATGACACAAACCGTACTTTTGTTAGAACTTATGAACATTCTTTATCAGGTCAGACTCAGAGGTTTCATACTACAGAATGGTAAATGGGAGTCTTTCTTCATACTAAACAACGTGGACTGCCACGGCATGGTGCTGCACCTCATGTGTGTAACCATGAACATCAAGTATGACAGAAAGAAATGCCTCTACTCAAAGGTAAGGGAGAAAAATATCTGTATGAGTGTGACGTCACTAATTTGGTTCATCAAAGACTGCTCGTTAATGCAAATGTCGTTCTAACTGCCCATAGCAGTAGCTGGAAGAGAGAAGCCAAGAATACTGTACGGTTTCCTGCTTACTCTGTAACCTACTTTAGACCAACGACGCGCGTCATAAGTTAGCGTAAAAAAATTACATGACTAACGAATTAAAATGTAATGAACTTATAACTGGGTAACTATCAACAACTGAGAGAAATAATCGCCATCCACTCTAGTACTGTGACTTATTCGTGGTCCCCCAGTCTAGTCCCCCTCGGGGTACCACGAACAAATATTTTTACCGGTGGAACCAAGACAATGTCTGTCTGGAAGCAGCTGTAAAAAATAACTTTACCGTAGATCTCGAATATTTATAGCTGAATAGAAAGAAAAATACTGAACGCAAAACTAAAACCAAGGACACTGGTACATATGTATGAGAAAAAGATAGTTAAAGTGAACCAACAAACAGTAACAGTAGAGTTAAACAAGTAACTATGGGCACTATGAATATTTCTGTTTGCGAGCCATCTCCCAGTAACTTTTGCGATGTCAATTTCCCTCTCTAACTTTAATTGTTAGCATCAAGCACCAGTATATGACTGAATATTTCTTTCAGGGATCCTACTCCTTTGAAAACTTGGACGTGAATCAATTGCTGCATTTTTGGATTTCTAAAGTGAAGTATGGGAATGTCCTATGGCGTACAGAATTATATACACAAACTGGAACGTACAGCTGCAAGGAGTTTTACACTATGACTGTACCTGCTTAAATTATATATATATATATATCATCATCCTCCTCCACTTCATCATCATCATCATTTCAGCCGAAAGACGTCTACTGTTGGACATAGGCCTTCCCCTGGCACCTCCACTTCGACCGGTTCTGTGCTTCTTGCATCCAACGGGTTCCTGCGGCCTTCACAAGGTCGTCGGTCCACCTTGTGGGAGGCCTTCCAACGCTACGTCTTCCGGTACGCAGTCGCCACTCCAGAATCTCCAGATCACTCCTCCGCTTATACCAATTTATTTAGAGTCTGCATAGCATACCTTCTGCTTCCACTCATCTCTATTAAGCGTCATCTCTGTTCTCACCTAAGCAGTGGTAGTCATTGGGCTATTTGGGCATTGGGGCTGTTACTGCCTTCTGAATCAGGCCCTTGATCCAACCGCCTAACGAGAGCCTCGATAGAGGTTGATCGAGGCTTTCGGCCATCAGTCCATTGGCCGATACGACAATCGGCACAATGATAGCCGAGCTCACATTCCACATGTCAACAACCCCGTGTGCTAAGTCGAGATATTTAATTTGCTTCTCTTTCTCAGCTTTCACGAGGTTCCCGTCATGTGGAATGGTAACATCGACAATCATTGTGCGGCGCGCTAATCGGTCTATAACTACTATATCAGTCATCAGCACTGCTCTTAAAACGGTGAAGGAAAAGATCGTGAGGAAACCGGCGTTTCCTAGAACGAAAAATTCGAAGACATGTGACATCTATCAACCAATTGGGCTCGCGTGATATATTACAGCCGACTCCCTCTCGAAGAGAGGAAGCCTGTGTCCTAGAACCGTTATAGGCTGATTAAGCTGTTCTCACCTCCTTTCTAGCTCTAGCATCTTCCTCACATGATCGTTTCTTTGGTCATCCTCTACTCTAAAAACATTCCTCACGTCATTTCCTTCCTCCCATGAACTTGTTTAGATGTAATCAATAAATTGTAATGTACCTAAGTTAAATTGTTATTGTTTTTAGGGTTTCGTACCTCAAAAGGAAAAACGGAACCCTTACAGGATCACTTTGGTGTCCGTCTGTCTGTCAAAACCCTTCATCTCGGAAACGCGTGAAGGTATCGAGTTGAAATTAAATCCATATACTCAGGTCTACAGTCCCTTGAAGCTGAGAAAGAATCAAACTTCTAAGTTAACGTAAAAAAAAAAGATGATCTAGAATCATGAAATTTGGCAAGAAGCAAGGTCATATAGCACATGTAAAGGAAAAAATCCGAAAACTGCAAATTTGTAGTTACATTAAAAAAATCCCGTGATAAACTATTTACATACCTACTTTGTACGGAACCCTCGGTGCGCGAGTCCGACTCGTATGTCTATTTAAAGTCTCGTCACGGTAATGCTAGATAACATTACCGTTGCCTCGTTATTTGCCTCATTTGCTATAGTAGGTGCCTAGATATTAGCTAAAAAGGTACCCAACAAAAGTTAATGTGATTTTAACTATGGGCTAATCTTTCAATCGACAGATAATATTTATTCGTGGAATAAAATTGACGTCTAACAGATTTTGTATGGAAGAACTGTCAAACATTCAAAATTATTCCTTATTCCTTTCCTTTCCTATCTGGCGTTGGAAAAATCAGTCCTAAAATCTTTCGGACGATCATATTCAATGTTTCTTTTATTTTTTCTCGTTTTATCATATTTGTTACCAATATGCTGTTCTGGAACTCAACCGAAACCTGCTTTTGTAAGTTCCTAATTTTTTTTACAATTTTTTATATTATTTAGAATAGGCTATTTGACTGGTTTCTGATAAACATCTCAGATTATTTAATGGTGTCTAACGAGCCCACAAAAACCTATTACTTCAAATTGCATAATGTATTTCTTTTAAAAAATAGTAAATAAAAATGTACTGTTTAAATAAGCCGCCAAAACGCTATCTTTAACAATATGGCGTCGTGACGTCACGATTCACGTAAACAAACGTTGAAACGGTCGAGATACTAGACAAAAGTCATCTGTTTTGTCAACGATAGACAGAAATTTACTAAATCATGACGTCATCTTAAGTTCAGCCAATCCAGACCGTTTTCGATTACGTGGCGCCAGATTTAAAAAGAGTTTTTTCGGTTTTTTTTTTATAAATAATACATTGTTTTGTAGTAAAATTAATGCAAATCGATTTTAAAAGCGATACTCTTTACGAGTGTCAATAATTATGACCTTATTTTTTACATTGTCAAATAGCCTATTACGCTTGTGAATTGGTAATCGCTGGAAGCCATGATTTTTCATATATACAATGTTGAGACAACAATACGACAATTAATGAAAACACTTAAATGCCTAAGAATATTTTGGAACTATCAAATAAGTTCTTGTATTTTTTCAATCTAAATAGTAGTGATGGGCTGACTATGAGTTTTGCCAATCTTTGACTAGCTATCTATAGTGGCTAAACTATTACATATATTTTATTGAATTTTCCTATGCAGACTGGAAACGTTATAGAGGTATGTGGAACAGGGTGTAAAGTTCACTCAACCTCCGACCAGACGGGTGTTGTGTCTGGCGGGCAACTGCCCGATGATTCATGTCGGGCCCTTGTATCTATGCTAGTTGCTCGGTAAACTCTGCTTGCGTTGCGCGATGCAGGATTTTGTGTAACATCAGTATGACGCGTTGTTCGCATGTGGCATTGTAGATACCGCTACAACGTCATTAGTTATACGCAGTTTAATTTATTGCCGTATTGTCGTCTGCGGCTTGTATAAATAAGTTGTTTAGAAAAAAAAGACATTAATAATAAATCTGTAATTTTTCAGGGCCCTTTTAAATCTTCGTTCGTGAGTGTCAAGGACTGCAGTAATCCTAGCAGACCATACATGAAGAACCCGCCAATGATCTTTACTCCATCGATACTGAATATCGACGGAAAAAACTTGCTTGGAGGGAATCTTACGATTTTGAGAGAGTTCAAGGATATGAAGGTAGCCTTAATCATTGACTTAAGAGACTTCGGAGCAAAAATTACCAATCTGACAGAGAAAATGTTTTTTTTTAATGTCAAATTTTTATTTATTTATGGAAACATAATTTTAAAAGCTAACAGCCTTTTGAGCCGTTTGGGGTTGAAACTCTAGGGCCATGGGGCCCGAGTGCCCACTTAGTATTTCGAGACATCGCCAAGCGGTTGGTCGACTCTTCACGTGACCAGAGGGCTGGTCTATTTTTTGGCCAAATGCTGATTGCATTGCCATACAACGTGGCAATGCTGCCAGTCTTTTGGGCACGTTTCCTGCTAACAGCGATGCGGATGAATTTTTTGATGCCCTTTGATTATTTCCTCTCCTTTTTATATACTTGTACATATTCTTATTATTATTTAAAATACAGAGAAAATCGGTTTTGTCCAAATTCTTGCTCCATTCTGAGGGACAATTCTCATAATTTAAAAAACGTTCACTGCCTGAACTCAGTCTCAATCTGTCAAAAATACCTCTAATTTCTCTAAATTTTTGACAAGTTTTTGGTTTGTTGGTTGCTGTCGAAATGAGATTGCGACTAGATTTTGAATGTTTTTAATCACGGGAATCAGCCAGAAAACAGATAAAAAAATTAAAGAAAGTTGAAGATTGATTTAAATTGATTGGATCGAACTGGAAAAGTTGGAAGCAGGCGGGACTCATACCATTTTTATATTTTCAAACTCAAATGGGTCCCGCCAGCTTCTAACTTTTATTTAATTTAAAATAGGCTTGTTTTTAGCTTTTTAGTTAGTTTTAATTTAAGGTTGTAGTCGGTTTTTTAGATTTTTAATTACTTTTTTTAATTTAGTAACTAGTGTAAATAATTAGATAGTTAAGAGATTATGAAAATTTACAGAATTAATCATTACATTTCAATTATATACAAATAAAACACTGCATTGTTAAACTTTTTTCAGACGAATGTCAAATGCTTTGCCTGGCGCAATGACAGATGGCGCCAAACCTTTGGCTTTAACAACCTGAACTGCCACAGTACAATGATACACATCACCTATGCTGCCACCGGGGTCAACTATGACAAAAAGACCTGTACGTTCAAGAAGGTTAGGTTAGGTTTTAATTACCACTATACCTAAATCGGTCCAACGAAGCCTTCGTTTGTCGGAAAAGTGTGCTTAAAATCAAAATCACAATGAAAAATAATTTATTCAAACTAAGCTGAGCTGACAATCAGCACTTTTCAAAAAGTCAAAATTACATAAGACAGTTTCCCAAAACGCCCGCCCTTCACCACTTCCTAGTGCTTTCGCTGGGGAGAAGAAGTGGCGCAACAAACGCCCCAGTAGCACAACTGTGTGTTCAGATAGAAGAACTTGATTCTATACAATAGTAAATAATTGTCAATACGAAACACAAAACATTAAATTAAATTATTTACCACTAGCCCGCGGCTTCGTCCGCGTGAAATTTCTTGTTCCCCCGACCCACCCGCGCATCTCATCGCCTGCCCGCGCTATTACTTCGTTTTTGCTTAGCGTTCTATCTGACTTTTTTTCTTTTTGCTCGGCTCCTAAAGGTCATAGCGTGATATTAATAGCCTATAGCCTTCCTCAAGAATTGGGCTATCAAATATAAAAAGATTTTTTTAAATCCGACTGGTAGTTCCATAGATTACCGGATATACAAACTTACAAACTTTACCTCTTTATAATATTAGTATAACTATGCTATGCTTGGAGTTTCCCTGCGTGATCGAATCAGGAATGAGGAGATCCGCAGGAGAACCAAGGTAACCGACATAGCCCGCAGAATTGCCAAACTTAAGTGGCAGTGGGCAGGGCACATTGCTCGCAGAACAGATGGCCGATGGGGCCGAAAGGTTCTGGAATGGCGACCACGTACCGGAAGACGTAGCGTTGGAAGGCCTCCCACAAGGTGGACCGACGACCTTGTGAAGGCCGCAGGAACCCGTTGGATGCGAGAAGCACAGAACCGGTCGAAGTGGAAGTGCTTGGGGGAGGCCTATGTCCAGCAGTGGACGTCTTTTGGCTGAAATGATGATAACTATGTGGCGAGAACTCTGTCAAACAAACAAGTCGTTTTTAGTTGCTAGCTCTACGCGCTTCTCGCTTACGACAGGTGTCTAAATTGTCTTGTCTTTTTACAGGGTTTTTACAGCTTCCAGAATCTGGACATTAATAAGCTGCAGCATATTTGGGTCCCAACCATGCCATACGGACGCCTGCTCTGGCGATCAGAAGCAGTCTACAAGAATGGATTGGTCATCTGCAACGAATTTGACACTATCACTGAACCTGCTGTTTGAATTATATGAAAATCTTTGAAAAGTTTTTTTTTGTTTTTATGCCTATACAGTATGTGTCAACGCATGAAGACATCGCGGCAGGTTGAGACGATGATGGCTGGATGAACTTGACTCCTATCGAACGGACTGGCACTGGCAAAAGACAGAATTGTGTGGAAAGGGGAGAGGAAGGCTTTTGCCCCGCAGTAGGACAATACAGGCTAGCCATGATACATCACTAGGTATGATACATCATTCTACACATTGTAATATGAACATAGGTATTCATCATCACAAATTCTATGGTGCATTCATCGAAAAATTCGACACATACGCCCACGGGTGTGCCAACGATTAACGTTGTGGCAGGAGAAAAACTATTAAAGAACAAAAATGGAGTCTGGCTGTGTCATGGACACGGCCGTTGTACGTGAATACGTTTACGTAACGGGGTTGATCCGTTCGGCCGCATTCATTCTTTTACGTTCCCGGCACTGCTTGACTCGGTCATATATTATGGTGTTTTATTGGTACCATTCGATTGCTTTTCCCCTTTCCAACCGTGTACGATCTCTGTATTTGGATTTGGCTTTTTGGCGTATAAGCTGACATTATATATTTTTGATAATATTTTTCCGTTTATTTCAACACATTATATTCACTGTTTTTTTTACTATATTTTACTCTAATGTTTTGAATACAATCGATAGATTTTGACGATTGAAACTTAAACGAACGTCGTAGCTTTTCCGAGTCAAAAGTTATACTAAGTGGATCTCGAAATGGTGACGCTTCCACCTCCACCACGCGCCATGCGTCATAGTCCTCACTTGGCGTAATGAATTCTTTGATCCTTTAACTATCCAATCGTGTAATTTGATTTAGGATGGAGTTGATAGATATAGCAGAAACACCAAACTGTGGTTAACTTTGGTTTTTTTGACTTGCCTCCCACTATGGAATCAATTTTAAAGACGTATTCACTTCATAAAAAGAACCATTTAATACAAGGAAATTGGCAACTGAATACCTTGAAAGGTAATCGTCACCGTAGGTCTATGATTTTCTAGCAATGCTATTAGGTTTGTGCAAGAAAAATTTTTTTTTTTTTTTTATTACAATATGGAACAGCTCTTGAGCAAGCCCAGAAGATGCCTATTCACTCTTGCTTTGAAGGCTGACTCTTTAATTTTTATAGATACCTATGAAGATGAAAGAGTCGTACATCACGTAAAAAAAACGTTTTTCTGGGGATAATGGATAAATCTGTGTTCCCTCCCACATTTAACCCGTCTGCCTTCAAAGCAAGAGTGAACAGGCATCTTCTGGGCACGCTCGTTCCATCATAGACCTCATCTATCGCTTGCCATCAGGTGTGATCGGGGTCAAAGAGCGGGCCCATTTAGTAATAAAAAAAAAATAACCATAGGGTAGCTCAAAAAAAATCAAAGTCATATATTCAAATTAGGCTTATAAGCAGCACTTTTCGAACGTCATAATTACATAAGACATCTGCAGCTGTCTATGATAATCCTCATTATCCAAAAATAGTCCACAAAAAACACCATTAACCAACACATATTCAAAACAGTACTATTCGTATAATAGTTCAATTATTACCAAACACTTCAGTCAAACAGATTTTAAATCGCCGGTCGACCTTTAAGTAAAGAGTAAACAAAAAAATGTTTTAAAAACCTCTGAGGTTATTCACAGTCGTCGATAAATCATAATTAGGAGCGATCTAACTTTTCAACGGGTGCCGATACGGACATAATCCTGGGAGGCACCATTCAGACACCTTACGGCCTTTGACTTGACACACCATATTTTATCGATACTGACAATATGGGGCTAAGATGCTGCAATTTTTAAGGAAACGTTTTTGAAGGAAAATGATGATTTATGTGTACGTTATTTTTAGTATTTCCTAACTATGTAATAAATTTCTGCTCATATTGGGATGTCAACTGAGAGCTTTATTATACATTAGGACTATTCCACAGTTCTTAAAAAAAGGTTCAGGATGTTCATAGATAACATGTCGTGTAGTAGGTAATTGAGGGGCCCGTGGCTAAATAATAACAGCCGCACAGGTCGATCGATCAGGTTAAGCTACGCTTGCCGCGGTTGGTCTGTGGATGGGTGACCATCTTAACATACCGAGGCCCCTCCGTGCCTCGGAAAGCACGTTAAAACGTTGGTCCCGGCTGTCATTCGTGGATCTTTGACAGTCGTTACAAGTCAGAAGCCCGAAAGTCTGACAACCAGTCTTACCAAGGGGTATCGTATTACCCAGTAACTAGGTTGTGGAGGTCAGATAGGCAGTCGCTCCATGTAAAATACTGGTATTCAGCTGCATCCGGTTAGACTGGAAGCCGACCCCAACATAGTTGGGAAAAGGCTAGGCTGATGATGATGATGATGTAGTAGGTAATTGAAAACTCGTCAGCACGCGTAGCATGACCACTTCTACACACTATACCTACACCACGAAGAAAAAAAAAATGTCTGACATTTCTTTTCTTCATTTTTGACATTGCGCCATAAAAATCTTTCTACAATCTGTCGTTTTGTCTTCCGGTTTTCTGTTTCTGCAATGGTCATGCTACACGTGCAGGTCTTGTTTAGCAAAGCAAGTACATTATAATTTTATTGACTGTGTTAATAACATGTTTAAAGTCTGCTCAAGTAAAATAATGAGGCACAATGAAACGAACACTTCAAATTTTACCTTTAGCGCCATCTTAGGGCCCAAAAAATTCATCTTTTTATATCAGTAATGTACTTTCGCGAGCGACAGTACGTGGGCGGTAGCGTCAACAAATGATAAGTATTCTTTTGAACGCGAAAATAACTGAGTTTGATTTAAATAACTATGCAATAAGTATGACGAATACTTTACTGTGACAGTCCCTGACTTTATCAGTGAATTTTATCGACATTCGTGTTCTTATTCATATGAATAATGGAATTTAATTATGATTATTATAGTATGAACTTTTGGATTACATTAAAAGTTTACAATTTCTAAGATTTGTTAAACTTGTTTTAAAATTAAGTGTATATAAGTTTTTAAATTAAATCTTTACTTAAATTATGCATGCTTTTGAATGTGCATCAGTTTTGTGAATAAAAAATATAAATAACTGTCAATATATTTTTTTGATCCCTTTTCCGTTTTTTGTTTTTATTTAGAAATCGATGGCTTACAATATTACAATTACATACCATGCAGTAAACTTTTAACTATTTGGACCAAAAATACAAGGCAATAGTCCTGTCGCGCAGTCGGGTAAAAAGAAAGCAATTTATTTCCAAACAAAAAAAAATTCTTAACGATCGATCTAAAATCGAGCAAGCTTTACGTCACAGCTCCGATATCTCCCGATTCACGCCAAGCCGATAATGTCCGATTATTTTAAGCAGTTTACATTATTTTGACAGGAGTGACAAATTGAATGCCTCTCTGGCGGATGTCGAAGATTCATGGGGCGACGCTCCAGGACCGGATTCCGGATTCGAATTAATAATATTATTATTTGTGTGGTCGATCGGTAAATTGTGTGTAAGTTAGAAACATGTAATTTATTGCTATATTGGAATACCAGCTTCGTAAAAAAAAATCTGTGATTATTGTTTTGGGCGAATAATTAAATTAAATAAAAGATTAAGAACTTATTTAATTATTTTTATTACAAAAACCTTGTTCTTTCTATTTTTTTTCGTCGAGAAAAATCCTAAGAAAGACGGAAGTAAGACCTTTGCCCTGCAGTAGACACAACAGGCCCATGATAAAAATAATCCATACTAGTCCATATTAATATTATAAATTCGAAAGTAACTCTGCCTGTCTGTATGTTACCTTTTCAGGTCTATACCACTGAACGGATTTCGATAAAATTTGGCAGAGAGATAGATTGCATCCCGGGGAAGGACATAGGATAATTTTTATCGACATACATCCCGGGCGAAGCCGCGGGCGGAAGCTAGTACTTAATAAAAATCTTAATATTGTTTACAATATTTGAACTTATCTAAATACACGAGGAACGCTACTTGCGCAACACTCTTAGGATTGTAATGACAATTTGGCAAATTTCTAATATTCATTGCTCTATATTATTGGAAATTTCTCTTTTGGGTAACTATGTCGCTTTCTCTGTACTCTATTGCGCCTATAATTCAGGAATTACTTTACTGAAGAAAAACCATCTGCCTTTTCGCAAATATGCAGGCTAGGACGTTAAACCAGATGCAGCTGAATAGGTACCAATATTTTACATTTAGCGACTGCACTGACCTTCACAACCCAGTTACTGGGTAACGCGATATCTCTTGATAAGACTGGTTGTCAGACTTTTAGGCTTCTGACTATCCGTAACGACTGTCACAGCTATCGTATGACAGCCGGGACCAACGGCTTAACGTACAGACGCCAGCACATCATATAAAGTTAGTAGAGAACATTTTCGAAGAAGTGTTACAGCCAAATTAGACCGATTTAAAAATTTCCATAGAAGCAGAGATTTCCAGTTATCTTTTTTTTAAATACGACATTTCGAAAATGTTCTCTAATAGCTTTTTAGACCTTTGTATCCTGCTTATGCGTATGAAGTTTCATTAAAATCGGTTCATTAATTTCGAAAAATAAAGGCTTGAAAGTTTGTATGAAATGCCGTACGGGCGTAATTCTACGATAAATTTGAAATTAAGTACTTGTTTCTAAGTTATGAGCATTCTTCCACAATTTTCTCATCTTCCATACTTATACCGTTTCTGAGGCATCTATAAATAATATTTACCGACAATAAATATGTTGAGCCACACTAAATCAATTGATGGACGATGTGTCTGTATAATTGCTGCTTAGCCTCTTACTCATAGTTAGCGTCGTGTTGTTTCTTTAGTTTACAAAGGTAATAAATTGATTTGTATTATTTTAGTCAATATTATGAGTGGTTCACTGTTTTAGTTTGATCTTTGAATGTTATTCGGAGGGGCTCGTGGTTAAATAATAACAGCCGCACGAGTCGATCGAAAGGTTAAGCTACGCTTGTCAAGGTCAGTTCGTGGATGGGTGACCATCCATTACATGTAGAGACCCCTCCGTGCCTCGGAAAAAACGTTAAGCGGTTGGTCCCGCGGCTGTCATTCATAGTTCTTCTTGTAACCCAATAACTGGGGTGTGGATGACAGTATTTTACATGGAGCGACTGCCTATCTGACTTAGATAGGCAGTCGCTCCATGTAAAATACTGACATTCAGCTGCATCCGGTTAGACTGGAAGCCGACCCTAACATAGTTGGGAAAAAGCAGGCAGATTGACAAATTATGCTTATGTCTTCAAAACTGTGGCAGTAAAAAAATCGTCAATATTTTAATCTCATGAATGACCACTAAGAAGAATTTTTGCTTGACAGTTACATCTAACAAAAATAAACCTTGAACCTTCACAGATAAAGATTAAACTAACAGCAATATTAAGTTTGTCGATTCTAAAGAATTTGATTAATAGTTCAAGCGGACAGTAGCAGTAAACTTTTTTAATTTTTATATTTCGAACGTACGGTGGCCACCTTTGTATTCGATTCATTTATCAAACGTCCAAAGGATCAAATCGATTCGGATATTTTAATATCGATATTTTTTTATACGAATTGGTATGAATCGTTTATTTTTATGAATGGCATTAGTAAGGGCGTAGGAATGTGTGAATGGAATCGTTGCTACTCGATTCAAATGTGTTCATCACGATTTCGAATCTTCGGTGTAGGTAGGTAGTTTAAAAAATAAAAAAAATGTTTTGTTTCTAGCTACCTATAACTAAGTTTCACCTACATGTTTTTATTTCAGTTGCGCGTCCAGCCAGTTAAGCTCGACTTCTGGACTAGTTAACTAGAAGTGATGTACAGACGCCAGAACATCAACCTACCCGAAACTGTCAAATTTTCCCAATCAATTTTGAACTTTATGCTTTAGCAATAAAGTTGATTTTTTTTAAAAGAAATTTGACAGATTTTAGTAGGTTGATGTGCCTAATCCAATCTGCCATGAGCCATCTGACCACCGTATGTCCAACAACACAGCGCTGGAAGAAACCTATAGTCATAAGATAGACCAATCTAACTTCTTACTATTTAAGATTTGTATAGCTACCTAGACATTCAATATTTGGTTGGTTTTCAATATGTATCAGCACGAACCAAGTATACCAACGAACTAGTGGCGAAGGTTCCATACAACTCGATTCCTACCGGCTGCCCTTTAAAAAATGGCACAGTCAGTATTCTACATATAGAAAAATTTACCCTTCGCTACTGCTAAGAACCTAGAATAGTATAAGTTAATAGAGGTATGAGGAATAGGGTGTAAAGTTCACTTATACTCTATGAAGAGGATCCTCCGACCAGACGGGTGTTGTGTCTGGCGGGCAACAGCCCGATGATTCATGTCGGACCGTTGTATCTATGCTAGTTGCGCAGTAAACTCTGCTTGCGCGATGCAGGATTTTGCGTGACGTCAGTATAACGCGTTCTTCAGATGTGACGTTGTAAAAATCAGCCAATTAGCGAGGAGGTAACGCAGCTGACTGTTCCTTTATTAAAGTATCGCTAATCTTAGAGGCTATTTGAATGCACCTTTGGAACTATTAACCATATCTACCTAAACCTTCTCAATTACCCACAACTTACAAGTAAAAGATACAAATATCGGCTCTCTCCAGTCATCCATCAGCGCTGTACTTCCGAGGGAAGCCAGATAGTTAGATAAAAATGATTATGCTCGCCTACTAGATCAAGATAATCGGTATATTGAGGTGATAGACGTGATCGGTATAAGCCGATCGGGTGCCACTGCGCAGGGTGTACAGGGTGCTACGAAGCTTTGACAGTGTAGGTACTTACATTAACTAAGCAAGTATTTTTTTCACCATTTAATGAATGATTGAAGAAGAAGAACATTGGGTGAAATTTGGGGGAGGCCTATGTCCAGCTGTGGACGTCTTTCGGCTAAATAGAAAAGGGAGGATCCTCCGACCAGACGGGTGTTGTGTCTGGCGGGCAACTGCCCAATGTCGGGCCTTTGTATCTATGTTAGTTGTGCGGTATACTCTGCTTGCGAGATGCAGGATTTTGCGTCACGTCAGTATGAAGCGTTGTTCGCATGGGCGTTGTAGATACCGCTACAAAACCGATAGATTTCGTCCTTACTAAGGTGGACCGATGGCCTGGTGAAGGCCGAAGGAATCCCCTGGATGGGTGAAGCACAGAACCGCACCCTAATTGCGTAACACATCGAAGGAACTGAGGTTGAACTGTCAAAATGAAAGCCATTCCTATTATTACGGAATTATCATGCCGGTCGAAGTTACGATGCATGGGGAAGGACTATGTCAAGCAGTGGACGACTTTCGACTCAAACGATGATGATGACGATTCCGACTTTACAGCCGATTTTCTCATCAACCAAAATCGATTAATTCCCGATATCAGAACATCCTGTATAAGAAGTTGCGGCTCACGGAAGATCCCGGTGTCGCGATACTGTCGTAGTGATAGATAATCTTTGAAATCGAACATCGTTCGACGGCTGCCCCAAGTTAATGTGGCAGTAATTTATTGGGCAAGCTTACCAGGCTTGGGCAGGCTTGCGCAGGCCATATGGATTTCAGGTTGTGTAGGTTTTGAAGGAAACAGGATATTGTGGTTGAGTGGTGAAAATTGTTAACGTTCTCTAAAGTGATTTATCGTTTCTCAGAAATAGTACATATACCACATAGTCTCAGATTGGTGGTGGTGGTGAGTGGTTGGCGGTTGGGGGTTCGAACTTAATCTTCCAATACCCAAACCCCTTTTTTTTTGAGGGGGGAAACGAGAGAGTTCGGGGAGGGAAAACTACCCCAGTGATCACCATCAGCACATAGGGGTGACCCCGGTTCCTCTTAAAAGACCAATTTCGGAACCCCCCCTGTACAACGCCTGTAAACCCAAACCTTTAGAAAAACGAAAAGAAAATTGTTTTTGGCTTTAAAAAACACTATTATGCATCTATGTTCTAAAACATGGCCTTGAATTATAATTTTAATTCGAAAATAAGCCAGCAATAATGTTAATACTGACGTGATAATCCCTGTCCTGCTAATAAATATATGTATGTATTTAAGATTGCTCTCAAAACGGTGAAGAAAAACATCGTGAGGAAACCGGCATTTCTTAGAACCAAAAATTCGAAGACATGTGACATCTACCAACCCGCACTGGGCCCGCGTGGTGGATTATAGCCCACTCTCTCTCAAAGAGAGGAGGCCTGTGTCCCAGCAGTGGGAACATTATAAGCTGGTTATACAACGTTATTTTTAGTATATGCGAAACCTGAATATAGTTTGTTCAGAATAAGTAATAATTCCGATTCCAATAATTTTTAACCCATGTTATATTTGGTCCCATAAATATTTCAAAAAGGTTAAAAGTTGAACACCGAGTGACACTAAGTAGGTTATCCAATCTCCGCGCCGCGCCGAACGGTTAGGTACCTCGGTACTATTATCAATGAGCGCAAGACGGCGCCGCGTGGGGGGTGAGCATGTTTTTGTACGGACAAACAGGTAACTTAAACAAGCTTATAATTTTGTGATTTTTTATGATACAGTTTTGAAATTTTGTACATATAATCTTTACATAAAAATACTAGACACGTGTTTCGGGTTTCTCATATAGGTACTAAAAATAATATTGTATATTCGAGACAGTACTAGTGATAGATAGATAAACCATTTATTTGACGCACGCACACAAAAAGACAGCACAACACACAAAAGTACAATATTAGATGATAACCAAACTATCCACATGATTATAATAAACTGGCAAAGTGCGAGTCGGACTAGCACACGAAGGGTTCCGTACCACAAGGCAGAAACGCCGAAAAAAATTACGTTTTTGTATGGGAGCCCCCCTTAAATATTTATTTTATTTTAATATTTATTATTAAAGTAAAAATACAACTGAGTATTTTGTGAATATTTCAAGTGTCTACCTGTTGCCATTATTGATATCGAGCAAAAAAGGGCAAAAAAATCGCGTTTGTTGTGTGGGAGCCCCCCTTAAATATTTATTTTATTTTGTTTTTAGTATTTGTTGTTATAGCGGCAACAGAAATACATAATTTAGTAGTACAATAGTGCTGATAGACGCTGTTGCAAGTTACTGATGCAATATTTCAAAGCCATCTAAAAGTAGCCGACGCGGTCCGTTGTATTCACCGATAAACCACATCGAATCGTCTCAATCGTAAAGACCGACAACTCTATCGGAATCGACACAAACTAATGACGGGCATTTATGTTTACGTCAGACATCCAATGTATCCAAAATATAACAAATTTTGTATTACCACATTATTTTCTATGCGATTTTTACGGTTATTTCTCTATATTACGTCATCAAGAAACCATAACAAAACCACATTATTTTCAAACTCTATATCATTCAAAATTAGACCCTATACCCTTGTTTCAAGAGTGATATCCTTTCTAAGGAGGTGTAGAAATAATATGGTAGTTTCTCAATAAGGTGTTCTGTCCTTTACAATCGATTTGTCCCGAACGCGAGCAAAGCTACAAAAAATGTCAGATACGACGTTCAATCAATATAATGACTTTATTTAACATTGACAATAAAATATAGCTGGTATTGTGTGTGGTGTGGATGAGGAATAGGGTGGAGGACACTGTCGATGGCTGTTAGATTTTATAAGTTGAGGCATTTGTTAATCTACAGTAAGTTTAGGCTTCATCCAAGCTGTAAGTAGGTTTGTACAAACACTTTTACAGGTTAATTTATATTTTTTTAAACTAGATGAGGATGGCGTTTCCAATTTGACTATTCTGAGAAGAAAAGCCGGAACAAACTCAGAGCTCACAGTCTCTTTTAAAGTCCAAACAAAATCTTGGTAAGATCGTGTGAAGACCATGTAGATTGGTGTCTGAAATGGTCTTTTGAGGAAAGAATCACACAGATTGAGCGGATCTGTCCAATCAGTGCACGCATTTGTCAAAAATCGTGCAGCTCAACTCAGAACTTGAGCAGCTCAACGATTCGACGAACAATACCAAAGACAGGACATTTGCGTAGGCCGCATAAACTACTCAAATCATGATTAAAACCAAGCTGAAAGATTTAGCAACTAGTTTACAATGACTGATATACAGCTGTTAATGATATGAATATGGCATTTTTAGATGGCCTTCCTCAATTTTTTTGGTAGGTAAATAAACACTGTATCTGGCCAAAAAATTATAATCCCTTTTCGGGGTAACTGAGAGATCAGAAACAATCACGGAAGTACTTACGTAATAAAAGTTGGTCGTATTGAAAAGAATCTTGAAGTCTTAACCTCTCTATACAAAAGCATAATCAGCCTATAATGATACCCTTGATCAGCAAATAAATGATTTGATTTGATTTGAATGTTCCCACTGCTGGGACACAGGCCTCCTCTCTTCGAGAGGGAGTGATTCGGGAGGGTTTAATGCTGAAATGAACCTTTTTGGCGCAGCCGTGAGGCACACACTATTGTTGTTGTAACATAGTTATTTTTTTATTTTGTTAATTTTGTATTTTGTGTTTCACGAACTGTGTCAAATAAACTTTTTTCTTTCTTTCTTTTTATTTCACCGTTTTGAGAGTAATAGTGATAAAATTATTTACACAAAATAAAGCGTCTGCCTGAGTTTGAAGCCACGACTTACAACTGGTAAGCCGGGGCTTTGCCATTGGACTTCCACTTCTCACACAACCTCCGATAATTGTCTTAAAAAATCGACGCATATTACTTACAACAACCGGTACATTCACCCTACCTAAAATTATTGAAAGTCCAATCCAGATGGGCCAGCATAAGCCGACAATACTGATCGACTGCCATAAACCATCGTATTGAGATATCTGTCAGTCGCGAGACAATGGGTTCGATTCCAGTTTGATGCCAGATGACACGATTACTGCGTTGTGTAACCTTAATTTGATTTATTGGAAGCGAGTGGAAAATCCAACGAGTTTAGGAGATTAGTTTTTGAACCCTCAGACCAAATAAAAAGTCAAGACATAACGCTGTGAACAATACAGTGAAGCATGCAAAAACTACACCTTCGCTCTGTGCATACATGCTCACACGCACACATTTACAACCATTTACAATCAAACTACACCTCACTATAAGCACACATGTTTACGAAACCGGCTTCACTTTACTGTTGACCGCCCTCTGTCTTGATTTTTTATTAGGGTTCCGTACCCAAAGGGTAAAAACGGGACCCTATTACGAAGACTCCACTGTCCGTCTGTCACCAGGCTGTATCTCTTGAACCGTGAAAACAGAATAAAATAAATATTTAAGGGGGGGCTCCGATACAACAAACGTGTTTTTTCGGCGTTTTTGCCTTGTGGTACGGAGCCCTTCGTGGGCGAGTCCGACTAGCACTTGGCCAGTTTTTGGGTCTGAGTTTGAACCTTGAAGAGCATGATAAATAGACAATCTCAAAAATGTCAATTACCCAAAGTCGTAAAGGGAGCTAAATTACTAACAGAAGACCAATTCCCGTAATTAAAAACGTTCAAAATCTATTCGTAATCTCATCTCAGCGACAATCCATGTCAAAGCTGTGCGGAAATTAGAGGTATTTTTGACAGATTGAGACTGAGATCAGACGTGAACGTTCATAACCTTTTGACCGCCACAGTCATGTCATCATCATCATCATTTCAGCCGAAAGACGTCCACTACTGTACTTAGGCCTCCCCCAAGTACAGTCAACAGCAAAAGTAGATGATCAAAGTCAGAAATTCAATACTAATGAACGGAGTTCGCGTCAGAACTGTGTGGCGTCGAAGTGTTCTGGAGTGGCGACCGCGTACCGGAAGACGTAGCGTTGGAAGGCCTTCCACAAGGTGGACCGACGACCTTGTGAAGGCCGCAGGAACCCGTTGGATGCAAGAAACACAGAACCGATCGAAGTGTAGGTGATTGGGGGAGGCCTATGTCCAGCAGTGGACGTCTTTCGGCTGAAATGATGATGATGATTTTTGACAGATTGAGACTGAGATCAGACCGTGAACGTTCTTAAGGGTCTTACATGACCTAAAGCGCGGTCACTGTCGGAGTGCATAGAAAAGAAAGAGAAGCGCGATGTCACAACGCTGGTATTTTTATTGCAAAATATGAAGTAATTATTTAATTACAAAAAATCTATTGTTTGGACTAAACAATTAAAACACTAGTGTTTTAGTATGTTGCTAGTAGAATAATCTGACAAAAAATCAGAATGATTGTATGTATATTAGTATGGTTTTTATTGTAAACAGAAATTTTTTAGAGGTATCTTCATGATTTTTTTCTATCGTACCAAATTAGTTGTATTATGTTTTCAATACACTATCTACTATCTACCGAGCATATATCCTGAAGAATGTCAATAGACAGATAAAGTATTATCTGCCAATCAAGGCGTTATACAGGGTTAATGGTAAAATATTAACAACCTCTTAGGAGGTCATTGTACTCATCATTATGAACAACTTTTACTATGGGGCCAAACCTGAAATCGCAAAAAACAATGAGCTGTTCCCTACATTTATGTTCGTATATCTAGTCAAAATGTAGGAAACAGCTGTTTTTTTTTTTTTTATTACCAGCGTTGTGTCGTCGGGCTTCTTTTATTTTCTATGCAGTCCGACAGTGACCGCGCTTTAGGTCTTGTAAGCCCTAAGCCGTAAACAGGATCTTTTGGTTACAAGTTAACAAAAACTAAGTCCTAACAAACATTAAAAATATTCACATTCTAATCACTTGCTTACTTCTCAAATGCACCCCTGAGTGCACACCCTAACACACAAGCGCACACAATGGTACAAAGAGCTCACACATGGACCCCATCATGGGCCATCATGGGCCATCATGGGCCATCACTCTATAGTCGTCGCGAGACAATCGGCAAATGATGACAGCTAATACCTAATGACGATTGGATGTAGATGAAGTAGCAGTAGAAAGGACATGAAATGATGAGAGGGAGAATTTCGCCTATTGAAGTTTTGACTCTGTGAGGACACGTGTGACACGTCTGTATGACGGTTAATAGAGGTTTATGGGAGAAGAATGCGCCCATGTTCTTAAGTAACTTTTTAGACCATTGTATCCTGCTTCGTATGGTTCATTCATTTCGAAAAACAAGGGCTTGAAAGTTTGTATGAAATGCCGGATGGCGTAAACGCTCAAGCAAAACAAGTTCAAGCTCAAGGTCAATAAGTTCTATGTTTTATCAGTAAAAATCAAGTAAGTAATATCAAAAATTCGAAGACACGTGACATCTACCA
This sequence comes from Oligia fasciuncula, assembly GCA_963082905.1. Taxonomy (NCBI): domain Eukaryota; kingdom Metazoa; phylum Arthropoda; class Insecta; order Lepidoptera; family Noctuidae; genus Oligia; species Oligia fasciuncula. Next base: position 17,247,221 of record OY720406.1, on the reverse strand, counting down.
ACCCGCACTGGGCCCGCCTGGTAGTTTCACCCCACTCCCTCTATCTGAGAGGAAACCTATGTCCCAGTGGTGGGAACATTACAAGCTGATTATCAGTATTACTGATTTATCATTGACAACAAACTAATCGTCGTAGAAGTCCTCTTTTGTTTTTAATCTTTGGCAAACCTCAGCATTGCACTCCAGGGCTGCGTCCATTAACGTAAGTGACTCTCAGTTCGATGTGCAGACGTTTTTTGTCTGTCTACGTGATTGATAAAGAAATGGGAGGGATACGACACTTTTTACCACAAACTCTTCTATGCCATCATCATTTTCCAAGCCAAGCAACTTCAAACCTTCTGCCTCTGACTTAAGGTTCACATGATTAGATGCTTTAAGACTTTAAACTTTGCTAAAAACCAATCCTCCCTTACAATCTTTCGAACGCAATTTTTTTTAAGTGCTGTTGGCAATTTCTTTGCCATTTCAATTTGACTCTCATGTAGTTTTTAATAGAGTTGACTGTACGTTGTTCGAGCTGCAAAATAAAGTTGGTTAATGAACAAATCATTCCATGGGCTTGTAAAGAAATTGTTTGCAAGTGTTTTGCGTATTAATTTGAAAAATGGAAAGATACAATGGATTGATTCTTAAAGGATTTTCAATGGAAGATGTCATTCGGAAGAACCTGGGTAAAAGATGCCTGATATAAATATGTAGTTACAGGTGTGTCTAATTTTAAAGAAGATCAAAATCCAAGCCTAGATCTTCCTCCTGGTCCAGGGTTCGATCCCCAGGTCGGGAAAAGTGTTATTGATACTGATACACTGGGCTGGACTCCAAAGTATTCTGTTTGTGTTTTGTTTTCTCTTCTGTCGGCACTCTCAGAGTGCCACTGTTTTTTTTTTAAGTATATTTTTCTTTTATTTTGTAATTTTTTAATTGTGCTTTTGTGTGTTGTGCTGTGTCTATTCATTTCATATTCAGAGTGCATTCCAAAGAAAGACCGCCTGAACAAAGAAGAATGAATGAAGGCAGAACGGGGAGAAGCCAAGATCTTACCACAAATCAAATCAAATTTATTCGTAAATGTAGGTTTCATTACAATAAGATGTTACAATAAGATGGTCAGTTCGCTACATTTTACTCGAGAGCATACAAATATTATTAAAGTTAGTGGTGTCGAAACCACACACACACATTTAAAATAAAATAAATCAATTACTTACATACTAACACACAATTATTTACGTACTTACACACAACACAATTACCAATGTCAACAATAAAATTTAAATAAAATCATTAAATTAAATGTAGATAATATTGGTATATTCTAAATGTCAGTGGTGTCCTCCTTAAACTCAGCTAATAATATGGAGTAATAACATTTATGAATTAAAAATTGTTTCAGTTTCTTTTTGAACTTATTATTAGTAAGATTTTTTATCTGTCTTGGAATTTTATAAAAAATAACTGGAGCCATTCGATAAATACTTTTACGTAGGAGGGCTGTTTTACTGCGATCAACACAAAGAATGTTCGACTCCCTTTTCCTTAACCGTGGATCAGCTGGGGCTCTTACTTCTCTTACAAGATTTGGAACACCACAACAGAGATAAGATAGCACTGCAAACAATGTCAAAAACACTAGGAATATTTTAATTTGAGTTTTTTAACGAAACAAACGGTATCAAAGATTTCTCCACGAATAAACTTCAATGAGCTTGATAACCGATTATAATCCTCCGTTGAATAAAACTCACCAGACAAAGGGAGATCATCGACAATAGACTTTTTTTTTTGTTTGAACCTACAAGGAGGTTGACATTGCTATTGATATTTTTTTTTTAATCGTGGGAGTCGTAAACAGGTATCGATAGTGACTTTTGTTGGTTCTTGTTATATCGATTCTTTGACGGTTTTTTAGGGTTGGGATTTTTTATCGAGATTTTTGTTCGGATCGAGTCAGATGTGAAATTGTTGCTTGAGATTTTGTTCGGATCTATCAGGCTGTATTATAGAGGGTACATGTTTGTCATCTATGCTTATGCTTGAGTTATTCTGCGAGTTTTATAATTATCCATGCATAGCTAAATTGGTACAGGATCACGACACATACTGACTGACTCTATAGAATTTAAGTTGGTTTCTTGAGTAATTCTGTATAAGTATATCGTTGTTTCTCACATATTTACTACTAGCTGTGCCCCGCGGTTTTACCCGCATAAATGTCGATCCCGTGGGAATATCGGGATAAATATTAGCCTATATGTTAATCCAGGGCGTCGGCTACCTCCATACCAAATTTTATCAAAATTGGTCCAGCCGTTTGACCGTGAAGAAGTAACAAACATATAAACACACACACACACTCACAAACTTTCGCCTTTATAATATTAGTGTGATGTGATGATCTGCATTAGCGTAATCAGCCTATAATGTTCCCACTGCTGGGACACCAGGCCTAGGAGAAGGAGTGGGCTGTTATCCACCACGCGGGCCCATTGTGGGTTGGTAGATGTCAAAATGTCTTCGAATTTTTGGTTGTAGAGCATGCCGGTTTCCTCACAATGTTTTCCTTCACCGTTTTGAGAGCAGTGGTGATGAAATAATTTACACAAAGTAAAGCGCCTGTCTGGGTTCGAACCTACGACCTGCAATTTATTATAATTCTGTAGTTTTGAAAAACTAGAACTCTAGCTTGTCTAGAAACTGGTCTAGATCTTCAAGAGCTCTCAAAAATCATTCTCAAACACAGAACTCTTTGCAAATTGCAAATTATAGTCAGTTATTATATCCACCTTCAATTCTTCAAGTGTTGTTAACATCAAAATCAAAATGGAAGTCGCATTTATCAATAATTGTGACTACTCAGAATTTCAATCTAAATTGGAAGTCAACCGTCCATTATTGGAGTCATTTCATTGTGAACGATCAAAAAAATGTAAAATCAATATTGTATGCAATCGCTGCCGCTGTGATGATGCGCCTGTAAGCTATAAAAGTTCAATCTCGGAAGCTGAGGACGTATTCTGACATGTAAAATTATAAGATGTTGACGAATAAATAAATCGATGTATGTAAGAAGATTTAATCTTATTTATAACCGTGAAGAAGTGTCTTGAAATAAAGATCACGCATTATGGTTCAGATCTAAAAAGTTACTAGAGAACATTTTCGAAATGTCTTATTTAAAAAAAGATAACTGGAAATCTCTGCTTCTCTGGAAAATTTAAAATCGGTCTAATTTGGCTGTAACACTAAGTATTTTTCTAAAATGTTCTCTACTAACTTTTTAGACATTTGTATCCTGCTTATGCGTATGAAGTTTCATTGAAATCGGTTCATTAATTTCGAAAAATAGGCTTGAAAGTTTGCATGAAATGCCGTACGGCGTAAACGCTCATTAGCAAAAAAATATTATTCGTTAAAATGAGATAAGCGATGTAGTCTATCAGTGTATCTAGTCTGACGGTACTATTGTTCCAGAGTAAGGCAATAGCCGCCAAGAGAGAAATCTAGTTGAGTAAAATGATTAGACCTGCCGGGACCTGCCTAGCTCAGCCAATCAATAAAATTGATTAACCTTCCAAATACAGTTTAATCTTATTATAGGTACTTATATGCGTTATCTCTCTTATTATAGATATATCAGTCATATGCGTTAGTGAACCATTGCTGCAAGGTTTCGGCTGGGCCTGTCACCGTGCAGCAGTGATGTCACAATCTGTTTTCTGTTTTTGTCTTTGTAAGTGACTAACATAGTTTGTAAGTATATTTTTACTAACACTATGAGTCAGACTCATAGTGTAGCAACTCTACTGTAGCGACTCAATTTGAGTCTTGTTGCTCGAAATAAAATTATTATTATTATTGTATCCATCGTCGTCATTTCTCTGGTTATTATTTTCACGATTTCCATAATAAACTTCGTCCTGTCTTTGATCAGAATACGGCAACCGCCACAGCGGCGGCAAGCGTGCGCAGGCGCTCTTTAATTTGTAAATTGAGCCGCGCCGCTAGCGCCATCTATTAGGCGCTGCGGCCACTCAGCTACTGTGCCACCTTTAGTCATTATGTTTTGTTGATTTATTTTACATTTGTTTCATTGCTAATGTTGATGGGAATTGATGTTTGATTCGTATTCGTAGGGGTTATGGAGTTAGCTTTGAAGTTGATGTGATATCTTATTTTGAAGGGCTCTTCCAATTTGGTTTTTCTAGACTTTTTAGAACTTTTTTGTACTCTTGACCGGTAACATTTCTTCCGAAGCGCTTAGGATTTAATTAAAAAGTAACCTTGTACTTGAAGTAACTAGCATATAACCTGAATAATATCATATATTTTTTCTGATTTTGTTTACTGTAGTCGATCACTTTTAGGCATTATAAAACTTGCGTTTAGGTCCTGTAGTCCCCTTAAAAGTATTTTTTTTACCTAGGTACCTTACCTACAATTTCCCATTGTTGGCTTCTTGTTACAACATTTCAAAAGTTATTTAAAACAAACGAAGTGTCGATAACGACCTACCAGCACCTACCAATCAACGTTCATAAAAATAAACATAAGTAGTCAATAAAATCGGAACTTCACCGTCAATATAGGTAGGTACCGATACCGATTAAAACTCGATTTATAGAGTAATTACATACGATTGTAAATCGAGTGGAACGAGCATCGATGCCGCCTTTGATGAACACCGATGAATCGAATTAACTTATTTTAACGTGGTTATGCACTGGGGTGTAACTACGGTAGTAAAGTCTTATAAAGATTCGATTTTTTATTCAGTAGGATTGCTTTTGACCATTAACAACTGACTAGCTTCTGCTTGTGACTTCGTCCGCGTGACATTTCTTGTTTTAACATAAAATATAGATATCCTATAACACTCAGTTATTATTTTTTTACAGCAAGCTTTTTTACCCGACTGCGGCGAAGCCCAAAAGGAGGGTTATGTGTTTGACCTGTATGTATGTATGTCCGTTTCTTTGTTCCCTCGTAACTTCTAAACGAATGAACGGATTTGGATAAATTATACGTCTTTAAATTTGTCTTGGTAGCGCGAGTGTCACTGGCTACATTAAAATCAAAAACAAAGTAAAATGGCGGATAGATTGCCATATTGTGGAGTTCGATTTTTTTCCTCTAATACCATCGAGTGAAATATCAAAATTAAGGTTTAATTAAATTTTAAACGGTGATTACAAAAATATATACAACTTATATGGTTAAAAGTAATTCGAAATCGTAAAAAACACGTTAAATAAATTAATTATTTCTTGTTCCCTGTTGAGTGACTTTACGGGTCAGCTAATAAGTAATACATAAGTAAATCGTCTGCAAAATCTTTCAAATTTGTAAACTAAAAAGCTGGAAATAAAAAACAAGTAATTAAAAAAACTAAAAAACCCGACTGCGGTAAAAAAAAATAGTTAAAAAAAAACTGAAAAGCTAAAAACAAGGTCATTTTAAATTAAATAAAAGTTGGAAGCAGGCGGGACCCATTTGAGTTTGAAAATATAATAAAAAAATGGTATGGGTCCCGCCTGCTTCCAACTTTTATTTAATTTAAAATGGCCTTGTTTTTAGCTTTTCGGTTTTTTTTAAGCAATTTTTTTTTATTTGCTGCAGCTTTCCATTAGTGGATGATGTTTTGGAATCGGATCAATAGTTCCGAAGATTATCTCCTTCATACAAACTCACTTTTACCTCTTTATAATCCATACTACTAATATTATAAATGCGAAAGTCTGTCTGTTTGTTACCTCTTCACGCTTAAACCGCTGAACCGATTTAGATGAAATTTGGTATAGAGATAGTTTGAGTCCCGGGAAAGGACATAGGATAGTTTTTATCCCAATATTCCCACGGGATCGACACTTATGCGGATGAAACCGCGGGTCGCTGCTAATATTATTATAACGCCCTTTGTACACATACGTTTTTCTTGCCGTGAAACACTACAGATTATTTGCCGTGTGTAGGCACAGTCGTCAGTGTTGTATGGATCACTATGGAAGTTTTTTGACGTCACGCGGCACTACGGCACGATGCCATCGCCGTATAAGTACCATAGAACCGACTTATACACAAGATCATAGGTAGGTACCGTAAACAAACCGTGTCATAGACAAAGGGCCTTATAGTATTGATCAATAATAAATAATAAAATAATTTATTTGCGTAAAACATGGTATACAATGGTGTTAAGCATAGGTCAGAGTGGAACAAACATGTTTATCTAAGATAAAACATAGCATGCAAAAATTTAATGTTACAGGGTATTTAATGTCGATGTCAATTTAATGTCAATAATTATAATGTCAATATTTTTATCCATAAATTCTTTCAAACTATAAAAGCTACATTCATTTAGCCATTTGTAAAAGTTGACTATAGAGGTAAGCGATGACGCCTGTCTAGAAGTAACCTCCTTCATTTAATTTTAATGCTGTTATTTGAAATCACTGTGGCAGGACGCAGAGTGAAACAAATACACGTAAACATACAAAAATTTGTGTTGTGGGTATATACCTGTGTGCTGAAATTTCAACCTAACTATCTACTACGAGATGTTAAGATTATTGTCTAGTAGGTACCTAGTTGATAAAGGAATTGGCAATTATAGTGCCTGCAAAATTAAACGTCTGTTTATGAATTTTGACGTTCGAAAAGTGCTGATTTTCAGCCTAATTTGAATAAATGATGATTTCATTTGATTTGATTTAAAAAGCCTCAAAATAGGTTTGGTTGTTTTGTTGTATGGGTACTAGTTGACAACTAAGACTACAACAAATATAGTGTCTGTAAGTGTAATAAATAAAAAAATAAAAAAACTAAGTACACATTACAGAAAAAATACTGCTAAGCTAATGAAAAAATACAAACGTGATAAGGTAAAGTATCAGAAATGAGTGTACTGAATCAGACTCAATCACGAGAAAAATTAACAAATCGAATTGATATTGCATATCATTACACACGGTATCAGTGTATTATTACCTCAATAATCGGCATGCGATCACATACTCGAAACTTTATCCGATATACGAAAACCAAAACACTTAAAAATCAACCCAATCACCAGCACACAAAACCGAAAATCGAAAAAACCGAATCAAATTCATAAGAGTTTTTGATTTCAGAATTGGATTTATAAATCTAAAAGTAGAAGAGAGATGGAAACAAGGTTTTTGAATGAGAGTGAAAGTGATAGAAGATTAGTAAGACCGGTAGCTGAATGCTTGCAATTATAGTGATCATGGTGCCAAGGCAATTTCCTTCGTATTTCTATCATGGTCTTAATTAGGTAGTTTTGTTAATCGAATCGTATGCGGTGGTCTGTCGTCATTATTTTGATTATTCCGAGTGCGATTCGCTAATAGAGAATGAGATTGGAATCCCTGCGTGCTATTTTTATCGTACGGACAATGTGGGTTTGTAAAGTGTGGGATTTTCCTTTGTTTTTGTTAGTGTAGACTTATTTTCACACTGTGTTTACTATTTTGATAGATTTTTACATAATCAGCTGGTGTGTGCTCACGGCTAAATGATAACAGCTATGCTTGCCGTGGTCGGTTTGTGGATGGGTGACCATTACATATCGAGACCCTTCCGTGCCTCGGAAAGCACGTTAAGCCGTTGGTGCCGGCTGTTATTCGTAGATCTTTGACAGTCGTTACATGTAGTCAAAAGTCTGTCAACCAGTCTAACCAAGGGGTATCGTGGTACCCAGTAACTGGGTTGTGGAGGTAGGCAGTCGCTCCATGTAAAATACTTAACATTGGTATTCAGTTACATCCAGATAGACTGGAAGCCGACCCCAACATAGTTGGGAAAAGGCTAGGCAGACATAGATTACCTACATAATAAGCCTATAATGTTCCAACTGCTGTGACTCAGGGCTCTTATTATGTGTGAGGCAGGGGACTACAGGACACTCCTGGATAATAACTGTAAAGCTAGATTGTTTTGCTGCTTTTGAAGGAAAGAAAGAAAAACGTTTATTGGACACAGTTGGTGAAACACAAAATACAAAATAGAAATTAAAAGAGTGAAAATAATGCTTTGTTTCGATTGACCGTTTGGATTTATTCAACTATCCGCCACGTAAAACAATGACATAATCTAGGTGTTTATAAATCGACTAGCTGCACCCCCCGGTTTCACCCGCATAAGTTTTGATCCCGTGGGAATATCGGGACAAAAAGCCTATAATATATGTTAATCCAGGGTGTCAGCTACCTCCGTACCACATTTTATCAAACTTGGTCCAGCCGTTTGAGCGTGAGGAAGTAACAAACATGTAAACACACACTCACAAACTTTCGCCTTTATAATATTAGTGTGATATTCCAGAACAGAACGTGGTCTACCATCACTTCCAGTAGGTATACTTATTATCAGATGCAGGAAATTATCAGAATGTTATGCTAACAACTACTCGTCATTCTGACCTCCATTATCCAATTATGAGGATACACTCGTCAGGTACAGTCGCCAGCACATCAAACTACTACAACCTGTCAAATTTCTTTAATAGATTTTCAACTTTATAACTAAAACAATAAGGTTCAAAGTTGATTGGGAAAATTTGTCAGTTTCGGGTAGCTTGATATGCTGGTGTCTGTACCTACCTACCTTACTAACAAGTACATCAAAATCCTTGCACTGACCTGACCTGTGGTAGTTCCACAGGTCAACGCCCTCTCTGAAGATTAACCCTATCCCCGCCGCCCGAAAAAAAAACAATATTCAAAACTTTAAAACCCATCTTTTTATACCACATCACGCAAACTGGAATCTTGTTCATCTAAAACAATGCTAAGAACACGACTGTGGACACTTTAGATTAAACCAACCGATAAATATATTATGGTGCACTAGCTTTTTCTTGCGGCTTCGCTCGCGTGGAGGTCGAAAATGATCCCACGGGAAAGTATTACCGGGATAAAAAGTATCCTATGTTTGAATCCAGGTTATAAAGTATCAATGTGTCAAATTTCAGGCAAATCCGTTCAGCCGTTTTTGCGTGATTGAGTAACAAACATCCAAACATACAAACATTCACATATTAGTAGGATTTTATTTAAATTTATGTCTTATTCTCATTTTCTGGGAATTTATTAATCGGCTAATATGAATTCCGTTTGTGTTTTACAACGTTGAGAGAGGAATCTGATGTTTTTATGTTATTTTTTTTTGTTTTTTATTATCGTTTCATGGCTTGTATTGATTTAAGTGTTAGTTTTGCAGTTATTTGTGATTAATGGGCTATTGGTTTTTGTGTTTGTGTAATAATTATTCATGCTGTTATGTCAAGTTAGAGTGCAAACCCTTGTTATTGCAAAAAAAGTGTCACTAAACACGAATGTATTTTATAATCCTTGTTTATTTTGCAAAAGTGTTGATAGAAGAAATGTGCTTAAAGCCTTGATAAATTGTCTTTTTGTCACCTTAGGATTAATGTGTATGTGTCCAAAGCCCGATTTCAAATAAATGTTTTTCTAATTTAATTTAAAAAGATATTTAAAAAGATGCATACCATTTAATACTTTACTGTTTCTCGAACAAGCCGCCTCTATAAAGGCAGTGTTCACTCATTTGTCAAACCGTGTGGATATTTATTTATCACAGACCCTCCGCGAGTAAGAAATACCTGATTTTAAAACCATTTATTTTCCTTTATAAAACTAAACAAACAACCCTATTTGTAAGCAGATAAATTCTAATTTTCAGTAACAGAATGACTTGTTAAACGCAAAAGCTAACTTTAAGATTGGCTATTTATTCACGTGACAATCTTTTATTTACTTTTGTAAAATAAAACTTTAATCCTTATTCCCTTAAGAATAAACACTAATTTTGTATATTTTTTCTCAATTAAATGGAATAGTTTAGTATGTTTTATCAAACGTAAATAAATTCAAAATCTATACGCGGGTCGTTTCGACCGGGCCACTGTTTTTAAGTGTTAATAGATTACAACCTTTTTATATTTTTTGTATTTTATGGCTTCATTCTTTACGGGTTATTAGTCGTTTATAATAATTTATATTCTGATTATTGGTCTGATAAGAAACCAATAATGTCCTTTGGAAAAATCTTTATCATAGTTTGCATTGTTAAATTATAAATAAATTCGATAATAGCGAACAGAAGAGCCATGCTGCTCATCCGGTTGATACCTCATTGATAGGATTTTAGACATCTATGAGGCTAATTGAAGAAAAAGTTAAATCATCATCATCTGCCTAGCCTTTTCCCAACTATGTTGGGGTCGGCTTCCAGTCTAACCGGATGCATATGACTACCAGTATTTTACATGGAGCGACTGCCTATCTGACCTCCACAACGGAGTTACTGGGTAATACGATACCCCTTGGTAAGTCTGGTTGTCAGACTTTGGGGCTGTAAGCTTTTTTTGCTTTGAAGAAAAAGTTAAATAATCATAAATATTTAAAAACGTTCAAAATCTAGGCGCATTAAGAGGGGTATTTCTCGTTATTTTAAGAACGTTCACAGTCCTGATCTCAGTCTCAATCTGTCAAAAATTCCTCAAGGTAATGAGATGAGATTGCGACTAGATTTTGAATGTTTTTCATTACGGGAATTGGCCTTCCGATCTCAATGACAATCAATAATAATTTGTTTATTTTCACGTCAAGACACAAACATCAGTGTGGCCAGGGCCATCAGGACCTCCCAGTACAAGAAAGTGCCTTTAATGTGCCTATTTGAAATAAATGATTTGACTTTGACTTTGAAGAGCCAGGGCTCTTGTACTAGGAGGTCCTGTATCACAAAAGCCAGAATCCATGTGAAATCCATGTAAAAAACTTTTTAAAAAATGTAGGAAAATCAGTGTTATTTTTTTTACATATTGAGACCGACACTATAATTCGACTGTTCTGAGCGTTTACGACGTACGGCATTAAACGATACGACATAAAAATACGGGATTTGCCCCTCTAGTGTCAGAGTTTCTATATTCTTTAGCAGAAAACAAGCTATGTCAAGCTGTGTGTATGCTGTGTATGTGTGTGTGTGTTCTATTCTATTCTATGTCCTAAATAGCTCGTGCTTCTACCAATACAATGCCAATAAACGTCAAAGTAATATTTCAAATAGCCCATTATATACCGGCTACCGCTCCAGCATAAATTCCTAAACGACAATAACCTCTCAAAGGCTTCATAATACAATTTCTTGTTCATTTTCTTTGTAGCATAATGCTCGAATGTTAATCAATCCTGGTACAATAGTTGTACAAACTAATAGCGGGCATAAAGCATAGACAAAGGATAAAGAGCGAGCGGTTTGACCACACGACGACCGACCACAGACTGGGACCATAGACGTAGTTTCATGGAAGGTACAATACGACCGATGTATCTTGGCGAGCCCGAACTTTGCGCAAAAGGCTGCGCAGTAAGATTTTTTAGGAACCAAAGCGTGACATGAGGCGAGTGCGAGTGAGAGAACATGCGCGAAAGTTCTTAGTGCCTATGTTCAGGCTCGTCAAGTTAGGTCAGTCGTTTGATACTGGTTATTGCAGCGGATTGTTTCGTGCTAACAATTAAATGTAAAATTGAGTTTTGTAGTTACTTTACAAAAAAAATAATTTCAAAACTACTGTTTACCTATAGCCTTCCTCAAGAATTAGGTTATCAAATGCAAAAAGAAGTTATAAAATCCGACTAACAGGTCCAAAGGGGCCCGTGGATAAGTAATAACAGCCGCACAGGTCGATCGATCAGGTTAAGCTATGCTTGCCGCGGTTGGTCTGTGGTGGGTGACCATCTCTACATACCGTGACCCCTCCGCGCCTCGGACAGCACGTTAAGCCGTTGGTCCCGGCTGTCATTCGTCGATCTTTGACAGTCATTACGGATATTTAAGAAGCCCGAAAGTCTGACAACCAGTCTTATCAAGGGGTATCGTATTACCCAGTAATTGAGTTGTGGAGGTCAGATAGGCAGTCGCTCCATAAAATACTGGTATTCAGCTGCATCCAGTTAGACTGAAAGCCGACCCCAACAGTTGGGAAAAGGCTAGGCAGATGAGTTCCAGAGATTAGCAAACTCTTCAGCTTTATTATTAGTATAGAAGATAAGTTAGGATATAAAGTAATACATTTACAAGCAGACTTAGTCTATAACTTTCAGTTCAGTTCAAACCCTTTTCAAAAGTTCATCAACTAATTTCTGCACACATCTAGCAGTTTCATGTACATCTAGTGACATTAATGTGTAACTTCTCTATACGATGCAGGCGTGGGTGTCATTCCGGGAATAAGACGCGAGCAAAACCGGGCATAACTAATAACTTGTTGTGCGAATAACATACATCTTAATCTGTACCGTGATATTATATATATGTGGAGAAGGAATTCCTTTTGTCTGTATACAGAATCAAACAAACTTCTGTATTTCAATAAACCCTGTACTTATATTTGTTGCTGACGATCCTTCAGGAATAAAAACAAAGGAAAAAGCGGATCAAACCGGAATGAGAAAGTTTATAGTGGATAAGACAGGGATTAAAACAGAAGAAGAACTAGCTGGGGATCGAGGAGGGGGGGTTCAGGGGGTCAGACAGGAATAACTCAAACTGAACAACTCTCTCCACCGGACGAACATTGTAAACGTGAAAAAGTAGTTAATCAGCTGTCTCATACATTTGGGTCGAGTCAGTATTTTTTTTTATTGCTGAATGGCCCGCTCTTGGAAAGCGATGGATGAGGTCTATGATGGAACGAGCGTGCCCAGAAGATGCCTAAGACACTGAAATTCCCACGTATCGACGAAACACAGCAGGGTGCTTGACGCCGGACTCCGGTGGGAGGGTGGTCGCAAACCAGGCGGGCGTTAACTCTACCACGGCATGGGAAGAATTGGCCAGTCAAATAAGGTGTTGGGTGTGACTGTCCAGGATGCGCCGAGCGCTCGGTTCAGTTGAGTAACTGGCGGATCAAACTGCGCTACACGAGGAAGCTTCTCCATGCATCCCTAAAAAGTATTGAAGTTTTGTATGGGACAGGTGATCATGTTTTCGCGATACATTGTTGGTCCCATGGAGCAAATTGCTCAGTTCCACAGCATTCTGAAACTTGCTGTAGATATAGAAGACGGGCTTTTGTCTGCTGCTTCGCCTACGTTGAGATCGGAAATTATCCCATAGGAATGTACAGATGCCAGCACATTCATCAACTTTGAACCTTATGCTCTAGCGATAAAGTTGAAAATCTATTAAAGAAATTTGACAGATTATAGTAGCTTGTGCAGTCCTTGCCCAAGTCATGGTCTACCAGTGTGTGTTTAATTTTTTAAATAGATTTACAATTGCCGGAGAAATCGCGTAACAAACATACAAAAAAAAACATACCTACAGTCGAATTGAGAACCTCCTCCATTTTGAAGTCGTTTAAAAATAGAATTGATTCTAGTCGACCTTCCAAAAGGTGGTTTTCGTATGGAGAAGAATGGGTAAGGAACTCTACCGTTAGGTACTCTTTTAAAATGTTGTATAATATTTTCTACACAATAATAATAAGTGAAGACGATGAACCTAAAATAAAAAATACTGTACCATGATAGGTAAAAGCAGCGGAACATAAAGGGCTAAGGAAGGAACACGGGTGGGTTTTAGTCAGTAAGAGTCTGACACTCCCTTCCGCTCCACCCAGAGCGGGAGGGGTCATTTGATGATTTCCCATCCGCAAAAAAAAAAAAAAAAAAAAAGCCATGACAGATAAATTAATTAATATGTGATATATTTATCAAATAATTATTTTATCTATTCATGTATCCATGGTGCTCACATATTTACAAACACTGTAAAAGTAGACGATTTTCATAAATCTTCCTAAATAGGTACCCATAAATCCTAAGTTATTCGGTGAAAACCCATATAATAACCCTTTCTTTACCCATAATACAAGCACGTACGGTTTTCAATGTACCTGGAGGTCAGTCGGAGGCCTTCCGAGAAGGAATGAGCCCTCCGATGTAGTCGACTGATACTCCTCATCTCGATGTCAACGTCACGTATGGAGGTGCACGAACTACTGCTTTAGGTTTTTGATTTTTTTGTTTTTGTTCAATTGTTGTTTTTTGAAGTTTAATTAGGTAGGTACCTTTGTTTTAATTTGATGGGCGTTTGTTTTTTTTTTGTCGAGGGTCATAGGGATGCAAAAGAGATCTGAAGGCCAAATCTCGTAATTAAAAATGTTCAAAATCTAGTCGCAATCTCATCTCAGCGACAAAAATGTAAGGATTTTAGAGGTATTTTTGACAGATTGAGATTAAACTGAACGTTCTTAAAATTACGAGAATTGCCCCTCTGAAATAGTAACCTATGGACCCTCAATAAAGCATCCAAATTCAGCAGTCTACTCGTACTTATATTTCCAACTAGCTGCGCCCCGCGGTTTTACCCGCATAAGTTTCGACCCCGTGGGAATATCGGGATAAAAAATAGCCTATATGTTAATCCAGGGTGTCAGCTACCTCCATACAAAATTTTATCAAAATTAGTACAGCCGTTTGAGCGTGAAGAAGTAACAAACACACACACACTCACAAAATTCCGCCTTTATAATATTAGTGTGGTTTCTGTCATTGCTATCGTATCGTATTGTTTGAGTGGTACAAATAATTATGTTGCAGGCATTGACTTATAAATTACTAGCATATTATGCAGGTAGATATGTTGATACCAACCTGCATCATATTTGTATCTTTCGATGATTATTTTTTAATCGAATCACGGATTATATCGAATCTATAGGTAATATGGCATTCCCGTTGTTTTGTTTTATTTATTGCATTCAAAAACATTTGTTATCCGCGTTGTTTCATCGGAATGTGTTTATAAGATATCTTTCCGATCGGTACAACTTGCTACCGAACCCGTCGAACTCACTCACTTATTTGCAGTTTCCAAACAAAATTCAATACGATTTTGAACTTAACCCCCTTGACTTAAAAACTATAGTCTACATATAAACGGTAAATAAAATAGTGTAAATAAATATATTTTCCAGTTGAACGCGCGCAGTGCGTTCGGCCATGTTCGAACGCGTCAATCGAATTCGAATTTCAAATTCAAATGTGTCAATTCAACACTGGTTTTGTGATATAGGAATTAGATTATGTATTTGAAAAGTGTTTTTATATAAACATTCTTTAATTCTCAGAAATAAAGATGATGCTACCTTAGAAATGTCAACATTTTTGTTCATGGAGACATGATTTTGTTCATGACCTGAACCCTAATTGCGTAACACACTATCGATCACAATCTGAATCATTTTGAAGGATATTGCTAATCCATTGCTTCATATGTTCGAAAAATTTGTCTGCTCAACAACGTAAATGACGCAATGAATGTTGTTGAGCTGTCAAAATGAAAGCCGTTGCTACTGTTAGTGGGTTACGCAATTAACCCGCTCTGGTGCCGTATTAGGACGTTGCAATGCCACTATGATTCCAGTGCGAGAGAGAGACAGCTACACATGACCGGTAGCACCATCCCCTTTTCAGACTAGAATCATGATGCCATTAATACTTCATAATACGGCCCCTGACTAACTAAACTAATTAAAAATATGAAACTTAACATGTATCTATACAGGGTTATTTGTAAAACACCAGCAACCTCTTAAGAGGTCATTGTACTCATCATTATGAACAACTTTTACTATCGGACCAAACCAGAAATGGCGAAAAAAAAATCAGCTGTTCCCTACATTTTGATGAGTTATACGAACATAAATGTAGGGAACAGCTGATTTTTTTTTCGCGATTTCAGGTTTGGTCCCATAGTAAAAGTTGTTCATAATGATGAGTACAATGACCTCTTAAGAGGTTGCTGGTGTTTTACAAATAACCCTGTATAATAAGGGCGGGTTGTTACACGTTCACTTGACGCACGTGTCAAAAATGGCGCTAACTATCGTCATACCAAAACAAGCCTTGTTTAAGAAAATTATGGCCTTGATGTGTACATAACATACATACATAGTCAGCCTATAATGTTCCCACTGCTGGGACACGGGCCTCCTCTCTGTGAGAGGGAGTGGGCCGTAATCCACCACGCGGGCCCAGTGCCTTGGCCTTGACGTACGTCAAAATAATAACGATTACGTATTAATTATTATTTTGACGGACCTAATTAATTATGTTACGTTAACCAACAGCTTGAAATAACCGGCCCTAAGTTTTACTTCGTAATTAAATAAAAAAAACAAAAGAACCAAAAGACATTCAAAGTTACAGAGCTAATAATCTGCAATTTCTTCCATATCGCACTCACCAATAAATTAATATACATCCAAATAAAATGCAACTCTAAGGCCGCTTTCACATTAGAGCGTTAGCAGCGCGACAGTAGCGCGGCAGAAGCAGAAACCTTCACGCACGCTTCTGTTTATAATATGAAATTCTGACTGGGCGACGGTCGCGCGTCAGTCGCGCTGCTAAAGTCGCCTAAATGTGAAAGCGGCCTAACAAACGATCACAAATAAAATTTAATTACCCAAACATATATAGAAACGCAATAACCATTTAACAAAACAAAAAGCGACCTTAATCGGAAACGCATTGGGGACATCAGTTGAAAAAAAAAGCAAGTGCGAGTCCGACTAGCACACGAAGGGTTCCGTACCACCGTACAATATAGAACAGTATACTCTTCAATTTAGCAACGTTATTAACGAATTATAACGTTGTTAAATTGAAGAGTACAACTGTGACGTAGCATGACACCTGAATAGACTGGTATTACGTTTAGTCGGTTAACCACGCCACGTGGTTTTTTTACCTTTTTTATTATCTAAACAAATGGAGTATAAGTACATATTTAAAAAAAAAATCCCTTAACCTTCATAATTCCACTGCTGGGCAAAGGCCTCTCCCCAAGACTTCCAGCTAGCTCTATTGATCCATGGCTCAAGTGGACCACTGGTCGTTTGTTATCTCCAGCTCGACCCGCTATGTTCTCCGCGGCCTGCGGCGACACCTTCTGGCAAAAAAACTTGCCGACTGAAAAATACTTGAGAAACGCGTTTCTTGTATGGCTTCCTTGTCTCCCTTTTTATTTTATTTTTTACTAGCTGCGCCCCGCGGTTTCACCCGCGTGAATGTCGATCCCGTGGGAATATCGGGATAAAAAGTAGCCTATATGTTAATCCAGGGTGTCAGCTACCTCCATAATTTTTTTTATCAAAATTGTTACAGCCGTTTGAGCGTGAAGAAGTAACAAACATATAAACACACCCCCACACACTCACAAACTTTCGTCTTTATAATATTAGTGTGGTTATGTGTTATTAATATTATAGCAGCCACGTATGTGAAAATTTCAAGTGTCTACCTATTACGGTTCATAAGATACAGCCCTGTGACAGATGGACGGACAGCCGAGCCTTAGTAATGGGTTCCCGTTGGTACCGTTTGAGAACGGAACCCAAAAAAAAAAAAACAAAAAAGTGTTTTTTTCCAATATCGCAGCAGCGGGTCGGCCATCCATATTGTGACTTGACAACAAAAAAATAGGGACACCCAATGCTTTAACTGAAGAAGACATACATTAACTCGGCAATAATTATAATTCAAAGTGGACATTACTGTTTGTGGCTGGGTCAAGTTAAGAGAGGGAGCGGAGGAGGATTAATTGAAATGTTGAATTTGGAGAGGTTTTCAAATAACAAAAGACAGTAAAGAATAATGATGATGGTTACACTCAACGTTACTGAAGGACAGAGAGGTAAAAGGAGCCAGGTAGAATAGAAAGAAAATAGAAGAAGAAAGTACACTTCAGTAATATTAAAAAACTGGCCAACTGCGAGTTGGACTCGCACACGAAGGGTTCCGTACCACAAGGAAAAACGCCGAAAAACACACGTTTGTTGTATGGGAGCACAACCAAAAAATATTTATTTTATTCTGTTTTTAGTATTTCTTGTTATAGCAGCAACAAAAATACATCATCCGTGAAAATTTCAACTGTCTAACTATCACGGTTCATGAGATACAGCCTGGTGACAGACGGACCGATTTATTTATTTATTTATTTTTATTGTCAAACAGACAGACTCACTTTCGCATTTATAATAGTTAGTTACTCTCTCATGCCTTACACCATCTCCCGAAGGTCATTTAGGCTACAAACTGACGATTATTGCCTGAATGTGATATTGATGTTGTATTTGGTAATTTGTATTTCGCAATTTATTTTTAAAACTGTTTTAAATGTAAAGTTATGTACGGACATAAGTTCGGACGGAGACGCGACAATTTTCTTATGGGCTTTTTTGTGATAATGTCCTGTAGTTATGTTTTCTGTTGATTGTGTTTATAACTTAATTATTTGTGTTGTTTTTGCTAGTGTGGTATTTTTATCGTTTGTAGGTGTTTGGGTTATGTTTTTTATTTGAATGTTTTTAAGATGGATTTGGACTAAGTACATACAGACGCCAGTACATCAAGCTACTACAATCTGTCAAATTTCTTTAATAGATTTTCAACTTTATCGCTAATGCATAAGGTTCAACGTTGATTGGGAAAATTTGACCTACTCTATCTCTAGCAAAAAAAAATTATTTCGATCGACGGATTTTTCATACTAACCCTGGCATATTTTAGGTAAGCTTATTGCATCTGTATCGAAATTAAGGTTCTGAGCTGAACATATTGATTTAAAAAAAAACTGGTCAAGTGCGAGTCGGACTCGCGCACCGAGGGTTCCGTACTTTGTAGGTATGTTAATATTTAACACGGGTTTTTTTTAATGTACCTACAAATTTACGGTTTCGGATTTTTCCCTTTAATTGTGCTATATGATCTTGCTTCTTGCCAAATTTCATGTTTCTTGGTCAACGGGAAGTACCCTATAAATTTTGATTCCCTTGAGAGCGTCGAAATATATGATTTTTGTGGCATAAACGGCCGTATCTTGTTTTTACGTTAACTTAGGTGTTTGATTGTTTCACAGCATCAAGGGACTGTAGACCTGAGTCTATAATAATAATAATAATATTCCACAACTATCACACAACGCCGTCTAGTCTCAAGCTAAGCAGAGCTTGTGTTATGAGTACTAGACAACTGATAAACATACTTATATATTTCTAAATACATACATCTATAGATAAATTACACCCAGACACAGAACAAATGATCATGCTCATCACACAAACATTTGTCCTGGGTGGGAATCGAACCCACGACCTCCGGCATAGCAGTCATAGTCACTGACCACTAGACCAACAATTTAATTTAATTAATAATTTATTTATTTATTTTTTTTTTTTTTAAATTTTAATTTAAATTCGATACCTCCATGCGTTCCCGAAATAAAGGGTCTTGACAGTCAGACGGACGGACGGACGGATGGACGGACAACAAAGTGATCTTATAAGGGTTCCGTTTTTTCCTTTTGAGATACGGAACCCAAAAAATACCTACACCTACTATTCTATGGATTAACATATTTTGTTATATAAATTTTATTAACAGATGAAAAGAGTATATAAGGATAGTAGCAGGTGGCGTTCTATAGTCAATGCCCACCCCCATAGAAAGATGGCGTAACTTTATGCATGTGCCAAATTAATCGAATAACTTCCATTTACAGTCACCCATAACTTATCATCATTTCATTTATAATTGAACCTCAAAATACGGCACTCAAACTTTTTAACAATCGTCCATAAAATAAAAATATATCGCGGAATGAAAAGGCGATAATACAGAATGAAATTATAGCGAGGGTGCCATGACGTAAGAGAACATTTAAAAAAGTTTGATTGAGATGAACAGAACTTTTGATTGTATCCCAAAGATTCGGAATAAAAACAAGCTATAAATAAGATTGGGGGAAAACAAGGAAATACGTAATGTTGTTGGTGGAACACGTAGTGTGTCTGTCTGTTTGTGTATATTTATTTTTAGGGGTGATCTTGGTGGACTAATATCGACAGATGAAGAACCTATGTCTCCTATATAAAAATATTTTTATCAAACATTTACGTAAACAGGGACTAAAATAGCTCTTTAATTCTTAGGGACTAAAAGTGATTTGAATTTGGAATGTGAATATTGTTCGTAAAAGTTCTAATCACCAAAGAGATCAATCACGAACATTGTATGAACAAGTAACAGTACAGCCTGTTACTTGTTCATACAATGTTCGTATAAAGTAAAAAGCGCGAGCAAAAAAAAAAAAAAAAATAACAAACGCGAAAAGCAGTCTGCCTTCGTTCGTAATTGTTTACTCAAAATTGTTTATAAATAAATAAACGTATTAGTCTTACTCATAAGTTGCACTTACTTATTTTTTCATAGAGGGTGATAAAAGGTAGAGTGTCCAAATTGGGAGCATCACTATTTTAAGCTCGTGTGACGTATGAATCCCTCGCTGCGCTCAGTTAGTCAGTAAATAACCTGTCTCTTGGTATATAAAGACAATATTTAGCTAGCCAATATTTAGCTAATTGGAGCAAATTCCTGGTTCCTCGAACTGTGCATGGGCGGGAGGTGTGACGCAGAGGAGAGAGACTGTTCGCTACCAGCTTCTGTAAATCCAATGCTGGTTGATGAACACCGCTACACCGCTTAGTCGATAATAAGCGATTTAGTGAAATCGAGATACAATTTCTTAACCGAAATACTTTTAAAAGTAATATAGCTAAAGTCCTGAAGGATCAGCAGTAGATTCCGTATACTTTAACAAATTAATAGTATTATTATAAGACCGGCGCCCTAATCCGCTGGGTTGTGGAGGTCAGGTAGGTCAGTCGCTCCATGTAAAATACTGGTATTCAGCTTGCATCCGGTTAGACTGGAAGCCGACCTCAACATAGTTGGGAAAAGGCAGGCAGATGATGAATCTGTGGAAAATGTAGCGAATAGTGTATTTGTTAGGTTTATTGTTAAGTTGTTTCTGTTTATTTTGAATATAATAGGTACTGTTTGTTTTCCATAATAAAATAAAAACGTACACCTACAAAATTTTCCCAAAGACCACTCTGTTGGAATAAACTGAAAAAAAATTAGATGTAGGCTGTAGAATTTTTGGATACTTTAAACATAATTTTAGCTCCTCAATAATCATCATCATCATTTCAGCCGAAAGACGTCCACTGCTGGACATAGGCCTCCCCCAAACACCTCCACTTCGACCGGTTCTGTGCTTCTCGTATCCAACGGGTTCCTGCGGCCTTCACAAGGTCGTCGGACCACCTTGTGGGAGGCCTTCCAACGCTACGTCTTCCGGTACGCGGTCGCCACTCCAGAACCTTTCGGCCATCTTCTTTTTTCATCTGTTCTGCGAGCAATGTGCCCTGCCTACTGCCACTTAAGTTTGGCAATTCTTCGGGCTATGCCGGTTACCTTGGTTCTCCTGCGGATCTCCTCATTCCTGATTCGATCACGCAGGGAAACTCCAAGCATTAGCCCTCTCCATTGCCCGGGTGACTTTTAGCCTTCTTATAAGGCCCATTGTGAGCGACCACGTTTCAGTGCCATAGGTCATCACTGGCAACACGCACTGGTCAAAGACTTTCGTCCTCAATGATAGATCCTTCAAAAATACACAAGCAAAACCGAAAACTAAACCATACCAGAAAACAGAACAAGGCTGAATATCGTAATCTGATTGTTGACGAAAAATTCAATTCCGTTTATTGCTGAATAGTTTGACAGTGATGACGCTACGTCTTCGCTTCCCCTAGGAAATGTTTTGTTGTATTATCACGATTTGGTCGGCGATATATCGGTGGGAGATTCCGCACATCATCAAATTGTTTTGTTTTCTTATGAGATAACCGGTTTGCTTTTGTTTTTTGGTAAGCAATTTGCTGCAATTTCACGTTCTTATCAGTTAGTACTTGTCCAGTGCTTATATCTTGAGCATCGAAATATAATAATAATAATGTCAAAATATACAGACTTAAAAATAGAAATCAGCCGAATGTGGCGATTAAGCAGCGTTGCCATAATCCCAGTAGTAGTCTCAACCACGGGTGTCATTCCCAAACAACTGCACCAATCTTTAAAAACGTTAGACTTATCTCCTTCCACCTACCAAACTCTACAGAAAGCTGCTATTCTGAACACTTGTAGAATTGTCCAAAAATTCCTTCAGAATGACAATGATGCCCAAAATTCACACCCACAAACATCACCAACAACACAAAGTCTAAACATATTATCACATCATAATATATAATCTATCGCTTAGGTTAGCACTTGGCTTCGGCCCGTGTTACTCTATAAAATCGGCACATCAAAGCCGAGATACAAAAATGTATACCAAATAATAATAATAATAAATTTTATTTCTCAAAAAACTTAATAATAGGTTACAGAAAAATAGTTTGGCAGTGCAATATGTACAGACGCAGCAAATCAAGTTACACAAAACTGTCAAATTTTCCCAATCAACTTTAAACCTTATTCTTTAGCGTTAGAATCGAAAATCCATTAAAGAATTTTGACAGATTGTAGTAGCTTGATGTGCTGGCGTCTGTACATGATTGATAAGTTTGCACAATGCACCGAGGATATTGTAAATTACCTGAAATAAATGAATTTATTGGAAGATCCACTAATGATTATGAATGTTACCAGAAGATGCCTGTATGAATATTAATTACATTTGGCAATGTTTAATTTAGACCAAAGTTTAATAATAACGACCACAAAAGGAGTCGTTTTTCAAATACATTTTAACAACTTTTTTTCTTCAATTTCGTAAATACTTAATGTATTTTATTAACCTTTATATAAATAGGTATTAACATAGGTAACATATCGCACCTCCGATAAAATAGGGTTACAACTCGAAAAACCTGGATTTTTAAAAAAACGAAAATAAACTCACGTATATGTTAGTTAGTCTTTATTCTTACACTATTATTATTACCATAATCAGCCTATAATGTTCCCACTGCTGGGACACAGGTTTCCTCTCAGATAGAGGGAGTGGGGTGAAACTACCACGCGGGCCCAGTGCGGGTTGGCAGATGACACATGTCTTCGAATTTTTGGTTCTAGGACATGCCGGTTTCCTCACGATGTTTTCCTTCACCGTTTTGAGAGCAATCGTGATGAAATAATTTAACAAAGTAAAGCGCCTGTCTGGGTTCGAACCTACGACCTACAACTCGTAAGTCGCGGCCGTTACCACTTGGCCACCACTGCTCTCACTATTATTATTATGTGATAATTTTGATCACACATTACAAAAATATGTTTTAATGGTATACGCTATTTTTCAGTTTTCCTGATTAACAACCTGAAAATTCCTGTAAATGACTTTTCCGAGTTGTAACCCTATAATGTCGGAGGTGCGATATGTTGCATAGATATTATTAGGTATAAGGTAGATGTAACTAAAGCACAATTTCTTAAGAATTTAACGAACCAATGTAGACAATGTCCCAACTCTTCATCATCTTCATAGGTTTGGTAGAAATTCGCTAAACTCACTAAATAATTCTTTTGCTTGAGATCAACTTCGCCAAAGGATATTTCATTAAAAACTTAAAATAAGTTGTATCTGTACTGTGTCGCAGCTAAAAGGAGAACTTGGGTACTTTCGCAAATGTCTAGTATTGATCGAATAGGGTTATATTTATATACGACGTGTTAAGATAGCAAAGATCAAGTCCGTCAGGAAGAGAAACATAATTTTTTATGTAAATATTTTTCAAAATATTGGTGACTGTTGGATTGAAAGTGTAGGTTTTTGTATTTTATGCAATAATGTAAGGTAAAATGATCTATTGAACTTACAATTTTTATTAATTTATAAATCAAAACAGTAGTTTTAAAATCTTAAGTAATGGATTTATTTCAGTTACAAAACGTTTAGCGCTAAACGTATTTCAAACATCACTCTGTTTCTGGAAATCGATTGAAGATGACAGAGACAGAATGATGGTTTAAATATGTTTAGCGTTAAACGCATTAGTGAGTTGTGGTGTAAGCAGGCCTTAGTATGTACGTCCAATTCTTTTACTAAATTAAGATTTAGTTGTATTTGTCATTTCAATAGCACAGGTCAATTATACTATTATTTAAAAATACTAGCCTTTTACAAATATCCCCGATTCCCCACAACAACCGCAACACATGTAAATGCTATAAATGTGTTACTTCGTCTCGACAAAGTTAGATTGGCATCGAACGAACTCTGACAGATATGTCGTAAAAATGTGGCGACTAATCGCAGCGACCGACGATTTGTCGCAACGGGTTTTTATTAAAAGTTTTTATTTTTATCTGTCATTTGTTATTTGGAGACAAAAAAGTTTAATGCTTTATGGTAATTTGAGGATCCGTTGAGATATAAATATGGGGTTATTTTATTCTTCTCGTTATTTTGAAGATGAAGCGGATTATTATCCTGTGTCTATACTTACTTTACCCGTTTCTTGTGAAGTTTCAGTAGCCATAAACATTTCTGAGAAAGAAGAGTTCGTCAGGAAAAAATAGTATCAATTATAAAACAACACCTTGAAGGCTCCTGTAAACAGGCGCGACACGAACACGACACGCGACACAAAGGCACCGCAACGAGCAGTGCTTTTGTGTCGCGCGCGATTATATCGCGTGTCGCGCCTGTTTAGGTCGCTCAGCGCGCTATGGAGCGGAATATGCTCGGTGTTTCTAATGGAATTATCCGGAAAAAAACCGGAGTTACGAGCATAGCTTGCAGAGTAAGCACACTGAAATGGCAGTGGGCTGGCCATGTTTTTCGAAGGACCGATGGCCGGTGGAGCAGACGAGTCCTGAAGTGCAGACCGCGTATCGGCAAGCGTAGTGTGGGACGCCCTCCAGCTAGATGGATGGACGACCTAAAGACGGTGGCTGGGACTGACTGGATGTGTGAAGGCGGAGGACAGGGTGCTGTGGTGCAGCCTGGGACAGGACTTTGTCGTGTACTACGATAAACTACGACAGTGGACTAAGAGAGACTGGGTTGATTGATTGACCTTGATTTTGTGGGAAACGAATCAGCAAACCTGCCAATATGTTGAGTCAGAGGACTTGTGGTCACGTGATGCGAGAGCTCAGTGATTCGTCAACTTGTGACAACTATCGCCCCTCCCGCACCGCGCAGATACCTCAGGCAACGTCTCAGTTAAGCGGTCGGCCTATAGTCTATAGTCATAATTTAGAAGAAAACATGAAATCATCCATCAAACCTGACTAAACGCTGCCAATGTTGCCACTCGTTAAAATCCACCCAGTACTGCAACTGACGTCTTCAAAACAGTAAACGTCTATAACTTAATGAACAAAATAACCAAAAAGGGAAGAGTGAAGCAAAATTAATTGACCGTTAACTGTTAAGCGATTCCCCAAAATATCAAGTTTGTCATCAAATTACTTAGCGTCTCAATTAATTACCGAAGCGATTTTCCGATCGGTTGTGTCAAAGAGTAGACTTGATAGACATGGCTAACGGGGTGACTTCGGAGGTGACGGCTAATACAATACAGGAGAAATTCCTAGTGTGGGGCAACGTTTTTATAACAAAAAAAAAAAAAGAGATGCCTGGAAGAAGTCATGTTGCGAGTGATCAAGGCAGTAGGATGACGATGATGAACATAACGACTAATGATGATAATATAAAACTTGAATTGAACACAAAGAAGATGATTATATGACTTACGATTCGCACGAATTTAAAAAAGAAAACTGAAAAAGAAAACGGGCGAATCGTCACTTTTAAATAATGTTATTTATAGGCGACTCGTACGAATTATTGGCACATTTTAAATTTATACAATAAATTATAGAAAAATTACAGTAGCGTACAGAAGTAATAAGAGTTAAATATTATAAAACGTGTACTTTTTTCCTAACTTCATTGCAAAAAATCCAAAATTTGCCAATACGTGCGAGTCGCCTTTAAAATAAAAAATTTAAAGTGACAATTCGCCCGTTTCGGGCGAGCAAGTTCGTGCGAATCGACAAATAAGCCGATTTAATTGGAGAATCTTGAGATAATAGGTATTCAATGACAGACATATTCCATGACAGAGTAATGTAAATTGAAAAAGATGAGCAACATTAAGGCGGGTTAAAGTATCTATCACTGGCACAAGATGTATAACGGTGACGGCCTAAGGGTGACTATAATTCTGATAACTCTTTTAGTAAGTCGTAGCTTTTGAAATCAAATCATTTTTAAATATGCATGTTCTTTTACAGTGAATATTTCATTTGGATTAAATAGCCATCATCTGGTTGATCATCAAGAGCAGTGGTGGCCAAGTAATAATGGCAGCGCTTTATGAGTTGTAGGTCGTGGATTCAAACCCAAGCAAGCACTTTGTGTAAATTATTTCATCACCACTGCTCTCAAAACGGTGAAGGAGAACATCGTCAGGAAGCCGGCATGTCCTAGAACCAAAAATTATAAGACATATTATGGTAACTACCAACCCGCACTGTGCCCACGTGGGATTAAGGCCCAGTCCCTCTCACCGAGAGAAGGCCTGCGTCCCAGTAGTGGGAACATTATAGGCAGATTATGCAAACAGCCATGATTGGAAACAGCAACATCTTAAATATATCAACCTCAAAAACGTATCTTCCTCTTACATCAACTGCGGGTACTTAATCTTTGACCGTCTTTAGCTTAATTTTATTTGACGTTTTGACAGCTCCGTTCATCCGTTAGAGGAAGACAAACATATTGATTTGTACTGAAGAGAGACAAAGACAGCAACACATCGATCGGGATTAACTTATCAGCAGGTGCGTCATATTATTAATGAAATAATAGCTGTCAAAGATTGAAGACTGTAGGTATATGCAAATCTTCAGGTCTAATATGCTTTGTACTTTCAGATTCAGAGTACTCAGTCAGTACTATGAGCATCTGTAGTTTCATTGCTGAGTAAAAAGTTAAAATATGAAATGGGAGCCCTTGCATGGAGATTCAAATAATTAATTTGTTGGATATCTGCTTTCTGAAAAATTGTGCTAAATGTTTCTATCTTCGCATTTAGTCAATCTGCTGAAACAAAACTATGAAAATGACTTTCTTGAGGTATATCTTTCTAAGAGTTCACGTAGATTTCTTAGCTTTACAGCTTGTAGTTCAATCAAATCAGCCTATCGCAGTCCACCGCTGGACATAGGATATGGGCTCGCCACTACAAACGGTTCTCTGCCAGTAACCATGGTCCATCCCAGCCACCACAGTCCTGCTCTCCACAGCTTGTAATCTGTAGCAAAAGATAATTCAATAAAGCTTTTCTGCATGATGACTTCTTGAAGCGGGCGAAGTAGAGAGGCTCGTGATGTAATGACAGCCGCAAGGATCGATAGAAAGTTAAGCTACACTTGCCGAGATCAGTTTGTGGATGGGTAACTATCCATTACATAGCGAGACCCCTCCGTGATTCGGAAAGCACGTTAAGCAGTTAGTTCCAGCTGCTGGATGACCCCTGTAACACAGGTTTTGCCTAGGTCATTTATCATCTATTTTGGACCAGGCTATTCGCACGCTTAAATTAAGTGTCACTCTGTATCTGTCAAATAAATTTATTATTATTATTTGTTTTCGTAGATCTTTGGCAGTTGTTACGGGTTGTCTGAACCCCAAAATTATGACAACCAGTCCTAGGCTTATGGAGGTCACATAGGAAGTCACTCCATGTAAAATCAAGTATTCAGCTGCATCTTGTAAAATTGGAAGGCGACGACTTGAAGCGGTTGATACAGAAACATATCGAATATATCTAATGAAATCGTCATGGGTGTCTAAACGCATATCTCATAATCCCAAAGTGATCCTAAACCAACCGACCAAGTCCAACAATTTAAAACAACTGAACATCAAACATTACAACATCTATTGTTAAACAAACGAACAAACATAACACACAGACAAACTAAAAAACAACCAATTAGTATTAATACTATCCACGCGATGATCGCCGGCGCACATAATTGACTGCATGATCCTATATTCATACGAATGACTTTGGTCATCAATACTCTTCACATGACAAAAGAAACTAAACACCTATCCATCCCCAATTCATTTTGAATCTTTATGTTAATAAACAAGGTTGAAAATCTATTGGCAAGGGAGAGAGAATTAAGGTAATTACAGATGACAGATGTAAAGTCTTAATTATTAAATACGTTTGACATCCGTTCACGCAATATCGTGTCAATGACATTAGTGTGGCGACACCCTTAGTTTTGTTGAGTTTGTTATGTACTTAGGTTACAAATTGTAATAGTTTCTTAAATGATTGGCTGAAGTTAGAACATTGTATAGAATCTCTGGGTTCCAAGTCCAATGTCCAGGGTTTCATGTACTGCATTTAGTGCAATAGGTACATCCAAAACATTTCAAAAGTCGTGAACACTCATTTCACTACCAGTATTTCTAGCTTTTAGCTCTAAAATCAAAAGTCATTTATTCAAACTAGGCTGAGAATCAGCACTTTTTCAACGTCAAATTTACATTAGTCAGGCCACCAAAACTCTCCTGACCACTTTCTAGTGCCTGTGTGTGTAGTTAACTGGGGAGAAGTGGTGCAACAGACTCCCCAGCAGCACAGCTGTCTGCTCAGTTAGAAGAAGTACATTCTATACAATAGTAAATTTACGTACATTACGAAACACAAAACATTATATAGAACTATTTGCCATGTCAGCTAGCCACCAACAAACTCTATTAACAGTTCAGTCTTTTCCAACTAAGGTCAGTTCGTCTTTCAGCCTAACGCTGACCCACTCACTCTCTAATAAAATCTTTTTTCACTTATTATACATCATCATCATCATTTCAGCCGAAAGACGTCCACTGCTGGACATATGCCTCCCCCAAGCACCTCCACTTCGACTGGTTCTGTCCTTCTCGCATCCAACGGGTTCCTGCCGCCTTCACTATTATACATAGTCGACCAAAATTAAATTACAACTTCTCTGCATTGACTTCAGTCCTTGATTCACACGTGTATTTTTTTTGTCATTTCCAGACCTTTACTACCCAATAACCTACTAAGAAATCCGGGGACTATTTAAATTAGCAGAATAATAAAAAAAAACCATTCATTTTTTTACACTGTGTTTAATCAGATCATCCCATTGATCCAGCAGCCTTCATAAATTACAGAAGATTGAAAACTCGAAGACACATTCCTATTCATTCAGTTTTCTAATTAATAGTTCATATAAATTCGTATAATAAATCAGCGGTTATGACGTGTGATACAATGGCAGTCAAATTGTGGGCCAACAAAAACTGGGGCCTATACAAAAGTAGGCGTGTTATATAAGGAACTTACTAACGTTTCTCGAAGTTGAGACACTGTATTTTTAACCGACTTCAAAAAAGGAGGTTCTGTATTCGACCCGTATGTATGTATGTCCGCGATTTTCTCAAAAACTAATGAACCAATTTTGATAATTCTTTCGTTAATGTGATCTACATACTTATACAGGGTTATTGGTAAAACATTAAGAACCTCTTAAGAGGTCATTGTACTCATCATTATGAACAAATTTTACTGTGGGACCAATCCTGAAATCGCGAAAAAAAAACAGCTGTTCCCTACATTTATGTTCGTATAACTCGTCAAAATGTGGGGAACAGGTTTTTTTTTTTCGCTATGTCAGGTTGGTCCCATAGTAAAAGTATAATACATTAGGTAATTATTCTTATTTACGAAGTTATTATATGCATAAATGTACTTCATCTCTGGCATTTCTGATGGTAAGGTTGCTGATGGTTTGCCGCCATTGACAATTCTGTCAAAATCATTGTGATCTTTATTCTCGTCTCAATACGGTCGCTGATAGGTTACTGCTGTCAGATGTAAAATAAATGTCAACGGACTGTACCAGTGTACTTTCCCTACCTTAAAAATTCAACTTGGTACATCGGTAAATCATCACAACAGCCAGTAAGTCGACATTCAACCTTTCTTTGCCATCGAAACTCCTCGGTCCTTCCACACAAAAAAGGTTATTATTTTCTTAACACCAAACAATACCACAAGAGGCTTTCTGAGGCGACTTTTAATTCATATAAAATTGAATCCCACACCATTGAAATTAGTACATATCGTGCCTGTTTGTATTGTAATGTAATTTATGATTTCTTTATGAGTTCGAGTAAGCTTGGGGTTGTTGCCAACATTTGGTTTAAGTTCGCTTTCTTCCATAGATTTTGACTGATTGTTAGGATTTTCTTCAAGGAACCCGTCATGAGCTATAAACAAGTGATTGATGTTTTTTTTTCATGTTTTACTATAAACCATATTTTTATTTTTAAATAATACTGCCTTTAATGTAGTAGAATGTTGCCCGCCGATTGCCAAGAAAGGTAAGTTTACCACTTTGGTTGTTTTCCACTTGAATTAAATAAATTTAAATTCAGTAATTTTCTCCGTCTTTTGTTAATGTATGGACCTTAGTCTCCTCTAAAAGCTACCTTGGATCTAATTTTCCATTTCCACATTTCTCTAGCCAGATACACAGGGTGACAGCCGTGGCATGTTCATCGACATGCAACCTGTTACCATAGATTCAGTACATAATTCTGAACCTGCGTTGAAATTTCACGTCAGATATAAAAAAAAAAAAATTTAAGCAAGTATTTTTTTTTCAATTTCTTCTTCACAATCGTTACCATCTTAATTAGGTAAGCATTGTCGTAGTCTTTTCAATATTAAATTCCCATATAATATTAGCTACTAAATTTTCGTCTTTCAAAACGTTCCCAATGTTCACAACTCCTGCATGTTCAGGGGTCCATTCACAAGGCGATGTCTTCTCGCTGTGTTGTCGCCTACGCACCCCGCAGGATTGTCACTGGCTGATTATTGTTTATAAATTATTAGCAATAATAGACATTCATATTGGTTGTGTATGTGACTGGATTAATATTAGTAGTGGCATTGATGAAAAGGAAGACAAAGTTTTTGTAAATGCAATTTACGGAATAGAGATTTCCAGTGTTTGAAGACGTGGGTTGTCGAGTGATTAGTACCAATACTGTAAACCATTGGAAAATATATATCCCAAAAAAAAAGAAAAATGCTAACGAAAACATTAATCAACTAAAAGAACTACCTACATTAATTAACTACCTACGATTAATGAGAATTTCAAAAGTAGTGTGTTATTACAAATAATGAACTTTTACTCCTTAGATTATTGAACCGTTCTCAAAACTAGATGCAGCGTCAACAACTCATATTCTCGAAAAATTTATCAAAACTTCTTAAAAATTTAAACAATTATAAAAACTAATCTGAAGTATTCCCACCAACCCTACGTCCCTATACATCACCTGGGTTGCATACCCGGCGATATTTTTGCCCACAACTATACGCTTTGATTCAAACTCCATTGTGGGCCAGTTAACAATACGTGGCCAGTAATGCCACCACTGCATTTGTATTTTGTATGGTAAATTCATAATATTTGTTGTTTTGTATGGGTACCGATTTTTCCTCGGTCTACCACGTTCCTAATGGAATCGAAGGAAGATTTCGTCAATAATAAAGACGAAGATGGTAAACTTGTAAACGGACAAGTAACGAGTATCGTTACGTCAAAAAAAAAATACGCGTCGACCTGAGAACCTCCTCCTATTTTTATCGGTTAAAAAGCAATCCACAGCTTTAACAAAACGGTAGATACTTACGCCAATAAGTAAGTTGTTGTGGTCATAGTTAAACATTTTCAGCAATACCATAGTACAGACGCCAGCACATCAAGCTACCCAAAACTGTCAAATTTTCCCAATCAACTTTGAACCTTATGCTTTAGCGATAAAGTTGAAAATCTATTAAATAAATTTGACAGATTGTAGTAGCTTGATGTGCTGGCGTAGTGTGATGCCAGTCAGTGGTACAGACGTACCACTGTCTGGCATCACGCCTCCAGAAATTGGCGGGACTATAGCCAGCCGCATCGAGAGGGCGAAGCTACAGGATGGCTCACGCAACTCAATGCACAACATGAATTCAGTGCCTCAGAGGCCGCAAAAATTTCCTCTGGGAGCGAGAGTCCAGCCAAAGTCAACCCCTCCACGGAAAGATGTGATGTTTAGAGAGAACAGCTTAAACCTCCTGATCTCTTTAGAAAACTATCAGAGAGTCTATCTGGCCACAATTTACCGTGGTCTACTTGGAAAGTAGGCCGCAGCAAGGACAACCTCCACAAGTAGGGGTTCATGGAAGGCACTGACCTCCGGTGCGTACGCGGTGTCTCTCCACAGACAATAGCTCACCTCCCATCTTGCACCGCATGCCCTGTCACCTGCACACGTGAGAACCTAATGGCCGCGTCAGCGAATGGTATCCGCATTGCTGAATTTAGGGCCAAACCAATTTAAACAACTATATTTATTTTTTGTATTTTTGTTATCAACACGCTAAGAAGGAGTAGTACTTACAAAATACCTAACCTTCCCACGACTGCTGTAAACTGCAGTAACCTGACGATCTATGTAAAACTCTTACCGTAAAAACTTAAGTGAAGTGACAGGTGGAGTGACACTT
Organism: Oligia fasciuncula; assembly: GCA_963082905.1. Classification (NCBI taxonomy): domain Eukaryota; kingdom Metazoa; phylum Arthropoda; class Insecta; order Lepidoptera; family Noctuidae; genus Oligia; species Oligia fasciuncula. Next base: position 17,214,679 of record OY720406.1, on the reverse strand, counting down.
CACCTATGTTTTCATGGCGAGATTTCTACAGAGTAGACTGGCGTACGATGATGAAATAGTAGACACCATCACCTTAATTGCGTAACACACGATCAACCAGACAATCTGAATCATTATGCTATATTGCTAATCCATTGCTTCGTATAGTATGTCTGTTCAGCAACGTAAATAACACAATGAATGTTGTTGAACTATCAAAATGGAAGCCATTCCTAGTGTTAGTGTGATACGCAATTATCCCGCTGATTAAGCTTAAATAATGTTTAAAACTTCGGCCACCTGGGTTAAATGATATATTTTTAAGACATCGAAATAAAATCTCAGCAAAAATAAAGTCATCTGCTACAATACCAAAAATCCTTGCCTTCATACTTAAGCTAAGCACCAGAACACACATGAGACATAAACGGATTTAAAACCCATCGAAGCAGCTACAATATAGACATATATCTAAGCCAATGACTCCACAACTCCATTCATATCCTAAATAAAACAAGAAATAAGGCTATTGCACACGAGGCTTTATTCGCTTGGAAATCATAAATCAATTGTGAGCAGCCACCTTTATTGTGGAAACGAATCTGTCACCGCCTCTAATCCTTTAAGAGTTTTCATATTTAATTCTCTTTCTGATAGTATATGGTGCGTTTGGAGATAAATGTTGAGTGTGTGTGGGAGGATGGATAAAAATGGTTATATAAAATATTATAATATACCTATTACTAGTAAAATATTTTTCACTAATTATAACAACGTCCCAAGGAGACCTTTGCTCAGTAGTATTAGGGGATCCGGGTTGAAGAATGACAGGGAGGGATAACGATGATAGAATTTTCACGACATGATCACTCGTTACTTCACTTAATGTTTTTATTTTACAAGAAACTCAATGCCTGTAAGTAAATATATCATGACTATCAGCCCACAGTCCACTGCTGAACATAGGCCTCTCCAATTGCACACCTTTAACTCGATTTTCGGCCACTGTCACCCAGCTGCTACCAGCTACCTTGCGTATATTGTCGCTCCACCTAACCTGAAGGCGTCCTAGGGTTGTTCCTAGGGTTGTAAATAAATGTTCCGTCCCAAAACAGATTTAAGATTAAGTTATTTTTTTTTTGTTTTGACGAAGCACAAACATATAACTTATAGAATTACCTCCAAAATGCCTAAAATATAACGCATCAATGATATTATCGAATCAACATCTGATAATTTTCTATATACTACTACATACTAACCAGAACAAAATCATCCAGCACTGTTTATGGTTAAAGAGTCACAATTTGTCTCCACACAGAAAGTCGAACCACCACTCATTGTATCTATGTCTTTTATAATTTTATTAATTCCATCCATCACCCATACATCTCTTCAATAGATGATGACAGATCATTTCATCTATTTCTATTTGTTGATTTAGATATTTACAGTATCGTTAGTAGTAATTAATTATTCTTATAAAGAGTATCTGAATGGTCTTTTGTGGTTTGTCATGGAATAGATGTCATAGGAGATATGAGAGATCTTAGAATTGAACAATAAACTTTAGACAAGATGCATGAACGAAGACAAAGTGTACTAACATGGATAATAGGAGAAGTAATGACTGAAGTTCCAATTAAGTAAACATAATTGAAAAAGAACAATTAGCGCAGGAAGCAGAAGACTTTCGAAGAGAATCCGATGAATTGGTTCCAAAAGTGTAGGTTGTGAAACGTTTTAAATATTTTTACTGTGTAAACTTGAGCATACTTGGATTTGGATACAGCAGTATCTCAAATATAAGATGACAATTGTGATTTCATAATTCTGAAATTATTGATTGATGACATTTACTTCAGAGAACTCATCTAAAATTGCCTCTTTTAACCTTTGCGATAGATTTATGGCTATCGCATTCCAGCGGCATTCCACATATCATTGATACTTATATTGTCATTTTAGTTAAAATTATGGCATCCGTCTAGTACCCACGTATATCACGCACCAAAATGCATAGCCATAATCCATCATCATCAGTCTTGAATCATGAGTCACCTTCGCAACGTATTAGCTCTACATACATTAGTACTCTAGCATTTGCTCCACATTAGACACCAACGTCCTAGCAAAGACAAAAGGCCCATATCTCCAACCCTCGTGACCTGATAACGGCATGACTCATTAATTATAACAATCGACGCCTCACTCGTCTCACAGCCATTAAGAGCAATCTAATCTTGTTAACATAATCCGATGCTGAGCAGCCCACGCTGAGGAAGTCAATCATCAGCAAGCTCCACGTTTAGTTCGATCAAAGAATTGAGACGTTTTAAATTTTATCACGTGACGCTCGCTTAATTTCCATTGTGTCTTTAACGTCTTGTACACACGACGATATAACAAGCTATATAGTCTGTTCGAAAAGTATCCGATAAAAATTTAAACAAATGTATTTAAAATCGTACCTGCGGATGCCAATTTGTAGTGCAACAGCTTAAAAATTTAGCGCTTTGATTTGATTATTTGGGTATTTAAACCGGAAATTCTAATTTTAAATCACCTTATAGATGTTTTTAATTTGACAATTGAACTTAACTTTGTAACCTAAATTATCGTCAATGACTTTTCAATAACAATTTAATAATGCTATTCAAACAATAATTGTTGGAAAAAGTGGTAAGATGTGTTACTAATTTTCGTGAGTGATTGCGTACAAATGTATCCTGAACAGGGTTGTTTATACTTACATCAGCTATTTTTGGAACACACCATACTTTTGCCGTATTGCATAGACCTTCCGTACAATGAGTTGTCAACATATACTGGAAATGTACCTATAGCATTATTATGACCTCGTTTTTATCACAAGAACATATAACTACTCTGTGGTGTGTACCATCTTGATTGGTATGGCTTCTTCTAAAGTTATTTTATGGTTTCCTTTTCCTTTAATTGCGGTTATCTTAGCATTGTTAAGTTTTACGGTGGTTAGTCGGTTATGATCTGTCGTGGCATTATTAGAGGCAATTGTTATAGGGTTTTATTTTATAGTAACCGTTGTTACAGTACAGATCTGTTTGATGTATTGGAGTTATGTGATTATCACAAAATATATATTGACGGTTATATAGAGAAGATAATATATAAGCACCTACAATGATGACATAAAATTGAACTGAAACCTCTCAGAAGTTATTCAAATAAAATCAAAATATCTTCAGATATTTGCTAGATTTCTTAAAAATATGAAAACAATGACGAAACCACAAATATAAATACGAACTAAAACAATTTCACAAAGACCCGTAACCAAAAGTGAATCAGTGTTGGATAAACAGATAAAAATCTCAAGTCAAACAACATAGTAGGTTTTAGATATATCTCAATTGAATACAACATTAACGTACCAATTTACCATCAATAGGGTTATTATCTACACCATTCTTAACCCCGAAGAATTAACCGACAAAATATTCAAATCGATACATTATGGGGATCAGAGCGACAATTTGGTCCTCCATTGTATGGTAACGATGTGTTTTGGTACAAAGGACCGAGGCGAGAGGAAATTGGTCCATAGGACTGCTTCCTGTTGACAGTGTTAATTGTTAGTTTTATAGTAAGTTAGCGATAAGCTTTGGATGTGCGTGGGTTTTGGTGGAGTTTCTGTTTACCCTTAAATAAGCTGCTAGTTTTAAGCTCCCCAAATGATATTACCCCGGCACCGTTAGTTATATAATGTTATTGGTGATTCAAGAATCTTAAGGTCAATCCTAATAACCTATCTGTGACTCGGATAAAGGTTTTCGTCTATCGATAGGCTTTTGAGTCTCAATAACCATTTTGATCAATCTTCGGTCTTTTGATTAATCTATTTGTTACATTGATCGAAGAGTTGCTGTCTACGTTTAGCTTTCATGCATTTTATCCAGCTGTCTTACCTCTGAAAGTTTGATAATTTAGCAAGATCACAGAAAGCTGCGGTTGAACCGATTTTTAATCTCCTTTATAGTTGACGATACGGTTGGCGCAGTGGTTAAGCGATTGACTGCTGCGCTGCGTGTCGCGGGTTCGAATCCCGCACGGAACAAAATAAATGTTTGTATTACCTACAAGTAGTTGTTCCGGGTCTGGCTGTTTGTGTATGTGAGTTTAAATGTTTGTAAACGCATCCAAAATACAGGAAAAATTCCTAGTGTTGTGCATCGCTTAAAAAAAATTGTCCAGGCAATAAAGGAGTTGTAGAGTGCCAGTCTAGGAAAGGAGGGGACGGGCACAAGGTTCCCACTTTTGAGTTTTTCACTAAAATTTAAAAAAACGGTGCAGCATCGTAGGGAAAAAATATACCAAATGAAAGTTCATAAAATTCTCTACAACTTATAGGAATCCACTTTTCGAGTTTTGAACCGTTTTCGAATTTCACGGTTCTTTTTGGCCATTCATTGACTGGACTAAGTATATAGTTTAGACCACTCACCGCACCACATCACAGACCAATAATCCTTCTGTTTTGTTCCCTACTGGTAACCATAACAAAATCAACATTTTATTTTCAAATATCCCGATTCTTTTTTCCCTAATCTGTCGAACCCAGTAGCCCTCAACCCGTCAGCTACTGAACATCAAAATTAATCTTTTATTGACCCCAATGACAGCTCGACGATTTTTTATCATAAAGCATCCGAATCTGCTGTGTCATGGGGACTTGCGTTGAGTCCGGTGTATTTTATTTATTGATAAATTGATATGACTTTTTGGATTTTTGATCCGATGAGTGTGATTCTTTTAAATTATTTGAGTTCCTACTAAATATAGGTGTAGCTTTGAAGCCATTCGGATTAGTGTGTTGTTATTTGAGTAACAATATGTGTCGGCTTTCGTCATACTGGCATCGATGTTATAAGAACTAATGTGTGTTATAGCTTAAATAATTATGGTGAACTTTAGTGCAACAACCCATTGTTGCATAGTTACTATTATTTTACATAGGTACTATGTACTACGCGTGCCAGAAGGCACAATCCCCTTATTAAAAAACTATAAGGGTTCCTTGTAGGTACTGCGGAACCCTAAAAAGTCCGGGCGTCGAGAGAATGGATTTCTGACACCTGTCAGTGGGACATTTCTATTTGCTAATAAAGATCAAATTCGCAAAACATGTGGATATTCGTTTATATGAAACTGACAGGTGTCCAGAACTCATTCTGTCGTCGGCTGCACTGTAGTCGCAGTCTCATTTGAGCGATAAAATGTAAGAAAGTTAGAGGTATTTTTGACACATTCTGACTGAGATTAGATTGCGAACGCTCTTAAAACTACCCGAGTTGCTCTTCTGAGCGTGTGCCTAAGCTACACAGTCATCTACCAAATTCTTCTTCTTAGCGTGTCGATAGCAATCTAAATATACTCGGCCCAGAATTCGGCCACTTGTTTACCAAATTTAATCGACAACTAGTCTATGGGCAAAATACAATCACACTTATATTATAAAGGCGAATGTTTGTGACTGTGTGTTTATATGTTTGTTACTTCTTCACGCTCAAACGGCCGGACCAATTTTGTTAAAATTTTGTAAGGAGGTAGCTGACACCCTGAATTGACATATAGGCTACTTTTTCTCCCGATAGTCCTACGGGATCGACACTTATGCGGGGGAAACCGCGGGGCGCAGCTAGTAATATATAAAACAAGACAGCCCGATTACTTAGCTTATCTTCCCACCAAATTATATTAAAATCATGATCATCTCGATCTCACGATTATACCATAAGGTTTCAATTTAAAGGACTCTCATCCATAACTTTCATAACCCAATAAGTCAGCGCTTTACCCAACCACTGCACAAATAGCATTAGCCCTGCATGGTTGAAACACGCTGAAACTATTATAATCATATTTTCTTCAGTTCAATGCTTTGTAGGGACCTGAATTAACCACAGAGCTAAAATTGTATTTACCAAAAGTGAAAAGTTACGGAAAAAAATTTCAATCTCAGGTTATATCAATTTTGTAATTAAATAGAATGACTCCATCATTCTGCCCACAAAAACTTCGAAAATAAGAGCTAGATACTGTCATAGTTGAAGATTAAAAATTATAATCTCTGATCTCACGCTAGCAAACTTCACCAGTAATGACGCACAACATGATGAACAGATCAGAACGGAGCACCACCAATGGAATGAAAATGATGATGGAATGGGCACCATTCTGGTCTCAAGTATTCTGAAAACTAGAGCCAGATACCTCATTAAGTACGTGTAAGAAAGTAGACACTAAAAAAAAATAGCAACCAAGAAGTACAAACAGGACATTAGCCAAATTACAAATGACTGCTGATGAACCATTAGTAAGAGCATATCTTACGATATTTACTTTTTCTCTAAAGAATTGCACTCAGAGTTTATTTTTAATTGCCTGTACCTTTGCAATTTCAGAAAAAATCAACCGGATCCAGCCACAAATAGACACACCTGATGATAGACGTAGAAATACGACACATCTCCAAGTAATAAATATCTTTAAAGGGAACATCAATAAAATATGCTATAAGAAATAAGGCAATCAGGCTGCGCATGCTTCATACGAATTATCAGACATCATTCAAGCAATCATTCGAGGTAAAAGTAATTGTACAGACGGTACGAATGTATCAAACCTCTTCAGCTGCTATTAAAATCGAATTATTGATGACCAAACATAGATTATCCTTCCCTCCATAAAAACATTCACAGATCGGAGCTCTGATCAAATTGGTCGAAGATAGTCGTGGCAGTTTCTTAAGCTTGACAAGAGATGGCGTTAGTGTGTCGTGCGCAGGAGTCGATTGTGGAGTTTTAAGGTTAGCAGCGCCATCTGTGGTAGAGTAGCGTAAAGATAAGTTTGAAAGCTTTGTTTTGCAGGTGTTTATTAATTTAGTGTTAGTTAGAGTGTTCTGGCCTAAGTTCTGCATGGCTAATAATAATAGGCGATGCAGTCTCGTAATTTAGCACATTAAGAGATATACATTTTCAGGTTTTTTCTTAAAAATCTATGTGGAAGATAAAGGAAAATAAAAAATATATATTCATGTTGGTGCTGATATTGCCACCTTATACGAAATAAGTACTTAACGATAATTATTGCAGTAGGTAGTTGGTTTTAAAGAACATGTCATGGACGAGGATAAAAAGAAGAAATTCTTATTCTTATTTAAGAGGAAAAAAATCAACGTGATTTTTTTGGAAACTAAATAGCCACGGTACTTATTGCTATTCGTGCATCGCGGAATCTAACGATCTTTACCATATTTTCGTGCAATAAAAAACGACTCATTCGCATAAGAGACTTGGGAAAAAGGAAACAAAAATAGCAGAAGTAACTCAATAAGCATGTCAACGAACTAACATTGACCTCACACACTGCCTAGGATCAGAGAGATTCACGTTTGAACATTTAAAACGTACCTACATAATTATGAGTCATGTTGTAATAAACATTTAAATGCGAGATTTAAGACTCCCACGGATGGGGTAATAAAGATAATTTTAAATACAAAGCAACGAAGCGCACGAGTAATCGCGAAACGAACATCAAGTCATGACGAGATTCAAATCATTGCGCCCGCGCACTCAAACGGGTTTTTCATTTATCAGATCGATTGTGGGGCGTGGCTTATAGATCGGTAGGATTTATATCTGTGCTCCTCGCTCCTGTTGCTTCCCCGTTTGACAGTGTAAGTGTGAGAGAGATAGGAAACGTTACGCCCGATCGATTCCAATGAAGTGCGCGCGCGACTATGTATTTTCTCGGAACAAGAAAGTGGACAGTGTCTTGTTTTAGAATATTATGTACCGTGAAATAGTCTGGTTGTACTTGCTATACTCGTAGTAGACACAGCACATTATTTTATTATTATTGCGTATATTTTGATTATTTTACAAGATTAATGCCGTGTGTTCGTATGAGTGTTTTATTACACTGGTTTCTTGTGATATTGCTACTGGTTTTTGCGTAATTTAAAGCGAAAAGTAAAGATGTTTGGAAGCCGTTACGGTTATGTAAATTGATTGAATTATCAGATAAAAAATTACTTAGAAGCTCGGTGAATGCTCGGTTACAAAAATCTGAACACATTTTGCAACTCAACGGTTTATGCTTGTTTTAAGATGCTGATCATATGATGTAATCTCTCTGGACTGTCGAATGTTAGCGACAAAACGCCAATAAGGAATATCTAAGTAAAAAATTAATACAAAAAATTAAGCTAAAATAAAAATGAAGATTACCATCATCATCATTTCACTCGACAGACTGCTGACTATAGCCATCCGACAAGCGAAAATAATAATATTAAAAACCAACTGAATACAATCTAAGGAACTAAAAGTATGTAAAATTTAAACACCGACATTAGTGGCTTAACAAGCAAATGATGTAATTATCTGAAGAACGTTCTATACCATATTGATGCAAATAAATGATTTTGATTTTTAAAAGAATAATAATTATAAATATGTAACATTCACATAGGTTTCAACATAACTATGTAGTCATCAATTTAATACATTGTCAAAATTAAAACATAAACCTCTTTCTCCCCATCAAAGAATAACAAAATCTCTGTCCAGAGACTACTCTGGCCACATCTGAAGACCTTTCAATCATTATCCGTTGACTCTGTATAATTATTTAGATATGCACGCTTGCTATCCTGCCCACCCCTCTCCCGAGGCGTCACGCGTGATTTTTTGTCCCTTTTGCAACAAAAAGCAGACCATATTTTAATTGCCCTAAAATATTTTCGGTTCGATGCTAATGTGCGGATAAAATAGGTTCATTAATCTTAGATTTTTCGTTCTACCGATTTGAAGATTTGAGGTTTAATTTACCGAGACATTGCAATGGTATCGTCCTAATTATTATGAAAGATTCTGGGAGGCAGTTTTGCATTTTCTTGAACAAACGTGTCTGTATTATATAGAAATTTTGTTCGAAAGACAAATAGTGAAAAGATAATAAAATAATTAAAGATAATATAGGGCCTAGTATCGCACCTTGAGAATTGCACATTTTGGTTCCAATATTGTCAATCAATTTAATAGTCTCTTACAGACCCCGTTTTCAGAACTCTTTAGAACTTATTTCGAACTAGCTATTTTCAGCGATATTACAGATTACTATAACTACTTTTAGAGTTGTCGCTAAATCTGTTAGCGATAACTCTAGAAATATAGCAATAAATTATCAACTTCTTAAAACGACATAATGCAACTCAACAACTCTTTTATATATTACTAGCTTCCGCCCGCGGCTTCGCCCGCAAGGTATGTCGATAAAAACTATCCTGTCCTTCCCCGCGATGCAATCTATCTCTCTGCCAAATTTTATCGAAATCCGTTTAGAGACAGAGTTAGAATTTATAATATTAGTATGGATTTGGTACATGTGAATCTTCATCAGTTTGATTGCCAAGTTCTGAGAGTGACCTTCACATCTCTCAATAATCTGCTACAATGATGTTATTATAAGTAGGTGCTTCAGACATACTGTTACCCAGACGTAAACACAGCATACAAGTGTATTTAATTCATTAATCCAAATCGGTTCACCTCGAAATCACTAGTTACCTTTCGTTCAATTGCGGCTTTCATTGCCCCTATTATTATACCATCACTTTCACAATTCCTCCCCTGACATAAGGTTGAATTTTCTCTAAACAAACTGCAAATAACTTCATCATTTATGTAAAGTAAGTGACGAAGTTGCTAATGTAGTTGGTTTAAATTCTGTTTCTTTAGGTTTAAGAGTGGTTATTGCTTGATGTTAATTTCATTGTATGTTTGTTGTCGCAGCTTAATGAACATTTAATAACAGTGTTTTTTTTAAGGTTTTGTTCGATACGCTCGTCTATATGTTCAGATGAGTTGCTGCAGGCTGTTTTGTATTTGCACAGGGTAGTGTAAGATTAGAGACTTCTTAATTTTAATACAATATTTAAAAAACGTTGGTTATGGACATTGTTGAATTTGGCAATAAATAATGAATATAATTGCTAAATCAAGGGATTATAACGACGTGAAGAAAGTTGCCAGAGTCCTGATAGAATTAACTTTACCGAATACTGTGTACAAAAATTAAACTGCTTCAATCACCAATGTTAAGATAAATAATCAATTTAGGCGTGGTTACTCGTAAAAGTATGTCAATAGTGAGCATGTTAACATAAATAAACATAATCTGATAGTCAAAGCTCTAACGAAACCATTAAAAACCAACATACATATTCAAATCTAAATCACATCAGACAACTATGTCACAGCACCAATTCACGACAAGTTTACATGCAATCGCACAGAGCTGCTAGCAAATCCGATAATATGCCGTAGTACAAAGTTGCTGCCGTTTACCACAGCGAAAAACCCATTTTCTCGCTCGATATACCAGCCGTATCAGGATGAGAGCAATTAAAGGTCGGATGACGTGGATCTCAGTGAGGGTGTGTGGAGGCGGTATATATGAATGAACAGAATAGCGTGTATTCAATATAGAACATCGGCACAGTAAAAGATGGAGAGAGAATGAGACAAAAACAAGGAGGCAATAAAAGTCAACATAAAACACTTTCAAATAGAAATTACAAATATCTAAGTGAACCACTAAAGTATAATGCGGGAAATTGTCACGTACCTAAGTGTTGCTTATGAAAAAGGTACAAATCACACGGTAGAAGTAGAGAAAACCGTGCGTTATAACTCTAATTTGGAAGTCAATTTATCGTCACAATGCAATAACAAACTGATAAAAACAACCCTAGAGATTATCATTTTTAATCTAAATTCATGTAAGCTCAAATGATGAATATAGACTTCATTATCTTGAAGACTGCGGAACAAACTCTAGTTTTAAAAACCTTAAATACATTACTAGTAATTCTAGCAATTAAGAAACATTTTTGCACCCTCGACAACCCACAAAAATACCATCTCCAAAAATCCCTAATCCTTGAACAAAACTGAATTGCGCATAGCGTTTTTACGGCATTCGGCGGAACCGTATGACTAGACGCGCTGGATCATTAATCCTGAAGTTTCAGATGTGAGCAGAACGATAAAAATTACGCGCGCTACGCTAGCCGAGCGTAAAGACCGTAATGACATGTTATCTAAGCGACATATTTCTGGATTATGCTTTTTTAAGATCGGAGACTGAAGATTGGGATGTATTTTAGGTGTGCATGTGGGTTTGGTTTATTTTTAGCTGCCTTCAATTGGTTTTGAAATTATAAGGACTGCTGTAGTTGTAGAGGTTAAGAGGTTAAGTAACGTTTAAACTTCAAAATGTATGGTTAAACAGTCGCTAAACACTTCTTATGGGGACTACATGATGCCGGGTCAGCGGGATTGTCCGAAAGGGTTACCGCTGGCCCGGAACGTAAAGGGCTAAGGAAGGAACACGGGTGGGTTTTAGTCAGTAAGAATCTGACACTCCCTTCCGCTCCACCCAGAGCGGGAGGGGTAATTTGATGATTTCCCATTCACAAAAAAAAAAAAAAAACAAAAAAAAGGGGACTACATGACCTAAAGCGCGGTCACTGTCGGACTGCATAGAAAAGAAAGAGAAGCGCGATGACACAACACTGGTAATTTATTGCAAAATATGAAGCAATAATCTATTCACAAAAAATCTAATGTTTGCACTAAAAAATTAAAACACTAGTGCTTTAGTATGTTGCTTGTAGAATAATCTGACAAAAAATCAGAATGATTGTATGTATACTTATAGTATGGTTGTTATTGTAATAATAAAGTTTTTAGAGGTATCTTCATGATTTTTCTATAGTATCAAATCAGATGTACTCTGTTTTCAACACATTATCTAACTAGCATATATCCTGAAGAATATCATATATTTTTCTGATTTTGTTTACTGTTGTCGATCATATACTTTTAGGCATTATAAAACTTGCGTTTTCCTGTAGTCCCCTTAACTTTAAGCTACGTTTATGAATAAAGAGATTAATTACATAGTTTTGTTTTCTGTAATGCCTTTCTATCAATGTTGCTATGGCTTACAAAAGGATGATTTCTGCAGTAGGCACGGATTTTGCAACAAGTTCTTTTATTGTGAGTTGGTATCGTTCTTGAAGTTTTGTAATTAAAGCGACACAGTCACCCATTGTATGTTGTGTAGTGTTAAATTCTTTTTGTTATGAACTTTCTGGTATATAATAAAGCCATGATCATCATTCTCCTGCCCTTATCCCAATTTATTTAGGGTCGGCGCAACATGTCTTTTTCTTCCATACTTCTCTATTAGTCGTCATCTCGGTAGTCACCCCCTTTCAAACCCTATCATCATTCACACAGTCCATTTATCGTTTCTTTGGTCTTTCCCTATTGACAAAATATAATAAAGATGAAGTAACTTTTACTAAAGCATAAACATTGTAGCATCCAATGATTGATGGGAAGCCTGGTTTTAAAACATCTTTTAAATCAAATATAACTCTAGTTTACATCAAACAAATCTGCTGAATATGAAATAACTTCCCCATTCTCGAATATCCCAAGTCAAATCAAGAAAGTGACAAAAGCCATTCAGATATGTGTAAGTGTGAACAAATCAGAGACTAGTTGAACTAAGTTGTAACGTAGGTAATGTCTAATGTCGTTGCATAGACGCTCCTCCGAGAATTAGATGGTATGCACTGTGCTGTGTTCAGATGGGTTTATCTACTAGATTTACTTGTGAGATTAAAACGTAAGAAATTGATGGAATTCATTTTTATGTGCAGTGGTTTCGCTAAGTTGGTGGGAACTTTTGCGAGTATCTGCGGTGCTATTCTGTAAAAATCTCACCGTGAAAACTTAGGTGAAGTGAGCGTGGAGTGAGCTGTCAATAGTGTCAATTCCTAGCAAATACAAACTCACTTCACCTAAGTTTTCACGGTGAGATTTTTTACAGAATCGACCGGCTGAACTGAAACGTCAGACAGTCGCATTGAATTACCTATAGTTTCCATGTATTTTTCAAACAGGTTATTTATATTTAATACATCATTATTGCTAGTATTTTTATACAGGAATTCGCACGCCTATACTTAGTCGGAACCGGATATCTATGGTCGGAACAGATTGTATCATTCTATAGTGTATTGTATAGTCGAAGTAGAGAAAACTATGCAACAATGAGGAACAAGGAAGGCGAACAAGGAGTAACAATGCAAAGGCAGTGACATTGACAGCAACACAAATATTCCGATCTCCTTAAAATTGCCTTGATGTTCATAATGCTACAAAACCTCCTTACTTTACCTACTATCCAAAATCAGCATGACCATTGACCATTCAATCTCTCCTGCAACGGTTACTATACAACATTATATTTAGCTTGCGAAACCCGAAACACATGTCTAGTATTTTTATGTAAAGAATCTTTGTACAAAATTTTTAAACTGTATCATGAATAAGCTTGTTAAGTTACCTGTTTATTCGTATAAAAACATCCTCACCCGCGCCGCTCCGTCTTGCGCTCATTGATAATAGTACCTAGGTACCTAACCGTTCGGCGCGGAGATTGGATACCTAGTTAGTGTCGCTCGGTGTCCAACTTTTTACCTCTTTAAAATATTTTTGGGACAAAATATAACAAGGGGTAAAAATGTTTGGAATCGATTTAGTTACTTATTCTGAACAAACTATATTCAGGTTTCGCATATACTAAAAATAACGTTTTATAGCAAGTACCCACTCCAGTGTCATACATTTGATTATAAGCAACCATAAACCCACATTACCTACATTAACCCACATGCAAGTTACTAGAGCAAGTTACGACTCCAGCAGCTACCCCAATCTGAACTCTCCTGATCGAACTCCACCACCTGTTGGCAAGCGAAGGTGCAATTGTCAACATATTGCATGACGGTTGCACGTGCCCGACACGCCCCGGGGGCTCAATTGGGAATGTTGATACAGTTCATTGAATTTCAGAGGTAGGTACTAGTGTTAATATTAAAGCGTTTTCGTTTGGTAGTAGTTTGGGGTTAATTGATTTAGAAGTTTGTGGGAGTTCGAGTACTTACTAGGATAGAAAAGGCGGAAATTACGTGTTTATATAAAACGGTTGTAAAAGAAGCAGACATCATAGCGATGGTGCTTCGAATTATATTATAATTATGAGTGTTTTGAAACATTGGTGAACCCTTGATAGTTTAAAGTCTTGAGATAATAACTTACCGTCTTTGTATCATTGAATAAGAATCGAAGGAATAAAGGGCTAAGTAAGGCACACGGGTGGGTTTTAGTCAGTAAGAGTCTGATACTCCCTTCCGCCCCATCCAGAGCGGGATGATTCATTTTCCCCTCCTCAAAAAAAAAAGTGACACTGCAGGGAAGTTATACGATGCGATGGAGTGGGTCAGAAGAACAAGAAATTTCACGCTGACGATATCGCGGGCAGAAGCTGGTCCTTATGATAAAATCCTTTTGTCACTCCCGTGCGAAGATATAGAGTAGTATGTTTGAAGAATCCATCACATGAATAAATAAAAATTATTTATTTATTTCGGGATAAAAAACAGGAGTACAATTAAATATTATAAAATTTACTACTAATTAAACAAAGTACTTATCATACTACCAACAACATTATCCACCTATTACTAATATGTTGATGCTACATGAGAAAAAAAAATATAAACAGAGTACATGAGTGCAAGATAAATGTCTGAATGAATGCTTTTTAGTAACGATGTTTATGGGATAGAAAGAGAGAAGAAAAAAAGAAAAATAAAATAAATATACCAATACAAAAAAAAAAAAATACACCACTTAACAACTATAAAGCTAAGATAGAATCAACTACATATGTATTTTCTAAGTTGATGTGCTGTTAGATTAAAAATATCAATGCTTTTGAATCTAGTGTTGTAGGATAATACTACAAAACAAATAATTAACCACAAATGCAAGACAGCAGAAATAGAACCGTCTTCATCCGCACAGAGCGTCAAAGCGTCCGAGCATCTGAACAAAAAAATATTAAAAACTTTCCTTTCAAGAACTTATAACACCCTTTGCGGTGAAAGGTTGCAACTCTCGCAAAACAATAACCGGTGAGAGAAAAAAAAAAAACTTTATTTTGCGTGCCGTTGCTAAAAAAAAACAAACTCAGGCCCTAAAAGCTCACGAAAATATTTCAGATATTTAACAAATGCTAACCGCTAACGATGTCCTTTAATATTTGGAATATAAAATAAAAAATCCCCTTTTGTCGGACGAGGCGAGTGCCGACAACTTTTTTTTTCTGTATTTTAAACGCTGCGGTTCGTTTGTTTGGAGGGAAAAATGCCCGGTTGGCCCACGGAAAACTTTTTTGCGGTAAGAAAAGGTTGTGTACCACTGTGTGTCTGTTAATTTTTTCGTTGTTGTAAAAAGTGATGGTACCTACATTGGGACTTTGATGTAAATTGGCGAACAGCAGAATTTTTCCTAAATTTTTCTCGGACATATTTGAGGTGTGCGTTCAGAAAGATAAACGGACAGGAACCGGGCTTCAACTGTGAAAACCTGAAAAAATCCCAGTTCAAACATTTCGGACAAGCCTTTATACACAACAACACTAAAATATTTTTCAACATGATAAGTTAGCAATTTGGTATCTACGTCATTGCAGCATAATTCTAATCACCTAACAGGAAATAAATAAAAATCTTCTTCTCTTGTACGAGGTCTTGGGTGGTCCACGCCAAGATTGAGTCCCTGCTGACTACCAAATTTTTTACAAATAAAAATATTGAATTTGGCCTGGCAACATACAGGTTGGGGTATGTTGCCAGGCCAAATTCAATATCTTTATTTGTAAATAGAACACCAAGGGGTATTCTATTTTCTTCATATCGACTAATATGCCACGTGGGGTCCGTGGCTAAATAATAACAGCCGCTTGATCGATCAGGTTGCTTCCCAAGTTCTTCCTGTAGCCTGTAACCCGAATAGCAGTCGATAGGGAAAAGTGGAAGGAAATGGAGGAGGCCTTTGCCAATGGGCACACAGACGAAGTCAGCCGGTGTCAATAATATTTTTTTTTTTTTTTTTGTCTTTATTTTTTAGCTATACTTATTTACAACAGTTTATTAATAATTTTATTGTATGTACTAGCATAAGTTTCAAATGGTCTGAATAAATGGCTTTTATTATATTATGATCGATCAGGTTAAGCTACGCTTGCCGCAGTTGGTCTGTGGATGGGTGACCATCTTTACATACCGAGACCCATCCGTGCCTCGGAAAGCACGTTAAGCCGTTGGTCCCGGCTTTTATTCGTAGATCTTTGACAGTTGTTACTGGTAGTCAGAAGCCCGAAACTCTGACAACCAGTCTTACCAAGGGGTATCGTATTACCGAGTAACTGGGTTGTGGAGGTCAGATAGGCAGTCGCTCCATGTAAAATACTTGTATTTAGCTGCATCCGGTTAGACTGGAAGCCGACCCCAACATAGTTGGGAAAAGGCTAGGCAGATGATGATGACCTCCTGTCTCTTGTTATTGTTGTTGTTATATGCAGGCTTGGGGAAGCCTGCATATATGCCTGGGGGGGGGGGGGGGGGGGGGTCTGTGCTGCGACCTCATATACATGGGACTTAAACATAACTGGCGAAATGGGGGTGTAGTATATGTACAATTCTGTCTTACCCTACAGGGATTACAAGCGTGATGATATGTTTTATGTGTAAGCATCCATGTTAGTGTCTGTGTGGTAAGACTTAAAAAATAGCACCACCCCATACTTCCCGTGGGTGTCATAAAAGGAGACTAAGGGTCGTACCGGAGAATGGGCAGCAGCGTTCTATAAGCATTCCACCACCATACCATACTGCGATCGCCAACCCGTCTGCCAAGCGTGGCGATTATGGCAACTACCCCAAAGAAGAAGCATAGAACCGGTAGAAGTGGAGGTGTTTGGGGAGGCATATGTCCAGCAGTGAGACGTCTTTCGGCTGAAATGACGATGATGATGATCAATGTTAAAATTCATGTCTAACTACTAAACAATATTTTTTCCTTTTCCTCAAAGATGAATGGAAAATCTAATTGGTTCTCTCTAAATTCAATTAGCCTTTTAAAATCTGAGGACTTTAACGCGACAGCAGACAAAATTCAAATAAAAATGATTATCTTGAAGAAAAACAAAGATTTAGCGTAGGTAGTGCACAAATAGAGCTATCTGTTTAGAATGCGATATATAAGAGTATAATTATTCAAGATCCTGAGATGCGGACACACTGCGGGATAATTTTGAAGACAGCTATTTATTATCATACTGAAACAGTTTTAAATAGCTGTCGTTAGGGTTGATTTTTAAAAGAATTTGTAATTGCATGAACCAAGTTAGAGTGATCAGAGTCAGAAATAGTATGCATCTTTAAAAATATCCATCATCTGCCTAGCCTTTTCCCAACTATGTTGAGATCGGCTTCTATTCTAACCGGTTGCAGCTGAATACCAGTATTTTACTTGGAGCGACTGCTTATCTAACCTCTACAACCCAGTTTACTGGGCAATACGATACCCCTTGGTAAGACTGGCTGTCAGACTGTTTGCTGTGGAAGCATCCACGAATGACAGCCGGGACCAACCGCTTAACGTGCTTTCCGAGGCACGGAGTGGTCTTGGTATGTAAAGATGGTCACCAATCCACGGACCAACCGCGGCAAGCATAACTTAACCTGATCGATCGACCAGTGCGGCTGTTATTACTTAGCCACGAGCCCCCCCACAATCTGTATAGAATATCTTAATTGTAAATTACTACCTGTGGCTTTGTATTGTTTAATGGTTATTTAGTTAACGAGTTTCTTAAAACGAACGAAACGAACGATCGTACCGTGAATGTATTTTCTTTCTTTTCTTGCCCATTCTTCTCCACTCCTTCTTCGCTTTGGAATGGGCAACTAGCTTCATCATTCTGACTGACCGACTCGTTGACAATTCAAAGGCCTGTAATTGGTTTATTTGAAAATTTATTTCAGATGAACCAATTACAGGCACTTTTTTTTACAAAGGCGAAAGTTTGTGAGTGTGTGTGTTTATATGTTTGTTACTTCTTCACGCTCAAACGGCTTGACTAATTTTAATACAATTTGGTATTGAGATAGATGACACCCTGGATTAACATATAGGCTACTTTTTATCCCGATAGTCCTACGGGATCGAAACTTAAGCGAGTGAAACCGCGGGGCGCAGCTATTTAGCTATAAAAATCTTAAATTACTTTCGTATCGTAGCACTACATTACTAAGGGCTATCATACCTATTACCCAGTAACTGGGTTGTGAAGGTCAGATAGGCAGTCGCTCCATGTAAAACACTGGTACTCAGCTGCATCTGATTAGACTGGAAGCCGACCCCAACATAGTTGGGAAAAGGCTAGGCAGATGATGATGATCGTAGCACTACATCATCATCATCATCATTTCAGCCAAAAGACGTCCACTGCTGGACATAGGCCTCCCCCAAGCACTTCCACTTCGACCGGTTCACTACATTGTATAATGAAAATTAACAAAGTACACAGTCTAATCGCAAGCCCCTCTAACATAACCTTACCTTAAGATCAGCGCAAACATCGGCGATGTATTCCTTGCACAATGCGCGGTCCTAATTTGAATACCATGCTTATGGGACAATCGGCAGACTAAAAAATATGAACAATACGCGTGGTCACGTCAAACTCCATGGTTGCCTCTTACGGGGCTCGTAAAATTTTATCTTAATTGTCTATCGGCTCTTCAATGTCTTTACTTTGAATTTTGGAAGGTAGTAAACATGCTATATTATTCATTAAGATGGATAATCCACAGTATCCTCGAACTTACAGTACACAACTGGCTTTACAAATCACGTTTTCGAATAAGACTCTCATAGGTACAGGTATGAGTGACTTTTTCCGAAGCCCTTTCGACGGCCTACTATATGGTTTTCAGTTTAATAGTTTTAGTACTTCGTAGTAAAAGAGAACTTGGGTCACGTCAAATCATAATCAGCCTAGGACGTTCCCAATGCTGGGACACAGGCCTCCCGTCTTTGAGAGGGAGTGGGCTGTAATCCATTACGCGGGCCCAGTGCGGATTGGTAGATGTCATACTTATTAACATACTATTTACTGAAAAAAAAGAAAAATAAAGAAAAACAAAAAATTTTCAAGTAAATTTCAATGGTTTGTGTTTCAAATTTCAATCACCAAATAAATTAATTTTGTGACCTTTTAGCTACGTGTAACGTTAAAATTTACTTTCATGACGGTTACATTTTGCCTCAAGCTTTAATTGTTTTCCGATCAGTAAAAAATACTGTTTTGAACGTTAGGCGCATATGGAACTGTTTAAAGCAATTCAGAACAATGTTTTTTAATTTTTATTTACTGCTTATTTCTTTCAGTGTAATTGGACTTTCGAAAGAAAAAGACTTGAAAGCGTTGTGTAACTATACAGAAGCTATACAACGTTTATTAGTAAGGGGGTTATTGTGTAATTATTAAACCAGTTACAGGCATTTTTGAATTGTTAAGAAGTCGGTCAGTTAGTCAGAAAGTTGAAGCTAGTTGCTCGTTCTAAAACGTATTTCTCACGGCTCGCCCACGGATAAAACTGATACATAATCATTTGCTCCTAGCCTTTTAACTAAACGGCGGCCGTTCAACTAACGGCCTGAATAGTATTCAATTATAGTTTATGTTGGAAGTCTGTAACCAATCACGCACGAACCGAATTGGTCGCAGTAACTAAGCCGGGCACCCCGACCAAATGGGGTAGGTTAGGTTAGAACTGTGATCAACCGCGTGCGAGCTGAGAGAGCGAAGCGAGACGAGCACTACTTCCAAAGGCCAGGCGGTTAACTAAACGGCTAATTTAACCAGTTGGCTGCGACACATCCACTGGTTTAAGAAGAGATTTGTAGTTTGAAGATAAAGTAATAAGATATGACTACTATGATAAGGAGGATTCACCGGGGTAATTGCGTAACCCACTATCAGTAGCAATGGGTTTCATTTTGACAGTTCACCAACATTCTAAGTTATGGGTTTGGTTTCCGCACTTAGTCCTGCAAGTGGACCATTGTGCGTGTTCAACAACATTCATTGCGTTATTTACATTGTTGAGCAAACAAATTTTTGGAACATATGAAGCAATGGATTAGCAATATCCTTCAAAATGATGCAGATTGAGATTGATAGTTTTGTTAAGCAATTAGGGTACAAGGTATTATTTAGATTATACTAACGTTGGTGGTTTCTGGGACAGCCCTAACGCAAATGTAATAAATAATGTAGAGGGACAAATATGAAAATAAGTTCTCTACCGCAGGTATCGGCACTCGCACAACTCATTTGCCTACCGTTTTCAGCATGGTCAGCAAAATAATTCAGTCGAAATTTTTCTTAAATAGATTTGCCATTTGTTAGATTAGGGAAATATTACAACATTAGATTAGAAATAAGGGACGCATCTTTTCAACAATTTCTTGAAGTAGAGTTTCAGCTCGGCTTTTTTGACCGTTTCGTATTCATTATGAAGTTGTGATAATCGTCATCTTCATAATTTCTGCTGGACTTAGGACTCCCCAAGTAGCTCCACTTCGACCGGTTCTGTGCTTCTCGCATCCAGCGAATTCTGGTGCCTTCACAAGGTCTTCGGTCCATCTTGTGGGAGGCCTTCCAACGCTACGAATTATGGATGTTGCATAATATTTTATTGGCCTACATACTGCATCATTAGTAGTACGGGCGGGCACGGTGGAAGCTACACCCCTGGCGATCTCTGATATTTTTGCTTTCATCACTATCATTCGTATGCTGAAATAAGCCTTAAAAAACAAAACAGAGCATGTTGTAATTTCTACGTTAGGGGTCGAGATTTCAGCGGGATTGTCCGAAAGGGTTACCGCTGGCCCGGAACATAAAGGGCTAAGGAAAGAACACGGGTGGGCTTTAGTCAGTAAGAGTCTGACACTCCCTTCCGATCCACCCAGATCGGGAGGGGTCATTTGGTGATCAAATAGGCACATAAAAGGCACTTTTGAAGGTCAAAAATTACAATAAAATAGGATTGATTCTAGTCGCCCATTCCAAAAGGTAGTTTTTGTATGGAGAAGAATGGGCAAGAAACTCTACCGTTACTCTTTTAAAATGTTTTACAATATTTTGCACACATTAATTATATAATAATTAATGTGTGATTAATACATGTGAAGACAATGCACCTAAAATAAAATTACTATACCACAATAGGTAAAACAATTAAAAATGAAACCATGACATATAAATTAATTATCTGGTAGATACATGGTGCTCACACATTTACAAACATGAGAAAAACAAAAGTAAACGATTTTATGCTTGAAAATAAAAAAAACTAATTGCTTTGCTGACCGTACATAAACGATTCAATACAATAAACAATCACGGATAATCTTTTTGCTCATACCCATATTTACAAGACGTATCGGGCCTTAAGTAGCTGACCACTTCCCGTACAACGTCCACAGACAATCGACCAGGGAATTCTGGTCAGTTCGAGTTTGTATTGATTTTTATTAGTCTGATCTTTTATGGTAGCAGTATTATTGTCATTTGGAAAATAAATGACTAATAATGGTGTATTTTGTTGTTCTTTCAAGGAGAAATTGACTTTGAATGGGATCGTTTGATTAAGTATTCTTGAATCGATGTTGAAGATGATTGCATTGGTACTGGATCATTATTTATCGAAAGAGTTTGCAGCTTTGGTTTCGGGATTTAAGGCGCCACTAGTCGATATTTTTTCTATACAAATTTCGGGAGAGTATTACTCCACTGTTTAACATTGTGCATCGAAAATTAAACATATCGTTTTGTCTTATTATTCATTTTGTCTGTAGGGAAACAGAATGGTGAAATGAAAATCCATTAAAAGTTATGAGCCAACAAAGATTCGTTTTTCTTGCTATTTTTTTAACGTAACTTTGGGTGTAAATAAGTAATAAAAGAACTGTAAAATCTTCAAAACAAAAGTCAGTACCGACAAAGCTCAGTTTTTGAATCAATAAACTTTATTTGTAATTGATTTATGCGGTGGTTTTTTTCATAAAACTCGATTTTCCAAAGCACTTTTCGAATTTTTCTACGCGCCTTTCAGTTCGGAACTGTGTTTATTTATTTATTTTATAATTTATGTACACACAGTAAAATACATAGGGATATGACATAGTTATAATTTGAGTACAAAGGTACTGCTTAAGGTACTGCTTTATGTGCGTGAGAACTAGACGCTGCCGCGTTGTGCGTGTAGACTAGCGTCTAACTGCTCATCACTGATACTATCTCTGTCGCACACGAAGCCAGGTGAGACAGCGTGAAAGGCCATGACCACCAGTGAGTTCGAGCTCGCGACTAGTTCCACCTTAAAGCCGTATATGCTGTTCCAGTTTCCAGTCAACAATTCTATTCAATTGCCTCGTTGGTCTACTGGTTGCAAGAGCTACTGCTAAGCATGAGGTCCTGGGTTCGATTCCCATGTCGAGCAAAGTGTTATTCGGTTTATCCATTTGGAATTTCTCAGTCCAGAGTCCCAGAGTCTTGATCTGTGTTCGGTTAATGGCAGTAGATTCGCCCCTTATTACATGGGATTTAAACATAACTGTCAAAATGTGGGGGTGAGGCCTGCAGGCAAAAGACTTTGGGAGTTTGTTGCCTGAACAGTGAAAGGTCCGAGACGGCGGCGCGCCGCGAGGAATGGTGGCCGTATGCAGCCGCTGAGGGTGACGGGGTCCGCATGGATTCATGCGGGCCAACACCTGGCCGGGAGAGCGTGACGAAATGCGCAAGCACTCCAGCACCCCGGCTAAAGGTAGCAGCAGGACACCGTGTGGTTTTAGTCAGTAAGAGTCTGACAGACCCCTCCACCCACCCCAGGGTGGTGGACATCCATGAGGATTTCCACACGATAAAAAACAAGTTGCGAGTCGGACTCGCACACGAAGGGTTCCGTACCACAAGGCAAAAACGCCGAAAAAGACACGTTTGTTGTATGGGAGCCCCTTAAATATTTATTTTAAACTGTCTAGCTATCCCGGTTCTTGAGATATAGCCTGGTGACAGACAGACGGACGGACGGACAGATAGCGAAGTCTTAGTAATAGGGTCCCGTTTTTACCCTTTGGGTACGGAACCCTAAAAAGGTACACCTCTGCTTACCCCTTCAGGGATTACCTAAAGGCGTTATGTTATGTCTCATAACTTAGCTTGCAGTCATAGCTGATTTTTACATCTCCAGAATTAATCAATGTATACGCAAAATGTGTGGTCTCGTCGAACGATAGACCACCCACCTCTTTCAAGTATCGTACGAAATTACCAAGGGAATTCAATTGGTAGCTTGCAACTATTATTATTCACACTCACTCAGCTGCCTTGGCTTATTAGAAATTATTTTATTTTTGGATTATTGTTTTGTTAAGTACTTACTACTATTTGTTGTACTCTGGGCGCTTTTAACGCGTACGTATTTTTTATTTTTTACATCGTTCTCACATTGTATAATTTTAAATTCAAAAGTAATGATGTTACTAATATTTTTGTAAAATATAATTTAAAAAGAGTGTCCATGGAGTTTCTTGCCCGTTCTTCTCCATAGGTACCTACGCTTTGGAATGGGCAACTAGCTTCATATTTTCTGACTGACACACTTCTTGACAATTCAATAGTGCCTGTTATTTGGTTTAATTTAAATAAATGGTTTGAGTTTGAGTTTATTCTGATAGCATCTTTTTCAAATCAGCATTGATCCACATGTTACACTGAATGTGATATAAAATTTTCATTGAAAAAGACGAAGTTTAGATGGTTTACGGGTCTAAAATCGACAATTATTTCGCTTATGATGACTAATCGATAAAATATCTGCAATATTATTATACGCAAAGGCTTTTGGATCTGCTAATACCTCTTCAATTAACAAATGTGTCACAGCTACGCAAAGAAAATGTTCACATAAAATTGAATCCTAAATTAGAATTACATAATCCCTTTGATCGACACAAAATTAAAAATCGTATCACACGCAAAGAGATCAAAAATTGCCATTTTAATTATAAATAACCACTTCGCTCGTCAAACCGATACAAAAAGAATTGAAAGAAATCAAAATTCTAAAGAGTAATATCAAACTTGACTTATAATTGGTTGCTCATCTTGACAAAGTGGGTATCTCACCCTTAAGATCCCTTAACATGCCAATGTAAAACCTACTTTACCATCTATTTGGCAAAGTTTAAAGTCAAATGGCAATATTGTCGATATAAGGTCCAGGGCACATGGATATAATATTTATAAGACACGGCTGTATCAAAACCGAAGAGCCGTCTTCCAGGCCGATGACGTTTGACGTATATTCTGACATCCCCTTTATAATGTGGTGCAAGTGGAAAAACGAAGCGGATTCAGAAGTATTCCTAGTTTTGTTTTATGGATTTTAGACAATAATTTTAAGGTACTGTTGTTGTGGTAGGTATTTTCTTTTCTTTTCTTTTTTTTTTAGCATTTTAGGCTAGAGGTGTACCTGTATTAGGTACGAGCCTATTGCTATCAGTCAGCCACAAATCCAGGCTCCGTGCTGAGACTAAGAAATTCCAGATGGGAAAACCCACACTTTGCCCGACCCGAATCGAACTTAGGAGCTCATGCTCAGTGACAGCGCTTGCGACCACTAAATCAAAGAGACATTCAATTGTAAAATAAACTAATATTGCTTTTTAACGTGGGACCGTATAATTATTATTTTTATTCTCCCAATATGCACATGTACAATCTGTCAAATGTCAAATAAATAAATAAATGAATAAATTTCTTTAATATATTATCAACTTTAATCGTTAAAGCATAAGGTTCAAAGTTGATTGGGAAAATTTGTCAGTTTCGGGTAGCTTGATGTGCTTGGCGTCTTTACCAGATGACCTGAAAACATCACTCCTGGGACCTAATTCACTATGACCACTTAAAGGTTAATTACTTCGGAACCACGTCAATTCCTTAGCTAATCATGACATCTGCTAATAATGTTTTCTCTATGACACAATTAACGACACCGCGCGAAAAAACGAAAGCGAAGTTGGCGTGTTTTGAACTGTCAAAACGCCCATGCTTGACAACCGTACGTGGTTTGCACGTGGTAAAATTACGCGGGAAATAATAATTACCGTACAGAATTGGGGCCCTGGTAAACACTCATACATACTCGTCCTCTTATAACTTACCCCACACAAAGAGTATCGCGACTCGATGAGCAAATAAAACACAAGAAAGTTGAAACTGGTACAGCTTTGAATAACTTACGGCCAATATGGAAGATTGTTTTACATGTGGCCCAGGATATTCATTGAATACTCAATGCTCGTATCGACTAGGAGCTTTACATCCTCCTGTGTTATGGAGATTTAGGTCAACGACTGCCATTCACTTGTTCCATGGGAAATATTGATATTTATTCTTTGGGATTCATCATCATTTCAGCCGAAAGACGTCCACTGCTGTCCAGCAGTAGGCCTCCCCAAGCACCGTCACTAGAACCGGTTCCGTGCATCCAGCGGATTCCTGCTGCCTTCACAATGCCATCGGTCTACCTTAGAAGAGGAGGACCTTGGAAGGCCATCAAACACTACGTCTTCCGATACGCGGTCGCCACTCCAGAACCTTTAGGCCCCATCGGCCATCTGTTCTGCGAGCAAAGTGCCTCATTCTCCTGCGGATCTCATTCATTTCTGATTCGATCACGTACTCTAAGCATAGCCTTCTGGATAACCCTTTGGGTAACTCTCGAATAAAATTTAATTTTATTAATAGAAAACAAACAGCTCATTTATCAAATTAAATTTCAGTCAACAACATGCATCGGTTTCTTACTAAACTTCAACCATATCCGACGATCCTGCATACTTATCTCTTTTGATGACTGTAACTACTGAATTCTTGTTATCAGGTTTTTCGTAGATGTCACTACCGCCCTGTATTGTTATCTACATATTTAATTTTGGCATATTCATCTAAGAGTGATTTGTTGCAAATTTTGTATCATAAATCCAAGAATTAGTAATTGTTCCAACTTCTGGGGCCCAAGTCTGCTATTTTTAAAAAAAATGGTTGCCTGTAAAGTCGGTTTTACGGGCGAAGATTTTACGTGACAACGACCGATCATCCGATCATAGTTGAGTGGGAGAGAGACGCAAGGCATTCGGCGGGCCTCTCTCTCGTTCGGTGACTCATCGTAACGTTACCGAGCGTTACACTTTTTCATAAGTGACTCCCAGTCGCAACCTAATTTAAGACGTTGTCACGTCAAAATTCGTCATTCCAACACGATCCCATTGTCATTTTGCTATAAGTTCGTAATCTGCTAAATTCATAATGGTCGATCATTGGTCGGTCAATTGCACAGAACATATACGATTACTCGTAACGAATTAAAAGCAATGACTGCACACTGACGTTCTAATGGTAGGTCACTGATCAAAGGAACTGTCAAAATTTTAGCAGATTACCGCCTAAGTCAGTCATTCATTTGTCATTATGTACGAGATTACCATTCTATGCCATTTCTTTCAATGGAGTGTCAGTGGTTGACCATTGGAAAGTCATAATGACGCCATTATATTAGTAGATTACCAAACTTGTCAAAATCAACAATTATGAAATCAATGATATATAGACCATTCTGACACTATTGTAATAGCAGACTTGAGGCCCTTTATGTATGCTATACACTATTAAACGTTCATTGTTAAACATCAACACAAATCTAATCATGACCACAAACAATCGATCGACGGTACCTCATTGAGCCAGCGTAGTTCAGGGGATCTACAATTTGTGAAGACAACAATACCACAATAAATGAAAACACTGGCCATAAAAGTATTTTTGAACACTCAAATATATTATCCTAGCATCGAAATTAAAAAAGTGATGTTTTCAAACAAACTAAACAGTAGTGATGGGGTGACTTTAGGTTTTCCTAATCTTTGACTAGCTATATTGACTAAACTATTGGATACATTTGATTGAATTTCCGTATGCAGACTGGGAACCACATTAAATTATAGACATACGCAGTTTAATTTATTGTCATCATCTGCACCTTGTACTTATATTGTTATAACGTGGTGGTACTGATTGATATTATTATCTATATCAATCAGTAAACACCGCACAAAACTCGGTAAACTTCAAAAACAACGTTTTTTTTCCACTTTTTAACCCATGTAACACCAGTAACATGTGACAAAAACAATCCCAAAAAAGTGTGGAAAAAAAAACCCTTGCGGTATTTTCGACGTATGTCATTTCCTACCTGTGTTGATCCGATTATTTCACGTATTTACGGAACACTGGTTTGCGCATAACCCTCTTCAATGATACTCAATGGATTAAGATTATCGAGTGGGCCACAATAGTGTTGTGAAAAAAGCGTGCTTGAGAAATCGATTTATTTGATACGTCGAGCACTTTTTTGTGGTACTTAGATGAAATCTGTTGTATACGTAAATCTACTGTTTTTTCTGTCATCTGAACTTGAATAGTTTAGGTTTGGTTTGACCTAGTATACTACACGGGAAGGTAGTATCTTGTTTCATCTGTTTCAGTAGTCGGCTTTTAATTATTTTGGGGCTTATTTCAGTAATATTTCTATTTTTGAAATGTGCTAATTAACCTTTCATTTGATACCTAACATGGCACCATCCCAAAATATTTATTTTTGAATTCATCACTTTGTCCTGTAGAGGGCGCTATGTTGAATTTAGTGTGACGTCACATGGCCTGTAACCAGCGGAAGGTCAAGACGCTTCTAACGATACCTCATTTGTCAAATTATTATAAGGACTTTTGAAGTTATGAGGGAACAGATGAACATACATACATATTATACTGGTTAAAAATCATAACCCTCCATAATCGGGTAAAGAAATAGAAATCGTTTTTCGTCCACTTTTAAAATTATGGTTAAAAAGCACTTCCTCTCTCCATAAACATCATCATTATATTTTCTTTGCTCCTGTTTCATGTTTATTATTGTATGTATTGTTAGGAAGAACCCCATGACAAATTCCAATCCAGTATAAAAGGAGCGCGCTCACCGTTACTGGGCTCATTTGTCGGGTGTCACTCGTGGCGGCAACATCGCTCAAAGGGCTGTAAGTCTTATTTCCTTATCGTTGTCATATTTGATTGAACTAGAGGAATTTATGTTTGTTTAATTGTTATAATTTGGTTCCTTGTATGAAAACTGACGGATGTAATAATAAAAACGTGTATATTGAAATTAGCTAATTAAACTTGTGATTTCACGTCCAGTGTCGTTTTTTTTTTAAACATTTCCACTTCTGATTGCTAAAATCAGAAGTGGGATAAAGAACTTAAAAGCCCACTAAAGCATAAACATCCGAGGAACAAAATTATAATTGCGTTTCTACCTTCAAAGTTTACTTATTTATTAGTGTCATCGTTGTTATTTTCTGTGTTCGTTTAAGTTTTAAAAACACCGTAATTCGATATGCCTAGAATGCGTGACCGCCGTCGTTCTCATAACCGTTCACGAGACAGGTCCACTAGTAGTGAAACCGTGCATAGCTCGCGTTATAGGTCACGGCAGAGCCGCCGTCGTGAACGTAGTGATTCAAAGGATAGCTCGTATTATCGTCGCCATGACGCTCGTGATCGCCGCCGTTCCAGGTCCAGATCAGGGTTGACACATTCGCGCCGAACTCACTTGAGCCCGAGGTACCCACCTACTGCGCCTAATAACGATAGCTCATTACAAAACACCTTGGGTAACATCATGACAAGGTTAAGTGCTATCGAGCGCACCAGTGCAAATGCGTTTCCCACCGCTAATATTTTAGAAGTTTCACAAAGTAATAATCATACTGTAGTTAGCCCTGAAGACCCGGTTCGTGAAATCACTTCGCGTCGTCGTAGCCCCGTAGACTTGAGCGATGTTCCGCAACGAATTCGTGCAAACAATTCCGAGGGCCTTTCAACAACCACTTCTACAAACGAACCAATCGTTCGCGGTTCCGACGCCCCGTCGACTGTAACTATGCTCGCGGAAGCAATTAGATCTTTGCAGCCTATGAGGTCACATAGTTACTATGTTTCTAATTTCGATCCAAACATAAACGACATCGACGTGTGGTGTGACGAAGTAGACCGTGCAGTAGCCGCGAATGGTTGGGGCGATTACGAGTGCTTATCGCGAGTAGCTTCCTGTCTCAAAGGTGATGCTAAGGTTTGGCTAAGTGAGTGGGTCACCAATGACCGCACTTGGTCAAACTTTAAGCTTGAATTTAGGCCCCTCTGCCCTCGGAAGCTAGACTATGCCAATATTCTGTTTGAAACAATGAACACGACATCCGACAAATTCACCACATACGCCGAGTACGCCCGGCGTACCTTGTTACGTTTACGAATTGTTAAGGGCCTCACCGATGAATTGCGAACTCTTATAGTTATACGCGGTATCGACAACCCGCAAATAAGGGCAGCCGCAGCAAACGCAAACTTGGCAACCGAAGACTTAGTCTCTTTCCTCTCAATCTACGTAAAACCAAGTCGCGCTAAGCCTGAGTCTCGTGATGGGTCGACTAAGAAGCACACGCTTCCGAACTCAACCTCCGACCGCGCAATTAAGTGCTACGTATGCAGTCAGCGCGGGCATTTAGGTCGTAACTGCCGCAAAAAGCCTCGTACAGAATCAACTAGTGCTTCTGTTGCCAAGTCCGGTACATCAGATCCAACTACTGACAATACCTCGGCCAAGTCTGGAACACAGTGTTCATTTTGTAAGAAAAAGGGACACACTGAAGAAACGTGCTTTGCCAAGAGGCGATCAGAGTCTAGAAATCAGCGAAGCGTTAATTTATGCACGGATCACTCAAGTAATAAAAGGGACATCGTTACAGCCGTAGTTCAGGGCATTCCTATGGATGTACTCATAGATAGCGGAGCTCAAAACGTGTCGCTGATTTCTTCCGACGTTTTAAGACATCTTTCTTGCCAAGTGAAACCGACACACTGTGTCCTAAAGGGTATAAGCGAACGGGAAATTATAGCTTCGTCTTTCGTGACGGTAACTATCGAGCTTAGCGATATTTCCATTGAAGCAGATTTAGTTGTAGTACCGAATTCATGCATGAATACTTCTATCGTAATTGGAACTGACGTCCTTAACCGCGACGGCGTCACGTACGTGCGTACAAAGGATAGACAGTACATCACCCGGACTGGTGATACTCACGTCCAAGTTAATGAAGTCCAAAACGTTGACCAAACGTTAGTTAACACCCCGTTACAAGGTGCTCTGCGTGATTCTCTGATGTCTGTGGTTCATAGTTTCTCGGACTTTCTCATCTCTGGTACAGCGACCAGTACCGTCACAACTGGTGAAATGGAAATTAAGCTCACTAGCACTTCTCCTATTGTATACCGACCGTACAAACTCTCTTATAACGAAAAACTTAAAGTACGCGAAATAATTAAAGATTTGCTAGATAAAGGTATCATCAGAGAATCACGATCGGAGTATGCCAGTCCCATAATTCTCGTAAAGAAGAAAGACGGGACCGACCGAATGTGTGTTGACTATAGAGCACTTAATCGCATTACTGAAAAAGAAAGATATCCTCTGCCTTTGATAGACGACCACATCGATCGGTTAGGACGTTACGCCTTCTTCACTAGTTTGGACATGGCAACGGGATTCCACCAAATCAGAATTAAAGAAGGCTCTATACACGTGACAGGGTTCGTCACACCAGAAGGGCACTACGAATATTTGAAAATGCCATATGGTTTGACGAACTCTCCGATAGTTTATCAGCGCATCATCAACCAGACCCTTCGCGAATTCATTGACGCTGGAGACGCTTTAGTCTACATCGATGATGTTCTCCTTTTGAGCAATACTATAGAAGACGGTATCTCTTTACTCAGAAGTGTTTTACATACACTCACTAAAGCAGGTTTTTCAATAAATTTGAAGAAATGCTCTTTCTTAACAACGGAAGTTGAGTACTTAGGTAGGGTAGTAAGTTTTGGTCAGGTACGGCCGAGCCCGCGTAAAATAGAGGCTTTAAAAAATTCACCAGTGCCCGGAAATGTCAGACAAGTTCGTCAATTGCTGGGGCTTGCTGGATATTTCCGCAAGTATATTAAGGGGTACGCGACAAAGACTGCGTGCATTGCTCATCTAACCAGAAAGGGGGTTGAGTTTCGTTGGGGTGAAGAGCAAGAGCAGGTCCGTCAAGACTTGATAGGTTGCTTAACTAGCGAGCCTGTTCTTACAATATTTAAGCCCGAACTCCCCACCGAAGTTCACACAGACGCAAGTTCAGCTGGCTATGGAGCCGTGCTCTTGCAGACGCACGCTGATGGTGGCAGGCATGTGGTGGCATACTTTAGTAAAGTTACGCAGGGAGCAGAGAGCAAATATCATAGCTATGAGTTGGAGACGTTAGCGGTCGTGAAGGCTTTGCAGCATTTCCGCCATTATTTGGTGGGCCTGCAGTTTAAGGTCGTCACAGATTGCAATGCCCTCAAGTCCACTGAGCGCAAGAAAGATCTGCTCCCTCGCGTCGCCCGTTGGTGGATCTACCTCCAAGATTTTCACTTTTCTATTGAATATCGAAAAGGAGTCATGCTGCCACATGCCGACTATCTCAGTCGGAACCCGGCCGTCCCGGTTAATCAAATATCGAAACCTCGTAACTGGGCACAAATAGCACAAGCGGCAGATCATGAAACGAGAGATTTAATACAAAAACTCTCGGAGGGACAGCTCGATCCTAACCGCTACTCCTTAAGGAACGATCTGTTGTATTACAAATACACGCCGGTCGGTGAAGAACCGCGTTTCCTTTGCTTCATACCCAAGGGCCATCGTCTGAGCCTACTACGGATCTTTCATGACGAGCACGAGCATATTGGTCCCGATAAAACTTTGCACCTTGTTCTAAAACATTTTTGGTTTCCCGGCCTCCGTCAATTTGTTTCTAAATACATTGCGCATTGTTTAGTCTGTATTTCTAAAAAGCGGGTTCCCCGAGCCCCATTACAGAATATTTCATCTTGGCCAAAACCTAATACGCCGTTTGATACTATTCACGTCGATGCCCTGGGACCATTACCTGAATCGGAGGGCTATAAATTCATCCTAGTATTGGTGGACGCCTTTACTAAATTTTGTCTCCTGTATCCAATTTACCGCCAGGATACCGGTGAGTTAAAACGTGTGGTGTCCCAGGCCATTTCTCTATTCGGCGTTCCTAAAATGCTAGTCACTGACAGGGGTAGAATGTTCGAGTCAACAGACTTTGTTCAGTGGATATCTGAGTTAGGCTCTGACCTGCATTACATCACCCCTGAAATGCACAGCTCGAACGGTCAAGTAGAGCGTTACATAAGAACCGTACTCAATATGCTTCGCATTGAAGTAGGACACAGGGACGCATCGTGGTCAACTATGCTTTGGAAACTGCAATTAGTGCTAAATATCAGCAAGCAGAAGACCACTCAAACATCAGCAATCAATTTAATGATTGGCACTGACGCCTCTACTCCCGCCATACGCTCACTAGTGCGAGACCTAGCCGCAGACACTCCGGGTACTAACAGAGAAGCTTTGCGGGAAGTATGCCGAAGCCGCGCCAGCGAACTCCTGAAAAAAAATCAAGAGGAGCAGGATGCCTCAGTCAACCGGTCCAGGCGCCCGCCACGTGAATACAAGGTCGACGATCTTGCATTTGTAATAAAGTACTCGCAATCAACAGGGAAATTAGACCCTGGAATGCGAGGACCGTACAAAGTAACCAAAGTTCTACCTAACGGTCGGTACGAACTTAAACTGCTCAGCGGGGGTCGTGGTAAAACTACCCAAGCGGCTTCCCAGTACATGGTACCATGGAAAGGAGAATGGTGCCCTGAGACGTGTGCCATCTTTTTTGAGAGTGAGTATACTTATGATTTTGCTAACATGCCTGGTTTCAGAAGTAGATCAGCGCCGGGATGTGTTCCCCCTCAAAGGCGTGTGTCGCCCAACATGTGGATGTGTTCCCCCTCAAAGGCGTGTGTCGCCCAACATGTGGATGTGTTCCCCCTCAAAGGCGTGTGTCGCCCAACATGTGGATATGTTCCGCCCAAAGGCGTGTGTCGCCCAACATGTGGATATGTTCCACCCAAAGGCGTGTGTCGCCCAACATGTGGATGTGTTCCCCCTCAAAGGCGTCTGTCGCCCAACGTTGGCGTTTGTCGCCTAGACAGCGTTAGTCGCTGTGGTAAAGTATTTGGCAATAATATAGGACGGCTGGGACGCTGACCGTCTTATATTCTTGTTACATTGAGTTATTATTTTCAATTTCATGTAAATAGTTCCTCATACAATAATCATCAAATACCTTTTCAGATGACGAAACTGATAACGCTAACAGCAGCTCAGATCAATCGGAAAGCAATGAACCTGTGGCGGTAGGACTTTCCATGCCTGATCTTGATGCCGAAGTAGGAGCTGTGACGCAGCAAAGTAATCTTGTTGAAGACGGATCCCATAACATTCAAGTCGAGGACGACTTGGTGTCAGGAGAGGCCGTGTTAGGAAGAACCCCATGACAAATTCCAATCCAGTATAAAAGGAGCGCGCTCACCGTTACTGGGCTCATTTGTCGGGTGTCACTCGTGGCGGCAACATCGCTCAAAGGGCTGTAAGTCTTATTTCCTTATCGTTGTCATATTTGATTGAACTAGAGGAATTTATGTTTGTTTAATTGTTATAATTTGGTTCCTTGTATGAAAACTGACGGATGTAATAATAAAAACGTGTATATTGAAATTAGCTAATTAAACTTGTGATTTCACGTCCAGTGTCGTTTTTTTTTTAAACATTTCCACTTCTGATTGCTAAAAGTATATATTTATTTAGATTAGTATAATATACTTTATGTACTTATGTATTTATTGTATTATATAAATGGTACACCACAGACTACCTACAGTATTTGTCTGTCCTTCCCCTTTTTTAATCCATCCAAAGGTTGTCTTTAAAAGATCGCTTTTAGCGATAAGACCGCCCATTGTGTCACCCTTTGTGCAGTTTCTATAATTATGTCTGTAATTTATATGGTGTACATAGTAAAGAGTATTCTATTCTATTCTATTCTATTCTAAATAATTGTCCATAATCCTCATGCTAATTTAATCGTCTAGTAACTGCATACAAAACTCTTATATTTAAACAGTTAAAACCACGATATCATACTTACTTTTTATGCTCGTACTACAAAAAATGGCCTCAAGATCCATAACAGATGATGGAAATTAATCAATAACCTCGAAACCAGTAATTAAGCATGGATTCCGAGCTGGATTTAATTCTGATTGATGATTTAATAATAAGTGATGCTACACGTATATAAATATCGGTTTGTCTGTCCATCTGTCAGCTGTCAGTTTCATGTCAATGCTGCAATGCGGTTAAATATTTTGAGAGTGATATTTTATTTAAAAAATTGTGTTTATATGGCAAAAAAATGATGAAATATATTCTAGAGACATATATTGGTATCAGAAACTTCATTACTTTTATTAGCCTTTAAACAATAGGATGTGACAGTGTCAATGAATGAAAACTCTGGCAATAACGTGTGAATCATAAAAATCGGCCCAGGCGTTTGGTCTGTATAGTCCTTCAAAGGAACATCATACATACATAGGCTGATAAACACACATTACCACTCCTTTGCGTCGCGCAGTCGGGTAAACATATGACTATGAGTATTTAGAAATTATCAAATGAATCCTTTAGTTGATATGAGCGTTTACGCCGTACGGCATTTCATACAAACTTTCAAGCCCTTGTTTATCGAAATGAATTAACCGATTTTAATAAAACTCCATACGCATGCAGGATACAAAGGTCTTAAAAGTTACTTCAGAACATTTTCGAAATGTCTTATTTAAAAAAAGTTATCTGGAAATCTCTGTTTCTATGGAAAATTTAAAATCGGTCTTATTTGGCTGTAACACTATTTTTCGAAAATGTTCTTAAGTAGCTTTTACGCTCCTAAGCGACCAGCTACAATGACTAAACTATTGAATATAATTTGATTGAATTTTCGCATGCAGACTGAGAACGTCCTTTAGATAATATCTAAATATATACGAAGTTTAATTTATAGTCGCATTGTCGTCTCCACCTTGTAATGTCATAGATATAATTATAAAGTTGATAGAGAAATATTGGCGAGCCATTAAAAATTCATTGCATTTTATTGTAAATTCTGCCAAGACCAGGTTAATTACTATTTTATTTTACTTCATCTTAGACAGAAATTACATCATTTCAAAATGTGCAGTAATCTGCAAAATATTGTGGGTTTTTTATTTGGTCTGAGATTGTAGCTTGGTAACTTACACATTTACATACACACACACGCTGTTTTCATTTAAATACCTACTTATTTTGATCCAAGTACAGATGCCAGCACATCAAGCTACCCGTGTCAAATTTTCCCAATCAACTTTGAACCTTATGATGTAGCGATAAAGTTGAGAATCTATTATAGAAATTTGACAGATTGTAGTAGGTTGATGTGCTGGCGTCTGTACAATAACTTTAACTGCATCAATCAAAGATGTTTAATGTTCTCTGCAGCCGTTTCTTTTCTTTTTTTTTTTTTATTCTTTAAAAATCTCACCATGAAAACTTAGATGAAGTGAGCGTGGAGTGAGCTGTCAATAGTGTCAATTCCTGGCAAAAACAAACTCACCATCACACACATCACATC
Organism: Oligia fasciuncula; assembly: GCA_963082905.1. Lineage (NCBI taxonomy): Eukaryota > Metazoa > Arthropoda > Insecta > Lepidoptera > Noctuidae > Oligia > Oligia fasciuncula. Next base: position 17,178,851 of record OY720406.1, on the reverse strand, counting down.
ACCTAAGTTTTCACGGTGAGATTTTTACAGAACCGACCGGCAGAAGAGATTTTTCTGTAAAATTTATGTTTTAGGTATTATTAAACAAAAAAATAAAACCTAATTAACAAGAAACAATAACATCTAACAGACGAAACAAAATCAAAAACAAGTAAAATAATATCAGACTAGGGCTGTCAAACGCGAGTCGGCGGGCGGGGCCGAAGCGGTATGATTGACAACCCTTGACAGCGGTTAAACACAGGTCGAATCGCGAAAGGTGGTTTTTTTATATTTCTTTTTTAAAAATGTATCAGGGGTGTGCTGTTGTTTTTTTGTTGCTGAAAGTTCCGTACATTTGTTGATTGATTTTATCAGTACTTACTTGAGTAAAATGTGGACTTCTTTTTGGTTCAGATTTTGATACAAAGCGGTTATTCTGGGATGAGTACCTATTGCTTAAGGTTTTACTAGAGTTGTATAAAACTCATTTATTGCCAGCAACACAACAAAGTTTGTGTATCTGATCCATTTTTATTAATCGATTTTTAAGTTTGGGTGTTAAACTTATTCAGGCTATTAATTTACATAATCAGCCTATAATGTTCCCACTGCTGGGACACAGGCCTCCTCTCGGTGAGAGGGAGCGGGCCGTAATCCACCACGCGGGCCCAGTGCGGGTTGGCTACTAATTTACCAAGTTGCAATTTAAACCTAGAATTTATGTGCAATTTAAACCTAGAATTTATGGGGTAGGTAGTACTTAAGAAAAATCAATATACCTACTTCTAAAAAGTTTGAGTTAAGTCAATATTAATCGAGTTTCGATAACAGTTCAAGGCTTACTTTCCAAAATATAGCGCTAATATAGAAAGCGTTTGAATTATTATCTAAGCTAAATTTTGTACAAGGGAAGATGATCCGGAAACTTATACTATTTATGCCGAAAAACCCAATAACACTTTGCCCGACAAAGCGTTGTTGGGTTTTTCCGTCGGAAATTCTCAGTAGCAACCTGGATTCTGCCCGTTTCATGGCGATAGGCTCGCCCCCTACGTGGGACTTGAACATAACTGGCGAAATGTGGGTTTACTATAGGTACATAAACCTCTGCATAACCCTTAGGGGAAATAATAATAATAAATTAATTTATTTCAGGTAAATAACACACACCACTGCGAGGCTGCAGTGGGACTGGACTGGTCACACTTACAGGATGCATCCAGACAGATGGGCCAAAGTCGTCACACAGTGGGTGCCTGAAGACGGGAGTCGTCACCGAGGGAGGCCTGAGAAACGCTGGCGTGACGATTTGGACTCGTTCTTAATCGCTTGGACGGAGACAGCACAAGGAAATTGGAAGAAAATGGGGGAGGCCTTTGCCCAGCAGTGGGACAGTAGGTACAGGCTAAGTAAAAAAAAAATAACACCCATTACCACACATGAATTACTAGAAAACGTATAAAAGCAGATAAAAACTTAGAGCAAATAAAAAAAAAAAAAAATAGAAATAAAAAAAATAAGAATTACACGCGTGATATGTTAAAATATTTACTTAGATACTCTTTCTTTTTACGTTTTTGGTTTTACTGACTTTTTTAATTAGACTACCTACTCGAAAACAAAATTATCGTTCACATTTCGTTATCCACCACGGAACCCTAATTCATCTTACATACTTCACAATCAAACTCGATACATACTCAGCTGGATACGTTACGCTTTATAATTTTATAACAAAATACAACAAAATCTTACACATTCGACTTTTTTCCGATCTTTGATGAGCAGGATTAAGATTCGTAGAAAAAAATCTTTGACAGATGTTGTCTGTGTGAAGTTTTGAAAGCTGTGCGGTATTCCTTTAGGTGTTTTGATGCGGTTGTCAATGAGATCAGAGTGTAAGTAAGAAGTAGGTAAGCTAAATTTTGAGTTATAGTTATATAAATGATAAATAATAACAGCCCTACAGGTCGATCGATCAGGTTAAGCTACGTTAGCCGCGGTTGGTCTGTGGATGGGTGACCATCTTTACATACCGTGACCCCTCCGTGCCTCGGAAAGCACGTTAAGCCGTTGGTCCCAGCTGGTCATTCGTCATCTTTGACAGTCATTACGGGTAGTCAAAAGCCCGAAAGTCTGACAACCAGTCTTACCAAGGGGTATCGTATTACCCAGTAACTGGGTTGTGGGGGTCAGATAGGCAGTCGCTCCATGTAAAATACTGGTATTCAGTTGCATCCGGTTAGACTGGATGCCAACCCCAACATAGTTGGGAAAAAGCTAGGCAGATGATGAGTTATAGACATATGAGGATACCGCTACAGAGTACCTATTTAAAACATTTTGTTTCTTGGTTATATTGATTAATTAACGTCATCTTGATTATTCTCCTGTTCTTAAGGGGACTACATGACCTAAAGCGCGGTCACTGTCGGACTGCATAGAAAAGAAAGAGAAGCGGTAATTTATTGCAAAATATGAAGCAATTATCTATGTACAAAAAATCTATTGTTTGGACTAAAAAATTAAAACTCTAGTGCTTTAATATGTTGCTTGTAGAATAATCGGACAAAAAACCAAAAAGATTGTATGTATGTATGGTTTTAATTGTAAAAATAAAGTTTTTAGACGTGTCTTCATGATTTGTTTCTGTCGTATCAAATTAGCTGTATTATGTTTTCAACACACTATCTACCTAGCATATATCCTGAAGAATATCATATATTTTTCTGATTTAGTTTACTGTAGTCGATCATATACTTTTACTGCTTCTAAAACTTGCGTTTTTTTGCGTTTAGGTCCTGTAATCCCCTTAACTGAATTTATTTGGGATTGGCGCAACATTTTTTTACTTTCTGTCTTTCACAAAGTCAATGCATCAAGATCAAAATTAACATCGTAGGTAATTTGGAAGCAAATTAATATTATAGACATTTACATAGTTATGGTAATGAGGCACCAGGGGAACCACATGTGCAGAAGGAGTTATTGCCAAACTTCCTTGTCTTCAATGTACCAAGTCTTTAAATTTATAATATGCAATCACATCGTTTCTTTGGTCTTCACCTTCTCTTGAACAATTCACATTATATGGCGATCAGTATCCAGGACACAAAATTATTTATTTGGAGAAGTCAACTATGTAGGTTTGTGAATCAAGAAAATGAGAACGGTCTTCATTGGTTAGATGTCAATAAGCATTTCGATTAATGATAAATCAAATTGTTCCTTAAAACCATGAACTGAAAACACAAAATTACATTGACGTACATAGTTTTACGAAAACCTTGTTTACGACGTACGGCATTTCATAAAAATTTACAAGCCCTGGTTTTTCGAAATGAATGAACGGATTTTAATGAAACTTCATACACACAAGCAGGATACAAAGGTCTAAAAGCTAGTTAAGAACATTTTACGAAAAATAGTCTTACAGCCAAATTAGATACCTTTTGTTAGTCGCCTAATCATCCTGTAATGTTCCTACTGCTGGGTCACAGGCTTCCTCACGTTGAGAGGGAATACGCCGAAATCCCCCACGCGGGCCCAGTGCGGGTTGGCAGATGTCACTTTTCTTCCATTTTTTTTTAAATCTAGCACATCATGCAGGTTTCCTTACGATGTTTTCCTTCACCGTTTTGAGAGCAATGGTGATGAAATAATTTACACAAGGTAAAGCGCCTGTCTGGGTTCGAACCTACGACCTACAACTCGTAAGTCACGGCCGTTGCCACTCGGTAACCACATATCTAAGTGATACGATACACAACTGCCTAGCCTTTTCCCAATTATGTTGGTGTCATCTTCCAGTCTAACCGGATGCAGCTGAGTAGGTAGCAGTATTTTACGTGGAGCGACTGCCTATCTGACCTCCCCAACCCAGTTACTGGGTAAGACGATACCCCTGGGTAAGACTGGTTGTCCCCGACGACCAGTAACGACTGTCAAAGATCCAAGAATAGCAGCCGAGAACAACGGCTTAACGTGCTGTCCGAGGCACGGAGGGGTCTCTCTGTATGTAAAGATCATCACCCATCCACGGACCGACCGCGGCAAGCGTAGCTTAACCTAAGCGATCGACCCGTGCGGCTGTTATTACTTAGCCACGAGCCCCTCTAGTCATACAATATACGACAAGTATAAAATAGGAAAACATTGAAACAGATATCGATCTAAGTATCAAGAATGCTACATTCAAATCGCACAATATAGAGACGGCTATAAAACAGAAGTGGCTCACTCGCGATACCAAATGATATTCCTTGAAATGTTTCCGACCAGTTTTAGTGGACACGATTCTAGTCGTGTCGGTGTCGTAACGGTGTCGTGTGACTGTTAATATACAGGGTTATTGCTAAAACATTAACAACCTCTTAAGAGGTCATTGTACTTATCATTATGAACCACTTTTACTATGGGACCAAACGTGAAATTGCGAAAAAAAAAACAGCTGTTCCCTACACTTATGTTCGTCTAAATAACTCGTCAAAATATGGTAATGTAATATGTGTGGTAATGTAACAAATATCGATCGAGATTAACGGACGACCTAGAAGACACTTCGATTTTGCTGTTCCTCTCGAGAATCAAACTACTTTTAAAAATCTGGCTCAAGACCGTCGTCGGTGTAGTTTCTCACATTAATTTTAGATCTTGTGTTTCGGAATTTGATTTGAAACCAAAATTATAAATTGGTAGCACTTAATTATTATCAGTTGTTTTTTTCTGGACCTCCCTCGTTCAAATTTTCCCATAGTATCCGGATCCCACCTAAAAATTCATGCCGAGTTCAAGGACTGTCATCATCATCTAAGGCCTTGTTGTTTTTGTTTATATCTAATCGCATGCTGCACTAGCTGACGTCATCACGTCAACGCCGGCTGTCGCTGAAAACCAGCGCTGGGGCTCTGTCTCGTATAGGGTCTTAGCATTATGCTGAGCGATGGCCGTTTTGCGTAGATGTGACGCATACTTTCTCCCAAGTTATTTTGTTTTATTTTTTGTATGTGTTTTTATTTTTATGCGTCATGTTTGCCACAAATAAACGTATTTCTTTCTTTTCTGTAGGATGATGACAGTCCTTGAACTAACAATATTCAGCATTGGTAAAGTACCGCAAAAACCAAAAAAATGGATGTAGTTAGTTGAAAAGATAACTTACTAGAGCAGGTAGGTTACGTTTTGGAATGGGCAACTAGCTTCAACTTTCTGACCAACTAGCAACTGACCGACTCCTTGACAATTCAAAGTGACTGTAGAATCTACAGTCACTTGTTTTAGTGTAGATGGTTTAATTGAAACAGATGCTTGGAGTTGCAGTTTGAGTTCCACCCAAATTGCTAACAGCCTTTAAACGGCAGAACCTGAGTCGTGTCGTAACACAAAAAAACCTCTCCGCAATTTTTGATATTAAAATTTTCAATAATACCTAATGGATGTCTTTCCGAGATCGAGTCGAAAGCCCTCCATATTGGGGGGACCACAATACTCGTGTTTTTAATACGGTCCTTTGTATTCAATGCTTTGTCTTATTATTTCGAGTGTTTGATGTCGCCCTAGTCCTCGAGTGTCATAATTATGACATTTCTATGATATTGGAGGATGCATCTCACTTGACGTTTGATTGCTTCGGGATGGGTTTTTAATGGCTTGAGTTTTATTTCTTTTCAGAAATTTTACTTCATGAAAATGTCAATTTATTCACTGTCGAACGACATACAGCCTAAACCGTTGGGTTTAGAAGCATACAATTTTGCACAAGAGTTCCATAAACAAAGTCAAATTAATGATAAAACAAAAAAAAAATTTTTTTTTTTTTTTTGGGTCTTTAGAGGTATGAGGAACAGGGTGTAAAGTTCACTCATAATCTATAGAAAAGGGAGGATCCTCCGACCAGACGGGTGTTATGTCTGGCGGGCAACTGCCCAATGATTCATGTCGGGCCGTTGTATCTATGCTAATTGCGCGGTAAACTCTGCTTGCGCGATGCAGGATTTGTGTGACGTCAGTATGACGCGTTGTTCCCATGTAGCGTTGTAGATACCGCTACATCACTCCCCCCCGGAGACCGGAGGTCGATAGTGGGCTGAGTCTTGTATCTTGCGATGCTTGCCAGGCCAGCTGAGGTTCCAGTGAGTCGGAACCGGTTGCCGCATAGTTCACGGTGAGTCGGAACTATCTGCGGAGATGTCCCCAGTGAGTCGGGGTGGCGCTGCGTTATGCTCCAGTGCGTCGGATGTGGTACAGGCGCCAGGTTGAGGCTGACTGCTGGCGTCGACCAGGAGAGCGTATTTCAAGGGCTCTGCTTGTGGGCCGGCCGAAAGTGCAGTGTGCTGTGCCGAGGTTGCTGATGAGGCTGAGGGTGATGACCAGGAATGCGCGGTCGCTGCATGCTGGTGGTCAGGATACCCGTTGAAGCCGTGGAAGCTGGCTGGCTGGGACTCGCCGCTAAAGCTTGCGGGAGTGATGATGACGTCACGCTGAAGTAGGTGCACGAAGGCTGCGCTGACGTTCATGTTCGGGGTCACCAGTATAGAGGTATGAGGAACAGGGTGTAAAGTTCACTCATAATCTATAGAAAAGGGAGGATCCTCCGACCAGACGGGTGTTATGTCTGGCGGGCAACTGCCCAATGATTCATGTCGGGCCGTTGTATCTATGCTAATTGCGCGGTAAACTCTGCTTGCGCGATGCAGGATTTGTGTGACGTCAGTATGACGCGTTGTTCCCATGTGGCGTTGTAGATACCGCTACAGGTCATCTACCGCTGTTACTTAGGTACCTACTAGAAATATCAGTAAAAAAAAAAATGTTTAACCTTCATCGACGTGTTTGATATCGATATCTAAAAATGATAAAACACATTTTCTCAGCTCATACTTCAAGTTACAACACTACCAGCGGTGGTTAATCCCGAAGAAAAAAAAAAAAAATGGTTGCCTGTAAAGTCGGTTTTACGGGCGAAGATTTTACGTGACAACGACCGATCATCCGATCATAGTTGAGTGGGAGAGAGACGCAAGGCATTCGGCGGGCCTCTCTCTCGTTCGGTGACTCATCGTAACGTTACCGAGCGTTACACTTTTTCATAAGTAACTCCCAGTCGCAACCTAATTTAAGACGTTGTCACGTCAAAAACATGATAAGTATCTTTTTAACGTCTGCAGTCTCGCTAGCTAATTTAATTTGATCTTGTATAACAAAGGTGAGTACTAACGAAGGAATTTTAAGAAGTCATCGCCTAAAGGTGTTAGATAGAGATGGATGATTTTCCCGTTATCCTATCTAACTAACCAGTAAACAATAATATGTGTAAGTAACGTATACGTCAAGTCTATATAATAATAATAATAAAGCCTTTTATTCGGACCATAAATATACAATTACTTTTTCTTACACTACTGCACTATTACATATATATTTTTTTGACGTGACAACGTCTTAAATTAGGTTGCGGCTGGGAGTCACTTATGAAAAAGTGTAACGCTCGGTAACGTTACGTTCTTATTTTAAATTAGGTTGCGGCTGGGAGTCACTTATGAAAAAGTGTAACGCTCGGTAACGTTACGTTCTTATTTTCATTTAATTCCTTGTTCCTATTGTGCAATTTAATTATATTCATATCAATAAATATTCTACCGAGAAAAAGACGTTGTCACGTAAAATCTTCGCCCGTAAAACCGACTTTACAGGCAACAATTTTTTTTATTACATAATTTAAAATTCGCGTATTTGGTGCTTCTTTACTTTCTGTAAGTCCGTTTGCCAGTTGGCAAAGGCCTCCTCCAATCGTCAAGTCTACAAAGATATAAAAAAAACATAACATATTAATATGGCTGAAAGAATCTGTCCCAATATACACTTTTACAGCTACAAATAAAATAGAAATAAAAATAACAGAAACCTATTACAGCATTATTAAAAAATAAAACGGAACAATGCGATCACTGAAACCAATATGTGTGCTATAAACAAATTCGCGGTGAAACAGGCTAACCCCTCGAATGCGGCCCATAAAAATACATACCCTACAAGCCAAAAACGACCGACCGTAATAAAGAAACGCGATAAACTGTGTAAAAAAATGGCGGGACATGAATTCATTGGTATGACATTCGGGGTTCCAATGGTCACGGTTATAGCTCAGAAAATATCCTCTAGACATATTTCCTCCTTATAGTTTTATGGGATCGGCCCCCATCTTTTATTGGTCGTCGGGAATCTTGTCAATCCTATTAAGTTGGTCGTTTTTGCCCGCCACCGCTTTTTAGGGTTATGACGTATATTGAAAGTTGGAATTGTTAATTTGTGGCGTTTGATGGCATCGTGGGGTTAGATTAAACATTCCTTTTTGTAAGAATCTATAAAAGTGGAATATTGAAATGGGTGATTGATGTAATGGAATCCGAGAAGCATTTTTCAATAAGATATTTTATTTTTGGGAAGACAGTTTGCATGTTTAATAGGTACAATGATTTAGATTAAGTATTTCATACAATATTAATGACCCTCATCACACTAATATTAGGTGCGCCCTGCGGTTTCACCTGCATAAGTGTCGATCCCGTGAGAATATCGGGATAAAAAGTAGCCTTTATGTTAATCCAGGGTGTCAGCTACCTTAATACAAAATTTTATCAAAATTGGTCCAGCCGTTTGAGCGTGAAGAAGTCACAAACATATAAACACACAAACTTTCGCCTTTATAATATTAGTGTGATTATTCTTACTATTCTCTAGTAGTCAGAACAAGTCTGATCATAACAACACAACAGAACCATCTGTCACTGTCACCATAAACGCCTCGAATCACACATTATTTACGTTCACAGCTTAGGTACACTCAAACAATAATCCGCCATAATCCCGAATCCAGTACGAATGTACCAATAACACGGGCTCAATCAAAGGGTTCGCACAGACAGACAGACAAATGGAATTGTCGCAATACGCACGCGGACGGCAATTAGTAACATGCTCACTAGTTTCGATATGAAATACAGCCGCCCGAATCAGCTAAGACATATAGATTAGGTTGGATACACACGGACGATTTGTTTCAGGAGGTGGTATTCATTTGTTTTGTTGATTTCCTACATACTGGAATTAAATAATAATATCGTTCATTTATAAAAATAGTGCAGATTTACAATAACTTATCTTAAAGATTGCAAAGAACACAGTTGCTCATTTGCCTGAACTAGGTAGGACCTGTGTTTCAGGCTAGGAAGGTGCTTAGAAATTTTAAAATATATTATTAACAACTGAGAAAACTAATTTAAAGCTAATATTAACTTAAAAGACTAACATGTTTTATTTACAGACAACGAGTAAATCCTCTGTCTCACTGTATGATATGCTAAGTAAAAATTGCAGAATAACCTTTTTACAGTCGTAATTATTTAATTTATAGATACTTAATTTCCTATTTAATTTATTGTATAGACATGGGCCTAAAATGTATAAAATCTGTTTATACATTTTAGGCTCATTTCTATACAATAGAAATGGGCCTAAATGGAAATATGGTGATCAGTTTATATGGAATCATTCCCTCTACGTTAATTCCTGTTGGAAGCTTTAGCTTCATCTTCATAGAGATCATCTTGACGCTATTTGCAAAAAAGTGACTTAAACCATCACCTGCCTAGCCTTTTACCAACGTTGATGGGGTCGGCTTCCAGTCTAACTGGATGCAGCTGAATACCATGAAGCAACTGCGTATCTGACCTCCATAGCATAGCCCAGTTATCGGGTAATACGATACCCCTTGCTAAGACTGTTTGTCAGAATTTCGGGCTTCTGACTACCCGTAGAGACTGTCAAAGATCCACGAATGACAGCCGGGACCAACGGCTTAAAACGTGCTCTCCGAGGTACAGAGGGGTCTTGGTATGTAAAGATGGTCACCCATCCACGGACCAACCGCGGCATGCGTAGCTTAGCCTGAACAATCGACCCGTGTGGCTGTTATTAGTTTATTACTCAGCAACGGGCCCCTCAAAAAGTGACTTAAACCAATAAACGAAACACGCCTAGCAATGAGGCAAACGTCCTCCTACAAAAAAAAATCCTGCTCTAGTTTGGGTTATTAAAAAGCTAGCCATCAGATATCCTCGGCGTATCTGCATGGCTTCAGGAAAATCCATTGGTTGCACCTGTCATCTTTCTATCAAGTCAACTTCCTGTGTTTATATTATTATGTCGAATATTAATTGAAACATTAACTGAACCGTGTGTCAGACAACAGTTACCACCCTATAACATATGCCAAATCCATGGTTCAACCGTTTTGCATTCGACTGCCTACTCCCTTTTGGATGACGTCAATATGCAACCTTCGCCATCCCACCAAATGTCCTATCTCCGCCACCATTCGCAGCCAAAATTGAACTTTGGAAGTGAGGCTTAGGGTTGGTTCTTCAGTGTTGGGTGAAAATTCATAATCTATTCGCAGATAACATCGGAGATTCAATGTCAGGCAGAACAGCAATGAAATATAGTTTCGCCTTCATTGAACCTGTGATAAATTGATATCGCCCGGGACGGTTATTGAATAACAAGCGAGGCTTGTTGATCGCGGTGCGCGTCATTTGTGGCGCTTTGTCGTGCGGTGTGCGTACAGCATTATTGTGTTTGCGGATTGATTACCTAGTGTACGTGCTTTTTTGCTTGCGTGTATCTTAGTTTTACCACTATGTAGATATTGTGTAAAAAATATCTTGGGCTGAAATGTTTATCTTTCCGATCAGGTGAAATAAATTGACTAAAGGGTTTATTTATAAACGATGATTAAAGTTAAGTGACGTTTAAACGTCAAAAATGTATGGTTAAACAGTCGCTAATCACTACTTAACTTTAAGCAACGTTTATGAATAAAGGGGTATGTAGTTAGGTACAGACGCCAGCACAACAAGCTACTACAATCTGTCAAATTTCTATAATAGATTTTCAAATTTATCGCTAAAGCATAAGGTTCAAAGTTGATTGAGAAAATTTGATAGTTTCGGGTAGCTTGATTTGCTATCGTCTGTACTTAGGTTATTAATTTGTTTTTTTTTTTTTTGATAAAGATTTTCAATCGACCGTCTATTCAGTTCTCAGTTTTTGCAGCTTTCACCAAAATACGGTATTAAATAACGCCATGTATTCTAATTGTTTCCGATTCAGTACTATTTTGTCTGAATAATGGTTGTTTTATATTACGTAGGCCACTATCCTCAACGAGCAAAACAATAGTGGGGCCTAAAAAGGCCACTTTGGCAGAATCACAAAAGGATAACATTATAAATCATAATGGACAGTTAACTGTTAAGTTAATCGTATCAAATCCCATTAGTGAAGGGTTTTTCAGTTATTTTTTTTGTCTGAGCTAAAATACCAATCAATCCAATCCAAATCCAATCCCAATCTCTTTGATTAAACCTACGTAGTGCAGCGAAAAAAAGAAAAACACTGACTGTCTTCACCATATGATTCATAATGTTATCTTTTTACGATTCTGCCAAAGTGGCCCCCTGAACCTTTTCCTGAAAACCCCGAAACATAGAAACTCTAAATCATATTTGCGTAGGAACATAGTAATTCCTACGCAACTAATTCCAAAACAGAATCCATCAATCAAAATTCCATCCATGCAAATTGTAGCGCACACCACAAAGTAAAGCGAACCCATTAGGCTCGTACACAAGAGCGTATAATTCGCTGGTATCTTCCATCTTGCGCGCCACACGGCAGTAACAAACAACTCGGTAGTCGGACATTAGCCAGAAGAGCTACACTTGTGACATCTAAATTTCGGCTAGCCACACGGTATGGTGGGGTGTGGAGCTAGCCTTATGTTAGACTGGACAGTCTAGAGTTTTTGGGGAATTTTAATTCAGAAAATGAATTGGAAAATGAGCACGTTACGCCGTTGGTCCCGGCTCTCATTCGTGGATCTTTGACAGTCGTTACGGGTAGTCAGAAGCCCGAAAGTCTGACAACCAGTCTTACCAAGGGGTATCGTATTACCCAGTTACTGGGTTGTGGAGGTTAGATAGGCTGTCGCTCCATGCACGGGTTCCTCTCCTTCCGTCTGGTGCAGGTGCTGTCCGGACACGGTTGCTTCGGATCGTACCTGCACCGTATCGGACGGGAGGAGACGCCGTCGTGTCACGACTGTGGCGCGGCGGAGGACACGGCGCAGCACACTCTCGAGGTGTGCCCGTCGTGGTCCGGGCCGCGCCGCAGTCTCACCGCGGCGATCGGAACGGACCTCTCGCTCCCCGGCTTGGTCGCAGCGGCGCAGGCGGCGGAGCGCGTGCGGGAGGAAGACCCTCTCGCGGCGCCGCTCCGAAGGCGGAGGAGGGGTCGAAGAAAACGTCAGTATGACAGTCATCTCCGACTCCTCCCAGGTGGAAGCCAGCAGGCGACGGGTGCGGGGGCACCCTCGCCTGTATTGCACAGGCTTTCACCACTGCCGGACGGGAATGGCCAGGTGTTCCCGGCCATTCCCGTAGCCCCCCAGACGGGGGGACATGCGGGGCCCGCCAGCTAGGCGGGCATGCGCCGGGGGGGTTGTGGATGCAAAGGCTGAGCCGGATTCCCATGACCTCCCCATCAAGGCGATGAGGGAACACCGCTGAGTTTTAGTGGGTATACTGCCACCCTGACAGGGAGTCCCACATACTCCGTCTCTTCCCCCGACGAGCGGAGATGCGTAACGTCATTTCTCAGCGAAAAAAAAAAAAAAAAAAAAAAAAAAGTGGCCTTATTCCTTTTTTAGTTATTATTGAATGTGTAATTATGTAATTGAATTCTCTCTCTAGTTAGTTCAAGGTTTAAGCGCTACTATTTCTTAATAGTCAATTTACAATAAAAAACAATTTTTCAGCTACTCACCCGTTGATCAGAGCATAGGCGGTTAGCTACTATTGGGCATCCCACATCAAAAGTCACAAAAACCAACGAACTGGGGGGCCTAAAAAGGCCACTTTGCAGAATCATAAAAGGATAACTTTATGAATCATAATATGACAAAGACAGTCCGTGTTTTTCTTTTTTTCGCTGGTAGGTATAATCAAAGAGATTGGGATTGGATTTGAATTGTATTGATTGGTAATTTAGCACAGACCAAAAAAAAAATTACTGAAAAATCCTTCACCAATGGGGTTTGATAGGATAGACTGTCCATTATGATTCATAATGTTATACTTTTATGATTCTGCCGAAGTGGACTTTTTAGGCCCCCTGATTGGAATGCTCCCTTGAACAAGAGAAGAAAACGGGTTTCCCTACTTTTCACGGAGCTTACCATACACTCTCAACGAAGGTCGATAAGTATTTATTTATTTATTTTACCCTTTGCATCGTCAATACAGCCAAAAACCTACCAAGCAATCCAGTTTTTGATCATCATTTAATCCATAATGCTGCGTCTATCCATTCTCAGGTCTGTGGGCACGCGTCCACAGCGGCGGTGCTCGCCTGCGAGACTACAAAACATATCGGCGGTGCCCGCTGTCCAGATAACTATGCGTCGCGATCTGTGCCCGCACTACCTCCCATAGGCACAGCCGGAAGTTGATACCTACACTAGAATAATCTGGATACTTTGAATTGCTACACTATGAGACTGAAAATTTTATTTAATTTAAAAAAAAGTTTGGCGCCTGTTCACAGAAAAGATGGCACCAAATGTAACGAAAAAGTGGATGCATATAAAAGGCGTCATCAAAATCAAACTTCTTAAACGTCAGGGAATCAGCACTTTTAGAAACGTCTAAATTTATAAAAAAGATGGCACCAAATGTAACGAAAAAATGGATGCATATGAAAGGGATCAAAATCAAAGTTCATATAAGTCAGAGAATCAGCACTTTTTGAAACGTCTTTACAAAACAGCCAGATTTACAAACTCTCCAGCAACACCTCTTTGTAATGTTTTTGATCAAAAAAAACTTTTTAACAAAAAAAAAACCGACTTCCAAAAAAACACTACAAAGTGAAAAATAACTTTTATTTCGGAAGTCGGTGTCTTTGGATCTGTATTTTAGTTTTTTGCCACCGACTTCCGAAATAAAAGTTATTTTTCACTTTGTAGTGTTTTTTTGGAAGTCGGTTTTTTTTTTGTTAAAAAGTTTTTATTTCTCGCTTTTTAGTGTGTCTGTTTATAATGTATCTAAGTTACAATAGCCTAATGCCAACTTGCTCATCGCCTTTTACAAAATATTGCTTTTCCCGATGCAGGGACGTTAATTGTTGAAGAGTTCTCCTGGTATTCCACCATCAGCTCCATTTCACCATTCGCATTGTGACGAGCATAACTTGCTTAGCAACCATATTAAAGTAAGTAATCGAATCGCAAACCGGGAAATACTTATTATTGAGTAGTTCCGGTGGCCATCTGTGGTCTTCATCATCGGTTCCACTTCACCAAATGATGCTTTCCGAGAGCAAATGCACGAGTTACTATAAAAAATACCCAAATCGCTATAGGTGTGCCTATAATACTTGAAGAGTTCCTTCGATTTCTCCAAGATCCCATCATCAGATCCTGACCTGATGACAATGGGACCACCTGGAAAGTATACTCTTTCAAACAAAAAAATAATTTTTGAAATCGGTCTAGCCGTCTCCGAGTAATCGGGGAACATACATAAAAAAAAAAAAAAAAAAAAAAAAAAGGTTCCGACGAATTGAGAACCTCCTCCTTTTTGAAGTCGGTTAATTAATAATCATTGATAAAGCAGCTAAGAGACGATATGGTCTATATACAAAATAATATAAAATTTACGGTTACAATTATGGACAAAATGTTTTTAATTCCAAAAGTGCCAAAAGGAGTTTGGCAGTCTTGGAACTAAAAATCACCGAAGAATCTTAGCATTCTCTGGGTCACAGTAGATACAATTACAAGTAACGCCAAGTTGTGGCAAACTATGGGATGACGGATCCTGTTAGATGACCTAGTCAACTAGCTCAGGTTGCATAATCAGCCACCACGTATGTTACCACTGCTGCGATACAGGCCTCCTCTCCTCTCTGTGAGAGGGAGTGGGCCGTAATCCACCACGCGGACCCAGTGAATACTCAAACTCAAAGCATTTATTTCAATTAAACCATTTACAGGTAGATGCCACATGCTTCAACTCGTAAGTCGTGTTCGATACTTCTGGTCCAGCTCTAAAACGCATTGATTTGGGACACAAGCAAATGAATGACTATAGTAGGTACATCCTTTTTTTTTCTTGGGTGGGAAATTGTCAAATAATTTCTCCCGCTGTACACGGATCGGGAGAGCGCGATTACAAACGTCAATAGCATTGATGATTTGTCCTTTTGACGTCACGAATCTAATTAACTAGATATCTTATTGTAACGTATACACAGTTCTTACAACATTATCATAATAGAAGCTCCATTCAAGCGCTGATTGATTTACGTGAGCAACTGTCCGTCGCGTCCTGCGCTTTGTCGCGACCGAGCCGTTTCCCTAGCTGTCTCGTCTAATTGCGACTATAATTCATGTCTAATAATCTTGTGTTATTATCGGATTGTATGCAGGTGAGGGGCGGGGGGGGGGGGGGGTATTGTTTCCGATGAGTTTTGAGTGAATGTGTGACAAGAGGGATGGGAGGTGATTAAAGCTTCTTTGTTCTGGTCGTTTTATATAAACGCCTGTTTCCTCAGAGGGTTGGATAGAGGACTACTTATAGTACACTCATATATCAAAGGTTTTGATAAAGTTCCATGTAATAGGGGGTTGAGCCTATTGCAATCAACCAGGTACAGATCCACATTCCGAGCTGCTACTGAGAAATTCCTGATTTAAAACTCAATAACTCTTGGGAGTCGAACCCAGAACCACATGCTTAGCAGCAGTAGTAGCGCTTCCGACTGTTTCGACTACACTAGACTAATAAAAAGGCAACCTGTATTTTCAGTTTCAGCTCAAGGTGCAAGATTGGTGCATGATTTTTAATATAAACTTGTGAATGTTCTTCTCTCGTAATGTTCTAATTTACAAGACAGTGCTTCCATACCCAAACCGTTTCTTTCACCCGCTGAAGACCTGCCACCTGGACATAAGTTAGGTACCTTGGGTAACCTGGAAGTCTTTAAACAGATTTGAGGTTGGCAGAAGCAAGGAAAACCTGTTCAGGTCCACCTGATTGGAGTGTAAATGTGGTGCTGTTCCACAAACGATGGGACACTTAATATCATGTCCTGCGTGTCCTGTCAGCTGCACGTTACAGGAACTGGTGGACACTGGAGATGGCGCCAAACAAGTAGCCGAATTCTGGGCCGAGTCCATTCAGATAGCTATCAACACGCTAAGAAGAAGAATGTTCTACTAAATTTGCTAGCTATGCAATTTTATCTACCAAATCCGTTTCTATCATACCTAAGTCATTGGTATTCTAAGTTCCAATAAAACTACAAAATTGAACCACTGGAAAAGTCACATGAGTGACTTGTGTCTCAACTTTGGTCCAATAACCTCAAGACTTGAAGGTAGTGTAAAGGTTGTCTCCAAAGTCGACCTTATGTTATGCAGGCTGGTAGAAAAGTAACTCTGGCTGCATTCGAAGACTCAAGCTAATTTAGAGCTTTCAAATTAATTCTAGTAGGTTTTTTTGTTTCGAAAAACAGTGACGGAATAGGTTTCAGTCTATTAAAAAGTACTCTGTGGGAATAGGCGTGTTGATGTGGTGTGTGGGGGGGACACGGTCGCTTAGAATAAACGTAATATATAATTATAACGTTGTATCATTTTATAGCCTCCACACTATACCCATTACAGTACCATAACTAATAATACCTATAAATCCACATTTACACGATGCAAGTCTCTACTCTCTAGCCTGGGCATAGAATAAAATTCAAGCAACAAACGACTTGCTGTTCCTTAAACTTTATGGTATTTCACATATTATATGCAATTGAATACCACCTTTGTACAGACGCCAGCACATCAATCTACCCGGAACTGTCAAATTGTCCCAATCAACTTTAAACCTTATGAATCAGCGATAAAGTCGAAAATCTATTAAAGAAAATTGACTGATTGTAGTAGCTTGATGTGCTGGCGTCTGTATATGGCAAGGTTTTTTTTACGGTAAAATACGATGTAGAAAAAAAAACGTGTTCGTCAACAAGCTTCCATAATGATCCATACAACACTGATGAAGCGAATAAATCGTAGATTTTCACGACAAGAAAAATACTTACGTACTTGTTACCAAAACAAAAACCGACCACACCCCCCGTCCCACCCCCACTTACCCCCTAATGATTCAATCCATTTGAATCCAATGTTGTGACGTAATAAATCATGCGTCACACATCCGCTGAACATAATCAATACGCCATCAGCATCGAACCTCCATTGTATTGTCGTCTTACATAATTATGATTAAATTAATGTTGGATTGTTGTTGTAGGTAGACTGGTGTGGTTAGGCTGTGGCTATGATTTACTTAGTCTGTGTCACAGATACACATGACATCACGCTTTATTCCGCAAAGGAGTTTGCATGATATAGGTTTACAATACAGGTATACATATTTTTCCAGTTTTCTTAGCATAAGCTTAATCCATACTTATAAATTCGAAAGTAACTCTGTTTGTCTATCTGTATGTTACCTTTTCACGCCTAAACTACTAAACGGATTTAGATAAAATTTGGCAGAGAGATAGATTGCATCCCGGGGAAGGACATAGGATAGTTTTTATCCCGACATTCCCACGGGATCGATACTTATGCGGGAAAAACCGCGGGGCGCAGCTAGTCAGCCTATAAAGTTCCCACTGCTGGGACACGGGCCTCCCCTCCTCTTTCAGTATTGTTTAATCCCATGCCTAATAGAGTGTTTTGTTTATACCTCCAGCTTCTTGAGAGCAGTGATAGCCTAGAAACGGCCGCGACTTAGGTTCGACACCGGATAGGCGCTTTACTTTGTGTAAATTATTTCATCATCACCGCTCTTAAAACGGTGAACGAAAACATTGTGAGGAAACCGGCATGTCCTAGAACCATTTCAAAGACATGTGACAAGTTGACAATCACCAATCCGCACTCAACCCGAATGGTGGATTACGGCTTACTCCCTCTCACAGAAAGGAGGCCTGTGTCCCAGCTGTGGGAACATTATAGGCTGAATATGTTATACTAGCAGAGCTCCGCGGTTTCACCAGCATAAGTGTCGATCCCGTGGGAATATCAGGATAAAACTATCCTGTGTCCTTTCCTGGGACTCATATTATCTCTATACCAAGTTTCATCTAAATCGGTTCAGCGGTTTAAGCGTGAAGAGGTAACAGACAGACAGACACACTTTCGCATTTATAATATTAGTATGGATATTAATATGGATTATAGTATGGATAAAGAAGCTAACTAGTCGCGAGCTCGAACTCACTGGTGGTCATGGCCAAAAAGCACGCTGTCTGACCTGGCTTCGTGTCCCCCAAAGCTAGTATCAGCGATGAGCAGTTAGACGCTAGTCTACACGAACAACGTCTAGTTCTCACGCACAGAAACACCGTTTCGAACTGATAGGCGCGTAAAAAAATTCGAAAAGTGCTTCGGAAAATCGAGTTTTATGAAAAAACCACTGCCTAAATCAATTACAAATAAAGTTTATTGAACTCTTCGATAACTGAGCTTTTTCGGTACGGATGTGAGTTTAAAGATTTTACAGATCTTTTATTACTTATTTACACCCAATCTTTATCAAAGGAGTTCCAACTCATCCCGCCATCTCCGTCTGGGCGAATCGACTAATAAGCCATAAACGTCTATTATGTAAAATTATTTACGTCGCATCTTCAGACGTCATCAGAATCCTGCTAATTACAATCTGGACACACCTAATTACGATACAGCACAATATCATTAACAGAACCTAACATTAATTTACTATCATCCCATCCTTACAGCATCTTCGCATCAATTACATTAGGTTGATTACACGCGAGCGACATGCGACTAATAAGACCGTTGCGACAATCATGTCGCTCTTCTCTAATATTGAAATAGTGATTTACGACAACTATAAATCTGTTCCGTGTCCACTTGTCCGGCTTACAAACGTAGGATAATCGCATGACAGATTTGCGTTAGCGTCCTGCAATAGAAGGCTTTGTACTCGTGGTTTCTAATTAGACTAGTTTTGGATATTTTTTGGGGTTTTCGGAAAAGTTTAGACTCTTTTTGATCGACTTCAAAAAAAGGAGGAGGTTCTCAATTCTGTTGCATTTTTTTTATGTTTGTTACCTCTGTACGCCGTCATTTGTAAACCGATTTGTATTTTTTTATTTTATTTAAAAGGATATACTTCCAGATTTGTCCCATGTTTATCAAAATCCAGTTCTGATGATGGGATCCATGAGGAATTGAAGGAACTCCTCAAATGTTGTAGGCACACCTATAGCGATTTGGGTATTTTTTATAGTAACTCGTGCATTTGCTCTCGGAAATCACCATTTGGTGAAGTGAAACTGATGAAGAAGACCACACATGGCCAACGGAACGTATTTCACGGGTTGCGATTCGATTACTTCAATACGGTTGCTAAGCAATTTATGCTCGTCACAATGCGAATGGTGAAATGGCGCTGATGGTGGAATACTAGGAGAACTCTTCAACAATTAACGTCCCTGCATCGAGAAAAGCAATATTTTGTAAAAGGCGATAGGCAAGTTGACATTAGGCTATTGTAACTTAGATACATTATAAACAGACCCATTTAAAAGCGAGAAATAAAAACTTTTTAACAAAAAAAAAACCGACTTCCAAAAAAACACTACAAAGTGAAAAATAACTTTAATTTCGGAAATCGGTGGCAAAAACTAAAATACAGATCCAAAGACTTCCGAAATTAAAGTTATTTTTCACTGTATTTTAGTTCCGGTGGCCATCTGTGGTCTTCATCATCGGTTCCACTTCACCAAATGATGCTTTCCGAGAGCAAATGCACGAGTTACTATAAAAAATACCCAAATCGCTATAGGTGTGCCTATAATACTTGAAGAGTTCCTTCGATTTCTCCAAGATCCCATCATCAGATCCTGACCTGATGACAATGGGACCACCTGGAAAGTATACTCTTTCAAACAAAAAAATAATTTTTGAAATCGGTCTAGCCGTCTCCGAGTAATCGGGGAACAAACATAAAAAAAAAAAAATAAAAAAAAAAAAAAAAGGTTCCGACGAATTGAGAACCTCCTCCTTTTTGAAGTCGGTTAAAAATAGAAAATGACAAACCTACAGACTATATTACTAGAAAATGTGGTTTTACTGCTACCCCTCTCTCCTTCTCCAAATACAAGTGTGATGTTATCTAATCGAAACCACACCATCTCTTAGCAGTAAGGTAGCTCGTCAAGTGCACCATATGGGTCAATCAATAGCCAAGCTCGCAGTATGGAGTATGGAGGTGCTACAACATGTCGCTCTGGTATCCGAGTGAAGCCTTCTGCATATTTTACAGCATCCGATGTGATAGTGTGGAGATGGACTTTGTTTTATCCAGTTTATACAGGGTTATTAATAAAACATTAACAACCTCTTAAGAGGTCATTGTACTCATCATTATGAACAACTTTTACTATGGGAATAAACCTGAAATCTCGAAAAAAAAACAGCTGTTTCCTACATTTATGTTCGTATATCTCGTCAAAATGTAGGGAACAGCTGATTTTTTTCGCGATTTCAGGTTTGAGTTGGTTAAGAGGTTGTTAATGTTTTACCAATAACCCTGTATATGGAAGGAGTTTATATAAGCAAGGAAATTTGATATAATTGCTATGAATTTGACAGTTTTGTTCTCGTGTAAGCGAAGCTTACAGGCTTGCTGGAAAAGTCGTCGACGGGAGAAGTCAACTGATTTTTGGTCTTCGCTTTAATCGAGTAGATATAATTCTAACGGCATTATGATCATTCGATCAGCAGTAATTCAGATGGCACCATTCTTCCAAGATTTTTTGTAATACAAAATGACTGCATATTCAGGAACATCAAAGATAGAAATAAAACTTTTATTGTACAGACGCCAGGACATCAAGCTACCCGAAACTGTAAAATTTTTCCAATCAACTTTGAACCTTAAGCTTTAGCGATAAAGTTGAAAATCTATTAAAGAAATTTGACAGATTGTAGTAGCTTGATGTGCTGTACATTGAAAGGGAGACAATCACGACCGAACAGTCATTAAGTCAGTGCAAAAGGAATTCTCTAACAAATTTTACCTGAAAATATAATCCTTTTCCTGTCTCCCGACTCTCCCCCTCTCGATCCAATAAAACCGAACACTCACACGTGTTCCATTTTCCCCAATTAATCAATCCCATATTCCATATTAGGCTAGCAGTTAGCACCAACCGCACTATTTATATCACAGCCACGCGCGCCCTGACCAATCACCGAGCTGCGATACGCGCCCGTTTGAATTTCGAATTGCTAGACCGACAAACTTGGAAATACCGTCGTGAAAGTGCCAATTTTAAATCCATCAACCTTCAGGAGTTTCCAATAAGGTTGAGTATTCGTTGGTTTTTAAGTTGTACAGCTGTGTGGTAAGTTTGGAAGTGTGTATTGCCTTTGATTTATGCATTTGTTCGATGAATTATTCCCGTCTGTGTGTCGTCGGTTCGCACTCCGCGATAACTTAGTTAAAGTTAGCGTTTGTGTGTGGTTTTGTATGTATGTCACTTGAATTTCTACGTTTGGTTGACCAGGTAAAGTCACTTCTGCTTCCGAAGTGACAGTTGTTGGTGACAATATTGAGACTGCAGATACAGAAATGAAGCGAGGTGGGTAGTTATAACGGAATAGCAATGTCGTTTGAGAAAAAAAAAAACATTGTCAATCTATTAATTTTTTTTTTTTCAGGTTTCTTGGGTCTGTTGGGTCCCGGTCCTTTGGGAAGCGTACGAGGGGCCGAAGCCAACTCGCAGAGGCCCCTTAGGAAATTTTTAGATATCTCGGGACCGTGGGGTCCCCGGTCCTTTGGAAGGCGTACGAGGGGCCGATGCCAAATCGCAGAGGCCCCTTAGGAAATTTTTAGACTTTTTGGGACCGTGGGGTCCCGGTCCTTTGGAAGGCGTACGAGGGGCCGAAGCCAACTCGCAGAGGCCCCTTAGGAATTTTTTTATTAAATGTGGCACCATAAAATGTGGTACTATTACATAAATATTATGATCTCATAATATTGGATTGGGTCATAGGGTACTCAATAACTCACTCCAGAATGGATGTTGGAGAGGAATTTTGTCATAAACCAAGAGGAGACAAGCAGTAGAGCTACGGCTCTTTGTGAAGGAGCTCGTCCAGGGAAGTACTCCCGCCATACCTACCTATGTCTTGGTAGACATTCAAACAATGAAGGAATGGGTGCTGGTGTAAAATTGAGGGACATGAGACATTTCATCTTTGTCTCTGGGATGGCAACGCATCTGTAAAGCCTCTCGTATTGCAGTTGACCAAGGCGACATGGACACCTCACCATCTTCATCTAATTTGCCATGAGTTTGCTTGAATTGCCAATCTTATCCGTGTCTTGTTGCATATACCTACATAGGTGGTGGTGGTGGTTTCCTATAAGGTGTCGTATATCGACGTTTCCGTGGACGGTTACGCGACACCACGCAGCGAAACACGACGCCGACAATGTTACGTGTATAGTTCATAGTTTTAAGGTTTTTAATTATGTATTAGTTTATTATTTTATAAGATTATTTTGTGTATTTTATCTATGGGCCTTAGTTGCCTGACAATAAAATGATTATTATTTTATTATAGGGAGATCATCATCATCTGCCTAGCCTTTTCCCAACTATGTTGGGGTCGGCTTCCAGTCTAACCGGATGCAGCTGAATACCAGTATTTTACATGGAGAAACTGCCTATCTGACCTCCACAACCCACTTACTGGGTAATACGATACCCCTTGGTAAGACTGGTTGTCAGACTTTCGGTCTTCTGACTACCCGTAACGACTGTCACACAGCCGGGACCAACGGCTTAACGTGCTTTCCGAATTCTTTGCATATAATTAACACAAGCAACGCCAAGTGAGACACAAGTCTTCATAATAAATAAGGCCGTGTATACACGAGTCGTCTCGTACCGATTCCGCTGTCATTCTCCCGGATTTATGGGTTGATTATTTTAGAAAATGAACATATCTTTGTCACGCGTCCGATGCGAGAGTTTCGGAGATAACAGCTGACAGACGGAGTAATGTTGCTGTTGTCTATTTTCGCGAAGCCTTGTGCTCTGGGGTTTATTTGGATTGAGTAACTGGGCTGTGGTGGGGTTTAATTTCGAGTTTTAAATACTTATGTGGTTGTATTTGGTAGATTTATTTAGGTACTAGCTCCTGCCCGCGACTTCGTCCGCGTGAAATTTCTTGTTCCCCCGACCCTGGTCGCATCACATCGCCTGCCCGCGCTATTGCTTCGTTTTAGCTTAGAAGGCTAAGCAAAAACGAAGTAATAGCAAATTCTGACTTTTTTCTCTTCTTTTTGCTCGACTCCTAAGTGCCATAGCGTGATGTTAAATAGCCTATAGCCTTCCTCAAGAATTGGACTATCAAATACAAAAAGATATTTTCAAATCCGACTCGTAGTTCCAGAGATTACCCCATACATACATACAAACTTACAAACTTTACCTCTTTATAATATTAGTATAGATGTAGAATAATTGCATGCTATAGTTGGCAGCACACAATTATTCTACATACCTAAATAAATTCAATTCAATTATTTCATTAAAGGTTTGACATAAATATTGTTGAACCATGTTCAGACATGGTTCAACAAGACAACAACTTTAAGAGACCAACCGCGGCAAGCGTAGCGCGTAAAGAAACTGAAAGTTATACAGGGTGATTGGAAGATGGGTGCAAAGCTTTAAGGCGAAGATAGTACAGGCAATTCAGAACCATTTAAGCCATGGTTGTCTTAGACGAAGTCTTACCACTTTTTTTTTACCAATTTCTTAAGATTTTTTTCGAAAATTCCCAAAGTTTTAACTAAACTACTTATTTATGGCCAAATTGAATGATAAACGAATTCATTTTTATTGCATTTAATTAAAGTAATGTGTAAGCAATCTAGCAAAACATGCTTTAGGCCTCTGTGTCGTTAGACATTTTTTTTACAGATATTTAAAGTTCATAACAAATTTTAAAATTCATAAATACTTTTTGTAAACCTTATTTTAAAAATAACGGAGCGTGCTTTTTTTGTTCAAACCTTTTTGAAAACATGCTTGATAATCGCTCTTTCTTTTGAGGTAACATTTACGCAGATATCTTACAAATTATTGAAATTAGAACCTAAAAACCAATTTAAGGGAGAAATTTTAAATTTTAGGCAGTCTAAATAAAACAACATTTGAATTTTGATTTATGTTTCATGGTCAAATTGTTGTCCGTGATTCCTAATACAAGCACGGCTCCGTCTTCTCACTTCTGTTGTTGTTATTTTCAACATCATATCTCCAGCTTCATTGTTTCAAACTCTGAATTCATTCTCTCTGTCAGTTCTTCTCTCGTGTTTATTTCAACATTCGTATACACCAGCTCCTTGGCCCGGCCCCACACGAAAAAGTCCAGCAGGGTCAGTGGCCTTAGTGTGAGTTTTTTCGACTCACGTTCGATTGCGAGCGCGTTAGAATTTTGTATGGGAAATTAGGTTTCTCCTAGTGACCACCAGGTGGCGCTATAATTTCTTTCCTTACAAAATTCTAACGCGTTCGCAATCGAACGTGAGTGAAAAAACTCACACTAAGGCCTCTGATCTGGTGAGCGAGCGGGCCAAGGGATGAGTCCATCTCTGCCAATCCAGCTGTCAGGAAAACAATTATTTAAGTGTTCCCTTACATTTAACATAAAATGCGTTGGACAGCCGTCTTGCTGAAAGATGACTGTACTGTCTCTTGCGAATATCGGGACACCGGTTTCCTCTATCAGCTCTGGTAAATCCACTTGTAGAAAGTGAAAATCATTTTCACCATTGAAAGTCTCCGGTAAGAAGTGGGGCCCAATCAACGTCCTGCAAATTACTCCAGCCCAAACATTGACAGAGAATTTCCTCTGAAACGACACCTGCTTCTTAAAATGTGGATTGTTGTCTTTGGCGGCCCATTCATGAAGGTTATGAAAGTTTGTAATGCCCTCCCTAGAAAATTTGAATTTGAAATCAATCTTGTGGACGGATGAAAGCAAATTTTCTAGGGAGGGCATTACAAACTTTCATAACCCACACAACACATGGGGAACACTTAAATAATTGCTTTCCTGACAGCTGGATTGGCAGAGATGGACCCATCCCTTGGCCCGCTCGCTCACCAGATCTGACCCTGATGGACTTTTTCGTGTGGGGCCGGGCCAAGGAGCTAGTGTATACGAATGTTGAAATAAACACGAGAGAAGAACTGACAGAGAGAATGAATTCAGAGTTTGAAACAATGAAGCTGGAGATATGATGTTGAAAATAACAACAACAGAAGTGAGAAGACGGAGCCGTGCTTGAATTAGGAATCACGGACAACAATTTGACCATGAAACATAAATAAAAATTCAAATGTTGTTTTATTTAGACTGCCTAAAATTTAAAATTTCTCCCTTAAATTGGTTTTTAGGTTCTAATTTCAATAATTTGTAAGATATCTGCGTAAATGTTACCTCAAAAGAAAGAGCGATTATCAAGCATGTTTTCAAAAAGGTTTGAACAAAAAAAGCACGCTCCGTTATTTTTAAAATAAGGTTTACAAAAAGTATTTATGAATTTTAAAATTTGTTATGAACTTTAAATATCTGTAAAAAAAATGTCTAACGACACAGAGGCCTAAAACATATTTTGCTAGATTGCTTACACATTACTTTAATTAAATACAATAAAAATGAATTCGTTTATCATTCAATTTGGCCATAAATAGTTTAGTTAAAACTTCAGGAATTTTTGAAAAAAATCTTAATAAATTGGTAAAAAAAAAGTAGTAAGACTTCGTCTAAGACAACCATGGCTTAAATGGTTCTAAATTGTCTGTACTATCTTCGTCTTAAAGCTTTGCACCCATCTTCCAATCACCCTGTATAATTAGAAATCGTTATTAAGAAACTTTGCACAAGAAAACCAGTAAATTTTCTCAATCCAATAACTTAGCTCAAACATGATCCCCTTCAATGCATTCCACAAGTGACACCACCACCAAATGAACCCCGATCCACCGCCAACTTAAAATTAGCTTTACACATACCGGGTGTTAAAAGTAGTTAGCGAAATAATAAGCTAACACAAGTCATAGTTAAGTATAAGTTAAGTATGTCTTGTCAAAGTCAAACGCTTGATATGAGTACTTAGGGAAAAGTGGTCGCTACATATGTGGGTGGTGCGTACCTACGCGCGGCGGTATGTAGTGCGTGGTTTGATTTTGAAGGAGAAAATCATTTGTTTTAAAACACTCCTTACTGTAAAACGGTAGGTACTTTCTTTAAGAAAGGGGAAAAGCATTTAATAAAAGTATTGCATCGTCTTAGAAAACATCATCCATAGTATAAGAACTGAAAAGCTGACACATTGGTTTCTCCTGAAATTAAAAAGTTGAAAAAGCCCTCCATGGTTTACTGAACTATCAAAAAATCTTTTTTAACATATCTATTCAAAAAGAGCTAGTGTATTCTTCGTAAACAGGGACTAAAATAGCTCTTTAATCCCTAGGGACTAAAAGTGATTTGAATTTGGAATATGGATATTGTTAATAAAAGTTTCAATCACCAAAGAGATCAATCACGAACATTGTATGAACAAGTAACAGGCTGTAAGATAAAGAAAAATGCGCAAACCTTTAAAAAAAATGTTACGAAGCTAAAGCTCCTTCCATAATTGTTCAAATATAAACATGAGCCTCTAATTATTTCTACGTATTGCTCTTATTATAAGTAAATAAATAAACGTAAGTACTATTCTTATTCCTAAGTTGCCCTTATTTTTTCATAGAGGGTGTTAAAAAGTAGAGTGTCCACCTCGGGAGCAACACTAGTTTAAGCTCAAGTGACGTACTTTGAATCCCTCTCGCCTTCAAAATAGTTGTTTGCTCCCTTGACAAACAATCTACTATTTTTTAATTTTATATCATTATTTGAGTTTTCTATCGGGCTACTGTAAAGTATGGGCTTAGTCTCATTTAAATAAAGAACAATTAACGATTACTCTTTATCATTATCTTTATTTAAACGAAAGACATCTGCACGACTGCTCGACATCTGCCGGGTCAGCGGGATTGTCCGAAAGGGTTACCGCTGCCCCGGAACATAAAGGGCTAAGGAAGGAATACGAGTGGGTTTTAGTCAGTAAGAGTCTGACACTCCCTTCCGCTCCTCCCAGAGCGGGAGGGGTCATTTGATGATTTCCCATCCACAAAAAAAGGCCATCCCGACCATCGCTACAAGAACCGGCATGATTCTCATTTGTGCAGAATAAAAAACAACTTTATTTCTTCTAAATCAAATCAAAATCAAAATATTTTTCAACACACTTGCTCGTAAAGTGGCTCTTATTGAACCGCTTTTAGGTCCATAATGGAGTGTATTACGAACGCGTGCTTTTTCTTTACTTTAATCCACATGTTCTGTAATACCACAGATAACTATTTACTAGTCGGAGACGCGCGTTTTTTTAATCTCATCAAACCCTGCGTTCCGAATTGGGAAATAATCGATGTGTTCCGAATTGGGAAATAACCGAATTAGCGTGAGCGCGATAACGATAACGATGTCCCGTGAATCGTCATAGATGACGTCATGACATTCGCCATCTTACGATAATGCCGACCATGCCCTAGAATAATATCACCGTGAGCGCTGTCAAAAATGACAGTGTGTGTATGAGGTTGTGTCAGTGTGTGTTTTGTTTTGAGTTGCATCATCTTTAAATTAAACTAACGTGGCATTTTTGAAATTGTGCACAGACAAGGTGAATGCGCAGTGGTAGACCGCGAAATTCTTAGGTTTTCTGCAATTTTCAGGTTTGTGTTTATTATATTTTTTCTATAGGCTGTTTAGCGGTTTTGTCTGTGCCATAGATTAATATATTTAAAATGAGTCAATGTTGCGCGCGCATCGCTAGTGCTGGCTAGCACGGCGCGCGGGAAAACAAAACCAGCGCGCCATTTTCCATACAAGTTAATATTTAACAATACAAGTCTGTTTTTTTTCCTCGCAAGTGTGTTGAAAAACGTCGTATGAAACGCGTGTGCATTAATCAATATACACTCGGCTTTCTTATCGCTCTCGCCTGCGGCTCGCGCGATAATATCGCCTCGTGCATAATGATCAACTTAGCACACATGTATCATAATGTACTATTATTTCACATAAGCCTACATGGGCACTTATGAAACGTCAGAAGCTAGGTGCACGGTTCCAATTGGTCGTTTCCTATCGAGAAGAACCGGCAAGAAACTCCACGGTTACTCTTTTTAAAAATAATTGGATTTTACAATATTTTCAAATTACAGTAGGTATGGGAGGACAGCGCAGGCCTGTCAACAAGTACCAGGTACTTGATAAAATAAAAAATGGTCTACAGATATAAAGTCTACAAGGCCTACAAAGTCCAAACATTTACAAAATAAGAATCTATCAAAAGGATTCTGGCACCCAGTATACATTATATTACGCTCTAAACACTGCACTTTATACCGTCGTACAGACAATACTTACGAAAGCCGATACGCCACATCTAAGCGGGGAGACACCCCGAAACTACCCTTATCGCGGCAACCACTTACACTAGTTTTAATTACAGCTCGCATTTTGTGCCAGTCGAAAATTAATCAAATTATGTACGTTTCAGGCGGAGCCGTTTGGATGGTATGATGTACCAAGTCAATAAGTAGGCAGACATTTTCTATTCACTATTTAAATTTTCCCAGACAGATTTTGTTTGTGAACAATATTGCTTAGTTCAAAATAAAAATATGTAAGACCTATTTTGCGTTTTACAAAAAACTAAGGATTATAAAAATTATAGTCCTCCAGACTGGGCCATGGCGGCCATTCTCAACACAGTCTAGCCGTCGGCAAAGGAGATATTGTAGATAAGAGAGAGTGCATCTGTGCATAAAAGTCTGCATAAAAGAGAGAGTGCATCTCTGAATAAAAGTCAGTGCATAAAAGAGAGAGTGCATCTGTGCATAAAAGTCAGTGCATAAAAGAGAGAGTGCATCTGTGCATAAAAGTCAGTGCATAAAAGAGAGAGTGCATCTGTGCATAAAAGTCTGTGCATAAAAGAGAGAGTGCATCTGTGCGTAAATTCGCGGTATCCAACTATCCACTCCAGCCAGTCGATTCTGTAAAAATCTCACCGTGAAAACTTAGGTGAAGTGAGTTTGTTTTACCTAGGAAATCACACATTGACAGATCACTCCACTCACTCCACGCTCACTTCACCTAAGTTTTCACGGTGAGATTTTTACAGAATAGCACCGCTGCAGTGCGATTCTGTAACCACCTCACCGTGAAAACTTAGGTGAAGGTGACCTGTCAATAGTGTCAGTTCCTAGCAAAAACAAACTCACTTCACCCAAGTTTTCACGGCGAGATTTTTACAGAATCGACCGGCTGGACTCATATTGTTCCAAAAATACAAATAAAGACTGGAAGCTGACCCCAACATAGTTAGGAAAAGGCAGATATTTTCCCAACTATTTTGGGATCGACTTCCAGTTTAACTTAATGCAGTTGAATTCTAGCATTTAACAAGGAGTGACTGCTTATCTGACTTGCACAACCCAGTTATGGGGTCCAAACCTTTTTCCACAACAGATTATTAACACCATTAACAAATACAACATAACGCCTTCCATTGGAAAGGTGTCTAAAAGCGCGATGCCAGTATCGAGGGGGGGAGGGGGGAAAACTTAACACCACTGTATAATAATTATGTCAAATTGTTACAGTTCTACTCCTCCTTGCTTTTATATGAAATGTATTCGTAAATTCCGAGTGAGGGAGGCTTTATTTAAAAAAATAAAATTATGTTTATTTGTCTCCACAAATTATATTCTTTTATGTAGGTACCTATTAAGTTGACAGGTGTTTTGACAAAAGTTTTTTCATGATGTCATTGTACAGTAGGTACTCGGTCGTAAATCTAGTACATCAAGTTTTTAGAAAAAGGGAAATATTTTACTGATCCTCTAAAAACTTGATTGACCATCTAATGATGGGCGCTTTTTTAATTAGTAGAAAAAACTCTATAAAATATTTGCGTGTTTCACACTTTTTAGGGTTCCGTACCCAAAGGGTGAAAACGGGACCCTATTACTAAGACTTCGCTGTCTGTCCGTCCGTCTGTCTGTCACCAGGCTGTATCTCAAGAACCGCGATAGCTAGACAGTTGAGATTTTTACAAATTATGTATTTCTGTTGCCGCTATAACAGCAAATACTAAAAACAAAATAAAATAAATATTTAAAGAGGGCTCCCATACAACAAACATGTTTTTTCGGCGTTTTTGCCTTGGAACCTTTCGTGTGCGAGTCCGAATTGCACTTGGCCAGTTTTTTTTTATAATTGAGCCTCTTTTTTAACGTTCTGGCCTTGTCTCACAGTTGATCCGATTGGTTGGCCCTAGCTTGGTTACTGCAACCAAGCTAGGGTCCTCCGACCAAACGGGTTACATAAGATTGGAATTGTGACCAACCGCGATACTTACATCTAAGTTAGTCGCCGTTACTTGGTTATTTTTAGACCCCAAAATAGGAATTATTTTATGTTCACAAAAAGAAGATCAATCATTAAATTAGAGTGTAGAATAATATTTGTTGGAGCGTAAAATGGGAATTATTTGTGGTTCGATTAAATAGCTGCCTTAGAAAAAAAACGGTTATGTAAAGCACCTTATCTATCACAGATGATTATGAGGTCCTAAATAAGCTTAAAAACAAATTAATACTTTTTAATGAGTAAGTTTTGTGGTACCTCGTTATGATATTTTCAAATAAGCTATATTAGCAAGTTTCAATCTTGTCCTTAGTTTTTAAAGGTATTTTAATAATCATTTTTTCAGTAAAATCTGCCATTCTACCTTAACACCTATACCAAGATCTGAAAATAATAATTATATCTTCATCAAACCAATTATTTATTACTTTTTTTTTACTGGCCATTCATGTCCCACAGCTGGGCAAAGGCCTCCCTCCTCTCCTCCCACCTCTCTCTGACCAGAGCTGCCAAGGACCAATCTTTATTAAAGGAGATCAGCTTTTTATTACCTATCTGTCAATTTTCAACTGAACTGTTTTTCATTTACCTGCAAACTCTTTTCTTCAGACCCCATGAAGCTACAACAATACACTGGGTGTTTTGTTTCCAGCTCACCAAAAAACACAAAACTATGCATCTATAGGTCTTCAAGTGTAGTTAATAACAACTTATCACCCCTATTTGCCCCCCTCTACCCCCCCTTCACCCCGTCGTCTGTCAAACATATGACAAGCGCAGATTTCGCTTTGTACTTGTCAAAAATATAGCAAACAAAAGATACGGCAACGCGGGTAAATGAAGTGAGCTGATATATCTCGTAGTGGTGGGATGTATCGATAGATTGTGGCGGGTAGTTTGGGTATCGATAGTTTTTCAGACAGCTATTAATAGAGATTTAGAATATGGACTGTAAGGCTTCGTAATCCTGGCTGTAAAAGCTTATGGGACAAAACAACTGCAATTACGTAAAAGAGTCAGCTGACTATCATCCTATCTACCTACTAACTAAATAGGATTCAATAAATTAAAATAAAGCGATAAGACCGCCCATTGTGTCACCCTTTGTACAGTTTCTATAATTATGTCTGTAATTTATATGGTGTACATAATAAAGAGTATTCTATTCTATTCTATTCTAATGAATCTCAAATATATCAGTTCGCTAATTTTCTCATTCTACATCTTCGCTTTTCATCGATACAATCACCAAACAGCATTTAAATCACCACATCCCTCCTACCGATACTACCCCCTCACTAGCCAAGCAATATGTGTAGGCAGACAATATAATATAAGTGACGTATCGCACACCAACACCCGCGCTTCCCGGGAAGTATGCAAAGAAGTTGCCGCGACGCCGCCCTACACTCTTGATACTTGAAGCCGCCTCGGGGCACATAACTTTTGACAGCTCATTTTGACTTGGAGTTTTAGATTTTAGGTTCTGTTTTGATTTATTTTGCGTTATGTGTAATGTGTCGTGTTTTGAGATTAAATTTTGTGTTCGTTTGTAGCTTGAGATGACTTTGAGTTGACTGATAAGCTTATTTTGACGTTTTAAAGGTTCTTCTGGTTAAACAGCAACATTAATTGCGTAATATATACTTTCAATCACTATCCGAAAATAATATTTTTCTCGTTTTTGATCTCTTAATATGCATAATAGAATACCATTACCGTTTGAATTAAGTAAGACTAATATAATAATCTAATATAATATCTAATTAATATAATATAATACATATTTTCGACTACCTATACAGTTATAAGCTGACCATTAATGCTATGACATTATACTACACTAGCTTCTGCCCGCGACTTCGTCCGCGTAAAATTTATTGCTACCCCAAACCACCGCGTCGCATCGCATCGCTTGCCCGCGCTGTTACTTACTTCGATTTAGCTTAGCATTATATCTAACTTTTTTTGTTTTTGCTGGGCTCCTAATTAAGAATTCTATCTTGATCTTAAGTCCACAAGAATTGGGCTATCAGATGCAAAAATATTTTTTTTTAATCCGACTCCAGATATTAGATTGCTCAAACAACTCTTCAGCCTTATTATTTGTATAGATAATAAAAAAAAATACTTCTTAGGCACTTTTAAACTGAAAAGTTGCACATAAAAACTACAATATCCTCACTAACAGAACATCACCAATTTGTCCTTTCCCTAACGATCAAGACTGCTCCAACTACATACATATCGACAGTAGCTCCTACAATAATAGTTCCGTATTCCATTTGAATATTAGAGCATCCATCTACTGAAGATTTCTCTCCATTCTCCCTACCCCCCCGACACACAGCGACACTGTGTGTAGAAAGAAGTGTGAATGTGTGCATGTGTGTGCTTTAATAGATTTTTCTGTGATATGTCTTTTGAATTGTTCGGTACTGTATTGTGCAGTGGTTGTGGTTATTGGTAGGTAGTTTAAAGTCTTCTGTATCTGAACTGAAAGTTTGTTTTATGCTTTTAACTTTCTTTTCTAATGGAGAAAGGTCATTTTTTTGAGGTTCGTACCGAAAGGGTGTCAACGGTACCCTATTACTAAGCCTCCGCTATCCATACGTCTGACTGTCAGCGGGCTGTATCTCATGAACCGTAATAATAGGTAGAAACTTGAAATTTTTACAGAGTATGCATTCATATTGGCGCTATAACAACATTAGGACACAAGTAAGAGATTACGTATTTTCTTTCTTTCATTCAGATTAAGGGTCTTAAGATACGTGCTTTTTTTCAGCGTTTTTTACCTTGTAACACGGAGCCTTTCGTGACCAACTCGCACTTGGCCGCTTTTTTTTTGTACTAAAACTAAATATACAGTCAACAAAAGAGATACGTATGCAGGATCGTCGGATATAGTTGAAGTTTAGTAAGAAACCGATGGATGTTGTCGACTGAAATTTAATTTGATAAATGAGCTGTTTGTATTCTATTAATAAGTATCATAAGATTTAGTTGATCAACAGTGACATAGTTTGAAGTCAAACGTTTCTAAATAATGGCATAATATTCATTAGGCACCCCATACTTCTCGTGGGTGTCGTAAAAGGCGACTAAGGGTCGTACCGGAGAATGGGCAGCAGCGTTCTCTATGCATTCCACCACCATACCATACTGCGATCGCCAACCCGCCTGCCAAGCGTGGCGATTATGGCAACCCCCCAAAGAAGAAGCACAGAACCGGTAGAAGTGAAGGTGTTTGCTTAACTTAACCATTAGGTTCTAATGGTTAAGTTTAAAACAAATAGGGTTTTTTTTTATCATAACCACCACAGGTACTTTTCAAAGTAACGAGTTCCTATAGAAACACACAGAATAACGCGAAATTAAAACGAACATCAAAACTTCAGCTTCTCAAACATAATTCACAGAAAATACTTTGAACAATGCGCAAAAAAAACATTGAATATATTCACCCCCTTCTTTCATCCCCAAAGTGGCAGTGTATCTTTAAGTTACCGTTATTGTAAACATATTTCAACCGATACTACCCCGTATCGCCGTATTTGAAGACGTTTATATTCATTCGCCATATTTCACGCGGATAAGTCTTGGGATTTTCGATTTTTATTCTCACGTGTGTGGCGGTATTTTTTTTCTTTTAAAATGTTTTGTGGTGTCTATGCAATATGGTAAAGCCATGTATATAGGGCGAAAAAAATCTGCTGTTCCCTACATTTATGTTCGTATAAGTCGTCAAAATGTAGGGAACAGCTGATTTTTTTTCGCGATTTCAGGTTTGGTCCCATAGTAAAAGTTGTTCATAATGATGAGTACAATGACCTCATAAGAGGTTGTTAATGTTTTACCTTAAACCCTGTATACAGGAGGTCCTTGAAAGTATGGATCAAATCGAATAAGGGCGTGGTGGGCAAGGTAATTTTTAACCTTTTTAACCCTGAGAATGTCGGTGATTTTTTTTTGTTGGTGAAAAAAATCATTAAAATAAAACTATCAGGGCTGTCATTTTTTTTTTAGATAGCCCTGATAGTTTTTTATGTTTTTTTTAAGCACAATACGAAGTGATTGTAAAAAAACAAAAACTGGTCATAACTTTTGAACCGTAAAATAATTCACCGACATTCTCGGGTTAAAATGTTTGGAAATGACCTTGTCCACACCCCTATTCGGTTTTGATCCGTACTTCCAGGGACATCCTGTATAGTAACAGTAGTAATTGTGTTTAGTAAAACACAAGGTTACCATCAATGAGCGAATAAACCACGAAAAATCAAATGCAACAAAAGACCTGATATTCATATTAGCAATATGCATACCATTTTAATTTTATTTTAGATCATCTTTGGAATCAAATATTCGTCTTTATTTCATAAAAATGGCTGAATAAAGGGCTTGTACACAAAACTGCGATGCGACGTCGCATCGCAGCAATTCGTGTTGCAGTTTTCTGCTTTGCGAATTCGCATCGCACCGATTCGCAGTTTTGTGTACAAGCCCAAAATACCTGATGAATGAAACGTCGTTTTTGTATTACTTCGGTGTTGGACAAAAACCATAAAAAATATCAACTTAGCAGTTCAAAAAAGCAACTCAAACTAAATTTTTAATTAAAAATCCACATGAAAAATCTTAAGAAAACCCTTCACCATATCAATCAACAAGACATTAAAAAAAAACGCCGCCCACGCATGCAAACAGACAAACAGACAGACAAACAAAACTGTCACTGGACTGCAATTCTTCACACTTCTTTGTGGCGCCCTCTTTGTTATCAAACGGGCAACTTGACAAATGGAACGACTGAGACATCGGCCCCGCTGCAATATCCGTTTCCGGCCGGATAAAATATTCCAGACTTTGGTACGGAGTTGAGATTCTAGGGTGGTGGCAGTGTATGTTATGAAGGAAAATAACTGAGTCGGTATGAAAACTTCTGAAGAACGTACCTAAAGATTTTCAATGAACTGTTTGCTATTTAGAGTTTTAAAAGCTGTAAAAATCTACCTTCTATACAGTAGGTAAATAATAAAAAACTGGCCAAGTGCGAGTCGGACTCGCACACGAAGGGTTCCGTACCACAAGGCAAAAACGCCGAAAAAAACACGTTTGTTGTATGGAAATAATAAAATAAATAAATATTAAGTATTTATTTTATTCTGTTTTTAGTATTTGTTGTTGTAGGGGCAACGGAAATACATCATCTGTGAAATTTTCAACTGTCTAGCTATCACGGTTCATGAGATACAGCCTGGTAACAGACGGACAATGGAGTCTTAGTAATAGGGTCCCGTTTTTACCCTTTGGGTACGGAACCCTAAAAATGTAATCGTGTTCTTTGGTAAGCGCATCACTTGAAGTGTCAAGTGATGCGCTTACCAAAGAACAGGCATAACTTCATCGTAAATAGACGTATTGCAAAATTTTTTTTGTTGAAGAGAGCTTTATTCCGAAATGGTCCCATTTAAATCCCGAAATAAATAGTCACACAGTTACTGAGTGATATGATACCCCTTGGTAAGACTGGTTGTCAGACTTTCGGGCTTCTGACGGCCCGTAAGGACTGTCAACTCAAAGATACAGGAATGACAGCCGGGACCAACGGCTTAACTTGCTTATCTGAGGCACGGAGGGGTCTTGGTATGTAAAGATGGTCACCCATCCACGGACCAACCGTGGCAAGCGTAGCTTAACCTGATCAATCGAGCCATGCAGCTGTTATTAGCCACAAGCCCCCCAACTTACGCTTACCAACATCTACATTTCTATAATACTACTCTGCCAACGGAAACTTTCATCACGACGGGAATTCTCACATTCAAATATACTATATTTTATATATCCAACATTTTCATT
The DNA here is from genome assembly GCA_963082905.1 of Oligia fasciuncula. Classification (NCBI taxonomy): domain Eukaryota; kingdom Metazoa; phylum Arthropoda; class Insecta; order Lepidoptera; family Noctuidae; genus Oligia; species Oligia fasciuncula. The sequence continues at coordinate 17,142,283 of OY720406.1, read as the reverse complement.
TTTATATATCGACAACACTTTATGAAGACCCGTTATTGCTTTTTATGACGTTTCTCATATTTTCCCTACAGTAAATGGTGTGGGGTAGAAATTTAAATTCGCCGATTTATATTATAATCGATGGTGTAAATGGGATTATGGCAGTTTGGATGAGATGTGACGGCATTCGGTCTGATGGAAGTGTGTGATAAATAGGTTTTTATTTGTATTTAAATACTAGCTAGCGGAAAAGAACCGGAGTTACCGATATAGCTTGCAGAGTAAGCAAACTGAAGTGGCAGTGGGCTGGCCATGCCTGTCGAAGGACCGATGGCCGGTGGAGCAGACGAGTCCTGAAGTGGAGACCGCGTATCGGCAAGCGTAGTGTGGGACGCCTCCCAGCTAGATGGATGGACGGCCTAAAGAAGGTAGCTGGGACAGACTGGATGCGGCAGGCGGAGGACAGGGTGCTGTGGTGCAGTCTTATTCATTTTAAACTTAAACTATAATTATGGTATTTATCTATTGTTGTCTGCTGAAGAGTCATGATCATCAATTTTTCTTAATACTTATAAGATTCATCTTAAGTTCAACAGTACTATGATTAGTCGTAGCACTGTTGAACATAAGATTCATCAAATGAAAATGAGTCAATCCCGCTACGGTGTAACAAAGATAAAGATTGACCAAAAAACCCAGGCGACTTCTTATTGCCTACGTAATGTCTCAGGTAAGGTCAGGTAAATTGACAATAACAATAATACGTTGTCCAAATGTTGAAACCTGAACAATAATACAATGTAACAGATCAAGATTGTTACTAAAAAGACAGTTGGTAATTGTCGTTTGTTATACTGATTCCTGGCAGTTGGAACTGTTAAGTTTATGAGAATTGGTTCTGTACACTTTAATATATATTTGTTAAGTATAATCTATGTAGTTTGGTCAGTTTTCGCATCAAAACGGTGAAGGAAAACATTGTGAGGAAACCGGCATGTCCGAGAACCAAAAATTCGAAGACATGTGACATCTACCAACCCGCACTGGGTCCGCGCGGTGGAATAGCCTCCCTCTCAAAAAAGATAGGAGGCCTATGTCACAACAGTGGGCACATTATAGGCTAATTATGCAGTTTTCGCATAAAATAGTGCACATTTGCAACTAATTTAAAGAGCAATACGTTAAGGTATTGATACAATGCGTTCCCTTCAGAATCTTTTAAATCTAATACGCTGCTTTTTTTAATTTTTGTCTCGTATCACCCAGTAATTGGGTTGTGAAGGTCAGATAGGCAGTCGCTCCATGTAAAATACTGGTATTCAGCTGCATCCGGTTAGACTGGAAGCCGATCCCAACATAGTCGGGAAAAGACTAGGCAGATGATGATGATACCTAAGTCTAAAATCACCAACTCGTCTTGAGGATCAATGGTCGTGCCTATGAGAAGATGCTTCTGCCCTGCAGTGGGATAAAAATGAACTCTTTCTTCATAGTCGCTAGTCACGTTTTCGTCCTAAGCTACGGAACCCTAAAACATTTATTACTCATACATGTTTGGTCTCTCATCGTTCAGGATATCATGATGTTTTATTGTGTATTTCTATAGAAGTGGTTTATTGTCTCGATGACAGATAAGAAGCGGCCATTTTGGACGATACGACCACTCGAGTTAGTTCTAGATACAGGTAAGTTAATGTTTCTATTAATTCCTTATGAAATGACTTCAAGTTTATAGTACTGTAATTGTAAATAGCAGTTAGTGATCGGTGGTGGTGGTGGTAACAGGTGGTTGTGGTGGTGGTGGAGGTAACAGGTGGTGGTGGTGGTGGTGGTGGTGGTAACAGTTGGTGGTGGTGGTGGTGGTGGTGGTAACAGTTGGTGGTGGTGGTGGTGGTTGTAACAGTTTGTGGTGGTGGTGGTTTGTTGGACTAGTGGTCGCAAGCACGACTACTAAGTGTGGGCTTTGATTGCCAGCTTGGGCTAATTTGTATTGGTTTTTTTTCATCACGAATTTTTCAGTTGCAACCAGAAGTCTGTTTTTTTCTTATTGCTGAATGAGCCTACTCTTGACCTCGATCACCCTGATAGAAAGCGATGGATGATAAATTAATTATCTGATAGATACATGGTGCTCACAAAAATGGTAAAAGTAAACGATTTTCATTTAAATAAAAAAAATTACAAGTAGTAAGTCAGGGTGTGAGTTAAAGTAATTACAGAATGTAAATCAATGTCAAAAAGTCGGCTTTGTTGCTCAACAAATACTGCCGAGTCGAATGTTGTACCAACCCTTACTATTTAATCAGAAGATATTCAAAAAATATGTAGTACCAACGACCTTAGACTACGTGCCATCTCACATACCACCCACACACCACACCACACACACAAACCACTCCCACACAACACACACACACACCACACGCCACACACTCACATCACACACACACACACACTCACACCACACACCACATACACACACACACCCACACTATCCACCACACTTCACACTTCAGGGGCTTTTGGCGTGATGTTATGATAAGTTACTTAACATCTGTTGGATATGATATCTGGGTCAACTTTTGAAGCTACTATGTTTAGTCCACCAATTATACTTGCTCTACATTGTAACAATAACATATTTCTGTACCAAAAAAAAACACAAAATTCACAATGATTCATTTTCTTTTGAACCCTTTAAGTAATATGATAAAGTTCTTGACTCATATGCCCCTTTGACTAACTAGATAATCATAAGCTATGCACTTAGACTGCATTAATTCTTTCATTGCACTTAGGTACACTAATCCTTGTATAAGCTTAGTACTGGATTTTAAGCAGGGTTGTCTCACAACCAGAAAATTCAGTGATAAACCAAAAAAATAATTAATGTTTTTGAAATAAAATTTTTCGTCGGTTATCAAAAAAAAATCAAGTGTTTCATAGAAAAGTGCAATACCTACCTACGCGGTCAAAGTGCATAACAGCTAATGTTCCCATTACTGGCACACAGGCTTCCCCTCGTCGAGAGGGAGTGAGCTTTAATCCACCACGCGAGCCTAGTGCGGGTGAAAAGATGTCACTCACATATCTTCGAATTTTTGGTTCTAGGACATGCCGGTTTCCTCACGACGTTTACCTTCACCGTTTTGAGAGCAGTGTTGATGGAATCACATACGCAAAGTAAAGTGCCTGGCTGGGTTTCAACCCACGACTTACAACTCGTAAGTTGGGGTCGTTCCCATTTAGCCACCACCTCTCCAACCCAATCCGTCTCCAGTACCTACACTTTTAATACTGCTTAATAAGAACTCATCATCTACCTAGCCCTTTTCCCAGCTATGTTGGGGTCGGCTTCCAGTCTAACCGGATGCAGCTGAATACCAGTATTTTACGTGGAGCGACAGCCTATCTGACCTCCACAACCCAGGTACTGGTTAATACGATACCCCTTGGTAAGACTGGTTGTCAGACTTTCGAGCTCCTGACCACCCGCAACGACTGTCAAAGATCCACGAATGACAGCCGGGACCAACAACGCCTTAATGTGCTTTCCGAGGCACGGAGGGGTCTCGGTATGTAAAGATGGTTACCCATCCACAGACCAACTGTGGCAAGCGTAGCTTAACCTAGTCGATCGACCTGTGCGGCTGTTATTATTTAGCCACGGGCCCCTCTGCCTCTTAAGAACTACCAACCCTATATTCGCGAGGGTAAACCGATTACCAATTCATGACGTCATGAATACCCATATCTATGATTGAATACGACTGCCACTGATCGTCATCGGCACTGATTGTCATTAGTTATCAGCAGATCAAAGGGTTTGACATTGTTGGAAGTACCTATTGTTGCCTCCTAGAGGGTGATGTTTTTCACACAGATAAGTTTAAAGGATAGTTTCCGACGGGCGTAGCTGCCGGCTAAAGCTAGTGGTAAATAAAGTAGGTATACATTGAAAGTTACAAAAAAATACTGTGCTGCTTTTTTAGGATTCCGAACACAAAGTAATGATATTATAAGTGTAAAAATATCATTGACCCAAAGGGTAAAAACGGGACCCTATTATTAAGACTCCACACGAGTCCGACTCGCACTTGGCCCGTTTGTTTTCCGTGTTATAACTACCCATTTACCCACCTTTTCATGTACGTCAGTTTTACTTCAAATTTTAATAATATAATTTTGGTCGACAGTGGAGCCGCGAAGACTTTCGAAACGCACGTACAATCCTTCTTTTACAGGATATTTTATAATGAATTCAGGCTTCAAACATTCTATGACGCCTCAAATTACCACTCTCACGAAAAACAATCAATAAGACTACATTTTCAAATCCCAATTTTCTATAACAAACAAAAACCAGTTCAAAAAGCAGGCCTCAGTAACTGCATAAAGCCGCGTCCACACTCGCGACCTCGTTCGTCCCTCATACATATTCCATGCGACGATGGCCTATGCATATGCATCCGTGCATCCATGCATCGTATTGTTGACTCGGTCGCCAATATTGCGCTTTGATCTTCAAAAGTAGCTCCGAGTACATCAAGGGCGCCTAATATGTGTATTGTTTCGAAAAGGACCCTTTGATAGTTGATTAAAATGCTGCTTGATGGTCAATGTTTTTGTTTTTTTTTGTGGTGGTCGTGGAAAATGAAAAATTTACTTCTGATAAAACAATAGGAATGGATTGGAGTGGGGGTGAAAACTTTGACTGCGAAAAAGCCATGTAAAAAAAACTATTCACGTTAATATACCTACGTGAATAACTAACAATGGTAATAACAGCCGCAGGGGTCGTTTGAAGGTTAAGCTACGCATTTCCGCGGTCAGTTCGTGGATGGGTGACCATCCATTACATTTCGAGACCGCTCCATGTCTCGGAAAGCACGTTAAACCGTAGTCATTCGTAGATCTTTGACAGTCGTTACGGGTAGTCAGAAGCCCGAAAGTCTGACAACCAGTCTTACCAAGGGGTATCGTATTACTCAGTAACTGGGTTATGGAAAAAGTTAGACAGATTGATAGAACTAGCAAGGGTTATTGCTATGTAATGACGTAATTAAAAGTAACTGGTATTTATAGAAAAAAAGTGGTCTCAAAGGTTAACTTTGAAAAATACTCTGTTATAATTAATATTAAACATAGACATGAATTCAAACCAACATCAATAAGTCTCCGAAAAATTAATAAAAAAAACCTCTTTCACGAACAAAGCCGATATTTGTTACGCCGAATTTAATTTAAAAACTTTGTTAATCTAAGTATAAAGAGTCGGCCGCAAAGAGAGCGGATCAAAACGATGAAAAATTATTGAAAGGGGGTTCAACTGAAGGATGGGTGGCGGGGGGAGATCGACTGTTTCAAAAATACATCGATAAATTTACTGTTACCACCGAAAAAATGGTCCTTACACCCGGAGAACAAGGACCAAACTCGCTTGGTTTGCCAATTCTGGTGTGTAAAGGGTGTCTTCAAATTCCACAATGGGGTGGTCGCGTAATAATCGTGATTTTTTAATCAAATTTCATCTGTACAAGGGAAGTGGGGGCTATATTTTTTCATTATTTAATTTTCGGTCGGTCGTGGTTTTTTTGTAAACGCTCCTTTAAGCGACAGCGGTGTTTGAACGAGGTTTCAGATGTTCGGTGGGTGGCTGTTACACCGTAACAAGAATGTGTCTATTGTGCTGTAAAGAAAGTTTGGATAATGTAACGAACATAAAATTATCATCACATAAATAATCATTTTAAAAAATCATTAAAAATTAAATCACCTTAAAAAAAATCTTTATAAATTCGCAAATGGGAATCATAAGAATAAAATGTAAGCCACTTATAAAAATTTGTTGACCCTTTATGGGGGCCTAAAAAGGCCACTTTGGCATAATCATAAAAGGATAACATTATGAATCATAATGGACAGTTAACAGTTAAGTTAATCGCATCAAATCCCATTGGATAAGGATGTTTCAGGTATTTTTTTTTGTCTGTGCTAAAATACCAATCAATCCAATCCAAATCCACTCCCAATCTGTTTGATTATATCTACGTAGTGCAGCGAAAAAATGAAAAACACGGACTGTCTTCGCCACATTATAATTCATAATGTTATCCTTTTATGATTCTGCCAAAGTGGCGCTTTTTAGGCCCCATGGTCCTCGAATTAACAAAGTTCTTATTCTTGTGTAGAAATGGGCCTACTAACTCATAGTCAGAAGTGTTCTGATTAGTAGCCCGTCTAATAACTTAGGCCAAGCTAAAACATAATCAGCTTATAACGTTCCCACTGCTGGGACACAGGCCTCCTTTCTGTGAGAGGAAGTGGGCTATAATCCACCACGCGGGCCCAGTGTGGGTTGGTAGATGCCACATGTCTTCGAATTTTTGGATCCAGGTCATGCCGGTTTCCTCACGATGTTTTCCTTCACCGTTTGGCCAAGCAAAAACTTAACATTAATTAAAATCACATGCGTAGTATGTACACTTACAAATACACGTGATCCCGACATAAATCCATATGCAAGCCTTTAATCCGGTTTGCAATATGAAATAAAATTTATCAATTATTACATGATCTGCTCGCCCATAAAATAAACGACCACATTGCACTCCGGTGTGACAGGCGGCCGTTAATATTTCACCGTTCATTGGGATCACTTTACGTTAATATTGGTTGATTGTGCTCGTATTACAAAAGTAATTACCGTTATATCAATGTTTTATTGAGATGTGAATTAATAATGATGAATTACTGTAGCATATAGTCGGTTTTTCCGAAAAATATGGCAACCGTCCTGTTTCAGGTAGCTACTATGAACACATAACACAGATAATTTGCTTGCCGCGGTTGGTCCGTGGATGAGTGACCAAGTATGTACCGTGACTGCGCTTTAGGTCATGTAAGCTCCTTTTTTTTTTTTTTTTTCGTATGTGAAGTGTGTCAGACTCTTACTGACTAAAACCCACCCATGTTCCTTCCTTAGCCCTTTATGTTCCGGGCCAGCGGTAACCCTTTCGGACAATCCCGCTGACCCGGCAGGCTTCGGCCCTTAAGGCGACTACATGACCTAAAGCGCGGTCTTTGTCGAACTGCAAAGAAAAGAAAGAGAAGCGCGATGACACAACGCTGGTAATTTATTGCAAAATATGAAGCAATTACCTATTTACAAAAAATCTATTATTTGGACTAAAAAATTAAAACACTAGTGTTTTAGTATGTTGCTTGTAGAATGATCTGACAATGATATGATATTAGTATGGTTTTTATTGTTAAAAGAAGGTTTTTAGAGGTATCTTCATGATTTTTTTTCTATCGTATCAAATTAATTGTATTATGTTTTCAACACACTATCTACCTAGCATATGTCCTGAAGAATATCATTATATATTTTTCTGATTTTGTTTACTGTAGTCGTACTTTTATTGTTTCTAAAACTTGCGTTTTTTGTGTTTAGGTCCTGTAAGCCCTTTAAACGTACCTGGCGAAATGTGGGTGTACTAAAGGCAAACCTCTGCGTAACCCTTGGGGGGATTACAAACGTGATGTTTTGTTAGTTATGTTGACGAGCGTCTTAACAAAAAAGTATGCAATACAATGGGTTTTCTGAAAACAGCGGGGTTATTGCGTAACACACTATTAGTAGCAATGGGTTTCATTTTGACAGTTCAACAACATTTATTGCGGTGTTTACGTCGTTGAACAGACACATTTTACGAACATATGAAACAATGGATTGGCAATATCCTTCAAAATGATTCTTTTGATGATACTTTTAGGCGTTATAAAACTTGCGTTTTTTGCGTTTAGGTCCTGTAGTCCCCTTAACACGTTGACTGCCAGACGACAGACACGAACACAATAGAAAATCTATTGTTCGCGGTCACCGGTGACCGCGCTGGCAGTCTAAATAATTTTAATAGTGCGTCGGTCTTCAATATTTACATAAGCACATTTAAAATCATACATGCATTTTCAGTATCATAACTTCCCAACCAAATCCGTAAAGACAACACCTTTTCCAGCTCACCGACAAAAAATAATCAACCAGAAAATGCAACAGCATTTAAAAATCACAAATTCAACTCAACATTGGTTAAAAAATCACCTCCAATTCCCGTTTAAAATCCCGGATATCAATTACGGGACACAGGAGAGAATTTAAAATCACTTGTCGATATGCAAATGTGATCCCGGTGTTCAATAAAGTCCCGCCCGGGACGGCCCTAGTCTCCGGACATCGATAGCTTCCGGGAACGGGACGGCCGAAGGATTCTTTTTTCACGACGCTTATGCGGTTTTTTTGTCGATGGTATAGTGGCTGGTAAGGTGCTCTGTTTTAGGAATTTGGTTTTGTTTTTTCAGGGTTTATGGTTGAGAACTTTGATTTTGTAGTAGAAGGATACGTGGGAGGACTGCTGATTTCCACGGACCATGATTCGTTTTAACTTTAAATTCATTACTATTGTTAAACACTACTAGTAAAGACAGCATCTTTTTGTGTCATAACCGTGCTAATTACGATTACGTATTAATGTTTCAATTTTTTTTTTTGTTTCAATGTTTTTTTATACAATGACATGCTATTGGCAACTTCAGGGTTGATAATTATTATAAATTGTCCTTAGTCTGCTTCGGCAACACGTCAGAGAATTACAGTCATGTTGTTACCCTTAACTTCGCCACGTCCATGACATCGACTATGGCAGCGCAGAGGTCACTTTGGATGCATTTTTTGGGTAACAGGGCAGGATAAGAAGTGGGACATAGTTTGCATCACAACTCCATATCCACACCCTGCTGCAGCACTGTCAAGATAGCCCCACTTTGCAAGGTTGTACTTCGCTCGCTCGGTGTCCTTAGTATACAGAGCCTAGATCCACACGCTAGCAGTTCCTACTTTATTGCGCTGAAAATATGTTAGTTAGCATTAATGTTTGTACATAAACTCACGCTTTCTTCCCATGAGGATAATAAATAAACAAATAAAATAAAATAGCCTTTATTGCTGTTTCATTCCTTATCATTTATAAATATTAATACATGCCTAACTTCTAAAAAACTAAATTGGTTTAAGTAGTATATTCTAACTTGCATTTGAATGCTCGGCAACTGGATGTTTGTGTGGAACAGCTTGTCTGTCGACAAAGGCCTCCTCTAAAGATTTCCACGTATTCCTGTCTCTTGCTAAACGAGTCCATACCGGACCAGCTGTTTTCTTGAAGTCATCTTCCCATCTTTTCGTTTGTCTGCCTCTATTTCTTTTACTATCTCTTGGATACCATTCCCATGAGGATACGCAGTAGTAATTCTACGAAATTTATTTCTATAATATTGGATGTAGAGCATCTTCCACACCATCTCATCGACACCAAAGTTCGAACATATATTTATAGGTCCGCTGAAACCATTGGAACGTGTGGGCTCAAGTGGGCCCCTCACACTTGTGTCCCATCTCACACGCACGCAGGTCCGGTCGTATCGTGCTGTCTTTGTCTAGCATGCCATTGAAGGGTATCGAATGTTCGGCGCAACAGGTTGATCGGCTTCAGGAATAGGGTTGGCAGTTTGATTGGTTTCCGATACATTTTTATTTTTGGTAAGGAAAATGTTTTTCCTGTAAGTTACAGTGCAGGAGAAGTTATCTATGATTATGTTTCAACATGTTGCGTTATATTTTCACCACTAAGATTACGATTACGATTTTGTATTTCACGTTGAGATTTATTAAAGGCTCTCTTTCTTCCATGCAAGATGTGAGGGAAGATAAATTCGGTAAGTTGATTTGGTTTGTTTTTTTTTGGTTTCGGCTATCCTGAGCGCTCTTTCATACTAATGACAATCAAAGCCTACAATGGATAAAACTCAGGTTGATTTCAATTGAATTATTTAGGTAATTTTGAAATTTTGTGTTGAGAATTCAAAAGTTTTGCCTAAGATCAGGTGTAGCTAAAAATAAATACACAATAAAAATAGATATTTACTTCACAACTCTTTTTTTATACATTTTTCAATCATTACTCTTCAATTTCCTACTCGTTTTTAAATTTTTGGAATAAATTCCTGAACAATTTCATGAAAATACAGAGTCAACCCTGGACCGACTTATCGTTTTTCAGCCCTGTGCTGGGACGTTCGACGGCCCGTACCGGGATATCTGTTATTGATACGTTAACAGGTGCGAACCGAGGGTGGGGGATTTTTGTACCACGCAGCATTTGAGGGTTGCATCGTGTACCGACACTTTTTATGTGTGTTACAAAGAAGTTGGAAAGAGTTTAGGGTTTGTGGGATTATCGCTGTTTGGGTACTTGTTTTAAGGATGTTTTTACGTTAAGTATGATGATCACTGCAGAGAAAATATTGATTTGATATGTTGTTACTGACTGTGTATTGTATTTTGAAGATCAAATTGGTGATTTTGAAGAAGAAGAGTAACTGAAAGCTCCGGGCGCGACGCAAACGGTGCGACGCGAATGTGCTAGAACAATTTTCATGAAGTTCTTATAGAAATTGTTCTAGGTACTAAAGTCGCGTCGTGCCTGTCTGGGAGCCTTTAGTGTTTTTATTATAATTATTTTTTCATTCATTCAATTGAAAGACGTCCATTACTGGACATGGGCCTCCCCCAAGCACCGGCACCTCGGCCGGTTCTGTGCCTCCTTTACAAGCAATTCCTGCAGCCTTTACAAGGTCATCGGTCCACCTTGTGGGAGGACTTCCAACGCTACGTCGTCCGGTTCGCCGTCAACACTCCACTTTTGAAATAGTGTAACAGCAAACTGAACAACCAATTTCCTCAGACTCTAAAGTCAATAAAACTACCCTGAACACTCCATCAGCACCTTTCATCCCTTACATCAAACCTTTAACCCTTATCCCAATAAATTTTACTGCTGCTCCAACGGTCGGGACCCATCGATCACGCCCAATACTTGTCCCTCCTCACCTTGACCTTTGCACAGGTCGATCAGACCGCATCCCTTCGATAAGTGACCTTTATGTCAAGTGAACTTTGGTAGGTTAAGTTTTGTTGGGAGTGGTTTAAGTGAGAAGTGTAGGGTTAAAGTTAGCGGGGCTATGTGATTTTATACGGTAAAATAGTTGGTTGTAGGGATTTTTGGTGTTGGTTTAGAAAGTCAAGGAGCAAAGTTGATTCAAAGCTTGATGAAATCTACTTGCAAGTGATATTTTGAAAAATGATTTCCCATTAATTTATTTCTTTTAAATGTCCTTTACTAGCCGACCTCAGGTGGACACTGGTGATGGCGCCAAACAAGTAGCCGAATTCTGGGCCGAGTGTATTTAGATTGCTATCGACACGCTAAGAAGAAGAAACCGACCTTCGTTGCTATTCTGTAAAAACATCACCGTGATAACTTAGGTGAAGTGAGCTGTCATTCCACATGATGACACTATTGACATTATTGACAGCTCACTTTAAGCTTCACCTAAGTTTTCACGGTGACATTTTTATCAGAATAGACCGGAGGATGCTCCTTTTACAATATGATGGTCTTTATAGTCAGTACACAGGGTTATTGGAAAAACACCAACAACTTCTTACGAGGTCATTGAACCTACTCATCGTTATGAACAACTTTTACTAAGGGACTAACCTGAAATCGTAAAAAATAATCAGCTGTTCCCTACATTTTGACGAGTCATACATAAATGTAGGGAACAGGTATTTTTTTTTTCACGATAGTAGTGTATAATTATGAATATACACTACAATTGTGTATCACACGTAGTATATACATATACCTAATAACATAACAGCCTTTGCTTTCGAAATTAATAAAAGAAAAACAATACCTCATCACATCCAAAACTTCAACAATATTCTACGAACAACACTTATCTCCAGCCTAAAGCCATCGATTCCCCATGGTACTAAAATCAGCCCAAGTTATCATTACCTTCATACCATTATATCCATACACACCATCATCGATTGGCCATGCCGTATCGATTTTACAGTTGTTTTGATAAAATTGTTACCTCTCTGTGATACCCTATGAAATCTATAAGGTGGATTTTATTATAGAGCTTGCTTGCCTGAGGCTGTTGAAAAGTTAAAGGGAATGAGAGGTTCTTTTTTGAGTATTAAAAAAAACAACATAGTTTTCAAGAACTCTGTTGTAGATGGCGTTGAACTGACTACGTTACTAGGAGCCAAAGCCAAAACGCTTGGAAAAAAAAAAAACATTGCGCCACGTCACCTAGGCTCGTTGACTGACACTTTCGTTTTAGGATCTCAAAATTACATCGAAGTGAAATATTCAAAAAATAATGTGCGTTCCGTTCTATCCAGCGTCTAGGGAAGAATAGTAGTAAAAGAAATAAAAAGAAAATCCCTTATTGATGCAAAATGGGTTGGTTCGCCTATTAGTTATGCTGGGATACGTCCCACACATCATCTGCCTAGCCTTTTCCCAACTATGTTGGGGTCGGCTTCCAGTCTAACCGGATGCAGCTGAATACCAGTATTTTACATGGAGCGACTGCCTATCTGACTTCCACAACCCAGTTACTACGTCAATCGTGTGGGATACGTCCCACACGATTGATTGATTTTTAATTTATTGTATTTGGAATTAAATCGAAATCTTGAAAATAAATTCGTCAAAAATATGCTAGTCACAATGAATATGAAAATTGAATTTATCACAATTGAATAAAATTATTGTCCGAATGACAGTTGTCGTACACAGCTTTTATTCGGAAGCATCACTTGTGGCATTCAGATAAAGTAAACATTATAGGATTTATTTATAAACGATGATTAAAGTTAAGTGACGTTTAAACGTCAAAAATGTGTGGTTAAACAGTCGATAATCCCGTTTATGAACGAAGGGGAAGCTAATTCAATGAACTAGTGAAACTTCAGATCATCGCGTAATTTAATTTTCTTAGTTTTTCTGAATTATTTGCATCAGTCTCAGAAAATCAGTCTTAATTACACCAACTCCAAAAACTCTCAGGCGTTAAGAGCGTGAGTCAGAAATCAAAATACGCTTTGAACCCACACGTAAGCCCCATGTTATTAGTTGTAATAGACTATTGTTCAACTAACCACGAATAGGATAGATAACTTTCTACGACGCTTCTGCCACGTATCGCCTTTGTACAGACCTTTGCAGAGAAATATGGCCGCGGGGTGGGAATTGCAGACTGACGAAGGAAGACAGAGGTGGCGCACGATTTTGAGTTGAAGGTTTTTTGGTCACTCCTTTGAAATAACACGTAGAACATAACACACATAAACGTTATGCTTATTTTCCCTTAAGTCATGTAGTCCCCCTACATGACCTAAAGCGCGGTCACTGTCGGACTGCATAGAAAAGAAAGAGAAGCGTGATGACACGACGGTGATAATTTATTGCAAATTATGAAGCAATAAATTACACTACATTTTGCAAGTGTTCCCAGGGTGAATTACCGTCAACCAAATAGTTAACAAACACTTAGCTAAGTTTGGCAATTCTTTGGGCATGTCGATTACCTTGGTTTTCCTGCGGATCTCTTCATTTCTGATTCGATCACGTAGGGAAACTTCAAGCATAGCCTCCTTTGGGTTACTTTTAGCCTTCTGATAAGGCCTATGATGAGCGACCACGTTTCAGTGCCATAGGTCATCGCTGGTAACACGCACTGGTCAAAGACTTTCGTCTTGAGATATTGCGGTATGTGGGACGGGAAGATCTACATGCACACACATATTCAATTCCTTAAAAGAACCACCACCACTACCACAAAAAAACCACCCACCACCAACCACAAACCACCACCACCACCACCATAAACCACTGACCAACCACCACCACCATCACTACCATAAACCACTTTAAACTGTACAATTTGAAAAACAAAATATATATTTTTTTTCATTATTATGTATAATTTTGACAATTATTATTTACTGCTTCAAAGGTTATTGTTGCTGGCTGTCGCTATAAATTTTTTTTTCTTATCTTGTGATACGTTATCATATATATCGCACCATCGATAAAATAGGGTTACAACTCGAAAATCTGATTTTTGTTAAACGTGAAAATAAACTTACGGATTTATTAATCAGTCTTTATTCTTACACTATTATATTTTACATATCTCGGGACCATGGTGTCCCGGTCCTTTGGAAGGCGTACGAGGGGCCGAAGTAAACTCGCAGAGGCCCTTATGAAATTTTAATGTGGCACCAACAGACGATCATCCCTGTATGCACTATGCAATATACAATAGTCCTACACCAACCGGGGGTTATCCTTGGGTGCACACGGGTATCCCCCGGTTGGTGTAGGACTATTGCAGGTTATGGATAAATAAAAAGTTGCACTATGGGTTTGGGTGGCTAAAGTGGACTCGTTACCAAGAACTATGGAAGAACTATGACCCCTGCCTGATCAATTTTTTATATATACACGGATAAAATGGCAGGGGGTGACTTGCACACTCAATAATGGACGGTCGCTAGCACATAGTTACATTATTATTATTATGTAATCAAAATAATACATACTTGAAAAGCTTACAAAAAAATATGTTTCAATGGCATACGCTGTTTTTAAACCACCTGAAAATTCCTGTAAATGACTTTTTCTAGTTGTAACCCTATTTCATCAGAGGTGCGATATTCTAGCTATTTCTACGCATTGTAAGGTCTGTGCTCGTTTGATCTCACTATTATGCTAAGTGATGTGTGGCTAAGTTCTTTGTGAGCGGACATCGGGCGATAGTTCGCATAACTTTAACGTAATTGTGTTAATCATAGCGTTTATAATGCCCTTTGAAATAAAAAGATAATGAAATATCATCGTTAATTTCTCTCTCTGCAAGGTTAAGATCTCAGATAGGAAAAGGACTAGCCTTGATCACAAAAACTCCAAATCACAATGCTTTTCCTAAACTTTTTGCTGTGTAAAAAAAAAAAAAACTGCCTAGCCTTATCCCGACTAAGTTGGGCTGACCCCAACTTAGTCGGGATAAGGCTAGGCAGTTTTTTTTTTTTTACACAGCAAAAAGTTTCCAGTCTAACCGGATGCACATGAATACCAGTATTTTACATGCAGCGACTGCCTATCGGACCTCCACAACCCAGTTACTGGGTAATATGATACTTCTTGGTAAGACTGGGGCTTCTGACAACCTGTAAGGACAAAGGTCGGATAACTTTGCCAAAGGAATGCTTGACACCTGCATGTGCCTTTTGATGGAGTGAATTTTGAAATTATTATTCCGACGAAGCGCTACGACAAACAATTTCAGGCTCTAAGCAGTATCTTTTCTCTCGTGGCGTGTGGGAAATTGGGAATAGCTAGGCATAATAAGTCTATAATAATCCCACTTCTGGGACGTTTTGTTAGTGTAGTATCATGAGTTGCGGCCGTTGGGACGTCTTTTTAGTGTAGTATCATTAGTTTCGGCCATAGATATAAGAAACATTTCTATAGTTGCGGCCGTTACTACTTGGCCATCACTGCTCAGCGAATGCGCTCCGTTGTAAAACTAAAAGCCAGTCAGCAAGGTGGCAACAGGGTTGATTGTCCAGGGTGTCCAGGACTTATACTTTAAGAATCTATTGAACAACAAACGCTATTCATAATATCACGCCTGTTTTCCATAGAGGGTTAAGCAGAGGTGACTTATAGTACAGTCTCATTTCGCCCAGTTAAGTCCCATGTAATAGGGGGCGAAACTATTGCTATCAACCAGGTACAAATCCAGACTCCGGGCTGTTACTGAGAAATTCTTGATTGAAAAACCCAATAACCCTTTTTCCGACCAGGGAATCGAAACCCAGGACCTCATGCTCAACAGTAGCGCTTGTGACCACTGGACCAATGAAGCAGTCTAGCTATTGAACCACTAGCACATTTGCAGCTTTTCCCCCTTTAGTAAACAAATCAGTATTCCATTCCAATTCCCAGACCCGTAAAACTATTTACCCCCCATTCCTGGAGACGTAGAATTTATGGAGGTTCCAGTCGTGGTTATTCGGGAGAGTGTCCAGAGCCGCATTGCAGCAATGTCAGCGCACGAACAATTAGAGCTCTTTGTCCGATATTCAATAGTGAGCGCCGAGTGCCGACCTGTAATAACGCCTCTGGTGTTTTGAATGTTGCGGCAGAAAACTGTGGATAAGACTTCAGGTATATTTTGTATTGTGAAGTAAAAATATTGCTGTATATTCTCATAAAAAGTCTTATAGGAAATTAGCTTCTCCCCGCGACTTCGTCCGCGTGAAATTTCATCGTCCCCCCATTCACCCTCTTAGAGGTGTGTGGAATTTCGAAAAACCCTTTCTTAGTGGATACCTACTCTTCACAAAGAACACACCCTCCAAATTTCATGTCTCTAGGACCAGCGGTTTAGGCTGTGCGTTGATATATCATTCAGTCAGGACTTTGAATTTTATATAAATATAAGATATCGTTCTATGCAAGATTTAAAATAAAAGTGTAAAACTGATTTTATTATTCCATACTACATATTTTTCACAGGTTTTTGAATGTTTTCCGTCAACACACGATCTTTATCCACCAACCCGCACTGGGCCCGCGTGGTGGTTTACTGCCCATTGCCTCTCACAGACCCCTGAGTCACAGAGGCCTGTGTCCCAACAGTGGAGACATAATAGGCTGATTATATGCTACACGATCTTTATTTATTTATTTTATAATTTAAACATTAACAACCTCTTAAGGGGTCATTGTACTCATCATTATGAACAACTTTTACTACTAACTATACATACCTCAAATTCCTCAAACCAAAACCAAGTATACAATACGCCAGTATACAATTCCAAAAACGCTCAACTCAGCTATACAACAGACTTAACAAAGAGATTTACGTATACAATAAGAAACAAAATGATTTTTTTTTTTTTTAAACTAGGTTGGAGACAGTAGTGCATCATCGTTTTGACAGCTATGTTTTACATAATGTCCATCATAATGCAATTAACCGAGCACAAAACTAGACTCGCTGTATTTAAAAAATTCTAGACAAAAAACCCACTAACACTTTGCCTAACCCGGGAATAGTACCTAGTTGTCGAGCAACCAATAGTCACAATAATAATTAACAACGCTTCCTGTTTTTATTTATAAAAACAATTTGCAAATAAGTCCGATCCACCCTATTCTATCCTGGGCACCCAGATGGGCAGTGCCCACGGCTACGAATCTAAGCTTTCGCACAATTTCCTATCGCATTGCGGAGCACCTTTCTAGCTCCGGGTGGCCTGTCGAACTACCTCGGTACCGCCTAGGTACCACGTAGGTACCACTGTGGTACCTACAGCGCCAGGATGCGGGAGAAAATTGTAGCTACAGCCATTGTTTCGACCGGGAACGTGTCGGGCGGGTGTCATTATGTTACAGCCTGTGGGGGTAGTTGTAATAGACCAGTGATTGTTAATTGGTTTCATATTGTTTTACTTGGCTACGTTTCTTGTAAACGGCAATATTTATACAGGGTTATTGGTAAAACACTAATAACCTTGCAGGACTGGATTACTAACATCATAAACAAGATTTTTTGTTCTATGACTTTTTACAAATCATAATACACTAGCAGCGCCCCGCGGTTTCACCCGCTTATGTGTCGATCCCGTAGGAATATCGGGATAAAAACTACCCTATGTCCTTCCCCGAGAGCAGTGGTGGCCACGTGGTAACGGTCGCGACTTACGAGTTGTAGGTCGTAGGTTCGAACCCGCTTACTTTGTGTAAATTGTTTCATCACCACTGCTCTCAAAACGGTGAAGGAAAACATCGTGAGGAAACCGGCATGTCCTAGAACCAGAAATTCGAAGACATGTGACATCTGCCAACCCGCAATGGGCCCGCGTGGTGGATTACGGCCCACTCCCTCTCACCGAGAGGAGGCCTGTGTCCCAGCAGTGGGAACATTATAGGCTGATTATGTTATGTTTATTATGTTATGGCCTTCCCCGGGATGGAAACTATTTTTCTGCCAAATTTTATCGAAATCTGACAAATGTCTATGTAACAGCCTCTTTCACTCATCTCAACGTCCTCACTGGTATTGTAACAGTAGTTGTTAAGTATGCAAAATAATAGTACGTATTCGAGACAACAAAAATTCCTCAAACAAAACCACAGAAAGTTTTCATTTCGTACTCAAATCATCTCGAAAATGATCCTCAAATAAACGGCGACATAAAATATACACACATCGTGTGTGGCCATTAAAACCGCGTATCTGAGGCTCCTGGCGCGACGTAGCGATTTATTTTAACACATTTTGTTTATAAATGATATAATGCGATACTCGCGCGTTACGCCACAGAAAACCGTCTTTGTAACGAGACGTTCGGTATTCATACAGAGCTGTTGATACACATGAATATTATTTGCGGGAAAAAATGATGAGTTATTCCGGTCTGATCCCCTGAACCCCCGCCTCCACCCCTCTCTCCTCGATCCCCTGCTTGTTAGTCTTCAGTTTTAATCTCTGTCTTATCTACTATACACTTTCTCATTCCGGTTTGATCCGCTTTTCCTACCACTAGCTTTTAACAGCTGCTTCATTCCCGTGGCCCAGAGGAAACGTGCTTTTTTGGGGTAAAATGACGCATATGTCATATAAAAATAACTCTCAGTCAATTGCACAAAATGTCTTTCTAACTGCCAACCCATTTTATTTTTATGTGGAAAATTATCAAGTAACTTCTCCCGCTCTGGGCGGAGCGGGAGGGCGTGTCAGACTTTTACTGACTTAAACCCACCCGTGTTCCTTCAGTTGCCTGTGCCACGGGCCACGGTATCTCTTTCGAACAACCCGCGACCCTGGCAGGCATCGGCCCTAGCGGACCCCGTCAGTTAGTGCTGACATCTCTTTGAGGCGCGCGTGCAACACAACGCGCTGTCAACCCGGGCCTGATCCTTACCCTCTTTCAAGCAGTACCATCTTTCACACAGTCCATTCATCGTTACTTTGGTCTTCGTCTACTCCAGCCATTCTTTCATACTCAAAACCTTTCTGATGACATTTTCCTCATTCCTCCGCATCACATTGGCTTGGCATTTATTCTTCGTTCGTGCCGAAATTTTGTCCCACATTCCAAAATATTCTTCCATATCACTATTAAAGTTGTGTTTCGTCCCAAATTACAAGTACTTTAAAGGTACAGTCAACATAAAAAAAGTTCTTATTTGTGAAACAATAATAAGTATAAAAGAAGAAACTGACTGTCTGACTGACATATCAACGCACCGTCGAAACTACTGGGACTAACCATGATTTCTACGAAATTTTACCTGTATCTGGGGGCACGGGAGTGCCCCCGCCAAGACGAGCCAAGCGAAGCGCAAGGGCACTACCTACCTTTTCTCGAAGCACTTCGTCGTATTTTTGAACCTTTAAAGTATACCGCGTATATTTCTTTTTTAAAAAAGCCCGATTTCGTATTAACAGCTCCATATAAATCCCCGCATATGGTGTGCTAAGAACGCTCACGTACATTTTCTAGCACTCCGGTTTATGTAGGGCATTTATTCTTAGAGCACCCCCTGTCCCCGAGGGGTGGTACCCTGTGTTTTGTGTACTTTATCATCGTGTATTGATGTTTTATTTGCACTGTTTTCGTCTGTAATTGTACGTTTTTGCGTGGGAGTAGGGGGTGTGTGTGAAAATTGGTGAAATATTGATTGTCATTTGTCATTTTAAGAGGGATCATTGGATTTGATTGGTTGATTGTTTGACGTCAAAAGCGAAAGACGTATTTAATTAATAACTAGCTGAACCAGAAATTAAGAATTAAGAAGAGAAAATGAATTTTCATTTTTTTTTCCTGAAACTCGCCCATGTTTTAATAATTATTCTACTATTCGGGGCGGAGACAAATCCAACAAATCAAAGATCATAAAAATTGGTTCAGCCGTTCTTGAGTTATAATTTTATAAATGGTGTAAGTAACCCGACTTTGTTTTATTTATATAAAAGATTTATGTAACACACTATGACATTAGGACCTTTAGTTCCCATAGTGGTACTGAAAGGTACCCACATTTCACCAGTTATATTCAAGTCCCTTGTAATACCACAACTGGGTTCGATTCCCAGACTGAGTAAAGTGTTAGTGGGATTTTCATTGGGAATTTCTCAGTAGCAGCTCGAACTTTGGATTTGTGTCCAGTTAATGACATTTATTACATTGAACAAATCCGTTGTTTTAAGTGTACTAACCTCTGCCTAACCTTTTGTGAAATTCAGGTGAGATAATATGTTAATAGAATATAATAGAATAGAATAATTTTATTTTTGCAAATGTGGGTAGATGATAGATACATCAATAGGTGTTAGTACATTACAAAGATCAGCCATATTTTGCCATTCGACTTGCAAATATTTATATCAAATTATTGTCATATAAAACTTTCATCAAATTATTTCAAATTATTATTTATCATTAGATCAATTATTATTTAATTATATATTACTAAATTATATACCATTAAATTAATCACTATTAAATTAGAGTTCCATATATTAACTGTAAAAAGTAGTTACCTAACGCTACTGTATAAATGTACCCTTTTAACCAGGAAGTCTGTCTACCCCAAAAACAAACAAAAGATGAAAGCCTGTATATCAACTGATAAGAAATATGAAACACAGCAATTTTCTTCAATCATATTTGTCTCTAATACTACAATATATTTCTTATACACATTCGCATTTCTATAGTCAGAGCAATTTTAACCCTTACAATGCGAAGGGGGTACATTTGTACCCCTCGAGAAGGTGGTGATTTATCAAAGTATTTCGCACCTAATAAATAACGCACATATTCGCTTTATATTTGTATGGTACATGTAATATTTTAACTGGAGGCTTTACGAGTGATCGAGAGTGTTGTGTTTTGTTTTTGAATTGGATTTTTGATGATGGCAGTAGATTTGGCATATTAGTTTGGTGGGTGTCATTAGACCATTATTGTAATACGGAAGTGATAAAATGAGTCAAGAGTTTGCATAGTAACAGTGGTGCTTTTCATAGTGGTCGTGTATTCGAACCTAAGCTGGCACTTTGTGTATTTATTTAAATTTTTTATTTCATCACCACTGCTCTCAAAAACGGTGAAGGAAAACATCGTGAACTAAAAAATTCTAAGACATGTGACATACACCAACCCGCACTGGACTCGCGTGGAAAATTACGGCCCACTCCCTCTCACCCTGAGAAGGCCTGTGTCCCAGCAGTGGGAACCGATTTGGGGTGGCCGTTAACCCCACCAAGTGTCAGGCTATCGTAGTAGGTAGCCCCTACAGCATGAGGAAGCTGAATGGATTGACTGTGCCACCTGTAATCTTCGACAAGTCAGTCATCCCGTTTAGCTCTGATGTTAAGAATCTTGGTTTGCATGTCGACACTTGTCTTGACTGGCGAAAGCAGGTCACGACTGTATGTAATAAAGTCACCGGAACGTTGCGGTCGCTCTATCGGTTGAAAAACCTTCTTCCTTCACACATAAAGGCAATGCTTGTACAATCCCTAATATTTCCCATAATTGACTATGGTGATGTGTGTTACTATGACCTGAATGCAGATCTCCTCAATAAACTTGACCGTCTTCTGAATAACTGCATTCGATTCGTTTTCAATCTTCGTAAATATGACCATGTATCCGAGCATCGGCTGCTTTTAAAATGGTTACCCATTCGCCAGCGCAGAGAGTTAAGGGCTCTGAATACGTTGTTCTCTATTCTTGATAATCCCACTGCTCCTTCTTACTTGACTTCCCAAATTCAATATTTATGCTCTGCCCATGCTAAGAATCTTCGATCCACTAACAATCGTCTTCTACGATGTCCTTCTCACCGTTCTGGCTTCATTCGGTCTTCTTTCTTTGTCCAAGCGGTCTTTCTTTGGAATGCGCTCCCTCTGAACATCAGGATGACAACCAGTCGGTTATCTTTTAAAGTGAAGGCACGTGAACATATCCGTCAAAAGTTGGCCGTTACATCTCAGCGCTGATTTGCTGGATTCGTTTTCTCCTCTACCGATAATTTGTTTCTCCTCAAAGATTTTGTTTATATGTATGTATGTATGTATCTATCTATGTATTTATTCTTGTATTTTATAGTCATTTCCCAGCTATTTATCCCTTTTGTTGCACCTGCCATGTTTTGTCTCTGCATCACCCTAAGGTTGACTGGTAGAAAATGCCTCAGGCATTAAGTCCGCCTTTGTACAGTATTTCTTTTACTTGTGCATAAAGTGTTAATAAATAAATAAATAAACATTATAGAGGCTGATTATAAATTATATCACATGGAAATGATAAAATGAGCCAAGTTGATTAATTTAATGATGATCGAGATACAGAGCCTGAGGTCATATTTGAATTTACAACCTAATGAACACTATTTTATTTTCTTAAAATCAAATCAAATCAAATTATTTATTTGCTAGAATGTAGGGAAGTATACAAATAAGGTCGTGAAGAGTTAAAGTTGAGTCATACATTCTGCCCAAGATTCGACATGCAAAATTTAAATGAATGAATATGATGCTATAAATAGTAAAAGAATAAGAACATTTAAACACAATTATCGGATAGAAATTAACAGTTCAATACAATTAATAAATACTAGTCAAAATAAGATCAAAATGTCAAAATACGATTAAAATGTCAAAATACAATTCAAATGTCAAAATACAATTCCAATGTCAAAATACAATTAAAATGTCAAACAAAATACAATAAAAGGTAGTTAGTCATCGTCAATCGTTTACTGGATATTCAACTAGCCTATACTCCTTTTTTTTTGTTTTATGTTCTTCTATAGATTAAAACATACTACGTTTGTTTTCATTTTCTTAATATGATTTTATTTTTATCGTATTTAACAAAGATAATGCGGTTATTTATCTGTAAAATGATATTCAGTTGCATTTCGTTAGATTGGAAGCCGACCCCAATAAAGTTGCTAAAGGGCTGAAAGATAATGATTGTAAGTAAAATAATCGTAAAATATAAAAATAAAAATTACGCTGTCACCCTGATAGCGTAATTTTTATTTTTACGTTTTCATTACGAAATGCATAGAAATAGCCTTCCAAAAAACACCATCCTTTTTACAGCTTCGTAATAAAAATATGAAACATTTCATTCCCTTTTATTTTTACCCTTTTTTCACCAAAATCCAATAGCACTCCAGTGTATTAAGTCTATTGAAGATTTATATGAACAAAAACTGCGTCCCGCTATTTTAGTATTATCCCGAACGGGGAATATCTGAGCGACATTTTTGCATACCTTAGGGGAGAAAAAAATATTTATCTTAATACAAACCAACGTACTAAAACCCACATTTTACGGTACCCATCACAAATGTAGGGGTCTTTTTATATTGGTTGACGCAAATAGTCACATGCCATTCGGTATTATGTCATAAATCATAATATTGGAATATTTTTTGAGGTATGATATGAAGTTGGTACATTGTACCCTTATTGAAAGTTACTGTGACAAATGATGCGGCGTTTTAGGGTTAGTGTTTTGGTATATTGAATTTTGGTATTATTTTTGGATTTAGTAGGGTAATAAAATGCACGTTATTTTAAAATAAAATATATTTAAAATGAGACTCTTCCGTTTTATCACACACGTTTCTATATGCTCAAAGTTTGTTTTTGTTTGAGTTTTTGATTAAATTTATCATTAACTAGCTGCGCCCCGTGGTTTCAACCACATAAATGTCGATCCCATGGGAATATCGGGATAAAAAGTAGCCTATATGTTAATGCAGGGTGTCAGCTACTTCCGTATTTTATTGAATCAAAATTGGTCCAGCCGTATGAGCGTGAAGAAGTAACAAACATATAAACACACGCACACACACACAAACTTTCGCCTCTAAAATATTAGTGTGATATAATATTAGTCACGAAAGACATGAAGACGGCTGAAATGATGATGATGAAGGTTTATTAAGCTGTGGAATAAGTATTTTATTCTATTCCACTTTTCCCCTATTAAGTCAAAAAAGTCTTCCTCAAAAAAGTCTGGAATTCCCCCTGATAATCCCCCGATTATCAGGGGGGAATTCTAGACTTTTTTTTTATCTGAATATGTGGTCTTTATAGATGTCATGTATGGGTTTAATATAAAATGTTTAAGAATAATGTTCAATCATTCTGATCAATTATAGATTCAACTTATCCCCCTCAGAAGACACTTTCAGGGACGATTTGTGGAATAAGCCAAGATAGAATATAAGCTTTCATTGTTGCCCAGCCCATCCCATCTGTGAAATAAGACTACATCCCAAAAAAAAAACATAATTTTCATGGAAACTGAATCCATAAAAGCGCGATAAATTTCCCTCCAGCACGACACGGAACAGCCATTGTTAGGAAAGACAAATGCTTGTAAATTGAACGCGAGTGTTAAATCAAGCGTATAATTAGCTCAAATATTTGCCGCGGTTCCAACAAAGAAAACATTGGTAAGACTCCCGATTGTCTGAACAAATCGGGCCGGTAAGATGGCGCTCTAAGTTTATGGAAAATGCTTAGGAAAGTGAAAATCAGTTGAATTTTTTTACCAATCTCGTCAAAATGTAGGGAACAGCTGATTTTTTTTTCGCGATTTCAGGTTTGGTCCCATAGTAAAAGTTGTTCATAATGATGAGTAAGGCCTTGTGAAGGCCGCAGGAACCCGTTGGATGCGAGAAGCACAGAACCGGTCGAAGTGGAGGTGCTTGGGGGAGGCCTACGTCCAGCAGTGGACGTCTTTAGGATGAAATGATGATGATGATGATGATGAGTATCACAGAATTTTAAGGTATTTAAAGGATTTTACATAACATAACTCCTGTAACCTCCGAGGGGTAAGGCACAGGTGTACCTGTAATAAACCCACATTTCAACAGGCTGTATGAAGTGTGCTTGGTGTAAGGATTCTATTTTTAAATCTACAGTTTGAGTACTGACTTAGCATGAATCGTGAATTACGAATATTGTAACTTAATAATAAGCAAAAAATAATAATAAACGGACAAAGTGTTACATAACATGTAAAAAAACTGGTGAGTATTTCCTATTACAAATATTATGTTCCATCTTCTAGGTTTTTTTTTTCTTAGCCTGCTCCTTCCTACTCCTAGGCAAAGGCCTTTCAACTCCATCTTCTCCACTCCTAGCATTTTTTTTTTTTTTTTGTTAGCCTAGTTTGTGTCCCACTGCTGGGCAAAGGCCTCCCCTTTTTCCTTCCAAACCTCCCTGTCTTGTGCGATCTCCGGCCATGTTGGCCCTGAGAATGATATTAGATGTTCACGCCACCTGACACAAATTTTAAAACCGTTTTAAAGTGTTAAATTCATTCATCCATCTTCAAAAAGTTCCTCATTACAAAAGCGCCATCTTACCGCCCCCAACCTCAAGAGGGGTCCGTAGCCGAAGAGACCCCATGTTTGGCGCTCCCCGCCGTTTGATCCCGACGCTAACAAGACGCCGAGATGTTTGTCTAATCACTTGAAACTTAATACACGTGTCTACACGACTTTTTGTACTAAATTGGCTAATACTATTGACTTCATCTTTAAGAAGCTAAGGAATTTCTCAGTAGCAGTTCCGTGTGGTGCCGAACCACCCTATTTCCCGTGGGTGTCGTAAAAGGCGACTACGGGACTCGAGGTCTACCACCTTAAAAACCCTAAAAATCTAGTTACCTTCAAAGTTAAGAAACAATAATCAAGATCTACACTAAACTCTCACACATTATAGTGTTGTTAAGCATACAATCGATAGTTTTAATGCATAATATATGTGTTGTTGCTTCGTCGCCGAGCAAAGGGTCCCGACTCGAGTAGCTTCGAAAGATTAAACATTTCGCGGGAGCACTATTAATCAGATCGCCGATTGCACTGACTAAACATCAGTTTAGAGATGTACGGGTGGAGTGGTTTATCGATATCGGTAAATGGTTGGGCTGTTGTTAATACAATATTGGGTAGTTAGTACAATGTGGGATTTAATCATTATTGTGTCAAAGGTATTATTTTCATTAGCTAGGGTAGATAGTAGGTAGAGGCTACCTATACCAAAACCATTATTTCGTAAAAATAAATCTAAGCATTTTTTGGCTAAATTGAAATGTTTCATGAGATACTATTAGATTGATTTCGTTCTAAAATGTTCGTCATCCGAAACTATTTGTCACATTTATTATATTAACATATACGAGTATGTCATTCCAAAAATATTCTATCATTATAATTAGTCGTGTAACAAACATTTTGACTGAAAATAACCAAGGTCCACCATAACTAACTTAAACTTACAACGGATTCATCGAACAAACAACATCACAAACTATCCATCGATACAAACCACAACAACTACCCCATTCCTACCCAAAACCCAAAGGGATCAGCAGAGCCGCCCGGTTAGTGTGAACTAAATGAATCATTAATAATGTAAACCTAACGCGATCCTGACCGCAGACATCGATGTCGAACGCCCCTCACTAGCGTTTAGTGATGTCCATAATTTATTTGTGTATCGGCTTTGATTGGTAGTGTTGAGTGATGTGTTAACGGTAATGCACAGTTAATGAGTTGATTCATAAATATTAGGGATGTTGTGTGTGTATTGGATGTCGGTGTGGATATATTTTGCTACTTAGGGCTGATTTTACCAAATCTTTTATCTGTGGAATAAAATTGACATCTGACAGTTCCCGTATGAAATAACTGTCAAAAATTCAAAATGTATTCTCAGTATAAGACTTATTTTGGGTATAAAAGTTTGGTGAAGTTCGCCCTTAGTAGTTTAATGCACTGTTTAGACATCATACAGAGATTATTGAGTACCTATAGCCAAGTTAATAGCTAGATTTGAAATGTGGAGAACCGGGTATTGTAGCCCAAATTGGAAAAGGGGTTCAAAAGCTACGTTTTCCTAGAAAAGTGGTTCAGACATATTATAGCGGCCGTCACGCAAAAAGGTCACTTTCACCAGTATTATTTTGACATTAAAGTGTCAAAAAACGCTCTGCATTTTGACAACCGATATTATGTGACGGTTTTCCGCTATCTTAGGGCTGATTTTACCAAAGTCAGATAACTTTTATCCGTGGAATAGAATTGACATCTGACAGTTTTTGTATGAAATAACTGTCAAAAATTCAAAATTAATTCTCAGTGAAACTTAATTCTATGTATAAAAGTTTGGTGAAATGCGACCTTAGGAAACTAAAGCTTCTTCTTTAAGGGTTCTCTACAGTTCGAAACCGTAAACCGAAAACCGTTTTCACGTTTTGTCTGTAGAAACAATCCATGCAAAATAAAGTTTATGACGTTTCATGATTTCCGACACCACATAAAAAGAAAACAGACAATGTCATATCTACACAAACAAAACTTTAACCACACAGAGGAAGACGTCACATCCTCCTGCCAAAATTACTTACGAACACACGTTTATGCATATCAATAAATAATATAATTCTACGAACAGACACAATCCGGGACACTGACCGCCACCCTACGGAGTTGACAGGCATTTTGAAAAGGGCTCGGACATGACATGCCAGCAATTCCAGGGTTTCCAACAACAAATATTTATCGGCGAAAATTCTTCGGCTCCTTTTTTTTGGCGAGGAAAATAAATTGTTTTTTAAACTGAAAGGGCTCGGGTCTGGTTTAGTAAATCGGGTGGAATCGGTTCGTGTGGGTATTCTTAATGGAGAGGCGTTTAGCTGGTGAGGAAGGTCGGTAAGTGGATTGGTGGATGGATTCTTTGGATGGATTGGTCTGTGGGTGGTGTCTATTTTTTCTGGGAGAATTTGACGTTAATTTTGACATTTTATGGTTACTTTCTTCATATATGTTTCTGTTTTTACAGGGCAGACAATAAGTATTCAAGCACCATTTCTTCCACAAGCAGATACGTTTTTCAATTTGTCAAAAAATCTAGTTATTTTCTGATTAATATTCAGTTAAATCATCATCATTTGAGCCGAAAGACGGCCACTGCTGGACATAATCTTTCATAGCAATCAAGTATTTTCTAACTGAACAGACAGCTGTGCTGTTGGGGAGTTTGTTGCGCCACTTCTTCTAACCAGCGAAAGCACTAGGAAGTGGTGAAGCGCGGGCGTTTTGGGGGACTGTCTTTTGTAATTTTGACGTTCGAAAAGTGCTGATTTTCAGCCTAGTTTGTATAAAATAATGACTTTTGATTGTGTTTTTTTTTTTTTGTTTTAGGTCTCCCCCAAGTAGGTACAGCCACTTCGACTGGTTCTGTACTTTCCGGTTTAACATGATCCGCATCAAATAATAAGTATATTATCCTACTATATTACACTAAAGCCGAAAGTTTGTGTGTGTTTATATGTTTGTTACTTCTTCACGCACAAACGGCTGAGCGGATTTGAATGAAATTTGGCACAAAGATAGTTTATAACCAGGATTAACATATAGGCTATCCGGATATTCCCACGGGATCGACACTTACGCGGGTGAAACCGCGGGGCGCAGCTAGTAATATAATAAATGTGAAAGTTTGTGAAGATGTTCAGATGTTTGTTACTCAATCACGTGTAAACCGTTGAACAGATTTGGATGAAAATTGGCACATGGATAGACCATTTCCCGGATTAACACATAGGATACTTTTTATCCCGATATTCCCACGGCATCGAAACTTACGCGGGTGAAAACGCGGGGCACTGCTAGTAGAAAATATGGCATAATATTACGTCTGTACCTACTGTCCGAAGAGATAGCCACCACACACATTTCACCAGTTATATTCAAGATAAAGAAAACTGCGATTATATTGTTTCATAATTCAATGATTACTTGTCCTTGTTTACAAATATTACCTCAACAAGCATCATTAGCAGTGCCAACCCTAGCAGTCATCAACAGATGACAATCGTTCAGGCCGGACGCCTCCTCCCGTCCAAGCCGTGACGTTCAATATCCAGTCTGCCATTACTTAAATACGCGTCTTATCTGATCGAGAAATAGGACATTGGCCACCCCTACCTTACTGGAAGGTGGGTATTTACAAATTACGTCATAATAATATGCGAAATCGACGAAGAAATTTGTTTGACTCCCGGTAAGGTAACATCGTCATCTCTGAGTTTTTTTCGGTATTTCTTATCAGGAATCAGTCAAATAGGAAATGCTAGCGTCATCTAGTTTTAAAGAATTGATGTGTAAAAGTCTCTTAACCGGCTGGACGCTTTAAGTACAGAAACAATTAAAAAACCATTGTGTCTCGACACAGAAATTAACATAATTTTCAGCTTAGGGTTTTTCAAATATGATGGCTTTCAGTATAATATATCTAGATGCTACTGAATTTTAGTATTTTATAAAGATGTGACTATCAATTTATCTCCAGGACAAGTTCACGACAAGTGGACCGAGGAGATAAATTGGCAGTCACCTCGTTTGGACAATTTTGATGTCTTAAGGTTAATTTGAGTTTGAATTTGATTTTGTTTAAGTTTTGAGTTTGAATTTTATTTATTTTTTATGTACAGACACCAGCACATCAAGCTACCCGAAACTGTCAAATTTTCCCAATCAACTTTGAACCTTATGCTTTAGCGATAAAGTTGAAAATATATTAAAGAAATTTGACAGATTGTAGTAGCTTGATGTGCTGGCGGCGTCTGTACTTTGCATCCCCATATTGGCAAATAAATGATTTTGAATTTGAACTAAATGAAGAAAAAGATGGGACACAGGCTATGGCATTAAGTCTGACACTATGTGTGTGCTCAAAATATTAAATGAGTAAATAAATAATATAAGTTGGCAGTTTGTCAAGTATACACTTATGTTACGATTATTATATATCAATTTTATTTTAACCTATTTTTTCTAAGCCTAGCTACACCTACACCTCGACACCTATGGAACCACTTACACAAAACCCTCCCCAGAAATGACCCTTAAAAAAAAAATACAATATCCGAATACCAAAACATCATGTCACAGCATCCAACTCAACCCGAAGACTCCCAATATCCAAGGGTCGCACATATCCGAAAAGCTTTGTCAATGACAAATAGTGCTCGCTTCATCCCAGTTGGCATTTTGACAATAAATAAGAGATATCAAGGAAGGAGCTCGGAGGATTTGCGAGTAATAAATGACGTACGATGCGATACGATGGGCAGTAAAGGGTTAGCCGTATATGAATGTGGTTGGTGATTGATAGTTGTTTGTATTTTTCGTACCGTTGATCATTCGGAGGGTCGTGTTTGTCTTTAGTTTTGGTGGCGGGAGTTGTAGTCGCAAATTAGATCGTTCTTACTTGGGTAGTTGCTGGTTTTTATGCGATTACCTGTCCTGGGATAGATAGGAAAAACCATTGTACTCGCGACACTGTTACCGACACCGCGCTACATTCGGATTTGTTCGGCTGTCCTCATCAGGATGTACTCTGTTTTACATCCGATATGTCAGTGAGTGATGGCAAAGTATTCTGTTTGTGTTTTGTTTTCATTTCTGTCGGCACTCCCGGAGTGCCACTGTTTTTTTTATTTATTTGTATATTGGTACCTTGTAGCTATTTCCTAACATTCTAGTAATTAGTTATTATTTAATGGTGCTTTTTATGCTGTCTTTTGTGTTCACCAAATAAACGATTTATCCATCTATCTTTAGGGTTTTTTTTTTATTAGAATTTTCTCAATAAACCTTTGGTTTTCTAAGAAAGCGGTGAACGGTCACACTATAACGGCTTTTCAAATACAGAGCGTTGTTTGACACCTTAATGTCTTAATTTTCGTGACGGAGGTTTTAATATGACGGAACTGCTTTCCTAGGAAAACAAAGTTTAACAGCTCGGAGTTAGTCGTGCTGAAGATAGTCAGCCGCCGCCACGAACGTGGTTCACCATGTGAGGTATTCCACTCAGAACACTGATTTCAACCGCACCTGGACGAACCGCACCTGAGGACTTCCACTTCCACTAACCGCAATGAAACAAAATTTAGGTAACAGTCGTTCTTGTATAACAATAATGCATAAACAAAAGACAAGAACTTTCGAATTGTAATCGATTTAATAATCACCTCGCATAATTTCCCTAGCATCATTCATCAACACCTGCAAAAACTCAAAGCATTTAATTTAATTAAACCAATTACAGGCACTTTTGAATTGTCAAGGGGTCGGTCAGTCAGAAAGATGAAGCTAGTTGCCCATTCCAAAGCGTAGGTACCTACCTACCTGCCTAGCCTTTTCCCAATTCCCTATGTTGGGTTCGGGTTCCAATCTAACCTGATGCAGCTGAGTACTAGTATTTTACATAGAGCGACTGTCTATCTGACCTCCAAAGAACTGAGTACCTAATGCGAAAGCCTTAACTTCGATAACATCATTAATTAGATCACGAGCAAGAAATATTTACACAAAATCTTAAACAGACTCTGAAAACACGCTACACATGACAACACTCCCTCATGACACTCCCTTACATTACAAAACATCATCGGAATCACGAAATCCTCTTTAATAGACGAAATTTCCTTTGACCATTATTCATATGTGACCCATTAAAGTATCTAGGGTGTTAATACGCGCTGACTTATTGGCTCCATCGGTCATGCACACCCTTCGGCCTTCCCTAATGTCAGCCTTTAGGAGCCTTCCTAATGGGAGCCTACAGTGTTTTGTATCGGATGGTTCAAGGATTTTGGGGAATCAATAGGTTTTGTAAGGGTTTGAGGGGGAAAAGGAGTTTTAAGGCTCCTTCAAACAGGCGCGACACGCGATAAAATCGCGCGCGACACAAAGGCACCGCAAGTCGCGCAACGAGCGGTGCCTTTGTATCGCGCGCGATTATATCGCGTGTCGCGCCTGTTTAGGAAATGTAGAATTATGAACAGACTATGCCTTTTAGATAGGTTTTGGTATTTTCTTATTAGATATTTTCGAATTAGTTTATTACCAACCCTAATCGAGTTGCAGATTAGAATTCTATACGTGTGATAGCATAGCATCTTTACGAAACCCTTGGTGCGCGAGTACAACTCGCACATGACCGGTTTTTTTTTAACTTTACTTTAGAAGTTGTCAACAGACTGCCCCGCGCGTACTACATGTGGCACGATACAATTGACAATCAATTGTGTCTCATTAGCAAAACTTGAGAAGCCATGCCCCATTTACATACATACATAATCAGCCTATAACGTTCCCACTGCTGGGACACAGGCCTCCTCTCGCTGAGAGGGAGTGGGCCGTAATCCACCACGCGGGCCCAGTGCGGGTTGGTAGATGTCACATGTCTTCGAATTTTTGGTTCTAGGACATGTCGGTTTCCTCGCGATGTTTTCCTTCACCGTTTTGAGAGCAGTGGTGATGGAATAATTTACACAAAGTAAAGCGCATGTCTGGGTTCGAACCTACGACCTACAACTTGTAAGTCGCGGCTGTTACCACTGGGCCACCACTGCTCCCATTTACATGGTGCAAGTAAATTGTCTGTGGCATACCATAAAATTTAAGTAACAAATGACTTGCGTCGTCTAAAAACTGTTTAGACGATGCTACTTTTATTCTTGCTTCAACTTATGACATGCCACAGGCCAAAAGCCAAAGCCAAAATTGTGCCAAAGTCGAGTAAGTAAGTACCAATTTTACTTATAAATCAACAAATTGATTCGACCACCTTCAGAAAAGCTATACCTACCTAGTTGATTTGGTACTATTCTCCATTCATTTGCCATTGTTGACAGACTATAGTCTCGCTTTAACATAAAATTAAACTGTCATCCAAAAGTTGACAACCAATTTCCCTTTCTCCAATGTTAAAACCAATCTCCTTACTCACAAATGCGTGCACTGACTGGAAAGGTCCACTCGATGATTTTAAAAGTACTATACATATATGTCAATGGGTCCACTCAAATCTATTTGGTTCTTTTGTCAAAAGACCATTTCAGACACGAATCTGCATGGTCCTCATATGGCCTGACCAAGATTTCTGAGTACAGAGTTTTTATCGGTTTTTCTTCTGAGTTAGGAAACACCGAACTCATCTAGTTTTAAAACATAATTTAATTTTGAAATAGAAATAATATTTATAATATATGCATATTATATGGATTTTTGACAGTCGTTACGGGTAGTCAGAAGCCCGAAAGTCTGACAACCAGTCTTACCAAGGGGTATCGTATTACTCAATAATTGGGTTGTGGAGGTCAGATAGGCAGTCGCTCCACGTAAAATACTGGTATTCAGCTGCATCCGGTGAGACTGGAAGCCGACCCCAACATAGTTGGGAAAAGGCAAGGTAGATGATGATGAATATATGCATAGAACATCCTACTATTGGTCTCCTACTAATATTATAAATGCGAAAGTTTGTAAGGATGTTTGTTATTCTTTCACGCAAAAACTCCATAACCGATTTGGATGTAATTTGGCACACAGATAGTTTATAACCAAGATTAATTCATAGGATTTCATCCCGATATTCTCAAGGGATCGAAACTTATGCGGGTGTAATCGCGAACGCTGCTAGTGGTATATAAAGTTGTTTTAAAAATACATTACAGGGCGTGTTTTTTAAGCAATTTTCAGAAATAAATACAATAATATCATTTATCAATCAATCCCCATTGTCCACTACACGAAGTAACCCCAATTTACCCAATCCACTGCGTATTTACCTACCAATTGACATTCATTTTTCTTACCAAACCCTCCGTCGTGACGTCGCAAGGGTTGGTAATCGGGTGTGATAAATGAAAGGCGACTGGTGGACTTAAGGATAACCGGGTCAGTACCGGCACCGGGTCTAGAGATAGCCCTGGATTGATGGTTGCTCGACCCGGTTTTTTAGATGTGGATTTTTTAATATTTTCAGAGTTTTACCTGAAATTTTTAGGTAATTTTTTTGCGTGGTAGAAAAATATAGAGTTAGTGCTTTCCTATTCGTCGTGTTACAAACTTAGGGTGGCTACTAAACACCAATGACTTTATGATATGTTTTGCAAATTGTAGGTCTGTATTGGTCGTATATTGAACAGCACCCTAATTTCGTAACACACTTTCAACATTTCACAATCTAAATAATTTTGAAGGACATTGCTAATCCATTGCTTTATATGTTCGAACAATTTATCTGCTCAACAACGTAAATAACGCAATGAATGATGTTGAACTGTCAAAATGAAAACCTTTGCTACTGTTAGTGTGTTACGCAATTACCCCACAGAACGTCATAAACAAGGCATTTTTTGAGATGGGTAAAAACCATTGAACTCGCGCCACTGTTACCGTAAGCGGTCACCGCGCGTATTTTGTTTATATGACGATTAAAAAAATACCCGCTTCGGATGTGTTCGGCTGTCCTCGGGATGTACTTGGTTTTAATGTATATCCGATATGTCAGTGAGTGATGGCAAAGTGTTCTGTTTGTGTTTTGTTTTTACTTCTGTCGGCACTCCCAAAGTGCCACGGTTTTTTTTCTCAAGTTATATATTCTGAGAATAGGACTAATTTATGAAAACATTTTGTCCACCTTCTTTGCAGTCGGGTAAAATGAAACAGTCAGTTGGATCCAATAGTCGTCAGGAATACGTAACATTTGACAATATCATACCGAGTCATAAATAATATTTTTTTACGAAAGACGTAGGGTCACCCTCTGATTTGCATGTAGCCTGAGGGTTGTCACATCAATGTAATATATCATTACAGGATAGTGCAGTTTTCATTTTACCACAGTGTCTTGAATATTTCAAACCAAAAGGGACTAATTTATCAGCTTTTAAAGCATAATTATTTTTTTCATGCGTTTTTAAATGTTTTATTACCAGAATGCGTTTTCTATTTTCTTTTTTATGTTAGGAACTTATGTAAAGTTACTTGTGTAAACTTTATAATTTAATTATTGTAACATAAATGATTAAATAGCTCTAAGATTTATTTTAGATTATTTTCCATGTTACTGTTACCTACTGGTGTTCTGTTTGATTTCGGAATTATTAACAATTAGCTTGTGACTAAGTAATAACAGCCACACTGGTCGATCGCTCAGGTTAAGCTACGCTTGCCGCGGTTGGTCCGTGGATGGGTGACCGTCTTTACATACCAAGACCTCTCCGTGCCTCGAAAAGCGTGTTAAGCTTCTTGGTCCGGGCTGTCATTCGTGGATCTTTGACAGTCGTTACGGGTCGTCAAAAGCCCGAAAGTCTGACAACCAGTCTTACCAGGGGATACCCCCTGGTAAGACTGGTTGTCAGACAGTAACTGGGTTGTGGAGGTCAGGTAGGAGTCGCTCCATGTAAAATCCAACTGGTATTTCTAGTGATTAGCGTGTTCAAACAAACAACCTCTTTAGCTTTATTAGGGTTCCGTACCCAAAGGGTAAAAAAACGGGACCATAATACTAAGACTGACCGTCTGTCTGCCTGTCTGTCACCAGGCTGTATCTCATGATCCGTGATACCTAGACAGTTGAAATTTTCACAGATGATGTATTCTGTTGCCGCTATAACAACAAATATTAAAAACAGAATAAAATTAATATTTAAGGGGGGCTCCCATACAACAAACGTGTTTATTTCGGCGTTTTTGCCTTGCGGTACGAAACCCTTCGTGTGCGAGTCCGGCTCGCACTTGGCCAGTTTTTTATTAGTATTTAGCGGTATCTACAACGCCACATGGTCACGCAAATGCTGCATCGCGCAAGCAGAGTTTACCGCGCAACTATCTAATATACAACGGCCCGACATGAATCATCGGGCAGTTGCCCGCCAGACACAACACCCGTCTGG
This sequence comes from Oligia fasciuncula, assembly GCA_963082905.1. Classification (NCBI taxonomy): domain Eukaryota; kingdom Metazoa; phylum Arthropoda; class Insecta; order Lepidoptera; family Noctuidae; genus Oligia; species Oligia fasciuncula. Next base: position 17,106,504 of record OY720406.1, on the reverse strand, counting down.
TCGGAGGATCCTCCCTTTTCTATAGAGTATGAGTGAACTTTACACCCTGTTCCTCATACCTCTATAAATATATCATAGATATTTCAAAAAGTCTACATCTGCCTAACCAGTAGTCATCCGGTCACCACATTATTCCAGAACAACATAACATTTCCCAAAATAAATAAATAACCTGCTCCAAAAGACGGGTCACCCTCGATTTGCATGTCGCCGAGGGTTGTCACACTAACTATAATTTATTTGCGTCAAATATATCGGAGAATGGAATTACTGTGTCCTTTCCTCACTCGTATCTGTACGTTTTGAGTGATGGAGAACCTTACTGTATATTATGGTCGTATGTTATGTGATTAGAGGACTAACGGTGGATGTGGAAGTTAAGGTGATGTGGTCGAGGTCAAGTTTTGGATGGGTGGTCGGGGTAAATAGTTTGTGTATTTGAAGAGTACTTTGACTTAAAGTCAAACCACTTCTTGGTGTTTAGAGGTCAAAATCAAAATCAAAATCAAAATCAAAATCAAAATATTTTATTTCACATAAGCCTACATGGGCACTTATGAAACGTCAGAAGCTAGGTGCACGGTTCCAATTGGTCGTTTCCTATGGAGAAGAACCGGCAAGAAACTCCACGGTTACTCTTTTTAAAAATAATTGGCTTTTACAATATTTTCAAATTACAGTAGGTATGGGAGGATAGCGTAGGCCTGTCAACAAGTATCAGGTACTTGATAAAATAAAAAATGGTCTACAGATCTAAAGTCTACAAGGCCTACAAAGTCCTCACATTTACAAAACAAGAATCTATCAAAAGGATAAATAAAAAATAAAAACCTAATAAAACCTAGTGATATGATTACCATTACAACCACTAATAAAGAGATGGAAAAAATTTGAATTTTCTGTATATAATGTCAAGTAATAAAGAGATTATGTCAAAAAAGTAAATAAAGTAAAGTAAATAAAAAATGAACATCGTAATTTGAGAGCAGTTAATAGACATTTAAATAGTTAAGCCGTTAATGAGTAGCCAGGGAAGCCACATGTGCAGAAGGAATTATTGCCAAACTACCTTGTCTTCAACATAGTCTTTAATCTTATAATATGCTTTTTTGATAAGGACACGTTTGATGAAGGTTTTGAATTTTCCATCGCTAAGTTCTGTAACCGACTTTGGCAACTTGTTATAAAAACGGACGCCGTTTACAAGAAATGACTTGCTAGTTTTAGTTAATCTAAATTTAGGTAACACAATTTCATTTTTACTACGTGTATTTATATTGTGGAAATCGCTTCTTATTTTGAAGAGTCCTAAGTTTTTGCGAACATACAAAATACTTTCTAAAATATAAAGAGAAGGCAGAGTTAGTATATCAATTTCTTTGAATTTGTTTCTAAGAGACTCGCGAGGACCCATTTGATAGATTGCGCGGATTGCCCTCTTTTGTAAAATGAAAATTGAATCTACGTCAGCTGCCGATCCCCACAGCAGAACACCATAAGACATAATGCTGTGGAAATAAGCAAAGTATACTAACCTAGCTGTAGCTATATCTGTCAACTGCCTTATTTTTCTTACTGCATATGCAGCTGAACTTAATCTACCTGAGAGAGCTCTAATGTGTGCGCCCCATTGTAATTTTGAATCTAAAGTAATACCTAGAAATACAGTTTCCGTAACAGCGTCTAGTTTTTTGCCATCAAGTTCTAAATTCAGACCCACTTGAGGTACATTTGGTAATGAGAACTTAAGACATTTAGTTTTGTTCGCATTAAGTAAAAGATTATTAGCTGCAAACCATTTCGAAAGAACAGCCAGACTCTCGTTAACATGTAAGACATCCGTATCTTTTCTATCTATTTGAAAAATAAGGGAAGTGTCATCCGCGAATAAAATGATATCCGACAAATTAGCCATCAGGTAAGGAAGGTCATTAATATAAACTAGAAATAGGAAAGGGCCAAGAATTGAGCCTTGAGGCACGCCCATCTTAACTAAAGACCCCGATGACGTCGCCCCATTAACGTTTACTTTTTGCTGCCGCTTTGACAGATAGGAAAGAACAAGATCAGCAGCTTGTCCACGAATTCCGTAATGGTATAATTTACAGATCAGTGTATTATGGTCAACGCAGTCAAACGCTTTTGAGAGGTCACAGAAAACGCCAATTGCATCCTGGGACTTCTCCCAGGATTCCAAAATGTGACTGATGAGTTTTACTCCCGCGTCCGTCGTCGACCTACCTTTCGTGAAACCAAACTGGCGACTATGTAAAATCCCATTTGAATTAAAATGTGACAACATCTGGTCCAGCATGATTTTTTCATAGATTTTGCTCATAGCTGGTAGCACAGATATAGGTCTATAAATGTTGGTTCGAAACTCGGTCCACGATACCCCATTCTTTCGCCAGCACCACATTTCCAGAACGACTAGCTCTTCTTCTTCTCGATGTCACGCAGCGTCCAAGTCTCAGCAGCGTATAAGAACATTTCTTACTCGGTCTAGCTATTGAAATTTTCACAGATGATGTATTTCTGTTGCCGCTCTAACAACAAATACTAAAAACAGAATAAAATAAATATTTAAGGGGGCTTCCGCTCCACCCAGAGCGGGAGGGGGGGTCATTTGATCATTCCCATCCTCAAACAAAAAAGCCATCATTACCACCAGTCCATCTCAATACATATCGATATCGGAATAACAGCGCATACGCCACGTGTCCCGGATCATTCCGGATCGCCGCCGGCCGGACATCGAACGGCCGCCGGTCGACCGGACAATTGCGTGGCTTATAAAGTACATTGTACACTAGTTATTACTTCCATCCGACAATTTTTAGTGGAGGTACAGACGCCAGCACCTCAAGCTACTACAATCTGTCAAATTCCTTTAATAGATTTTCATCTTTATCGCTAAAGCATAAGGTTCAAAGTTGATCGGGAAAATTTGACAGGCAGAGGAGTACCTATAGTACACCCACACTTCCAGTTATGATTAAGACCCATGTAATAGGGGGCGAGCCTATTGCCATCAGCACAGATCCAATCTTCGGGCTGCTGAATGAATGAATGAATAGCGCCGATCCCAGCTCGATTAATCGAATGAACCCCAAGATTCGCACTAGCTCCTGTAGCCTCATGTTCATGGTGCTACAGCGACCATTGCATATCAAGGAATAGACCGGGGGGCGCGGTAATGGTTTGGAGGACGTGCCCGTAGGATAGGTAAGGTTTTAAGAGCCTACCGGATATGCTTCCTAGAGTAAGCATTGGACTAGTGGAGAGATGGGTAATTATTATCTATGGATGTCGAGCTTCATCGGTGAGTCTTTTGGCGGGGTTCTACTGCTTTCTCGGTTCTTTTGTACGTCATTGCTCTGCTGTGAGAAGAAGAACTAGTAGTGGATCCAGGGAGGGGAGTGGACCCCTCCACTCCCCTCCCTCCTCGTTCAGGGGATCAAACCGTAAAAATCGTGTTCTGTTGCTGTTTTCAATGTCATCGTCGGAAGTTTTTATTGTTTCTCATACAATTGTTCTACAGCACAAAATTGGGGCAGCCCCGGTAAGTTATAAGGATACTTATGATGGGGTTACCTCGAAAATTCCCATGGGTCAATCTTCAATGTTGAGACATAATTTTAAAAAAAAGTTTAGATTCTAGGATGTTACAAAATTGTCAAAGTCAAAGTTGTTGTAGCAGGTTCACCTAACTTGCGGACTTAACAAGCTAATAACGGTGAAGTAGAAGAGTCACCCTAACAAAGCATAGGGTACATCTAGGGTTACAAAAACAATCACTGAAAATGTAAAAAATCTTTGGAAAATTAAACATTTTCATGCCTAATGGCAAACATCACTAGAATCTGAAATCAAAACACCCAGTATGCAATATCCTTAACATTATTCGAAATTCGAATTCAAACCAATGAACGAGCAATGCATCTCGTTCACAACTAACAACAGCAACAGAACACATGAAATTCTACCTTGTTATATTAGCTATAAGGATGATTGCGATAGCAAATAGAGTTGGTTTTAAATACAGGATTGATATTGTGAGGTATTGGGCCGTGACGTCACATGTTGTTCGAATTACACTACGATTGAGTGACGTAGGGGTATTTGGCGTATTGGGAGCCATTTTACCTTTAATTTAGTTAATATACTGAATTAGGGTTGCCAAAGATAGGTGGTTTCAGTCAAGAAGATTCTTGTGGGATGACGACACATAAAAAAAAAATTGAAGCCACTGCCTGCTTTTACCGTACGATCATAGAGTAAGTAAACATGTAAACAATAAGAGACGGAACTCCCATAGAAAAAGTTGAAAAACGTCGCTTGTATGAAACGTGCACTAAAACTGAATACCAACAAAACAAAAATAACACAGACTGCAGACATGACGTAAAGCTGCCAACATAATAACAAGATAGGGATGTACTAAACATGATAGAGTCGAATAGTTGTTAAAGCGAGACAGCGATAGCTGCCATTATGTTTAGTGCACGTTTCATAGTTTCTTTTTTAACCGACTTTTTATTATACAGTTGCGTCACACTGCGTACGATTATAAACGCACACACAGCGTTACTGATTCAAGGAGGAAAAAAAATTAGACCACAGTTCAGTTTCAGATTCAGAATCATGTACTGAATCAGGTTATGATTTGATGTCCCTGTCAACCTGCATATTATTATTATAAAAATTACTGAAGTACCTACTTACAAAATTTCACCACTGTTTTTTTTGCATTTATTATCATATTATGTTTTTTTACAAGCGTAGGGTGCAATATTTTTTTTTTGTTTGCATTGCATACCTTGTCCTGGCAATACCGAACACAACAAAAAAAATAATTATCCAATTTGGTGCAGTCATTCGGAAGTTATGCGCGCGCAGACATTTCGGCGACTTTGTTATATACTGTGTAAGGATGTAAGGATAGTAGGTACCTATCTCATACCTATGCAAGTCACTAGATCTCTATCTCCAAACCACTGAATACTACATAATCCAGCCGAGGATATGCCAGCCAAATTTCAATATGAAAACAAAATTGGCACTCTAATTCAAAAACTCAAAGTTAATTTTGTAACAAGAACAAAGAAACACGAGCGCTGGAAGTGGCTTAACTGGCGAAGTAATAGCGCGCTTGGCACGCTCGGAGCGCAGTCGATACGAAAGCAATAAATAATAGAAGTAAATACGTACAAAGAATTTGGCAGAGTTGTGTCCGGTGGTCGAGATGTAGTGGTGCTGGATGTGATATGGGTTTTAGAGAGTATTTAAATTGGTGCAGGGAATGTTGGATTGTTTGTAAGTAACAAAATCTATAAAAATAAAAAAAATGCTTTATATGCGCCTATACGACACAGAGTAATGAACAGAAAATAACATTTTTGGGAGTGGTATTTATTTAGCTGTAAATTTCCATTGTTTGCAAAATACCGCAATTAGAAAGAAAAGCCAACCAAGCTGTTTCTCAATTAACTATAAGTTAGACTTTTTATCTTATCCTTGCTTTAGCACAATTTGCAGATAATGTTCCCACTGCCACTGCTGGGACACAGGCCTTCTCTCGGTGAGAGGGATTGGGCCGTAATCCACCACGTGGGCCCAGTGCGGGTTGCTATCCTTGATTTTTTTACCGAAAAGAACATATCGTCAGGGCTTACGACACACAGCAAACCAATAGTGGACAAAAAGTGAAGACATACCATGAGAAGTGACATGCAATTTTGCACCACGTACTATCCGCCACTGACCTCTCTCTAACATCGTCTGCCCTGCTAATGATTTTGATCTTATTTCCCCATGTCACTTCCATCAACTCTACATCTACGATCGTCCAGTTTGTTAGCCGAAAACTTGTACAATAATCACTAATGGAGCGATGCAGTGGTCACAACTCACGCGCCGCCTCCACTTCCACATTTATTGCCTCGGCCGGGACGGGAACCCGGACTTTTGTCGATAATATATGTTTAATAACTGCTTTTATGATAACTATTATTGTAATGACTTTATTTGTTGACTGATTTGATGATATTGTTGGTAAGGGGAAATGACAGTTTTGATATAATGAAGTAGCTGCATTTGGGATACGTTGAGCACCCTAATTGCGTAACTCACAGTCTGAATAATTTTGAAGGATATTACTAATCCATTGCTTCATATGTTCGAAAAATTTGTCTGCCCAACAACGTAAATAACGCAATGAATGTTGTTGAAGTGTCAAAATGAAAGCCATTCGTGATAGTGTGTTACGCAATTACCCCGCAGATAATAATATCATGGCATACTAAAACGCCTGTATTTCTCAAAGGGGTACCAAAGTATCTATTTGGCTATGCCTCTATACAGGGTGAACAAAAAGTCGTGGACCAAACGAAAGAGGGCGACAAAGGAGGTCTAAAAGAAAGGAAGAAAGTCTAAATACTCCTTCACAGAATATAATTATTTTTCTATAAGCCATTTGAATAACGCTGCTTCACTAAGACAACTCGCAATCATAAAAGAGGTGAATTCAGCTTAAAGTATGATGAATTCACTCCAAGGACGGAGCATAGTGATTCACCAAAAAGAACGATGATAATACTGATGTTGATGATAACAGCATTTAAGATGACGTAGTAGCTTGATGTACTGGCGTCTGTAGGTTAGGGGGAGGTCATCGTATTTTTGGAGATACTTCTTCATAATAAACTATGAAATCTATTTATATTACGGTGACTGTCATTGTGTTTTATAATTAGAATCTTATTTATAATTATCATACTAATCTAAGGGTCAGTGGACCGTTTTCTATTACATAGTGTTATTATTTGAAGAAGACAATGTTATTTTATAATTACAATTTTTTACGATGACAAGTATCATAATATTGCATTATTTACCCAAACAATTCGACATTTCAGTTCTAGCGTAATATTGACTTATTATCAACATATTTTAGGACAACGCATCTATTATAAACCAACGTCACGATATTTTAAGATTATGCCAAAATGACATTTTCCCAGTGTTTAAATCGATTGATTGGCAGTTCCCTATACGATTTTGGTAGTTTAGTAAATATCCTTATAACCATTGGTAATGTTTAATCTGCCTCCTGAATCATTGCCTAAGCCTACCTGTGCCTAACAAAACTCCTTGCTCCGCTATCTTACCTGCCTAAGACTGCAGGAGCTGAAACTGCACTTACATACATCTTCCTTAGCTGCATGTTTTTAAGTCACGCTGCTGCAATGTGTTCATACAAGCCATTGATGCTGCCGTGTTCAGAGAGAGCGACTGTCTAATTTAAATATATTATTTATTCAGAAACTTATAATAATTATTTTTTTATTTTATATATTTTTTGTTACTTTGTGTAAATTATTTCATCACCACTGCTCTCAAAACGGTGAAGGAAAACATCGTGAGGAAACCGGCATGTCCTAGAACCAAAAATTCGAAGACATGTGACATCTGCCAACCCGCACTGGGCCCGCGTGGTGGATTACGGCCCACTCCCTCTCACCGAGAGGAGGCCTGTGTCCCAGCAGTGGGAACATTATAGGCTGATTATGTATTATGTTTTATAAGTATACTTAATAAAAGTATTTTGATTAAATATTCGGGTAACCACGAGGGGCTCGTGGTTAGGTAATGACAGCCGCACAGGTCGATCGATCAGGTTAAGCTACGCTTGCCGCGGTTGGTGACCATCTTTACATACCGCCGGGACCGCTCCGTGCCTCGGAAAGCACGTTAAGCCGTTGGTTTCGGCTGTCATTCTGGGATCTTTGACAGTCGTCACGAGTCGTCAGAAGCCCGAAAGTCTGACAACCAGTCTTTCCAAGGGGTATCGTGTTACCCAGTAACTGGGTTGTAGAGGTCAGATAGGCAGTCGCTCCATGTAAAATACTGGTATTCAGCTGTATCCGGTTAGACTGGAAGCCGACCCCAACATAGGTGTAAAAAGGCTAGGCAGATTGATACAGGTAACCACTGAAAAACCAGCGCTGTGCTGTGGGTCCCCTATAGCTCTGCATCATGCTGAGTGGAAGCCTTCTTGTCACAGTCATGACGTGCAGCTGTCTACTGTTTCTGTTTTGCGCTCGTGATTATAGATCTATTTGGTTTTTGTTTTTCTTTAATAATAGAGTTAATTATCTTTTTGTGTACCTACACGTGTTTCTGTGACAAATGAACATCCTCTTTTTCTTTCTTAAGAAGGCAGCAAAAACACAAACATTATAGGCGGATTATGCTTGTTTAAAAGTACAATGCATAACATTACAAGTAACGGAACATTAAACAAAAAAGGTAACATTTTAACCATCTCACAAATATTATAACACTGGCTTCTGCCCGCGACACCGCCCACATGGATGTCAAATTACCCCGTGGGTACGTACTACTGGAACAAAAAGTATATCCTATGTCCTTCCTCGAGATGCCATCTACCTCCTTCAATGGTTTAGGCGTAAAAAGGTAACATACAGACTGAGACACACTAAGAAAAGATCAGTTCTGTTTCATCGTTTTTGAGATGATTAAAAAGGTTATCCAAAAGTGCGACTAAACTCACCTAGTCCCTAGCATGGTGATAAGCACTACCAGAAACCTGAACAGCCAAATATTGATTGGTGCTCAAATGGGAATACCTTTGGTGCTTAAAAAAATAGGTGCTCAAACGGGAATACTTCAGCCCCACGACCTACTTTGTTGGTTGATTTTCACAAACAAAATTAGTAGTGTTCGGAGTCAGCACAGCGGTGCTATTCTGTAAAAGTCTCACCGTGAAAACTTAGGTGAAGTGAGCGTGGAGTGAGCTGTCAATAGTGTCAATTCCTAGCAAAAACAAACTCACTTCACCTTAGTTTTCACGGTGAGATTTTTACAGAATCGACCGGCTGTTTATAGTAAAAGCTATTTTTAACGCTTCCTTTATAATCTGAAAATTATAAATGTAAAATGAGTTTATTTTCAAACTAGTGCCGTAATACGAGCAGTAGACACATAGGGTAGTTACACACTGCGGTGATGCAATCGCCCCACTAAGGCCATCTTACACACCATACTTTATCCGCACTCACAATTAGTTGCCACGAGATGGCAGGTAAAACTATACGACAGGGGAAGGCGTGGAGTCGCAAAAGTAGTGAAATTTTTGAACAACTTATACCTACTGGGTTCTGGAGACAGCTCTTAAGACGTGACTATGGCTATGTTTAGCAGGAAAGTAGATATCATGCCACTTCCCTGTTGTACCCAACCCCATCATTTTAATAAAAATGAATAATTCGTTATGAGAGATAATTAAGAGAATTAACTACTCCGTTTTGGAATGTGTGGGCAAATACGCTAGATGTAGCAAGCAACGAAAATCTGCGCAGGTGTAGATTACAAGATATTTCCAGAGTGCAAATGTGATGTTGTTCCACAAACGATGGAACACCTCCACATCATGTCCTGTGTGGCCTGATACTTGAACGCTACATGAACTAATGTCAATTTTTAGTTATGTTAATTTTTATAATTCCTTTTTGTTTTTAAAATATATTTTGAATGGTTCTATTACTATTATTTATATTTATAAATTTAAGAATAAGATTAAGATATAATATCTTGTGATATTATATCTTATGGGTTAATTATTTTAAGAATTTGAATTGAATTTTTTTTTAATTAGATTTTTCTATATCATTCTTTTGTCCTAATCCCAATTTATTTTGGGTCGGTGCGAATTGTCTTCTTCTTCTTTTTCCATACTTCTGTATTATTCATCATCTCAGTAGTCACGGTTCAAGCTATAATAACAGTTAGAAAAAGTCATGTACGCTATGCTAAATTCAAAGCTAAGTTCTGGACTGACTTATTAATTACCATCGCCACGCTAATAAAGGCCAACTCCCTTTTCAAAAAATGTAGACCCAACATCGACTCCACGCCCCTGTCCGTCAGCTCGTCGTCTCAGCCCAAGTCGTTAGTAACAAACTCCACACATTTGTGTCACCGGATACACAATCCCATTATAATTTTAAATTTTAAGCTCATTTATTTGCGTTTGCGCCCGATGGTAGGTACTCGCGCAATCTTTGATGCGTTTTTGATACTCCACCACTTTTTTAAGCGCTCTTCTTTTTTATTTAAGCAAGTTATTTTGAAAGAGTCGTTGAAGTTGTTCTAAGTTGCGTTTGTTTATGTAACAGTAAGAATTAAGTTAGCGGTTGGTACTATAGTGAGCCAGAGTACAGTCAACAGCAGAAGTAGATGATCAAAATCAGAAATTCAATACTAATGAACGGAGTTCGTCAGAACTGTGTGGCGTCGAAGTGATTCAAAAGTATGTGATTGTAAATTATACCAAACATTTACTACTAGTAAAGCTGCCATATATTCGTGATCAGTTTTGACTCTTATTGAATTTCTGATTTTGATCATCTACTTTTGCTATTGACTGTACGTCTCGGAGGTATTCAAATAAAAGGGCATTAGATTTGGAATTATTATATTGTTAAAAGGGACTTTACAGCTCCACGGTAATTATATCAATGAATCTACAGAACAAAAATAACATATTAAATTATTTCGTTTAGTCGACATTTGACAGATTCTACATCTTATTCTTTGACGTTCGTTTGAATCTTTGAATGAAATATTATCTCCAGCCAGAGCCTTTTGTAAAGGCCAGAACATACAGGACACTACAGTGTACTATCCCTGTGTTTTTCACATGGTGTGTCTGGTTGCTCATGCATGGATGATTGGTCAACTTCGAACAAATGTTGTTGTTTCAACTTTTAATAAGACGACTCATCATCTGCCTAGCTTTTTTCAAACTATCTTAGGGTCGTCTTTCAGTCTAACTGGATGCAGCTGAATACCAGTATTTTACATGGAGCGACTGCCTATCTAACCTCCACACCCCAGTTATTGGATAATACGATACCCCTTGGTGAGACTGGTTATCAGACTTTCGGGCTTCTGACGACCGCGGTGGCGGCTTACGATTTTTGTACGTAAGCTGGTGCGATTTTTGGCACGCGAAGTAGTTGCTCTCTCTCTTATATTTGTGGCTACAATAATACCAAAATTTCGACATAAATCTGATATCCCTGCGACCATGGTCATTAACCAGCATCTAAGACTATCAACAGCACCACGACCATGGTCGTGTCAGCCTTACACACAACATTTCAGTCAGGCCCATTCAGGTCATTAGGAAAAGGATACGAGGAGGCATTATTGTATACGTGAACAACAAACAACGTACACATGAAAATAACATTAATTTAATTACACAATTTTTACACCTTTATGCGGAAGCGGGGCGACCTATGCAGGTCCTCAATCACAACGTAATGTAACATAAAATAAAAACATCATTAGCTTTGCGGTCCGCTCTCTAAATTATGAAATAATACGCGCGCAGGTGTGACCTGCGCTCCTATTGTACTTTTGCTTTTTTCTCGTATTTTTAGGGTTGCGTAGAGAAAATTTGCTATTTGATAAAGATCTACTTACGGGGCTTACATGACCCAAAGCGCGGTCTCTGTCGGACTACATAGAGAAGAAAGAGAAGCGCGATGTCACAACGCTGGTAATTTATTGCAAAATATGGAGCAATTATTTAATTACAAAAACTCTATTGCAAAATATTAGTATTTTAATTTTTTAGTCCAAAGACTCAAAAATTAAAGTACTCATATTTTGCATACTCCTGATGGTAAGCGATGAATGAGCTCCAAGATGGAACGAGCGCGCACAGAAGCCTTTTTTTTTTTTTGTTAGCCTATTTTGTGTCCCACTGCTGGGCAAAGGCCTCCCCTTTTTCCTTCCAAACCTCCCTGTCTTGTGCGATCTCTGGCCATGTTGGCCCTGCGAATGATATTAGATCGTCACGCCACCTTCGCCTTGGTCTACCTCGACGGCGATGTCCTGCCTCAGGCGTCCAGTGAGAAGCCTTACCTGCAAAATATAGCACAATATTTCTTTAGCAGAAAATATAGGTACCTATTTAAGCACGTTATGCAGTTGGTCCCGGCTGTCATTCGTGGACCTTTGACAGTCGTTACGGGTAGTCAGAAGCCCGAAAGTCTGACAACCAGTCTTACCAAGGGGTATCGTATTACCCAGTAACTGGGTTGTGGAGGTCAGATAGGCAGTCGGTCCATGTAAAATACTGGTATTCAGCTGCATCCGGTTAGACTGGAAGCCGACCCCAACATAGTTGGGAAAAGGCTATGCAGATGATGATGATAGGTACCTATTTAAGTTTGGTTGGTTTTTAGTCTTCACAATAAAGCATGTTCGTGCGGTGTACCTGTCTAAAACAATATACGGAACCAGTTACCTTCTTTTGAATGCATATACATGTCCACAGTGCACTGTTTATTTGTAAATTTTCACATTATTTTACATTTTTCTAAAGTTACACGTACGATTCCGTTGTGCCGTCGCGTCGGGAGTTTCTGTTGCTCCACAAATAATAACCGGTGACTCGTTGCTTGCATATCTTCATTTAGTAATGCTTAATTTATATCTGGAAAAGAAGAGGGATAGGATTTTCATTTAGTTTCATTTTAAACTGAGGGGCTCGTGGCTAAACACTATCAATCTCAATCTGAATCATTTTGAATGATATTTCTTATTCATTGCTTCATTTGTTCGAGAAATGTGTCTGCTCAACAACGTAAATAACGCAATGAATGTTGTTGAACTGTCAAATTGACAGTCATTGATACTGATAGTGTGTTACGCAATTACCCCGCTGGTCGATCGTAGGTTAAGCTAAGCTTGCCGCGGTCGGTGTGTGGATGGTTGACCCTCTTCTACATATCGAAGTCCCCCCCTCCCTTGTACATACTTCGAAAAGCACGTTAAGCCATTGGTTCCGGCTGTCATTCATAGATAGGGTCGTCAGAAGCCCAAAAAAGTCGGACATCCACCACCAGTCAGATAGGCAGTCGCTCCATGTAAAAACCTGGTATTCAGCTGCATCTGGTTAGACTGGAAGCCGTCCCCAACATAGTTGGGAAAAGGTTAGTCAGATTTCTTTTATTTTAAACTGGTCTATGTTTTGAAAGTAGACAGATTTTGATTTTTTTAAATCCATACTAATCATAAATTCGAAAGTAACTCTGTCTGTCTGTCTGTCTGTATGTTCCTTTTCACGCCTAAACCACTGAACGGATTTCGATAAAATTTGGCAGAGAGATAGATTGCATCCCGGGTAATGACAAAAGATAGTTTTTATCGACATACCTTGCGCGCGAAGCCGCGGGCGGAAGCTAGTATAAAATAAATTATGTAGTAACACAATTAGGTATAATAAAAATTAACTAAGCGGTGGTAAAGGGATCGATATTTTTTATCTGTGGAGGATTGTAATTAGCAATTTAGTTGTATATTGTTGTTATTATATAATTTTTATTACATAAGTTTGGTTTCTTCAAAACAATTAAAAAAAGAGTTTATCGTCAAAAAGCATCCAAAAATAGAAATAAAATTTCAAAAGAACCCATTACAAGAAATTATTACCTTTCCTAATAAGGTTAAAAGAAAACATAATAACAGAAATTAATTAATTCTAATAAAAAAAAATAATAGCCAAAGCCGAATCTGTGATACACCTGAGCTAGAGGAGAAAGGGGACGAATGGCACAGAAACACTAATTAAATATAACTGGAAATATTTTAATAAGTTTACGTGGGCACGCTGGCTCTGTTTAAAACAAATATTATGTCCGTTTGCACTGTACGTTAGGTGTGGCTACAGAAGCAGCGATTTGGTATCGGGAGTGAAGTTCGTGAAAGCGGTCTCTCTTATTATTTTGTACAGAATAATAATAAGGGTCAGTGGACCGTTTTCTATTACATAGTGTTATTATTTGAAGAAGACAATGTTATTTTATAATTACAATTTTTTACGATGACAAGTATCATAATATTGCATTATTTACCCAAACAATTCGACATTTCAGTTCTAGCGTAATATTGACTTATTATCAACATATTTTAGGACAACGCATCTATTATAAACCAACGTCACGATATTTTAAGATTATGCCAAAATGACATTTTCCCAGTGTTTAAATCGATTGATTGGCAGTTCCCTATACGATTTTGGTAGTTTAGTAAATATCCTTATAACCATTGGTAATGTTTAATCTGCCTCCTGAATCATTGCCTAAGCCTACCTGTGCCTAACAAAACTCCTTGCTCCGCTATCTTACCTGCCTAAGACTGCAGGAGCTGAAACTGCACTTACATACATCTTCCTTAGCTGCATGTTTTTAAGTCACGCTGCTGCAATGTGTTCATACAAGCCATTGATGCTGCCGTGTTCAGAGAGAGCGACTGTCTAATTTAAATATATTATTTATTCAGAAACTTATAATAATTATTTTTTTATTTTATATATTTTTTGTTACTTTGTGTAAATTATTTCATCACCACTGCTCTCAAAACGGTGAAGGAAAACATCGTGAGGAAACCGGCATGTCCTAGAACCAAAAATTCGAAGACATGTGACATCTGCCAACCCGCACTGGGCCCGCGTGGTGGATTACGGCCCACTCCCTCTCACCGAGAGGAGGCCTGTGTCCCAGCAGTGGGAACATTATAGGCTGATTATGTATTATGTTTTATAAGTATACTTAATAAAAGTATTTTGATTAAATATTCGGGTAACCACGAGGGGCTCGTGGTTAGGTAATGACAGCCGCACAGGTCGATCGATCAGGTTAAGCTACGCTTGCCGCGGTTGGTGACCATCTTTACATACCGCCGGGACCGCTCCGTGCCTCGGAAAGCACGTTAAGCCGTTGGTTTCGGCTGTCATTCTGGGATCTTTGACAGTCGTCACGAGTCGTCAGAAGCCCGAAAGTCTGACAACCAGTCTTTCCAAGGGGTATCGTGTTACCCAGTAACTGGGTTGTAGAGGTCAGATAGGCAGTCGCTCCATGTAAAATACTGGTATTCAGCTGTATCCGGTTAGACTGGAAGCCGACCCCAACATAGGTGTAAAAAGGCTAGGCAGATTGATACAGGTAACCACTGAAAAACCAGCGCTGTGCTGTGGGTCCCCTATAGCTCTGCATCATGCTGAGTGGAAGCCTTCTTGTCACAGTCATGACGTGCAGCTGTCTACTGTTTCTGTTTTGCGCTCGTGATTATAGATCTATTTGGTTTTTGTTTTTCTTTAATAATAGAGTTAATTATCTTTTTGTGTACCTACACGTGTTTCTGTGACAAATGAACATCCTCTTTTTCTTTCTTAAGAAGGCAGCAAAAACACAAACATTATAGGCGGATTATGCTTGTTTAAAAGTACAATGCATAACATTACAAGTAACGGAACATTAAACAAAAAAGGTAACATTTTAACCATCTCACAAATATTATAACACTGGCTTCTGCCCGCGACACCGCCCACATGGATGTCAAATTACCCCGTGGGTACGTACTACTGGAACAAAAAGTATATCCTATGTCCTTCCTCGAGATGCCATCTACCTCCTTCAATGGTTTAGGCGTAAAAAGGTAACATACAGACTGAGACACACTAAGAAAAGATCAGTTCTGTTTCATCGTTTTTGAGATGATTAAAAAGGTTATCCAAAAGTGCGACTAAACTCACCTAGTCCCTAGCATGGTGATAAGCACTACCAGAAACCTGAACAGCCAAATATTGATTGGTGCTCAAATGGGAATACCTTTGGTGCTTAAAAAAATAGGTGCTCAAACGGGAATACTTCAGCCCCACGACCTACTTTGTTGGTTGATTTTCACAAACAAAATTAGTAGTGTTCGGAGTCAGCACAGCGGTGCTATTCTGTAAAAGTCTCACCGTGAAAACTTAGGTGAAGTGAGCGTGGAGTGAGCTGTCAATAGTGTCAATTCCTAGCAAAAACAAACTCACTTCACCTTAGTTTTCACGGTGAGATTTTTACAGAATCGACCGGCTGTTTATAGTAAAAGCTATTTTTAACGCTTCCTTTATAATCTGAAAATTATAAATGTAAAATGAGTTTATTTTCAAACTAGTGCCGTAATACGAGCAGTAGACACATAGGGTAGTTACACACTGCGGTGATGCAATCGCCCCACTAAGGCCATCTTACACACCATACTTTATCCGCACTCACAATTAGTTGCCACGAGATGGCAGGTAAAACTATACGACAGGGGAAGGCGTGGAGTCGCAAAAGTAGTGAAATTTTTGAACAACTTATACCTACTGGGTTCTGGAGACAGCTCTTAAGACGTGACTATGGCTATGTTTAGCAGGAAAGTAGATATCATGCCACTTCCCTGTTGTACCCAACCCCATCATTTTAATAAAAATGAATAATTCGTTATGAGAGATAATTAAGAGAATTAACTACTCCGTTTTGGAATGTGTGGGCAAATACGCTAGATGTAGCAAGCAACGAAAATCTGCGCAGGTGTAGATTACAAGATATTTCCAGAGTGCAAATGTGATGTTGTTCCACAAACGATGGAACACCTCCACATCATGTCCTGTGTGGCCTGATACTTGAACGCTACATGAACTAATGTCAATTTTTAGTTATGTTAATTTTTATAATTCCTTTTTGTTTTTAAAATATATTTTGAATGGTTCTATTACTATTATTTATATTTATAAATTTAAGAATAAGATTAAGATATAATATCTTGTGATATTATATCTTATGGGTTAATTATTTTAAGAATTTGAATTGAATTTTTTTTTAATTAGATTTTTCTATATCATTCTTTTGTCCTAATCCCAATTTATTTTGGGTCGGTGCGAATTGTCTTCTTCTTCTTTTTCCATACTTCTGTATTATTCATCATCTCAGTAGTCACGGTTCAAGCTATAATAACAGTTAGAAAAAGTCATGTACGCTATGCTAAATTCAAAGCTAAGTTCTGGACTGACTTATTAATTACCATCGCCACGCTAATAAAGGCCAACTCCCTTTTCAAAAAATGTAGACCCAACATCGACTCCACGCCCCTGTCCGTCAGCTCGTCGTCTCAGCCCAAGTCGTTAGTAACAAACTCCACACATTTGTGTCACCGGATACACAATCCCATTATAATTTTAAATTTTAAGCTCATTTATTTGCGTTTGCGCCCGATGGTAGGTACTCGCGCAATCTTTGATGCGTTTTTGATACTCCACCACTTTTTTAAGCGCTCTTCTTTTTTATTTAAGCAAGTTATTTTGAAAGAGTCGTTGAAGTTGTTCTAAGTTGCGTTTGTTTATGTAACAGTAAGAATTAAGTTAGCGGTTGGTACTATAGTGAGCCAGAGTACAGTCAACAGCAGAAGTAGATGATCAAAATCAGAAATTCAATACTAATGAACGGAGTTCGTCAGAACTGTGTGGCGTCGAAGTGATTCAAAAGTATGTGATTGTAAATTATACCAAACATTTACTACTAGTAAAGCTGCCATATATTCGTGATCAGTTTTGACTCTTATTGAATTTCTGATTTTGATCATCTACTTTTGCTGTTGACTGTACGTCTCGGAGGTATTCAAATAAAAGAGCATTAGATTTGGAATTATTATATTGTTAAAAGGGACTTTACAGCTCCACGGTAATTATATCAATGAATCTACAGAACAAAAATAACATATTAAATTATTTCGTTTAGTCGACATTTGACAGATTCTACATCTTATTCTTTGACGTTCGTTTGAATCTTTGAATGAAATATTATCTCCAGCCAGAGCCTTTTGTAAAGGCCAGAATATACAGGACTATCCCTGTGTTTTTCAGTAGATGGTGTGTCTGGTTGCTCATGCAACTTCGAACAAATGTTGTTGTTTCAACTTTTAATAAGACGACTCATCATCTGCCTAGCTTTTTTCAAACTATCTTAGGATCGTCTTTCAGTCTAACTGGATGCAGCTGAATACCAGTATTTTGCATGGAGCGACTGCCTATCTGACCTCCACACCCCAGTTATTGGATAATACGATACCCCTTGGTAAGACTGGTTATCAGACTTTCGGGCTTCTGACGACCGCGAAAGTGGCGCCTTACGATTTTTTTACGTAAGCTGGTGCGATTTTTGGGACGCGAAGTAGTTGCTCTCTCTCTTATATCTGTGGCTACAATAATACCAAAATTTCGACCTAAATCTGATATCCCTGCGACCATGGTCATTAACCAGCATCTAACACTATTAACAGCACCACGACCATGGTCGTGTCAGCCTTACACACAACATTTCAGTCAGGCCCATAAGTCATTAGGAAAAGGATACGAGGCGACATTGTATACGTGAACAACAAACAACGTACACATGAAAATAACATTAATTTAATTACACAATTTTTACACCTTTATGCGGAAGCGGGGCGACCTATGCAGGTCCTCAATCACAACGTAATGTAACATAAAATAAAAACATCATTAGCTTTGCGGTCCGCTCTCTAAATTATGAAATAATACGCGCGCAGGTGTGACCTGCGCTCCTATTGTACTTTTGCTTTTTTCTCGTATTTTTAGGGTTGCGTAGAGAAAATTTGCTATTTGATAAAGATCTACTTACGGGGCTTACATGACCCAAAGCGCGGTCTCTGTCGGACTACATAGAGAAGAAAGAGAAGCGCGATGTCACAACGCTGGTAATTTATTGCAAAATATGGAGCAATTATTTAATTACAAAAACTCTATTGCAAAATATTAGTATTTTATTTTTTTAGTCCAAAGACTAAAAAATTAAAGTACTCATATTTTGCATACTCCTGATGGTAAGCGATGAATGAGCTCCAAGATGGAACGAGCGCGCACAGAAGCCTTTTTTTTTTTTTGTTAGCCTATTTTGTGTCCCACTGCTGGGCAAAGGCCTCCCCTTTTTCCTTCCAAACCTCCCTGTCTTGTGGAATCTCCGGCCATGTTGGCCCTGCGAATGATATTAGATCGTCACGCCACCTTCGCCTTGGTCTACCTCGACGGCGATGTCCTGCCTCAGGCGTCCAGTGAGAAGCCTTACCTGCAAAATATAGCACAATATTTCTTTAGCAGAAAATATAGGTACCTATTTAAGCACGTTATGCAGTTGGTCCCGGCTGTCATTCGTGGATCTTTGACAGTCGTTACGGGTAGTTAGAAGCCCGAAAGTCTGACAACCAGTCTTACCAAGGGATATCGTATTACCCAGTAACTGGGTTGTGGAGGTCAGATAGGCTGTCGGTCCATGTAAAATACTGGTATTCAGCTGCATCCGGTTAGACTAGAAGCCGACCCCAACATAGTTGGGAAAAGGCTATGCAGATGATGATGATAGGTACCTATTTAAGTTTGGTTGGTTTTTAGTCTTCACAATAAAGCATGTTCGTGCGGTGTACCTGTCTAAAACAATATACGGAACCAGTTACCTTCTTTTGAATGCATATACATGTCCACAGTGCACTGTTTATTTGTAAATTTTCACATTATTTTACATTTTTCTAAAGTTACACGTACGATTCCGTTGTGCCGTCGCGTCGGGAGTTTCTGTTGCTCCACAAATAATAACCGGTGACTCGTTGCTTGCATATCTTCATTTAGTAATGCTTAATTTATATCTGGAAAAGAAGAGGGATAGGATTTTCATTTAGTTTCATTTTAAACTGAGGGGCTCGTGGCTAAACACTATCAATCTCAATCTGAATCATTTTGAATGATATTCCTTATTCATTGCTTCATTTGTTCGAGAAATGTGTCTGCTCAACAACGTAAATAACGCAATGAATGTTGTTGAACTGTCAAATTGACAGTCATTGATACTGATAGTGTGTTACGCAATTACCCCGCTGGTCGATCGTAGGTTAAGCTAAGCTTGCCGCGGTCGGTGTGTGGATGGGTGACCCTCTTCTACATATCGAAGTCCCCCCCTCCCTTGTACATACTTCGAAAAGCACGTTAAGCCATTGGTTCCGGCTGTCATTCATAGATAGGGTCGTCAGAAGCCCAAAAAAGTCGGACATCTAGTCTTAACCAGTCAGATAGGCAGTCGCTCCATGTAAAAACCTGGTATTCAGCTGCATCTGGTTAGACTGGAAGCCGACCCCAACATAGTTGGGAAAAGGTTAGTCAGATTTCTTTTATTTTAAACTGGTCTATGTTTTGAAAGTAGACAGATTGTGATTTTTTTAAATCCATACTAATCATAAATTCGAAAGTAACTCTGTCTGTCTGTCTGTCTGTCTGTCTATATGTTCCTTTTTACGCCTAAACCACTGAACGGATTTCGATAAAATTTGGCAGAGAGATAGATTGCATCCCGGGTAATGACAAAGGATAGTTTTTATCGACATACCTTGCGCGCGAAGCCGCGGGCGGAAGCTAGTATAAAATAAATTATGTAGTAACACAATTAGGTATAATAAAAATTAACTAAGCGGTGGTAAAGGGATCGATATTTTTTATCTGTGGAGGATTGTAATTAGCAATTTAGTTGTATATTGTTGTTATTATATAATTTTTATTACATAAGTTTGGTTTCTTCAAAACAATTAAAAAAAGAGTTTATCGTCAAAAAGCATCCAAAAATAGAAATAAAATTTCAAAAGAACCCATTACAAGAATTTATTACCTTTCCTAATAAGGTTAAAAGAAAACATAATAACAGAAATTAATTAATTCTAATAAAAAATAATAATAGCCAAAGCCGAATCTGCGATACACCTGAGCTAGAGGAGAAAGGGGACGAATGGCACAGAAACACTAATTAAATATAACTGGAAATATTTTAATAAGTTTACGTGGGCACGCTGGCTCTGTTTAAAACAAATATTATGTCCGTTTGCACTGTACGTTAGGTGTGGCTACAGAAGCAGCGATTTGGTATCGGGAGTGAAGTTCGTGAAAGCGGTCTCTCTTATTATTTTGTACAGAATAATAATACTAATAAAATTTATAATAAAATGTATTTATTTTCTCCCACAAGTTTCAAAATGTACACTGTTTATATACGAGTATCATAAAAGTTTGAAGATGGGAGACAGGAGCTCATACTAAGTAAAATCTGTGCTTACGGGTCTCCTGGTCTCGAATATATTATAGAGAGCCAACAGACGCCAGAAGATCAAGCTACTACAATCTGTCTAATTTCTTTAATAGATTTTCAACTTTATCGCTAAAGCATAAGGTTCAAGGTTGTTTGGGAAAATTTGACAGCTTCGGGTAGCTTGATGTACTGGCATCTGTACGATAAAAAAAATCGAGACATTTTAGTAGAGTAACATTAATACAATCATAATATACTATAATAATATCAACTTCACGCCTGTATTCCCCGATATGGTTGACAGCGGTGTACCCATAGTGCTTCAAATCTTGCTAGATACTTTTTTTAAAGCCCCATGTAACGGTTAGCCTTTTGTCATCAACCAGGTACAAATCGAGACCATGGGCTGCTACTGGGAAATTCTAGATTAAAACAAAAACCAATAAAGGCTCTTACACACCGGCGCGACTTGTCGCGCGACGTGTCGCCTGGCGATTCTGCGATATTATCGCGCCGCAACACCTTTCACACAAGCGCTACACCGTGTAGCCGCGATATCGCCGCGACACCATACAAAATGAACATTTAGTATGGTGTCGCGGCGATATCGCGGCTACACGGTGTCGCGCTACTCGTCGCGCCGCGACACCGTCGCGGCGCGACAAGTCGCCCCTGTGTGAAGTGTCGCGCGCGTTTCCATAGAAATTGTTCTATGGATATATATCGCAGAATCGCGTCGCACTGTCGCGTCGCGCCTGTGTGTACAAGCCTTAACACGTTGCCCAATGTAGAAACTAATCCCCGGGCCTATGCTCAACGGTCTCACTGCAGGGGCTTACATGATCTATAACGCGGTCACTGTCGGACTGCATAGAAAAGAAAGAGAAGCGCGATGACACAACGCTGGTAATTTATTGCAAAATATGAAGCAATTATTTAATTACAAAAAATCTATTGTTTGGACAAAAAAATTAAAACACTAGTTTTTTAGTATGTTGCTTGTAGAATAATCTGACAAAAAATCAGAATGATTGTATGTATAAGGATTTTATTGTAAAAAAAAAATGTTTTTTTTCTATCGTATCAAATTAGTTGTATTATGTTCTCAACATACTATCGCATATATTCTGAAGCCTAGCATATATTTTTCTGAGTTTTGTTTACTGTACTCGATATACTTTTATTGTTTCTAAAACTTGCATTTTTTTGTGTTTAGGTCATGTAAGCCCCTTAATTTCAGCCCGGAACCATCCACTTCTGGGTATATCGTCAACACAACGTACTTTTGAACAGCCGCCTGCACTTGCACGCAGCAGTCGCACTTTCCACCGCTAAAACAACAAGAAAAATAAGCACTGCCATCTCTAATAATGTATGATTATCGCTCCGCTCTCACACCCGCTAAGTCTATGGCCGCAACGCAAGCGTTGAATTTTAATATCATTACTTGTGCTGCGTTTTTAATTTTATAAAAGCCGGGCTTTTTCTTTTGTTAGAGTTACTTGTATTTGTGTTTGGTGCGCACCTGTTTACGTAGCCCGAGTTGCTTTATGTTCAATGTGGGTTCAATATTAATCACACTAATATTATAAAGGCGAAAGTTTGTGAGTGTGTGTGTGTGTGTTTATATGTTTGTTACTTCTTCACGCTCAAACGGCTGGACCAATTTTGATAAAATTTGGTATGGAGGTAGCTGGCACCCTGGATTAACATATAGGCTACTTTTTATCCCGATATTCCCACGGGATCAAAACTTATGCGGGTGAAACCGCGTGGCGCAGCTAGTAGGAAATATTATTGTTAGGAATTTTGTGGAAAAATGACAAGTTTTAATGTTACTGCAATATCCAATAATAATGAATGAATTGCACCGATCCCAGTGGTTAAACAAGACTCGATTAATCGAATGAACCCCAAGATTCGCACTAGCTCCTGTAGCCTCATGTTCATGGTGCTACAGCGACCATTGCATATCAAGGAATAGACCGGGGGGCGCGGTAGTGGTAGGGAAGACGTGCCTGTAGGATAGGTTAGGAATTAAGAGCCTACCGGATATGCATCCTAGAGTAAGCATTGGACTAGTGGAGAGATGGGTAATTATTTCTATGGATGGGCATCTTTTATCGACCTTGCCGCTAGGTTGGTTACTGCAATATCGATCCCGTGGGAATATCGGGATAAAAAGAAGCCTATATGTTAATCCAGGGTGTTAGCTAGCTCCATACAAAATGTTATCAAAATTGGTCCAGCCGATTGAGCGTGAAAAAGTAACAAACATAAACACACACACACACACACACTCGCAAACTTTCGCCTTTATAATATTAGTGTGATAATTCCACAATATTCATCAAAGCCACCCACCCTTTCGATCACTTCCTCAATTCCGCAGCCCCAATGACTAATTAACTCTTTGAAAAGTGACAGGACCGCTCAGTTCCTCCTATCAGAGACATTAGCAATTTTTCCCAATAAATCCTTAATTACTCTACCGTTTCTCACTCAATCAACATCTTCGGTGTTTTATAGCTTCCGTGCCCCTGTCACCAGCAGCGCTTTCAGCGAATTTATTCTTATATAACGTCTAACTTTATTAAAAAGGGCTCAGATATTGCAGCGCTTGAAAGTCACGAGCATTCCATTGGAGTTGGAATCAAAAATTTAAATTGCGAACATTCTTCACTCGTTCTGCCTTTATTGGTGTTCCGATGCGCTCATTGGAATTGTGCTTCTTAATTTTATACGTGACTTTCCTTAGACTGATTAAAGTCTTCTTGTTTGAGGACGAGGTTTTAGACTTAAATAGACAGATAGATAGATAAACCATTTATTCAGTGCACACAAAAGGCAGCACAACACACAAAAGCACAATTAAATGTTAACAAATTACATGAATATAACAAGGTGCCAACATACAAAAAATTTTATTGAAAACATACTTAGTAATAACTAAAAAATTATTAAATAACTTCGGAAGTCGGTGGCAAAAAACTAAAACTATAAATACAGATCCCAAAGACACCGACTTCCGATATTAAAGTTATTTCATAATTTTGAGATAATTCCTTTTTTATTTCGATGTTAGAGTTGCAAAATATTCTGGCATTACTATAGCCAGTATTTTAATTCCCCAGATTCAATATATCCCGTCTCTTTTCGTAAGCTGCATCAACCAACTACGCACCAAAACCACCCAAAGGTATCCAAGAAAATAAAGAAATAAGTTAGCGAAATACCAGAAAAGGGTTTATTGGGAAAACTTGAAAACAATGCAGTCACAAATTAAAATCTTACAAAAACACACCTTAGGTACCTTTACATTTTACAAACAAAAGAATAATTAAATTGGCTCAATACTTGAAATTAACCACATTCACAAATCAGGGGAAAACTTTTTAAACTTTTTAACAAAGTTTCTAATTTAAAGCCACAGTTCTTTTTTCCCAAATTTCGGGGGGATAAAAAATACATTTGTTCGTAAGGGGTGGGAGAGGGTTAAATGGCTATTTCCCTTCTTTCTATTGAGACAGATTTACACAATGCCCAGGGCCAATGGGCTTTCTGAGACGATATTTTTATATCTTTATTGGGATCTTGCAATATAATAAAATATGTTTGTGAAAAATAGTGGCAATTTGAATGTCAACTCGAAGGGTCGGAAAAGGAAGTAATGACCACGAAATATGATGGGATAAGATAGGAATGTCTATTTGAAGTATAAGCGTTTTTATTTATGTACCTACTTTATATTTGAATAATACTTTATCAGCATGAAACAAAATTCATGATAGTTTTTGCAGCCTACCCGCGTTTTACCTACTTTTCTACTCGTGAGAACCTGTAATTGGCCACAATTAAGAGTAAACTAGTCGCGAGCTCGAATTGACTGGTTGTCATGGCCAAAAAGCACGCTGTCTCACCTGGCATCGTGTCCGACAGAGCTTATGTCAGCGATGAGCAGTTAGATGCTAATCTACACGAATAACGTCTAGTTTTCACGCACAGAAACACCGTTCCAAACTGATAGGCGCGTAATTTTTTTTAAAGTGCTTCTGAATGTTTTATGAAAAAACCACTGCATAAATCAATTGCAAATAAACTCTTATATAATTGAGCTTTCTCGGTACGGACGTGGTTTTGAAGATTTTACAGTTCTTTTTATTTACACCCAAAGTTACGTTAAAAATAGCAAGAAAAACTAATCTTTGTTGGCTCACAATGTCAAAGTGGAGTAATACTCTCCCGAAATTTGTATGCAAACAATATCGACTAGTGGCACCTTAAGTTATCTAAACAACCGTTATCCTATTATAGATGTTTTTTCTCCTAAACTTAAATGAATAAATCTATAATTCTATATACTAATAATAATGCAGAAGAGCTTGTTTTGTTTGGACGCGCTAACTTCTGAAACTACCAGTCGGATTAAAAAAAATCATTTTGCATTTGATAGCCCAATTCTTGAGGTAGGCTATAGGCTATTTAACATCACGCTAGGACACTTAGGAGCCGAGCAAAAAGAAAAAGTCTGAAAGAATGCTAATCGAAAACGAAATAATTGGGCAGGCGGGCGATGCGATGCGACGAGGTGGTTCGGGGGAACAAGAAATTTCACGCGGACGACGTCGCGGGCAGAAGTTAGAAAATAATAAAACTGGCCAAGCGCGAGTCGAACTCGCACACGAAGGGTTCCGTACCACAAGGCAAAAACGGCGAAAAAAACAGTTTGTTGTATGGGAGCCCCTTAAATATTTATTTTGTTCTGTTTTTAGTATTTGTTGTTATAGCGGCAACAGAAATACATCACCTGTGAAAATTTCAACTGTCTAGCTATCACAGTTCATGAGATACAGCGTGGTGACAGACAGACAGACGGACAGTGGAGTCTTAGTAATAGAGTCCAGTTATTACCCTTTGGGTACGGAACCCTAAAAAAGCAACGCATTTTGATTGTGTCGTTTCAATACAAAATAACAATGTTTGCCGGCAATCAACATTGATAAAATCTTTATATTTTATGATAGCAGTTTCCTAAGATGCTTCGTTATCGTTTACCTACTGCATAATCTTTCATTTTTGTGTCGTAATAAAATTCTTATCGATCAAAATTAAATAGTGCCTATTTAATCCAGAATTTTGGCCATTTTCTTCGAAAGAAAATACTCCTTTGCACACTCATAAACATATTATCACGTATTTCTCCTCAAACTCCCGATACTTTCGAAACAAATAAATAAGGACACCCCATTGAGTATCCGCAAAATAGAGTGGACGAAGAGAAAAAATATCCGACCGCTAACAGAGCAACTTCCGAACTCGGATATTTATGGACAGAAGGGGTGTTTTATTGCGCTGTGTTCCATTTTAACCCACTTGCCCCCGGCTGTCCACACTTTATAGTGCATTCAGACCGTAGAGTAGCAGATTTGGTTTTTTATAGTAAATGGCAATGTTTGTGGACTTAAATAGCTTATTATTAAATGCTATTCTAATATTTGAGCAAATAAAAAGATCATCCTATGTTTATCTTGATAAAAGTAATTAATATAAAACGTTTTGAATTTTGGAAACTGGTTCGTCGATTATAATTTTAAATGAATTGGTATGGTAAAAATAATATTTTTAAAACCTCAAATGGCTAGTTGGTAATTAATAATTATATTATATTCGAGCCGTTTGGGGTTGAGACCCCCGGGCCCTGGGTCCGAGTGCTCATGGTCTCTCGAAACAGCTGGTTGACAGTTCCCGTGACTCAAGGGCTGGCTTTTACCGTGGCCAGATTCTAAGCATTGCCATACAACGTGGTAATGCCGTCAGTCCCTTGGGTAAATTACCAGTCGACAGTGATGCGGATGAATTTTTCGATGCTATATTTTAGTTTGTTAATAGTATTAATAAAGTAAAGGAGGATGTAATTTTATTGTTTTCATTAATTAATTAGGTATTCGTTGTTATTTACGTACAAAGCACATCAAGTTACCCAAAACTGTCAAATTTTCCCAATCAACTTTGAACTTTGTGCGATAAAGTTGAAAATCTATTAAAGAAATTTGACAGATTGTAGTAGCTGGCGTCTGTACATATTATATATTTTAAATTTAAATATAAATGCATAATCAGCCTATATTGTTCCCACTGCTGGGACACAGGCCTCCTCTCTTCAAGAGGGAGTGGGCTATAATCTACCACGCGGGGACCAAAAAATACAAGACAAGACAAGACAAGACAACAAGTGACATAGTACCAACCTGCACTGGACAGTGCAGGTTGGTACTATGTCACTTGTCTTAATTTTTTTTTTAAGGTCTTTACATGCCGTTTTCTTCCCGATGTTTTCCTTCACCGTTTTGAGAGCAGTGGTGGAAATATAAATAATAATTTATTTTAAATAATGTTGCTTCAATTTATTACCTATTTACTGTAATCGATGTTATTAAGTCGTAAGCAATTATTGTCAACACTTGAACAAAATACATCTTTGAATATGTTACGAGAACCTTTCGTTACCAATCGGTGTGACAGTCGGCCTTATAGTTCGACGTTTGGAAAAATAAGTTTAGTTTTATTTTATCTGTGTTTTTATTCGTCAGGGCCTTACCCTCAGGCCGATAAGGTGTTCTTCATAGATACGGCATATTGTTTCGCTACAACACCATCGCTTTTGGCAGGTCATTCTGTTTTTATGGTTTTTTTGTGATTTGTGAGACGATATTCGGGTACCTTAATAGTGGGGACTCTGGATTAATATTTTCTTGATTTCTACTTCTTTTAACACACCTTGGTTACACAAAGCTATCTGACCTCCACAACGCAGTTACTGGGTAATACGCCCGAAAGTCTGACAACCAGTCGAAGGGGTATCGTATTACCCAGTAACTGGATTGAGGAGGTCAGATAGGCAGTCGCTCTATGTAAAATACTGGTATTCAGCTGCATCCGGTTAGACTGGAAGCCGATGCCAACATAGTTAGAAAAAGTCTAGGCAGATGATGATGAAGCATATAATTATTATTAATCTATATAGCGAACCATACTCTACATAGATATTTAAAAGCCAACAGAACAGGCACGATTAACCACTTTATCTCACAAATACATCGACACTAATGCGGGAAAATAAATCCACCCCGATTCCCGAAGGGGTTGATAACACTTAAGCCGTCAATAGCCAACGATTTGCCACTACCCCCAAATTGGACGCAAGACGTGCTCGCATGCGGACCCGTCCGAGGATAAAAAATATCTTCGAATCAGTCGGAGATTGTTTTTGTGATAACCTTCTTGGAGTACGGGTGGTAATTTTGGAAAAATGTTGGGTGATCAATTATTTGGTACGGTGGAGAAAAATATTTGGCATTGTATTGTTATTTTTTAGGATTCCGTACCCAAAGGTAAAAAACGGGACCCTGTTACTAAGACTCCACTGTCCGTCTGTCTGTCTGTCACCAAGCGGTATCTCATGAACCGTGATAGCTAGACAGTTGAAATTTTCACAGATGTTGTATTTCTGTTGCCGCTGTAACAACAAATACTAAAAACAGAATAAAATAAATATTTAAGAAGGGCTCCCATAGAAGTCGCGAAAAATAAATCAGCTGTTCCCTACATTTTCGCGATTTCAGGTTTGGTCCGATAGTAAAAGTTGTTCATAATGATGAGTACAATGACCTCTTAAGAGGTTGTTAATGTTTTACCAATAACCCCAACCAACATATCAAAGCAACCGGTTCGACTCTAGTGTAGTAGTGATATTTTGGGCAGACTTAATCCAACTGAAGCCCTAGCCTAATAAAGCACCTGCTTAAAGAATTTCACTTTCTTAAGCCAAGCGCACATTACAAACGCAACGACCCGCAGCACTACGCATTTCAATACAAAAAGTGCGGCCCTCCTAAAGCGTGCGTTGGTTCATAGAAAATGTACAAAAGTGATGCAGGACAACTTTTGCAATGCATTCAGTGCCGGATTAGCCCATAAGCTTCGTACCCATAAGTAGTAGCCCATAAGCATCGACGGCACGGTTGGCGCAGTGGTTAAGCGATTGACTGCTGCGCTGCGTGTCGCGGGTTCGATTCCCGCACGGAACAAATATTTGTATGAGCTACAAGTAGTTGTTCCGGGTCTGGCTTTTTGTGTATGTGAGTTTAAATGTTTGTAAACGCACCCACAACACAGGAGAAATTCCTAGTGTGGGGCAAAGTTAAAAAAGAAAGAAAAAACTAGGCTGAGAATCAGCACTTTTCGAACAACAAAATTGCAAAAGACAGTCTCCCAAAACGCCCGCCCTTCAGCACCGCGATTTCGACCGGTTCAGTGCTTCTCGCATCCAGCGGATTCCTGTTCAAACATTGGCTCTAAAACATTACATTGATTAATTATTAAAAACAGCCTAAGTCTATTGTCTAACCCTTTTAAAAAACCCAAACTCCTAAATCCATTTAAATCAATAGAGAGATCCCTTCCCGGAAAAAAATTGCCCCAACCGAACCGCATCAATTTGCCCGGCCACATCTCCACTGGCTTATAAGTTTTCCGCCGCCTAATGTTGTTAGTCTGACCACGGCTCTCCCACGGGCAAGATTTAGCTATAAATTGCCTAAGTTAAGTGATTTCCCCTTTTCAATCTTTCAATGCCTCGGTGGATATTTTTTATGTTGGTAGCTTCATAATTTAGTGGGTTGAGATGTTGGGATCGATTCTTTTCCAAGCTGTGTTGTTTATTTTCTTTAGGGGTTTTTTTGTAGTCTACATACATACATAAACTCACGCCTTTCTCCCATGGGGATAGGCAAAAAGTACAGTAGTTTGTGGTTTTTCGTGAATTTATATTTGCATTTTACGGTTGGAATCTTTGGTGGATTTTTTCATGTGTGTGTGGAAAGTGGTCAAAGCTGCTTAAAGGCGTCTTCAACATCAAGGAGTATTTTAGCAAAACACCTGTAGGAACCTGAAGACCTATTCTCATAATTAAAAACGATCAAAATCTAGTCTTGATCTCATCTCAGCGACACTCAATGCTAAAAAGTCAAAAATGTAGGGAAATTGGAGATATTTTTGACAGATTGAAAAGCGAACGTTGTTAAAAAACTGGCCAAGTGCGAGTCGGACTCGCACACAAAGGGTTCCGTACCACAAAGCAAAAACGCCGTATAGGCCCCTTTTTTTTTTTTTTTGCCTAGGAAGTCATCAAATGCCCCTGCCGCTCTGGGCGGAGCAGAAGGGAGTGTCAGACTCTTACTGAATAAAACCCACCCGTGTTCCTTCAGTTGCCTGTGCCAGGGGCCACGGTATCTCTTTCGAACAACCCGCGACCCTGGCGGGGCCCCTTAAATATTTATTTTATTCTGTTTTTAGTATTTGTTGTTAAAGCGGCAACAGAAATACATCATCTGTGAAAATGTCAACTGTCTAGCTTTCACGGTTCATGAGATACAGCCTGGTGACAAACGGACAGTGGAGTCTTAGTAATAGGGTCCCGTTTTTACCCTTTGGGTACGGAACCCTAAAAACGGGAATTGCCCCTCTGAACCTATTTATAATCTAAAGAAGAAAGAAAGTTTGTGAAGATGTTTGGATGTTTGTTACTCAATCACGCGTAACCCGTTAAACAGATTTGGATGAAAATTGGCAAATAGATACACCATTTCCTGGATTAACACCTAGGATACTTTTTATCTCGATATTCCACGGGATCGACACTTTTGCGGGTGAAACCGCGGGGCGCTTTTAGTATTGCTTAATTTTGTCCATTACCAACAGTAACCAGCAAAGGTGAGAGTAATGGTGGCCCAGTAGTAACCGCTATGGCTTACAAGTTGTACGTCGTAGGTTTGAACACAGAGAAGCGCTCATTTTGTGTAAATTATTTCATCACCACTGCTCTCAAAAACTTACGGCATGTCCTAGAACCAAAATTCGAAGACCATCACCAACCCGCACTGGGCCCGCGTGGTGAATTACCCCAGTGTCCCAGCTGTGGGAATATTATATTCCGGTTAAGCTATATTAAGAAACGGTAACCATTTACCATCAAGTTAGCCGTCGGCTTGTCAACCAATGCATATAAAAATCTACATTTTAACCCTTACATAACTTGATTGTAAAGGTCATAATGTCATATTTCCAGTTAGAAAATAGCAAGGTGGCTGGTAGCACCTGGATGCTGATGATGATGCAAATTAGGCTTAGCTTTGAGCATTCTCCTTTGAGTGCATAATAATAATGATAATTGACCGTACTTCTGGGATTTTCCTGATAGCCGTGGAATACCTCTCCACTCCTCTTAAGCACTTCCATGTTGCCCTCTTGTCGCTACGACACTACGTGCTACCGACCGTTTTCGGGGGCCCATTATTGAGTGTGCAAGTCACCCGCTGCCATTTTATCTGTGTAATTTATATCAAACTTGGAAATTTCTGAGCCGTCTCCGTACACAAGTCGGAAGATGTAAGTGCAACCTGGTAAAATGGGGCTACCTTGACGCAACGGCAGAAGGGTGTGATTGCGGAGCTATGCCACAAACCATGCTCCGCCACCTATCCTGCCCTCTGTGTCGCAAAACATGCAGTCAAAGTGACCTCTGCGCTGCCACCGACAACGCCGTGGAAGTGGCAAAGTTTTGGGAAAACAAGATTTTAAATACAGTCGTGCCAGCGACACGAAGAAGAAGATATCAAACATTGGTCAGGCAGGGGCTATAGACTCTCCATAGTTCTAAATAACCAGTTCACTTTAGCCACAAAACCTATAATCCAATATCTTTATTTCCATACCCTGCAACAGTCCTACACCAACCGGGGGTTGTCCTTGGGTGCACATGCATAGTGCGAACAGGGATAATCGTCGGTTGGTGCCTCATTTCATTAAAAACGTTTAACGGGCCTCTGCGAGTTGGCTTTGGCCCCTCGTACGCCTTCCAAAGGTCCGGGACCCCATGGTCCCGAGAAATATAAAAAGAAAGAAATAATAATAACGCAGTTAACATTTTCTTACTAGAATATTTTTCTTATTTTATTGATGACGCAGTGGCTTTAAGGCCTCGCCTCTCAAGCACGAGGTTGTGGTTTCAAATCCGGGCGAGTACCAATGTGACTTTTTCAATTCATAATAATTATGTACAGAAGGGCGCACATCAAGCTTCTACAATCTGTCAAATTTCTTTAATACATTTTCTACTTTATTGCTAAAGTCATAAGATTCAAGGTTGTTTGGGAAAATTTGACAGTTTCGGGTAGCTCAATGTGCTGGCGTCTGTACTTTCTCTTGTTTATCTTGTATGTCACCGACATCGGTGAAGAAAAACATCGTGAGGAAACCTGGACTTATAATTGATTTATGTCTGAAATGGCCAATCCACCTTCAGCATGCATGGTGATCAATGCTCATACCTTCTGTGTATGAGAAGAACCCATTGCCCTGCAGGGGAAGAATAATTGGCTGATATTATTATGTTTAAAAGAGGAGGAGGGAGGAGGGGCCCGTGGCTAAATAATAACAGCCGCACAGCTCGATCGATCATGTTAAGCTACGCTTGCCACGGTTGGTCTGTGGATGGGTGACCATCTTTACATAACGCGACCCCTCCGTGCCTCGGAAAGCAAGTTAAGCCGTTGGTCCCGGCTGTCATTCGTGGATCTTTGACAGTCGTTACGGGTAGTCAGAAGCCCGAAAGTCTGACAACCAGTCTTACCAAGGGGTATCGTATTACGCAGTAACTGCGTTGTGGAGATCAGATAGGCAGTCGCTCCATGTAAAATACTGGTATTCAGCTGCATCCGGTTAGACTGGAAGCTGACCCCAACATAGTTGGGAAAAGGCAGGCAGATGATGATATGACCTCTCAATATCCATACTCATCACATACAAACAATTCCTTTCAAAGACACCAGATAACGTTACTTTTGTCCAGTCACCTATTATTCCATTTCCTAGTTACTGACCCAGATAATAGTTGGGTAACCCAATAGCGTCTAGATCTTTTGTCCACTATTTAACTATTCAAATAACTTGAATACGGTTAGCGATGTATGACCGATGCGGACTGTGACTTGTTCTTGTTTTATTGAATGGACACCTAGATTGCTGTACCTACCTGTTTCGAGTATGGGATGATGTTTTCTTGATGCATGAAAAACTAACTGCGCCCCGGGTTTTACCCGCGTAAGTGTCGATCCCGTGGAAATATTGGGATAAAAAGTAGCCTATATGTTAATCCAGGGTGTCAGCTACCTCCTTACAAAATTTTATCAAAATTGGTCTAGCCGTTTGAACGTGAAGAAGTAACAAACATATTAACACACACAGTCACAAACTTTCGCCTTTATAATATTTTTGTAATAATGTGTGTAACATGAATGGTAAAAAAACACTCAATAGACGGCAATAAACTTTCCATTACGTCCAAAATCAACGCGTGGCATCATCTGTGGGTGTTACCCTTGCCAAGAGGCGTCACTTTACAAAAAAAAAAAAAATATATAAAACATTTTTCTAAGGAAAGGGGTTGATTTGTTTCTACGCAAGTTTATTGTGAGCGCTCGCTAACATTAAGTTGGCTTCTTATTGTCCACGTCTACGTTCTACTTATGATTGTTTCGAGTTAATTATTGTTTTAGCCCAGCAACGCCTACTTACTTTTCTATTCAAGGTTGTTTTTTATTATAAAATGGTGGAAATTAACAATGAGTTGTATGTTTTTTATTAACGAATAGGACGATTCAGCGAGGTTATTGCGTAACACGTTCATGGCAATCGATCGCAATGCCTTTCATTTTGAAAGCTCAGCCATGTTTATTGCAATGTTTACGTTGCTGAGCAGACGATTTTTTCAAACCTATGGAGCAATGGATGGAGGAATTTCCAGCAAAACCCTTGGATAAATGATAAATGATTTGTCTTTTACATGTCAATCATATTTTTTTAAACTAGATGAGGTCGGCGTTTCCTATCTGACTATTCTGAGAAGAAAA
The DNA here is from genome assembly GCA_963082905.1 of Oligia fasciuncula. Classification (NCBI taxonomy): domain Eukaryota; kingdom Metazoa; phylum Arthropoda; class Insecta; order Lepidoptera; family Noctuidae; genus Oligia; species Oligia fasciuncula. The sequence continues at coordinate 17,072,549 of OY720406.1, read as the reverse complement.
GCCGAAACATACTCAGAGAGAAATGGTCTTTTGAGGAAAGAATCACACCGATTTAAAAAAATATTTTTTGTTATAAATATCTACCGCATATACTTTCGTAAGCATGTAGTAAAAAGCTGTTATTTTGACATAACAAACAGACACTTCAATTTTATTTATTTGTTTAGAAAATAAAAGACCATGCAAACTAAATATCCAAAACCAATTGTCAACCAATCGATAATAAATAATGCGGAACTGCAAAAATGCACTACAAGAGCCAACTAAACCGCCACACAACTAAACAACATGCTGTACATAAACGGGTCACGTCTCCGATTGTGTATGTGTCACGCGACACGCGAGCATTGTGCGCGGCCGCCATCGTGACGGCCTGTTGACGGCCCGTCATTGTGACGGCCGCGCTCGGCCGCCCGTGGCCGCATCGGAGGTGGTTGGATGGTGGGCTTCCGTCTAATGCGGTTAGGTGGTTACGTATTGAGTTCGATTGAGTGGTATTTTATTTATTGTTGTTAGTTGATGGCAGGAGGGGCCCGTGGCTAAATAATAACAGCCGCACAGGTCGATCGATCAGGTTAAGCTACGCTTGCCGCGGTTGGTCTGTGGATGGGTGACCATCTTTACATATCGAGACGCCTCCGTGCCTCGGAAAGCACGTTAAGCCGTTGGTCGCGGCTGTCATTCGTGGATCTTTGACAGTCATTACGGGTAGTCAGAAGCCCAAAAGTCTGACAACCAGTCTTACCAACGAGTATCGTTTTACCCAGTTATTGGGTTGTGGAGGTCAGATAGGTAGTCGCTCCATGTAAAATACTGGTATTCAGCTGCATCCGGTTAGACTGGAAGCCGACCCCAACATAGTTGGGAAAAGGCAGATGATGATGTTAGTTGATAGCACGTGTATTGTAGTAGCGACATCTTTTTGGTCACTTTCCTTTTTTTCCTCTCAGTTATTTTATTTTTCTGTAAAACATGATGAAAATGCTGAATTTCAGGTCTACAGATTGTGTGTGGGTATAGAATGGGGAAGACCATCTGACACCAAAACACTGGAACAAAAACAATTTGTTTTTTGACGTGACAACGTCTTAAATTAGGTTGCGACTGGGAGTCACTTATGAAAAAGTGTAACGCTCGGTAACGTTACGATGAGTCACCGAACGAGAGAGAGGCCCGCCGAATGCCTTGCGTCTCTCTCCCACTCAACTATGATCGGATGATCGGTCGTTGTCACGTAAAATCTTCGCCCGTAAAACCGACTTTACAGGCAACCATTTTTTTTTTTTTTTAAGTAGGCACCTAAATGAAATGAACTAGCTTAAATTTTGGTGTAGGTGCAATAAATAAAGCATATTCATGTTAAAACAGCATGTTTTATTGGTAAAATGTACAGAAGGCGAATTCCCTTAAATAAAAACGTTAAAAACAAAATCATTGTCATCAACTTGTCAAAAATGTGTGAGAACAAGAAGAGAAAATATGAATGTGTGAAGTCTAAAACTAAAATAGGTAGGTATTAAATTTACACATAATTATAATGCAAAAAAAATTACATAAGTAGGTAGGCTTAAATAAATACATAATGCATATAAACATATATCATCATCATCATCTGCCTAGCCTGTTCCCAACTATGTTGGAGTCGGCTTCCAGTCTAACCGGATGTAGCTGAATACCAGTACTTTACATGGAGCGACTGCCTATCTGACCTCCACAACCCAGTTACTGGGTAATACGATACCCCTTGGTAAGACTGGTTTTCAGACTTTCGGGCTTCTGACTACTCGTAACGGCTGTCAAAGATCCTCGAATGACAGCCGGGACCAACGGCTTAACGTGCTTTCCGAGGCACGGAGGGGTCACGATATGTAAAGATGTTCACCCATCCACAGACGCGGCTAGCGTAGCTTAACCTGATCAATCGACCTGTGCGGCTGTTATTATTTAGCCACGGGACCCTCCGTTCAGTTCTTGATGTGCTAATCCGGAGCATTTATCCAAAAACAAAGAGACAAACGGACAAAAACTAATCGTTACTATTTTATAACATGTACCTATAGATTCGAATCGCTTTTACTTATACACACCTCATTATATGTACTTATACAACTGTTTAGTTATCTCCCAATAAATGGCATCCTAACCAATAGTTTATAGGCTTTTTAGTAGGAATAAATACTTATCCATCATAAAAATCATCGTCACAAAAAACATTTTAACATGCAACACTCAAAACATATTTTCGAAATGGCAATCACACCGCTCTCTTAAAAAAAATATTCGAAATTCAACCTTTCAAATATTGAATACTTGTCCCACCCTTTAAAAATCCATCTCTCGAATTAACGTTTAAAAAATACTGGCATATATAAAAATTCGTAAAATGCAAGACGCTGGGGACCGGGGTGGTACGAAATTCGAAAGTTTTTGTCCCGATACGAATTCATTTCGGCTAATATTCGATTTTGATTTCGACCAACGTAAGATGACATTTCGTAATGGGAATTTGATGACATTCTATCATTTGCGAAATAATTGCATGCTTTTTATTGTTTTATACGTATTTTCTTGACATTTCCAAATCAGGTTAATTTCCGCAACAGTTAATAGAAACTGATAATTACTGATTTTTCCACTAACAAAAGGACTTACACAATGTGCACTTTTTCAGGTCCTTTAGAGCTTTTAATAGAACTGTATTTGCAAAGTACTACGAGTAAGGAATCGAAGGATTATTAAGGCAGATATAATACAGCCTATAATCTTCCCTCTACTGTTAGGTTCTAGGACAAATGCCGGTTTCCTCACAATGTTTTCCTCCACTGTTTTGAGAGGAATGATGATGAAATAATTTACATCTGCCTGCCTGCTTGGGTTCAAACCCACGACAACGACTACTATTACTGCTACTATTTATTTCTGTTTCTGTCTAGATAGAAAGAGAAATAAATAAACAAATACATAAAAGAATGCGATGCAACAAAACAGTCACAGATCTTCCTAAAATGGTGCATTACACATCGCTGCCCTGAAGCTAACTAAAAAATTTTAAGCTGTCATTAATTCGGAGTATAATATTCACCCCCTGCCCCCCTCTTGGGATTGGGGGGCGATTAATCTGTGTTTAATGTCGCCCCCAAAAATATAAAAAGTAGCTAATCAACAGATTGGCAACGTTATTCGCCTGAGGGTGTGTGAAGGATGCTTTGTAGTTTTTTTTTAGGGTTTCCCAGACTGATTTGGGACCGAAAGCATAAGTTTATTATGTTTCAGATTCTTTTTAATATGTTGTAAGATGTATAAGAGGAAGTTTGAAAGAGGCACCGGTAACTGAAAAGTTGTGTGGGAATCGGTTGTCATGGTTACGAAGAAATGAGGAAAATGTCGTGAGGAGAGTTTTGAGTATGGATGTCGATGGCTATAAGAGTAGGGGAAGACCAAAGAATCGATGGATGGACTGTGTGAATGATGATATGGTTAGAAATGGGGTGACTACCGAGATGACGACTAATAGAGAAGTATGGAAGATAAAGAAATGTTGCGCCGATCCTAAATAAATTGGGACAAGAGGGCAGGAGAGTGATGATTCTTTTTAATATGTTAAAAGATGATGGCTAGAAAGGTGGTGACTACAATGACGACTAATAGAGAAGACATCATCTGCCTAGCCTTTTCACAACTATGATGGGGTCGGCTTCCAGTCTAACCGGATGCTGCTGAATACCAGTATTTTACATGAAGCGACTGCCTATCTAACCTCCACAACTCAGTTACTGGGTAATAAGATTCCCTTGGTGAGACTGGTTATCAGACTTTTGGGCTTCTGACTACCCGTAACGACTGTCAAAGATCCACGAATGACAGCCGGGACCAACGGCTTAACGTGCCTTCCGGGGCACGGAGGGGTCTTGGTATGTGAAGATGGTCACCCATCCACAGACCAACCGCGGTAAGCATAGCTTAATCTGATCGATCGACCTGTGTGGCTGTTATTATTTAGCCACGAGCCCCTCCCCCCCTCCCACGGGCCCCCTCGATTAATAGAGTATGGAAGAAAAAGGCATGATGCGCCGACCACTAATAAATTGGTGAGGGCTGGAGAATTACGGTGATGATGAATAGCAGACAATTCAATTTCGAATTCCGACTATGTTTTTGATGGTCATCACGACCATCATAATTATGTCACAATTATTCTGTTAACTTCTTATGTACCTCGATGATCACACTAATATCACAAAGGCGAAAGTTTGTGAGTGTGTGTGTTTATATGTTTGTTACTTCCTCACGCTCAAACGGCGGTACCAATTTTGATAAAATTTTGTACGTAGGTAGCTGACACCTTGGATTATCATATAGGCTACTTTTTATCCCGATATTCCCATGGGATCGACACTTATGCGGGTGAAACCGCGGGGCGCAGCTACTAATTACATATAAACTCCAAATCATACTCTACAACTACATACCACACACAGATTTTCAATTCCAAAAAAAATCAACTCGCAACGAACCAAATACTCGTAACATCGCAAATAATTTTCAAGTTGGATTAGCATAGCTAATAAAATTATAGCTGACATCAAACAAGCAATCAATATTAAAGAGCATTGAAATCGCATCGTTACGGAGCACTGGCTTGATCACCAGTCAGATTGCCCTCAAACGTCCAGGGCTGGGAAAAAATTAAATTTGCCAAGTCGATTTCATTTTTCATTAATTCATCGCGGAGGGTCGTTTGTAGGGATAGAGTTACTGGATACGATAGGTCTGAGATAGGTGATTTTCCAGTTTTCTACTCCTCATGTAAGATTTTTTTGTATTATTTTGCTTGTTGTATTTGTTTAATCCATACTAATATTATAAATTTGAAAGTAACTCTGTCTGACTGTCTGTATGTTACCTTTTCACGCCTAAACCACTGAACAGATTTCGATAAAATCTGGCATAGAGATAGATTGTATTCCGGGGAAGGCCATAGAATAGTTTTTATCCCGATATTTACACGGGATCGACACTTATGCGGGTGAAACCGCGGGGCGCTCATAAACTAATATTATAAATGCGAAAGTTTGAATGATTGTTTGCTTTGTCTATATAAAAAAAAATAAAAAAAAATTGCGCTGCCATACATTTTGACCGTGTAGGCATTGTACTTTTTTATGAAACAGCTCATTTTTTTGATAGCCGACGAAATATTTCTAGATCTAGAATCATGTGCTGAATTCATGGTTAAAGTTTGCGCACTGGTTAAAAATTTATATTGTATTCCTAAAAAAAACATATAATCCTTACATGTATCTCAAGACTAAATTGAGCCTGAAATTTGAGAATAAAACAACGAACTTTCTTTGAATACTGATCTGGACTATAACGATGTTTATTTTGACTACACTCATGGCAGATCCAGTCCACTTACATCACAGTGTCCCTAGTCGATACCGAGTTCCTATATAAAATTTCCCTCAGGGTTCTCTTGCACAAAAAATACGGTTTTTTCTTCTTTGCACAAGACTCTGTTAAACCCTCAAATGGTGGCTAATTTCGGGACGAGATGGCTGATTAATTATTGATAGACGCTTGAGAGATCGCAAGTCGAACTGCTGTTTGTCTTAAATGTTAATTTTTCTTTTTTTAATCCCTTGGCAGCCATGTTTTTTTTATTAGGGACGTTATTGTTTTGCGTCGATCTTTTAAAAAGAGAATGTCTTGAATTTTTATTGTGTATCTTTGTATTTGTTCATTTAAATGTTAGAAGTTACTTACCTACTCTGTGTTTTGATAACCATGAGCCACAGCCCGACTTCACCAAGCTCCTGTGCCAGTGTCGGCAGTGTCATCCAGAGTTTGCCCGCGATGGCAACAATGTCGTCTGCCCATCTCAAAAGTCAAAGTCAAAGTCAAAGATCTTTATTGTGAGACAGTGCTTACAAAGTTGTTATTGAGTTTTGGTGTGCGTTTGCACTGCTCCACCATGTTAGGCATACAATACTTTGAACAATTTTTTTATGACCTAAGTTTATGTGGTTATACAGGGTGTTTGGTGCATCGTTTGCCAAATTGAAATGGTCGACTGAAGGGGTCATCTGCTAGCCTTTCAGACCCCTTAACACCCCTCATGCCCTGTGGATTTTTTTTATCGACTTTTTATTGTTTTACTATAAAAAGACCCAAATTTTACATTAAAATACAAATTAAAAAAAATATATGAGGCGTAGACTCTGAATTTTAATTTTATTTCGATGTGTATTGTTTAGGAGTACTTTTGAATACAAAATTAGTGACATTAGTCACCTAGTTTTTTTTTAATTCACTCGCAAAGGTAAAACTTAAATTAAAGCTGTAGATGTTACAGCTGTTTATATGGCTACAAAAAAAAAAACAAAAGCGACGGGGATCTTCCAAATCCCTCATTAATTCTCCAGTCTATCCTCTTGCTAATGATGTGCCACATGCCATAAAAATCTTTTAACAACTTTGTGAATTCACTAGAATTGTGAATATAGTCACCTAAGGCTAATATTCAAAACTATGATTTAAACAAATATTTTTGCTTAAATGATACCTGACAAACCTATAAATCTGTTATCTCATTCTTATAAGGTAAAATCTGTCTCGTATCTCTATCTTTTCGTGGGATTTACTTGAAATAAAAAAACAAAAATGCATTTTTAACAATTATTTCATAATTGTTACAAATCCTGCTCAAATTGTTGGCCTCTGTTGCGAATGCAGGCCTGACATCTGTTTCGTATTTCGACAGTTGTTGTACGAAGTCGTATTATGTCGCACAATATGGCCCCCTTGGTTCATTAAAAGTGACACTGCCAGTCTCGCGTATGCGTCGGTATGTGTCTTGGAAGACTCTGCAGCCAGGTAATCGTCTACCAGGAAAGCGTTCCTGGTAAAGTCGTTGCGCTGCACGAGCGACACCATTGGCGGCTCCGTAAGCCATCATGATGTCCGCATATTCTTCGTTAGAGAATGTCGCCATTGCAATAACAAAAAACTCAATAAAGTTTAACAATAACAACAAAAGTTAAAAAAAAGTAACAAGAACCAACAAAACTCAACGATAGTAACAAAATGAAAGAATCGCGGAGTACGGTGAACTAGCACACACTTTAGGTAGCAGAGGCAGTGATGTCTCGACTAAAAAAATGACGGATCGGCGGCAGTGCTTGATTTGTTAAAACCGATTTAAGGTATGCAAGAAACAGATAGAAAATAGATTTTACTGCGCAAGAGTGAGAAAACAAATTTTACTTCTTTCTCAAGTAACAGTTACGCAATAAAAAAAAAATCATTAGAATTTGGAATGTGGTCTTATGTGACTTGATTCACAATTCTAGCGAATTCACAAAGTTGTTAAAAGATTTTTATGGCATGTGGCACATCATTAGCAAGAGGATAGACTGGAGAATTAATGAGGGAGTTGGAAGATCCCCGTCGCTTTTGGTTTTTTTTTTGTAGCCATATAAACACCTGTAACCATCTACAGCTTTAATTTAAGTTTTACCTTTGCGAGTGAATTAAAAAAAAACTAGGTGACTAATGTCACTAATTTTGTATTTAAAAGTACTCCTAAACAATACACATCGAAATAAAATTAAAATTCAGAGTCTACGCCTTATATATTTTGTTTAATTTGTATTTGAATGTAAAATTTTGGGTCTTTTTTTAGTAAAACAATAAAAAGTCGATAAAAAAAATCCACAGGGCATGAGGGGTGTTAAGGGGTCTGAAAGGCTAGCAGATGACCCCTTCAGTCGACCATTTCAATTTGGCAAACGATGCACCAAACACCCTGTATTAATTCAAATAGATATTTTAATAGAGCTAAGTTTATTTTGCATCTAAACATAAAAATAAAAAAACAACACTTAAAAAAACAGTTTGGCACTAACTCATCACGAATCTGTCGGACAAAAAGTCATGTACTGTAATAGTATGGTCTATTCACAAAGAAGTCATTTAATAATTTTTTTTAAATTTAATGTTTTCAATTTCTCTTATTTGCTTAGGTAGCTTATTATAAATTCGTGAAGACATTCCGAATAAACTTAAACGGCAAATTTCTTCATCAATAGTAACAGTCAAAGTAACGTCACAAAGCCAAAGTAACGGTCAAATATGTTTCTTCACAATTTTAGCTGATGCTTTTATTGTTACTTTTGCCCCTAACCTTTACTGCCCATTAAGCAGATGTGAAAGCTAAAGTAATAGTCTTTTTGTCAAAGTTGTATTGTTCTAGGTAAGACTTTTTCGACGCCTGTTCGAGTTTTTAACTAATATAAATCACTGCGCATTTATCTGTGTAATAGCTTCATAATAACCTAGATGTTATTTATAATATTAAAATGGCATCAAGATCGTCAAGTGAAAGTTCAAGTTCATCAGACGATGAACTTATCGTGCGTTATTTAACGCATAGGCGTAAGAGATTTAATATTCGCAAGGATCATTTTTTGCGTGTTATTTGAGGCGTTGAACTCTTTTGCAAGAACTTCCCAAGTTTCATCCTTTTGTTTTAAGGATAACCCATTAGTTTTTTTGTTTAATAGCACCTTTGAATATCTATTAATTAGCTTCTTCAACTTTTCAATTTCAGTGTTAGTGAAGTTGGAAGATCTTTCACTGTAAATAATAAAACAACATTTGAATTGAACATATTGGTACTCATTGTAAATAGCTCTAAACCCTAAGCTACCTACTAAAATAAAAAGAAGTTTAGGAACAAATACTAACAATAACTTTTGTAACAAATATAACTATAATAAACAATACATCTAACTTGTGGTATTTAAAACACCAATCACCTAAAAGAAGTTTAGGAATCTTTTGTAACAAAGCATTATGCACTTAGAAATATTGGTGCTGCCATGTATAAAAAAATCTCCCCACGATTTTTTGGGGAAATTACGACGTTTGTGTAGGTAATGGCAACTCTTTTGACTTTTACTTTAGCTGTTACTTGAATGAAGAAACACATTTGCCGCAGTATCAGTTATGGTCAAGTAAAAGTCAATACTTTTACTGATTACTTTAGCTGTTGATGAAGAAACTGGCCGTAAGAAAGTAAGGTTGTTTTAAGGGCATATTTGCTATAGGGGGCATATCTCGCCGCCATACGACTGACACTCGTCTTCCAGTCCTTGGACGCCATTCTGTCACAGCCTTATTCCACCTGTCATCATTGCATCTTACCAGGTGTCCAGCCCACCTTCATTTGAGTTCCATAAAACGCTTTCCCTTCGTACGCCTTCGTATCTTGACGTTTGGAACTCCATCTATTAGCATGATACCAAGCATATTGCTTGGTTTGCTCGTCTGCCTCGGCTTTGCTGTACTCTGGACGCTTTTAACGTGTACGTCTTTTTTACATCGTTCTCACATATAATTGTACATTCAACATTAATGATGTAACTAATATTTTTGTAAAAATATAATTTAAAAGAGTGTCCATGGAGTTTCTTGCCCGTTCTTCTCCATAGGTACCTACGCTTTGGAATGGGCAACTAGCTTCATATTTTCTGACTGACCTACTTCTTGACAATTCAAAAGTGCCTGTAAATGGTTTAATTGAAATAAATGCTTTGAGTTTGAGTTTGATAAGATGCATGGCAATTGCAGCCCTTTGTTCTTTGTCATTGGAGTTAGTATTTTATATCCAAATTTTTTGATATTGATGTAGCTCTTGAAAACAAGACAAAATTCGATGATACGGCTTTCGCACTCAAATAGGTATTCCCTTTTAATCCTGGTAAAATATTACACGGGAACGACTCCCGTTTGAAATCCACGCGGACGAAGCCGCGGCCGCGGGCAGTCTCCAATCTTACGGTTAGACACCCGCACGTAGTTAGCGTATACTTATTTCTACAAAACATCAAATTAAAACCTAAATAATTAAATAAATTCTAATTATCAACCATTAATTTTTATCAGCAATTCTTGCAAGACAGCTTTCAATCTCCGAAGAAATTAAGCCAAAGGTTTCCATCCAGAGAAGCATTATCATTAATCCTAAAACGAACGGACGAACGGAATAAATGGAGCATGAAAAAGAACATAAAAATTAACAAAAAAACAATAGAATTAGCATAGAAAACATCTGTGACGAAATTACTACCGAGGTAGATACTATTGGTAACTGTGAGAAGGAAGTGAGAAATACTCGATATGGAAAATTACTTTTACTGAATTTTACAAGACAATATTTTTATTTTGTAAGTCATAATCATAAGTAGGTACCTAATTTATTTATTTGTTGATTCGTTTTAGTTTTTTGCGTTTACTGTTTTTTTTTCTTTATTAACTAAATTTCTTAGTAATTGATTACAATCTAGCCTAATAGACTAATAAGCAATTTAACTCTAACTTTTTTATTTTGTTTATTCTAAAATATTTCTTAATAAATAAACCTAACAAAATCTTATATTTACAAAAAAAGTTAATATTAGCTGCACGCACAGGAAACTAAATCTTCAGTGCACAGCATTGGTTATTCATACGATCCAGAATAGGTACCTAACCTTTTTAGCATGGACTCAAGAATACTTTTTTAAACTCTTTTGCATTTTTTCTGTTCAACTTTAACCAACAGTGATAAACTATATTATTGACACTACGTACTAAATTAAATAAATAACTACAAACATAATTATAAAACAAAGTGATTATTTTATCTGTATCCGAAAGAGCTTAACCTTGATTTGATTGAATGTGTTATTACATAATGTATATTAATGAGTCTTTATTATTATAAGTAGCTAAAACTGTTTGTATGTCTTAGGGCTGATTTTCCAATGCCCGCCAGATAATTTTATCGGAGGAATAATTTTGAATTTTGGACAGTTCTTCCATACAAAACCTGTCAGACGTCAATTTTATTCCACGAATAAAAATTATCTGTCGATTGAAAAATCAGCCCTTAGTTAAGGTAGTTAGTATAGGATCATTTTTTAAACTCAACATCTGTAAATTTTACCTACATTCTGTGCAAATAAAGAACTATTCTATTACATTGTAAACTATAATATTGGTCTACATCGTAAAAATAAAAGGCTCGTTTCTATTTTATACAGTTCAGTTTTACTATCGAGAGACAACAGTACCCCTCTTGTCTTCACCGCATTGATTCCTCAGATCTCACTCCCTCGGGACGAAGTTTATCTCGTGAGCAACGGACATTAAGCAAAATGGCGTATCCTCCCTTCTGTGTCTCTATAATGTTACTGAGGTGATATTTTTGCCCAGGGTGATTACGGGGCAAGGTGGTTCGGGCATGGACTATGCCCAGAAGTAAACAGTACGCGTTGGAAGAATCGAGAAACTTGTTAAAAAAATATAGATCTAGTTTGATGCGAATTTATGCGTGTGACTTGTGCGACAACGACAAAAATGGGTTATTGGTTGATAAAATTCTTTTACATTATTTGTAAACAATTCGTAAATATGTGAGCACCATGTATTTATCACATAATTTATTTACCTGTCATTGCTTCATTTTTAATTCTTTTTACCTTTTGTGGTAGACTAATTTTATTCTAGGTGCATCGTCTTCACATAATTATTATATGAATGAATATAATATTATACAAAATCTTGTAAAACATTTTAAAAGAGTAACGGTGGAGTTTCTTGCCCATTCTTCTCCATACGAATACTACCTTTTGGAAGGGGCGACTAGAATCAATTCTATTTTATCGTAATTTTTGACGTTCAAAAGTGCCTATTTGAAATAAATGATTTAAGCTTGACTTTTACTTTACTTATCAATAACTGGAGGAAAAATAATCTGTAACACAGTTTTTGGAACAACAAAAATATTAAACTAAACTGAACAGTCTGATGGTATCGAACCGCGGTCTCCCCAATCGACAACCGACTTGCCATCACTTTAAGACACTTAAAAGTGATACCTCAGTTTCAGAGGGTGACTTTTAATTAGGGGTGACTGATATAAGATTTAACGACGGAATTAATGGATTTTTCCCGACTTGGCAGAAGCTAATTGTGCGTTTTACTGTTGCTCATTAGATTTCATTCGTTTTGCCATTTATTAGATTGATTATTTTATGGGTAAGTGACTCGGGCTAGTAAAAATCTATAAGTGTTGTTTTTCAATAGGCGAGAAACACAGTCTTAATAGTTATTAAAATATTGTTTCTCATACATTTGTATACATCATTAATCTCGTAGTTTATAAAGAACTAGCTGCTGTCGATCCCGTGGGAATATCGGGATATAAAGTAGCCTATGTGTTAATCCTGGTTATAAACTATCTGTGTGCCCCTAATCCGTTCAGTCGTTTGTGCGTGAAGAAGTAACAAACATTTAAACACACCCTCACAAACTTTCGCCTTTATAAAATTAGTGTGATTACATAAACGTGAAATTAACTTCTTAAGAAACCATGACTATAATGTGCATATTACCCGTTTTTGTTGCCGTGAAAAACGAGGGCTTATTCGCCGTGTGACGCACGGTCGTCAGTGTTGTATGGATCACTATGGAAGCTTGTTGATGGATAAGTTTTTTTTACGGCGCGGTTTACACCGTACCGTAAAGAAACCGAGCCGTGTGCAAAGGGCGTTATTATAAGACACACCTATGGAGCAAGACCCGCATTTTTCCAAGCATTCTTATCCAGGATGTAATCACACACGAAAATCAAGAGAGTTGAAATTGTGTTTTTAGATCACACAGAATCTCTACCCACACGTAACATTTCTTCTCATTACAAACATCGGTAAAGCACAAATAATCGAAGCCGGCCAGCTTCCCTTATTACCACCCTCGCAAGGGAAGGAAGCGTCTATTAATTTATGTCTGCACAGACAGTAATGACACCACAGTCGATTATGGCGGTATATTGGAAAATATTGGCATTACGCCCCAAGGGATATAACCGATGACGCATAGGATCTGAGGTTCGCTTTGTTTTGGATTAGTTTGGCCACGATACCATGTGAAGGTAACGTTATTGGGTAAAGTTAGTAATAACTTTCTCTAAAATAATTAAAAGAAAATAATAGAAAACAAGGGTTGTTTTAAACGATGCCATAAGGCAACTACGTGACCTAAACTGCGGTCTTTGTCGGACTGCATAGAAAATAAAGAGAAGCGCGATGACACAACGCTGGTAATTTATTGCAAAATATGATGGACTTAAAAATTAAAACACTAGTATTTTAGTATGTTGCTTGTAGAAATAATCTGACAAAAAATCAGAATGGTTGTATGTATATTAGTATGGTTTTTATTGTAAAAAGAAAGTTATTACAAGTATCTTCATGTTTTTTTTGTATCGTATCAAATTAGTTGTATTATGTTTTCGACACACTATCTACCTAGCATATATCCTGAAGAATATCATATATTTTTCTGATTTTGTTTACTCCACTCGCACCACTTTTATTGTTTCTAAAATTTGAGTTTTTTGCGTTTAGGTCCCGAGAGCCATTGCATACACATTAGACATAGGTGCATGAGACATTTTAGTTTTGTATCTGGACAAAACTAAAATGTCTCATGCACCTTTTTTTCTTTCTTTTTCTTTCTCTCTCAAAACTATAACCAATTTCCTCATACCAAACACCTAACACAAGATTATTGTCTAAGATTAATTATTATCAAAATAATAACGCCACATGTCCCATAAAACGAACATCGATGCGCGATGGTAAAGAAATACCATTAGCGAGGAGTGTTGTGCGCAGATAGTAAGTAATAACAGACGTACTCACACAATGTTTACTGGAGACCTAGAGACGCTGGAACTGGCATGTTGAGAGGATCATACAGACGTCACGCAAAATCCTGCATCTCGCAAGCAGAGTTTACCGCGCAACTAGCATAGATACAACGGCCCGACATGAATCATCGGGCAGTTGCCCGCCAGACACAACACCCGTCTGGTCAGAGGATCCTAACTTTTCATAGGGTATGAGTGAACTTTACACCCTGTTCCTCATACCTCTATAATGTATCTAATATTTTTGTAAAATATAATTTAAAAAGAGTGTCCATGGAGTTTCTTACCCGTTCTTCTCCACAGGTACCTACGCTATGGAATGGGCAACTAGCTTCATATTCAACAAATCTCACAAAATTTAACAAATTTAACAAATCTCTTAAAGAAAAGTTCTATGGTACAAATCTAACTTTGAAAGATGTATTAATGATTCGAATGATTATAATTTTCTAAATCATCATTTCAGCCAAAAGACGTCCACTGCTGGACATAGGCCTCCCCCAAGCACTTCCACTTCGACCGGTTCTGTGCTTATTATGGTATTTTCTAAATATGTACCTGTTATTGTCGCGAATCATATTTTGATCAAGATACAACCTGAAACTAACCTGCAAATTGCAAAAAACGTAAGAAAAAATTTGAATTTCGCAATCTACCACTACCCATTCACCTTAACAGTTTCTCAAACAACTAAACAAACTTATAAAGAAAACATAAGAAAACTTTTCTCAAGCCACATCCAGTAAACAGTAACCCTATACGAGTAATAACAACAGCATGCTACATAAACGACTCTTCCCATCCACCGGAATATCACCCCCATTCCCTTCGCACCCCCATGCAATAAGGCCGATAATCGCCTGTAACATACAGCAGTAATTTCTAATAAGATAATAGGCCCTCTTTTCGATATGGGTGTAATGATCTGGAATATGAGAATTGATGGGATATTGTGCTGAAGGGTATTTTTTGCCACTTTCAGGGCAAATGGGATTGCGGAAGTTAGTCGCGAGTATAGGTTTGGTATGTGTGGCTGTTGCGCTGTGATAAGAATTCTTAAAACCTAAGAATGCATGACAAAAGTCCTTATTGGTAACAAGATAAAGAAAAGAAGAAAGGAAATATGTTTAGCAGTGCCCCGCGGTTTCACCCGCATAAGTGTCGCTCCCATAGGAATATCGGGATAAAAAGTAGCCTATATGTTAATCCAGGGTGTCATCTACCTCCATACAAAATTTTATCAAAATTGGTCCAGCCGTTTGAGCGTGAAGAAGTAACAAACATATAAACACAGACACACACACACTCACAAACTTTCGCCTTTATAATATTAGTGTGATAACGGGTATTCAGCTGCATCGGTTAGACGGGAAGCCAGACCCAACTCAGTTGGGAAAGTGGTAGGCAGATTGAGGAAGCCGAGGGTAGGTATGGTTAAAAATATGATAACTGTCTAGCTATCACGGTTCATGAGATACAGCCTGATGACAGACAGACAGACGGACAGTGGAGTCTTAGTAATAGAATCCCGTTTTTACCGTTAGGGTACGGAACCCTAAAAACATACTCTGTCTGACTTTTCTCCGTTTTTCCCTTGCTCAGCCAAATTAAGAAATCAAAACTGCTCTCAAAGTCTAGCTACAGATACAAATAACCACTACTTAACAAATCGCCTCATTAAAATAAATAAATATTAACCTGAAAAATAATTAAGCAGTACACACGCACGGACATATTCAATTAAATGTAGTATTTCCAGAGAGGAATGGCTCGCTTCGAATAGAGAAAATCCCTGTACGACTGTACGGATTGCGCCTCACAGATCCGTTAATGTGTATATAGAAGGATTAGTGTTTGGTTTTAGATACGTGCGGGGTGTACAACGGCGGAAAATTACTAGCGAATTCCTAGAGTTGAAATTACTAGTAATTACCAAGTATTAATAGTATTCGTTCGATGTGTAATGTCAATGAAGAAGTTAGTGTAAGAATGGTTTGTGCAGTCAATTGATATTATTTGTGATTCATGTTATATGTCTCCCTAAAAAACTAAATCATTTATTTAGGTACGATCACAAACTTGAAATGAAGCTTTGTCAAATCCGTGAAGTTAAATTTTTGCTTGGTTTCTTGGTTATCATAATGATATTATATATTCTTTATTTCGAACCACGCGCACACAACAACAACCCATTTAGTGGCACTAAATGGGTAACAACGACGTAAAACCTATGTTAGTGATATGAAAATTAAAAATGGGGTATTATTTTAACAACTAGCGATGAAGCCTCCTTTTAAGCAGATATGTGTTAGAAGACTTCTTGATATGATACGACGTATTCACATTACAGCATTTCATTATTAGCATACTAATTGCAGTATTTGATTATCATGTTTCCCGTAATGTCTAAATTGCCAGACAATTTACACACTATCGTACAGTCAAAACCATAACTCCTTAGGAAAACCTACAACAATTTCCTAATTTCCCTCAGTAAGCATTCCTCGCGATTGTAGACCAAGGCTTACACCGTTCCGTTCCACGTCCACTCATGAATACGCGAACATTTTTCGTCGGAAGCTTATGGCTTTTAGATTATTCGCTCGCAATGTTTCCTAAATATAAATCATTTGTGCTACTACGTTATTAAAGCTGTATTTGTAGGAATTATTTCTGTGTGTGTACTCTGCCTAGATTAAACATTCTTTGGAGTGGTTTGATCTGTATTTTGGATGATGGAAAATTATTTTGTGTTTACTTAGGAAACCTGGACTTATAGTTAATTTCCTGTTGCCTGCGACTTCGTCTGCAATCCGGGATGAAAAGTAGCGTATGTCCTTACTCAGGTCATGATGTATTTGTTTGCTAAATTTCATCCTAATTTGTTTAGCCGTTTTAGCGTGACAGCGTAACAAACTCACTTTCGTATTTATATTATAATATTTGTTAGGATATAAGTTTGAAATCACCAATCAGTCTTGATCAATGCTTGTTGTGCCTTCTCTTTAAAGAAATAGGTCTTTGCCAGGCTGATATCACATCACACTTAATATTGTAAAGGCGAAAGTTTGTGAGTGTGTTTGTATGTTTGTTAGTTTTTCACGCAAAAACTACTGAACGTATTTGAATGAGTTTATCACCAGGATTATCACATAGAATACCTTTTATCTCAATATTCCCACGGGATCGAGACATATGCGGGTGAAACCGCGGGGCAGCTAGTTATTATATAATTACTTCAACCAATCAATCAACTCAGCCTATCGCAGTCCACTGCTGGACATAGCCCTCTTACAGGCTGTGCCACAACACCGGGTCCTCCGAATTCCGCATCTAGCCTGTGCCAGCCATGGTTCCCATACAACAATAGCCGATACGTGGTCTCCAATCGAGGACTCGTCTGTTCTACCGGCCATCGGTTCTTCGACAAACATGGCCAGCCCACAGCCAACTGCCATTGCTACTTATGTTATTATTAGCCTGTGATGTCCTACTGCAGGGCAAAGGCCTGTCCTACTCTCTTTCCACTTTTCTCTGTTCAAAGCTGCTAAGGACCAGTTCTTGTTGAAGGAGTCCAGCTCATCCCGCCGTCTCCGTCTGGGCCTGACACGATGTCGTTTGCCATTAAGAGAGGAAGAGAGCTCCATATGTACTACAATAAAATTATTTATAAGTACCACTTCATTATTCTGTCTTTTAATTAATATTATTCTGGCAACCAATACACACTTTCCCACATGTTCAAAAAATGTCGCACCTCTCACCAAATCCATAGAGAATTCAAAGAGGATCATACCCCCATAACTTCCATTACATATCCCATAACCTTCCACCATTAAATAAGTCAAAAACTAAGTAACGCCATTACTTGAAAGCTATAAGAAAACCGAGGAACAACGTGTAACCAAACATAATCTTATTTATCGCGAGGGTAGGTCCGGCATAAATGGGATTCGATGAGCAAAAGAAGCACTTAACGCTTTGATGTCCACCCTGGTAGTGCCTCCCCTTTATTTGGGAGGTAGAGTGTATGGTGGAGGCGGTAGCGAGTGTATTAGCGATTTGTTTGAGGATTGTTTTATTGTTATCGCTGAAATAGTAGTCTTCATTGAGTTAAAAAAAAACAACCATTAGACGGTTTCGTACCACAAAAAATCTTACAATTTATCTTCTTTTTATTATAATTTTGTCATAGTGAAATACATTGTCTTTATTTAATACTTTTTGAGCACATAAATGTACAAACGCGGATTTAATGCCATAGGCATTTTCTACCAGTCAATCGTTGGGGTATCACGAAGGTATTTATGAAAACTGGCTATTTATTACGGTCACTGAAATACAGCCGAATGTCAGAGATTTATATTTTTATTAAAAAATATTTTCGATCTTTGCAATTGTTTGTAATCTAAGGTCGATTTTACAGGGATCACATCTTTGTAAACACGTTTATTTTATTTAACTAATTTCTTAGCAAATAAACGATTATGTTTATGATAGACAGGCGGACGGACGGAGTAACATACAGACGGCACGTACTGCGGGCCACTCACGATCAAGTTGAACTTGATCGTGAGTGGCCGGTAAGCGGTGGCGTCTTCACATATGAAAAGTGTTATAGCAGCCATTTTATTGGCGAATCTCTCCACTATAACCGCTCCCTTATGATCACGTGTGGCTAGCCAGAAATTTCTTTCTTTGATTATAAGTCTTGCATTAGTCTCATTTTACCGCTAATATATGATTTAGGGGTAAGCAGAGCTCTGGCTTAGTGGGGTATACTTTATTAGGGTAGTGTTGTTTTTGTCATAAGACAGTTTACTTGTAAGTGAAGGGAAGCAGGTGGAAATAATTCTTTGATTAGATAAAATACACGATGTTTATTTGTTTTTAGATATTATTCTTTTGTTTTCTTACAATGTTCTCTTTCAATGAACATAAATGCAGAGAACAGCTGATTTTTTTTCGCGATTTTTGGTTTGGTCCCATAGTAAAAGGTGTTCATAATGATGAGTACAATGACCTTGTAAGAGGTTGTTAAGGTTTTACCAATAACCCTGTATAGGCTGTCCGCAGTGGAACAGGGTTACAGTTTTATCAGTAGCTTTCGGAACAGGCGCAACTACTTTTAAACAATGTTGTGAGTGGGTAGTTAATTCTTTTACATCAATCTCGTAACTATGTCGCTTAAAATTTTAATAATGAAAATATGAACATTTTTGATACACACATTTTAGATACTAAATAGCTTATCCGACTACATAAAACCCAATTTCAACACATCTATGAAACACCAAATCCATTATTGGAGGTACAAATGCACCCCAATAGGGGGTAGATGGGGGGGAGGGGCCCGTGGCTAAATAATAACAGCCGCACAGGTCGATCGATCAGGTTAAGCTACGCTTGCTGCGTTTGATCTGTGGATGGGTGACCATTTTTACATACCGTGACCCGTCCATGACTCGGAAAGCACGTGAAGCCGTTGGTCCCGGCTGTTATTCGTGGATCTTTGATAGTCGTTATTACGGGTAGTCAGAAGCCCGAAATCGAAAGTCTGACAACCAGTCTTACCAAGGGGTATCGTACAGTAACTGGGTTGTGGAGGTCAGATAGACAGTCGCTCCAATTCAGCTGCGTCCGGTTAGACTGAAAGCCGACCCCAACATAGTTGGGAAAAGACTAGGCAGATGATGAAATGCACCGCAATAAACAAAATATTCCACAAATTCTATCAGCATCTAATTTCAATAATCAATGTAAACAAACAGACAAACTACACGGACCTCCATCAGGCTTAACGAGAATTCCGATAGAGGGTGGGCAGGCTTCGAGGTGCCTCCGTCAACGAATCGATGTCATTGTTTAATTAAATACAAATCAAATTATCTGCCAAGATGCTTGTCTTCGGGATGGTGGATTTATATAGAGGGTGGATAGCCCTGCATACAGTATACGACTGATTTAAGAAAAAGGGTTTTTAGAATATTGAGTCGGCGTTTGTGTCAGTTATATCTGTGTGAATATCTCTTTTTAAAGTTCAATATTATCATATAAAACTGTAAAAAAGAAAATATGTTTAGTTGCGGTAAACATGACAAAGAACACAAAAAAACTGGCCAAGTTCGAGTTGGACTAGCACATTAAGGGTTCCGTACCGCAAGGCAAAAACACCGGAAAAAAAAAAACGTTTGTTGTATGGGAGCCCCCCTTAAATATTTATTTGATTTTGGTTTTAGTATTTGTTGTTATAGCGGCAACAGAAATACATAATTTGTGAAAATTTCAACAGTCTAGCTATCGCGGTTCTTGAGATACAGCCTGGTGACAGACAGGCGGACGGACGGACAGACGGACAGACAGCGAAGTCTTAGTAATAGGGTCCCGTTTTTACCCTTGTACGGAACCCTAAAATAACAAGTTGGGGGATAATATGCGCCACATCCACGTAAATCGGCTACCGCTCAGCATAATGCTGCGACCCTATGCGAGATAGAGCCCTAGCGCTGGTTTTCAGCGACAGCCGGAATAAAGTACGATAAAGTTTGTAACAAACACGTTCGAACGATTCTGTGATCCAACAATACGTATAGCCACAAGGCTACACGTACCTACAATGTTTTAGCATCTTCCATACAAATGAAAGATGCTAAAACATTGTAGGTATCATGAACTATAAGAAGATGATAAAAAAATGCTATGAATAACCTTTATGAAAACTCTTCAATATTTAAAACAAAATGTGTATAAAATCAGAAGTTGGTATCATCCACTCCATAAAATACTTGTCACTATCTTCACTTACGGAAGCAATGGAGCGAGCGAACTTCAATCAACCGCGCTTCGCTCCGACACCTACTGAACCGTCCTGCTGCTTCGATTTATACGGCGGAACCCTAAATTACAATAATCAATGCCAAGATAGTTTGTCAATACAACTGCAAACACAACTTTGTTTATGTATTATTTAACCAACAACAATGATTACAACTGTTAATTACGTAACGTAATATACTATCAATCTCAATCTCAATCATTTTGAAGGATATTGGTAATCCATTGCTTTATATGTTCGAAAAATGTGTCTGCTCAATAACGAAAACAACGCAATGAATGTTGTTGAACTGTCAAAATGAAACCCATTGCTACTGATAGTGTGATCCGCAATTACCCCACAGAGTTCCAAGTAGGTAGAATCCTCAGCCTATTTCTCAATCTTGGTAAATACCTTGTAAAAATTGATTGTGATTTGAAATTAAACAGGGTAGGCAGGGGTTTAGGTAGGTAATCCCTTACCTCATCATTTCAGCCGAAAGACGTCCACTGCTGGACATAGGCCTCCCCCAAGCCCCTCCACTTCGATCGGTTCTGTGCTTCTCGCATCCAACGGGTTCCTGCGGCATTCACAAGGTCGTCGGACCACCTTGTGGGAGGCCTTCCAACGCTACGTCTTCCGGTACGCGGTCGCCACTCCAGAACCTTTCGGCCCCATCGGCCATCTGTTCTGCGAGCAATGTGCCCTGCCCACTGCCACATAAGTTTGGCAATTCTTCGGGCTATGTCGGTTACCTTGGTTCTCCTGCGGATCTCCTCATTCCTGATACGATCACGCAGGGAAACTCCAAGCATAGCCCTCTCCATTGCCCTTTGGGTGACTATTAGCCTTCTTATAAGGCCCATTGTGAGGGACCACGTTTCATCCCCTACCTACCCTGTTTAATTTCACCAATATTAACACGTAACAACCTACAGAAATTGCAACGACAAGTCGAAAACTTCGAGTTCCCAAACTTATAATAAACTTGCATGCAGGTCCCACTGTATTGAAATCGTAAAACGGCTTGCAAGAAATTAATTGAAGCAGGAATACGTTTTCAAAGAAACCCTGCTTAACACAGAAATCTAAACCTTATTACTGAAAGTTTAAGGTTTTAAATGGCCCTTAAGGCATGGATTTTTAAGTTTCGTTCAGCAAAGAACGTTTGGATTCGTTTTTTCGGCTAAAATTGTATGCTTGAATTATATTTAAGTTTCCGTCTGGTCTTAGGGCTTTGCTGAGACTTTGAAAATCGTGTTTTCTGTTGGCTTTTTTTTACTGTAAGTATGTGTTTGGGCTTTATGTCTGCATCATTATTATTATCAGTATTTTGCTTATAATGGCCTATTCCTGTAACTTACGGATCGTTAATGGTAAAAAGATCCATACGAATATTATGTATGTTACCTTTTCACGCCTAAACCACTAAACGGATCTCAGGGCAGGGCATAGAATAGTTTTTATCGACATAGACCTCGCGGGCGATGCCGCGGGCGGAAGCTAGTGAAGTATAGTATTGGCACCATCAGTCATGCACACCCTTCGGCCTTCCCTAATGTCAGCCTTTATAAACTCAGCTTATTACAGTCCACTGCTGGACATAGGCCTCTCCCAGGCTGCGCCACAACACCCTGTCCTCTGCCTTCCGCATCCAGTTCGTCCCATCTTTAGGTCGTCCGTCCATCTAGCTGGGGGACGTCCCGTCCGTCCGTCACATCGTCAGGCGTCCTAATGTGTGTCTCCAGTGTTTTGTATCGGAATGTTCAAGAACTTTGGAATGTCAGATTAAAAAACCCAATTTGAATTTGATATAGTTAATTATGGTCTTAGGGTAAACCAGGATTACTTAAATTAATTAAATCAACAATTTCATAACAAAGTCTATGATAATTTATATTGTCGGATTTTATACATACTTAGGTATTTTATGCCGGATATTCCTGAATTACCGTTTTTATCAATACAACTTGAACTACTTTACTCAGAAACATATAGAGGTATGAGGAACAGGGTGTAAAGTTCACTCATACTCTACAGAAAGGTAGGATCCTCCGACCAGACTACTTCGGAATATACGACGAAAACTTGTTAGGCCAGTTTGTGTTGTATTGAGATTTTTTTTTTCTGTACAGTCAATCAAATAAAGAGTTTGCTGGCGAAACTGTGAACTCAAACTTTGCATTATTTATTTATTTAAGATTTATTGTACTATTATATAGAGGTATGAGGAACAGGGTGTAAAGTTCACTTATACTCTATAGAAAAGGGAAGGATCCTCCGACCAGACGGGTGTTGTGCATGGCGGGCCTACCCGATGATTCATGTCGGGCCGTTGTATCCTATGCTAGTTGCGCGGTAAACTCTGCTTGCGAGATGCAGGATTTTGCGTGACGCAGTTCGCATGTGGCGTTGTAGATACCGCTACTAAACACTTACATAGGTACTGCGTTTTCCAAAGCGGCTGTAAAAACGAGGATATCAGTTCGCAACTGACCTAGGATAATGAGTTGACTTAAATTAATCCACACGTTTTATTGGGCATCAATCGTTAATGTCATCAACTTAACCTACTAAGTACTGGATAAATGCCTTTTTTTTATTTTTGTTTCCGGGGTGAAAAACCCTCATGGAAGTCCTCGGCCCTGGGGCGGGGGGAGGGGTCTGTCAGACTCTTACTGACTATAAAAACCACCCCGGTGTTCCATCTCACACCTACGCCAGGGGTCGCGGGAACGTACGATCCTTCCGCAACCCCCGACTGGACTGGATATATGCCTCCCTCAATTTGCGTTTCTACCACAACACCCACATTACGTTATCCAATAACAACTACAGAATTTAAAGAAATAAAATACGTTTATTTGCGGCAAACATGACGCATAAAAAGAACGCAAAAAAATGGGGGGAAAACATGCGTCACATCCACACAAAACGCCAAAACGGCAATAAACTAACGGCAATATATATCTCTGCCAATGGCAAGCCGTTGAACTTGAACCTCGGCTCCTCTCATCTAGTTGCTACAAGCTACCCTACGAAGATCGTCGCTCCACCGAGACTAAGAGCGTCCCTCGTAAAACTCCCTCACGCAGCGAGGAAGCCTATGTCCCAGCAGTGGGAACAAATATATATGTCAATGGCGTCCTGCCTTAAATTTGATATCTGTGGCCTTCACTCAAGAACGCGTCAGATCACATAAACTCTCTCAAAGATTAAGGTCCAACCCATCACGGCAGATCACTAAATTCCTTTACCGCTAAACAAAAAAAATCGTTTTATTTCTGGCCATTATTTGAATTTGACATAGACAGAATGATTTTTTAAATGTTAAACGTTAAATGTATTTAGTGATTTGATGTGCAAGCGAGCCTAGGTACTTATAAAGGCTGGCATCGACGACGACGCACAAACTGTTACCATGATTATGTGTTAAAACACATAATCCTAGAATCTCGACCTCAAGCGTAGAAATTATTCGTCGAATATCAAGAAATAAAATCATACAAAAGTGCAATATCTACGCGGTACGCGGTCAAAAACTAAGAAACAGCGTTTTATTTTTAAATAACTGACAAAAAATTTCAACGCAAGGCCCGGTTTAGAATTATACTGTGCTGCAGTGCTATAGTGAAAGGTGATGCGTTGATGTGGGATGCCACCCTGTACTTAAATACTCAGATTACCGCGTTGGAAACGCAACTGGCACACTACAATAGTAAAAACTTCTTTCTCTCCCAAATTTAAAAAGAAAAAAAAAAGAAAATAACGTTCACTTCAAAGCTATTACACAGACTAAGCATAAACAGTATACCTACATAAAGCTGGGACTACATCGATGGGTATTAAAGTATATTCTGAAATAGATGTAGAACCGCATTAAGGAGTTAGCCTGGGGCACTGCTTCTTTTTAAATGAAGAGGAAAATTTTAATTTCCTATCGCGTACCGACCAGTAGGGAGGGGGTAGTGCGATGTCGATACATTTTCTTTAAATTAAAATGCTTCACAGTAATTTTATAAAAAGATTTTCATTTATTATTTAAACTTATTAGGATGGAACCAATATTGGATCCTGAGGTTTATGTGGTCTTTGACAAAAACATCGTAAAAGGTTTGCTTCGTTAAATCTCTTCTCAGCATGATACATCTTGATGAGTCTTGTCACTGAACAGACACATTGGCAGAAACACACTAACAACAAAATAATCAGTTTGAAATTCATATTTTTCCACCAAATAGTAAGGGAAGTTTTTTGTCCAACATACACTGGTATTTAAACAGTTTTCCACCAACTATCACCAAACAATAAAATATACCAAACAGTCACTGTAAAATACCAGTCTCATTTAATAAACGGCGAGCTAATTCAAAATTTATCACGACTAGACCGTGTGAGCAATCAATTTGACATAAATATAGAATAATTGAATCACTACAGATATATAACAGTTTGCATAGCCATGATGATGTCATGTTGAATTGATCCGATAGTATTGTGCACATATCAATTTGTATGCATTCGCTATTGAACACGGAGTATGAAAAAAATGGAGTGCCAATGTGCTTTAAACCGATTTTAGCATCGTTAGTTTCGTCTGAACTGACTGCTGTTACAGTCGATAAACGATAAAGTTGACTTGTCACTAAAATGTGGTGTTTTATATGTCGAACAAGCTTCAATTCGGTTGCGATAGTACAATTTGCATAGATACTTATCCAAATAAAGTTTCAATCAAAGCCAGTCCATTTTTTTATTGCAGGAAACTGGTCGGTATCTGCATAAACCCTATGTAACTATACAAAGCTACCATTAGTAATTTAATAATACATATTATGTGTGATCTTTCTAGTAGACACACTTTTTTAAACGTTGTGAAATAGAGAACTAACATGAAAATTACTGTAAATAAAATTAATAAAATTAAAATTAGTTCTAGACCGACCAACATCTGTGCATGACAAAGATGTATGTCGGTCTATTAATTATATCAATTTTTTTGTACAAATTCGCATTTCAGCACTCCATTTCTATGACTTATCATCTCTGTGCCATATAGTGTCTTCGTTTTATTGGCATTTATTGTTTTTTAATTGAGTGGCGCCGTCCATGTTTTGGTAATATATAATTGGGTGATGCTGAATGAATGGTCGATGCAGTCATCATGTACGTGACTTTCGTTTTTATCGATGAGTAAGTTCTCTTGATTAGCAATCAATTGTGTCATTCACTTTCAATTAGAACGCTTGGAAGGATAGAAATTGTGTATTCGAATTTTACGATACGATTTTACGTACTGAACATCATTAATTAAAATAAAATAAATCTAAGATAATAAATTATTGTTGGGGAGGTCTGTAGAGCTTATACACAGGAAATACTATTAGGCATTTATGTGGAAGCCATCTACAAAACTGAAAAACTGGTGTGTCGTACAAAAAAGTTATGCGTCAACTTTATATCTTGACAGATTTCTATCTAGCTAGTGCAGAGATAGATTACTATCTCTGCACTAGCTAGATGTGTATAATTGTTGAAGGTATACCTATCACCTTCATTAGAAGGTGATAGGTATACCTTCAACAATTATACACAAGATTTTAATTTTAATTTAGTTTATCAGAAATAAGCATTTACGTAAATCCCATAAAAAAGTTTTTGAATGTTGTCATCATATTTTACAAACAACCCCAAAAAACATCGATAGTTTTCCCGTCAGTTCAGCACATCACTAGACCTAACCTCCGTCGTTAAAAATATTGCTGTTTGAACGCAGAGTTCGCTTAGCGTTTTAATAAATTTGGAAAATTAAAGATTCATATCTGATTCATTTCACTAGTGAGCCACCAGACTCCACCCGACATGTAAAAATTTTATGCTCAAATTTAGACGACAAAATGTTGCAATAATAACTGGGGGTTGTAGGATTTACGTTTGTTATTTTATAAAAGGATGGTCTAAAAAGTGTCTTATCGTTGTGCCAGATATTGCATCATTCACGCAGTAATGAGAGGATAAATTATACATAGATAGATAAAACGTTTATTCAGTGCAACAAAAGACACAATACAGGTAAGTACCTATTAAAAAACATCAAAAAAGGTGAAAAAAAAAATTACAAAGATTAAAAAGATAAATTGACCCATAGACACCTAGCTCATATAACTCAGCTGCAGCCGGTTAGACTGGAAGCCGACCCCAACATAGTTGGGAATGGCCTAGGCAGATTGATTATGTTTTTCTTTTTCAATAGGCTGGTAGATACTTATTTAATTAAATAATACTTTTAAGGCGACCATCTTCCTCAATAAATACCATCTTCAGTAGGTATCGAAACTGTGTACAGATGAAAATTAAGATAAAAATACAACATCTCAATCCACCCTATAATAGGTTCGTTAGTATTCTTAATGAAAAATCGATTTCAAAATGGCGACGCGACTTAGGTGCGATTTTATTTTTAGGGTTCTGTTAAAAAAAAGTCGTGTTTTATTGGGGACCCTTATCTTATCGTAGGTACTTTTAAACGCAGAAACAGAACTCTTGATAAAGGTAGATATAGGTTGTATGATGCATGTTAGCGAGAGATTTAAAAAGTTGTAGGGATTTTAATTATGTGTACCTAGGTTGGATTTATGTGACACATTTTATACAGTGACTGCTCTTTAGAAGTAAGATTTAACTTTCAAGAACTGCCAGAATTTGTTTCCAATATTAGGTATGTCAAATTGGTTGTTTATTTAAATATTTTCAGATGATATCTGAATACCTGCAATTTACGTCCATAAATTAAATAACTTACCAATAATAATATGTGATTTTTTTTCATTTCAGGTTCTGCAAAATCGATATTATGTACATTATAGCTTCCTACTTCTAACAAAGATTCACAGGTAGAAAAACATAATTATGATACCCACCTACTTATTTAACGCCGCAATACGTCTAAAAAATAAAAAATAAATGTATACAGAACTTCTAACCCAAAAAAAATAACAGCACCCTGCTCAACAACGTAACTAACGCAATGAATGTTGAGGAACTATCAAAATGAAAGCCATTGCTAACGATTAAACATTCTACAGAACCCATAGAAAAGATCGCAGTTCGACATTTTAATTTCCAAGCGAATCGAACTGCCATCCTCCCGATTACGTCTTCATTTGATATTTATTTTTAATTAAGAAAAAAGGCGGCGTCCGCCATCATACCTAATTATTTTGTAGGTTATCTTAGCAAATGATTTATTCATTCGCGGATTCTGTTGAGAACCTTTTTTTATTTGGCTTGAAGATAGATAGCTAGGGGGTGGTTCATTAATTAAATTACTTATAAATTATTTTTGAACGATAACGGAAAAATATTGGTGAAGTTTTAGAGTGAGAGGGTAGGTGTTTTTGGGTAGCTAGGCTGGTATCCGCAACTCCACGTCAATGCGCGTATTTTGCGTACGGGTGTTCGATCCACCCCAGCTCCTCAAGGAAGGCCAGCAACGCCTTGATGTTACTGAGCGTCTCACGTAGCGTACCTGGGTTACCGAAGTACTTTGCCCTGTACGTGGCGACCACCGGGCAGTTTAGAAGCACATGTGCCGCTGTCTCGTCGTCCTCCATGCAGGCCCTGCACAGCGGACTGTCTGTTACTCCTATGACAAAGAGGTGTTTATTGAATGACCCGTGGCCAGTTAAAGCTGCAGTAACTATACGCAGCTTTTGTTTAGTTAGACGGAGAACCTGTTTCGTGAGGCGGCCATCAAATGTGGAAGTGCTTCCCTAGACTGCCTGCATTCGCCTTGGTCCGTCCATAGTTTGTTATGTTTTTTGGGTAGATATTGTAGGTAGGTAGGTATGGTTTCGTATGAGACTGGCACAGACCACCAGGGAAGCATGGTAAAAAAGGGACGAGGCCTGATACTCAGCAGTGGGTGGTACATACAAGACAGCTGCAAGAAGCATGAGGAAGCCTCCTCGTGTAGCGCAGTTTGTTCCGCCAGTTACTCAACTGAACACTCGCGCTCGGCGCATCCTGGACAGTCACACCCAACACCTTATTTGACTGGCCTGCGGTGGTAATAGGTCTAACGCTCGCCTGGTTTGCGACCACCCTCCTACCGGAGTCCGGTGTCAAGCAGCCTGCTGTGTTTCGTCGATGCGTGGTAGTTCCAGTGCCATAGGCATCTTCTGGGCACGCTCGTTCTATCATAGACCTCATCTATAGCTTTCCGTCAGGCGTGATCAAGGTCAAGAGCGGGCCCATTTAGTAATAAAAAAACAGCTAAAGATGATGATGATGATGTTAGACTTCGGATCAATGGTGGTATGTTATACTGAATATTCATTCAGTTATTTAACTGGCCTTTTGTCGTATGAAAGACTGACTAAGAGATTATGCAAAGAAACTAAAGTCCCCGTCACGAGAAGCTATACATTTTGTAAATAAAGAATTTCTACTAAGTTACGTAGTGCCAATTCAATCAATATCAAATAATCCCAAATTCAATCAACTCAAAGTAACATACGTATAATATGAAACTAACGAGCAATATCACTTAGTCGGGTTCTAGTTTAGCGATATAAAGCGCTGTCGCCTAATGTTTTGTGGTACTGGAATGCGTCTGACTCATGGAACGTAAACGTTTGGGCCGTTATATAGAAGTAAGTTCACGCTGACGCTGTCAATGCTGCAGAATACTCGAAAACGTCTGATGACAATCATTAGATGTGTGTGCTAACATAATTATATCCTATAGACATAAAAAACATTATAAAACTGTTTCTTTTTGTTTGATCCAAAGATTGTTTACAAAATTTATAGCTTCTCGTGACGGGGACTTCAGGCACAAATATAGTTTTTCTCAATAAATCAATCAAGCTATTTCAGGTAATTGGTAGTATATATATATGTAGATATATAGTACACACAATATTATCCTAAGGTTATCTGAGTAAAACAGTTTGCAAAAAAATCTGTAGGATTTTATTTGTGAATATTTTGAAAAATTAAATACAACATCTTACATCACAATTAGGTATTCAGTTACACCAGCAAATTAAAATAATAACTTTCATTACACAAACTGATACAGTTAATCCAAACATGTTTACAAATTGTATATAATTGTATATTATGTAATCTATCATAACTATAAAACTAGTCAGCCACTAGTTCGCTACGCTTATAATCTATTTATAGCTAGCCCCGATACGCGACTAGGCATTCATTAAAACGACAAAACAAAATAACCGTGGACTTCAGTTGCAGTCAGAATTCACACTATTCCAATGGGAGAATTAATTAAATACTGCCTCTGTTTGTGCTCATAGGGATGCTGGATGTGCCTTCAGAAATAAAATACATACAATATTCTCGAGTTGTTAAGAATTTACTTTTATAGATATTATGATAAAAAGAAAAATCAGGGCCTTGTAGCTTGGTAATAAGGGTTAAGCTACGCTTGCCGTGATTGGTCCCTGGATGGGTGACCATCTTTACATACCAAGACCCCTCCGTGCCTCAGAAAGCACGTTACGAGCGGTTCTGCACTACATCCGATCCGAATCCAAGAAATGCCAGTCCGAAGTAACCATAGTCCTATTTGTGTGAGGGGTTGCGCACTAGATCCGAACTCTATCCGTCCGAATCTAGAACATTCCCAATTCGGATTGAAGTCGGATCTTTAATTCGGATTCGGATCCGATGTAGTGCGAAACCGCTCTAAGCCGTTGGTCCCGGCTGTCATTCGTGGATCTTTGACAGTCGTTACGGGTCGTCAGAAGCCAGAAAGTCTGACAACCAGTCTTACCAAGGGGTTTCGTATTACCCAATAACTGGGTTGTGGAGGTCAGATAGGCAGTCGCTCCATGTCAAATACTGGTATTCACCTGCATCCGGTTAGACTGGAAGTCAACCCCAACATAGTTGGGAAAAGGCTAGGCACATGATGATGATGAAATTGACGGTTGACATTTTACCATAATAATGATATAAACTTGTTCTCATGGATCAGAAAGCAAACCTGTCGCAGAATTCCTCAAAATGTTTATTTCTGATCCCAATGAAGTTTTTTTGACTGAGGGGTGATTTTTCCATCGCCACATAACTTGACTTAACTTGAGGAATAAAATTGACGTTTGACAGTTTTTGTATGAAAGAACTGTCAAAATTATTCCTCGAATAAAGTTAACAGATGATTGAAATATCAGCCCTAAACCGAAGACCTAACATTATTGTCAAGATAACTGTAAAACTGAAAAAAAAGTACGACAAGGGTTGAGTTCTTTTTAATCGACTCCACGACAACCAATAGGTTCAGGTTTACTTTTTAATAATTTGATGAAACCTGATACGTTTCTTATAGTATATAATTCTTATAGAGTTTTCAGTTCATCCTCACACGCGATATTTTCTAATAATTAAAAAAAAAACGTAGGTTTTATTTATGAAAAACGAGAACATTTTCAACACCCTCACCCCATTTCCAAGCCAGGCCACATCCAGTACGGCCAGTCCATGGCCTAGCACAGTAGACAGTGGGGCCATAAATTGAGGTGTGCTGTCAATTGCACCCGTCCACCAATAGTTGCGGTTCGACGCCGGGCCGTGCTGTGCGGTGGCCGTACAAATTTTACATGACATTTTAGCCTTTTTTTGCTCACTTTTGGTATTTTAAAACTGTTGAATTATTGTTTTTGTGGTTTTTTTGATATTTTTGTATAATTATGACCTTTTAAAATGGAGGAAATGAGATTTTTGGCAATAATATAAAATAGTTTGAATATTTTTTTAATTATCAGCTTTTATTATTGTTTATTTTAATTCTACTGGTAGGTAAAAGTGTATCAATCATAATGATTAAAAACGTAGACCATAAGTTTCATGGCAATTTTGACAAGCCATTTTTTCAAAGTTAATAATTATTTTATTATGGGCACACTTTACCCGCTACTTACGTTGTTACAAATATTAGTTTTCAGAAATAGAAACTACAAAGTAATGAAGCCATGCCAAAAACTAAACTGAATATCGGTACACCATTTTATTTGCAAACCACAATTACTGATAAAAATAGATGACGTCATATACTCATAGCTATTTTCGCGCCTCACTCCTATAGCCTCGGTAGCGCAGTAGGCAGCGCGTAAGTCTCATAATCTTAAGGTCGTGAGTTCGATCCTCACCCGGGGCATAACTTTTTACAGACTTCAAAAAAAAGGAGGTTATCAATTCGACACGTATTTAAGTAATATTATTGGAATTGCATTATATTTTTATTGGCTTACATTTACTTCAGCCCAGGGAACAGTGCAAGTTTAATCAAAATCGATTTAGTAATTTTCAAGATACAGACTAATACGTGTAAGTGTTGACGGGCTGGCTTATTGATACGAGCTACGGGTGTAGTGTCAAAGGGAAAACATCTCAAAACCTTCTTCAAATTCTAGTGAAATATTTACAACAAAACTATTAGGTACTTACATATTACTTCAACATAGCTGGTGTAGGTACTGTAGATACACTTCTGCCTAACCCACACATTACAGGCGTGGGGATATTTAGTGTTCCGAACCCAAAGGGCGCCAGCGGAACCATTACCAAGCCTCCGCTGTCCGTCCGTCTGACTGTCAGCGGGCTGTATCTCATGAACCGTAATAGACAGACAGTAGAAATATTCACGGAGTGTGTTAATGAAAATTAAAGGATTTTTTTTTTTGCGTTTTTTCCTTGTGGCGTGTGCGTGTCCGACTCGTACTTGGCTGGTTTTCATAGCTTCACGCATCACATATCACATTAATGAATTTTAAAGAAAGTGTTCAACAGTACCATGCAGTTAAGTGTTCAAAAATGTCCCAGACTACACTTGCAGCTCAAAAATACCCACAAAAATGAAACAAATCAATTAAAACCTATAAAATTTACTCCAGAAACTGTCCTTGAACCGTCTCCTCGTTCCCATGCATCCACGAAGGCATCAATCGAATTATTTAGCTCTAAATCAATTGATATGACTCAGAACCCAAACACGAAATAATTGGTGTGTGAACATTGAACTAACTAGCAAACTATGTTTTATTTGTGACCCAGTTGAAAATTAGTTTGATCTTATGACACTTTTTTGTGTCATTGGAGAAAAAGTTTTGTCATCGATTGTGGGAAAAAAATGATGGAGGAATGATACACGATTTTAATTCTTTGAGGGCTGATTTTATCAAAATCAGATAATTTTATCTTTTATCCGTGGAATAAAATTGACGTCTGACATTTCTAGGAAAAACTGTCAAAAATTCTAAATTATTTCTCCTCTTAAGATTTATTCTAGGTATAAAAGTCTGGTGAAATTTGCCCTTAGGGCTGATTTTACCAAAGTCAGTATCTTTTACCCATGGAATAAAATTGACGTGTGACAGTTCTAGTACGGAAAAACTGTCAAAAATGTAATATGTATTCTCATTTTTTTTTTAAATTTAATATTATTAATTGGTGAAATTTGCCATTAGTAGGTTTGTCTAAGCACTTTTACACATCAAAACTAAATTGTGTTTTAAAACTTGATGAGTTCCTCAAGACCAAAGATATGGTTAGAAAGGGGTGACTACCGAGATGACGACTAATACAGAAGTATGGAAGAAGACATGTGCCGACCTTGAACAAGGGCAGGATAATGATGATGAACTAGATGATTTCGGTGTTTCCTAACTATCTTCTCTGAGAAGAGAGACCGAAACAAACTCAGAGGTTACAGTCTCTTTTAAAGTCCACACATAATCTAATGATAGGTAGGTTTTATGTATGCTATGCATGTTACGATATGTAAAAGGTCATAAGGCTGGTTTTCCACCAGAGATGAGCGAGGATGCGTAGCGAGTGTGAAACTAACCAATACCAACGCTAAGTTAGTTCAAGCTATAAAAATGGAGCGATGTTATTGGTTGGTTTCACACACATACCTCGCTACGCATCCTCGCTCATCTCTGGTGGAAATTTAGCCTAAAGCGCAGGCCACACCGCCAGCTAGCGGGCGGGCGGGCTAGGCGGGTGGGCGAAGCGGACGAAGGAAACTATACAAACTGCGCGAAATATTGGCTAGCTAAACTATGGGGTTCACACCGAAAACTACGGACAGACGAGCGACGGGCGGAGCGCGCGGAGCGGGCGAAGCGGGCTAAGCGGGCTTTTCAATGACGAATTTGCACGA
Source organism: Oligia fasciuncula (assembly GCA_963082905.1). Taxonomy (NCBI): domain Eukaryota; kingdom Metazoa; phylum Arthropoda; class Insecta; order Lepidoptera; family Noctuidae; genus Oligia; species Oligia fasciuncula. The sequence goes on along the minus strand of OY720406.1, from coordinate 17,038,784 downwards.
ATCAGGGTTTAAAGCGGAACGAACCGGGCGAGCGGGCTGGCGGGCGAGCTAAGCTAGAGAAGCGCGGGCGCGCCAACGAGGTGAACGAGTAACTTCGCTAGAATCGTCGGATATTTCGTTAGCTTAGCTCGTTAGGTTAGTCGGTAGCTCGCGGTGTGAACCGAAGTATGTAAAGAGGTGAAACGATGTTCGCCCGCCTAGCCCGCCTGCCCGCTAGCTGGCGGTGTGGCCTGCGCTTTAAGACCTATAAAAATACTTCGAACCCTGTGTTGCCTAAATATGGCTGGTTTACATACGGAGTATCATGTTTGACACGTAATGCTATTGACTACTCTGAGTGCCTTATGAATCAGTCATGTTAATCAGTACGGATTAGCTTATCAACATTAAAATAACATCAGGCGTTTAAGTATTAAATAAAAATAAAAAAAACTTTAATTCAGACCTTGATCCATATGATGATATTAAATGTGTAAGAAATAAACATCTGGTTATAGAAGTAGACGATGATGAATAAACTATATTGTAATGATTTACATATCTATAGGAAGAGGGGTCCGTGGCTAGGTCGATCGATCAGGTTAAGCTACGCTTGCCGCGGTTGATCTGTGGATGGGTGACCATCTTTGCATACCGAGACCTTGCCTCGGAAAGCACATTCGTTGGTCCCGGGTGTCATTCGTGGATCTTTGACAGTCGTTACGGGTAGTCAGAAGCCTGAAAGTCTCACAACCAGTCTTACCAAAGGGTAACGTATTACCCAGTAACTGGGGTGTGGAGGTCAGATAGACAGTCGCCGCATGTAAGATACTGGTATTCAGCTGCATCTGGTTAGACTGGAAGCCGACACCAACACAGTTGGGAAAAGGCTAGGCAAATGATGATTACATATCTATAGAAAAACACTTCTTATTGACAAAGCTTGTTTGCACCCGGAGAAATGTCGGTAGAAATTTTTTGAGTACAATAATGGATGGCTATAAGATAAGAGGAAGATCAAAGAAATTATGAATGGATAATGTGAAATTGAAACATAATATGTCTGGAAAGGTGATGGATAATAGAGGATACTGAACCATAAAAGAAAGCATATTCATACTAGCAGCGACCGATCCCATGAGAATATCGGGATAAAACTATCCTATGTCCTTTCTCGGGACTCAAACTATCTCTATACCAAATTTCGTCTAAATCGGTTCAGCGGTTTAAACGTGAAGAGGTAACAGACAGACAGACAGACAGACACACTTTTGCATTTATAATATTAGTATGGATATTACAACGACGCTTAATCGATTGGGATAAGGGCAGAAGGATACAATATGATGAAACAGATATCGTTCATCAGCGTCGATTAGAAATCAATTGGAATCAAGGCATAGAAAAAAATAAAAGTTTCCCGAAGCAACAATTGGAAACATTGGAATTCGTGTAGATCCAGATCCATAGATCAGCCCATTTTTCGATAAAATTCTCACCATGAAAACTTAGGTGAAGTGAGCTGGCATTGCACTTGCTATTAACAGCAAGTGAGCTTGAAGTGAGCTATCAATTCTTAGCATCAGATGGTCTGTTCTGTAAAAGACTCACCGTGAAAACTTAGGTGAAGTGAGCGAGTAGTGAGCTGTCAATAATGTCAATTCCTAGTAAAAACAAACTCACTTCACCTAAGTTTTCACGGCGAGATTTTTACAGAATCGACGGGCTATCATTTCACCCGATGCTAGGAATCCACACTGTTGACAGCTCACTTCAAGCTCATTTTGCCTAAGTTTTCACGATGAGATTTTTGAAAGCACGTGGAGTGAGAGATCACTTCACCTACGTTTCGACGCTGAGATTTTTACAGAATAGGCCGTCTAGTTTCTCCTATTGAAATCAATAAAACAAAAACTCAACAACGTCCCACATACCATCACTTACTCAAATGACCATTATAAATCGTTCAGGAATCACGACAAGTCACAACCCCATTCAGGAGCAATCGATTCATTGAGTAACGTCCATGCTGCGATCACCGCTATATTTAGCGATGGTCAATACCTCGTTGATAGCATATGATCAACTGGATCTAATAATAGAAAATGCATCAGTGAACACGAGAGTGCCGCGTGGCGTTTTATTGATAGTGGGCCTGAGGACTGTTGCTGATTCGGGAGTGGTTCGTTTGGGGAAGAGTCTGTTTTTAGCGTTTTGAGGTATTCCACTCAGAGCACTGATTTCAACCGCACTTGGAGGAACGGCACCTGAGCACTTCCACCAACCGCTGACAGGGCCCAGTTTTGAAAACAAATGGTACTTAGAAACACTAACACCAAAGGCGTACATTATTCCTAGTTATTTTTAAGTACACATAATATATTAGTGGGCCTATATTGCCCTTGCCTATATTGGCATAAATCCAGAAGCCAGACAACTACCTACCCAAAGTTTCATAATATTAGGTCCTTACATATAAAATTGGCGTTTTAAAAACCAATACGATTTTTTTACCTAAATCCCAATAGGTATCACTTTGATGATTTAGGGCACGATCCCCAGGTCTTCTAAATGCTTTAAGATTCGCATTACCCAGTAACTGGGTTGTGGAGGTCAGCTAGGCAGTCGCTCCATGTAAAATACTGGTATTCAGCTGCATCCGGTTAGACTGGAAGCCGACCCCAAAATATTTGGGAAAAGGTTAGGCAGATGATGATGATAATTTGGAATGCCTTACCACAGCAGATACTCAACGAAAAACAGCCTAACCAAGAGCAGACCGTTTGAAATCGATAGCGATCAACATTAGACTCGTTACAGCAATGAAGACACGCATCAAATCATAACTAACTTCTGCACAATTAACAAACGGGACGTATTTCATGATATATCGGTTTGTCATGTGATTTTTTTTAACAGTTTGTTAATTAAAAGTACTTTTGGATTGACGATTTATTTCTAGGTGGCAGGAATTACAGAGGTCAGGGGTCCTACCTTGAACTCTTATAGAAGGTCATGTCAATCATCATATGCCTAGCCTTTTCCCAACTATGTTGGGGTCGGCTTCCAGTCTAACTGGATGCAGCCGAATACCAGTATTTTACATGGAGCGACAGCCTGTCTGATCTCCACAACCCAGTTACTGAGTAATACGATAGTCCTTGGTAAGACTGGTTGTCAGACTTTCGAGCTTCTGACTCTACCCGCTTCTGTAACGACTGTCAAAGATCCACGAATGACAACCGGAACCAACGGCTTAACGTGCTTTCCGAGGCATGGAGGGGTCTCGGTATGTAAAGATGGTCACCCATCCACAGACCAACCGCCGCAAGTGTAGCTTAACCTGATCGATCGACATATGATATAATTATATCGTCAATATGACACCATAGAAGGCCATAGAAGGTCAATATAGAAGTTCAATATGAGACGAAAAAGGAAGTGACACTAAAAGGTAAACCTAAACGACAGCTTTGCTGCTGTGGAGTTGGTCACCTAATGTCTCAAATTTTTTGGTTCTAGGACATGCTTGTTTCCTCACGATGTTTTCCTTCATCGTTTTGAGCGTAGATGATGAAATATTATACACAAAGTAAAGCACCTGTCTGGGTTCGAACCTACGACCTACAACTCTGCTCTCACCTTTTCACCTTAACTTGAGCTAATATTATCCAGCATGCATCAGAAGAGTGTGGTCTTATTTAATAGACAAAGTGACGTCACTAATCGGTAAAATTATCAACTGTCCCATACAAAACTTTACGCCACAAATGTACAGTCAACAATAGAGATAAGTATGCAGGATCGTCGGATATACAAGTTGACGTTTAATAAGAAACCGATGGATGTTCTCGAATAAAATTTAATTTAGTTAATAGAAAACACACAGCTCATTTATCAAATTAAATTTCAGTCAACATCATCCATCGGTTTCTTAGTAAACTTCAACTATATCCTACGGTCCTACATACTGAGTTTGGTCCCATGGAGAAAGTCAGTTTAATGGTACCACACTCGTAGACGTGACCACAACTTCTGCTACATGCTGTAGAAGAATCAGAAGAGATAAGATTATAAATAACAACCTGCGTTAGGGTGCTTACATAAAGAAACAGGTTTTCGGTGCAGGTGAAATAGTACATTCAGTGCCGGATTAAGACTACTTGATGCCATTAACAATCCACGCCTGTAGGCCCCCCATCCTCTAGTCGCCTCGTATTTTTCCAAAACATCGACGAGCGATTTGTAAAGACTGGCGCACATCTCTAGCTATAAACAACCTTGCCTTTCATGTGCTAGCAAATACTGTGTCGGTGCTGTTTCTGCCTTATGGTGCCCCCCGAGACGTGATGCCCTAAGCAATTGCATAATTTGCTTATGGGCTAATCCGGCACTGAGTACCTACATTAACTTGCGCTCACAAATAAAGAAACAGGTAAATAAAACATGTAACCGTTTCCTTCCTACAGAGATCTGTACTAGGAGTCGGGCCCAAAAACCCGGAGTTTAAGCAAATACAAAATGGGATGTCTAAAAAAACAATAGGTAGGTACTGCGAGGACTTTAAAACAGCGCATTAATTAAAAATTATCATTCACAAAACATCTCAGAACTTAATTAGCGATCTGCGCAGAAACATACCAGAAAAACGACAAAAACTGCGCTTTTCCATTTCTTAATTTCCGTTGAAATCTAATTAATAAACGGAAAAGGAACACTTCTCTTTGAAAGATAACCCGGGCATTGAACCGGCGACCCAAGCGGAGCGATATCGCCGCGAGCTATAAATTAGGAAAAAAATTCGTTATCTACGGTTTTTTTCTCCATAATATGAACGACTATGAATGTTGGCCTAGGGGCTGTTTCAATAACTTTTAAAATCTATTTGAGTGGGGTGCAGTTTTGCGTCATTGTTAAACAAAATGTAGTACGGTTTTAATGTGTTTAATTTGTTTGAATAAAAGTAAACGTGTTACGAAATTAATAACCTACAACTATCGATTCTATTGTATCCTTATTGTTAGCGCGGGGAGCAATAAATGAGTGGACTGTATTTTAGGCAATGGTTTAATGCCGCTAATATTTACAATGTTAACTTTCCCGGACAAACAATAAATTATAGAGATAAAGATTTGGCTCGAAGGACGACACAAGTAGTGTATAATTGGGGTTCCTGGATCAGAGATCCAGGAACCCCAATTATACTTGAAGATTTGTTATCATTCAATCAATAAATTTAAACCTACATCAACTATTACAGTTCTTTTATGAACTATTTGATGTGCTTATGTGAAAGGTTGAATAAATAAAAATACTTTATCATTTAATAACGATTATGTTTTATTTACAACATATTATTTGATACTTTTACAGCAATTTCTTTAACCCCCCAATTTTACACTATTCAGTCATTCTAATATTTTAATCATCTATTTCATCATTCAATCATTCTAGTATTTTTAAGGTGTTAATGATCCATTCAGTTATTCTAGTATTTCATCATCACTTTTTATATGATTGGAATGGAAAGGTCTTTCAACCTGATTTAAATAAAAGGAATTTCATCTTCTGGTAGAATCTCGTAGCATATAATGTCTTCTGAACCAGGTATCATTATTTCATGCATTATAGTTACTTAGACACCATTGCTTTTAGTGACTTATTCAGCACATAATCAATCTATCCTGCTCCACTTAGAAAAATTTTATACTTTTGTTTCTTTAAAAAAATGACGCTTGGATTTATCAACATAATCCGTTCCTTTCACAGCGTTCAAATAACAACATTGAGGAAAATGTATAGCATGTTGCATCCAGGGATCATCGTAAATCTCCCAATCTTCTATAACACCTCCACATGAGAAACACGCTGCTTTATCATTTACACTATTTCCATAATAAAAAAATCCGGCTTCAGCCATTTCCATCACCAACCTTCTCCTTGAATTAGCCGTTGCCCAATAATGTCTAAATGAAATCTCACGCATTTTATACGCATTATACATATCATAACGAGGGCTACATTTATTTTGAGACATGTTCTGACTCACTATATAGTTCTTCATACAGATAATTATAAAGGTGAAATGATATCGTACTGCGGTAGCCAGCAATTTATAATGATTAACATTTGAGGGGATTGGTAGGGATAGAGGATTTGAAAATTAAACAAGCTAATATTTATTTCAAAAATTTATTATCTATACACCATTTATTTAAACATATTACATTTTTTAAAGCACATATTTTATCATGATAAATACAACTATACACATCATGGGAATGTTCATATTTATTGTACAAGCTTAATAAATTAGGACAACCTTCATCTTCTAAATTATTTATATTCTTATTATTATTATTCAAAATATTTTTTAACCACAACACTTTTTCTAAACCTTTGGTGTAAACACTTTTATCTCTTAAAATATCTACAATCAAATTCTGATGATTTGAGTAGGGCACAAATCCGTCTCCCCAGTATATCCTTCTATTACGTTCAATCCAACTGACTTGTCGTTTTTCAGGTTTCGTTAAATCGTGAAATGGAAATGGTGGCTTAATTAAGAACACCTGAATTTTTTTATTTAACAATACAGCAAATTCTTTAATTATAAATTCATTTGTTTCTGTTTTAAAACCTTGAACATCTACAATGGCTGTCATGATAATCTGCGCACTATGTTACTTAAAGGTTTATATTCCACAAGTCGATCGTTAATAATTAAACAATATCCAGTTGTGTTATCTGGTATTGGTGCTGAACAATCAATCTCCAACCGTACATCTACGGGGCCTGTTTTCAAACTATCGTTTTGTCTTGAACAGTCTATAATAAAGAGAGGGGCCTTCTCCTTGAAATCAACCAAATTAAGCAAGGGGTCTACAGGACAATTGTAATACGACTGACGAAATTTCACGTACATTTCATATAATATATTGTATTTGTTCTCAGAAAAATTTAAGCTTAGAGGCTCGTAAGGATAATACTGTGAATTCAAAAATAGTGTTACGTTAGTAACCCCACAATGATCAAACAGAGAACTGTCTTTAGTTTTATTATTTTTTCTGTTGGTTTGCAAGCAAAAAATTACATATCGAGGTTTCTCTAATTGCGATGCAGTCTTAACTGACCAAGAATGTTTTGTAGTTTTAGGGAGCAAAGGATACTCATATAAATCCCAATTTCGAAACGCTATTTGAATAGGTTTATCTCTCTCCAAGTGTTTTAGTAGTGTCAGTCGTTCACGGTCTGACACTTTTATATGTGGTACACGCCATTGCAATCTTTGTATGTCTATTTGAAAATGCGCAATATCATCAGTTGCTATGATACTGTTTAAGTTAGAGTTACCTCTGTTCAAAATAAGTTCATGTTTACAATTTATCACAATTTTATTGTAATCCTCCGCAAATCCTAAAATCTTATTAAGAGGTACAATAGCACTAAAATGACCATCACTTTTGAATCCATCTAGGTTCCAACCCCACAAAGCAGCAACTTTATTTTCTCCATCATTCATTGAAACGTATGACTTTATTGTCGACGTTATTCCAGAATTTTTAATGCGATCTATTTCAATACCATTTATTTCGTATCGGATATCTTGAAACAAAAACATAACAGGGTTGTTACTGAACGTAATATTTTTCTTAATCGGTTTTCCATCTTTGTCGAAGAACTTTGCTTGACCCTCGACGTAAATTGAACTGGCTGATGGTAACACGTATATGTCTTGTTGGTGTATGGGAATTCTGATTTCATCGTTTTCTCTAAAGCTGTTAGTGTAGGGATTGTATGTGTGGACTTCATAGCTTTCAATCGAACTATCGAAGTGAGGTAATTCAGTAATTTGTAGTATATTCATACTTTAAACCCTAAGGCTTTAAGAAAATCTCTATTTGATTTAGTTAATTTCTTTACGTTTTTCTTACGTCTGCGCACCTTAATGGTTGTTGACGTAATAGGACGTTTTATTTTCACTGGAGGGTTTTTATAATATACTATCATTTTGATTTTCTTAGATGAAGACGTAATTGAATATGTTCTTCACCAAAGTCAATACAGGAACCAAACTGATCTACAATCCTGACAGATATGGATGAAATTATATTTTTGTTCACTGGGAAGTAAATAACGTTCTGTGGTATTTCTGTGTAGCCGTGACTTGAAGCAGTATCAGATATAAATTCATGAATAAAATGAGTCGGTAATCCGTTGTAATATGAACCGTGCACAAGATCACATTCGATTCTGATAGATGTTAAACTGCTGTTATTAACAGGCACATTCGGTCTTGTTTTTAATACTGAAAAGTATAGTAATCCGCACTCGTATTGATCAGACAAATGAAGAGGTGGTTGAAAATACGAGACCAGTTCTGATTTATTTCCAGAGATGGTAATCGTAGTAGACATGCTTGCATACTGAACTCTTTTAAATGATTCTGTTTATTTTATTTTATTTCTTGATTATACCAAAAATTCTTTAAGAAATTTAAACATAGATGTCCACAGTTGAAGGGGTGATCACGTTGTATATTTTCATAATTATATTGAATGTTAGAACCTACATATTTTATAAATTCCTTTGGAGGTTTAAGATTTCCATAACTGTCGAAATACTCAACATAATCATTATATTTTGCATAGGCTACCCAATGAGAACCAGAATTTTTAGAACTATCTAAATTAATAACTCCACATTCTTTTTTATAAGGATATTTTGGGAGTTCATCTCTCATATAGACACCTCTAAAATAAGGAATTCTATTTCCGTACTTTAAAATGTCAAAGTTAGTTAAGGCCCGTTTGGGTAGCCGATATCTTAGTTTTTTTCTTTTGATACGAAAATTCCAAGACCGCCTTTATGTGGTTTAAGGTGTAGTCCTTTCCCAATACATAGAGCTTCCATTTTTTCATTATGTCTCCTCGATTCCTGATACAGTTTTTTAGCTATTTTGAATTCATTTATGGTTTTAACAATACCAGCTGCACCGCCTGCTAAAGCTCCCGCCGCTGATAATCCCGCAAAAATAGGAATCAAAGGTAATACTCCTCCAGTTTTCGGAATAGGAATAACACGAGGGAGCTTAATCGATGAATCATCAGCTAATTCTCTGGTAGCGGCAATAGCTAATTCTATAGCCATTTTCTTGCTCTTAGGTTTTAATTTTTTTATGCGTCTTTTTGCTTTTGTAATAACAGATTTTAATTTACTTTTTAATCCTTTTCCAGATGTAGCTTTTGGAAAACGATTTTTGCTCAAACCAGAACCAGTTTTAATTTTTGCCGACATAGCCTTACTTACTAAGCGTGCCGCGAGTCTTTCGTCTATACTGGCATCGGAAGCAACCGCTCGCTCTTTCGCCATTTTTAACAAAATTAAATCAGCCTTATGTCGATCTTTCAGGTTTGATGACTTGTGATATGCAATATCGTGATCTTTGCAATATTCGTCCAACTTATTCACACCGTTATCTCCCCGTGCAAGTCTTTTTACTAATTTTGTACCAGGACCACAGTAATTATATCCTGGTAAGTGTAATTCAAATGGTAAATTATTAATAAGCCAATTGAGTAGACTACTCTCTCCAAAACACATAATAAGACTGATGATCCCGGTTTGAATAATTTAATAAATAGTTATCGATTCGAGTTTGTTGCTAATATTATTTATAATATTACATTCGATTTATCAATCCAACTGCTTTCAGCTGAAGACAAACCTAACCATTTTACTAAAACTCTGTTACCTTTTCTTCTAAGAACTTTCTCAACTAAATATACATTGGGATGTTTTGTTTTTTGAAGTTCTTGTGTATAAAATGCACCTAAAATAGGGTGACCTCTGATAGTATCTTCAATTAAGTAAGTTATGGGAGTTGTTTTTTGTATTTTACGAATTTTAAATATTTCTGTTGACCAGTTGGGAGTGTAACCTTTTTCAAATGTTCCTTTGTATTTACTGATACGCACATAATCACCTACTTTGTACTTACTTTTTAAATTATATATTTTTTGCAACTTAAAATACCTTTCTAATATAATTTTTTTATTAATATTGTCCACATTAGCAGGGATTTCATTAATAGTGCGATGGTGAGTGTGATTGTATTTGTAAATAACATCATTTAGGGTATTATTTATCCAATTGTAATTGCCTTTTAAACTAAATTCCTTATAAACTTTAGATTTCAATGTCCTGATAAATCGTTCAACTATTGAAGCCTTTTTTGTTGAGAAGGTTGAATAATGGTTAATATTATATGATTTCATAAGCTTCTGAAATTTGTTATTATAGAATTCTGTTCCATTATCCGTTTGCAGATTTTTAGGAACACGCCCTTTATCCAACAAAGTTTTGAAGGAGTTACACACATCTTCTTTGGTTTTACTTCTCATAGGAAAGGCCCAAGCATATTTCGAAAATGTATCAATAACGGCAAGAATATATCTGTATTTTTTATTTTCTTTTGAAATTGATTGCATATCAATTAAGTCTGCTTGCCACAAGTCATCTATATCTTTCATGATAACATGTCTTCGTGGATAGTTCACCCTCGCATTTTTATGAATTTCATTTACCACGTCAGCTTTGCTCATGTTCACAATTCAGTATACTTGTCTTGAAATTAGCTATTATACTGAATAAAAAGCATACTATTATGACTATTTATTATTTAATTATATCAGCTTCTTTTAATTCTTCGATTATTGATAAAATTTCATTATCATGGTTTGTATTACCAGCATCTCGGGAAGCAATTAATAGTTTCAATCTGTCAACCAGTTCGTTAGGATCATCCCAATATACCAAGTCAGTGTTATTTTTGTATTTCTTTAGCGTTGGTAAGCTTCCTCCAAATTTAGTGCTAATAATGTTGTTTAACGATTCGGAAAACAATGGTCTAATAATTTCACGATATTTTATACCTTTATCACCTCTAATTTGTCCATTAGGATTGAAATCTCTCTTATGTGCATTTGTATAATGCAACATATCTTTATAGACAAGTTTATCTTTGCTCGATATTAGTTTCAAATCAGGTTTTCTTCGAAGTAAAAGTTCTTTTAAACCAGGGGTTAAATTGTAGCTTTTGTCACCAACTTTAATTAAAATTACATTATCATCATTCACACTATCTATTTTAGAAAATGAAACTATTGAATTACCCATTAGTAATTTTTTGTTCGCACTCCTTATTCCAAATGGTATATTTACCCCATCATAAATATCATGGATATCACAGCCCTCTAATGATATTTCTAAATCTTCCAGTAATTCTGTCTGCGGAGACTTTTTAACGATCTGCACAGAATTCAGTTCTGAATCGCTGCATTCCTCAAACTTTGTAGATGAGCTAGTATGAATGTCATCCAATTCCATGTCTTCAAAATTAGAGGGTGTATTTTCAAAATTTTGTATTTTTTCTATTGTTTTGCTCGAATCAACTAGGGTTTTAAGAGGATCTGTGACAGGTTTTAACATTTTGTCAAATGACAAGTTCATTGAGTGTTCCCGGTTTTTCATTTGTTTTATTTTATTCTTTATGGAGTCTACAGACTTCATTAATTCTATTTTAATATTTTTCTCCATGTTGTACTTATCAACTGCATTAACTAACATTAACTTACAACTGTATTAAGCTAAAGAACAAATTATACTGAATTTGATTTTGCATGTTATTGACTTATAATGTGTATATAAACAGTCAGTCAAATTTAAAAAACATATCAAAATTCTGTCTGTACCTTCCGTTATTTAATGACGATTCTTTATTAATAAGTAGAAAATTATAAGGTTTACTCCAGACAGTTTTACAGAGATTTCTGAACTCTTTCCACTGTAAATCAGAACTAACATGCTCTTCATAAATATGCTTTAAATTCACATCATCTTGTTTGAATATAATAAGAAAATTAACATTGTCACGTAACAATTGCTTTGGAATTTTAGAATAGGTTTGAGACAAATAGAAACAATCTATTTGTTTATGTCTACCCATACAGAAATAATTGCGAATATTTATTTGATTTTCACATGCAACATCATCGAAAATAAATACAGAATTTGTTAACGCTTCACTCGGAGAAATGACATCTTTATCATCATTGAACTCGTAGAAATTAACCTGTGGTACTCTTTTCAATACTTCTGTCAAGAAACGGTATTTAGGTTGAAAATAAGTTTTAGAGTAAAGATACAGATTTCTAAATTTGAGCCCATTTTGATGCAGCAGTAAGCTTATCATTACATTCGTTTTGCCACAGTTTGATGGACCACATATTATACAACGAATGGTATTAGGCAATAAAGCGCTATGCCTGATGTGGTCAACGGAGTCACTTAATTTTATATTACTAATATTAAGAGATATGGGTTGCTTAATCAACTTCATCTTACCTATTAATTCGAAAACTGTTTAACATGAATATTTATACTGGATTAACTAAATTATGTGCAAAAGAAAGATGGTATTCTCATATTTCAAATTTATACTTAATATGTAATCTGAGTTATGTAGTGTACTTATAAAATAAGCAATCACTTCATTTCATTGCCATCTTTTCCATAAAGAAGTCGCTTCGTATTGCTTTCATTTATCAAAACATTGTTAAGGTAACTATATTGAAATTTAATTTTTGGTTATTTGATCTAATAATATAAATAATAATTATAATGAAATAATAATATTGCTTACTGTTTTCACAGCATCATGTCACGCTCACCATCCTACAGTCCTGTTTTAGATACTACAAGTATTAACCCTCAGTGTCACGTAAGTATCTAAGCTAGTTTTGTTATTATCAATTAAATTCATAGTTGGTGTTGTTTAATAACAAAAAAATCTTTGTCTTTCAGAATTTGATTACCGATCCTGTTATGAATCCTTTCTACTATGCTCAAGATGGAGAGAGTTGGTTTACTAAAGTAGCAGCAAATGCATGTAATGAGAGTCATCAACAAAAATTAGAAGAACAAAAACAAAAAAAGAAGAAAACTAAATCAAAATCTTTCAAAAACACATCATTTATCATACGTAAAGAGCCAGGACATGTTCGCCAACTAATAAAAATAATTATACATGATTTGGATGATCGTCACATAGATGAAATAGACACTGACCCTGATAGTGCAAGCGTGAATATACAGTATTTAGTTAAAAGTGATTATGATAATATCATGAGTGAAACTGAGCTCTTAGTAAGTAAAATAGTTAAAAAGTTAAGTTCGACTTAATGTTACGGATGAAAATGTTATTTATTAGGTCTGTGCAAGTTTGTGTCTAGAGTTTATTACTAATAAATGTATTTATATATTTAAGTTCAACATAATAAAAAAGAAACATTATAAACTGTGTTTTATTAACAAATAATAAAATCTTAATTGAAGCAATAAAATAAGTAAAATTTACATACCTATCAATGATAATATATAATAATAATAATAAAGTTTAAGTACCAAAGTTCTATTCAAAATTGGAATGAGAAGGAATAATAATCAAAATTCAAATTAAATAAATGTTTTACTTAAATATTATTAATTAAAATATACTTATATTGCTTCTTTCATTTGAAATTCACATTTCCATTTCAATTTGAAACGAATGATAATTTATATCTACTTTAAAGGAATCAAATGAAAAGTCAAGTAATGTTTTGTGAATATATTATTAGTAAATATTTTAACATACTTATACAATTTTATTTATTTCATCATGTGTATGTACTTAAGTAATTAAATTATCAAAGGACATTTATATATAAACTAATTAACATATGTAATTACAATGCCCCCAGGGAACAGTCTCAATTTGATTTGATACAGTTTGCCTTTTATCATCTATTCTATTCAAGACTACTTTATTTACTTCTTGCGAGTAAAGCACATGTTTCATTGATTTGATCATATTCATTTTACGCTTAAGTGTAAAGTTATTAAACAAAACGTTCTTATAGTCATGTGGGTACAAACATCTTGTAACAGGTTTAGACACGCCTTTAGCTTTATTAATTTGTGTATTCAATGATTTAATACAATACAGTTTTGCTCTTAAACCTATAAATTCAGTAATTGGATCTCCACCTAATTCATCCTTAAATAAACCGGGAATGCTTTTATTCACCTTAGGGATACTGTAATGATTATTAGTTTCAAAATTACTCGTATCGAATTCCGACAAATTATCACACATATCTTTATAAAAATCTTCAGTATGTATCAAATATAATAAACTATCTGTATCAGTGTAACACAATTTAGCATTACTGCCATATTTTTTCTTAATGTAATTATAATGAAAGTTATATACATGTTGCTTAGAGTATTCTAATACCGAAAATCCAATATATATTGGTCTATCTAAAACAAGTTTCTCAGGACTCAGCTGTACAGCTATAAAATTTTCATTAAATATAGAAACACTTTTTAAATTAGGTTTTGTAATTAATTTCTCAGCACCAATTAATTTATTCGTTTTATTCGAAGTGTCACTCCATTTGGCAACTAATTTTACGTCAACATGCTTACGTTTATTTTCTATTGTTTTACCAAATATGGAGTTATTTAATAGTTTGAAAAAATCTCTTTCAAATGATGTTATAGCTGCTTGCCTTAATCTTGTATTCAGATCTATATACTTTTTCAAAAAACTTTCTTGTTTAAAACAAAGAATCCTATGAATTTTTTTCAACACAAGACCATTTTTAATACACTCTTTTAAATGACTGAAATGAATGATGTAATTATATTTATCATATAAATTTGCAATTAGTTTTTGAGTTTTCCCTCCAATAGGTTTAAATTTCTCAGGAGTGAAAGGCAAGTCACTATGTGAATTATGTAAATGATCTGGATACGCTAAATCTACTTCTAAAATGTATCCATACTCCCCATCATCAGGGACATTAAGTATATTAAACTTTTCCATATCATTATTTGTCATGAATTTAAATCCTGATATCGGTAATTTTTTCATCATAGCATATCCGTAAAGGTTATTACAGTCCAAATATATTAAATATGTTGATGGTTTTGAATTATCGAAATCAGGTAAATAAATATTATTAGCTTTAGCGTATCGGTGAGAACATTGAGCTAATCCTCCTCGTATTCCTTTTTCCAACATTTCATAAATTTCTATATCATGAATCAATTCTAACTGCACGCCTGTATAAAGTAACATAGCATCCCAGCTCAATCCAGGTGACGTTACATAATATGCAGGGTCGAGTTTATAATACTGTAAACAGATATTTCTAAAATTTTCAAATATATCACATAATAACAGTACATCACACTTTAAATACAAGTCTGTATATTCACCGAGAGAACTTATATTAAAATACTTCCAAACAGTCCGAGCATGTTCATATTCAGCGTCAGTTATATGTTTCATTTGTAAAGTGTTGTAAAAATTATTCTTAGCAGGCAATTGTGTTTCATTGTATGTTTGCCATGAACAGATGTATTCATACGGATATATGCCTTTCCTTCGCAGTAAATTGAATTGATTTTTGTCGGGGAAATGTGATGATAAATGAATAAAATCATTCTCAGTTAAACTTTTGCATAGATTGTCAAGACTTGAACTAAGAAATTGAAAAGAGTCTATGAATTTTAACTGTATTGGTTTACATCCTTTTTCCATATTTATTATTTTTGTTATAGTTAAATACTTTTCTTTAGTTTGTGCTATAACTTTTATCTCACCATCGTATTTTGATAATTCTGTTATAAATATATGAGAATCATAGCCAGCTAAATTGTGAAAAATTATAGGTATAAAGGGGCAAACTCTATAAATTAAATTACAATGCGAATGTGCTGCGCCTCTGTACTCGGATGTGATGTGGTCATGATCACAAACCTTATCATCAAATAACAAATTATTACAAATATGGCATGTAGTTGCTGTACGATAATTATTAATTTGCTCTCTCGTCATAGAACGCATTGGTTTCTTCGTCATCAAAATTCTATTAATCAATTTCGCTTCCGCTATAACTTTTTTAACAAATACTTCCACACAGTTAGGTCCTCTATATGTAACGTATTTATTTAAACTACTATCATGTGAGCAACAGACATAAAATGCAAAACAAGATGGTTGATGTAATTTCTTCTTTATAGTATTTTTATCACACTGTTCTATTTCATAGTCCATTAATATACTTTCAAAGTCAGCGTATATAATAAAATTAATTTTTTGCTTTCGTTCATAGTTTTTAAATTGTAATGCACTGTTTTTGTCAGGTAGTATAGTTAAAATTTTGGAGCAACTATGAGAATGATACTTTGTTTCCGAGGTAAAAAACTGTAAACAAGTCTCACATAAATACATTCGACCTTTATGGTATGAAACTTGTCGTTGCACTAAACGTAAAAGGTTTTTAATTAAACAGTAATGACTTTTTCTGTTTTTTTCAAAATACAGTAAGTTAATATGTTTATCTTTTTTACAGTTCGTCACATAAAGAGGGCCAGTTACAGTACAGTTTTCATTTAATCCGTAAACATTAACACTTAGCTCACAGTTATTCTTTTCAAATAATTTGATGTCGTTAAATGAAGGTGGAAATGAAATTCCTTCTAGATTAAATATTGAACTAAAATGTGGATAGGAGTTCGTTCTGCAG
Source organism: Oligia fasciuncula (assembly GCA_963082905.1). Classification (NCBI taxonomy): domain Eukaryota; kingdom Metazoa; phylum Arthropoda; class Insecta; order Lepidoptera; family Noctuidae; genus Oligia; species Oligia fasciuncula. Next base: position 17,022,165 of record OY720406.1, on the reverse strand, counting down.
ACATTATTTTTGGCAGGATATAACGCTGCGACTATACTCCACAAAAAACAATACTCATCATTATTCTGTATATTCAAACAACTTTTTGTATTTTTAATAACATCAGGTAGGTCCAAATAAGTACCACCCCGCAAAGGGCAATATTTATTTATATTTATTTCCAAATGACTTATGGATACAAATGACCATCCAGATTCACAATGCTCGAATTCAGTAAGTTTTCTTTTAAATACTTCTATTATTTTTGAGTATATATTATTGAAATCAGTACTATTGTATATAATCTCATATCTCGTATTAAACGACTTTAACTGCTGCTCATTTGATTTAGGTAACATAAAATAAGCAAACAGTTCAAAATTAACTTTGATAGATGTATTTTTCGACAGTAAAAACTTAATAATTTCTGAGATATATTGTCGCTTATCATCTAAGAACGCCTCTGGTATGAGGTTCTCGTCTTCTATAGATGGATTTAAGCGATAAGTCATAATTCTATTCTTAAAAGCTGTTGCTATAATTTCAACATTTTCAAACCTTGATTTCATTAGACAATTCGATTTATGGATATTAGTTCTCTTATGGTATCTATATTTGTGTTCGGGAATCTCAAGTTTACATTTGTCACAATAAATAGTCTTTGATAAACATTTGGGTTCATAAACATTCGTATTATATTCTTGTTCTGGGATATCAAATTGAGTTGTATCATTATTTATAATAACATTAGAATTTTGCGAGATGTAATCGGCAGGTTGAACTGGAAACAAAAACAACGAATGTTACACATATAACATTATTTAATGAATATAATTAATCGATTACATAAAGTTTTAAAATTAATACTAATAGTTTAACACTAAAAATGTTACAATAAAATATTTGCACATATTATAATTATTATTTAGCCGTGAATACCTATATGGATAATACAATTTAATTTTTTTATTGATAGGAGTTTATAAATGTTGGAGTTAGATTTTTGAACTCTTTTCTAGTGCTTGCGATAAAAGCGTTCATATGATTCCAGGCATCTGAATCCTCATCAGTTTTATTTTTAATGGTTATAATAGAATGACGCCATCTATTTACAGGCTGTACACGCTCTATCTCATCAGATCTATAAATTTTAACTTCAATATAAAACGCACCTTTCTTCTTTTCATCCATTTGACGGGAAAAGCCGTTTGCCAATCTCCTCGTGATGTACGAGTAAATAGCAGGAGGCTTCTTCTCCGCAGTGATTTCAAACGCGTCGTCATCGCTGTCGCTCCCAAACAGCTCACGAGCAGTAGCCTTGGTCACAGGAGTGATGGGGTGAATCTTCTGTTTCTTGCTTGTGGATGGTTGCGAGCTGCTCATTGACGCTAGCTTACGTTTCTTCTGCTCCTTCGGCTTGGTTTTCACTGGTGTGTCACTCACCGATTCGTCTTCCGATGGGAATAGATGGTCGGCTGTGTTCTTAGACCTGAGAAAATACAAAATCAAAAGTCAACAATTATGATTGAGTAGTCGAAAAATAGGACGAATGTAATAATTGAATGATTGAATACTAGGAAATAAATGAAACATTAATTTATTAATTGCGTGTTCACTTGATTAAATGGATACTAAAACAATTGAATTGTGGCAAATGAACATAGTAAGTAATGCATCACGTAGAAATTCTTATAGAAGAATTAGTAATAGATATGTTGCTAAATATATTTAATTTAAAAAAAAATAAATAATGGGAAGTACTTACATTTTAGCAGGTTGATTTTCCTCAGGAAGGTTGACGTTAAGATGTGGCTGCTCTTAGCAGAAGAATTCATATGATCCAGATTCTTCAGGGCAGCTCTTAAATAGGAGTAAATCCACGTAGTGGTATTCCATTTAAGGAATAGGGCACGTGTAACTAAAATGCTTTGTCAGATATGCCACCCAAATTGAAGTAAGTAATTTAAGTAGCAGAAAAATTACTGAGCAATACGAGATCATGTAATTTCAACTTTATGTACACCATATAGAACATAAAATAGAATATGATGATAAGGATAGTGAATTATATATCTAAGTAGAATTGTTTCTCACTAAAATTATCATAGGTATTGTTTATACTAGCATTTAATTTATTTTTAAAGTAATGTAAGTAGGGAGGTATGCTAGAATTGAACGTAACATTTAATGAATCGATATGTTGTGGTAGACCTCATGAAGTATTAAAATTTATTGTGGGTACGTATCTCGTTTGTATGTTTGTTATTCAATCACACAAAACTGGCTGAACAGATTTTTATAACACAAATAGTCTACAATCGGGACCTATCTTTCTAATATATATTTAAAAAGAGGAGGCAAACCCAGGCATAACAATAGTATGCCGATTTGCTATTTTGTTTTGATCCGTTTCCATATAGAGAATTACAACATCATCTCCTTATAGAGAATCACAACTTTGCAAAATCATTAACAATGACATACTACTTGCATACGATGATTTTGCCTGCCACATCTTTATAATAAAATGTATGAAAAGATTACAGCGAACAAACGTACTGTAGTATTTATTTTATCAATATATACTTACGGTAAACAATAAAATGTTTGGTGCCGTGATGTCTTGGGGTTTCAATTTCAGCATACCATTTTGTCTAGAATATCAACATTCAACAAAAAAACATACGACTTTGAACTCTATTGATTAACATTAAATTAAAATATAAATTGATAAAAAAACATAAAATCGATCATTTTATTTCTGCATGTCCTCCCGAGTACTGACTGGATAGAACGTTATTATCGTGAAATGTCGGTAAGTGTGATAATATTTTTAATTTAATAGTACCTATTATTACTAATAATAAAAATGCAATAATAAGTAGCCATTATAGGTGTCGCGTACACTACTTTCAATATTTGTTCAATATAATGCTTTGCTCAATCAAAATGTTTGTATTAAGATTTGAGACTTATTTAAACAAGAATTCTTTTTTTTTGTTTTTTTCAGGACACTGATGATCTATTCAATTTTGTACCAATGAATCAACCAGCAGTTCAACAATCATCAGGACAGAAAACTCTGGGTCTTACTCGTAAGAGACCAAGAACAGATCAAAAGTTGTTTCAATATATAAAGAAACCTGTAACGTGCGGGACAAAAATAATCAAGATCGAAATTTACGATACGGACAATTTTCCAAAATCTGAACAACCAATATGTAATTGTGAAGCTGATCTGTGTGTTCAGCATGTTGTAAAATCCATATTATATGATGACATATATTCCAGTACGAGGGATTTAATAGCGAGAATTCAGGATGACATCGATCCAAAAGCGTAGATTGAATAATATACCGTTCGAAGATACCTAATTAATAAGTCGTTATGCAACTATGTAATATAATTAAATTGGTTTTATTTAAAATAAAAGAATACCAAGAAAAGTTCATTTTATTTCTATTATGAATTCCTATTTTAATATAAAGTACTTAATAAAACAGTTTAGCGTGAATAGCCACTGTGCTATAATATAAGGCATGAGCGCATTCCATATTCAATGCTCTGCCGCGCTGCGTCGTATAGAGTAGGCACTGTGTATTACTGATAGGTACCTAACTACTTAAATATGCACACTTGAATAGTGGAGTGATCACTACTGAGTATGAGGTCTTCGGTTCGATCCTATTTTCTTAAACATAACTGAAGCGAAATGTGGTCCATGGGGTCCTTAATGACTGAATGATTGAATATTAGACCAAATAGTTCCCATTTCTGAATACAATGAATGATAGGGTAAATTGAGTGTTTCTGGATCTCACCCCAAAGTATGAATTTATTGATTGAATGATAACCCATAAGTATAATTGGGGTTCCTGGATCTCTGATCCAGGAACCCCAATTATACACTACTGACACATGTTTTTGAATCGCCTGCTAAAACGTACATCAATTAGTCAACCTCTGACTATCGCAGTCGTAGCTGGACATATGCTTCTGCCTGGCTGTGCCACAACATCCTGTCCCCCTTCCCCAACCAGTCTGTCCCATCCATCATTTTATTATTTATTTAAACCACAATTAACACCTTTACAGAATCATCCAAGGTGATGACCCGGTGCCCCACTACTACCTCCTGCTTCTGCCATGGTAGTCAAGCGAGTAATGAAATTAGTATTGTAGGCAAAAATGTGGACTATATTATATTATATCAATAGAATTACGAATCGATGACACAACCGACTTAGTCATTAATATGGTAGTTTTAAAAGTAGAAAATAAAATTAATATGAAATAAACTCGGCACACCAGAACTTTTTAATCTGACTGTACTTTAAGGTGTGTGATATGTAGCGTTACCAAACGGGAGTGACCCTATTATAAGTCACAATGTCTATTCGTTTACAAAAATTAAATAAAATCACCTGCCATGTAAGCAAAATTGCAACAACGATATAACGCTGCTGGAACCCCGCCCACATGGCTTGAATCAATCATTGAAAAAGGTCTGATATTATAATTCAGACCTTTAAGACCGCCGCCGGTCCATCTAGCTGGAGAGCATTACGCTTGCCGATACGCAGTGTCTATTCCAGGACTCGTCTGCTGCAAAACTTATTTGATAACACAATACATACTAAACTATACTACAATACATACTTAGAATCAATATCAGTTGATTTTATTGCATAAGTAATTAATCTAAGTGAAGCCTATCACAGACTATATATTATATTATAGCAACCTTCCACGCACGGAGACGATGATATACTATATATTTTGCCTTCATTTAATTGATTATTGACCTGGCTATAATATAAATTGCAATATAGGTTGGTGACGTCATAAAAATGTATATTATAGCAGACACTATATATATCATATATTCATATATATGCATATATTTCTATGACATATCTACCCAGATAGTATTGAAATTATATCTTAATATGCCTAGCTGATTTATATTAATATATACAGGGTGATTGGAAGATGGGTGCAAAGCTTTAAGGCGAAGATAGTACAGGCAATTCAGAACCATTTAAGCCATGGTTGTCTTAGACGAAGTCTTACCACTTTTTTTTTACCAATTTCTTAAGATTTTTTTCGAAAATTCCCAAAGTTTTAACTAAACTACTTATTTATGGCCAAATTGAATGATAAACGAATTCATTTTTATTGTATTTAATTAAAGTAATGTGTAAGCAATCTAGCAAAACATGTTTTAGGCCTCTGTGTCGTTAGACATTTTTTTTACAGATATTTAAAGTTCATAACAAATTTTAAAATTCATAAATATTTTTTGTAAACCTTATTTTAAAAATAACGGAGCGTGCTTTTTTTGTTCAAACCTTTTTGAAAACATGCTTGATAATCGCTTTTTCTATTGAGGTAACATTTACGCGGATATCTTACAAATTATTAAAATTAGGACCTAAAAACCAATTTGAGGGAGAAATTTTAAATTTTTAGCAGACTAAATAAAACAACATTTGAATTTAATTTATTTATGTTTCATGTTCAAAATGTTGTCCGTGATTTCTAATACAAGCACGGCTCCGTCTTCTCACTTCTGTTGTTGTTATTTTCAACATCATCTTCAGCTTCATTGTTTCAAACTCTGAACTCATTCTCTCTATCAGTTCTTCTCTCGGGTTTATTTCCACATTCGTATACACTAGCTCCTTGGCCCGGCCCCACACGATAAAGTCCAGCAGGGTCAGATCTGGTGAGCGAGCGGGCCAAGGGATGGGTCCATCTCTGCCAATCCAGCTGTCAGGAAAACAATTATTTATGTGTTCCCTTACATTTAACATCCAATGCGTTGGACAGCCGTCTTGCTGAAAGATGACTGTACTGTCTCTTGCGAATATCGGGACACCGGTTTCCTCTATCAGCTCTGGTAAATCCACTTGTAGAAAGTGCAAATCATTTTCACCATTGAAAGTCTCCGGTAAGAAGTGGGGCCCAATCAACGTCCTGCAAATTACTCCAGCCCAAACATTGACAGAGAATTTCCTCTGAAACGACACCTGCTTCTTAAAATGCGGATTGTTGTCTTTGGCGGCCCATTCATGAAGGTTATGAAAGTTTGTAATGCCCTCCCTAGAAAATTTGAATTTGAAATCAATCTTGTGGACGAATGAAAGCAAATTTTCTAGGGAGGGCATTACAAACTTTCATAACCCACACAACACATGGGGAACACTTAAATAATTGCTTTCCTGACAGCTGGATTGGCAGAGATGGACCCATCCCTTGGCCCGCTCGCTCACCAGATCTGACCCTGCTGGACTTTTTCGTGTGGGGCCGGGCCAAGGAGCTGGTGTATACGAATGTTGAAATAAACACGAGAGAAGAACTGACAGAGAGAATGAATTCAGAGTTTGAAACAATGAAGTTGGTGATATGATGTTGAAAATAACAACAACAGAAGTGAGAAGACGGAGCCGTGCTTGTATTAGGAATCACGGACAACATTTTGACCATGAAACATAAATAAATTTAATTCAAATGTTGTTTTATTTAGACTGCCTAAAATTTAAAATTTCTCCCTTAAATTGGTTTTTAGGTTCTAATTTCAATAATTTGTAAGATATCTGCGTAAATGTTACCTCAAAAGAAAGAGCGATTATCAAGCATGTTTTCAAAAAGGTTTGAACAAAAAAAGCACGCTCCGTTATTTTTAAAATAAGGTTTACAATAAGTATTTATGAATTTTAAAATTTGTTATGAACTTTAAATATCTGTAAAAAAAAATGTCTAACGACACAGAGGCCTAAAACATGTTTTGCTAGATTGCTTACACATTACTTTAATTAAATACAATAAAAATGAATTCGTTTATCATTCAATTTGGCCATAAATAAATAGTTTAGTTAAAACTTTAGGAATTCTTGAAAAAAATCTTAATAAATTGGTAAAAAAAAAGTAGTAAGACTTCGTCTAAGACAACCATGGCTTAAATGGTTCTAAATTGTCTGTACTATCTTCGCCTTAAAGCTTTGCACCCATCTTCCAATCACCCTGTATATTCTAAGTACGTTTGTGATGGGCTTAAATCATATTCAAAGAGTAAAACGCTTCTCCTTCATTCGTCACTAAAAATGTGATGATGTTACTAAGATGACTAATTTATTCACCTAGAGTTCTCTTGTTACTAGGTACAATAGTCACGTCATCTTTAGACACCATTGGAAGCAGTTCCTTGGCTTCTTCTACAGGTTTCAACCCCTTTATGCAATCAGTAATCTCCTGCAAACTCATATCTTTAGTTTCCGGCAGATAGAAATATAACAAAACCAAACATACGGACGAAGACAATGCAAAAAATAAAAAAGTACCATGCATGCCTAAAGCTTTAAAAAGGTATGGACATATTTTTATAAACGTACCGTACGTTATCTTGAAAGATAGTGCTATAGCACACATAGATACACTTCTACAATCTGTAGATATTAATTCACCACATATAGATGTAGATAGAATCATTGGTCCGCAACTTATGGCTACTGAGTAACCAATCAACAATAGAATTGATAAATACTTGTTTTCTGATACTACTGATGCTTTTACCAAAAATAGATCTAAAGACAGTAAAAATAGAAATGCTATTGCTATAGAAGAAGAGGATAGTAATAAACTTCGTCTTTTGAATGCTTTTGATAAAGCACATCCTACATACATTGTTGAAACTGTCACAGAATCCAATATTAACATACCAGCATAAGCAGTAGACTCATTATTAGTTATCTTCTTTAGCATGTCTATAGCGTACACTGTACAAACTAATTTCCCAGAAAATATATACAATGACATCAATAATACTGAGAATAGCACAGGTTTGTAAAATTCTTTCTTAACCACTACTTTAATAGACTCCATAACTTGGTTTCTTAAAGATTTTTTGCGTCTGTCATTTTGATGATCACTTATGAGTTTTTCGAGTTCCTTTTCAGAAGACATCGATGACCCTTTCAGCCATCTATGGGCTGTTGCGCACTGGTCAAAGCGACCTTTTGTTGCCAACCACAGGGGAGACTCCGGCCAGAAGTACACTGTGCCTAAGCTGTATATAGAACACACCAATCCAAATAAGGCTATCTTCTTCCAATGGAAGAAAGTTCCTATAAGATTTGAGGCCAATACACCCCAAAAGAATGTTGCAGATTTGATGGTCAAGAAGAGCCCTCTGTTCTTTGCTGATGTATACTCTGTGATGATGGCAATTGCGATGGTGAGGTACGAAGCACTGACGACTCCTTGGAATATTTCACTGATGAGGATCATGTAGACATCGTTGCTGTTGTAGAAGATGATGAAGCCGATGAATGTGGCAACGCAGATGAAGCTGTGGGTGATCTTTCTGCCTACGAGCGCCACTAAGGTGGGCAGGAGAATGACCCAGGGCATCCCACTGTAGCTGAATATGGCAGCTGGAAACATAACATTAACTCATAAAGTAATTTTAAGTTAGGGTAAATTGGAAAAGTTAGCAATGTTTATGTTAGCGGATCATAATATTTATCGTCATCGTCATCATTAAATACTGGTCTAGCTGCCTCCGGTAAGACTGGAAGCCGATCCCAACATAGTTGAGAAAAGGCTAGGCAGATATACAAGGTGGCAGGTACATCGACGAGAAAACTGTAACCATGAATCAGCAATTAATTCTAGACCGTAACGTAGCCATAGGTTATCAAAGAAAAAATCTGCTGTTTCATAGACAAGTGCAATATCTACGCGTTCAAAATATATGGAACAGCAATTTTTTTTTTTATTGCCATTGTATCAGGTTGCGCGTATATGTTTTTGTTATCGTGGTTTTGATGTAAAATTTGCATTTTATAGCAATTTCTTCGCAGATAAACAGACAACATTAGAAGTAGACCATGGGTTTATTTAAACTGGTCCACTGAATTGTTTTTGGAATAAAATTAATTCCTTATGCATAAAATAACATAAACTTCACAACTAGCAGGTAAGTAACAGGTTTTTTTTATGGCTATTGATACCCAAAATAACCTTTATGGCAAGAGACAAAACACCTATGTTTGTTAGACATATATTTTAATAAATTAATTTTAATGCGTGTTTTCGTCTGCCTCCGTCAAAATGGAAAATACTTGAATGAAAAGTTGCATAGCATTTTTTTTATCAATAAATCAGATTTTTTTCAAAAAAATTCAGTCAAAATTACAAAAGCCAGTCCCTCAAAACGCCACCCTTCACTACTTCCTGGTGCTTTAATTGGGAAGAAGTGGTGCAACAATGTTTTTTAGCAGAACATCTTGTCTGTTCAGTTAGAAGAACACAATACTTAATGTAGTCTTTAACTTTTTTTACTGTACCAATAGATATAATTTGCATCTTTTCCTACCATATTGTCACCTCAATGATCTATTTACAGGGTGTGCCTGGAAGTATGGATCAAATCGAATAGGGGCGTGGTGGGCAAGGTCATTTTCAAACTTTTTAACCCTGATAATGTCGGTGAATTTTACGGTTTTTACGGTTCAAAAGTTATGAAAATTTCCGTTTTTTACAACCACTTCGCATAGTGCTCAAAGTAAAATATAATAAAAAAAAAAAACTATCTGGTTTATCAATTAATTTTTTTATGTTTTTTTTCTTTGAGCTGTAACTGTACATCGTTTTTTTTTTTAATTTTACGAGTTATGGGAACAAGTCTGATGTCCGAAATTATAGTTTTTAGAAATTTTGTCCGTTTGTCTGTTTGTCTGGATGTATGTTCTGGGTTGGTGCAAAAACGGCTCAACAGATTTGAATGAAATACACATAGATGTTTTTATTAAGTACCTATATAATTTTATTTTTTGGGTTCGTTTCCGTGGAATTTCTTCCGGGTGAAGCCGCGGGCAAAAGCAGGTCTTGAACAAGTGCCAAAAATACCTACGTAACCAAGATGCCATCTCCGGACTGACAGCATCAGTAGAGTTGGCGTCTCTTCGGAGCTGAGGAACCAACACCGTTGGCGATCCAACGCAGAGACCAAGCATGAAGAAACATGACCAGGCACCACTGCTGATCAGTAACTGAAATGGAAACCATTATGCTGTATTAAAAAAAAAACATACGATCATTTATTTATTTCATCATCATCTGCCTAGCCTTTTCCCAACTATGTTGGGGTCGGCTTCCAGTCTAAACGGATGCAGCTGAATACCAGTATTTTACATGGAGCGACTGCCTATCTAGCCTCCACAATCCAGTTACTGGGTAAGACGATACCCCTTGGTAAGACTGGTTGTCAGACTTTCGGGCTACTGACGACCCGTAACAACTGTCAAAGATCTACGAATGACAGCCGAGACCAACGGCTTATTGTGCTTTCCGAGGCACGGAGGGGGTCTTGTTTTTATTTATGTTATAAATAGGACAAGGACTGCTATTTAAATCAGGTACTTAATTATAATACTTAAAGTATTAAACTTTGATTGAATAATTCATGGTTTAATAATATAAAAATAAAACTACTATTAAATACATGGTATATTGTTGTTTTTAAATATTGTGAGTTCCATTCCGACATCATCTAGTTTGAAAACATAATTTATTATTAACGTGTAAAATGTTTCTTAAAAACCGATTTACAGAAATTGGTTTGGCATCAAAATGCCTAATGGTCGGGTCATGGGGCCCGAGTGCGCGTGTCCTTTTTTTAGCAAATGCCTCGCCGACTGGTCGACACTTCATGTGACCAGAAGGCTCGTTCTGGCTCGTTTTTTGGCAAAAGAATTAGCATTGCCATTCACCGTGGCAATATTGAAAGAAAAAGTATTTATTACGATTCGTACAGGAAGATTAAAAACTAAACTAAGCACTGTCATGAATAAAAACAAAATTATATAAAAAAAAAAGTAAAAAAAAAAATACAGTGGTGCTTCGGGAGTGCCGACAGAATTGAAAACAGAATACTTTGCCATCACTCACTGACATATTGGATATACAATAAAACGGAGTACATCCCGAGGACAGCCGAACACATCCGAAGGGATATGTAGCATAGTCCTCAGAAATGCAAGTGGTCAAACGAAGCGGATATTTTTTTAACCGTCTTATACCTAAACAAAACACGCGCGGTGTCGCTTACGGTAACAGTGGCGAGAGTTTAATGGTTTTTTCCCGCATAAAAATCCCTTGCCGTGCCGTGCCGTGCCGCCAGTGGGCGCAGGCTCCCCAAGTGTCCTTTTATTTTTGAATTTATTGAATTTATTTGTATGATTCGTGTGTCATTTTATTTAGTACCTACCTACCACGCCACGGAGAGGAGGCCAGTGTCCCAGCAGTGGGAACATTATAGGCTGATTATGGTTATGGTTAAGCATAACATTCTAAAGCATAAATTTAGCATGCTGCAAGTTTTATTTCTAACGACGTCGTCGTCGACGTCGACGTCAGGTCAACGGAGCCCCACTGCGCGGAGCTCCTATTTCTGTCTGCAGGGTTTAAAGGAACCTAACCAAACCGAACCTCGGGGTGCCCTTCGCTCGCTCTTGCATCCACGTCGTCTATTTAGGAAATGTATAGATTTCCTAGGAAAAGTGCATATTAAAAAATATATCATAGATTTCCTATCTATTTTAGGAATTGTACACATTTCCTAGGAATTGTATAGAATGACGGATTGCACACTTTTCCGTTAACGTATATAATAAAATCTTAGTGAAGTCAACAGTAATTTTGTAAGTTTGGAAACGATTCTAAGGACAAAAAAAAACTAAAAGATTTTTTTTTCAGTTTGAATGTCATGTATGTTCTCGATCACACAAAAACTACCGACTACTAACTACAAATTTTTTTATATAGGATTATTGGTAAAACATTAATAACCTCTTAGGAGGTCATTGTACTCATCACTAGTTATACGAACATAAATGTAGGGAACAGCTGATTTTTTTTCGCGGTTTCAGGTGAAGTCAACAAAATTTTGTAAGTTTGGAAACGATTCTAAAAATGATTTTTTGTCAGTTTGAATGATGTTCCCGATCACACAAAAACTACCGGATATTTACTACTTCATTATTTCAGGTAATTTTTTTTTTCAAATATTTCCATTACGTTACAAATTTTATACAATAAAAAATAAGAAACAAAAACTTTTACATAAAAAAAAAACAAACATACCTAATCCCAAAGTAGAATTGTTATTGATTTTATTATTCTGCGAAACTTTATTTTCAAACAAGATAATATTTACATAAAATGTAAGCTAACAGTCTTTTAAAATAATAATAGTAGGTATATTTAAATAAGAAAGGGAAAGAATCATAGGACATCAAACAATTTGTCCGCATTGCTGTCAATAGGAATGGCAATCCATACAATGTGGCAATGCTGCCAGCATTTTGAGCTGAGTCTTTAGCCAAATAAAACAGGCTAGCCCTCCGGTCACGTGATTCGTTTCCGTCCTTTTCTAACATTATTTTAAGAATAACAATATAACATAATTACGAAAATATTAACTAGTTTGAATTTTAATCCAATAAATGATTAATAACTTACCTGTCTCAAAAAATAAATCCATACAAAACCATCCCTTGATGAATCCGATTCACTCATTCTTTTTAACTCACAAAAATCCAGGAATTACAAAACTCACGTGTTATCAATACAAAGTATTGTACCTCAATAATGTATTTATGTTAATAAGGTATCAAGTTAGATTTTAGGGTACTACATGAAAATTAGAGAAACCTTCGAATTAAAATATGATGACAAACATCGTCGTTGTAGTTTCTTTACTCCTGTTTAATGTTTATTAACCTTTTGAACGCCAGAGCATAAATGCACGCGCGTGTCCTCCACGCCAAGCCACAATTTTAAATATTTAAGGTATACAAATAAAAACACAAAAGTAATGATTTAATAATTGTTTATTTCGTGATAAAGTGCACCGCATTTTTTGTCACATATTTGTGTCGCTGGCGTACAGGACACGCGCTTGCTTGTCACGTATATGTGACAATGGCGTTCAAAAGGTTAAATACGAGTGAGTTTGTACATTTTTTTTTTATTTTTTTTTTTTATTTTTTTTTTTGGGTTCAACTACCGCTGATTGTGTTGTTACTTATAGTATGAGTTGAGAAAATCTGTTTTCTTTAGTTTTGTCATGTTGAGATATCGATAGGTACCCTATAACTAGATATCGTCTATGAAGTTTACATACTAAAAACATGATTTTTTAACAGATATTTCAAGTGACTACCTAAACTAACTGCGGGCGCATACCTCATAGAAAAAAAAGTAAAAATAAAATTTTATTGAAGAAATAAATTAAATTAGTTTTCTTTTGTTTTATTGTTGAGATATCGATACCTATGACGTCTGCGCAGTTTTGCTAACTAATTTAATTTGACACTGTGCCTATATATTGTGATAGAGCTATAAAGTAAATATTCTACATTTGTATGTGAAATTTATATGGTAAAATATTTATCACAAAAATCTGGGGCTGCGACCGCGCCTGAGTAACCTACGGAATCCTCAAATTCGGTGTAATATTCGTTTCGTATACGGAGCTACTTCGGAATATACGACGAAAACTTGTTAGGCCAGTTTGTGTTGTATTGAGATTTTTTTTTCTGTACAGTCAATAAAATAAAGAGTTTGCTGGCGAAACTGTGAACTCAAACTTAAAGCATTATTTATTTATTTAAAATTTATTGTACTATTATATAGAGGTATGAGGAACAGGGTGTAAAGTTCACTCATACTCTATAGAAAAGGGAGGATCCTCCGACCAGACGGGTGTTGCGTCTGGCGGGCAACTGCCCGATGATTTATGTCGGGCCGTTGTATCTATGCTAGTTGCGCGGTAACCTCTGCTTGCGTGATGCAGGATTTGCGTGACGTCAGTATGACGCGTTGTTCGCATGTGGCGTTGTAGATACCGCTACAGTACACCAGAAAATACATAAGTAACAAAATAAATACGATTAATTCAATAGGCGGCCTTATTGCTTTCTGCAATCTCATAGCAGCGACGATGCAGCACGTAACCACAGCACAGCTAGAACATTTGCTAACTTTTAAAATAACTACGAAAAATAGCTGATTTGTCGATATTACAGGGTATAACAAGACATTTCATGAAGCCGTCATCAACGCATTCCAGTTTGAGGTATATCATCATCATCTGCTTAGCCTTGTCACAACTATTTTGGCGTCGGCTTCCAGTCTAACCGGATGCAGCTGAATAACAGAATTTTACATGTGGCGACTGCCTACTTGACCTCTACAACCCAGTTACTGGGTAAGACTGGTTGTCCGGCTTTCAGGCTTCTGACTACTAGTAAGTCGTAACGACTGTCAAAGATCAACAAATGACAGCCGGGACCTAAAGTCTCGGTATGTAAAGATGGTCACCCATCCACCGACCAATCAGAATCAGCCTATAATGTTCCCACTGCTGGGACGCAGGCCTCCTCTTTGTGAGAAGGAATGGGCCGTAAACCACCACGCGGGCCCAGTGCGGGTTAGTAGATGTCACATGTCTTCGAATTTTTTATTCTAGGACATGCCGCTTTCCTCACGGTGTTTTCCTTCACCGTTTGAGAGCAGTAGTGATGAAATAATTTACACAAAGTAATGCGCCTGTCTGGGTTCGAACCCACGACCTACAACACGTAAGTTGCGGCCGTTTGCACTGGGCCACGGTAAATAAAAACACAGTTAGAGAACTTCTATTTTAATTTAGATAAGCGTACCGAATATTATTATATTCTAGACTACAACCACAAACAACAAGGGTTTTTTTACAATCAAATCTTAAAGTTATTACACATAAATATGATGAAGATAATGACTAGCTTCATAAACAATCTCATGTTTTTCTTCTAACTCTTTTGGGAAGGTAAAAAGTTAGCTTCTTCTTGCACAACAGGACTCTTTTTAGTTCCCTTCATCCATTCGGCAATCTCTTGCAAGGTCATATCCTTAGTTTCAGGCAGGAATATGTAGACCAAGAACAAGAAAAATGATGTAGACAAACCAAAGAATAAGAAAGCGCCGTGAGTACCCCATGATTTAAATAAGAATGGTGACATTTTCACTAAAGTACCTAAAAGTATCTTTGAAGATAAATCCATACAGCATGAAGAAAGACCTCTAGCTTCAATTGATACTAACTCTCCAGAAATTGTTTGTGTCAATATTACAGGCCCAAAACAAAGCCCTATCGAATAACCTATTAACAAAACTATAGCTAAATAGTTATTCTCAACTACAAGTGACAGTTTAATTAAATATGCGTATAAAGAAATCGATAAAAGAAAGCCAATTCCTACTAATGACGAGCCAATCAATAATTTCTTTCTCGGCAATACTTTCGCAACTAAACATCCTATGTACATACAGAATACAGTCACACCATCTAATACTAACATAGCTGTATAGGGCGATATGTGATGTCCTGCAGTTATTTTACTAATTATATCTATGGCATAAACGCTAAATACTACCTTTCCAGAAAATATATATAAAGAGTGCACTATCAAACATAAAATTAAAGGCTTATAAAACTGCCTTGACGATATTACTCTTAAATAACCAGTAACAAATCCTTTTAACTCGAAATCCTTAGATTGCGCCTCCAAACTGAGATTCTTCTGATAATTTATTAATTTTTCTAAATCACCTTCCGCTTGCTTGCCATGCCCCATCATCCATCTATGAGTGTCCGAGCATTTTTCATAGCGTTGTTTTGTCGCCAACCAAAATGGTGATTCTGGGAGTACGATTGCTATTAATAATCCGTAGGCACTGCAAATAATTCCAGCGATGCCAATGTTTCTCCAATGGAAAAAGGTCCCAATAGCATTTGACATGAATATACCCCAGAAGAGAGTGGCAGATTTGACAGTCAAGAAAAATCCTCTGTGTTTAGGAGAGGTATATTCAGTGATAATCATGACTGACACAGTGAAGTGGGATCCTGTGTTGATGCCATTAATCACCTGACTGATGATGATTTGGTTGACAGTGACGCTCAAGTAGAAAACCACGAAGCTAACCAGATTGCTGATGGTGACAAACATAAACGTGTATTTTCTTCCGATGAACTTCATGAAGATTGGCAGAATGAAAGTCCAAGGTAGGCCTGAGTACACCATGATGGCAGCTGAAAAATAAAGAAACTTTACATTAATGGTTTGTGGACTAAAACGTTGTATAAATTGTTAACTGTTTTGCTAGAGCCAACGCATATGTTTTTTTATCCTTGCAAACTAACGCCTGACGTTATTATATTATTTTGACATCATGGATTGTTATATTGCTAGTAAAGTAGTAAGTGTTCTAAAGATTATCGTTCGATTGCCTTTCTTGAAATAACCAAAGAGTTTATCCCATTTATCTAAGAGATGGTTGCTGTCCTGTCTATTTTGTGGAATATATTTTACAACTTCAAGAGTCTCATCTAATTATTTGACTAATGTAGCGTGGCCTCAATAATATACTTACGTATCCAAGAAGCAGTAGATTCGCTAACGGCATCAAATGAGCCGGCCTCCTTCCTTATCTGTGGGATGAACACGGTGGAGGCGCCAAAGGACATGCCCATGATGAAGTAGCAGGTCCATCCACCACTGCTGATCATCATCTAGAAGAAGAGGATCAATAAATTACATGTTATTACCATCAGTGACATCATTCAAAAGTCATTGCAGCCGAAAACCTGCACTGCTGGACATAGGCCTCCCCTCCCCCAAGTGCCATCAAACGGTCCTGTTCTTCTCACATTAATCGGATTCCCGCGACTTTCGCTAGGTCAAGCCTTGCGGGCGTTATTACTATGCTAATATTTAAATGAGAGAGAAATATGGTAAACCCAAACAAAATAATAAATAGTCAGCTTTTCGATGTTATTAATCCATTAATTAATTAATATGGCAGTGTCATCGTATATCTATTATATACTGACAGGACTAATGTTGCAGTTAATCCTGATATGGTTAAAAAAAACGGATGTATCACAATGATTTTTGATAACACTGTCCCGCATGACCGTCAGGTGAATGATAAAGAATTAATTGATTGTTTTGACTAGGTATTCGAGGTTGTCAGCACGACTAGAGGTGTAGACTCAGCGGTCAATGTGGCCTATGCCCTAGAGCCTGATAGTTAAAGGGTTTCATGAAGATAGATGTAAAATAGTAACTGTAGAGTTTCTTGCCGGCTCTTCGCCATAGGAAACGACGAATTGAAACTTTGCACCTAGCTTCTGACGTTGCATGAGTGCCCATGTGGGTTTATGTGAAACAAAATATTTTGAACTTGAATTTTGAATTAGAATTAGGATTTCAGTCCTCAATAATGGTAATAGATTGATTGTAGGCTAGGTTTAATATATTAACTAGTAGTCCTATAGAGTTAGGTCCATAGAGGTTTTATTTTGACCTTCTAATTTAATCTATAGGTTTCTCATATAATTTGTAAAAAAATCTGGTCTCTGAAGGTATCTAAAGGTTTTTTATAATAATAAATTCTGTTTGTAATAATAATCGTATTTTGTTATCATGCCAAGGATTGAGATTAGATGGCGATACGGTGGCGCCTTGCTGTGCGGCTTCTTCATGAAACAGGACTGGACAAAAAGTTCATCGCAAAAATTTCGACAGTCACATGAAATGAAATTATGTTTATTTCTGTAAGTAGACCTTTTAAGGTGCCACTAGTCGATATTTTTTCCATACGAATTTCGGGAGAGTATTAATCCACTGTTCGATATTGTGCATCCAAAAATAAACATGATATCGTTTTGTCTTATTAATCATTTGGTCTGTACGCAAACAGAATAGAAAAATAAAAAGCCATTAAAAAGTTATGAGCTAACAAAGATTCGTTTTTCTTGCAATTTTTAACGTAACTTTGGGTGTAAATAAGTAATAAAAGAAACCGTAAAAACCGTACCGACAAAGCTCAGTTATCGAAGAGTTTAATCAATTTTATTTGTAATTGATTTTTGCAGTGATTTTTTCATAAAACTCGATTTTCCAAACCACTTTTCGAATTTTTTTACGCGCCTATTAGTTCAGAACGGTGTTTCTGTGCGTGAGAACTATACGTTGTGCGTACGGACTAGCTTCTAATTGCTCATCACTGCTACTATCTCTGTCGGTCACAAAGCCAGGTGAGACAGCGTGCTTTTTGGTCATGACCACAAGTGAGTTTCTTAAAAAGGAAACATCAAATTATATTGCAAAAGATTAACTGAAGGAAAAAACGGTGAGAAAAATTATTAGCTCAATATTATCTGAAATTTACTCAAATCGGGAGTTTAAAGTTGCTGTGCTCTCGTATGCTCCGTTTAAACTATTCATTTCCAGTCATTCAGTCCAAACATTATACTATAAGTATTTTATGTGAGTTTAGGAATACAGGGCCATGTTTGAAGTTGAATTTCAGCGAATTTTGACTTTTCCTATATATTAACCTTCGTTTTTGAATAAAATTAGCACTGCATATCTTTACAAATACCAAAACGCTGTTCCCTTAATTTGGCATTTGGCCTTACATCCAGAACCCAAAAACGGTTTTCTTGAAGTCATAAGGTGTAACTACATTCCCAGTGCCTAAATTTCTCATGAATTTTTGGTTAATTTAACTACATATAACTAACATCCATAAATATCTTCAGTAATATAAAAGTGAACTGTTTAATTTTAAACAGTGCTGAAACAGTTTCTAGTATGTTTTCTAATGGCCAAGAATTTTAATTAGAACATAAGGTAATTTAAGGATCTGTTCTTAGATCCAGGAATCAGAACAAATCATTACACTATAGCGATCGTATAATAAAATAGCTTGAAAGAAAACGCAAAAATATGAAACTTTGAATGAAAATATGTTTGGCTAAAATTATCTATAAAAAAAATTAAGTAGGTACCTACCTGTCTCAAGAAATATCTCCTCTTCTCCCATTTATTTTTTCTTTCCACGCGTTCTTCCAACTGATAATCTTCCATTTTGCACAAAATCACTTCGCAAAGTCTACAATCCGATTGAAGAATCACATAAAAGATACAGGCTTTATCTAATCTTCTAAATTAGTGGATAAATTAATGTGATTTAATTGGCAATTCGATAAAAGTGCCTTTTTTATTATTGTCTTTGTAAGTAGCCTCTTATCGTTTAAGTCTTCAGTTAAAGTCAAAACAGTTACTTAGATAAGAATATTTTGATAGACTATACAAAAGGTCTACGACCTAAGGGAAGGATTGAAGAGTTGAGTTTGTGGCTTGTAGGACCGCTGCTCACAAATAATCCAAATGTTTTTTTTTTAATCTTTAGGTAAGCACCTACCTACAACTAAGGTGGATCCGTTTCGATACCAGCACTAGATAAGCCAGACCAGCACTGCCTCGTCTCACAAACCGTTTTGGTAAACGAAATTTAAGCTGGGAAGCACATATAACTTTATAGACGTTCTGACTTCAAATATACAAGGACATACAACTTGTTTAGCAGTTTAAAAAAAATGCACATAAGTACTGTCAACTGAGTGCCACACGACGATCAAAAGTAGGTTTTGTAACATTGTGGTTACTAGCGAAAGTCCGTGTCATATTTACGGTTAACTATCGTATTTCAAAACAGTTTCAAGTCTATAAAGTGATGATCAAGATCAAGTTGAAAAAGGATACATGGACTTAGGTACTACTGGAAATAACGTTAGAACAAAGGATTAGCGTAAGGCTAGACATTTTGGAAGGATTAGGTGAATGGACGGTGTTTAGAAATAAAAGGCGAATACAAATCACTATTGAGACAGTTATTCTGTTAATTACGTCTATAACAGAAACCCTTGAAATAGCTATGTTACAAAAAATATTTTATTTCATACCATTATATATAAAAAAATACTCTTTTACAAAATTCTTTTTACTTGCTGCATTCTTCTCTTGGTCTACTGGCTTTCTCTAAAGCTAAGGAATTTTATCCTTAAACTCCTAGTAACAAGATTACCTTCATCATTGATTTTTGCAAACTTGTACTGACACTTCTATGTAACAGGTAAAAATTTAACTTCTTCTTGCAAAACATGACTTTTCTCAGACCCCTTCATCCACTGCGCAATCTCTTGCAAACTCTTATCTTTAGTTTCAGGCAAATACATATATATTAAAAACAAAAATATAGAAGTTGACACACCATAAAATAAGAAAGCACCATGGGTACCCCATGACTTGAACATGTAAGGAGAAACCTTAACTAAAGTACCCAAAAGTATTTTAAGACATAAATCTATGCAACAGGATGAAAGGCCTCTAGATTCTATGGACACTAATTCCCCAGAAATAGTTTGAGTCAATATAACTGGTCCACAACAAACTCCAATTGAATAACCTACTAACAAAAATATTGCCAAGTAATTATTCTCATTTAAAACAGATAATTTGATCAAAAATGCGTACATAGCAATCGATAAAAGAAATCCAATTCCTATTAATGAGGAGCCTATTAATAATTTTCTTCTAGGCAACAATTTTACAAATATACATCCGATATACATGCAGAATACTGTGACACCATCTAATATTAACATAGCTGTATATGCTGACAATTTGTGACCTGCTGTTATTTTACCAATTATATCTATAGCATACACACTAAACACTACTTTACCAGATAACACGTATAAAGACTGTATCAACAAACTCAAAAGCAACGGTTTATAGAATTGCTTAGAGGATACAATATTGTAATAATTAGTAACGAATCCTTTTAGCTCAAAATCTTTGGGCTTTGTATCCAAGCTGAGACTCTTCTGAAAGTTGATCAACTTTTCTAAATCTACTTCTGATTGTTTTTCTTCTCCCATGAGCCATCTGTGTGATGAAGAACATTTTTCATACCGCTGTTTGGTGGCCAGCCAAAATGGTGACTCAGGTAGGATGAATGCTACCAACAGACTGTAGACACTGAGGATAATTCCAGCAATTCCAATGTTCCTCCAATGGAAAAAGGTCCCAATAGCATTTGACATAAAAATACCCCAGAAGAGGGTGGCAGATTTTATTGTTAAGAAAATTCCTCTGTGCTGAGGTGAAGTATATTCTGTGATGATCATGACTGATACAGTGAAGTGGGATCCTGTGTTGATGCCATTGATGATTTCACTGATGATGATGTGTTCAACAGTAGTGCTTAGGAAGAAGACCACGAAGCTGATTAGATTGCTGACGCAGACAAAAGTGAAGGTATACTTTCTTCCGATGTATTTCATTAAGGCTGGCAGGATGAACGCCCAGGGTAAACCGGCATAGACCATGATGGCAGCTGAAAAGTCAGAGAGAGAATTTCATTAATATCGATTTCTATAACGTGCAATTTAAATGGAAATGATGAAAAAAAAAATGATTATAAGTACAATAAACGACTATATTAACAATAATTTTAATGTAGAGATCCGAAATAAATTCATCCAACCCGTCAGCAGTGGTGGCTTTTTAACAAGTGTCACAAGTTTAAAAAGGAAAAAAATAACTTGTCACAAACAATTCATTACACTCTTATAAAACTGCAATATCTACGCGATCAAAATGCAGCAAAGTATTTTTTTTTATTACTGACGAACAATTTCGACGCATGGGCATTCAGAATCATTGTGCTGAATTCATGGTAACCGGTTGAGCTTTGATGACGCCAGCCTGTATTTTCTAAAGCCCAAATCATATCTAATTCTAGACCCACCACAACTTTTTTTAAATCTTGCTTCTACTTCGAAATCTGAAGGTAATTGCTTGAAAATAAAAAATACCTCGTTTAGGTATTCATTATTAATTCCACTTTAAAAACTGTACTTCAATATTGGCAGTAAGTCAGTACGCCATTAGGGAACCGGTTTTAATAGTACCATATTACCTGAGCGTACGTCAACGATGGAGTGACATTTTCCTTCCACTTTGACGCCGTATATTGTCTGTTAATTTAGATGTTATGTCGGTCGTCCACGACGCTACTCAAGAGTAGGTAACGTGCCAGAATGTCACCGAAATTTAGTAGTAGTATTATTAACAAGCCAGCAGTGGCAGTTAGACAGCAGTGGTGGCCACGTGGTAACGGCCGCGACTTACGAGTTGTAGGTCGTAGGTTCGAACCCAGACAGGCGCTTTACTTTGTGTAAATTATTTCATCACCACTGCTCTCAAACTCTCTACCAATACGCACTGGGCCCGCGTGGTGGATTACGGCCCACTCCCTCTCACCGAGAGGAGGCCTGTGTCCCAGCAGTGGGAACATTATAGGCTGATTATGTATGTATGTTATGTATTATTAACAAGAAAGATTGTTACCCCCTGTAATTTTATCGGTGTTTATATAAAACATTGGTCAGGCTGGGGCTATAGTCTTTCCATAGTCCTAACCAGTTCAATTTAGCCTTCCAAACCCATTTCATCACCACCGCTCTCAAAATGGTGAAGGAAAACATCGTGAGGAAGCCGCCATGTCCTAAAACCAAAAATTCGTAGACATGTGCCATCTACCAACCCGCACTGTGTCCGCGTGGTGGATCACGACCCACTCCCTCTCACCAGGCAAGAGGAGGTCTGTATCCCAGCAGTGGGAACATTATAGGCCTAATTACGGCATTACTGTGACATTCTGGCTACTCATTGGTGATTTAAGTTTGTAATACTTTACTTTTAATAACTTTTGAGTAGTATCGTGGACGATGAGCCTTGGGACTAAGTAGTCTAGTTGAATTTTAATTTAATTAATTCCAAGGTGTACCAGTCAACAATATCCATGTAAGGGATTGTGCTGATAAGTCGAGAGGTAGTCAATATTGGATTATGAACACTTGAATTCACGTGACCTGTTCTCCGGACAACAGCCTTTGGGCGGGTTTTCCTTAAGTATGCAATCTTTATGATTACATATGGCTGTATGAATGTAAGTAACTGTAAATGAATAAATCGATGTCGTACGTCAAATCTGTTTTGGATTTTTTTATGTATCAATATGATATTATTCTGTCAGGATTGTTGAAAGACAGTTTTTAAGAATACAAGAATTTAAACTTTCTTTTATTTGGGCGATCATATTCATAATTATTGATGTACACAATTTCTCTTTTGCCACAACCACCACAAAGAAAACCTCAAGAGATTTACTTCCTGCGTTGTTAAACAGAAAAAAGAGAATGAAAGAATTTATATGTTTATCCAAACTAATATTAGAAATTCGAAAGTAACTCTGTCTGTCTGTATGTTACCTTTTCACGCCTAAACCACTGAACGGATTTCGATAAAATTTGGCAGAGAGATAGATTGCATCCCGGAGAAAGACATAGGATAGTTTTATTGACATACCTCGCGGGCGAAGCCACGGGCGGAAGCTATAAGTTTGCGATAAATTATCTATCTAAAAAAATCAAATCTTTTCTGTTTGTTTGTTACGCTTTCACGCTTAAACGACTGAACTGATTTAGATTAAATTTGGCACATGGGCAGACAATGACCTGGATTAAGACAAAATATACTTTTTGTCCCGATATTCCCCCGGGATCGAGACTTATGCGGGTGAAACCGCGGGGTCCAGCTAGTCCCAAATAAATTGGAAGAGGCTATAGGATTAATCATTCCACTTTGCCCCACCGGCCGTCCCACTGGTGGGAATGGAATGCCTAAAATTTTGCAGTGGGATCTGCCCCACTAAATCGAAGTAGTGGAGCAGATTCCACTACTTTAAAATCGTGTTGGATTCTGCCCCACTAGGGTTTGCACCTTAGAATAAAAGTACAAACATTAAATTTGATGATGACAATTGGTACTCACGTATCCAAGAAGCAGTTGATTCACTAACGGCATCAAATGAGCCAGCCTCCTTCCTTATCTGCGGGATGAACACTGTCGAGGCGCCGAAAGACATGCCCATGATGAAGTAGCAGGTCCATCCACCACTGCTGACCAGCATCTGGATGGGATAATCACATCACACTAATATTATAAAGGCGAAAGTTTGTGAGTGTGTGTGTGGGGGTGTGTTTATATGTTTGTTACTTCTTCACGCTCAAACGGTTGGGCCAATTTTTATAAAATTTTGTGTGGAGGTAGCTGACACCCTGGATTAACATATAGGCTCTTTTTTATCCCGATATTCCCACGGGATCGACATGCGGGTGAAAACGCGGGGCGCAGCTAGTAATAATATCAGCCTGTTAGTATAATAGTTGTCCTACTCCCAGCTGGCCAAAGGCTTCTCCTCAGGGCCTAAACAGGCCACTTTGGCAGAATCATAAAAGGATAACATTATGAATCATAATATGCTGCACTACGTAGGTATAATAAAAGAGATTGGGATTGGATTTGCATTGAATTGATTGGTATTTTAGCACAGACAAAAAAAAACTGAAAAGTTCCTTCACCAATGGGATTTGATACGATTCTCTAAACGAGTACCTACTTAAATAATTATAATTGAAGTATCTGTTTGTAATGTGTAAGCTTTTTACTAAATGCCAACTGTCTAGAAATCTACTAGAGATCGGTAACAATAGAAAAAGTAATTGTATTTCATTAGTGACAGTTGAGCTAATACGGTATAGGAACGGTACTTGGAAAAAAAAACATTTAAAAAAATTGTCTATCTGTTCTCCGAAATGGCTGTACTGATTTTGGCAGGACTTTCGCTAACAGATATCTGATATTATAAGGAATAACTAAAATAGGCATTTTTTTTCCTGACAGCACGTTCCCGTCGTTGGATATATAAGTTTCGACATCTACGCGGCCGAAGCCGCGGTCACAGCTAGTACAGACGCCAGCACATCAAGCTACTACAATCTGTCAAATTTCTTTATTAGATTTTCAACTTTATCGCTAAAGCATAAAGTTCAAAGTTGATTGGGAAAATTTGACAGTTTCGAGTAGCTTGATGTGCGTCTGCACATAATAAATGAGTTAATACGTGTATATTTTTGTAAACCTTTAGAATTGCAGAGAACCTGTCTTTAAACCAGGTCCTTTTAGGTCACACATTAATCAAATCTCATAACCAACTGGTTATTTACCGACTCAAATATATGAATGTTAATAAGGTAAGTAGGGGAGACCGGGTACAAAAGTAACGGCGGGTCGAAAGTAACAAATGCTCTCTAGATTTATCCAATGGGCGAACACCGCTTTGCCGCTGTCAGGCGATAGCCGGGAGCGCCCCCCTCAATTGCATTTAGTCGCCGCGTACGCCACGCGCTGTTAGGCTGTGTGACAGGACGCTACGTGAATTTACAAACCAAAAGTAAGTTTTTTGACATTTTCTTATTCAATGTTTTGATAGGCTTAAAAGCATGATAGTAATCTGAATGTTTGCATATCTATTCTGTATTAAAGTGATTATACATTGCGTAAATTAATTTTTGTGTAGCACGTTCCGATTTAAGGTTATGTTGCACGTTTTTACAAAAATGTGGACGGGTACAAAAGTAACATAGCCCTATGGGTACAAAAGTAACATGTTACTTTTGTCCTCGTGGTGATTTAATTACTTATCATATTTTTATATGTATTTTTTTTTAACAGAATGCTGAGACAACGCATAAGGACAACTGAACGAGGAACTACCGACACGGTATTGTATCAAAAAGCGGTTGAAGAGCATTTTATAGATGCTGCAACAATTAGAGGCCTGGCAAAAAAATATAATGTTTGCCATGTATCATTATATAGATTTATAAATTATATAGATTTATAATTATTTATATATTATAAATTATGTGTGCAATCATTGCGATTCTGATTAAGATTAATGACTGAATTATAAAAGTCTGATTATAAAACTAAATTGATCTCATTACTTATAAACCATAACCATAATCAGCCTATAATGTTCCCACTGCTGGGACACAGGCCTCCTCTCGGTGAGAGGGAGTGGGCCGGAATCCACCACGCGGGCCCAGTGCGGATTGGCAGATGTCACATGTCTTCGAATTTTTGGTTCTAGGACATGCCGGTTTCCTCACGATGTTTTCCTTCACCGTTTTGAGAGCAGTGGTGATGAAATAATTTACACAAAGTAAAGCGCCTGTCTGGTTTCAAACCTACGACCTACAACTCGTAAGTCGCGGCCGTTACCACTTGGCCACCACTGCTCCCTTGGCCACCACTGCTCCCTTGGCCACCACTGCTCATCTCTCATTACTTAAACTAAGAATTTTATTGATTTGTTATTATCTTAACATTTATAGTTTTTGAACATTTATAATATAGAAGTTAATTTGTGTTATTAGTATAAAGACTTTAAATAAATAATTTGTTGATTTACCTTGTATAATATTATATTAATTACCAACCCCCGTGTCTTGTTACTTTCGACCCACAACGTGTTACTTTCGACCTGCCTACGTGGTCGAAAGTAACAAGTAACGATTTTTTTTTAAATTTCTTTAATCCATATAAAACGCACTATAATGTAATAAATCGAGTTGCTAGAGTAAAGAACATGAACTGAATTTTCATATAGTTATATTAATTTAATGGCAACAGTAACACCTATCCAGAAATCAAGGTAAAAGTACAAAGTGTTACTTTTGTACCCGGTCTCCCCTACTAATACCTGTAACATAACAGGTTGCAACTTCGGTATCTATGTATGTTAAATAGGTACCCAGTTATTTACTAAAAGTTAAAAGAAAAAATGAACGTACCTATGGCATGGGAGATTTCAGATCAAGGGTCACGAGTTACTTAGGCACTCGTGATCCTTGATCTGGAATTTAAAAAAAACATTCTGTATACGTTGCAACTACAGACGTAGATGACGTAGACCCATAGATATCCGGAGATATGCCTTCACTGCATATTTGTTCAAGTTCAAGTGTCGCCACATTTTCCCCGCCTCGGAAACTCCCACAAAAACAAAAGAAATAGAAACGGCACACATTATCAAAAAGGGCGGCTTTTTTCGCACGCACACAAGAAAACAAGCATAACACTTTTGTGATATCTTATTGCACACA
Organism: Oligia fasciuncula; assembly: GCA_963082905.1. NCBI lineage: Eukaryota > Metazoa > Arthropoda > Insecta > Lepidoptera > Noctuidae > Oligia > Oligia fasciuncula. The sequence continues at coordinate 16,995,206 of OY720406.1, read as the reverse complement.
TGCTCAAAAGGGGCGGGCACTAGAAAGTATAGATAGAGTCACTGAATGCACACATGCAATTCTAGCATCAGCTAGGGAAGATGGGTTAATAGAAATATTTGATCGATAAAAATATCGATAGAAATCAACTACAAAAAAGAGAAGTGTTTTTGGGTTTTAGGTGTATTTAGTATTGTTTATTTTCTGGTTTTCAATGTGGTGTATTAAAAACCAATAAAACCAAATCACGTAATAATATAAATTATATTTGTTTGCAAATGACATTTAAGTAAATAAGTCGTTTCTTTAGTTTCTCTCTTACGTAAAATTAAAACTATTTAACTATCGTTAAAACAAAAATTCAATTATCCCATTGAACATTAAAAAAAAACTTTTATTAAAATAACCAGGTTCCTAATAATTAATTACCAATTAATTAACAAGCAATTTTAATCTAACCAAAATACTCGTGTAAGATTAAAAATAAGACTTGGCAGTTAAGATATGACCAGTCTCAACCTTCCGCGGCGCCGGCCCGCCGTTCACGAACATGACGCGTGTATCAGCACCATCCAGCTCAACCATTTCGTAGGGAACCGAATGATCCAACACAAGCGCCACCATCGGTGAGACATTTAAGTGAGTATGACACGTGTTGTACCATAAAAGATCTTGGAATTCCTATCTCTTATTTTTATTATCAAGTAAACATGCATAATACTTTTGTACGTGGCTGTACTAATAATAGTTAACTTACGGTTTCATATACGTATCTTAATTTGAGTGTAGGTACAGCCCACTTAAAAAGCATGTGTCTTATAGCGGACGACATAAAACAATCCTCTTTAAAATGTACAGAACAAATTACAGTTTGGTTTGAGGGAAACCAATTATTTTCCCTGCCTGTTGCATCTATCCATTTATTTTTAATTTCTGGATCTTTTGAGAAACTGAAATAAAATGTATTAATTCTAGTAATATAGGTTCTTAATATAATTTCGTATTTAGGAAAACTAACAGTTATCGATATTCATATATCAGCGCTACGCATCACTAGTGCATTATTTGACATGGGTCCGTTGCTAGGCAATTTTTTCATGTTATCTCAAAAATATTTCACAATGAAATATTGGTAAAATCCATAAATATTATAATTAGTGCAGTAATTTTTTACTTACCGGTGGTAGGACACGCCACTTGTCTTAAGGTTTGTTGTGATTGCTCTATTTTTGCAAATAAGGACGGTACAATTCGGCATTTTGTAAAAATACGAAATAACACTACACGTTTCGATGCAAACTTATGGCAACGGTGTTTATCGCCGCCACGCCCGTCGCGCATAGCAACACATGGTCAGGTTGATCTTAACCAGGCGACACGCGCCACGCCTCCATGCCATATCCCTCGATATCCGTGCGTAGACCTTTGTGCGTAAACTGCCCTGACAATGGTGAAGGTCAGGCTTTCCCAGGTCTCCTCACTATAATTATCCTTGACCATAACTTAGTGGCTGACTTACAGAACTTTGGGCATACAATTTTACATAGGTACTTGAAGGGAAGGGGGGCACATTGCTCGCAGAACAGATGGCCGATGGGGCCGAAAGGTTCCGGAGTGGCGACCGCGTACCGGAAGACGTAGCGTTGGAAGGCCCCCCACAAGGTGGACCGACGACCTTGTGAAGGCCGCAGGAACCCATTGGATGCGAGAAGCACAGAACCGGTCGAAGTGGAAGTGCTTGGGGGAGGCCTATGTCCAGCAGTGGACGTCTTTCGCCTGAAATGATGATGATGATGACTTGAAGGGTTTCTATACCCTAAGAGTGCGTACTTAGGCCTATGTCCAGCAGTGGACGTCTTTTGGCTGAAATGATGAAGAGTGCGTACACACGAGCGGCATGCGTCTACGGTGAGGTAACTGCAGCCGTCGACACACGTCACACACACGCCATCATCCGGACACAAATCCAGACTCCGGACTGAGAAAAGACTTCGAAGGTCCGTAGCATACCTACCTGCCCGCCATTTTGATTTCTTTTTAAAATGGCCACGCATAAAACTTACCAATATAAATCGATAACTGACATCAGTGCAAACAGAAAATATAATGGAACAAACCTCGTAACGTGGCACGCACGTTTTCGAGATAATTTACCGTTCAAATTTGATCACGTGACTTAAATAATATGTTTTGAACTTGTTTACATCTTGCTGCATAGATATCACACTAATATTATAAAGGAGAAAGTTTGTGAGTGTGTGTGTGTTTACATGTTTGTTAGGTACTTTTTCACGCTCAAACGGCTGGACAAATTTTGATAAAATTTTGTATGGAGGTAGCTGACACCCTGGATTAATATATAGGCTACTTTTTATGCCGATATTCTCACGGGATCAAAATAAATAATGATGATGTTACCTGTCTAAAGAAATATTTCCTTTTCTGCCACACATTTTTACATTCCGCACTTTTTTCCGAATCATCTTCCATTTTGCACAAAATTCACTTTGCAACTGCAGTTTTATTCGTTCACTTATTAAATTTATAGTAAGAATTTTTTCTCAAAATCTTAAGATTATAACGCCTGAGATCCGATTTTTTTTTAATAATTTTCCTTAACAGTTTTACCGTGCAGGTTCTGAGAGCCTACTGAGATAAATACATTGATGTGAACTTTATGCAGGCTTTAAATATTTGTCACCATTTTGTTTTTTTTGTAACAGGACTTTCTTGATACTTTTGTCGAATTTTTGATATACAAAATGTATCGTAGCACAACACTATTAACATTCTAGTATTATCGTTCGAAGGAGAATAATTACTAAGTCTGTTAAAAATATAAGCTTCCTTGTTACTTTGATTGAAAAATCTAAAAAAAATTTAGACAAATTTTGGTGCATTTAAAAAAAATATGAATACCTAATCTTATATATTTCTATTTTTTGCTACGATCCATAAACAATAACAACAATAAAAAAATGAAGTTAAGAAATTAAATATGTTTTAACTTATTTTCTATTAGGTAGTCGATTTTAAGTAGTTACAACGTTATTCCAACGCGCAAATATAACAGTGATCCCAAATATATAACTGTAGACCCGATTCTTACTGCTGCACAACAAGAATAAATCGATTTACAAAGAACTGCAACAATTTATGAATGAAACAAGGTCAAATTAAGGTGATAATACCCATTACTAGGAACCAGGTTAGCTAATGAATATTAATTTATACCATAACAATGACTTAGAAAATAGAAAAATTAACGACAAATCGATTTAGAAGTAATTTGGCTTGACACTTCGTGATGACATGCACGACGGTAAATGGTAGAAAATCACACAAAAAAGGACCATTTATTTTCTCAGCATAGATAACCAAGATCTATGTCGCTTTTGCACTTTCTAGGGTTCGGTATACACGTCGCCAACGGGATAGGTACTATTAGTCTGTTCCAAAAATTACTCGTAATAGACACCAGCCCTGTCCCGCTTAAATTAAAACACAATAAAAGGGAATTTGTAACATCATAATCATAATCAGCCTATAATGTTCCCACTGCTGGGACACAGGCCTCCTCTCGGTGAGAGGGAGTGGGCCGTAATCCACCACGCGGGCCTAGTGCGGATTGGCAGATGTCACATGTCTTCGAATTTTTGGTTCTAGGACATGCCGGTTTCCTCACGATGTTTTCCTTCACCGTTTTTGAGAGCAGTGGTGATGAAATAATTTACACAAAGTAAAGCGCCTGTCTGGGTTCGAACCTACGACCTACAACTCGTAAGTCGCGGCCGTTACCACTTGGCCACCACTGCTCTGAATTTGTAACACATCCATACTATTAATCGATACTAATATTATAAATGCGAAAGTGTATCTGTCTGTCTGTTACCTCTTCACGCTTAAACCGCTGAACCGATTTAGATGAAATTTGGTATAGAGATAGTTTGCGTCCCGGGAAAGGACATAGAATAGTTTTTAACACGATATTCCCACGGGATCGACACTGATGCGGGTAAAACGGCGAGGCGCTGCTAGTTCATATATATTTAGAAGTTTTCAATTTTCTAAACTTATCACCTCTATTTCCAACAATTATAGATTGACTCATCATCATCACTCTCCTGCCCTTATCCCAATTTATTTAGGGTCGGCGCAACATGTCTTTTTCTTCCATACTTCTCTATTAGTCGTCATCTCGGTAGTCACCCCCTTTCTAACCATATCGTTATTCACACAGTTCATCCATCGTTTCTTTGGTCTTCCCCTACTCTAACAGTAGCTATGCCTCCAACCCTAAGCCGCGATGCCTTCCATACGACATCGCGGCCCGCCTCAGTTGCGAATGTCGCTCCCAAGCGGCACCGCAACCTACTTGCTGGCCGCTACGTCGTCGTCGGCTTACCGGCAAAAGCCCTGACGAGCGGCCCCTCCTCGAGTTCCTCTTCGCTTCACCGTAGGTGACCAAGCCACGGCTACTGGGCACCACCCCGCCTCGACAATGTGGGAACCCACCTTGCCTATTATCCTAATTCAGCTCCTTAAGTTCTGAGTTGAGCTGCATGATGACTAGCAAATATGTGAACTGACTGGACATGTCCATTCTTTCTATGTGGTTCTTTCCCCAAAAGATCCTCTCAGACACCAATCTACATGGTCTTCACATGATCTTACCCAGATTTTGTCTGGACTCTAAAAGAGACCGTGACCTCTGAGTTTGTTTCGGCCTTTCTTCTCAGAGTTGTCAGATAGGAAACGCCGACCTCATCTAGTTTTTAAAATATGATTGACGTGTAAAGTGTTTGGTTTGTACCTACAAATCTACTTACTGGAATAAAATCATTTAACCATAACCGGCTATCATGAAAACTAATTTCAAAAATAAAAATACGAATCCCCTTGGATTCGGATTTTTATTTCTGAAATTAGTTATCAAAATCTAGAAACATGTCCTACATGGAAAAACTAAATTGATGGCTATCCTAATCAATGCTCATTCATGCCAGAATAAATATAATTACAATAAATTGTAAGCTGTATCTATGTAAACAAAAACAACTTTTATTTTTACAATCCGGTTATGTTATAACCTACAAAAATAATATTATGGGATTTGATAAAGGTTAGGTAACTTATATCGAAAAATTATGTTAAATTATGCAATTGTGTGTTGTGTAAATTAAGTAGGACTGTTAGCTATGGTTTAAGTACAGACGCCAGCACATCAAGCTACTACAATCTGTCTAGATTTTCAAACTTTAACGCCAAAGCATTAGGTTCAAAGTTGATCAAACCGTAGAATGACGTATTACCTATGTACCTACCTATCATGTAATTTATAATTAATTAATAACGACATAATCATTGGCGTCAATTAAAACTCGTGTATCTAAAGAACAAATAAATGGGTGCGGCAATGTCGTGATTAGAAAAGAAATCAAAATCCTTATTTGTTTGATGTTCCGGTACCTAATGTCGTGATAAAGATTAATTTCATAAAACACGTATTAATTCGTTTGTATGAAACTGACAGGTGCCAAGAACGCGGGTCAAGTTTGCACTAGCAGCGTCGCCGCGTATCAGCGTCAGCGTCGGCTGCGCATCATTGCTTGCTCTCCGAATGTAAGATTGTGGTTTGGCAAAGCGACATCTACATAGTTAAGGTAACACTAATACAACCTCGTATTGATTTAATCAAACATGGTTACCACATAGACACATAGATGGAGCTTTATAAACAAATTGTTGGAATGGATGCCAAAGTTCAAGTAAGTGTATTTGAAAAGTTATTCATTGACATTATTCATGGCTCAGAGTAACTTTAAAATATTAAAACCTTTATTCTACTAACTTTCATAATTAAAAATAACAAATAACAAAATGGTGCTATGAGTTTGAATAACAGCGCCATCTGTTGTGCAGTTTGAAAACCATATCGATTTTTTAATCTGCCGACGGATTGAAGAGATGGCGTTGCCAACTCAAAGCCCATTTTATCCAGGATACATAATTTAGTTAGTAATTTCACACTACGAGACTTGTTAGTCTTGTTAATAAGGCAGTATTTTACATATTGTGATATTTCAATGTATGTTGTCCCACTGCAGGGTATAGGCCTTCTCATTCTTTTCCCACTCGAATCTATTTTGTGCTCATACAGACCAATCCTGTCGTGTCTGCTACTGCCTCGATGCCATTGTGTCGTTTAAAGGTCATAGCACACGTATTAAATGTCCACCCTTGCCCCCTCACCCCTCCGGCCTGCCTGCTGCACCATCAACCAGCGGTCGGCGAGCCGTAAGCACGGCGTCGTCGCCTAGCCCTAGCCGAGTCAACTCCTCACCCGCTTTGGTTACGTGCTTACGATAGGTTGAAGCCAGTTTGACGGCGAGGCAAAAGGCTATACGGTGCCGATCCCTTTCCGATATGATACGTGTGCTAGGTAACCTTTAATCCTAACTAATATTATCACGCCTAAACCACTGAACCGATCATCCTGAAAGTTTGCATATAGGTACCTACGTTGTCAGGTGTACAGAAACGGACATAAGGTACCTTTCATCCCGAAAAAAAGTGCTGTTCCCGAGGAAAACAACAATAACTTTGCCTGAAAGTCTGACAACCAGTCTTACCAAGAGGTTTCGTATTACCCAGTAACTGGGTTGTGGAGGTCAGATAGGCAGTCGCTCCATGTAAAATACTGCTATTCAGCTGCATCCGGTAGGTAAGACTAGAAGCCGACTCCAACATAATTGGGAAAAGGCTAGGCAGATGATGATCTCTGCTCTTTGAGTTTCCAAAAAATCCGGCCAAGCGCGAGTCGGACACGAAGCGTCTCGTAACACCTTGGTAAGACTGGTTGTCAGACTTTCGTGCTTCTGACTACCCGTAACGACTGTCAAAGATCCAAAGATGTACGAATGCCAGCCGGGACCACCGGCTTAACATGCTGTCCGAGGCACGGAGGGGTCTCGGTATCTAAAAATGGTCACCCATCCAAAGGCCAACCGCGGTAAGCGTAGCTTAACCTGATCGATCGACCTGAGCGGCTGTTATTATTTAGCCACTGCCCTCAGCAAAGAGCAGACATGTCAATGGGAAATCCCATCACACGGCTTCTATATCCATAAAGCTTTAGGAAAACATACTCTTTATTGAAATACCACGAGGTAAACCACACAGAGAACGGTATTACAAATCATTATTTAATACTAGCAAACCCCCCGCGGTTTCACCCGCATAAGTGTCGATTCCATGGGAATATCGGGATAAAAACTACCTATGTCCTTCCCCGGAATGCAATCTATCTCTCTGCCAAATTTTATTGAAATCCGTTCAGTGGTTTAGGCGTGAAAAGGTAACATACAAACAGACAAACAGAGTTACTTTCAAATTTATAATAGTAATAAAATAAAAATGGATAATACGTCAGTTTGAGATTACTGTTAAACCAAAGACAATAAGGAAAAAACAAATGCACAAATAAAGTTTACAGGAGTATTTATTTTCCTTTAGTAGGTAAGTACCTAATTACGTCACATATTTTACAATATTTACAATACGTTACAAACAATATTAGTACCTAAGAGTAGCGTTAATATTACATTCATAAATGCGAAATATCTATTTTTTTTTGTTTTTTTTTTATATTCGACGATTTTTTTTTGTCCCTGCTTATGGACTTGTTCAGACATAGCAACAGATTATGAGATCATGTGAGAGTTATGATCCAATCCAGCCTGCCCCTTGCTGGCCTCCCCACAAAGGGATCCCTTTGCGTGTAGTCGCTTAGTTTATAAGTATTATGCCCTGGCTGGGGGCCTTAGTTTATCAAGGTGCCACAAGATCTCCCTGCAGCCGACAAACTCCAAGGTTGATGCCATTATAAAAAAAATAAATAAATAATGTGAGTTTATTTTTAATACATAAGGGTATTTGCTATTTATTACATAGGCGCATCATTTATTCTTAGGTAATACTCGTCACCAAAATTGTAACAAAAAGTAATTAAATTATGGTTTTGAATACGTAGTTAGTGAACTTTCCTTTTAGGTGACGTTTGGTATTAGTTGGTAATAATAATTAGGTAAAGGCTTACCCATTTTATTTAATGCGTCAAGATAATTACGTTAAATAAATAAATACCGGAAACTCTGATGACTACATTAACAACCAAATTCTTGTCACTCATTTCTAAACCTTAAAACATAAAATACTTATAATCTACAAGTACCTAACATTATGCGATCACAATAAAGTTGCTTTCAACAAAAAGTTGCCTTGTCTGAACAAACCTTTCTACCCTTTGACTAAACCTAATCGAGATATCGGTAAAATTGGGTCTGATGGTCTGATTGTCAGACCTTCCAAATTTTCCGAGCTCGGAAGTGTCAAACCCCCCCACTGTCGTAGTCCGGGTTGTGTTGCGGGGGCATCATGAGTACTTTCCGTTGCTGTTCTGTCTACCCCACGAGGTGGTAGTTTTCCCGGCGTTGAAGCTAGGAGCCACTCCGGTTGGTGACTGGGGAGGCGTCAGCGGCATGAGATTCGTTGCTGGGTGGTAGACCTTCGCTGACATCGTCATACCGCCTGAAATTAGAAAAAAAAATGGAGTTAATGAGATTGCCGAAGAAGTAGACAAAGGTGTGTAGTGTTTACAACATTCATATATCAACAGTTATGTTTAAATCCCATGTCAACGGGCAGAAATCAAGACTGTTGAGCATCTAACTTATAAATATCTTGTAGTTTTGAATTAATTCGTACTTCAATGGCAACTTTTTAGGCGTTGAAAGAACTGAAAGAATACGAAACACCACGCTGTGATCCAAATCGGGGATCCTAGATGAAGGCAAAAAGGTTGCCAAGGCCAAGTTGAAGTGGGATTGTGCGGGTCACGTCGGCCGCATGCACAGTGACCGCTGGGCTGTAGTCTCCACACGGTGGGTGCCTGAGGATGAACGGCGTCACCGAGGCCGGGTCAGGAAGAGGTAGCGAGATGACCTAGATGTGTACCGTAAGGATTGGATTGAGGTGGCTCTAGAACGGGATGACTGGAAGGATTTGATGAGGCCGTTGCTCAGCTGTGGGACAGATGTTACTCATTATATAAGGAACTACAATGAACTAAGGAATTATTGTTGAAAATTGATCTCCCACAGGTGTTTAATAGGGGATGAAAGTTTGCGTGGAAGTCCATTATTTTCGTCATCGGGCACACGGATTGCAAGTACCCAGTTACCCACATAATTTTTGCCCTTGACTCTATCTAAATACAAAATGGTCTTCCCTATACAAATACGTCATGCAAGGTTATAAGAACAAAGACCTACTTGGCACTAAGCCACCGATCGTCAACTGTTTCTGGACACTGAGTAGCATTACCTGGGTTTTCCAGTCTTATCTACGTAGACTATATTATTACATACATAGGTACCTGCGTACAGTCACGAGCACTAATATGTCAACACTTGGCAACTTTTCATTGCGATTTTTTCACGAAATAACGAATGCAAAGTTGAAATACGACACTTTACATCTAAGACCTATGGGTTCAAAAATACTATGTTCATAATAATATACAATTTCATTAAAAAATAAAGGAGAAAATTGCCGTTGCATAAAGCCAAGTGTATACATACTTATGCTCGTGACTGTACGTCGTGTTAGAAAACATGTACTGCGTTGTCATCATAATAATTAAATAATTATAATAATAATCCTTGCATAAGCACCTGCCTAGCTACTTTTTTTATCCTTTTTTCCCGATATTCCCACGGGATCGACACTTATGCGGGTGAAACCGCGGGGCGCTGCTAGTTATAATAATATAATACTTACTATTAGAATGAGACCTGGCGTAGGTTTGTTTGGTGCTGTAGTCTTTGGTGGGAGGCATTTTGAAGACTGTAACAAAAGAAACAGATGTTATTACATTGGTTATTAACACAAAATGGCAAAAACACCTTACTTTAGGGTAAATTTTTTATGGGCTGACTTTTCAATCGTCTGATAACTTTATTCGAGAAATAATTTTGAAATTTTGACAGTTTTTTCATACAAAAACTGTCAAAAATTCAAAACTATTCGTAGACAGAGTAATCTATAGACTCATGGTATCCGTGTCACCGAAAGGGACAAACAATTCCGGCAATCTTCATCTTACTATCATTTTTACAGCTTCTTACACTGCATCTTACCATTTTCACAGTTGCGCAAATGTACTATTATTGAATTATGCACGAAAAAGATTTTATTTTTCCGTTTAATCGCGGTGTAGTTTTTATTATTTCATTCACAATTTCATTCATAAACGTCAAACTTGTTGTGCACATTGATGTGCTTAGCCGACACGCAGTAAGGGACAGAAATATTCTTACTCTGTCTCTTTTCTTTGCTAGTGACGTTAATATTTTCTCTTTTCCTTGTGCGAATGAAAAAGAAGATATACAGCAGTCTATAGTTTACTCTGTCTACGAAACTATTCCTCGGACAAAATTTTCTTGCTTTGGAAAAATCAGCCCTAAGTGATTTGATCCAAGGTTGTTCGGTAGAAGAATGAGATCCAAGAATACGAAGACATGTGACATCTACCAACCAGCTCTGGGCCCGCGTGGTGTAAACAGTAGTCATGGGCCTACTATGGGTTTTGCCAAAGACTATAATAAAATAATATAGTTGGGGTGCCGCTTCCAGTCTAATCGGATGCAGCTGAATACCAGTATTTTCCTTGGAGCGACTGCCTATCTGACCACCACAACCCAGTTACTGGGTAATAAAATACCCTTTGGTAAGACTAGTTTTCAGTTTCGGGCTTCTAACTGCCCGTAACGACTGTCAAAGATCCACGAATGACAACCGGGACCAACAGCTAAAGAGCTTTCCAAGGCACGGAGGGTTCTCGGTATGTAAAGATGGTCACCCATCCACGGACCAGCCGTGGCAAGCGTAGCTTAACCTGATCGATCGACCAGTGCGGCTGTTATTACTTAGTCACGATGCCCTCTAGTGACTAAACTAATAAATATTTTTGTTGCTTCAATTTTGTATGCCGACTCGGGACGTCACATGAGATATACCCAGTTCAACTTACAGTATTTTTAACCGACTTCAAAAAAGGAGGTTCTGCATTCGACCCGTATGTGTGTATGGTGTGCGTCATTGGTTCCGCAATTTCGTTTTTTGACACCGACTTCCGAAATTAAAGTTATTTATCACCTTGTAGTGTTTTTTTTTGAAGTCGGTTGTTTTTTTTGCAATCCATCTATTTATCTATTATCTCTCAATAAACTTCACCAGTAGAAGCAAAGATAAAGAACCGATAGAGCCACGTAAATAAATCTGAGCAGTAACGAGCATCGAATCAAGATACTACAGCGGCCATTAATAATAAATGAACGTATTTATCTCTTGCAGTCGAAGGGTGTATTGTAGGTACAGACGCTAGCACATGAAGCTACCCGAAACTGTAAAATTTTCTCAATCAACTTTGAACCTTATTCTTTAGAGATAAACTTGAAAATCTATTAAAGAAATTTGACAGATTGTAGTAGCTTGATGTGCTGGCCGTCTGTACGTCATGATGTGATCACTTGTTAAGGGCCCTACTCATTCGGTAAATAAATTACAAAAAGTATGAAAAAGAAATTGTAGAGAGATTGGCATTAACGATTGACGTGTTGGTGATTTTCATAGTTTCATGAGGAAGAGAATAACGTAATAATGGGTATTCAAAATCAAATCAAAATCAAAATGAAAAGTCATTTATTCAAACTAGGCTGAGAATCAGCACTTTTCGAGCGTCAAAATTAGGTACAAAAGACAGTCCCCCAAAAAGCCCGCCCTTCAGCACTTTCTAGTGCTTTCGCTGGGGAGAAGAATTATTGGTTGCGCTGAAGCTCCAGCAGCAGCATCCTGAAACTTTATTAGACAAAATGGACATTCTTTTGTAAGGCACTGGGTACGGAGGCACGTGCCAATGTGTGTGGGGGGTCACGTCATCTTTAGTTGTTTTTTTTTAGTCTGTAAGTAAAAGTGTACTAAGTAATGTAGTTTTTAAGTCATTGTTACTAATACTTTATAGATTGTGAGTACTTGTAGTCCGAAATAAAGAATAGATATATTATTATTAAAGAAAAATTGAAATAAAAAAAATAAAATTTTTGAAACATTTAATTTTTATTGAAATTGAATTAGAATTTGAAATAATAAAATTATCATGCGTCAATGGAATAGATCCAGATTTCCCTAGTGCACAATAACAACAACAGTCACTGTCATTAAATACATAATAAACAATTACGTAGGTACCTAGTAAACTATTATAACGAGCTTAAATACCTCGTGATATATACGTACCTACATCTTTACATAGCATTCTATCTATTTTATAAACAGGGTAGTCAGGGGCTTCGACGCTCAAAGTTTTACCATGAACTCAGTGCATGATTTTTGACCCACCAGGGTTGAAATTTTTCGTCCTACATGGACTTCAAAATTCTAGATGGACCTGCGGAAGGCGAAGGACCGGGTGTTGTGGCGCAGCCTGAGAGAGGCCTATGTCCAGCAGTGGACTGCGATAGACTGAGTTGGTTCGATTCCCACCCAGGACAAATGTTTGTGTGATGAGCATGATCATTTGTTCTGTGTCTGGGTGTAATTTATCTATATATGTATGTATTTAGAAATATATAAGTATGTTTATCAGTTGTCTAGTACTCATAACACAAGCTCTGCTTAGCTTGAGACTAGACGGCGTTGTGTGATAGTTGTGGAATATTATTATTATTATTATTATACATTTTGGCCGTGTACGTATTGCACTTTTGTAAGAAACAGGTTTTTTTTTACTAAACGACGATAAATTTTATTTTTGTTCTGATTTCATAGTACCTATCAGTTTGCACGTCAATGTCTCAGATACCGCGGATAAATAAAAAAGGAAATATTGTTCGTTTGTAACTCTTCATCACTTGAGAATGACTAAACCGATTTGGCTATTTCCTGTTTTAAAATGTTTGTAATAATCCGAATTAGGTCTTTATGGAAGGAAAAATTTAAAATAAATCCCGGAAATTGTTTGAATTCGGGAATACCTAACCGTCTTATTTTCGACGGGATTTTGTATGCACTTTTGAACAGGACAACGTCAGTCGGGTCAGCTATAGGTCTACGAGAATCTCAAGCCAAAAAAAAAAAACATTGTGATTTTCATACATTTGGCAATGTCAAATCAATAAGAAAATTTACGTTTTTTTTTTCATGAGATCCTGGTAGACTTATAGTAATACAAAGAGATTTAAGATCTATTGTCTTTGTAGTAATAATACAATGTAACCTCACCCGTCACTCGGCTTAGCTTAAACGATATAGGTACGAGTACGTAGGTACCTATTTTTTATTATTTATCATAAGGTTATCTGTCTAAGTTTTAGAAGATAGGAAAATACTAATCCACGAGGTCGCAGAGACGACTAGGTAGTTATAAATGTAGGTAATGACTGCCAATTGTGGGATTCCCCGAAATATAAAATAGTACGCTTTTAACGCGTACGTCTTTTTTACATCGTTCTCACATAATTATAAATTATTTTTGTAAAAATATAATTTAAAACAGTGTCCGTGGAGTTTCTTGCCCGTTCTTATAAATAGGTACAGACGCCAGCACATCAAGCTACTACAGTCTGTCAAATTTCTTTAATAGATTTCCAACTTTATCGCTATAGTATGTATAAGGTTCAAAGTTGATTGGGAAAATTTGACAGTTTCGGGTAGCTTGATATGCTGGCGTCTGTACTTACGCTTCGGAATGGGCAACTAGCTTCATATTATCTGACTGATCGACTTCTTGACAAATCAAAAGTAAATGGTTATGATAAATGGTTTAATTGAAATAAATGCTTCGAGTTTTTTTTTTGAGTACCTACCTATCAAGAATGATTTCAGGGGAATTCCCATTTAAGCGCATCGATCGTTGATAGCAATAAAATGTTAAAGACAAGCCTAATTTTATCGATAGGGCCCTCCTATCGATAAAATTATACATTGGTTTTAGAGATACGCTGAGTACATAGGTACGAATATTAGATATCTTATCAACCAAACTTATAGAAAGAAGAGAGAAAGAAAAAAAAAAATCGACCCTTAGTCTTTATTTAGTTTTAGGAACTTTTGATTAAAAAAGTAAGAACATTACGTATCGTAAATTATTTTATAGCTCGTGTGATCCAATTTTCACTTAAATCATGCTTTTCTGTGTGAAAATGGACCACTCAAGTCACAGAAAAGCGTGACTTACCTAAGTGTGGGTTTAGGTCACACAGTGCTATAATAACATAAGAAAAATTCAAGAATCTTTCGCCCAGCCTATTCCTAACTTTGTTAGGACTTGTAGTCAAACAATGTCTTGCTAAATATTAAAAAAAAACACAGGGTGACCTTCACTTGTTGAATAATATGATCAATCAAGATTTATTGATCAAACTCCCCCCAACTTAGTTGGGCCCTAGGCTAGGCTGGGCGCTAGGCCCAGTATCTTCCATGGAGCGACTGCCTTTCTGACCTTCACAAACTTGTTATTGGGTAACATGATACGGGATACCCCTTGATAAGTGTAGGGATGTGTGTGTGTGGAGATGTACTCGCAGTAAATAACAGCCAGTTCTTGTAAGTAATGAAGTTTATTAGTTTATTATTCTCACCAATATCAATCGTGGACAGGCAGGAGCACGTTGTCGACTTGTCGCGGCCCGACCCCAGAGGTAAGTGAACGAGACACGCAAAGGAATATGGCTACCGAAAGCGCACGCTAGTGATGTCCATAATATCAATAGTTTATTTAGTAATGTTTAGTGTTGGGATTCCAACAATAAGACTGGTTGTCAGATTCTTGGGCTTCCGACTGCACTCCCAAATATATACGAATGACAGCCGGATTAACGGCTTAACGTGCTTTCCGAGGCATGGAGGGGTCTCGATGCGTAATTTTAATGGTCACCTATCCGCGTACCGACCGCGGCCACCGTAGCTTAACCTTCGATCGATTCGTGCGGCTGTTATCACTTGGCTGTCTCCAGTCAAAAAAACGCAACGTCAATTGAGCTATGTGCACTTAACACTTTTATGCTCAACAAAATTTAATAACGAGAATATCCTCAACACAGACTGATGTGTAAGAACCTTTATAGAACATTTATTAACCAATTTTTCCCTTGAACGGTTCAGTCTTAATGCTACGATATGACGATAATGCTACGATATGACGATAATGCAGACGATACGGTATTGATGACAACTACCTGATTTGAAAAGGTCGTATCTGAACATACGACATTCAAAATTCAAGCTTAGGTACACCACGGAAGGTGAATAATGGGCTGCGTCCAATATTAATAAAGTTGAGTTCGATACTTTCACACAGTGTTATCATATTTTCGTTTATTGGGACATTTTGTGTACAACCGTTTACAAACGCAATCGAAGTTTAACTTTACCTGGAAGGAAATTAAGTTCAATTTTGTGTAACGGTAATGTAGAGTTACAACCTTTAAGGTGTAACCACGTCTATCTTCAAGCGTTGTCTGAAAAGATTTATTTCATAGGAAAAGAAAAAGACGTACATTGGGGGAAGGGGGGAGGATATTTGTAAAATTGATTATCTTTGACGTTCTTTTGATGGCATCCCTTTGAATATGAAACAGCCGATTGGTTTTAATTTAATTCTTCAAAAGGCTTTGATTTTCGAAGCTTTTTGACGATTATCTGTTTCGGTACACAAAGGTATTATACAGGGTGGGTTTTTGGGCTAAGCCCCGTCATGGTAACTAGAAGTTGCGCATAATGTTTTCTCTTGCTGGCAATGCAACAATGCAAAGAGTTTGTGTGGGCAAAATGTTTACAGTGTGCAAAAAAAAATATTGAAACATAATTGACCAGCAGGGTAATTGCGTAACACACTATCAGTAGCAATGAATTCATTTTGACAGTTCGACAACATTCATTGCGTTATTTGAGATGTTAGGCAGACACATTTTTCGAACGTCCGGAGCAATGGATTAGAAATATGCTGGAAAATGATTCAAATTGAGAGTAATAGTGCAATTAGGGTGCAGGTTAAGGCACAGAAAAACAGAAAAAAACTAAAATACTCGAAATACTCTTTGACATAAATAATCATAATATTAAACCAACATATTAATGATATAACTAAAAATTTAAGTGACATTTTATAATTGTAATTGTATTTATGACTACCTATTTCTTTTAAACATTTTACTATTTTGTTTAATTTATTAATTCATCCAATTAATATGTTATTCACTGACATTTAAATATTTGTACGCCACTAAGGCCAAACATGACTGATCTATTATTGTATTGTGATAACTTGCATGCTCTGTATGTATACTCATGTTTCTTGAATCTTGAATACTCTCCCGAAATTTGTATGGAAAAAATATCGACTAGTGGCACCATAAGACGTCCTCGTAACAGGGTCCAGTTGTAAACCAGCGTCAGTCACTACTTGTCTGGCCTTTTTGGCGCAACTGTGAGGCACACATTCCCGTTAATTTCTTACATCGGACTTTGCACTTTTTATTTTTATCTTTATTTTTGTTATTATCTGATGACGATTGACGATTATTATCTTACTATCTGGTGTATTGTGTGTCTTTTAGTCTGTGCTAAATAAATGTATTTTCTTTTTTTTATAGAGTTTATTGTTAAGTAGTGTATTTTAAACTCTTTTTGTGAATCTCTAACCTCTACTAATTCCTATTTAGGGGGGCCCAAAAATACTTAATAGCCAAGTTTATAATTACGAGCACGGGGCCTAAAATGATAACATTATGAATCGTAATAAGGCGAAGACAGTCCGTGTTTTTCTTTTTTTCGCTGCACTACGTAGTTATAATCAAAGAGATTAGGATTGGATTTGGATCGGATTGATTGGTATATTAGCACAGACAAAAAAAATAACTGAAAAATACTTCACCAATGGGATTTGATACGATTAACTTAACGGTCAACTCATTCATTTTTTCATTTATTTATCCAATAACAATTTCCATTGTGTCTGAATTTTTACAAAGGTATCTACCTATGCAAATAATTAAATAATAACAATTAAAAACACAATTACATTTCTTGTTCAACATAATCTCAACACAACTGTCCAATAAGTTATAATATATTTTTATAATTCTGCCAAAGTGGCCTTTTTAGGCTCCCAGTTCTCATAACATAACAACAAGAATCGACTTTTATTCAAAACTTTTTTAATACAGAATATCCTAGATAAAATACGCGCTCAACGTACAAACGATATACAGCGACACACGGGACGGGGGTAGTTGTATATTTGTGTAAGATAGCAACTGTATCGGAACGACGGCGACGCTTTCACACCGAGCACAGTGTGTGGAAAGTTCGCCATAGTTTGAGCAACGCGCGGCTGTTGGTGTGGTGTGGACATGCCTTTAGGATTAGAAATTCTTAATTTTGGAAGTGAAAACTTCTTTAGGCGCGTTCGGCATTTTTTTAATGGGAAAAAACCGTTGAACTCGCGCCAATGTTACCGTAAGCGACACCGCGCGTGTTTTGTTTATAAGAGTACTCCTGTGGGAATATCGGCATAAAAAGTAGCTCATATGTTAATCCAGGGTGTCAGCTACCTCCATACAAAAGTTTTATCAAAAATTGGTCCAGCCATTTGAACGTGAAGAATTAGTAACAAACATATAAACACACCCCCACACACACACAAACTTTCGCCTTAATAATATTAGTGTGATTAAAAAAATACCCGCTTCCTGTAAATGGTTTAATTGAAATAAATGCTTTGAGTTTGAGTTTAAGGGATGGTCACCCATCCACAAAAAACGCGACTGTTATTATTTAGCCATGAGCCCCTCTTACCATCTCACTGTACTTAGTAATAAACTGTCTACCGTTGATTTCCAGAGAATAACACTCAATAAATAAATAAAATACAGCTCTACAGAATTTTCATCGTTTTGAAACGTTTGGTCAGTTCCCATCAACGCATACTTATAAGAAGCTACATTTTGCAAATCCGACTTGAGTCATTTGCATTTAATTTCTAAAAACGTCCCTGAGAACACGTATTTTTGGTAAATTGATAAGTATGTTTGTCAAAATATGTAGATAATAGAGCGAAAACGAGAAGCTAGTAAACCCCTGATAAGAGGAAAATATTGATAATATTATATTGATTACGTTTATCAGTTATACAATTGCGAACATAAGGGTTTAGGGGAGACTATAGTGATACTTTAGGGCTATTATCAATGATGGTACCTATTCGCCTAAATTAATATTAAGCCGTTGGTCCCGGCTATCATTCGCAGATCTTTGACAATCGTTACGGGTAGTCAGAAGCCCAAAAAAGTCTGCCAACCAGTCTTACCTAGATATCGTATTACACAGTTGGGTTGTGGAGGTGAGATAGGCAGTTGTTCCATGAAACATACTGTACACTACTAAACTGTAAGTAACGTTTATTAATAAAGGGGAAAACAATGTTTATGTGTTTGACCGTGATAATGATAAAATGATTATCACGGGTGGCGAGCATAATAAAATAAAATCAGATAGGAATAATCATTTGCGACACAGAGATTGCGTAGATATACATATTTTGCAATCTAGACTTTAGACAATGACTTAATTTTTTCAACAATTAATTTTTTTCCTGTTGGCATTGTGACAACTTTACTTTTCCCGTCGGCTGCGTCATACATCAACAAAGTTTTAAAATAAATGACCATATAATGACGTCAGAACTTATAAAAATTGCTTAACAAGAGGTTACCCTGTGTCATCAACCTCAAAGAAGAGTCACTGTGTCTATGTGTCATCCAACTATCCATAAATTTCACTATCATCAAAGCTTTAATCAATCAATGTGCCTAGCCGGTCGGCTTCCAGTCTAACCGGTTGCAGCGGAATGCCAGTATTTTCTGACCTCCGTAACTACTGGATAATACGATACCCGATATAAGACCGGTTGTCAGACTTTCGGGCTTCTGACTACCCGTCACGACTGCCGAAGATCTACGAGGAAGGGTGGGGTCTCATAAGTAATGGATGCATGGGTACCCATTGACTGACTGTCAAAGATCCACGAATGACAGCCGGGACCAACGGCTTAACGTACTTTCCGAGGAACAGAGGGTATGTAAAGATGGTCACCCATCCACAGACCAACCGCGGCAAGCGTAGCTTAACCTGATCGATCGACCTGTGCGTCTACGAGTCCCTCACGAATGATCTTGATATAAATAATTGAATTATTAAATCAAGCCTCATCCCCTTATTCCCAACGTACAACACATTGTTCGTCCTAGATGCACTAGTGTATGTATTTATTTATTCACCCACCTACCATCGGTGACAGCCATTTTGTTTATCAACTGACGTTCTGCATGTTTGTGTGTTTGTATGTTTGTGCATCGCTACTGAGATGTTTGATTGTTCCCATGTATGATATTCCTAGTTTGTAATGGAGATATTTCTCGTGGTAGGGAAAGTTGTAGGTGAGTTTAATTTTTTTAGTCTTTTATGTGGCACTGATTCCTAGATGAGGGGCTCGTCACTAAATAATAACAGCCACTCGGGTCGATTGCAAGTTAAGCTACGCTTGCCGCGGGCGTGGATGGGTGACCATCCATTATATATCGAGACGTTAAATACCAAGAGTTCATAGGCTAGCAGCGAATATGCGAGTAAATAACATCACTAGTTTACCACGTCTTCACAATTATAATGATGTAATTTACCTCATCATCTGCCTAGCCTTTTCCCAGCTATGTTGGGGTCGGCTTCCAGTCTATTATTCCAACCGGATGCAGCTGAATACCAGTACCAGTTATTTACATGGGGCGACTGCCTATCTGACCCCTACAACCCAGTTACTGGGTAACATGATACCCCTTGGTAAGACTGGTTGTCAGACAGTCGGGCTTCTGACTACCCGTAACGACTGTCAAAGATCCGCGAATGACAGCCGGGACCAACGGCTTAACGTGCTTTCCGAGGCACGGAGGGGTCTCGGTATGTAAAGATGGTCATCCATCCACAGACCAACCGCGGCAAGGGTAGCTTAATCTGATCAATCGGCCTCTCCGTACAGATACTTACCTACTGGTAATAATACTGCCTTCACTTTAACTTCCGTCCTAGTGGCATAACTTTAACAATCATGGCGTAACTAAGTGACACCTACAAATTTTTTTTAAAAGTGTTTTTCCTCATCGTTGAATGTCAATGACCTCACGACTGAAGGTGATGTTGGTCTGTGAGACCCGAGCAGAGGTCAATAACCCACAGGTAATTAAAAACGTTCAAAATCTAGTCGCAATCTCATTTCAGCGACAATCAATCCCAAAAATGTATGTCAATTACAGGTATTTTTTTAGAGTTCATTACCCAAAGAGTATAACGGGACCCTATTACTAAGACTCCGTTGTCTGTCTGTCCGTCTGTCACCAGGCTGTATCTCATGAACCGTGATAGTTAGACAGTTGAAATTTTCACAAATAGGTACTAAAAACAAAATAAAATAAATATTTAAGGGGGGCTCCCAGACAACAAACGTGTTTTTTTGGGCGTTTTTGCCTTGTGGTACGGAATCCTTCGTGTGCGAGCCCGACTCGCACTTGGCCAGTTTTTTTTTCAGATTGAAACATTAACTGAGATTAGGTAGAATGTGAACGTTCTTCGAAATAGGGGAATAACCCGTCTGATTTTGAATGATTGATTTTAAATGTCATTATATGATAAGTACGAGGTACCACAAAATCTTTCTCTTACAACAATGAAGTAACTCATAACACAGGAACACACACACACACCCCCACTCTCACACCTACACACACACGCGCTCGCACTCAGACATTCTTGTAAGTACTGGACTTTTATTTTATTTGTTCAAAATGTTGTTAATAATAATTATGTAACAGTCTAAGAAATGCTCTTGTCCTATTTTCGGGAAATGAGGGCTGTTTGTCCTTAATACAGGCTACTAAGTAACTTAGCTAGGACATCAGATCGTAAAATTGTATTGTTACCTACTCATCTTAGATTTAAACTATTCCTAAGTTGTCACCCTACTTTGTAACAGACTGTACCACTTTTTTATGAAATAAATAATTATATTATGATTCTTTTTTATATTGAACCATTAGAGTACAACCAACATCATCTTATACCTACTTAGAAAGAACGCATAGATTAGAATTTACTTTCTTACTGCGTTGAACGTACCCACGATTTAAAAGCAGGTAAGTACTTACCTACATAATTAATTTCAACTGTACTTAAGTAATATTAATGAGACCCAATGAAAACAACACCAGATAATAGCTATCCTTCCAAATAAGTCCCATAAACGACACATGCTCCAAATTATAAAATATCAAATATAATATTTAAACACCACCCCGTTGTTAATCTTGATTAAAAAAATACGAACATCAAACAGAAACAAAAGGGTTGGAGTCGCCACCCACCTTACAAATATTAAATTACTCAATATTTCATACCGATACTAATTTCGCTATCTTAACCCTCGCCGGCCGCGAAACGACAGAAAATATTACGAAAAAAAAAAATACACTCGCCAAAAGAAAAAAAAAACCGTCGCAGGCTTAATTGACATTCTTTATGAGCGTCAGTCCTTAGACGCGGATATTTTTTAATTAGATATATTTTATGGGCTTTTTTTTCGAAAGGGGTAAGCGCGACTAAAGGGTTAACATTTGTTTGAGCCAATGGGGGAGGGGGTTCAATATTAGCCTTTCGTAATCAGGCGGGGAAAAAATGGTCGATTAGTCCCCCTCCGACGTTAATTTAGGATCATTGGGCCTACGTGGAAGGTAACCCCCCTTCTTGGGTGTCTTTTTAATGTTTTGTTCTCGATGCTGGAGTAAAAAATGTCTTAAAATTTGTTTTGTTTCGTTGTATTTTGGTAATTTAATTTAAAATTAAACCTGATATTACCGATGGATTGCGACATTTCAAATCGTTGTATTTTGGTAATTTAATTTAAAATTAAACCTGAAATTACTGATGGATTGCGACATTTCAAAAACCTATCTTGTAATTTTTTCCAATAAACACTAATTAATAAAAAAACTCTATAGTTACATCACTCATGGGTATTCTTTCATATTTTACTTTGTTATGTAAACAGATATTGAAGGCGTGAGTGAGTCAAAGGGGGGTTTTTTCTAGCAATGAAAGATACGAATATTATTACGGCTTTTTTCTTAAGTAGGCTCGATTCATCGTGCTTGTTCTCAAGGTGACGAACGACAGACGTCGAACTTGCACAAGGAAGAATGCATGCAAGCAATGAAACTAAGATTTACAGTATCATAATTAACAGACCAGTTAACCTTTAAGTTTCTTGAGTTGAGCTGCACGATTTCTGACAAATGCGTGCACTGACTGGACAGGTCCTCTCAATCTGTGTGGTTCTTTCCTCAAAAGACCATCTCAGACATCGATCTAAATGGTCTTCATATAACCAGATCAAGATTATGTCTGGACTTTAAAAGAGACTGTGACCTCTGAGCTTGTTTCGGCCTTTCTTCTCAGAGTAGTCAAATGGGAAATGCCGACCTCATCTAGTTTAAAAAAAACATGATTGACGTGTAAAAGTCTTTGTACAAACCTACTTACAAAAATAAAATCATTAATCATTAAACCCATCAATGATACGACCGCCTCTCATGCACGTGGTTGTGGGTTCAAATCCGGGCAAGTACCAATGAGACTTTATCAATTCATTATTTTGTACTTTATGAGTTTATCTTAGACATGACTGACATCGGTGAAGGAAAAAATCGTGAGGAAACCAGCACCCTAATTGCGTAACACAGTAGCAACCGGAATCTGAATCATTTTGAAGCAAAATGCTAATCCATTGCTTCATAAGTTCGAAAAATGTGTCTGCTCAACACGTAAATAACGCAATGAATGTTGTTGAACTGTCAAAATGAAACCGATTCCGATTGATAATGTGTTACGCAGTTGCCCCGCAGGACTTATCTATTTACTAATAATAAAGCTAAAGAGTTTGTTTATTTGTTTGTTCGGATCCGGCTCGAAGGACCAATGTTAGCGCGGGGAGCACTAAAATAGTGGACTATATTTTAGGCAATGGTTTATTGCGGCTAATATTTACATTCTTAACGTGCTTTCCGAGGCACGAAGAGGTCTTGATATGTAAAGATGGTCACCCATCCATGGACCAACCGCGGCAAGCATAACTTAACCTGATCGATTGACCCGTGCGGCTGTTATTACTTAGCTACAATGAGTTTTTACATAATTTCTTTTTCCTTGGTAAAACCCAGCCAATATAAAGTAGAAGTACCTACCTATGAGCACATATTGTTGTTTAATGCTAAGGTAAAAAATAAATTCAGCAATACAGATGTCCTTTTTCACAAATCAGTATAAACGAATTTTTATCTATGTCAACAGCCAAACGGGAGGGTAGATAGATAATTTTAACGAATTTTTTCATCGAAATGAGGTGCGTTTGTCGTGCACTAATTCAATCTGCGACACGAGAGATATAGCTGAGATTAGTTGCCGGTAAAAAAAAGTCGCCGGAAGAAAGGTTGATAGAAACGCTGATTGGGTGAGGGTTCCGTACTTGTAAAGAAAGAACATACATTTATTTAGCACAGACTAAAAGACACACAATACACCAAATAGTTTGACAGTAATCGTACATACATCAGTTAAAAACAAAAAAAGATATAAAAAAAAAAGTGTGAATTCCGATATACCTATGAAATTAGCAGGAATGTGTGCCTCACGGCTGCGCGAAAAAGGCCCAGTTCAGCAAAAATGCCAGACAACTAGTGCCTGACGCTGGTTTTCAACTGGACCTGGTGTGTGAGGTGACGGATGTAAATCAGTTTTAAATAAATATATAAATATGTGAGCACCATGTATCTATCACTTATTTGATTTACCTGTCATTGCTTAATTTTTAATTATTTTTACCTTTTGTGGTAGACTAATTTGATTATGGGTGCATCGTGTTCACATATAAGTTTTATTATGTATACAAGACCTTGTAAAACATTTTAAAAGAGTAACGGTGGAGTTTCTTGTCCATTCTTCTCCATACGAAAACTACCTTTTGGAATGGGCGACTAGAATCATTTCTATTTAGTTTTTTTTTTTGACGTTAAAAGTGCATTTAATGTGCCTATTTGAAATAAATGATTTGACTTTGTACCGATTTAAGTCATTTTATTTGACTCTGATTCTTATGTTGTAACTATGTAAGGCTGCAGGTATATGACGCGAAAGTTGTTCCGTCATATACACGCGTCCGTTACTATTTTGAGCTAGGAATTAAGCGTGTGATAAATGTTGAATGTACAACTGTTAGTCCATATTCTCGAGGTTGCAAGAGTCATAATATTGTACATTCCTTCTTACAGACTAAGTGTAAGGAAAAATATACGCTTTGGTAGCTTTACTTAATAGCACTAGTTAAATTAGGTAATTGCGTAACACACTATCAGCAGCAATGGGTTTCATTTTGACAGTTCAACAACATTCATTGCGTTATTTACATTGTTGAGCAAACACGTTTTTCGAATATATGAAGCAATGTATTAGCAATATCCTTCGAAATGATTCAGATTGATATTGATAGTGTGTTACGCAATAGGGTGCTGTATTTCTTCATTTTGCCGAAGAAGCGAGTCTCTATGATATCTTACATATCCTATTCTGGAAAGGCGCACGAAGCATCCCAACTCACACCCAACGGAACCCCAAAAACTTCGTCGAAGCCGAGAGAACCCGTGAAAAATCTTTATTAAATCCCTCTTGAGCTAAATAAGTTCATTTGCAGAGTGAAAAAAAAAATTTTTTTTTCGCCTTTTTTATAAATTAGTAAACATTTTCGGCGATTTGTATAGCTTACTCCGGGGGTAATTAGTGATTGTCTGTCTGTGTGTGGGGGAGGGCCTATTGGCGAATTAAATTATTTTTTCCGCCTAACTAATGAGGGGAGAGGAATAAATGTGGATTTAGACAAATTCGTGTTAGTTAAAGTTAAGACACGGTTATAAATCCCTACTTTTTATTTCGTACTCTCTTTAGCCGCCCTGTCTCTTTAATTGGGCTCGGAGATTGGCAGTGTCACGCCTTGAAGTTCTTTTGGAATAAAATTGTTTTTATTTGGTGGGAATTAATGGATTGTCTTGTTATTTTATAGCATAAAGCTGATAAATATAGGCCTGTCTGTTATTTACACACAATATACACACATGGTGCTGTGGTGGCCAAGAGGTATCGGCTCCGACTTACGAGTTGTAGGTCGTGGGTTCGAACCCAGACAGGCACTTTACTTTGTGGAAATTAATTCATCACAACTTCTCTCTGAACAGAGACAGCTGTGCTGCTGGGGACTTTGTTGCGCCACTTCTTCTCCCCAGCGAAAGCACTAGGAAATGGTGAAGGGCGGGCGTTTTGGTGGACTGTCTTGTGTAATTTTGATGTTCGAAAAGTGCTGACTACAGCCTAATTTGAACAAATGACTTTTGATTTTGATTCTCAAAACGGTGAAGGAAAACATCGTAAGGAAACCGGCATGTCCTAGAAAAAAAAAAACAAGACATGTGACATCTACGAGTACCAACCCGTACTGGGCCCGCGTGGTGGATTACAGTCCACTCCCTCTCACAGAGAGGAGGCCGTGTCCCAGCAGTGGGCATGTTATATAGGCTGTTTATGCTATACATACATAAAACTCACGCCTCCTTCCCTAGGGTAGGCAGAAACTACAGAACGTCACCTGCTGCGACCCTTACATACTTCTTTGACATTCACCAATAAGGTCACTATATTATGTCCTTCCAGCGCCCTAATTGCGTAACACATTATCAATCTCAATCTGAATCATTTTGAAAGATCTTGCTAAACCATTGATTCATAAGTTCGAAAAATGTGTCTGCTCAACAACATAAATAACGCAATGTATGTTGTTGAACTGTCAAAATGAAACCCATTGCTACTGATAGTGTATTACGCAATTACTCCACAGGAGGCCCCTTCTGATGTTTCCACTCACATCTTCCTGTCTGTGATTTGCATGCGGGTTATGGCACAGGCTGGCGAGCCTATGTTTAAGTCCAAGTATACCTAGGCAATTGGGGGAGTCCAGTTAGGTATACTTGAACTTAAACATAACTCAAACTCATTTAAATCAATTAAACCATTTACAGGCACTTTTGAATTGTCAAAATTAAATAGTCGGTCAGTTAGTCAGAAAGTTGAAGCTGGTTGCCCATTTCCAAAACGTAAATCTCTACGGAGAAGAACGAGCAAGAAACTACATGGACACTCTTTTACTTAAATCAAGATATTACAAAATCCTGTGTATATTATTCTTGTTGCTTCTATTATGTGAGAACAATGTAAAAAAAACACAAATAAAGAAACAATTCAAAATATAAGATTAAAAATAAGGAGATGAGCAGTTTCAACCGACGGTGCCCGTTCATGAACATGACGCGTGGGTCAGCACCATCCAACACACGACCATTTAGTAGGGAACCGAATGATCCAACACACGCGCCACCACCCATTCTCAACTGCCATGCTCTTTCAAGTCAATATAAAAAAATCATTTAACAAAGCTGGTGAAATGTGGTTGTACTGTAAATACTCGTATCTTCGGGGAATAATGTTACGTCATAACCACAACGATGTTATATTTGTGTCAATGTTATTTTTGTGGCTAATGATAACAGTTTCATAACAATATTGTTTTGACATAATATTTTAAACATTCATTTGTAGGTAAACAAATTAGTAGCTCTGTATTGGTTACATACAAGAAAATATATGACTAAGGGCGAATTTCACCAAACTTTTATAAGTACCTAGAATAATGTCTTAAGCTGAGAATACAATTTTTACAGTTTTTCCATACAGTGCAGCCTGGCGTCTGTACAGGCGTCAAGACATCAAGCTACCCGAAACTGTCAAATTTTCCCAATCAACTTTAAACCTTATGCTTTAGCGATAAAGTTGAAAACCTTTTAAAGAAATTTGACAGATTGTAGTAGCTTGATGTGCTGGCGTCTGTACATACACTCACATTTCGCCAGTTTTTTTATTTTTTTTATTTAAAAAAAAAACGTTGCCTCACACTAGGAATTTCTCCTGTATTGTGGGTGCGTTTACAAACATTTGAACTCACATACACAAACAGCCAGACCCGGAACAACTACTTGTAGGTCGTACAAATATTTGTTCCGTGCGGGAATCGAACCCGCGAAACGCAGCGCAACTACTGCGCCAACCGTGCCGTCAAAGTTACATTTAAGTTACATTTAAGTCCCATGTAACAGAGGCCAAGCCATTAACCGGGCATAAATCCAGACTCCGGGCTGCTACTGAGAAATTCCAGTTCGAAAAACCCAAAAACACTTTGCACGACCCGGGGATCAAACCCAGGACCTCATGGCTCTTACTCAGCAGTAGCGTTTGCAACCACTACACCAATGAGTCAGTAAAAAAAAATGTCATTGGTAATTCTAAGTGCGTACTGGAATGGAGGCGCCTAAAACCACATTATGCACATTCTCGACCTACCTACCATAGATATAAGTTTTATATTTCTATGCTACCTAATACCAAAAGTCATCAACCCCATGACCTCGATGATTCAGACATAACTGAGGAAATACGACAGATTTTTATGAAAACAGTCAAGACATTCTTAGAATAGAATAAATTTTATTCATAAGTTCACATATAAATTACATAGAAGTTACATTATTACAAAGATAAATATTAATATTATGAAGAAAATATTAAACTCATCATCTGCCTAGCCTTTTCCCAACTATGTTGGGGTCGGCTTCCAGTCTAACGGGATGCAGCTGAATACCAGTATTTTACATGGAGTGACTGCCTATCTGACCTCCACAACCCAGTTACTGGTAAGACTGGTTGTCAGACTTTCGGGCTTCTGACTACCTGTAACGACTGTCAAAGATCCACGAATGACAGCCGGGACCAACGGCTTAACGTGCTTTCCGAGGTACGGAGGGGTCACGGTATGTAAAGATGGTCACCCATCCACAGACCAACCGCGGCAAGCGTAGCTTAACCTGATCGATCGACCTGTGCGGCTGTTATTATTTAGCCACGGATCCCCTGAAGATGATGAGGATGACGAAAATATTAAATTACGCCTAAAATAAATCTAGTGTATCTAATCTTATAATAAAACTCAAAGGTGACTGACATAGTGATCTACGAGTATCAACGCACAGTCCAAACCACTGGAGGGATCGGACTGAAATTTGGCATGCAGGTAGATGTTATGACGTAGGCATCCGCTAAGAAAGGATTTTTCGAAATTCCACCCCTAAGAGGGTGAATGGGGGGAGGGTGAAATTTCACGCGGACGAAGTCGCGGGCGGAAGCTAGTAACTTATATAAGGCCTACTGAATTCAATAGTGACCTACCTGATGTAGGTTTATTCAAACCTGTGTTTCAGCCCATCACTTAACAACGCTGAATGCTTTAGTGGACTATTATATTAATGACTGCACGAGTACATAGAGCTAGCATTGATATATAATAATTATATTTAATAAAAAAAAAAATTGGCTTTAATAAATAAAACATTAATAAACTTATTGCATTACTTCTAGCAATTTTTCAGTGTCTGAGTAATGAAATGTCGCTAAGTATTTACGCAACATTTCACTACATTTTTTATAATTTACACGTTAAATACTTAGAGACTTATGGATTTGATTATATATGAACAATGCTATGCTTAGAATAATGCTTGATCGTTTCTTTTTACATTCATTAGTTATTATAGTTCTATAAATTTTCCTGTTATTTAAGGAAAAATAATATCTAGCCATTTTAACGTGCATTGTAGGTAGGTACTTACGTAAATTAAAAATTCAATTATTTAAAAAAAACAGTTAATTTACCTATTTCTAAACATGATGTACCTTTTTATTTTTCCAAGTTCAACACACTAATTGCGAAACACGCCATCAATCATAATATGAATAATTTTGAAGGTGTTAATCCATTTTTTTTTTTGTAAACGTTGCCCCACACTAGGAATTTCTCCTGTATCGTGGGTGCGTTTACAAACATTTAAACTCACATACACAAACAGCCAGACCCGGAACAACTACTTGTAGCCTGTCATACAAATATTTGTTCCGTGCGGGCATATCACGGCTTAGTAGCCTCAATTTTGAGATATGGTATTATTTTCTGGGGAAATTCTACTGATAAAGATATAATTTTTAAGGCACAAAAAAGATGTATAAGATCAATGTGTGGTCTGAAAACTGACGTTAGCTGTGTACCATTCTTTAAATCGCTGAAAATACTTACCTTACCCTCATTATATATTTTTGAAATTAGTGTTTTCGTCAAAACAAACATGAGGTTGTTCGAAAAAGTGTCAACGTTACGAGATGTTGCGATTCGTAGCCAATACGCAAACTCTTTAAGCAATCAGCGCTGTAAGACTGCCTTAGTGAGAAAGAGCGTTTTAGGTATGGCACCGCGCATTTACAATAAATTACCAGATGTCATAAAAAATTTGAATGTTACACAATTTAAAAAAAAATTAAAAATGTTATTAATTGAAAAATGCTATTATACGACTGATGAATTTCTGAATGATGTATTAATGTAGACTTATTTATTTATTTGACTGGAGAAACAAATTTTAATTGAATATTGTGACTAATTGTAATTTATGATTATTTATTTATGCATTGACTGTAGAAATTATTCCATATTGTTTTTATTTAGCATGCAACCATATTTGTACGCCTCTTGGCATAACATAGCGAACTATGAACTTTAATCTAAGAACTGTATTCACTACCTATGTTACACAAATAAAAAATGATTATGATTAAAAAAAAAAAAAAAAAAAAAATGATTATGAATCGAACCCGCGACACGCAGCGCAGCAGTCAATCGCTTAACCACTGCGCCAGTCATGCCGTCGCATTGCTTCATATATTCGAAAAAATTGTTTGCTCAACAACGTACCTAAATAACGCAATGAATGTTGTTGAACTGCCCAAATGAAAGCCATTGCTACTGACCGTGTGTTACGCAATAACCCCGAGATAATTTTAGTAGGAAGATCTTATAATTAAATATTTTTCCTTAAAGTATCAATACAAGGAAGAAGTTTCAGCGGTGCTATTCTGTAAAAATCTCACCGTGAAAACTTCGGTGAAGTGAGCGTGGAGTGAGCTGTCAATAGTGTCAATTCCTATCAAAAACAAACTCACTTCACCTATGTTTTCACGGTGAGATTTTTACAGAATCGACCGGCTGTACTTATTTTCAGGTAGAGTTACGAGCATAAATATATCATAATAAATATATTGCTAAAGTGATGACAGATACTCGTATTTTTTATCATAACGCGGTATTAAATTTCCACTGCTGGAACACAGGGTTCCTCTCTGTGAGAGGGAGTGGGTCGTAATCCACCACGCGGGCCCAGTGCGGGTTGGTTCATGTCTCCTTCACCAAACGGCGAAGCGCAGTGGTGATGAAATAATTACACAAATTATGGCGCCTGTCTGGGTTCGAACCCACGACCCACAACTGACTGAAAATTACCGCGACTGTACCTAATTAGTTATGAGGTGATAAAATTGCCGTAGGTACTTAATTAATAATTACTTATTGCCGCTTTGTCAAACCTTTAAGTTGTGTTTTAGGTACTCTAATTATAACAATAGATAATTATCAACACATATAATTATGTTTAACCAAAAATCCTATTTAAAAGTGATTAAGAATTAACGAGGGAAAACGAAGGTTTACTCATTATTAACCAATTAACAATAATGACTTAGACTTTATTAGTTCAAGGTTACAACCTAGACACAATTTTTGAATGATAACTTATCGAATATTTTGGTTGTCTCGATTTTATTGAACGGAAGTGGCTTTTGAGGGTTATGATGACGTCAGATTCGTCTTTTGTTATCACTAATATAATATTTTAAACAGGTAAAATTTGATTGTTTATATGTATGTTGGGAGGGCAATCTCCGGAGCTAATGATCCAATTGTTTTCACTGGTAGCAAGCTTCATTATTCCTGAGTGCTATATATAGGCTATAAATTAAATAATTTTAACTAGCATTTTAGCTATCACAACTTTTGTCTAGCAAGTCCAAAAGAAATACCTATTTGCATGCGCTGCCTAAACAGTTGATATACAGGGTTATTGATAAAACATTAACAACCTCTTAAGAGGTCATTGTACTCATAATTATGAACAACTTTTACTATGGGATCAAACCTGAAATCGCGAAAAAAAATCAGCTGTTCCCTACATTTATGTTCGTATAACTCGTCAAAATGTAGGGAACAGCTGATTTTTTTCTTTCATCATCATCTGCCTAGCCTTTTCCCAACTATGTTGTAGTCGGCTTCCAATCTAACCGGACGCAGCTGAATACCAGTATTTTACATGGAGCGTCTGCCTATCTGACCTCCACACAATTATTTTGCAAAATTCAAAATCAAAAGTCATTTATTCAAACTAGGCTGAGAATCAGCACTTTTGAGAAGAAGTGGCGCAACAAAGGCCCCAGCAGCAAAACATAGGTACTTATCGAAAAGGATACTTCTTAAGGCGACTACATGACCTAAAGCGCGGTCACTCTCGGACTGCATAGAAAAGAAAGAGAAGCGCTAGTAATTTATTACAAAATATAAAGCAATTTATCTATTTACAAAAATAAAATCCTATTGTTTGGACTAAAAAATTAAAACACTAGTTCTATACTATGTTGCTTGTAGAATAATCTGACAAAAAATTATAATGATTGTATATTAGTATGGTTTTTATTGTAAAAAGAAAGTTTTTAGAGGTATCTTCATGATTTTTTCTATCATATCAAATTAGTTGTATTATGTTTTCAACACACTGTCTACCTAGCTTATATCCTGAAGAATATCATATATTTTTCTGATTTTGTTTACTGTAGTCGATCATATACTTTTATTGTTTCTAAAACTTGCGTTTTTTTGCGTTTAGGTCCTGTAAGCCCCTTAAAAAAATATACCGTTCGCAATTACCGTTATGTTCCTTTTTAGTACAAATCTAAAACCGTTAGTGTAGTGTAGGTGTCATGGTAGCGATACCATGACACCTACACTACACTAACGGTAGGTACCTACTTATCAACGTCACTGCGAAGTGACGTTGATAAGTAGGTACCTACCTATCGGTCGACGGTACCTATGTGGGTGGACACTGACCTTAAACTCTGCTGACCCAGTTTTTATTTGCGGTGTGAAGTTTTGCGCAGTTATATTGTAGGAAAATGATTGGAATATGATAGACAAAGTACTTATAAGTGTAGTATTTATGTTGGTATGCGTAATTGGGTAAATTCATAACCTAAATTAATTAGGTGATCAGTTGGGTATTTTTGCGTTATTAACTGGCAAACAAACAGACGACTAACCTGTTGGTAGTTCTATTTATAATAATAAACTTAGGTAAACATTTAGTCGACTCTTCACGTGACCAGAGGGCTGGCCTATTTCTTGGCCAAAGAATTAGCATCGCCATACAACGTGGCAATGCTGCCAGCCTGGGCACTGTTCCTGTTGACAGTGATGCGGACGAATTTTTTGATGCCCTATGATTTGTTTTCTTGCTTAATTTTTTATATAAATGTACATATTATTATTATCTTAAATATTAGCATAGCTTATGTAAATATTGTCATGATATGGATTTGAAATACATACATTAATAAAAATTAGTACACACGACGACAAATCAAAACTACACATTGTATAGGCTTTTTATACAAAGAGAAGACAGCATAAACTAGCATAGCATGATTAATTAATGATTATGTCGTCGTACGTAAAATCAATGTCGATACCTATTTATCTTTTTCAAACTGGACAAAATGGAATCATTTCTAGAATTTAACACAATAACTAGGCACCCAAGCGCTACTACTGAAACTACATACCTATTAGAAGGGGGAATGCCCATAGAATCAATTCAATTTTTTTGGAAATTTTGAGGTTTAAAAGTGCCTATCTCTTGATGGAAATAAATGATTTGAGTTTGACTTAGCACTAAAATCCTATGGAAGAAACCAAAATTTCATTTAGTTTGGAAAGTATCTAACCTCCTTCATCATCTTCATCATCATTTTAGCCGAAAAACGTCCACTGCTGGACATAACATGCCTTCCCTAAGCATCGCCTCTTCGACCGAATTCTGTGCTTCACGCATCCAGCGGATACCTGTGGCCTTCACCAGGTTATCGGTCCACCTTGTAGGAGGCCCTCCAACGCTACGTCTTCCGGTACACTTCTAACTTCTTTCACCACCAAGTAACTACCTATACATACGTCATACCACACCACCACCTAATCTTTTAAAAGCCACAGTAGCTGTGACTCAACTAATTAACTTAAACACTTTCTACCTGCGCATGATTCACAATCCGGGGTACAAAACAAAGAATGCACTTTGGTTTGATTCTTAGAACGGTAAAGGGTACCAAAATGTCCCTTTGTCAAGTTTACAAGTTCCGAAAAAGGTCGTACTTACCTGGAAGTATGTGGGTTGATTCATTGAGAGTGCAAGGGAACGTTATCAATTGTTATTGAGATAAAAACTGGGACCGCTCCGATGGTCTAGTGGTCCGCATGCTGCTAGCTGCTCAGTATCCTGAGCAATAATTAAAATTATCAATACAACTCTTTAAATAATCAGCCTATAATGTTCCCACTGCTGGGACACAGGCGTCCTCTCTGTGAGAGGCTGTAGGCCGCAATCCACCACGCGGCCCAGTACGGGTTGGTAGATGTCACATGTCTTCAAATTTTTGGTTCTAGGACATGCCTGTTTCCTCACGATGCTTTCCTTCAGCGTTTTGAGAGCAGTGGTGATGAAATAATTTATACAAAGTAATGCGCCTGTCTGGGTACGAACCTACGACCTAGAACTCGTAAGTCGCGGCCGTTACCACTTGGCTACCACTGCACCTATGTTCAAATAATCCTATTGATTCTCATTTTGTGAAATAGTCAGTCAATAGGATTATATTTTATGGACGTAGATGGCTATCCTGACGCTTCTCCCGAACACAAAATGTTTGTATCGTTTCGTCACATATATATTATCTAGATAAAAATCTCCACGGTATTTATCACTGCATTAAAAATGTATGAAACATCAGATAATTTCCTTGTACCAAATGGTTGCCTGGTCAGTTAGTCATACAGCTTCTCTCTAGATTCTTTGTTTTAGTTCCAGGAATAACTTAGAGATTCGGTGAGATCAAAACCAAGGGATTTTTATTGTTATTTTTTTTTTTGAGAACATTTTCGAAATGTCTTGTAAAAAAAAGATACTCAACTGGAAATCTCTGTTGCTATGGAAAATTTAAAATCAGTAAATTTAATAATAATCAATCAAATTTGTAACACAATTTTTCGAAAATGTTCTTTCTTAACTTTTTAGACCTTTGTATCCTGCTTATGCATATGTAGTTTCATTAAAATCAGTTCATTCATTTCGAAAAACAAACGCTTGAAAATTTGTATGAAATGCCGTACGTCGTAAACGCCATTAACCATTATTATACTACCACTATTATACCATTATTATCTTAACCATTATTATAAAGTAGGAAAAAACAAAAGTCAGCACGCTTTCTCACTATATGACAAAAAATAATTCAAATGTGATTATAATCAAACCCACGGTAAATTCCTACCTACACCGTATCGTATCTATGACGATTTGATTAACCTCTCCATGATTTCAATCACACCTGTTATTTATATTAGGTATAATATTTTCTTTATGGCATAATTCTAGTAAGCATAAACTCCATCCGAGACCTAGACGACACGGCTAGCCTACGAACTTTCTTTTGTTTAGAAATCTAAACAAAAGATCACATCTATTGTCGAGACAGCATTTTTCCGTATTCCCCGTACCTACGTGCCTAAGCTATTCACTCGTCCAAGAATGCGCGGTTCTAAGTAGTATTACAATTGGTAATAATACGAACGTGTTACGACTTAATTTGTTGACTACGCAAATATTTCTAGTACACACGACGTTATGTTAAGTTGTTCGTGTCCAGTACGAGCTGGCCTTGCATTTGATTTGATTTATCGCAGGGATTTATTCAGAATTAAAACGGAATATACTTAGACCACATCATCATCTTCATCATTTCAGCCGGGAATCACTCAATGATGGGTAGAGGCCTCCCCTTTTTTCAGCCATACTTCCCGATTACGTGTGTCTCTCGTCCAGGTGTTCCCTTTGACAATACCATCAGCGCGCGCTTTTGGATGGCCTTAGTTTTCTTAGTCCTAAGCTTGGCCACCATTCGGTCACAGCTTTACTCCATCGGTCATCTACTTTTTTTTTTGCTTCCGGGGTGGAAGATCCTCATGGATGTCCTCCGTCCTGGGGCGGGCGGAGGGGTCTGTCAGACTCTTACTGACTAAAAACCACCCCGGTGTTCCATCTCACACCTTCGCCGGGGGGTCGTGGGAACGTACGATCCATCCCCCAACCCCCGACATCGGCCCATCTCCTCCTCTAACTAGATCTTTTATACCTAATTCACAAATATAACTATGTATTGTATATAATATCCTAAAACTCTTGGCAAACTAAAATATGGCCTCGAAAAATTCATCCCCATAGCTGTCGACTGGTAATGTGCCCAAGAGACTGGAGGCATTGCCACGTTGTATGGCAATGCTTGGCCTCTATCCAAGGTAAAAGCCAGGCCTTGTATGACGGGAAGTGTCAATCAGCCGTTTGGAGATTTCCTTACCCTAACTGGGTTGTGGAGGTCAGATAGGCAGTCGCGGACCCCATGGCCCGAGGCTTTAAAACCCGAACGTCTCGAAAATCTAGACTGAACTAGTAGGTAAAGTATTTCCCACTGCTGGGACACAGGCCTCGTCTCTTCCAGAGAGACGGCTGTAATCTACGCGGGTCCAGTGCAGGTTGGTAGAGATCAATAGGTTGCATTGCATTGGTTTTCCGTACAAAGAGAGGTCAGGGTATACTGGAATTATATTATGTAAATATAGCTTGATATGTAAACTTTTATACCTACAGCAGACAGCATTGTATTTTAATTGTGGGCTCCTTTGAAACAATATTAGAATTTCTATGTTAGTCTATAACTTGCCAGTCGCTATGGATGTTTATCAAAATCGAGGGTTTGTTTATCGTTCGTCGTATGATGTATTGTTGGTATCTTCTTGGGATAGTGCCAATGATTGCTTCGTTCGAGAATTTAACGTTTAGTTGCAAGTTGCAGCAAAAATACTGGTATTTAGTTGTGTTATTTAGTAAAATTACGTGGCAATGCTGCTAGCCTTTTGGGCACTGTTCCTGTTGACAGCGATGCGGACGAATTTTTTGATGCCCTATGATCATTTTGCTTATTTTTTCATATAAATGTACATATTATTATTATTTTAAATATTAGCATAGATTATGTAAATATTATATTACTTAATACATTATAAAAAATTTAATAGTATAACTAAAACTCTATCATCTGTTGCTGATAAAACAGCAAATAATAAAAATAAAATAAAGTTAAAATTTAAAGGGGTATAAAAGAAACTTTTTTTTCGCGGCCCTCGTAGGGGACTACGGCTCTCTTCCCTCTCAAAGAGAGGAAGCCTGTGATTGGTTGACTACTATCACAAAAACAACCTACCATATTTATATATAGCTAGATTATGCCCGCGACTTCGTCGCCGTGAAATTTCACGCGACCAACGAGGCCAGTTAGGCCAACGAGTCCAACGAGGCCAACTAGGCCAACTGGGTTCAGTTACTTCAAAATACCAGAATTAAAACCGGTTTTCTATTTCAAGTTGATGTCTATAATATTTCGACACCAGGATACAAGCCGCCATCGTAATCGGTCTTAGCAATGGCGCCGAAAAGCTATGTCAAAGAGAAAGTGCCAACTTTGTGACGTAGGGAAAGGAATTCGGACAACTCAGTATTTGCACGCACCTGGCTCATGAATCATGGTCTGAATGTTAATAGTTAGATAAACTATCGGTCTAACACAACTGCGTCAGTTGTAGATCCTTATATTAATAGATCAGCTTAAAAATCAACAACAAAAGTCATTTAGTCAAATTAGGTTAAGAATCAGCACTTTTCGAACGTCAAAATTACAAAAGACAGTCCCCCAAAACGCCCGCCCTTCACCACTTCCTAGTGCTTTCGCTGGGGAGAAGAAGTGGCGGAACAAACTCCCCAGCAACACAGTTCAGTTCCAAAAACTAGCTTCTATACAATAATAGATATGCTTAACATAATGAGCCTATAACCATCAGTTTGAGTAGGTACAGACGCCGCCAGCACATCAACCTACCCGAAACTGTAAAATTTTGCCAATCAACTTTGAACCTTATGAATCAGCAATAAAGTTGGAAATCTATGAAAGAAATTTGACAGATTGTAGTAGCTTGATATGCGTCTGTACGTGGAACAAAACATAGTTAACAAAATGTGGGTAATAAACACCTCCGCGCGTGATTTCCTGGGCACGGTTTTAGAATCGGAGAACAGTCATCATCTGCTTAGCCTTTTCCCAACTACGTTGGAAGCCGACCCCAAGGCTTCCAGTCTAACCGGATGCAGCTGAATACCAGTATTTTACATGGAGCGACTGCCTATCTGACCTCCACAACCCAGTTACTGGGTAATACGATACCCCTTGGTAAGACTGATTGTAACGACTGTCAAGGATCCACAAACGACAGCTGGGACCCACCGCTTCCGAGGCACGGAGGGGTCTCGTTATCTAAGATGGTCACCCATCTACAGAACAACCGCGACAAGCGTAGCTTAACCTGATCGATCGACCTGTGCGGCTGTTATTATTTAGCCACGGGCCCCTCTTGGTGACAGTATCACGATATATATAAATCCGCTAAAACATAATATTTATCATCATTGTTATCTTTAAGACAGTTCGTATCGAGATCAAGTCTGTAATATGTAGATACAGTACACAAATCTTGTGTACTGAGTAGATACATACTTATATTATTGAGGTTAAAGATATGCTATCTAATGTTACGCGAATAGTACGATATTATTTGCAAACAAGAGCTAAAATATTCTTCATGCCTACCTAAGTACCTAAAGAAGGTTTCACGTTGCGTTGAGTTTGGAAAGCCTCATTATATAACATAGCATCTCGCTTGTATTACCTAAAGGGTAACGCAGAGGTCTACCTATGGTACACCCACATTTCACCGGTTATTTTTAAGGCCCATGTAAAAGGGAGCGAACCTATGGGCATCAACCGGGCAGACTACCAGACTCCGAGCTGCTTAGAAAACCCAGTAACACTTTGCCTGGCCCGAGAAACGAACCCAGGACCTCATGCGTAGCAGGAACGTTTGCAACCACTAGACCAACGAAGCAGTCAGTTATGTATTTTACTTCTATGCAATACCGTTATCAATAATTATGTAGTTACAAACGTTATCAGCTTTAAGTAACCGTTTTATCTGTTTTCTATTTAAAGACTGGCAATTATTGATAAGTGATTGATACACTCGATTTGAACTAGTTCAGTTTGCATGTCTTAGGGGGGCCCGTGGCTAAATAATAACAGCCGCACAGGTCGATCGATGAGGTTAAGCTACGCTTGCCGCGGTTGGTCTGTGGATGGGTGACCACTTGCATCTTTACATAACGAGATCCCTCCGTGCTTCGGAAAGCACGTTAAGCCGTTGGTCCCGGCTGTATTCGTAGAAACCCGAAAGTCTGACAACCAGTCTTACCAAGGGGTATCGTATTAACCAGTAACTGGGTTGTGGAGGTCAGTTAAGCAGTCGCTCCATGTAAAATACTGGTATTCAGCTGCATCCGGTTAGACTGGATGCTGACCCTAACATAGTTGGGAAAAGGCTAGGCAGATGATGAAGTTTGCATGTCTTACTGTGATTTGGTCGAAGAATTGAAGTATTCCCGTTTGAGCACCTATGCAAAGATATTCCCATTTACCTACTCCAGCTAAGTTCAGTATCAATTTCTTCTATTCTAAAGGTCATGCTCCTAGTCATGTCAGTCTCCACACAGTGGGTGCCTGAGGAATACTGAGGATGGACAGCGCCCCCGAGGCCGGCCCAGGAAGAGGTGGCGAGACGACCAAGATGCATACCGCATACGGGTTGGATTGAGGTGGCCCTAGAGAAGGATGCCTGGAAGGTTTTGGGGGAGGCCTTTGCTTGGTAACTGTTGTACCAATATCAAACAAACTGGCCAAGTGCGAGTCGGACTTGCACACGAAGGGTTCCGTACCACAAGGCAAAAACGCTGAAAAAACAGTTTTGTTGTATGGGAGCCCCCAAATTTTTCTTTTATTCTGTTTTTAGTATTTGTTGTTGTAGCGACAACAGAAATACATCATCTGTGAAAATTTCAACTGTCTAGCTATCACTGTTCATGAGATACAGCCGGGTGACAGACGGACAGTGCGGCTGTTCAAATTCATAACCTAGTATCTCAGATTTTTGGGAAATTCGTTTTATTCAATTTTCTGACTTACTAGGTATAGGTCCTTGTGACCAGGTGCTTACAACAGCCATTTTCATAAGATAAATTTAAAAAAATATTGAGCAAGTCAAGCTAATTTGTAATCCATGTCTAGTTTCCCTAAAATAACAAATTCATTACGTAGTAACTCGGAAAACAATTTCAAAAACCTAGTAAGTCAGTCAGTTACTAGGTTTTAATTTTGATACTCACTGTTACTTTGTTTTGAAATTGTGCCATTCATTCGTTCGTCGGTCATTCGTTCCAGTAAGTCAGTTTACGCGGGCGCAAAAACTTTTTACACAGTGTTCAATATTGTTTAAAATGAGACGTCAACAGTTTTACCGGTCCAAACTCATTTTTAATGCTATGAAAAATGCAGAAGAAACTAGGTAAGTACAAACCTTCACATAGTTTTATTAAATTTTATATAAATTTGGTCGTAGCATGAAATTAACCTCAAAATATTTCAATGTTTGTAATTGTTGGTTCTTTTATGGGATTCTGTTTATAAGTAAAGCTTTATAATGCCCAGTTATTACTGAAATCCACTTACATACGCATCTTCTTTCTTTTTATTAGCATTTCATTAGCTTGAAACCCTGGTATCTAGTGTTTTAAAAGTACTGAGTACCTATAATTCTGTGAATGTTATAAAGTACGATAGCCAGTTCTTTTTACTTATTGGCGGTAGTATTAAAACGAATTATACTATACATTGTTAAGGGTTTAAATTATTATTGAACTATTACAAAATATTAGCAATAATATCGTCAGCATACTCATTCTCCCGCCAACATGAACTGTCAAAGTAAAAGCTAGTGCGGGGACAAACATCTCGCTGCTTGAAGTAGTGATGTGTAGTGATTTTCAACTGCAGGTCCAGTAGTTCTAGGTCTAGTATTAGTATTCGGTCTAGTACCTCATCACTACATAGTATAAAACAATGTCGCTGTCCGGCTCTGCCTGTATGCTTATATCTTTAAAACTATATATCACATAATAACTATGTGTTGCGTCCCTATTCATTTTGCTTTAATTTTTTATCTTTTTTTATCAATCATAACTGCTTCTGGGGACTTACTTACCAACAGCTTGCTTTTCATTTTCTTTCAGATCTAATACCATAGAGAGTAATAAAGAAGCTATCCCTTATATTGCTATAGATTATGAAAATCCTGTACCTGGGACATCAGCTACGAGCAGCGGAGAATCAGATGATGTAGCCTTAAGCGTGTTATATTCAAGCGATGATTCTGTTACTGATCCTGAATACCTCCCACCCTCGAAAAAGAAACTGAAAAAGGGCTTTACTTTTGATTGCAATGACACAGATTTTCTTTTCGAAAATCTTGAACTTCCAGAACCAACATTTCCAATAGAAGATCTGCCCCAAATACCTTCTTTTTCACCTACTCCAACCGGCAATTCTATTTTAGAACCAACATTTTCAACAGATCTTCCCCAAATACCTCTTTTATCACCAACTCCAAACAGCAGTACAATTTTTGTTGCTACATATTATCCAAATACAACTATTTTTATCGATGTTGAACAAGCTTTCCGGTTTGTTGCACCAGCACGCTTTTCAGCAATGTATCCAGGTCCGATATACGATTTGAATAAATCTGATAAACCTTCCGATAACGACACACAATCGAAGGTAGTTAAGAATAAACTGAAATATCCAATAATGGCAAAAACCTGTGAAGCGAAATGTAGGAGATCTTGCAATTATTTGACTGAGAAAGAGCGAGAAGACATATGGAATAACTATTGGAATATGAGTTATTCTTCACGTCGACAGTTTCTGAATAAATGCGTAAAAATTGAACCAAAAAAACAAACTACTACTGCTATTGAAAATTCAAATAAAATGCACCTGAAGAAAGAGTCTAGATACTATTATTTTTACTATATGGGAAAAGAAATAAATGTGTGTAAGGCGTATTTTCTCCGAACTTTAGGTTATAGGACTGACAGTGTCATAACAGAACTGAGTAAAGCTGTCAAAAGGAAACCACTTTTTGAAGATGTCAAAGAAAATAGGGGAGGAAAGAAGCCTTTACTTTCAAGAGGTCCAATTCAGCAACACATCATGAGTTATAATCCGGCTTTGAGCCATTACCGAAGAAATAATGCGCCTTTGACAAAATACCTTCCAAGAACACTTACACTTCAGTCTATGCTCAATGATTGCAAGTCGAAAAATCCTAACTCCAAATGTTCACTTGAAACCTACCGGACGACGATGAAACAAATGAAGGTGTCATTAAATTTTCCAAAAGGAGACCAATGTACAGATTGCGGAGTTTTTGAAGAAAAAATTAAGAATGGTGACGAAACAGAAACTTTAAAAGAGACATATGAAAGTCACAAGAAAAAAGCTGAGAAAGCGATTAAAAGATACAGAGAAGACGGGACATATAAAAATACCGCTACAAATCATACCTATTCTATGGATTTGCAAAAAGTAACTCTACTACCAGACATGCCGAGTATTAAAGACTCAGTTTTCCTCAGCAGATTAATCGCATTTAATTTAACATTTGCGCCGATAAAGAAAGACACAGACATACACTCTAAATGTGTTGTTTGGCACGAAGCATTGATGGGTAGAGACGCCAATAACATAGTCGACGCTTTAGTTGCGTTTCTTCGTAGCGAGAGAAATGTTAAACATTTAATACTGTGGTGTGACAACTGTGCGGGCCAAAATAAAACTTGGTTTTTATTCACAGCTCTTGTTACTATAGTAAACTGTCAGTCTTTTGATGTTGAAACTATTACATTTAAATATCTTACGAAGGGGCACACCCATATGTCAGCGGACGGTGTTCATGGTAACATCGAAAGAGACTTCAATCGGCGAAACGGAGTTTATGACTACGAGGACTTTAAAGATGTGATTGCGCATTGCAGAAAAAATATTAATGTGATTGAGGTGCAACAATCATACCAATGGCCAAAGAAAAAGCGCGTTGCTCGTCGGAATGCAAAAGATGATCCTCTGGATAATTTTTTACTAGGTCCATTAGTCGAGGCTAAGTTCACAGCAGGATCACGTAATCTTTTGTACAAGACTGATTTTGGGGACCCTTACAAAGAACTCGATTTTCTTATTAATAAATTCGATGTATCAAAGCTTCCACCTTTATCAAATAACATTCCACGTGGAATAAAATCTTCAAAAAAAGATGGTATAGTTTCTAAACTAGTACCACTAATGCCCATTAGTCGAAGAGAGTTTTGGTTACAGTTACCAATTAATGACCGATCTATTGATTTAATATCTGATGGACAAATAACTAATGATGAGTAAATTATTTAGATATTGTAAGAAATTATTACTTGGAAATAATACAGACTATTTCTTAAAATATCGAGTTAATTTATTCATCTATTTATATTCGATTTTTCGATCGCATTCCGATTATTTTTTGTCGCAGTTGATCAACGTTATTTATGTAAAAGTTATTGTGAGGTAGTCAACTGTACTTGTATGAATAATAATAAATACATTTACTTATTATTTTGTATTATGTGTTTTAATTTCTGTAGTATAGGAGATACTATCTTTTGAACTTTAAAAGATAATCACGTTTACAAATCAGACGCAATTTTAAAACCTAGTAAGTATACTTACTGTGTTATGATTTGGTTCCTTATTGAATAATTGGTATATTTGATCAAATTATTAAATAGTAAGGAGGTTCTAAGCTGTACTGAACGCCTTCTTGAGTAAAAGACAATTGAAAAGTGTAGCTGATTTTATTACGCACATTTTGGTCTAACATTCATAACCCTAACTCTAATGGTTCAAATAGGGCAGACGATTAAGGATGCAGACATGTTTTTGGCTTTTCCTGGACATTTTTGAAATTATGAGTTACTAGGTTTTGATTCTGAACAGCCGAGTGGAGTCTTAGTAATAGGGTCCCGTTTTTACCCTTTGGGTACGGAACCCTAATAAACGCTTAAATTGATTAATCAGTGTTTATTTAATACAGGGCAACACATGCCAAATAGTAATTCTAAAAATGTAAAATAGAGAGAAAGATATAAGAGC
Organism: Oligia fasciuncula; assembly: GCA_963082905.1. Lineage (NCBI taxonomy): Eukaryota > Metazoa > Arthropoda > Insecta > Lepidoptera > Noctuidae > Oligia > Oligia fasciuncula. The sequence goes on along the minus strand of OY720406.1, from coordinate 16,951,478 downwards.
GCGTGAGTAAGGTAATGATCAATGACAGTCCCATAAACACCCGCCTTTGACTACTTCCTAGTGCTTTCACTGGGAACTGGGAAGAAGAAGTGGCGCAACTAATTATTCCCAGCAGCACAGCTGTCTGTTCAGTTAGAATTATTTTAATCCCGGTGGTATGTTCCCATTCCCGTGGGATAAACTGACCTTCACGCGGGCGAAGTCGCTGCCTAAAGCTATAGTCTGACTTTCAAATTAGCTGCAGTAAAATGACACTTCATAATAACTCATTTCGGACTGAGTTTAGAGATATGCATGTCAAATAATTTTCGTTTGTTACACACAGAATAAGTATCTGTACTAGAAAAACAAGATTTGGTTGATGGCCCCGAAAAAACAAAAAAACCCCAATTTCAGTAATTTAAGTACTTAACACGTAATCTGTCATTTTACTGCAGCTTATTAAAAGTCCGGCTATAGTATTGTTTTATAGGTATCTTCAGGATACTGTATCATGAATGATTTCGGTCTATTAATAAGTCTTTTGTGCGATAAAGCCTTATCCAATCAAGGCTATGCAGTCATATTAAATGATTAATAATTATAATCAATAAATTAATTATTAATAATGCACTTATTAGCTACTATTATCAATAATAATACACAATGTATGACTTCATTTGTATTTCAGCTTCAGTACTTAGCGTAAACATAAACACTGACTCATTTAATTTCAGCCAACTTTTACTTGTAGCTTTTACACAATGGCCGATCATGGACACGCATTGTCCATTGTCTAAATTGAATTGTAATGTTAATAAGCTAATGATCAATAATTAAACTTATGTTGGTTTGTTATGGCTTCTGATATTGAAAACAGCTGAAGGCAAATTCACTTATAGTAAGAAAGCTATAAAGCATCGGGTTGCGTGACACATATGAGACAAAAAAATAACTTAAATAACATTGGCTACTTATGTAGCTGCCTTGAAAAAACGGGCACGCACTGAGAGACCGAAATAGTATAGTTTTATCCTTTTCTGTTACTTATAATAACTCAATACTTTATCCCTTTCTTGTGGAAATGAAATGGCGCTACCCGCCGTCTATACTTTTCTTTGTAAGCAAATTCACGTAAATTGAAAATGTTCCAAATATAGTCGCAATCTCTTCTCAGCGACAATCAATGTTATGTCAAAAATGTAGGGAAATTAGTGGTATTTTTGACAGATTATATCTAAGTAATTATATTACGTAGGTACAAGTACCTAAGTACATAATATTATTGTTGTTATTTTCCTTAGAGTAATTGAGACTTCTTGTAAAAGTAGGTACTTGAAATCAATATTACTTATAAAAAAGTATTAAGTAATTCCATCATAAAAGCCCTTTGGTCTTTCTAATAAATTGTAATAAAGAAGACAATCAAATAATAATTAATACACAAAAAGTGAAAAAAAAACACGCAAAAACAGAACAGCTGTAACCACGAAAAAGACTCCCGCGCAGACTAAAAATAAAACTAATAAAAATAAAACTTACAAAAGAGGTAGGAAACGGCAACAAAATCCAAACTCAAAAAGAGAACCACACAGCTCGACCACACAAATTTTATTACTAATAAAACATTCGATATTTAAAAATTAAAACAATGAACTGCATTCAAAACAGCGTTCGATGGCCAACTGACAGAGCAACTGAACATTTTGCGACTGATAGCTCTATTCACTTCGAAAGAAGAGCCATGCTTTCGACAATTGAAAGCCAACCTTAAATCAATACAATAAAGTGTATAATTCAATACAGCAGTATGCTCCAGTATACTACGTGAAACCGTCCAAGCGAGTATTGAGGTCAGTGACGTCTTTTTTCTGTAAGATAAATTCGCGGAAGCGAGAGGGCCAATTAAAATTAACGAAAGAATGAAAGGGACAGGAATATAATAACGTGTGTGTCACAGAGAAATTGGCTAGATGTGGTCAGTCATTAATTGCTGTCAATTAAAGATTTTGCTGGAGAGATTTCTATGATTTGACCGTATCGTTTTATAGAATAGATAAGGTACTTTCCTAATTAAGAAAGTACCAACAAAGACAAAAGGTGCTTAGACAGTTAAATTCGGAGAAATAATTATGATAAGAGTCATGGTTTTACCGAGTGGAGATCACGAATCGATAAGTATTATAGCGTGGGATGCCCCATAGCTAGATGAACTGACGACCGAAAGCTGGTACAGACTAGATGCTGAAGATGTAGAAACTAGAAGGAAAGAAAGAAAGAAGGAAAATACGTATATTTGCCATAAACATGGCACAGAGGAAGAACATAAAAAAAAACTGACCAACTGCTAGTCGGACTCGCACACGAAGGGTTCCGTACAACAAGGCAAAAACGCCGAAAAAAAATACGTTTGTTGTATGGGAGCCCCCCTGAAATATTTAGTTTATTCTGTTTTTAGTATTTGTTGTTATAGCGGCAACAGAAATACATCATCTGTGAAAATTTCAACTGTCTAGCTGTCACGGTTCATGAGTTATGTACTGCCTGGTAACAGACGGACAGTGGAGTATTAGATCTGGTATTATTAGTAATAGGGTCCCGTTTTTACGCTTTGGGCACGGAACCCTAAAAAGAACAAGTTGAGGAAAATATATGCATCACATCAACGCAAACTGGCCATCGCTCAGCAAAATGCTACGACCCTGGGCGAGACAGAGCCCAGTGCTCGTTTTCAGCGGTAGCCGGTGTTGACGTGACTGAACCTGGTGTTGTGGCGCAACTTGACAAAGACCTGAGCCCAGCTGTGACCTGCGATGCTGACAGTTGATTCATAGTTTGGATACATACAATCATATTCGGCCTATAATATTCCCACTATCGGGAATGATATAAAGATATTTTGGCGCTCGCTCGAATGACGTCTGTTGGGACACAGGCCACCTCTCTGTAAGAGGGATGGGCCGTAAGCCCCCACGCGGGTCCAATGCGGGTTGGTAGAGGTCACATGTCTTTGAATGTTTGGTTCTAGTACATGCTGGTTTCCTCACGATGATTTCCTTTACCGTTTTGAGAGCAGTGGTGTTGAAATAATTTACACAAAGTAAAGCAAATAACTCTAGGTTCGTACGATCTACAAGTCGCAAGTCAAGGCCGTTAACCACCTCCTTTCCCCTCGACAACTTGTTTGTCCTAATTAATGACTATTTCTCCTGCAGCAGACTTGAACTGCCCTTTGCTACTTACAGCAGCTTCCTGACTCTTTAAGCTAACAATCCAAGGGGTATAAGGTCATCATCTGCCTAGCCTTTTCCCAACTATGTTAGGGTCGGCTTCCAGTCCAACCGAATGCAGCTGAATACCAGTATTTTACATGGAGCGACTGCTTATCCCAGCAGTGGGAACATTATAGGCTGATTATTATGACTGCTTATCTAACCTCCACAACCCAGTTACTGAGTAATACGATACTCCTTGGTAAGACTGGTTGTCAGACTTTCGGGCTTCTGACTACCCGTAACGACTGTCAAAGATCCACGAATGACAGCCGGGACCAACGGCTTAATGTGCTTTCCGAGGCAAAGGTAAAGATGGTCACCCATCCACAGCCACTTTCATAGTCGATAACAAGTAAAAGTCGCGACCTTGATAGCTCACTTCACGTTACGGTAAGCAATGACACCAACCTCTGCATCTATTTTGGGGTTATACAAAAGTATATTTAAATAAACTACCTCGTTGGTATAGTTGTCGCAAGCGCTACTGCTGACAATGAGGTCCTGGGTTTGATTCCCAGATCGAACAAAGTCACATTGGGTTTTTCTATCAGGAATTTCTAAGTACCCTACCCGTACGCTATTCTCTCTCTCTCTTCAATCGGTCCCTCATTACTGAGGATCGTGGTCACTGGACGCTTTTAAGCGGACAATCTACCTCCATCTACTCCGGTCCAAAGTTGCCATCACCACCTGCTGAAAATTGCTTGAGGACGTAGCTTCCTTTACTTGGTCGGACCATCGTGTTGGCGACCTGCTTCGTGCTCTCTTTCCTTCGGTATTGCCAACAATAACCAGCTTTTCAAGGCTGCTATCTCCCCTTCGCATTATGTGGCCGAAATAGGTCAGAATACGCTGTAGACATATTGTAGACAATCGGGTCTTGACATCTAATTGGGAAAGGATAGACACATTTGTGCGTTTGGCTGTCCATGGTATTCGGAGCATCCGCGTCCAGCACCACATTTCGAATGCATCTATCCGTACCCTATTACATGGGATTTAAACATAACTGGCGAAATGTGGGTGTAACTATCCACCTCTGTCTAACCCTTTGGAAATTACGGTCGTGATGATATGTTACCAGCACATCAAGCTACGACAATCTGTCAAACTTCTTTAATAGATTTTCAACTTCATCGCCAAAACATACGGTTCAAAGTCGATTGGGAAAATTTTAGTTTCGGGTAGATACATGTGCTGGCGTCTGTACCTAGAATTTCATGAAACCTTGAATGACTGGACTGATGTCCTTACCAAAGTACAATCAGTTACGTCAAGGAACCTTTAATAAACTATTAACGTAAAATAGTAAAACCTTGTAAAGGTGAGTAATTAGTAATTAATACAAATGAACAATCTTGACCTTGTACGAAAAGTAGGGCATGTCCTATGAGTAGGTACAGCCAATGACCGTCATTATCTGTTCCCCTCTTGTAAAGAAGAAGAGGCGAAGAGTGGGTCAGGTAATGCAGGCCGCTGACGACTGCGGAAAAAATAGGTACCTAATGATGGTCATCACCAATGACTGTACCAATACACCGTTGTATGCGGAACTGTCAGATGACCCAGATAATATAATTATATTATAACAGTTATACAGTAGTTTGACATTGGCAGCACCTTTTTGTAGTACCTGTCAGGGTGACATTCGTAGTACAAGTTAAAAATACAGTGCGCAAAAAAAAATCGCCTGTGGACACAACGCCTACGGGTGGCTTGTGAAGTAACATTGACACAGAGTAACTAAAAAAACCGGGCAAGAGCGAGCCGGACTCGCGCACCGAGGGTTCCGTAGTACCATCATTATGTTTTTAAATTTTCATCGGCGAGGCCTATTATATTCATCAGAGAATTGCAATTTTATGTCAGCGCCATCTCTTGACCGATAGTGGAACTAATGTAACTTTTGTTGATGATTTCTGAAAAAGTGTGCTATTTAGAGACTTCGTTTTATTTTTCCTGTAATCTTTACAAAAACTTCTATCACATACAATTATTTCAGATTTTTCTCTTTGCAACCTTCGGGAACGGTTTTTTTTACATTTTCATCAAAAGTTGAAAACTATGCGGCCTAAAAAAAAAGAAAATGTGTTTGAGAATGTGCAAACTGCGCTCTTTCATATGATACCCCACATGCTCTAGTAGCCCCACTTCGAATTTTTCAGACCTCCTTTCAGTCCTTGATGCAAAAAATATACATATATTTTTATTTCTTTCTTATTTGCTAAATAGTTGGGCAAACGTGGGCAAACTTCATCTAAAACTATTCCAAATTTCAAGTTGATAGCATTAATAGTTCTTGAGATATCTAGCTGTGACAGACAGACTTAGTCTCACCATAAGGGTTCCGTTTTAACCATTTTGGTACGGAACCCTAACAAATGAAGTGCTAATTCGTGAGAGGGCGACGTTAGATGACTTATTAAATCGAACAGCACGTTTCGATCGGTAACGCGTAAGAAAACTTTCAATGAACGACGCTGACGTTCATATTCCCACATACAGCACATTAATGCGAACTAAAATCAAAACTTTCAGGACATACAATCTCGAATATTAAAAGTATTGTTAGCTATTTAATGAAATTTTGTATGCTAGTAAAGCAAAATCCGCACTATTTTCGCATGCAATCAGAAGTGAGCCACAAAAGGGCTTCTGCTCGAAATAAATACAAACATGAATGTACCTCAATGTAGATTGCAAATATTTAGGAGGAATGTATATGTTAATGTCATTCAGGTGTATAACAAGTTACCAAACTCATATAAGGAACTTCCCATCCCCATGTTCAAGAAAAAGCTGACAAGTTGGTTATTGGATAATTGTTTTTATGACATGAATGTTTTTATAGAATGACGTTGTTGCCTTGGAAGGTGGGTAGGCCTCTGGTGTGGGAGTGGGATGCAACATGTGTCGATACCCTTGCGCTATCTCATGTTCCTAGCACGGCGGGCTGTGCTGGCGCCGCTGCTGCGGCTGCTGAGACCCTCAAGCGGCGCAAATACCGTAACCTTATGGGCAACTACAGCTTTGAGCCGTTTGGGGTCGAAACGCTCTGGTCATGGGGCCCGAGTGCGCGTCTCCTTTTTAAGGAAAAGTTGTCACCGGCTGGTCGACACTTCGCGTGACCAGAGGGCTGGGTCGATCTTTGGCCAAAGAATTAGCTTTGCCATTCAACGTAGCAATGCTGCCAGTCTTCTGGGCACGTTTCCGGATGACAGCGATGCGGACGAGTACTTCGACGCCTAAGTGTCCTTTGTTTTTGTATTTATTTGTAGTAAGTTAGATATTCATTTAATTAGTTTTCTTAAATTTTCTAATTTTATGACATTGGTGAATAATGGAATATTGTAAAAATCCAAGATGACATGTACTTAATTTTGACATCGATTTTAAAGTAACGACTACGTAATTATAATAATTCTTATTGCACATGACATATGTTTTAATCATTAAATCTTATAATTAATTGTACTTAGTTATATAAAATTTAAGGACATTTGAATATTTGTACACCATATATTATGATATAGAGTATAGAACTTAAAAAATATTAAGAATTTTTCAGAAGTTTTGCAACTATAGTCTCAACCCAGCCTTATAACCAGATGCGTCCATCCAGTTCCGATTAAATTTTTGCTTCACTCTGGGTTTTTTAGATGCCATAATGGTTCACAAAAACACAATCAATACCAATTACTATCTACTAATAGTTCGTACGATATTAATGATATTTACGATAAATGAATCAGGAGAGCGCAGTATCTTGGAGAGCGCACAAAAATTTTTGGTTAGGGAATTCCCCATTTCAAACTAGTAATGTGCCTTATTAAAAAAATTAACGACGATTGTTTAAAAAATAAATTAACCGTAAAGAATAGAAGCAGACAACTTATTATTATAATTACGAACAGCATTTGCTTGTGTTATTTATTTTGTTATGTTCCGTTTTAAGGTGAATGGGTAGTTGAAAAATTCAAATTTTCTTAGGTTTTTTGCAATTTGCAGGTCTGTGTCAGGTTGTCAGTCTTCTCGTCATCTATACCGCAATGCTTGAAAACGAAAGTTTTCAATCAGTGCGTCCTACCCGTCATGACCTACGGGGCTGAAACATGGACACTCACGATACGGCTGGTCCACCAGTTCAAAGTCGCTCAGCGAGCTATGCTCGGAGTCTCTCTGAAGGATAGGATCCGTAACGAATGCATCCGACAGAGAACGAAAGTTATCGACATAGCTCAATGAATTAGCAAGCTGAAGTGGCAGTGGGCCGGCCATATCTCGCGAAGAACCGACAACCGCTGGGATAAACGAGTTCTTGAGTGGAGACCGCGACTCGGCAAACGTAGTGTGGGACGCCCTCCGGCCAGGTGGGATGACGATCTGCGAAAGACTGCAGGCAGATGCTGGATGCGTCAAGCTGAAGACAGGGCGCTATAGCGCTCATTAGGGGAGGCCTATGTCCAGCAGTGGACTGCTCTTGATCAAAATATGATTCGCGACAATAACAGGTACATATTTAGATTATAATTATTAGAATCATTAATACTTACATCTTTCTAAGTTAGATTTCTACCATTAGCACTTTTCCACAAGAGATTGGTGGTTGGTGGTAGAAATCTAACTTAGAAAGATATAGATAGAATAGCGGTCGTCTATTTGATTTAAAACTGTCAATAATACATATTCGGGTTTTGGAGTCGTGTACAGCGTTTAGAGGACTTTCCTATGATACATTGATTAATGTTCGATATGGTACGGAAACGTGTCGAATGGTTGTGAATAACTATGCTTTATTCTGTATCGCACATCAAAAATCTGTATAAATACGGAGAAAACTGTTTATATGGCAACACTGGTCGCCGTCGCGCGATGAAGCGTTGCGCTCGCGCCGAGGTAGCGCCACCTTCCGTGCTGTGTTCCGATAGGTCGGCGAGTTGCGCGTTTCAAACTGTAGATGGCGTTGGCAGACCATTAAACTAGTATTGTCCTACACATAATAACATTTTACTTCATCCTTACCTATAGGGCTGTGGCTTTGAATCTCTGAACTGTCTTAAAAAAGACAGATCTATGTTAGATTTATCTGTAAATAAATTCTGAGGCAGTCCCGGGGTGCTTGACAAGTACATACTACCGCAATCCGTAGTAGGTACCTAGGTAGGTAGGTTTAATAAATAAAAAACCAAGTACCTATAAATTTAATAAATAGGTATTTATTCAAGCATAATCTAAAATTACTTAAGTAAGCACGTTAGAATACTTAAATATATTCACAAAATGCATAATTACAAGTACCTACACTACAAATAGGTGCATGCAAAACAATTATTTTGTTAAACATTTTTTTTTTGTTTAGTTTAAAATAAAACGTAACAGAACGTAATAATATCTAACAACAAAGAAGGATAAAGAAAGTGCAGATAGGTACAATCATCACCAAATTAGTACCTACGAAGATTTCGGAATTTAGAAATCAATTTAGTATAGACTGGGTTTATTTGAAACATAATAACTGTGTTAAATTGACTAGGTTTTATTCAAAATAAATAATATTATTTTGTTACAATTAATTTTTTGCTTTGGTACCAAAATACCGATTAGCCATATCACGATATGTAATTTTATTAACAGGGGCCCAATTCTGTAAAATAACCAACTTGTCAATAGTGTGTCGGTAGTGTGTCAGTTGTGTCTCAATAGAATAGTCATTGACATTTGGTATTCTACAAATTATTTATGGTCATTGAGGTGCCACTGTAGTGCCATTGAAACGCCATAGTAAGACTATTGTAATAATTGGTAGTCTGGTCCACTTTAATGTATCTATGGCATCGTGATGACCAAAGTTACGGTAGTCTGTAACATTTTTAAGTGTATTTGACAGTTGTGTCTATCGTGTTTTGGCCATCGAATCGCCACTATGAAGCCATTGAACAACGACACCTCTTTTCGCTATTGTTGATTGATTGGGTTCAATTTGTAATTTTTTTTTTATTTAAAATAAAGTGTGCGTGTGTGTGTGCGTCTTACGTCAAGTCCCTAAGATGACCCAGTGACCCAAATTAATAAGTGGACGTAGTTTTTCGCCACAATGAGGCCTTCTCTACCTACCCAGGAGAACTCCTCAACAATTACCGTCCCTGCATCGGGAAAAGCAAAAGTTTGTAAAAGGCGATGAGCAAGTTGACATTAGGCTATTGTAACTGAAATAAATTATAAACAGACCCACTAAAAAGGGAGTAATAAAAACATTTTATAAAAAAAAACGGACTTCCAATAAAAAAAAAATACTACAAAGTGAAAAATAACATTAATTAATTTTGGAAGTCGGTGGCAAAAAACTAAAATATAGATCCAAAGACACCGACTTCCGAAATTAAAGTTATTTTTCACTTGTAGTGTTTTTTTTTTTGAAGACGCTTTTATTTTTGTTAAAAGGATTTTATAACGTTCAATTAACACCAAAATAATAAAAAATAAAATCAGTATTGATTTTTTTTATTTTTTTTTAAATAAAAAAAAATCAATAAACTTAAAAAACAAAATAGGTAAATCAAATTCTCAAAACTTACTGTGAAAAAATATTTGCATTGCACTTCAGAACACCGAACTTATATCCATACCAATATTATAAATTCGAAAGTAACTCTGTCAGTCTGTCTGTCTGTCTGTATGTTGTTGTTACCTTGACACGCCTACACACCACTGAACGGATTTTGATAGATAGATTGCATCCCGGGGAAGGACATAGGATAGTCTTTATCAACATACCTCGCGGGCGAAGCCGCGGGTGGAAGCAAGTATCATTATTCATCACGTTTCTGAATTATTCTCCCAACAACAATTGGGACCTTTTCACTTACTTTATCGTCGTCGTTTTAGAAGATAATCAAGGAACTTATATGAAAATATATTTTAAAACAAAATTTAAAACCAATGAAAACAGCCGCTGCAAGTTTTTTTGACAGTTGTTTGGTTTCTATTTCAGAAAGACAAAGACTAAAAATTTTCGTGATAAAAATCTTATTTTTTAACAATAAACGCATGTTTTTAGTGAAATTGATGTTTTTGATACCTAATAAAACGTTTTTATATTATTAAAACACCATTAATATAAAGATTTCATTGATAAAAATAAGATTTCAAAAAGTGGTCGCATGGTAGATTTTTGTTAGCAACACTGAAAACTATTGTACTGCCACACTATCGACATACTATCGACACACTACTGAGACACCACTGAAACGCCATTGAAGTTTTTGCAGAATGCCAAATTTGCAACAGTGGCGAAATAATGTCTGTAGTGTGTCGATAGAGTGTCAATGGCGTGTTGCTTAACTTAAAGTTACAGAATTGGGCCCCAGGACTGTCTGTGTACTTTCACTTTTAGGCCCGTATTGCAGAACCTCACTCAAGACTCAAGCATTACTTACAACTACATAATTTAGAGACATTTGATTGGTTGAATCTAGTTGTAAGTAATACGGGGCCTCAAGACGTCTGCTATTACAATAGTGTCAGAATGGTCTATCATTGATTTCATAATTGTTGATTTTGACAAGTTTGGTAATCTACTAATATAATGGCGTCATTATGACTTTCCAATGGTCAACCACTGACACTCCATTGAAAGAAATGGCATAGAATGGTAATCTCGTACATAATGACAAATGAATGTCTGACTAAGGCGGTAATCTGCTAAAATTTTTACAGATCCTTTGATCAGTGACCTACCATTAGAACGTCATTGTGCAGTCATTGCTTTTAATTCGTTACGAGTATCGTATATGTTCTGTGCCATTGACCGACCAATGATCGATATACTATTGTAGTCTTTGGATCGACCATTACGAATTTAGCAGATTACGAACTTTTAGCAAAATGACAATGGGATCGTGTTGGAATGACGAATTTTTAAAATTAGCAGACTTGGGCCCTGGGACTTAGATACAATCTTAGTTTGATGGTCGTGCACTTATGATCACTCCATTCATTAGTAACTTCTCTGTTTAGTTTTCGCATTTCTGTTCCGTAAGACGTGTACCTTATTCGAAAGGCATAGTTTGGAAATTCATGCCTTTATTAACATAAATGGGTTTCTGGTTCGGAGTCTTTGGGCGCTTTAGTGGGTGGAGCGACGACTTTACCACTTTGTCCAGTAATCCAAAAAGGCCTGTTGGCTATCACGGCCTCCGTCTGAGGGTCGGTAGGGTCGAGAAGAGGCTGGGGCGGGTCAAGGGGAGGCTGCAGGTTCGTTGCCTTATGGTACACATTCGCCTCCATCTGCAAGTCTGCAAGGAAAATGTTTATTTTTCTGTTAGGTGGCAAAATATCATGAGGTTTGTTACCTGCAACCTGGAAAGTTGGACGGTGCTTTCCCAAAGATAAAAAAATCGGTAAAATGGCGGCAGTCAGAAGCAATTATTGCCAAGTTTAACCTCAAATTAACTTTAGTTGACCTTCACCTTCGTGTCAAATTCAGCCCAATGATTTTGGCGAATATTTAGCTGTTCAGCCAGAAGCTGAATTAACTATTCATGCCAACACTAATTCTTGTGGTTCCTTACATATTTGCTATATTGGCGTATGCTAGCTGATGATATGTGGAAAGTGCATACTATTGTATATAATTAAGTTCTTCAAATTTAAGGTGAATGGGTAGTTGTAGACCGCGAGATTCAAATTTTCTTACGTTTTTTGCAATTTGCAGGTCAGTGTCAGGTTGTATCTTGATCAAAATGTGATTCGCGACAATAACAGGTACTTATTTAGAGAATTATAATCATTAGAATCATTAATACATCTTTCTGAGTTAGATTTCTACCATAAGCACTTTTCCATATGAGATTGGTTCAGAAAATCTGAATTTCGCGGTCTACCAATACCCATTCACCATAACAGACACATGTGTTGCTTGGGAGTTTGTTGAGCCACCTCTTGCCTCTTCTCATCTAGTCACTAGAATGTGGTGACGGAAGGGCGTTTTGAGGGGCTGTCGTAAGTTATTTTGACGTTCAAAAACAGCTGATTGTCAGCCATTGAATTAAGTCATTTTAATTTTATGCTTTTTTAGGGTTCCGTACCGAAAGGGTAAAAACGGAACCCTATTACTAAGACTTCGCTGTCTGTCCGTCCGTCCGTCCGTCCGTCTGTCTGTCACCAGGCTGTATCTTAAGAACCGCGGTAGCTAGACAGTTGAAATTTTCACAAATTATGTATTTCTGTTGCCGCTATAACAACAAATAATAAAAACAAAATAAAATAAATATTTAAGGGGGGCTCCCATACAACAAACGTGATTTTTTCGGCGTTTTTGCCTTGTGCCTTCGTGTGCGAGTCCGACTCGCTCTTGGCCAGTTTTTTTAAGGTAACTGTGACAGGCCCCTGCTTTGCATGGTTATTAACCCTTTGAACGCCATTGTCACATATACGTGACAAGCAAGCGCGTGCCCGTGCCGTGTACGGCACGGGCATGTGACAAAAAATGCAGTGCACTTTATCACGAAATAAACAATTAAATCATTACTTTTGTGTGTTTTTATTTGTATACCTTAAATATTTAAAATTGTGGCTTGGCGTGGAGGGCACGCGCGTGCGTTTATGCTCTGGCGTTCAAAAGGTTAATCAAAATCCGTTGCGTAGTTTAAAAGAACAACGTTGTCACACAGGTAGACACGAAATGCGATAAAGTCGCTTTTCGTGTGTGCCTGTCCATTTATAATACGTAATCATAATCAGCCTATATTGTTCCCACTGCTGGGACACAGGCCTCCTTTCTTCGAGAGAGAGTAGGCTCTAATCTATCATGCGGGCCCAGTGCGGGTTGGTAGATGTCTTCTAATTTTTGGTTCTAGGACATGCCGATTTCCTCACGATGTTTTCCTTCACCGTTTATAATACGTAAATAATGATTGGTCGATGAAATGCTTAGTAACTTCTTTAAAGAAAACAATGGAAGTAAAGTATTTTATAGGTATACCTGTTTTAATTTATTTTTAAACAATTACAATAATATGTAAAAAAGGCTTTTTTATATTATATAAAAATAATTCAATAATCACTGAAATAAGCACGATATTGTGCTTTTTACTAACATAATTTATACTAACATATTTATGTCCATTGTTACTTGTTAATTAAATATAAATATTTTTTTACTAATGACTAATTAACAATTACCTTTTTGCTTTGGTACCAAAATACTGATTATCGATTTAAAGTTTTATTTAACATTAAAAACTAATCAATAAATAAAAAAAAACACAGTAGCTAACAAATGAAGTGCACGGTGCGAGATCTGTGACCTTTGTGTGAGTTTTTTCGACTCACGTTCGACTGCGAGCGCGTTAGAATTTTGTATGGGAAATTAGGTTTCTCCTAGTGACCACCAGGTGGCGCTATAACTTTTTTAACTCACACAGAACTCCTCAGAACTGACAAGACTGTCTGTAAACTTCCACTTTTAGATGCAAACTTAGTTTGGTGGTCTTAGCTTGGTGGCTTGGTGGTATTCTTATAATCACTCCATTCGTTAGGTAACATCTCTGTTCAGCTTTCTCGTTCAAAAGGCATAGCATAGAAATTCATGCTCTTTTTTCATGACTGTTCGTTGTTATTATGGTTGACATAATTGAGTTTCTGGTTCAGGTTCCGAGTCTTTTGCTGCGGCGCGTGCGATGCTTAGAGCGCGGTCGAGAGAGGTCGGCCTTTTTACCAGAGCATAGCCCATAAAATGACGTTCAAGCAATTTGGCTATCACAGTGTCTGCTGGTGGCTGAGCCGGGTCGAGAGGAGGCTGGGGTGGGTCAAGAGGAGGCTGCAGGTTCGTTGCCTGTTGATACACATTTGCCTCCATTTGCAAGTCTGCAAGAAGAATATTTAATTTTATTTTTAATAACGAGGTGTTAAAAGAGCAGCTGTAGAGACAGCTGCTCTTTAAAAGACTTTTGGAAGGCGTGAGGCCCTTTAGACAATTAAAAATGATGAGGAGGCACCAACCGACGATTAACCCTATATGCACTATGCCAGTGCACCCAAGGACAACCCCCGGTTGGTGTAGGACTATTGCAGGATAAGAAAACAAAATAATATATTGCGCTGTGGGTTTGGGTGGTTATAGTGGATCGGTCACCTTAAACTATTGCCTGACCAATGATAATTATAATATTTACAAATAAAATGGCAGGGTGTGACTTGCACACTCAATAATGGGCCCCCGAAAACCGTTGCTAGCACATAGTGTCGTAGCGACAAGGGGGCAACCTGTCTTGAGGTGCTTATGAGGAGTGGAGAGGTATTCCACGGCTATCAGGACAATCCCGGAAGTTCGATCAAGATCCCTACCAGCATCTTTATATTATTATAATAAATTGTTTGCAATGCGTTACCCCTGCTTTGTTCATTCATACAAACGTTATGCGATCAATTTCGTGAGCCATTCATGTAGATAAGATTTTGTTGACCTGGATTACGATTTAACACAAATCACAAAGCTATATCTATAATATTATCATTAGGTATATTGTATGCTGACAGTGTAAATATAACATGAACATGATGGCTACGCTACCAGGGAATTTCCCTATCATAAGGATGTAGTACTGTGAATCACATTTATCCATATTGGGAAGTACAAACCATATTAATTTGATATTATATTGGGAAAATCTTACCTTCAAATTATAAGGGCATCCCTTTATTTTGACATATCATTGTCTGATGCCATTATTATTCACTTTTGCGAAATATGTACACCTATTTTTAACAAATGCGAAAAAACCTTGCACTTCTACAGCGTGTTGATACACGCTGTAAGTGCAAGTTTTTTTCAAACAAATTGCTGTTGCTGTTGCTTAAATTTGACCACACCTTTCATCAGAAAGGTGTGCTCAAATTTAAGGGAAAATATTCATCAAATGAACAACTTTCTCCATTGATCCTATGGAGAAAGTTTGATGGTCTGTACCACACCCTTTTATTTAACCAAACCTTTCTGATACATGCTGTATAAAACGTGATTTACAGACGCGAAAATTAATTTCACTATTGCACACACCGGGCTTAATTTTTTTTTTCAACAAGACATCGCCAATGATTTCGATATCACGTAATCGTCCACAGAAACATGAAATCTAAATTAACAAAAATATCAAATCAGTTCAAAAACTTACTCATATGTCTTTTTCGGGGTAAAATTGATTCACCTGGATCCAACCTTAGGTCCCCATCTTGTTTGGTATTCATTACCGCAGTCCCCCTTGGGTGTGGCAAAAATATCTTGCTAATTCGACCGACACAAATGTAGCAAATGAGGTTTTCGCACTCGTGAACCACTCTCTTCCATTGATTGTACTTTCTTCCAGTTTATTTTTTTTAAATTCGTGTTTCGAACGAATTACAGTGCGAACTGTGTTCTCTTCATACTATGAGTAAAGACTGGCTGGAAATGGCGAGGGGGAAGTACTTATACCAAAACAGATTATGTACAGTCATCAGCGGAAAATGATGAACATTTCGGAATTATGAATCGGGAAAGTAAAAAATGTGAGTGTTCAGTGTTAACATTTTTTTAGTGTTATAATTGGAATAGTGTTTGGTTTATAAATAGAGAAGCAGAGATTCTAACTACTGTAAAAAACTTTAAACCAGTTTTGTTACAATGTAAAATAATGGGATTTTTTTTAACGTAGGTGTTTATTTTGAAGGTTAATTGTTTTTATCACTAATTAATTAGAAGACAAGACATGACTTTTATTCTATTTATACAATTATTTATCATATGTATTTTTCTACCATAAAAATGTTTGCGGTAGGAGTTAAGTGAGGTATATAACCCAAGACTTTTAACGTTTTAGCAACTGAACCATTGCTGCTCATTAAACTTTATTGAAAACACAAAACACTTGAAAAATCCAATATATATATATATTTTTTGCTGACTGTATTCTAGGTACTTTTGCGAATAGGGATATAAAAGATAAGTACTTACTGTGTATCGATACTGATAACTATCAGCAAAAACGCAAAAACGTAGATATTGCTACGGTGATTCATTCAATAAATGAACGATCAAAAGTTGTATATAGATACATAGATAGGTATTAGGTACGCAGTTTTAATTAGCAGACTGGTGGACGTTGGTGACGTTTTTTCAGTGATCATCATCATAATTTCAGCCAAAAGACATCCACTGCTGGACATTAGGACTCCCCCAAGCACCACCACATCGACCGGTTCTATGCTTCTCGTATCCAGCGGATTCCTGCAGCCTTCATAAGGTCGTCGGTCCACCTCGTGGGAGGCCTTCCAATAAAAAATAGCTGATGGAAAGACCTAATAATTTGCCCAACTTAGGAATTTAAACCAGGACCTTATGAGGAAATGCGGTCGGAGAGACTTTTGAAAAAGCCTAAGTAAAAAGTCATAATTCGAGGTTTAGCTCTCGCTTATTTTCTCCTCCAATATTAGACCAATTTTTAACCAATTTAAAACTTTTTAAAGGTTCTATTGCTTATATAAATAATTTATCATCAAAAAGGAAAACATAGAGACATACAAGTAGTTAATATTTATTATTCTGTAAAAATAATTGCTTCATTGTCATTAACCAGAAAGAAAACAGGCGAGAGCGTTTCTATGGAGAAAAGACCACCTGCATTTCCTCTTAAGCTCAGCAATAGCGATTGCGACCACCAGATCAATGATGCATTAATAAGTTAGCATAATCTATAGTAAGCAGGTATAGCAGGAGTTAGGGTACGTTATAAAAAAGACATTGCTTGCAGAACAGATGGCCGATGGGGCCGACAGGTTCTGGAGTGGCGACCGCGTACCGGAAGACGTAGCGTTAGTAAGCCTTCCACAAGGTGGATCGACGACCTTGTGAAGGCCGCAGGAATCCGCTGGATTTGCGAAGCACAGAACCGGTCGAAGTGGAGGTGCTTGGGGGAGGCCTATGTCCAGCAGTGGACGTTTTTCGGGTAAAATGATGATGATGATGATTTCTTACTATCAGCCTTTATTATTTAGAAACGTTACGAAATTTGTATATCATATAAATTATATCAAAATTACTCGGTTTGCATGATAAAAAATTAACGAAATATTTTGAATAGGTACCTATTTACGTCACAATTCTCTTAGATAACACGCAAAATTTACCTTAAAATTTCACAATTACTTCATTACAAAACCATTTCGCAATTTTCATATGAATACCTATTTGGTTTTTCAATTTATTCACGTCAATGTTTTTTTTTTTTGCTCGAATTTCATCATTTTCAACGTAACATAACATAGCATCCCGAAGTGTTAGGCAGATGTCTACCTATAGTACAGTCACGAGCACCAATATGTCAACACTTGGCAACTTTAAATTGCGATTTTTTCACGAAATAACGAATACAACGTTGAAATACGACTTTTTACATATTCGAAAATACTATGTTCCTACTAATATAAAATTTCATTAAAAAATAAAGGAGAAAATAGCCTTTGAATAAAGCCAAGTGTATACATACTTTTGCTCGTGACTGTACAGTTTCATTTCGCCAGTTATATTTAAGTCCCATGTAATAGGGGGCTAGCCTATTGCCGTCAACCTGGTACAAAACCAGACTCCAGGCTGCTACTGAAAAATTCCAGACAGAAAAACCCAAGAACACTATCTTCAAAATGGTCATGATTTTTTAAAGTGTTAATCCAGAATCATCATCTGCCTAGCCTTTCCCAACTACGTTAGTGTCGGCTTCCAGTCTAACCGGATGCAGCTGAATACCAGTATTTCACATGGAGCGGCTGCCTGTCTGACCTCCACAACCCAGTTACTGGGTAATACGATACCCCTTGGTAAGACTGGGTGTCATAATTTCGGGCTTCAGACTACCCGTGACGACTCAACCCCCGTAAAGTGTTAATTCAGAATGCCCAAGTCAATTTTAAATCTATCTAATATAAATGTCGCAGGAGAACCAAGGTAACCGACATAGCCCGCAGAATTGCCAAACTTAAGTGGCAGTGGGCAGGGCACATTGCTCGCAGAACAGATGGCCGATGGGGCCAAAAGGTTCTGGAGTGGCGACCACGTACCGGAAGACGTAGCGTTGGAAGGCCTCCCACAAGGTGGACCGACGACCTTGTGAAGGCCGCAGGAACCCGTTGGATGCGAGAAGCACAGAACCGGTCGAAGTGGAAGTGCTTGGGGGAGGCCTATGTCCAGCAGTGGACGTCTTTTGGCTGAAATGATGATGATGAATATAAATGTCGCAGCCAACTGGTTTAATTAGCCGTTTAGTTAACCGCCTAGCCTTTTAACTAAACGGCGGCCATTCAACTAAGGGCCTGTATGAAATTCAATTATAGTTTAGGTTGGAACTGTAACTAATCACGCGCGAGACGTCGACGTCGCAGCCAGGGCACCCCGACCAAATGGGTTTGGTTAGAACTGTGATTACCCCGTGTGCGAGCCGAGAGAGCGAAGCGAAGCGAGCACTACTTCCTTAGGTCAGGCGGTTAACTAAACGGCTAAATTAAAATGTAAGAATGTTATTTGTAATTAATTAATTTAATTGTGTATGTTTAAATTACGTAATGTTTAAATTACGTAATACGTGGTTTCAATCAAATTCAATGAAATCAAAATAAAATCGAATATCATGCGCATAGGCTTTGGTCACCACCCACTGAGTGCTGTGTTCAATTCCCAGATTGGACAAGTCTGGACTTGTGGTTGATGTCATGATTTGTAGAAAGTGGAAATTCTGAATGTCTAATTCAATTTTAACTTCATGACTAAGTAAACGTTACATGGAAACGTCAGTGTCGTCAGAATCTCAATGGTTGTGCTAGTGCCAACGTTTTTCGGGAAAACACCTTTATTTTTTCCCGGAGAAAAATAATGAGCCACAGTTGCGCAACAGTATCCGGCAACATTAAATTGCTAGACAGAGTGGTTTTTTGTGGTTTTGGTGGCCAATTCTCGTAATTGAAAACGTTCAAAATCTAGTCGCAATCTCATCTTAGCGACAATCAATGTCAAAAACTTGTCAAAAATGTATGTACAGACGCCAGCACATCAAGCTACCCGAAACTGTCAAATTTTCCCAATCAACTTTGAACCTTAATCTTTAGCGATAAAGTTGAAAATCTGTTAAAGAAATTTGACAGATTGTAGTAGCTTGATGTGCTGCGTCTGTACCTAAATTGATTGTATTTTTGACAGATTGCGTCCGAGATTAGAATGCGGACATTCTTAAAAGTACGGGAATTACCCCTCTGTCTGTGACATATTAAAAGACAGTCGATATTTTCAGAAATATGTATTTCTTTAATCTTTATCGAACGGATGTTGTTTTCTTTATCTATTTCTCACTCACTCGTGCGGTATCGCCAAATAAGAAAGTAAGGTGCTTGTACTCATCGCACTATATTTATCGCTACACTATATAAACTATCCTATGTCCTTCCCCAGTATGCAATCTATCTCTCTGCCAAATTTTATCGAAATCCGTTCAATGGTTTAGGCGTGAAAAGGTAACATACAGTCAGACAGACAGAGTTACTTTCGAATTTATAATATTAGTATGGGTTAGCAGAACAATAATTAGAAGCCGAACAAGTCCCTTATTTCTACTTAAACGTACAAAAAAAACACAAAAAGTGCATAATCATTGTACGCACTTTAACTTAATAAGAATTATCGATTTTCTTCTTACCAATTGGTAACTACATTCCGTACTTTGCCCAAGGGCATAAGGTACCCACATTGTGCCCTTGGACAAAGCACGAAGGGAAAACCCTTTATTAGTTGGTATTTTAATTAATAAATGACGTTTTAAATAAAGTTCGAGGAATGTTTATACATCATTATGAACTAATTATTGTTTTTCACATTATCTATCAGCACTTGGTGCTGATATCGGTTTGTCCCTAATATAAACCATCAGTTCCTGTAACATGCAGCTGACAGGACACGCAGGACACGATATTAAGTGTCCCATCTAAGTTTGCCAGGCGTCCGGATAAAGCCGGACAGTCAGGCTTTTTGGTTGCGTGTCCGGTCACATCAGACCGTGTCCGGCCTGTCCGGCTTTTGTTAGGCTTTTTAAATGTGACCAATTCGCAATAGTAGTTACTGTTATACTACTATTGCAATTATTGAAATGAATATTGTAATGTAATGTACTCATTACATTACAATATTCATTTCAATAATTGCAATAGTACTTCTTTATTATTAAGTAATCATTCAATACTTTGAATGATTACTTAATAATAAAGAAGACTGATTTTAAATTTTATTGTTGTTTCAGAAGATATTATAGTAAATGATAAAAAAGCCGGTCCGGCTAAACTGGCTGAGCCCGTCCGGCTTTTTTACCCAAATGTCCGGCTAAACTGGCTGGTCTGTCCAGATTTTTGGTTTTAAGACCTGGCAACCCTAGTGCCATCGTTAATTGTGGCACAGCACCACAATTACACTACAAGGCGGAGTCGTCTATGAATCGTTGATAACTGTATTTTATTTTTATAGATTAATAACAAAATATATATACCAAGACGCATACAAACCTATTTGTAAACTAAAACTGCGCATTTGGCTATTAAATCTTTACTACATTGCCACCAAAAACCAGTAACTTAACACTCATACATTTTAACTCACACACAGAATGGAAAATGAAGAATGTTGAGTGTATGATGTTTGTAAGTCTACACTTACAAACATTCTTCATTTTATGTAGATACTTAAATATGTATCAGTGATTAATACAGTAGTTTTTTCGTGAAAGAGTAACAAACATCTATCCATCCATCCATTCTCACAAACTTTCGCTTTTATAATATTAGGTACTAGCTGCGCCCCGCGATTTCACCCGCGTAAATGTCGATCCCGTGGGAATATCGGGATAAAAATAGTAGTCTATAAATATGTTAATCCAGGGTGTCAGCCACCTTCATACAAAATTTTATCAAAATTGGTCTAGCCGTTTGAGCGTGAAGAAGTAACAAACATTTAAACACACCCCCACACACACAAACTTTCGCCTTTATAATATTAGTGTGATTTCCCACCATACAATTATCTTTACAGGTTTGTCACCTAATGCGATGTAGACAACTTAAGGCTCCTACAAACAGGCGCGACACGCGACGCGAATCGCGCGCTACACCAAGGCACCGCTCGTTGCGCGACTTGCGGTGCCTTTGTGTCGCGCGCGATTCGAGTCGCATGTCGCGCCTGTTTGTAGGAGCCTTTACAAACTACAGTTGCAAACAAGTTGATGATGATGCCGATGATCAAAATCCTGTTATCCTAATAGGATTTTGATTGACGCAACACGTTTTCGTCACCTTATCACCTGAAATATTGCCGATAAGTTCCGAGTCAGACAGGAGGACTTACTAGGAAGGTCCGTACAACAGGGACCATAGACTCCCTACATAGTAATTCTCAATAAATCACCACAGCGCATTGTTCAGAACTTCTATTATCTAAAACTTGGCGTGTATGACAAACTTCAGCAAAGTCCGGCCAACTTAAGGGCGAGTTCCCAAGTAGCCGGACCGCGGTTCCGTTCACAAGATTATGACGCGTGGACGCGCTGGAAACTTCGCCTTAACGCTTTGTCTTACTAAACATGGTCAGTTTGGACTCATGTCGTGGACTATTTTGAAACTATGTTGTAATAGGAGATAGTTGCTTTATTAGAAATACGAGAGGAAGTTGTTTGTTAAAATTTGTCCAGTTGGTGAACTTGAAATTTTTTTTTTTTTAAATAACCTTTCATAATTTAAACACATGCAAGACAAGACCCAAGACCCCTCCCTCGGAAAGCACGTTAAGCCGTTGGTCCCGGCTGTCATTCGTAGATCTTTGACAGTCGTTACGGGTAGTCAGAAGGCCGAAAGTCTGACAACCTGTCTTACCAAGGAGTATCGTATTACCCAATAACTGGGTTGTGGAGGTCAAATAGGCAGTCGCTCCATGTAACATACTGGTATTCAGCTGCGTCAGGTTAGACTGGAAGCCCATCCCAACATTTTTGGGAAAAGGTTAGGCAGATGATGATCCATAAAGTTATTACAACCCAATTCTCAGTGATCATAATTCAGACAGAAAAAAAAACATAAACAGTATTCTCGGTGTGGTCGCAGATCGGTGGGATTCCCCGTTGTTGCGGAGGTGGATGCAGCTCAACGCTGAATTTTAATTGTAAGTGTCAAAACATACTATGCCGCCGTAAGGTACGCGACCGAAGTTCGGCATGATTACGCCTGCAACCTGCAATGCTATTTGAATTATTGGCGACACATTATGCCGAAATTACGTTGCGTTAAATAGCATTCGGCTCTTCGGCACTTCGGCATAGTGTGTTTAGACAATAAGTGACGCGGCCAAAAACGCTCTCTAAGAAAAAAAACAAAACGTTTCAGTGACGTCATTCGCCGATAAATGGGGGACGCAATTTGCTGGTCGACGCAATCTTAGCCACCCTAGCTTTATTATCTACAATATTGGTAAAGATACCTACTTTACGAGTTTACGTACATGTTTTGAGTACCTATATACCAAAAACGGTAAGTATTTATTTCTTTTGGAAACTGGCCTAGTCATCAGAATTAGTCATTATGGTCGGGAAAGTACCAACATAGATAAACATGTAATACTTCCGCTTTAAAAGCAATCCAAATATCCTTGAGGCCTAAAAAGGTCAATTTGTTAGAATCATAAAAGGATAATATTATGAATCATAATGGACAGTTAACTGTTAAGTTAATCGTATCCAATCCCATTGGTGAAGGATTTTTCAGTCAAGATTTTTCAGTTAGATATTGTAGCGGTATCTATAACGCCACAAGAGAACAACGCGTCATAGTGACGTCACGCAAAATCCTGCATCGCGCAAGCAGAGTTTACTGCGCAATTAGCATAGATACAACGGCCCGACATGAATCATTGGGCAGTTGCCCGCCAGACACAACACCAGTCTGGTCGGAGGATCCTCCCTTTTCTATGGAGGTTGAGTGAACTTTACACCCTGTTCCTCATACCTCTATAATATCAATCCAAATCCAATCACAATCTCTTTGATTATACCTACGTTGTGCAACGAAAAAAAGAAAAACAAGGACTGTCTTCGCCATATTATGATTCATAATGTTATCCTTTTATGATTCTGCCAAAGTGGCCTTTTTAGGCCCGATGCTATACCTAAAGATATTTTGGCACTCGAATGACATTGTCAGGCGTAATCAGCCTATAATGTTCCCACTGCTGGGACACAGGCCTCCTCTCGGTGAGAGAGAGTGGGCCGTAATCCACCACGCGGGCCCAGTGCGGTTTGGTAGATGTCACATGTCTTCGAATTTTTTATTCTAGGACATGCCAGTTTCCACACGATGTTTTCCTTCACCGTTTTGAGAGTCGTGATGAAATATTTTACACAAAGCAAAGCGCCTGTCTGGGTTCGAACCTACGTCCTACCTACTACTCGTAATCATCTGCCTAGCCTTTTCCCAACTATGTTGGGGTCGGCTTCCAGTCTAACCGGATGCAGCTGAATACCAGTATTTTACATGGAGCGACTGCCTATTTGACCTCCACAACCCAGTTACTAAGTAATACAATACTCCTTGGTAAGACTGGTTGTCAGACTTTCGGGCTTCTGACTACCCGTAACGACTGTCAAAGATTCACGAATGACAGCCGGGACCAACGCCTTAACATGCTTTCCGAGGCACGGAGGGGTCTCGGTATGTAAAGATGGTCACCCATCCACAGACCAACCGCGGCAAGCGTAGCTTAACCTGATCGATCGACCTGTGCGGCTGTTATTATTTTAGCCACGGGCCCCTCAACTACTCGTAAGTCGTAAAAAATTTAAATCATTTTATTTTCAAATCATTAGTATCGATTGTTCATTGCGCTCCAAAGAGGTATGCGATATCACCGGAACAACTACCTATTTGACGTTCGTACGACCACGATCATACGTACAATACAAATTCGCGTCCAAAACGCGCGCGGCTTTATTTCCTTTAAAGGGCACATAGAAATATTTACCTATAGATCTCTACCTGTTCAGTACCCTAATAAATAGCCATTTTCAAATGCCTCATCATTAGCCACTTGTCTCCAAAGGGTACCATTTTTTAACCCTTTCCTCCTCGGAGTGGTTCTAACACAAATTGGGTGTTAAATTAGACGAAGACGTGACTCTTTAGTATCGGGGGGGTTAAATAAATAACCCTTCTTCGTTTTAAAATTACTTAAAAAAAAAAGTTAGATTAAACCGAGACCGAGCGTGTAAAATGAATTCTTGTTAGTAATACTACATAGTAATTTTTTCAGAGTACCAGAGAGTCCTAATAGGTAAGTTACATACATACATAATCAGCCTATAATGTTCCCACTGCTGGGACACAGGCCTCTCGGTGAGAGGGAGTGGGCCGTAATCCACCACGCGGGCCCAGTGCGGGTTGGTAGATGTCACATGTCTTCGAATATTTTAATCTAGGACATGCCGGTTTCCTCACGATGTTTTCCTTCACCGTTTTGAGAGCAGTGGTGGTGAAATAATTTACACAAAGTAAAGCGCCTGTCTGGGTTCGAACCTACGACCTACAACTCGTAAGTCGCGGCCGTTACAACTGGGCCACCCCTGCTCTCAGTAAGTTACTAAGGTTGAATTCACCAATGAAAGTGAACGCAATTATCGCATCTAAACCTAGTTCAAGAGCTGTCAGTGTCATTGTGTTCTTAGCGTGTGGATGCGCAAAACGGCCATCGCTCAGCAGATGTAGATGAGGATAGGGATATCAACATGGTCGGCTTCCAGCATAACCGGATGCAGCTGAATACCAGTATTTTACATAGAGCGACTGCCTATCTGACCTCCACAACCCAGTTACTGGGTAATACGATACCCCTTGGAAAGACTGGTTGACAGATTTTTTAGTCCAAACAATAGATTTCTTGTAAATAGATACTTAATTGCTTCATATTTTGCAATAAATTACCAGGGTTGTGTCATCGCGCTTCTCTTTCTTTTCTATGCAGTCCGACAGTGACTGCGCTTTAGGTCATGTAGTCCCCTTATAGCATAGTGAGTCACACTTTGCCCAGCAGACGACACTATCAACAATAGCAAGCTTTGACAATAGTACAGCGTTGCTCCTGTCATGGAGTAGGCGTTTCCTGGAAATCCCTTACATGCATAAATCTAGGTCCACATTGTAGAATAAAATTGGAAAATGCATAATAATTATATTTTACTAGCTTATGCCCGCGACTTCGTCCCGTGAAATGTCTTGTTCATCGACCCACCCCTTCGCATTACTTGTTTTTCGCTTAGTGATCTTCCTTTCTTCTTGTTTTCTTTTTTTCGTGTTTTATTTTTTTTTTCTTTTTTTTCTTTGTTTTTTTCTCTTCTTTTTACTCGGCTCCTAAGGGTCTTAGCGTGATGTCAAATAGTCGATAGCCTCAAGAATAGGGCTATCAAATAAAAAAAAAAACAAATCCGACTGGCAGTTCCAGAGATTAACGCGTTCAGACAAACAGGCAAACAAACAAAACTCTTCAGCCTTATTATATTAATAAGTACAGATATAGTTAGACTGAATTATGGGCTACGACACAATGTTTCAAGGTTCCGTCGACCTAATTCAACGAGGAAACTAAAAAAACAAACGATTTTAAAAGATACTTACACAAAAATCCATTTGATTTGGTGGAACTTTCTACTTTCCAGAGTTCTTGGACTAATTAGTAAACAAAGATTGAATACTATACTCAAATAAGTCGTAAATTAACTAAGAAATCCCCCCATTCCACACACAGATCCAGCCACAATGTACCAGGAACACAGCTCCCGCAAGAGATAAAACGACACCTCAACATTCTGACTCAGCTTAATGCGGCTGTCAATCCGTAGTTTCCCGCGTTTTGTGGCGCTTTTATAGTCCACACCTCGCGCTTATGGGCCGAAGCACTATACCTTCAATTATATCATAGTTTACCTTTAGTTTCAGAATAAAATAATTATACTATTATTTGTGGGCATTATTTGGAATGGGATTCGTGCATCACTGGCTTTTGCTCGCGACTTCGTCCACGTGAATTTTTTTGTTCCCCCGACCCACCCCGTCGCATCGCATTGCCTGCTTTGGTTTTGGGAACCATTCTTTCTTACTTTTTGCCGGCTCCTAAGTGTCCTAGCGTGATGTTAAATAGCCTTCATAAAGAATCAAATGCAAAAATATTTTTTCAAATCTGACTGGTTATTTCAGAGAACTCTTGAGCTTTATTAAGTAACTAGTATAGATATATAGGTATACAGGGTTATTGGTAAAACATTAAGAACCTCTTAAGAAGTCATTGTACTCATCATTAGGAACAACTTTTACTATGGGACCAAAGCCGAAATCGCGAAAAATCTGCTGTTAAACATTTGTGTTCGTATAACTCGTTAATATTGATATGGTCACTATAAGATGTTGACTATAGATTGTCTAAACCAAGTTAGACAATTAGGTAATAACTTAAAACAGAAGGTCCCTTAAGTAGGGACTGAATAAATTAACTGACTTGGTATTACATGGATCTTACAACTTTTTACGGTAGAAGAACTGAGTTGCGAGACTTGGCAAACTTGACTTAACAAAAAAAAATATGGTTTTGATGGCATATAGGTTTTTCGTACAATAGAACTCAGTTTGTACTGATTATTTATAGCTTGATGTGTAACCGAGCGCACAACTGGTTTTCATAACATCTTAATTGTAATAATTACATTTGATAAGAAGAAAATCTTCTGTGTTTAGATATGTAAAAACCATCCACAGTCCAATCAAAAGAAATGAACCACAATAATTTATAGAATTTTTGTAAACGTTACAAAACAAATGCCTGAGAAAATAATGACAGCAACAAAACCAGTGAACAAAACAAAACACACAACATTCGTTCCATAAAAACAAAAATCATTCATTCTCCACAAAAACTACATTGAATTACTTTGAATAAAAATCTAACGACACTTAAATCCGCCATTTTGAATTATTCATAAAAAAAATAATTTTACCAATCATTTAACATCTTGCCAAATTTGCCGTAAGTAAAGGCCGGTATAAAAATTTTACTATCCCCATTTTCCGGCAGTAAAGTGTGGTCAATCCAGTTGTCGCATATAGGGGATGTCCCGGTTTTATGTTGCCCATAACTTGGGCACCCTACTTCCCTAAAGGTAGGGTATTTGCTCACAAATTGTCCATCGTATGTTTTATTGGGTATTCTGTCGAAGCCAAATAAAGTTATTAAGGGTTTGCCAGAATGATTTTTCTAAGGGGTAAAGTAAAATAAAATCATAGGGGTGCCTATGATTATAATTATATAAAAAAAAAACAACCGACTGTCTATTGTTTTGCTTACTTAGATACTTTTTTGGAATAATAAATACTGTGTGTCATAATAATGAAAAATATGACTTTTGTTTATATATTTCTATGATTTTGTTTCGTTTAGTTTGTGATTTTCCTGTGCGAGTTCCAATAAATACTTTTTCTTTCTTTAGGCGAAAACAATTTGCTGCCTAGCAAAATAAAAGGATTGCGGTAAAAAACTTAAGTTAAAAAACTGAAAAGTTAACAACAAGCCCATTTTAAATTAAATAAAAGTTGGAAGCAGGCGACCCATGTCATTTTTATTACCAAAGTATATTTTGAAATTAAATTTTTTTTCTCTTTTTTTTTTGCCTTTTTTTCCTTGTTTTCTTCCTTGCTTAGGTATCACATATTTTTCTCCATACTATCTGCACAGAAAAATCTGCTATATCAACGTTGTCCGGCAATTTACGGTAAACACAGGCCACATAACCGCGCGAAGTCGTAAAAAAAATCTTTCATTACGCATCAGTGTCCAAGACGCGCGATGTCGCGACTTCTCGTAAAAATCCGTCACGATTTGCCACAATAAGGCATACAGGCCGCGCCCGCGCTGCGAATGACGAATACGTGATGGCTGTGAATGTTATTGTGTAAGAACTTAGAACGGTATAGACAAGGCATTTTTGTTAAGTTTTGAAAATGTTGGTTGAAGCTTAAAATGTGGGTTGTAGTTGGAAATGTGGATTGCAGCGTCAGGTGGTACACCATGTGTTGTCATCTGACATTATGCTGAGGCCCAGATGGCATTAAAATCTTTGTTTTCTGTTTTGTATAGTTCACCTTTTTTGCTGTAATGCCAATAGACTCATTTTTATTTCATTCTTTATTACCAACGCCGTCTATCTGTCTATCAGAACAGTTTATTTTTAATCGATAAGTATCAATTAATGAATTAATATAAATACTTATTTTCATAAAATGGACGATTTATCAGGCGAAAATATTTTTCTTTCCCTCCCCCCTCTGTTCTCAAAACCGCCTCTATCCCTTCCCTACTCTACGTATCGACTTTTACGCGCGCCTAGGTAAATATAAAGGTATAAAAGTGACGGATACGAGCCACTGTTTGAAGGATAGAGACGTCCGTATAGAGATATTTGTAGAGATGTAGAGACATGACGAATCACAGTCAGACGTGCGCGGAATAAGACCCTTCGGTCATTTTGTGGAGATGAAATGTAGAGTTGTAGCTGAGTTTGGCAGGTGTGATTGGTGGTATCCATGTTGATTTTAACACGCTTTTATTAACTTCACTCATACTTAACTAAGAGACAATGTAGAAAAATCTTGGAAGTCAATTTTAACCGACTTCTAATTGTCGTATCGAAATTAAAATTTGCATGTATATGTAGTTTGGATGACAAAACTATAATCTGGTATCTTGGAGCTGACCTGATGATGGAGCCAGGAGATGGATAGTTGACTTTTCAGTGGCTACTAGTAAACTCCTCGTTTGGGCTCTTATGATTTGATTTGACCTGAATGTTTTTTGAGGTCGGTGCCACTTATGCATAGTACCTATCAACAAAAACAAAAAGTACAACTATGTTATAGAAAAATTCTAGTACAAATACCACACTCTTTCTTTTTTGAAGTCGGTTAAAATATAGATATCAACTCAACACAATCTTCCAATATTTTTCTTTCATTAATGCTCACATTCTTCGTAAACATACCGCGAATCACTTGCAAAACCCTCGCCATCTGCATATATAAAGGGTGTTGCTAAATCAGGGCGGTTACCGAGATCAGACATGCTGATCTGAGAGAGACATCAATAACGAACACCCCTGTTGTCAGGAGATCACATTTGGTGTACATCAAGTATTGAACATTAGGCTCGAGTGTGGAATATACGGGGTTTAGTTTTGTACGTTTTTTTAAAAGTTTACATTTTAAGGCCGTTATGCCCCGAAGGGTTGAGCACAGGTACAGTCAACAAAAGAGAAAAGTATGCAGGATTGTCGGATATAGTTGAAGTTTAGTAAGAAACCGATGGATGTTGTCGACTGAAATTTAATTTGATAAATGAGCTGTTTGTTTTCTATTAATGAAATTAAATTTTAGTCGAGAACATCTATCGGTTTCGTACTAAACTTCAACTATATCCGACGATCCTGCATACTTATCTCTTTTGTTGACTGTACATTGATGTAGGTGTCCACATTTGGTCAGTTAAGTTAGTGGCCGATGTAAAAACGAGGCGAGAATATTCCCATCAACCAGGTACAATGCAGACTCCGAAATTCTTCTGAGAAATTCCAATTGGAAAAACCCAATAACACTTCGCCCGTGCGCGGTGTAATTGCGTAACGCACTAACAGTAGGAATGACTTTCATTTTGACAGTTTAACAACATTCATTGGTTGTTGAGCAGGCAAATTTTTCGAGCATATGCAGCAATGTATCAGCAATATCCTTAAAAAGTGTTCAGATTGAGATTTATAGTGTGTTACGCAATGAAAGTGCTGGTGATTGAAACCAAGATCTCGCGCTTGCAAACTCTATACCAACCAGCCAGACGGGTTTTTAAGTCACTGGGCAAACAAGCGGGCAACTGAAAACCATTTTTTTGACGTTTACAACCAAACTCTACTCCCATATATTTTCCCCACACATGAAACATCAAGATCTTCAGTACACATTCAAATTTGAGCCTTAAAACCTTAACGACAAAGTCCAAACTCCCCTAAACGTTACATAAGTCACTGTTAAGGCAAAGCTATCGAAAATAAATTGTAAAATAAAATCAAATGTAATTTGTTCTTTCCCAATTTGGTGTCGTTTGCTTGAGGCGTAGTAAGGCACACGTATGGGGGTGTCCCTTACAATACTTTGCCTTAAGTGAAATTGAATTGTTCGTGTTTTCGTTGTCTTGTTATCAAATATTGTGGGAATTGAGCCGTGAAGATATTGCTTTACAGGTTCTGAAAGGATTTTCTTTATTTGCATGGTTTTTCTAAAGTGAGCAGTTGTTAAAGGAGCAAGATATTTTTAGCTACCAACATTTTTTTTTTTTATAAATAAAACGTTGCCCCACACAAGGAATTTATCCTGTATTGTGGGTGCGTTTACAAACATTTAAACTCACATACACAAACAGCCAGACCCGGAACAACTACTTGTAGGTCATACAAATATTTGTTCCGTGCAGGAATCGAACCCGCGACACGCAGCGCAGGAGTCAATCGCTTAACCACTGCGCCAACCGTGCCGTCAAAGCTACCAACATTGAAATGCAGACTTTTTTTTGATTTAGACAAAGCACTTTTTTAACATGCTAATTTTAACGATGCGACAAACATATTTTTATGTAAATTTTAGTAGTAGGTACTTAATCTAAAAAAATAAAAAATCTCAGATATAAAAATATCCAGAAACTCACCATTTTAATTTTGTATGACATGCAGCATTCTGATTTCAGGGCCAAGCCCAATTCCACATCGTGGGTCAATCCTACCTTTGCAAATAGGTCTCCCAAAACAAATGACAAAAGAAACAGTGACGTATGCAGGAAATCGTTTGGCAAACGCGAAATAATAAATTGTTTAACATAACAAATTCAATATAAATAGTTGCGTCCCTCGCAGTTGGAGCGCTATCAAAAATCCCTCTTCTACACTACATCTATCTGCATTAGGGGTGGCAGGAGTTATGCTGTATGTAGCTAAGAAAGTTTTAGGGATATTTTTTTACTCAAATTAGCTCCCTTTAGCTGACTATGTTGCCTGCAGAAAAGCTCCCAGAGGGCCATCAACTACCATTGAAATCTCGAAGCCGGATGGGCCACTGAAGGTACAACTTAGTCAGGTGGGGGTTCTATGATGACACACACACAGTGCGACTGTAGATCCACATCACAGACGATGCCTCATCTCTTGTCGTGCACTTCCATAGTGCAGGTGTTATTGCACCCTTGCGAGGCCAACGCTGAAGCTGTCGAAGTGGCTGAAGCTTATTTAAAACTTATAAATTAATCTAAGAAAAGTCAATTAACAGACATTTTTGAAAGTCAAAAATTAAACAGGGTTGTTGGTAAAACATTATCAACCTCTTAAGAGGTCATTGTACTCATCATTATGAACAACTTTTATTATGGGACCAAACCTGAAATCGCGAAAAATAAATCAGCTGTTCCCTACATTTTGACGAGTTATACGAACATAAATGTAGGGAACAGCTGATTTATTTTTAACAGCGCGTTTTTTTTTTCCTCCTTCCTTATCGCTGCAACAAACGAATATTCGCCAGTGATATATACAGGTAGCTACTAACTAATAATATATGTATCTCTTCTACGTATACGCGACGTTTCTTGAGCAAGAAAATCGCTGATAGCTAGTCGCTTCCTCGTCACACGTGCTACAGGTGCCTTTAAAACTATAATTTGACAGATAAGCAGTGAAAAACGCCAAAATTCGACGTTAATAAAAAACTTCCTGACCCACTCTAGCAAACACCATCCACAATTTAAAAGAAGCAAATCAATGTCACGTATGAGGGCGGTGGAGACATTACGTCATATTATTCTGAATACCGTAATATATCGTGATAAAATACTGTACTCTGCTCACAAAACCAATGGTAGTTTGATGAATGAAGAGCTTAGAGACGTATTTTGTATTATATTTATGTAAGGGAAATATTTAATTCATTCCCTAAAAACTTTTTGATCATTGATGATGACATTTTTTTCAAAATTTATATTTTAGCGTCCTAAAAGTACGAAATTTTAATAGCCACGTAACTGCGACCAACTTGGATGGCTACACTCATCTGACAGTTAAAAAGAAGCTCAATTATTTAAAAATGTGTGCATCATTAGAAGCGCAAAAAGTTTTTAAATGTTCATTCATTTTAATATTAATCAATAATGTTCATAATAAAATTATATAACTAACTAGCACTTTGCCCGCGACTTCGTCCGCGTGTATTTCGTACTTTCCTCTAAAAATTTTGGGTTTTGGTAAGGAAGGACTGTCTCGCCACAGCTTCAGTCTTTCTTGTGATGGTTCACCAGTGAGTGGGACGATACACTTTAAAAAATTGTTTTGGCTTTTCAGCCTTTGTGGCACAGGCACAAGGATGTTGTCGTGCAAAGGGTCGTGTGTCGGAGACCATTTTGGCTCTTTCGCTGAAGCCAGTGCTCTGCGAAACACTGGAGGCGCTATTCCTGCTAGTGGATACAGCATTTCCTACTATATTTCCCAGCAATCCACCCCTTAAACTTTATTACCCTTTTCCACCTTGGTAGGAGTCGAGTTTTGAAAAACCCTAAAAGTAACTACACCTTTTCACCCCGTTAGGGGTACATTTTCGAAAAACCCTGATACATGTTATTTTTGGTCTTAAGCATAAATACTTACCGAGTTTCGAGTTAATCGGACCGCCCGTTAAAATTCTTCCATACAAATTTTAACACCCCCCCAATCCCCTTTTAGGGGGTAGTTTAGAAAAACAAAAAGTGTCAATCTTCATAATTTACTTTCGTGCCAAGTTTCAGGTTTATTAACCAAATGAATAAGATTTTTCATATAAACTGTATCCTCGCTGTCCCCCCCCCCCCCACACAGGGGTGGAATTTCGAAAAATCGTTTAGGATGTGTTTATTACTTGACTCGAAGATTTATTGATACCAATTTTCGACTTAATCAAGCCACGCAGTAAAATCCTCCCCTGTAAAATTAACTACACCTTTTCACCCCGTTAGGGGTAGATTTTCGAAAAACCCTGATACGTGGTATTTTTTATTTTTGGTCTTAAGTATAAATACTTACCGAGTTTCGAGTTAATCGGACCGCGCGTTAAAATTCTTCCATACAAATTTTAACACCCCCCAATCCCCTTCTAGGGGGTAGTTTAGAAAAACAAAAAGTGCCAATCTTCATAATTTACTTAGATAAGTATTCGTGCCAAGTTTCAAGTTTATTAACCAAATGAATAAGATTTTTCATATAAACTGTATCCCCGCTTTTCACCCCCACAGGGGTGGAATTTCGAAAAATCCTTTGGGATGTGCTCATTACTTGACTCAAAGATTATTTGTACCAATTTTCGAGTTAATCAAGCCACGCAGTAAAATCCTCCCCTGTAAAATTAACTACCCCTTTTCACCCCGTTAGGGGTACATTTTTGGAAAACCATGATACACGCTTTTCTCTATTTTTGGTCTTAAGTATAAATACTGAGTTTCGAGATATTAGGACAACCGTTAAAATTCTTCCATACAAACTTTGACACCCCCCAATCCCCTTTTAGGGGGTAGTTAAGAAAAACAAAAAATGCCAAACTTAATAATTTACTTAGATAAGTATTTGTGCCAAGTTTCAAGTTTATTAACTCAAGGAATAAGATTTTTCATACAAACGAAATCCCCCCTTTTCACCCCCTTAAAGGTTGAATTTCCAAAAACCCCTTCTTAGTGCTCCCCTACATTATAAAAGGAAGCCGTGTGCAAAATTTCACATTCGTAGACCCAGTAGTTTCGGCTGTGCGTTGATATGTCAGTCAGTCAGTCAGTCAGTCAGTCAGTCAGTCATTCATTCATTCAGTCAGTCAGTCAGTTTCTTCTTTTATATATATAGATAGATAGATAGATGTATACAAAATATTGTAAAATATTTTAAAAGAGTAACCCGGTGGAGTGTCTTGCCCATAGGTATTCGTGGTCTTGCCCATTCCTCTCCATACAAAAACTACCTTTTGAAAAGGGCAACTAGAATACGTTCACTTTTTTATGTGCCTATTTGAAATAAATATTTTGACTTTGACTTTAAAAAAGTATCCATCATTAGAAGTTCCATATTTTACATGAATTCTAAGATTTTTTTTATTTCGGTTGCGGCTGTTGCCTTGCTGGTAAACTCAACAATACAAATAACACGGATTAAAAAAGGATTCATATAAACAGGGAGCCAATATTCCTATAATGGCTGTCCCATCAACACCACACTCCTGCCACCCCACGCCAGTCCAAAGCATATGACATATGACACATATGATATTATTGTTTCCAACATAGACTTATGTGCGATATAATTTTCCAATTTTCCAAACAAATGTCTCGTTGTGAAAGGCGTGTACGCAAAGCTGTTTGTGTATTGTTGTGTGCGCGTTGAGGATGGTCTGTTAGACCCGAAAGTTTTATAGGTTATTTATTTATTTTTATTTTTTATTCGATTCTGACATTTTTATAATTTTTTTTTTTTAACAGATTTAATTAATTACTTATTATTTTTAATTGATCACAATTTTATTTTGGGTTTTTATCTGTTTTGAATTTAATATTATATTCTATATGTAATTTTAATGTATGAGTTTGAAACTATGGACTAGAATTATGTCTGAAATAAATAAATAATTATTATTATGATATTCGCAATTAGCCGGTTTTTTACACGCTAGCATAATCAGCCTCCTCTCTGTGAGCGGACATGGGCCGAAATCCACCACGCGGGCCTAGTGCGGGTTGGTAGATGTCACATGTCTTCGAATTTTTGGTGGACTTGCCGGTTTCCTTAGGATGTTTTCCTTCACCGTTTTTGAGAGCAATAGTGATGATGAGTGATGAAATAAATTACATAAACTAGAGCGGCTGCTTGGGTTCGAACCCACAACCTAGGTGTAGTACAGGCTATCAAACTGATAAAATTAAGTTCCCATGGAGAAAGTTGTTGTTTGATATTTATTTATTTATGGACTCAATGCCATATGCATTTTCTACCCAAGTACCTAATGCAGTAACATAAATGCGAACACCACGGCGCGGAGGAAACATCGTATCACTGAAGGAATCAAACGCCGGAAGCGGAAAGGAACGTATTTTTCGAATTTGAATTCCGAACTCCGACTACTTCCGGAGCGGAAACTTGAAGATTTTACGAGATGGAAGTTTTAAACGGAATGGCGGATTTATATTCTTTCATTTTTACGATGAGGAGTTAATAATTTATGCCGTTCAAACTTAACTTGCGAATGGTATTTAGGATGTTTTATTAGGGCTCCGAATGAAAAAAACAGGACCTTTATAGAATCACTCGTGTGTCTGTCTGTTCGTCTGTCACAGCCGCACGGATCGATCGATCAGGTTAAGCTACGCTTGCCGCAGTCAGTCCGTGGATGGGTGATCTTTACATACCGAGACCCACCCCTCTGTGTCTCGGAAAGTACGTAAAGCCGTTGACCCCGGTTGTCATTCGTGGATCTTTGACAGTCGTTACAAGACGTCAGAGGCCCTAAAGTCTGACAACCAGTCTTACCAAGGGGTATTGTGTTACCCAGTAATAGGGTTGTGGAGGTCAGATAGGTAGTCCCTCCACGTAAAATACTGGTATTCAGTTGCATCTGGTTAGACTGGAAACCGTCCCCACAAATAGTTGGGAAAGGCAAGATGATGACTTTTTTTTTGTTGTCGGGGGAAACCTTCAAAAGTCACCCGACCTCGGGGGAGGGAGGTGGGGGAGTCTGGGTTTTTTGCCTCACTAAAACCACCCCGGTGATCACCATCGGCACATAGGGGTGGTCTCGGTTCCTCTTAAAAGACCAATTCCAGAACCCCCCGTGCAACGCCTGCCAGGCACATCCCAATTACAATTTATTTTAATTTTTAATCATCAAAATGTATTCGTTGAAGATTCGGGTGTGAAAATCTCAACCATACTGTCTTACGCGAAGTCTACGCTTTGTGACAATAGGCTTCAGAATTATACGAGCTATTTCAAGGAATGAAACCAGATGTCAAATAAAGTAGAAGCCATTATAAGAAAGAGCTCCAGCACCTAAAACCATACAGTCTATCAAAAAGTACTCTGTGACAGTAACCGCCGCGACAAGCTGCCGCGGCGCCCTAGGCCCGCGCGTCTGCGTCTGTCTGCGCCTGTCTGCGCCAGTGCGCCGCGCCGACGCCGCGACGTCAAGCTCGTGTGTCACCAAGTGACGTGACAATCAATTTTATTTATTATTGTGTTTTTATTTATTATGTTTTTTGTGTAGTGTTTTTAATTATTTTACTTTAAGGTAAGTGAGAGAGGAAGTGTAAATATTTTTATGTTAAATGCCGGCTGTAGCGATGTCGGAATCGGAAATAGTGCCAGTCAACCTGCCACATCGCTCGATGTCCAGGTGAGATGTCCCCATTGCTCCCAGCCACGCTTCTTTAAAGGCGAACGGGGGTTACGAATACACTATGGCAAGGTTCACAAACCTCATAGTGTACCTTTGTGCCCCCCACCCACATCCCCAACATTAATATCTCCAGATAAAACTTTGTGGAAAACGTTGGCAAAATTCAAAAATTCGACTCCAGTATTAAAGAGAGTTCCCCGGGGCGCGAGGCGGTCTGTTGCATTGAGTTTGGCACGATGTCTCCGTCTTGCGACCCAGGAGAACTCAGAAAGTGCCTGGGAGCAATTACTCACCTTCCCTTATAGGATTTTACATGTTCAAAAAAATTCGGCAACTAAAAAAACATTGACAACCCAAATTAAAGAAAACTGCAACAATTTGACTCTTATTTTGGATCCAAAATTTCCTGTTTTCAATAACCTTTCAGGAAGAGGGTTATGTTCACATGTAGAATCCAAATTAAGCGAAGGTGATATCAGGGGAGCGGCCAGGCTACTTTTCAGTAGTGATGTGGTGGCGCCCTACTCTCCAGAAACCCTATCAGCCCTGGAGAGTAAACATCCAGCGCCTGCGGATGGTCTCACCTTTCCCAACCCCCCCCTCCCTCTCGTTCCGGATTCAACGGCTTTTAATGTTACTGCCCCCCAGCTGATTGCAGCCGTGAGCTCCTTCCGAAGTGGTTCCGCCGGCGGCCTCGACGGCCTGACTCCTCAGCATTTAAAAGATTTATTGAGTTCAGGCGCCGGGGAAGCTGGTGAGTCGCTTTTGAAGGAGCTTGCGGCTCTAATTAATCTGATGCTCAACGGCGGTGTGAATGATGGCGTCGTCGATGTCTTGTACGGTGCCAATTTATGTGCCCTGCGCAAGAGAGACGGCGGCATTCGTCCCATTGCCGTTGGGTGCACCTACAGGCGTACGGCAGCCAAAATATGCTGCAAATTATACGGCGACATTTTGTCAAAGAAATTCCAGCCCCTACAGCTTGGCTTTGGTTCCAAAGGGGGCTGTGAGGCTGCCGTACATGCCCTATCTAGTTTCTTAAATGCCAATAAAGGTGAGGTCATCCTCAAGGTTGACGTTAAGAACGCTTTCAACTCTGTCAACAGGGACACTTTGTTGGCTGAAGTAAAAAAGGAGTTACCAGAAATTTATGGTTTCATGTGGCAGTGCTACAGGCACCCATCAAAATTATTATATAAAGACAACGTTTTAGAATCTGCAGTCGGATGCCAACAAGGTGATCCACTCGGGCCAGTCATTTTCAGTTTGGCTATCCATCCCATAATACAACAACTAAATTCAAAATTCAATGTGTGGTATTTAGATGATGGAACATTGGGAGGTGACGTGGATACCGTTTTAAAAGATTTTCAATTCCTTAAGCAGCAGTTCCAATCTATCGGCCTTGACCTCAATAACTCAAAATGTGAAATTTACATTTGTGACAATACTGACAGACAATCAACTATACAGAAATTCAATTTAATAGCCCCAGACATCAAAGTTTTGGAAAAAAGTTCATTGCACCTCCTAGGTTCCCCAATTTTAGAAGACAGTTTTTCACCATTCGTCGACGAAAAAATTAAACATTTTAACGATATTTCGGATAGGCTTTCTAAAATTAATTTACATTCGGCTTTCACCCTTATCAGATATTGTTGTTTCGGTCCAAATTTCATGTATTTTCTCCGCTCTTCCTCTTTATGGAAGCAGCCACATCTTTTGGACAAAATTGACCATATTATTCGCAGTACTCTTACATCCATTTTAAATGTGGCTTTGGACGACCGCGCGTGGCTGCAAGCCTCACTACCCATTCGTTTTGGTGGGCTCGGCGTCCGCAAAATTTCTAGCGTAAGCCTACCGGCGTTCCTATCCTCGGTCCACAGCACAGAAAAGTTAACCACACGAATTTTGATTCCTGCTCAGGTTGACTCTGAAGTGCCGTGTTTGACCGATGCAGTGAACGCCTGGAAAATGGCTTGCCCGGACACGGTTCAGCCCGAGAACCCGTCTTCCCAGAGACAGTGGGATGAGCCGCTCTGCAGGTTGGTACGGAATAAACTTATTAATACGTCCACCAATACTGCTGAGCGAGCCCGCCTGCTGGCTGTGGGTGAATGGGAGTCGGGCCTCTGGCTTCAGGCGCTACCGTCACCCAACATAGGCACTATGCTGGGTGACACCACATTTCGGCTCGCTACATGTTTGCGTCTGGGTGCTCCTTGCGGAGCTCCACATCGCTGTCAATGCGGTGAAGCAGTCGACTGCCTCGGACACCATGGCCTATCCTGCAGCAAGAGCGCTGGTCGGATGGCACGGCACGCCAGCATTAACGACATCATCCGTCGGGCTCTTGTCACCGCCGGGGTGCCAGCTGTTTTAGAACCCAATGGCTTGGCACGCGACGATGGGAAGAGGCCAGATGGAATGACCATAATGCCTTGGAAGTTGGGTAGGCCTTTGGTGTGGGATGCTACCTGTGTCGACACCCTCGCGCCATCCCATCTTCCTAGCACGGTGGGCTGTGCTGGGGCGGCTGCTTCAGGAGCAGAAATCCTCAAACGGCGCAAATATAACAACCTTATTGGGAGCTATATGTTTGAGCCGTTTGGGGTTGAAACACTAGGGCCTTGGGGTCCGAGTGCTCATCAAATATATCGGGACATCGCCAAGCGGTTGGTTGACTCATCACGTGACCAGAGGGCTGGCCTATTTTTAGCCCAAAGAATAAGCATTGCCATCCAACGTGGTAATGCTGCCAGCCTTTTGGGCACTTATGCCATTGACAGCGATGCGGACGAATTTTTTGATGCCCAATGAGCTCCTCTCTTTTTCTTTTCCCTTCTTTTTTATATACTTGTATATACTATATAATATGTATATTTTAGAGTTAAATTGTAAGATAATTAGGTATTAATAAAAATACTAGGTTTTGATTCCTTAATCAAAGTATTTAGGTCTAGTAAATTGTTCTTTTCAATGAATGCTAAGTACTTAGGTTAATTATGAACAACTATTACTATGGGACCAAACCTGAAATCGTGAAAAAAATCAGCTGTTCCCTACATTTTGACGAGTTATACGAACATAAATGTACAGCAGAATTTTTCAAACACACAATTTCCTTGCCCCATTCCTCCCCTTACTACTATCGAACCTTATAGATATGTATCGAATAAAACCGGTCAAGAGCGGACGGACTCGCGTACCGAGGGTTCCGTACAAATTTGTAGGTATGTAAATAGTTTATCACGGTTTTTTTTTAAACGTTACTGCAAATTTACGGTTTTTGGATTTTTTCCTTTACTTGTGCTACTTGACCAAGAAGTACCTTATACATTTTGGTTGCCTTGAGAGTGTCGAAATATACGTTTTTTGCAGCATTAAAGGCCGTACCTATATTTGTTTTATGTTAACTTAGAAGTTTGTTTTTTTCACAGCTTCAAGGAACCGCAGAGTATATGGTTTTAATTTCAACTCGATACCTCGACGCGTTCCCGAGATAAATGGTATTGACAGACAGACAGACGGACAACAGAGTGATCGTATTTAATAAGGGTTCCTTTTTTTACTTTTGAGGTACGGAACCCTAAAAACGAGCCAAACATACATTTGTTCATGTAATTGGTTCAATCTTCACATTGACAATCGTTTTGCGCGATAAGGCGCCATAAAAAACGTGGTAACGTCCTTTATTCCTCTCAAATTGGGTATAGATTTTATTTGATCATAGATACGGAAGCAGTTTGTATGGAAATGTGTTATTTTTTTTATGTTTTGCTAGCTTTTTTTGTTGATTTATATCAACAACTAGCTTCTGCTCGCAGGTTCGCCCGTCTTTCTTCCGGCGATGCGCGGGGCGTTCCGGAATTGGTCTTTTAAGAGGAACCGGAACCACCCCTATGTGCTGATGGTGATCCCCGGGGTGGGGTAAAAATCTCACACTCCCCGGAGGTCGGGTGCCTTTTGAAGGTTTCACCCCGACACCAAAAAAAAAAGAGGTTCGCCCGTCTGAATGTTGGAAAGTAGCCTTAGTTACTCCTTTTAACATTAGCTATACCTATGCCAGTGACAATCCCGTCAAAATCGGTACAGCCGTTTCGTAGATTAGCGAGAACAAACAGAAAGTAAGACAAAATTTAAAAAAAAAATGTAAGTAGGTACCGTATACATACTTTATATGCATTGAGTAAAAAGCTCTTAATTTGACATTACAAACAGACGAATAAATTTTATATATAAAGATGAAATATTAGGAGTTGCGTGATTTTCAACGTTTGGCCAGCGTTCTACAGAAACGGTATCACACTAATATTATAAAGGCAAAAGTTTGGGAGTGTGTGTGTGGGAGGGTGTGTGTGTGGGTGTGTTTATATGTTTGTTACTTCATCACGCTCAAACGGCTGGATCAATTTTGATAAAATTTTGAATGGAGGTAGCTGACATCCTGGATTAACATATAGGCTATTTTTATCCCGATATTCCCACGGGATCGACACTTATGCGGGTGAAACCGCGGGGCGCAGCTAGTAAGATAATATAATTATGTTGTAAAATGTAGTTAAAATATTGATTAACATTACAACGAATATTTAAACTGCAATCATGTTCTCGCAATGCCAACAAATAAACAACCTGTTTGTAGAGAAAAAAAAAGACACAAAATGTACAATCCACTCGCTTTAAAGAGTATTACATTGTACTCCTCAATAAAATTGCGATACCAGTAGGTACCTAAGTTTGGGGTTGCCATCGATATAAATTTTAATACATGCAACATTTAATAATAACTTATGGTGCGTAAGAGGGTGGATATTGGTGGTTTTATATCGAAAATTGATATTTTTTTATCTCAATATGAAAGGAAATCTGTTCGTGAATATTGAGGATACAGGATGAATAACTATGGACATACTATGTACCATATTTGGGCCTGGTACCATGAGGACGTAAAATGTGACATTGAGTCAATATCATTTAAATGTTCAGACTGGAGCACATCAAGCTACTACACTCTGTCAGACTTTAAGGCTACACCAACAACAACATTGTTTAGTTGTTAATGTAAAACTACCGTTTATAATAATATTAACGTATAATCTTGTGGAGCACAACATAACGTGCTTATTTTTTGCATTTTCATTCTAAAATAAAAGAAATAACCAAACAAACGATGAGGGCGCCACTGCGCGGTCGGCGTAGCCTTTATAAATTTTCTACTTCTTCGCTAAAGCATTAGGTTTAAAGTTGATTGGGAAAATTTTACAGTTTCGGGTAGCTAAATGGGCGTCTGTAGGTACTTACGATAGATGCGATAAGGCAAACAACATAATCTACTTGCAATTCATTATCATCTGCCTAGCATTTTGGGTATAATTAAACCTTATAACCTTATAACAAGAGAACCAAGGTAACCGACATAGCCCGAAGAATT
The DNA here is from genome assembly GCA_963082905.1 of Oligia fasciuncula. Taxonomy (NCBI): domain Eukaryota; kingdom Metazoa; phylum Arthropoda; class Insecta; order Lepidoptera; family Noctuidae; genus Oligia; species Oligia fasciuncula. The sequence goes on along the minus strand of OY720406.1, from coordinate 16,909,217 downwards.
GGTGGCAGTGGGCAGGGCACATTGCTCGCAGAACAGATGGCCGATGGGGCCGAAAGGTTCTGGAGTGGCGACCGCGTACCGGAAGACGTAGCGTTGGAAGGCCTCCCACAAGGTGGACCGACGACCTTGTGAAGGCCGCAGGAACCCGTTGGATGCGAGAAGCACAGAACCGGTCGAAGTGGAAGTGCTTGGGGGAGGCCTATGTCCAGCAGTGGACGTCTTTCGGCTGAAATGACGATGATGCTGAAACCTTATAACTGAGAATGGAGATCTTTAATTTTTTCGAGTTTTACCTCTATACCTAATTGAGAATTTGTAGTTCAATAGCCTCTATAAGTAAGACAACTTATAATAAATTCTCATTATGAATATTGGTCTGGACATTTTTAATGGCATTTTCAATCAACATTTTTACCTCCACGTTTATAAAAAACAGTACATTTCGACTTGTTTTAGCGGCCCTCTGCAAATAAGACAACTGTCATTTTAAACCTGACTTATTGGGAAATTAGGTAAATGAAAAACCTCAAGTGATAGATCATCCTAGGTCCCTTGAGATCCCGCTTATCCAGGTAGCACTGTATTAGCACAAGTTTTAGCTTAATATTGAATTCTATGATAATATATTAAATTTTTCCATAACAAACGGACCTTATGTTCTAAACACGGTTCTGACCGAGTGACAGCGCCATGTTGCGTTGACAACCTCACGCCACAAACTTCATTACGTGTCCGAAACGTCAAAGGGAGAGGTGGTCACCCTATCAGCGGAGAGCGGGAGACCAGATGATCTATTCAAAATGTATGTGAAGTGAGCGTAAAGCGAACTGTGAATATTGTCTCTAATCTCTAATAAACAATTATTTTCTTTCTTTAAACTTTAATTAGCCAAAGCACGTCCTGTAACAAATATAACAAAATCCAGATATAAAGCCTGTTTCCCGCTAACGCTGCAACCTGGGGTTTATAACCCGTCAAGCCGCGCGTGTCGCGGACGCGATGACGCGCCGACGCGCGTCCACCTAATTGTTAATTAATGTGCTAATGCTAGTGCCGCGATCGGTGATGGATGCGAATCGGATTTGTGCGTTTAAATTGACATATCGCGCGTCTAACAATCGCGTAATGTGTTATTAATCAGGCTTAATATTGTTGATTGTACTATGTAATTTAGTTGTTATGAATCCGTTATTTTGTGGTTGTATCAAAGGCTTCGATTGTTCGAGTGATTAGTGGTTAAGGTAATTAATTTAATTGACTAACCGGGGTAATTAGTGAGTTGGTTATTTGTATTTCAATGGAATATTACAAGCTAAAATTACAGGCAGTAGAGGATTTACCTTTTTTGCCATGCGCAGTACAGCATTTTACTACGTCTAATAGCAAAGTCGAACACATTCCAAATGTCTCCAATTCCCAAAACCACGGCGTAATTGCGTAACACACTATCAATAGCAATGTCTTTTAGTTTGACAGTTCAACGACATTCATTGCGCTATTTACGTTGCTAAGCAAACAAAGTTTCTGAATACATGAAGCAATGGACAAGCAGTTGTAAAATTGATTCAGATCGAGATTGATAGCACGCAATTAGGGCGGAGGATATTACCCCACTGGGTATTATGGTCCTTCGAGCCGGATCCAAATCTTATTGTTTACCGTTTTTCTCTTTGTCACCTGGAGGATATTACCCCACTCTTCTTTTAGGGTGCTGGTTTAAAATTCTAGAATTACCTACTTGATGATCAGCAAACGACTGAGCATGTTATGTAGGTATACTCACACTCACTTAACCCTTGAATGCTCACGTCATTTTACATCCACTCATATCATGTTTGAGATACTTTTAAAAAGTCTCAATGAAAAAGTCACTTGTTTTAAAAAAGTTTCCTCTCAATAGTAATCGCGATCATTTCTCCCAAAATCCGCGTACGACAGTTCGGACTCATCGATCGGCGCGGCTCAAATAGATCGTGACAAATTTAACACTCGCATGCTTGACGTTGTTTTATTGCTGTCTTAATTCTGGATGGGGTGCAAGTTGAAAGCGAGTTTTTGGTAGGAATTAATTTATTTAGTTGTCGCACCCATATCACTATCTTACAGTCAAATCTTGCGAGTCCAGAACCAGCCTGGAGTCCAGAATACTTATTTCTCTAAGTTTTATTATTAAAGTAGCTGCGCCCCGCGGTTTCACCCACATAAGTTTCGATCCCGTGGGAATATCGGGATAAAAAGTAGCTTATATGTTAATCCACGGTGTCAGCTACCTCCATGTCTAGCCGGTCCAGCCGTTTGAGCGTGAGTAACAAACATATAAACACACACATTCACAAACTTTCGCCTTTATAATATTAATGTGATGTGATAGGCTTTATTTTTTATTTGTCTTTTTGATAGGTTATTTTATATTTTGTGAATGTGAGGATGTTGCAGGCCTTGTAAACTATATCTGTAGACCAATTTTTTTTAATGAATTACCCCCTGGTACTTGATGACAGGATTACGCAGCCCTCCCATAAATATTAATACTGAATTTGAAAACATCGTAAAAGCCAATTATTTTTAAAAGAGTAACCGTGCCGGCTCTTCTCCATAGGAAACAACCAATTGGAACCGTGCACCTAGCTTCTGACGTTCCGTAAGTGCCCATATAGGTTTATTCGAAATAAAAGATTTTGATTTTAATTTTTTTTAAAGCAAGCGTATCATCTTTCACACATTACACTAATATTTTCTTTCAGTTTTCCCCTGTTCCTATAGTCACGGCATACATACTCAAAAATTATCTCACGTCACGTCCCAGCCGGTCGATTCTGTAAAAATCTCACCGTGAAAACTTAGGTGAAGTGAGTTTGTTTTTGCTAGGAATTGACACTATTGACAGCTCACTCCACGCTCACTTCACCTAAGTTTTCACGGTGAGATTTTTACAGAATAGCTGCATCAATACCATGACAACCTATTTACAGACAACTTATCGGTCACCAGAGAGCAGTGGTGACCCAGAGGTAACAGCCGCGACTTACGAGTTGTAGGTCGTAGGTCCGAACCCAGACAGGCGCTTTACTATGTGTAAATTATTCCATCACCAATGCTCTCAAAACGGTGAAGGAAAACATCGTGAGGAAACCGGCATGTCCTAGAACCAAAAATTCGAAGACATGTGACATCTACCAAGCCGCACTGGGCCCGTGTGGTGGATTACAGCCCACTCCCTCTCACTGAGAGGAGGCCTGTGTCCCAGCAGTGGGAACGTTATAGGCTGATTACGTACGTTACGTACGTATCGGTCATCAGACTTCAGGCTACATTCAGTCTTCCCAGACATACTCAGAATGCCTGAATATCCAGAATTACCTAAACTCGCTATGAACGCCTTAGTCGCTACTGCCTTTCATTTACACCAACTCCTTTATTCTCTTCCTACTGTCAAAGTTTAAACTCCTTTTTAAAAATGTATTCCGATTGTGAAGGGGAGTTCAAACTGTTTTATTTTTATTGGATGCGGCAACTTTTATTGTTACCTTCTTGTTAAGCTAAATGCATGAAAATAAAAAAGGGAGATTTACGTAGCAGTGTAAGGTTTTTGTTTTATATGTAATCACTAGCTTCAGCCCGCGACTTTACCTGCGTGAAATTTTGCCACCGCGTCGCATTTCATCGCCCGCTCGCGTTTTCGCTTAGCGTGTAGTGTGCAGCACGCCTAACCCTATATAACTGTAACTGCACACATACTAATGTCCATTGTTATATCGGTATTGGAACCAAACAGTTCTCTTTATTTAATAACCACGTCACCCTATTACATGGCGACCCTTGGCCTGTTTTTTATTTACGATCGAGTGGTAACATAATTATCATGAAGAGCAAACGAAGAAAGTTGAAGCTGCAATCTCGAAAACAAATATTCGGAAAAGAAGCAAGAAGGAACGTGTTGAAGTTTAACATGAAAGAATAGTACAAGAAGACACATAAGACATATAGGTACAGAATAATGTGACGAACGAAACGGTGCAGAAACATAAAAGAAGGAAGAATAGGAGTGATTTGTTTCATTCCATCTGTTATTACGGATTAACTCTATTGGCAGCTCACTTCATCTAAATATTCCACAAAATAGATCAACTGTGTTCATAGATAAACGTCCGTCAGAAGTTGGGCGAAACGTCCCAGTGCTGATTCGTTTACCCATTCTTCTCTACCTATCGTTATTTACCTTTATTTATTTTCTCCAGACTGTAATTCATTTTGTGAACTGTCTGGAGAAATAAAACACGTTAAGCCGTTGTTAGTAACAGCCGCACTGGTCGATCAATCCGGTTAAGCTACGCTTTCCGCGGTTGGTCTGTGGATGGGTGACCATCTTCACATACCAAGACCCCTCCGTGCTTCGGATAGCACGTTAAGCCGTTGGTCCCGTGGTTGGTTGGTTGGCTGTCATTCGTGGATGTTTGACAATCGTTGCTGGTAGTGAAAAGCCCGAAAGTCTGACAACCAGTCTTACCAAGGGGTATCGTATTACCCAGTAACTGGGTTGTGGAGGTCAGATAGGCAGTCGCTCCATGAAAATACTGGTATTCAGATGCATCCGGTTAGACTGGAAGTCGACCCCAATATAGTGGGGAAAAGGCTAGGCAGATGATGACAGTTATTTTGTTAATAATTATGTATGTAATAATATGTATATTATAGTCATTTCCGAACTATTTATCCCGTATGTTGCACCTGCCATGTTTTGTCTCGGCATCACCCTAAGGTTAACTGATAGAAAATGCTTCATGCATTAAGTCCGCCTTTGTACAGTATTGTTTTACTTGTGTATAAAGTTTTAATAAATAAATAAAGAACAGTAGAAAACCAAATACTCACCGAAAAAGTTGCAAAATGAACCCACCATTCCACCAGTACCACCAAAACCCATAAATAAAACTACCACATTCTTCCCATATTCCTCCCGAACCCACACTCTATGATATACAACCCTGCTTCGCTTATTGAGACGCGAACGAATGAAATATTGGTCGCGAGCATTACCCAGATACGACTTTGATCCAGTGATAAATATGGTGCGAATGTGACGGTCTTAAGAACCCGATGTGGCACGTATCGGGAATTTTAAAAATGCTCGCGTTTTAGGGTTTGATGTTGAGAATGTATTTTTTTTTTAAATGTCTTAGTTTTATTATTAATAGGTACTTATTAAAATGGTTTTATACGATTATTATTTACACTAGGTACTAAAATGACTAATAAATAAAATAAATACAATAACAATAGGATATTTTAAAATTATATTTGGGTTGGATTTTTCCTTAGTTGTTCTGCTGTCCTTGTCACATTTTTTTATGTAAAGATGGGGGCCCAACACATATAGTTTTAAAACATAAAATGCAAAATAATGTTTTGTCAAATTGAACGGTTATTCTTTTATATTGCTGTGAATAATATTAAAATATAGAGCCATTATTATAAGACTGGCCAATTAAATTGTAGCTGTCATTTAAAATTGTGGATTTAGCCACGAAATGTCTGCAGTGTTTGTAATATAGCTTCTCGCACCTACTTACATTACCCTCCAATCTTATAAAAAATGCTATACCTCCAATATTATGTTAAAAATAAGTGCCGAAGTTGGCGGTTCCAAATTTTAATAAAAACGCACTTTTAGCCTCCCATTAAGATCGCCAACAATCCGTGACACTTCCATAATAACACAAAGACGTCGTCGAACACTCAGATGAGTACCTACACTAGGAAAATATCCTGAGTTTTCCTGTAAAAAGTAGGTATATTTTTTAAATGTAAGTCTTGGAAAGTCTTTCAGAAAAATACAATAAAGAAACATCGTATTAGTGCATAATGAGAGGTTTTCTTTTTGAATATTAAAAAAAAAAAAACATAGTTTCCAAGAACTCTGTAGATGGCGTTGAACTGACTACGTTACTAGGTGCCAAACTCAAAACGCTTGGAAAAAATACATTGCGTCGTTGACTGACACTTTCGTTTTACGATCTCAAAATTACATCCAAGTGAAATAATCAAAAAATTATGTGACGTTCCGTTCCTTGCAGTAACTTACCAAGTTCAGCGCCATCTATCCAGCGTATAGGGAAGAGTAAAAGAAGAAAAGAAAAGAAAATCCCTCATTATCAGGGATTTTATGTTAATCATAAAAACTTAAAATAAGTAATTCACTTCGGGATGTCATTCTATACCATATTGTAAAAAGGGAGCTAATAACTACATGAACATAAACAAAGCAAAATTAATAATAAGGATCGTAGCAGAGTATGCAAAGTATGACTTTCTAGCAACAATCAGCTTTGCCCATCAAATGAAACACATCAGTTTTCTAGATGCAAGCACACAAACATGCGGACATACTTTCTTAATCTTGTAATGCTATGACAACACTGAGACCCTCGTTTTTAATATCAGCTGTATAATAAATAGGTTAGCATTCCCTTTATGAAGGAAAAACCTATTAACGAACGGCAAATGTATCAGGGGGTCGATTGTGAAGGTGCTCGATATTAATAGCGATCATGATTTAAGAGTACCTATTATTACGATGGTTATACAATATTTTGATGGTTTTGAAGGTGGCTAGAACAGACTGGATGCGGAAGGACAGGGTGTTGTGCCACAGCCTGGGAGAGGCCTAGACTGATTGACGATAGAATTTGTATCATGGTTGTATTAAATCCCCAGAAACAAACGATATTACCTTTTTTTTCACTAGGTGTGCAAACAAAAATTAGATGATACCGTGAGGTATCTTTTAAATTCACTTTTTTCATGTTTAAATAATATTTTTCTCAGTGGTACTGGCCTACGGGGACAACGGGAATACAGGTAAAAATACACACAAATATTACGAAAAGTACTCGATAAATAGTCGTTTTTTGTCAGGCCTGCGTTTCTAATAAAAAACGGATATTTATCGAACACTTCTCGTGATAGCACCCCAAGAATATTGTGTAAACACCCCAAAGCGAAACGCGACAAAATAAAATATCTATTACTATTAAGGATAATGACGAACCTTCTTAAACATGACTTAATATCAGTTGGGAAAAATATTACGCTCATCAGTGGCGTTCAGCATTTCTTTTTTAAAGGAGGATTTATTTCGCATGCGATTTTTTCGCCGATGTCATTAATCGGTAATGGGTATAGCGAATGGCGTTGATAATAATATTACCTATTTTGTTTTTTTTCTTCGTATAATGTATTTTATTATTCTGTTGCTTTAATTCGGCTCATTAGCTTTGTGCTGGTATAACAATGTTTAATCAATTGGTTATCTACTTGAAGTTTTTGTTACTTATAATCTATTTATTGAGTACCTACTTGTTTTTGCTTAGCATTCTTTCTGAATTTTTTTTTTGCTCTGCATATAAAGCTCATATTGTGATGTTAAATAGCCTGTAGCCTTCCTCAAGAATTGGGCTATCGAATGCAAAAATATTTTTTCAGACCCAACCGGAAGTTTCAGAGATTACCCTCTACATACAAGCTTACAAAAAAAAAAACTTCTCTAAAACACATATTATTATGTAGGGGTGCAGATCGAAATGATACTAAATAAAAAATACACTTTTTAGCTCGTTACTTCATCTTTTTCTCTGTCAAATCATTTCAAATTTAGAACTCACTCCATTCATTAAGTATAGATAAAGGCAAATTCTTATGATTACATACCCCACTAGGTATCCCAACCTAACCTTGGTGGGGATACCCTAACCTAGTTACTGCGACAAAAGGCCAGGGGGTCTACTCCGAAGCGGTTAACCACCGTATCGGCCGAATGTTCGGTCATTTTCTACTACCTTTCATTTCCTATATTGACTATAGGTCCCGACCAAACTGTGCCAATCCGAACCTTTTTAGAACCCTTACCCTTTTTTTACCTTTTTTTTTAATTCGTAGTAGGACAACAATATTCGAATCAGAAAATGACCGAACATTTGGCCGACACGACAATCAACCACTTCGGAGTAGACCCCCTGAAAGTTAAAAAGAGGCTATATCGATAAAAAAAGAATGCATCATTAGAAGCGCAAAAATATTTTTAGAGGTTCATTAATTTAAAGAAAGCGTACCTACATCATTAGTCCCCACAACACAGGGAATCCTAGTGCGGGGTCCAGGTCATTTGTAAAAATCTAGCACCTAAAGTTTATAAGTAATCGGTTACTATTGTTTTTGTATTATACAGTGTTTTGTATGAAAAGTTTTTATTTATTTATTTTTTAGAAGATCAACAAGTTATAAAAGGATCATTTAAATATTTCCCCATGTGTACTACTCAATAACTTGAAATAAAAACTGCAGTTTTCCTTGTACGGGTCCAACTTGAGTAAGAAAAGATAAAAGTATCCGCTAACGACAATAGTTTGAAACAATCGTTTATCATCTGCGGTATATGCTGACTGTACCTACACGCTTCAATAGTATTTATAGGTACAGTTAGCAAATAAAATTGGAAAAAAAAATACTTCGCCAATGAAAGAAAGAAAAATAGATTTATTTGTCACAGAAATATGTCATGCATGTTTCTGTGACAAATAAATCTGTTTCTCTTCTTATTTCTTAATTGTTGTGGTGCACATCTAGACAAGTAGGTATCAATACATCTACATACTCTTTCAATTCATAACAAAATTTTGTTTCAGTGCGGTTAGTGGAAGTGCTCAGGTGCGGTTTGTCCAGGTGCGGTTGAAATCAGTGCTCTGAGTGGAATGCCTCTTTCTAATTTCTGAGTTTATCTTGGACATTACTGACATCAGTAAAATCATCGACATCGGCAAAAGTCTTGACGAAACCAGCGGGTAATTACGTAACACATTATCAGTAGCAATGGGTTTCTTTTTGACAGTTCAACAACATTCATTGCGTTGTTTACATTGTTGAGCAGACACATTTTTCGAACATATGAAGCAATGAATTAGCAATATCCTTCAAAATTATTCAGATTGAGATTGATAGTGTTACGCCATTAGGGTGCTGGACTTATAGACAACTAGCAGCGCCCCGCGGTTTCACCCGCGTAAGTTTCGATCCCGTGGAAATATCGGGATAAAAAGTATCAAATCTGATCAACAGTTTACGCGTGATTGAGTAGCAGACATCCAAACATCTTCACAAACTTTCAATTTATAATATTATATTATTATACTAGCTGTGCCCCCGGTTTCACCCGCATAAGTTTCGATCCCTTGGTAATATCGGGATAAATAGTAGCCTATATGTTAATCCAGGGTGTCACCTACCTCCATACAAAATTTTATCAAAATTGGTACAGCTGTTTGAGCGTGAAGAAGTAACAAACATATAAACACACACTCACACAGTCAGAAACTTTCGCCTTTATAATATTAGTGTGATCATGTAGGATGTAGGTCTGAAATCACCAACCCGTCTTGACTAAGTGTGGAATACTCGTGCCCTTTCTGCATGCGAAAAAGCCTTTGACCTGCAGTGGGACAATAATAAGCTGGTGTTATTATTATTATGTCTCAGAAAAAACAGTGCCTATAACAAAATAAAAACAGTGGCCGACAGAAGTGAAAACATGAACAATAACGTGTGTATTTTTAAAATTGTCGTATAAATAAAACACGCGCGGTGTCGGTTACGGTAACAGTGTCGCGAGTACAATGGTTTTTTCTCATCTCAAAAACTTCCCAACGCGCCACAAGAAGTTTTCACTTCAAAAAAAATGCAAGTCTTTTTTCTGTTCAGCCTTTTTATTCTAACCGTACCGCAGGCCCGTGAGGCCGTGACATAGTACGTAAACTTACATCATTATCGAGTGGTAAACGTATCTTAATCGACGGGGAAACGTTGAAACTACAGTTTACTATACTACCACTACTACGGTTACAAACTCGAAACAGAGTCACCAAAAACTACTACAAGGTTCTTTTAAATTGGTTAACGTCTTTAGAAAAGATATGCAATCAGTAATTTTTTTATCCGACTCCTAGATAAGCAATAGTCGAGATTTTTGCAAAAAAAAAACTATCTAAAAGCGACTACAAAGTGAAAAATCATTTGTTTTACAAGAAGTCTGTTCAGTGCCAAAATCAAACCAAAGACATCAACTTTCGAATTGAAAATAATTTTTCACTTTTTATCCGATATGTGTGGTGTTCTTGAGGACTGCGAATCGGCAAACGTAAGGCAGGCTCTAGCTAGGTGGAGCAACGATCTTCGCAGGGTCGCAGCTGGATGAGAGTTGCCGAGAACCGAGCTAAATGACGTCCGATTGGAGAAGCCTATGTCCAGCTATGGACTGCTGTACCCAACTATGGTGGAATCCAGAAGGTGATTAATGCTACTGTTTTAGTTGTCAGTAATTTATGTGATAAAATTTTTGTGACTCACTCACTTTTCACTCAAGGACAAACTCACTAGAGTGTCAACACCTTTCGAGTTGCAATAGTACCTCTTCTCTGAACCCTCACCAATCTCTCGTCCATTATTTATAGAGTAAACTTTGTTATTGTTTTTCGCTATAAGTGGTATAATATTTTGTAATACAATAGCGGCAGAACTTTGTATCGGTCTCTTTGCTAAACTTATGGTTCTGGTTGATCGCTTGCCCAATGGGGGGGTGCTTGTAATCGGGGTAGAATTTGTATAATTATACAAATAAAAATAAATAATTAAATATATCTTCATACAAATAACAGCCGCACAAGTCGATCGATCAGGTTAAGCTACGCTTGCCGCGGTTGGTCTGTGGATGGGTGACCATCTTTACATACCGAGACCCCTCCGTGCCTCGGAAAGCACGTTAAGCCGTTGGTCTCGGCTGTCATTCGTGGATCTTTGACATTCGTTACGGGTAGTCAGAAGCCCGAAAATCTGACAAGCAGTTTTACCAAGGGGTATCGTATTACCCAGTAACTGGGTTGTGGAGGTCAGGTAGGCAGTCGCTCCATGTAAAACACTGGTATTCAGCTGCATCCGGTTAGACTGGAAGCCGACCCCAACATAGTTGGGAAAAGGCTAGGCAGATGATGAATATTAGTGTGATAGTGTGGTGATTTTATTCCGAATTTCCGATACAACTTAAAACCAACCTTAAAAGCTTGCCAGCACAAAGCTAACATTTAAATGTTGTCTTTGATAGGCTTAACCCTATAATGTTTTAATAATGACGTGTGTACCAACGAATCAATTTGTAGTTCAACCCTTCGGCCGCCGCACAGGTGTGGCGCGGCTGTCAATTTTAATAAACGATCGCTAGGCGTGTGTATTTTTGATTTAATTGCGTTAGCATTGGAGGGCTGGGCATTGATACTGTTTGTTTAAAGTAGGGTATGTGTTGGTGACTAATCAAAATTGTAGGTGCTATTGTATTATTTGCCCTGCAGTGGGACATTACAGGCTAATAATAATTGTATTATTATCTTTATTTATGGTGTATGCTTGTCATGTTTACAGGGGGGGGGGGGGGGTTCGCCATTTAAATCGCCACGCTTGGCAGGCAGAAGCGAGAAGCGCAGAACCGGTCGAAGTGGAGGTGCTTGGGGAGGCCTATGTCCAGCAGTGGACGTCTTTCGGCTGAAATGATGAAGGTGTATTTGGGACAGAAACTAAATTCATTTGTATTAATAATAATTGCTTTCAGTGATTTTTGTTGAAAAAACAATCTGCCTGCTTTTTTCTCCGTGCCTCGAAAAGCACGTTAAGCAGTTGGTGCTTGACGTGCTTTTCGAGGCATGTAAAGATGGTCACCCATCCACGGATCGACCGCGGCAAGCGTAGCTTAACCTGGTCGATCGACCCGTGCGGCTGTTATTATTTAGCCATGAGAACCTCCTCATTCTACTAATAGTATCTCTCCCAATTCCGACACACTTTTAACCTCAATCTAAATCATTTTGAAGGAAAGGTATTGAAATCTTTTTGAATGATATTGCTAATCCATTGCTTCATTAAACCTTAGCTAAAAAAACAATTTTAAACATTTTTGTCTGTCTGTTTATTCCGGCTTATCTCAGAAACGGCTGGACTGATTTTGACGGGACTGTCACTGGCAGATAGCCGATGTTATTATAATGAGTAACTTAGGCTACCTACTATAAGTTTCGAAAAAAAATAGGGTACCGCGAACAAAAACCCACGACTATCCGACTTCCACGAGAAGGCGCGGGCGCTACTTTATAATAAGTGACGCCACCTTATCACCAATTAACTACACTATCATGTAGGTACAAGTCCCTTATAATTTTCGCGCCAAAACCGACAGCCATTACACTAAATCCCCATCATAATCACCACCCATCCCCACTTTAAATTATAATTTTTCAATGACCGCAGGAAAGCCTAAGCAAACAAATAAATAACGTAATTAAGTAAAATTAGCGGCTCATGTAATAATATCGTAGGGCTCCAAACAATAAGGGGATAAATATTTATTAAAGGGCCTGAAACTGTCCACTATTGGGTCAAAACATGGAGGGGGAAGGTAGAGTAATGTGGATACGCGGCTTTTGGAATTGGGTTGTAATAACTTTATGGATCATCATCTGCCTAGCCTTTTCCCAACTATGTTGGGGTCGGCTTACAGTCTAACCGGATGCAGCTGAATGCTAGTATTTTACATGGAGCGACTGCCTATCTGACCTCCACAATCCAGTTACTGAGTAATACGATACCCCTTGGTAAGACTGGTTGTCAGACTTTCGGGCTTCTGACTACCCGTAGCGACTGTCAAAGATCCGCGAATGCCAGCCGGGACCAACGGCTTAACGTGCTTTCCGAGGCACGGAGGGGTCACGGTATGTAAAGATGGTCACCCATCCACAGACCAATCGCGGCAAGCGTAGTTTAACCTGATCGATGCTGTGCGGCTGTTATTATTTATCCACGGGCCCCTCATAACGTTATGGATGCATTTCTTTATTAAATTTTTTATAGAAGTTGATGATCAAAAGTAATTTTTATTCTGGTTGTCCCAAAATAAATAATTTTGAATTTGAATGTGAATTTGTTATCATTGTCATATCCAACCCTTTCCTCGCTGCATGTGTCTTGTTGGTCAAGCTGCGTTAACCTATGTAGCCCTGGGGGCGTCCCTTCGTTGCCACCAACTGTCATAGCATGTTTTATTATTTATACCGCACTATGCTCTACGCAGCCTGTTTGCGTAGTTTGGTTCCTGGGAATAGCGGTCACAACTTCATTTGTGAGGTAATTAAACGTTACTTCTGAAGGTTGCATGAATAAAGGAGTAACTGAATAGTTTTACGCCTTGAAAAATAAAATTTTTAGGGTTCCGTACCTTAAAAAAAGAAAAAACGGATCCCTTTTTCTCAGGAACTCGTGGAGTTATCAAGTTGTAATTAATATCAAATACTCATGGTTACAGTCTCTTTAAGCAGTGAAACAATCAAACTTCTAAGTCAACGCAATCAAAAGTTACGGGCGTTTATGTTCCGGAATCAAAACCTATAGCATACTTCCCGTTGACCTAGAATCATGAAATTTGGCAAGAAGCAATGTCATGTAGCACAAGTAAAGGAAAAAATCCAAAAACCGTAAATTTGTAGTTACATTACAAAAAAAATAATCCCGTGATACACTATTTACATGCCTACAATATTCAAAAGTTTAAATAAATTCAAATAAGCCGTGCCCGTCCCTACAGACAGCGCCCGTTCACGAAGATGACGAATATATCAGAACCTTTGTACGGAACCCTCGGTGCGCGAGTCCGGCTCACAGTTAAGATTGTGCTCCATACCTACTAAGATTTTATTCTTAAACACTATTTTTTCTATATATCTGTGTCACAGATTTTTCCTAGTGCAGATACCAGTCCCACAAAGTATTTATCAGATGTGGTGTCTTCATATTTTTAAGGCGCCTTTGTGGAAGAGAAATATTTTTTTTATTTGTTTATTATTAAATGGTAAGATTGTTTTTTATTACTATCTCTTAATCAACATTCCGTAATTTTATCCCCACACGGACCCCCGCAATTTGTAAAAATAATACACCACACAAATCAATGATCAACTTCTTCCATTTGATAAACTAACAAAACTTACAAACCAATAGTTACTGGTACCAGTTTCCATTAACTCCTTAATCATCAAAATCACAATAACTAAACACCATTTAAAAGGTTCGATCGCGTGATACCCACGGTTTAAGTTAACCCATTAAGTTAACCCATTAGGTTAACTACCAATACATAATGGCTTCATAGTAAAGGGTTAAGTCTGATAATGATTGAGCCTCACCCTTTGAATTAGGAAAATTACTTGCTTTGTTATATTTAAACTATTGGTGGTCTGTGGTGTTACGTCATCGATGATGTAGCATAATCAGCATTTAACGTTCCCACCAAAGACTACAATATAATGCTGTATAAGTTCCCACTGCTGGGACACAGGCCTCCTCTCTGTGAGAGGAAGTAGGCTGTAATCCACCACACGGACCCAATGCGGGTTCATAGATGTCACATGTCTTTGAATTTTTGGGTCTAGGACATGCCGGTTTGACGGGGCCCGTGACTAAATAATAGCACAGGTCGATCGATCAGGTTAAGCTACGCTTGCCGCGGTTGGTCTGTAGATGGGTGACCATCTTTACCTCGGAAAGCACGTGGTCCCGGCTGTCATTCGTGGGTCTTTGACAGTCGTTACAGTCAGTCTTACCAAGGAGTATCGTATTACCCAGTAACTGGGTTGTGGAGGTCAGATAGGCAGTCGCTCCATGTAAAATACTGGTATTCAGCTGCATCCGGTTAGACTGGAAGCTGACACCAACATAGTTGGGAAAAGGCTAGGCAGGTGATGAGGACATGCCGGTTTTCACCATGTCTGACTTCACCGTTTTGAGAGCAGTGGTGGTGAAATTAAATACACAAAGTAAAGTGCTTGCCTGGATTCGAACTCACGACCTACAACTCGTAAGTCGGGGCCGATACCACTCGGCCAACACTACTCATATCAGCGCAGACGGAATACAAATTTTTGCACCTCAGCTAAATGAAACAGAGATCAAATGTTTTAACGCTCACGTTGCACAAAACGTAGGACATCCAAAAATATCTGAACGATTGTAGAACCTACAAAAAGTATGCCATGTGCAAGCGCGCAAATCCAAACACCTAGCCGCTACCCAGAAATTGACCAAATCCCAACACAACTTTACCCAACCTAGGAACCGAACCCAGGACCTCAGAGGTAACAGGGTTACTACCAAACCTAAAACGGTTCAAATAAATTCAAATAGCGTCAACTCACGCAGGTTATTTCTAAAATTGGGCAAAATAAACAAACTATATCAATATTAGCGGTACTTACTATTTTCCTTTATGTCAATACAGACTTCGGGCTTAGTAGGTTCAAGTAAATATTCAGAATGTAATGGTGACGTGGATGAAGATGTGAAGGAAGTGTTTAGAGTGTAGTTCAACTGCGGTGTTAAGCTCAGTTTAAACTAAAGACGCCTCACAAAAGAGTTTTAAAAGATCAGTAGTTCTATTCTGCAAATATATCACGGTGAAAACATAGGTACTATTATAGTGTAGCATCAGGTGGAAATGATAGCTCACTTTAAGCTTTGAGCTGAGCTTTGAGCTGTTGAGCTGTGAGCTTTCACCTAAGTTATCACGGTGATATTTTTACAGAATAGCACCGCTAATGACTGATACAAAAACTCAATATAGCTGGGAGCGAAACCCAAGGTCAGGAGTTATATTTAATAGCACTTACAACCACTAGCTCTGCTGCTAGACTGACCAGGGTGGCAAAACAATTCTTTCTCTTTTTTTCGTGTGCTGAGCAAAGGCATGTACCGTTTCTCATCTCTCTATCTTTTGCTATATTACCATGATGATAAGTGATATTTATTTCTGTGAGTAGGATTATACAAGCATTTTAACACTTATACAATATTTTAAAATCTAGACGAGGTCGGTGTTGTCCATCTGACTACTCTGGTCAGATCATGTGAAAGACATGTGTGCTGATCGTCACATCAGACGTTCATGGATAGATAGATAGTTAAAACGTTCAGTAACATACATCGCAGTAAAGAACTTTCGCAACAACGAACGTCGCAATAGTGAACTTTCGCGCTAACGTACATCGCGGTAATGAACTTCGCAATTATGATTTACACTCTAACAAAAGACACAATACAGGTATTAAAAAAGACATCAAAATCGGTGGAAAAAAAACAAAGAATAAAAAGATAAATTGACCCATAGACACCTAGCTCATATACATCTATAACGGTCGATCACTACTGGGCGGTGTGTGTCTCATGGTTGCACCAAATGGGAGTCCAGCTCAGCATATGCCAGGTACAATACCTAACGCTGGTAGTCTGCTGCATCTCGTTAGTGACACACGGATGTCGAGAAGAAACATCTGAGTTTCAAAATGGTACTTCATAGCGATGAACCTCAAAAGCAATGTCTTGTCTTCCTAATATTGTAAAAATAAATTCGCTTCCATCCCCACTATATCCCTGTATATCGCTACGAGGTCCCCAGACAACTAGCTAGTTATGCGTTCCCAAGTTAGCTATTAAGAATTTTTAATTTGTCCACAAACAGATCGTTTGTGTCGATAACGTGTTGGTGACACGCTACCGTTACTGATATTGTTGTTATAGAGGTTATAAAACATTTAATTTTGTAATAATATTTTAGTTTATTGTAATTAGGAAAGTCGGTATAACGGTTTCAACTTTAACTTTTGGTCATGGACTTTTGAAAAGTAAATGGGTTCTAGGAAATAAGTTAAAAGGGTTCTAGGAATAGGTTTCATCGGCTTTCATTCATATTGAATTTAAAAATGTTAAGTGCCAGAAAGAAAAAAATACTCAATATGGACTGGAAAAATGTCCTTTAATTTCTTTCTTACTAGGTGCGCCCCGCGGTTTTACCCGCATCCCGTGGATCCCGTGGGAATGTCGGGATAAAAAGTAGCTTATATGTTAATCCAGGGTGTCGGCTACCTCCATACAAAATTTTATCAAAATTGGTCCAGCCGTTTGAGCGTGAAGAAGTAACAAACATATAAACACACACACTCACAAACTTTCGCCTTTATAATATTAGTGTGATAGTGTTATTAGGATCAAGAAACACCTTTGTTCAAAAGTTTTAAAAAACTAAAACACCGTATCCTCTCGTAAAAACATTCAGAATGTTAAGTGCCGTACCAAAGAAATCAAGTTTTTTTTTTCAAAATATTCGACCTCTAAATAGTCAAAGTCAAATTATTTATTTTAAATAGGCTCATAAAACGGCATCTAAGAATTTTAAAACTTACAAGAAAATAGAATTGATTCTAGTCGCCCCTTCCAAAGCATAGTATCGTATGGAGAAGAATGGGCAAGAAACTCCACATTTAGATACTCTTTTAAAATATTTTGTGTATATTCATTATTTTATAAATTTTTATCATTCGTAAAAACATATATCAAAACCTGAAGGAGGAGGGTATCCTCCTCTTCAAAAATCATCATCATACTCAAACTCAAACT
This sequence comes from Oligia fasciuncula, assembly GCA_963082905.1. Taxonomy (NCBI): domain Eukaryota; kingdom Metazoa; phylum Arthropoda; class Insecta; order Lepidoptera; family Noctuidae; genus Oligia; species Oligia fasciuncula. The sequence continues at coordinate 16,891,688 of OY720406.1, read as the reverse complement.
CTTTATTGCATTCATGTGTTCATATAGTTGTTGCAATATACTGCATCTGCCTAGCCTTTTCCCAACTATGTTGGGGTCGGCTTCCAGTCTAACCGGATGCAACTGAATACAAGTATTTTACATGGAGCGACTGCCTATCTGACCTCCACAACCCAGTTACTGGGTTACCCCTTGGTAAGACTGCTTGTCAGATTTTCGGGCTTCTGACTACCCCGTAACGACTGTCAAAAATCCACGAATGACAGCTGAGACCAACGGCTTTACGGGTTTTCCGAGGCACGGAGGGGTATCGATATGTAAAGATGGTCATCCCCAGACCAACCGCGGCAAGCGTAGCTTAACCTGATCGATCGACCTGTGCGGCTGTTATTATTTAGCCACGAGCCCCTCCTCTTCAAAAATCAATAACAAAAAATAAGGCAACAGTCCAACGGGTAGTAAATCAAGTTGTCCCCTCTAAAATCGAAGCCAGAACACTCGCGGTATCTTCATAAGAATTGATGTGGCAAATAAATCAGGGAACGACAACCTTGTGTCCGGAGTACGCCCAAACACTTGACTAATCTGGATTTATGGATGTGCGTACGTAGCTAGAGGATTTTTGGGAGGAATTTTCGACTTAGGTGACTACTCGTATTCGTATATGGAGTACGTGGAGTTTCTTGCCGGTTCTTCTTGTGGAGTTTTTGCCGATTCTTCTCCATAGGAAACGACCAATTGGAACCGTGCACTTAGCTTCTGACGTTTCATAAGTGCCCATGGTGCCCATGTAGGTTTATGTGAAATAAAATATATTGATTTTGACTCATCCGCAAAATATTTCATCCGCGGATGAATCGTTACCCTTCTAAAATTGTAAGGCGACGAATCATCCGCAAGTTCGGATGAGTAGTCCTCTGATATTAATGCTGGGTTAGTTAGTTTTTGCACACATGAAAACACTGGAACAGGTCAACTTTCCCAAATAAGACCTTTAGAGAGATTCTAAAAGAAACTTTGATCTTTGAACCTATTTGCCTAAGTTTCTCAATTAAATCCCAATATTGGTTGCGGTAAGCAACGCAACTTTCATATTACGTAAACTAAGGTCAAAATTAAATTATTGTCAACTTGAAAATCCCATTATTTACAACTAGCAATGCCCCGCGGTTTCACCCCCATTAGTGTCGATCCCGTTCGAAAGGCATGTGGTGCCATCTATTATAATAATAACGTTATTGTTGTTTTCCTCGGGAACAGCACTTTTTCTCGGGATGAAAGGTATCCTATGTCCGTTTCTGTACACCTGACAACGTATATGCAAAATTTCAGGATGATCGGTTCAGTGGTTTAGGCGTGAAAAGGTAACAAACAAACTTACCTCAAGACCTTGACAGACCTTGTTGATCGTAAACGTGGGGTCCTACAGGGTAATTGCGTAACACACTATCAGTAGGTTTCATTTTGACAGGTCAACAATATTCATTGCGTTATTTACGTTGTTGAGCAAACACATTTTCCGAACATATGAAGCAATGGATTAGCAATATCCTTCAAAATTATTCAGATTGAAATTAATATTGTGTTACGCAATACGGGTGCAGGGTTCTATTTTTTGGTTCTGGCAAAGTGTAACATATTTTCCAATTGGGAATTTGTCAGTAGTAACAGATTAACAGGTGCTCGCCACTTAGGGCCTGTAAAAAACTAAAGGGCTTACAATATAATACACCTTTCCCTTAACCCTTTTGGACATTCCAGGGGGTCTACTCCGAAGCGGTTAACCACTGTATCGGCCGAATGTTCGGCAATTTTCTACTATTATTCATTTCCTATATTGACTATTGGTCCCCACCAAACTGTGCCAATCCGAACCTTTTTAGAACCCTTAACCCTTTTTTTACCTTTCTTTTTTTAAATTCGTAGTAGGACAACAATATTCGAATCAGAAAATGACCGAACATTCGGCGGATACAGTGGTTAACCGCTTCGGAGTAGACCCCCTGGTGCGATGTACTATCATGTTTTTTAAATAAAACAACATTTTCTCTAACAACAAAAAGTCCCCTACACTGTACGCTCACAGCTGCCCGATGAAGCATTAGTGAGAGCCAACATTTTTACCTATCACACGCACTTTCCGATCCTCGATACTAATGGACGCCGCTGATCAGACGCAGAACCTGGAAAATGTGTGTTGTTGGTTCAGAAAAATGGCTGCGAATTTGTTTAGAAAATACACTTATTCGGTATATTTTAATTGGGTTACATGAACTAATCGTTCAAATCAAATCAATGACATCAACCTAAATTATTATTTAACTATTTATTTTTAAATAAATATAATTTAAAAAAAAATCATACCTAATAAAAATATGTTTTATGAAAATTTAATTTACTTACTACAAATTTACCTTATCTGTAAAAAAATTGTTATTTAATAGATTTTTTCATAAAACCTATTATTGTGATTATTTAATTTGCATGGAATAAGAGGCTGTTTTATTTTATTTATTTAATACTAACAGTTTTCTAGGCTGAGTTGATTGATTCAATAATCTCCATTTTTTTTATTTGCATGTATAAATTACAAATTTAGAGTTAATATAATTAAATCATTCTTAAATTACTAAAACATTTTAGTATTGCGCGTTGAATATCAACAACAACAAACAATTTTCTATCTTTGTATATTATGTTAGCGGAAAAATATTTTGTTAATTAATTTTGCAGTCTCTGTGAGCATTCTATGCACATTAAACCATTATTTCTCTTCTAATAAATCAATTACGATTCTCATCGCACAAAAACAGCAAAACCCGACGCCCACATACCGTGTTCTCGTCCACACCACACTCATCATTTGTCTCGATTTTGACAACAGCATATCGGCTGAAAAATGTGCCGATATACATCTCCCAATTACAAGGCCGCTAAGTGAAAAACCGGCTTTTGCCATATTTCGCGGGTTTTTCGACAGCTGGGCTTTCGACAGCTTTGATTTGCTTTTTTTGTTACACAGGACACGTCAATTTGTGTTGAATCAAGATTTATTTGTGCTGTGTTATGGTTTTTTTGCCTATTTTTTAGCTGCCCAGTTTTCGATTTTTGTTGAAACAGTGCCCGTGCAGTGTCCTTGTTCTAGATCACCTTGTTTTATTTCCACCATTGAATCATCAATACTGGAATTTAATATACTCCGCTTTCCGTTTACCCGTCTGTCACCAGGCTGTATCTCACGAACCGTGATAGTTAGACAGTTCAAATTTTCACAGATGATGTATTTCTGTTGCCGCTATAACAAAAATTACTAAAAACAGAATATAATAAATATTTAAAGGGGGCTCCTATACACCAAACGTGTTTTTTCAGCGTTTTTGCCTTGTGGTACGGAACCCTTCGTGTGCGAGTCCGACTCGCACTTGGCCAGTTTTTATTTATACTATTCTATATTAACTACGAATATTTACTGTCACACTGTTGCAACAACTACGTTACTAAGAGGTTCTTTAAGTTTTTTTTAAAGTAGGTACCAAGTAATATTTTTATCCATGCTTCTAGATTTGACTAAGACCTTTGCAAACAAGTCTAAAATAAATAAAAATTATTATAATAGATAATTAAATAAATAAATATATAGAATAATTAAACGTTTAATTAATTAATTCCATCCCCAACCATTCACCAACCGCAATCACTAAGGCTTTAGATCGATGCAAAAACTGTAGACGTAGCTGCATCATCTGCCTAGCCTTTTCCCAACTATGTTGGGGTCGGCTTCTAGTCTAACCAGATGCAGCTGAATACCTACCATTATTTTACATGGAGCGACTGCCTATCTTACCTCCACAACCCAGTTACTAGGTAATACGATACCCCTTGGTAAGACTATATCAGACTTTCGGGCTTCTGACTACCCGTAACGACTTTAAAAGATCCACGAATGACAGCCTGGACCAACGGCTTAACGTGCTTTCCGAGGCTCGGATGGGTCTCGCTATGTAAAGATGGTCACCCATGCACAGACCAACCACGGCAAGCGTAGCTTTACCTGATCGATCGAGCTGTGCGGCTGTTATTATTTAGCCACCTGCCCCCTGTAGCCGTCGCGCAAGACACAGTAACTACCACAGTGACTGCACGTAATTGCCCAAAAGTCGATGGCAACCAATCGATCTTGCCCGCACACCTGCATATAGCCCGCGAACACGCTAACTGGAAATCAGCCGGTAATCGGCGCTGATCAATCATTGGGCTAGATTCTATAGGTCGCTACACAACCCGGGTTGAATTATTTTTCTGTGTTATTTCCTGAATGAAGTATTTGAATAATGGCGAAGACTAGAATATTTGCTTTCCAGTTTATTGGCTACTAAGACTCTGTTTTCCTCTAAAATGTAAGCTAACAGACTTGAAATAATAATTTGTATATTATAAAAAACCGGCCAAGTGCGAGTCGGCCTTGCACGCAAAGGGTATCGTACAATATTTTAACACTACATTATAAAACACGATACTTTTATCGGAACCCCCTTAAATTTTTAACATTATTTTATTTTTATTATCTGTTGTTATAGCGGCAATATAAATACACACTCTGTGAAAATTTCAACTGTGTACCTATCGCATTTCAAGAGACACAGCCCGTTGACAGGCAGACGGACGGATGGACAGCGGAGCCTTAGTAATAGGGTTCCGTTGGCACCCTTTGGGTACTGAACCCTAAAAAGAGGGAAAAGAATCATAGTCAAGTGATAAATGATTTAATTTTTTTAAGTAGGTTTGCACAAACACTTTTACACGTCAATCATTTTTTTTAAACTAGATGAGGTCGGCGTTTCCTATCTGACTACTCTGAGAAGAAAGGCCGAAACAAACTCAGAGGTCAAAGTCTCTTTTAAAGTTGGTCAGGTTATATCAAGACCATGTAGATCGATGTCTGAGATGGTCTTTTGAGGAAAGAACCACACAGATTGAGAGGACCTATCAAGTCGCGGGCAAAAACTAGTTTCCCATATTTACACCTACAGAAGGCATTCCCCCAATTACTACAAACATTGTCACTAAAGCCTGGGACACACTAAACATAGCTATACTATCCTATAGCCCTGTATCGGTGCCGCCAGTGAAATCGCCCGTGACGCCCTCTAGGGGAGGTTATAGCCCCAATTAGAAATAGGACGTTTTCGTAAAATGCATGTCTGTGTGTACAATGGTTTAGGAGATCGTGTATGTCATGAGTCAATAACTAATATTATTGAGAACTGCAGTGAACATTAGCGTTATAAACTAATAGGTACGTTTACATGGTACTTGTTATGTAGGCCTGATATCTCTAGATACAAATAAAAATACTTAACAGTATGCAAAAACAAACAAAAACCCCATGGCTAAATAATAACAGCCGCACAGGTCGATCGATCAGGTTAAGTTACGCTTGCCGCGGTTGGTCTGTGGATGGGTGACCATCTTTACATACCGTGACCCCTCCGTTCCTCGGAAAGCACGTTAAGCCCTTGGTCCCGGCTGTCATTCGTGGATCTTTGACAGTCGTTACGGGTAGTCAGAAGCCCGAAAGTCTGGCAACCAGTCTTACCAAGGGGTACCGTATTACCCAGTAACTGGGTTGTGGAGGTCAGATAGGCAGTCGCTCCATGTAAAATACTGGTACTCAATTGCATCCGGTTAGACTGGAAGCCAAAAAAGGCTAGGCAGATGATGATTGATAAAACCCCAGTAAAAGTCTTTGACCCCTCCCAACTTGGAGTTGCATCTGAAAAATACTGAATATCAGACAGTTTACTTTTGCCTTAATATATTTATAGTTACAGCCTCAGCGCTACGCGACACATCAACGGTGAAGAATAATTATTCAAATGTAATAGAGCAATATTCCAGACAAGGTAGGGATAGCAAAAAAAGTTGCAAAAGGAAACCGTGTATAGGTAAATAAAAGTAAAATTTCTGATCAGCCAGGCTGACATGTCAAATGTGGATCTACTAAGATATCCCAGGATCGTCAATCACGGGACATTTGAGTGGAGTGTCGATGTGAACATAATATTTGAACGTCTAACGTGGTTAGAAATGCCTCGGAAAAAAACTTTAACCTGTTGGTCGCGGGCGGCTGTCATTCGTAGATCTTTGACAGTCGTTACGGGCAGTCAGAAGGTCAAAATTCTGACAACTAGTCTTACCATGGGGTATCGTGTTATCCAGTAACTGAGTTGTGGACGTCAGATAGGTAGTAGCTCCATGTAAAATACAGCACCAGCAGCGTATGCTGCATCCGGTAAGACTAGAAGCCGACTCCAACATAGTTGGAAAAAGGTGGCAAAAGATGAAAAAGTTCTTTATCTTTCTTTAGAAGGTGAAAGGGGTGGCCTTTGCCCAGAAGTTGTTATAAAAAAAATATCTACGTATGTTTTGCCAACGGTACAAGGTTGAACATTATCGAGGCCGATCTCTGCGCAAAAATTATGATTATCGCGAGCCACATTACTAACAAATGAGATACAGGCGGAGACACGAGTACCTAATAGTATCATCATTTGTAAAGTGGTTTGTGCTACTCTTAATTTACCTTGTTCTATGTATTATTTATAGGGGCTAACATGACCTAAAGCGCGGTCACTGTCGGACTGCATAGAAAAGAAAGAGAAGCGCGATGACACAAAACTGGTAATTTATTGCTGCTTTTAAAGACAATCAAGAGGTGTATTTGAAGATTTTTTTGATGCATTAATGTATGTTTAGTTATGATTTAAGTTCCATCACTGTAATAAGACTTGAAAATATCTTTTTTTTTTTTTGGTCAAAATTATTTACTGTTTACGAGATACACTGGTTTAAAAAACCAACTTTTTGACCGTTTTCAAGGAATCTCCGCCTTGTGGCAGTGGTCTGGCCATGTTTGTCGAAGGACAGATGACGGGTGGAGCAGACGACTCCTGGAGTGGAGACCGCGTATCGGCAAGCGTAGTGTGGGACGCCCTCCAGCTAGATGGATGGACGACCTTAAGAAGGTGGTTGGGACAGCCTGGATGCGGAAGGCGGAGGCCATGGTGTCGTGGCGCAGCCTGGGAGAAGGCTATGTCCAGCAGTGGACTGCGATAGGCTGAGTTAAGAATACTATGCTATGTATAACATAACATCAGCGTGAATCGAACAAAATTACATCGAACAATCGTTCTTTCGACTAACAAGTGCGTCGGTAAATGATAAATGATAAATGATGATAAATGATTTTTATTTCTGTAAGTAGGTTTGTACAAACACTTTTACACGTCAATCATATTTTTTTTTAAACTAGATGAGGAAGGTCAAACGTTCTTCGGACAAACGTTCTTCTTTATAACGTTTTGGTCTTTTTTTTATTTGAAATGGCTTTTCTCTTGACTCTAGTCTAGGTCAGAGGTGACAGAGACAAAGTCGACGATGGAGTGAGCTTACCCAGAAGCCTGTTCACTCTTACTTTGAAGAGATTCGGGTTCGGGTATGCGCTCAGAAACACAGACGCAGATAGAGAGTTTCACTCTTTTGCTGTGCGCATTAGGACATTTGAAAACGCTTAGTGCGAATTGGTGGAATAGCAACTAGGCAGGGATGGGAACTTGCAGTGCGTCTGGATGTCCGAAGGTAGAAGGGGGCCGGTGGAATAAGGTCGTGGAGTTCTTGGGCACACTCACCGAAGTACAATCTGTAGAAGACCGACAAGCAGGCAACCTTGCGGCGACGAGCCAAGCTGTGAAGCTTGGCATCCATCGATAATATATTATTATGTTTTTCATTCACTCAATAAAGGCTACAATCCTCTAAAGCCGTATCACCAATCATCCGTCCCGTCCCCAAGGGGCCGGGCAGGATGAACGGAAAAATGCGCAGCTTCAAGTGTATTCAATCTTTCAACCGACATAATTATCGTCAGATATCCACGTTCAAGTTTTATGTAGATGTAGTGTCTATGGAAGACGAAGGGACGTGGTTTTGGGAGGTTAGCGAGCGTGAGTTGAATTTTGTTCCGTGTTTTGTACGCCTTGACGGTCATGATTAATCACACTAATATTATAAAGGCGAAAGTAAGTGTGTATGTGTTTGTTTATATGTTTGTAATTACTTCTTCACGCTCTAACGGCTGGACCAATTTTGTTAAAATTTTGTATGGAGGTAGCTGACACCCTGGATTAACATACCATACATATTTTTATCCCGATATTTATTAACACTTTATGCACAAGTAAAAGAAATACTGTACAAAGGCGGACTTAATGCCTGAGGCATTTTCTACCAGTCAACCGACTACCGCCGACCGTCCGGCCGATATTCCCACGGGATCGATATTTACGCGGGTGAAACCGCGTGTGGTACGGAACCCTTCGTGTGCGAGTCCGACTCGCTCGCACTTGGCCAGTTTTTTTAAATAATTTTGTCCGAACTGATGCTGAACGATAGATAAAGTCTGCTTATTTAAACTTGTAACAAGCCCATCGAGTACACCACAATACTCATTGATAACAAGATTTGAAGAAAATATGGTGACAGTATTGTACTTTCCCAGATCCCCATTTTCCACAGTTCTACCACTTTTTGCAAACAAAAAGTTTAACATAAATTCTCAAAAAATATTTGCCATTGACAAGCTAGGAAACACCTACTAATGATGAAAAATATTTGCCATTGACAAGCTAGGAAACACCTACTAATGATGAAAATGAGAAAGACCTACCAATGATCTTTTTCACAATAGGCTATTTGACAATGTAAAAAATAAGGTCATAATTATTGACACTCGTATAGATTATCGCTTTTAAAATCGATTTGCATTAATTTTACTACAAAAAAATGTATTATTTATTAAAAAAATCCCGAAAAAACTTCATCTTTTTAAATCTGGCGCCACGTAATCGAAAACGGTCTGGATTGGCTGAACTTATGATGACGTCATGATATAGTCAATTTCTGTCTATCGTTGACAGAACAGATGACTTTTGTGTAGTATCTCGACCGTTTCAACGTTTGTTTACGTGTATTTTGACGTCACGACGCCATATTGTTAAAGATAGCGTTTTGGCGGCTTATTTAAACAGTACATTTTTATTTACTATTTTCTAAAAGAAATACATTATGCAATTTGAAGTAATAGGTTTTTGTGGGCTCGTTAGACACCATTAAATAATCTGAGATGTTTATCAGAAACCAGTCAAATAGCCTATTGTCACTTCCATCCAACTATCTCCTCACCCAACCACCCTTAGGCGATGCGAAGGGGGAGTGGCGGGGGGGGGGGCTTCGGGGTGGTTTGTCTCTTGAAAAAGTCTCAATAACTCGACAGCGCGGAACGCGAATGACATCGTTAGTGCAAGTGGCTCGAAGAAAAGGCGAACTATCTACTTGGTACCGTGATATCTATCGGATGCTGGTACAGGATGCGGCTGAGACTGGGACTCCTCCAGGAATTTTTATTATGATTATAAGCGGTATCTACAACGCCAAATGCGAACTACGCGTCATAACATCAAACAACAACACAACAACATCAACAACAACATCGACAACAACAACATCAACAACATTACATCACCAACAACAAAAACAACAACAACATCTACAACATTAAACAACAACATCAACATTAACAACAACATCTACAACAACATTAACAACAACATCAACAACAACGTCATTATTTATTTAATTATTTAATAAGGCTTACCAACTAAACACACAGCATTAACCCAGAGGCGTTGACATAATATTGATCTCGCATGTATTTACATAATTTATGCTAATACCTATTTAAAATAATAATAATATGTACATTTATATGAAAAAAATAAGCAAAATGATCATAGGGCATCAAAAAATTCGTCCGCACCGCTGCTGTCAACAGGAACAGTGCCCAAAAGGCTGGCAGCATTGCCACGTTGTATGGCATGTATTTAAATTATAGGAAAGCACGGCACTATCAATTGTTAGCGTACTAGTACAACATACAATATACGTATATAAACTTAGACACTAAAACAAATCAAAACAATTAAAAGAGAATTTGAATACTACTTTATAGCTTAAAAATGCTGTTTCTTTTATACTTAACGATTTACATATACCATAATCAGCCTATAATGTTCCCACTGCTGGGACACAGGCCTCCTCTCGGTGAGAGGGAGTGGGCCGTAATCCACCACGCCGGCCCAGTGCGGGTTGGTAGATGTCACATGTCTTCGAATTTTTTGGTTCTAGGACATGCCGCTTTACATATACTTTTCTTAAATATACACAATTTACCAATTTGTCATCTTCATCATCATTTCAGCCCGGAACTCCTCCTTTTTTCTGCCATACTTCCCGATTCCGTGCGCCCGCGCGCCCCTCATTTAGGTGTTTTCCGCGATTTTGACGATATCATCGACCTAACCCACATTTGGCGTGCAATTGGAGAGGCCTTTGTCCAGCAGTGGACTGCTGAAGGCTGATGATGATGAACATACTTTTACTTTTACTTTTTTTTTTTTTTTTCTTTTTCCACTTGAGGTGCATCGCCCTGTTCCGCGACAGACGATGAATTTCTGTGTTACGCACTCGGTCTGTAGGATTTTGTTTAATATTTATTATAACGTATATCCATACTAATATTATAAATTCAAAAGTAACTCTCTGTCTGTCTGTCTGTATGTTATCTTCTCACGCCTAAAACAGTGATCGGATTTCGATAAAATTTGGCAGAGAGACAGACTGCATCCCGGGGAAGAACATAGGATAGTTTTTATCCCAATATTCCCACGGGATCGACACTTATGAGGGTGAAACCGCGGGCCGCAGCTAGTATTTTTTATATTCTAAAACGAGTATGAACAGAACTGACACATGCAGCCAGGTCTGCAATACTCTCATCTAAATGATTTTAACGACCTTCATACTTAAACGAAAACTGCGAAAAGCAACATTTTTTCCATTTCACATTTACCACCATCCTGTATTCAAGTATTGGCTAGATCTGAATAACAGCGTCGCGTAAAAACTCGCGACTATGTTCATTTTGCGGACTTTCTGGCCAAGCACCTCTGATGTAAAACCAACCTTATGTTTTAACATTAAGGTGGTAAATCCCTCGGCGATGGCGACCTGACCCATGTTTTAAAGGCGCACTTGAGTTTTGCGCCGTGATCACGCATCACTTGCGTATGAGTGCGGGGTGTAATTATTTTGGATTATTAAGTCTTGAATATTGGGATTTTATAGTTATTTTTGTAGTGCGAATTGATTTCTGTGTTTTTTAAAGAAAATAGCATGGTAAAATCCGTGTCTCGGAAAGCACGTTAAGCCGTTGGTCCCGCACCCTAAGCATAACACAGTATTACTCTCAATTTGAATCATTTTGAAGCAAATTTCTAATCCATTGCTCCATATGTTCAAAAAATGTGTCTGCTCAACAACGCAAATAACGCAATGAATTTTGTTGAACTGTCAAAATGAAACCCATGGCTACTGATAGTGTGTTACGCAATTACCCTGCAGGCTGTCATTAGTGGATCTTTGACAGTCGCTACGGGTAGTCAGAAGCCCGAAAGTCTTACAAGCAGTCTTACCAAGGGGTATCGTATTACCCAGTAATTGGGTTGTGGAGGTCAGATAGGCAGTCGCTTCGTGTAAAATACTGGTATTCAGCTGCATCCGGTTAGAATGGAAGTCAACCCCAACATAGTTGGGAAAAGGCTAGGCAGATGATGATGAGCAAGGTAAAATAAATAGTTTTCTTTCGATTTTCATGGTAAAATACGAAATGAACTATGTAATTGTCACATTCGGGGTTAACTGCTATTAGTAACGACTTTCATTATATCTATAATTATAAATTAAAGTACAGTTCAACAACATTCATTGCGTTATTTACGTGTTGAGCAGACAAATTTTTCGAACTTATGAAGAAATTAATTAGCAATTTGCTTCAAAATGATTCAGATTCCGATTAATAGTGTGTTACGCAATTAATGCTGGTCAGACACGCATACCAGTTGAGTACAAGGCACCTGACCTTTCTGTAGAACATCATTGGTAAGGTTACTATATGTACTTGTAGGGCCTAGGGTCCCCCCTCCCAGCGTTTCTAATGAAACCTGCCTCTTATCCTGGCCCCAATTCAGGCTGGTATTAAAACAAAGGTCTGGGGACTAGAAATTTTCTCTTGACTGTACTTACCTGTCAAAAAGAGTAACCTTGATAAAGTGTTAAAACAAAAGACGAACTAGCAGGGGATCGAGGAGGGGGTGGATCTTTCGAAATGGTTTGCAGCTAATAATCTTTTACTTAATGCGAACAAAACTAAATGTCTTAAGTTCTCATTACCAAATGTACCTCAAGTGGGTCTGAATTTAGAACTTGATGGCAAAAAACTAGACGCTGTTACGGAAACTGTATTTCTAGGTATTACTTTAGATTCAAAATTACAATGGGGCGCACACATTAGAGCTCTCTCAGGTAGATTAAGTTCAGCTGCATATGCAGTAAGAAAAATAAGGCAGTTGACAGATATAGCTACAGCTAGGTTAGTATACTTTGCTTATTTCCACAGCATTATGTCTTATGGTGTTCTGCTGTGGGGATCGGCAGCTGACGTAGATTCAATTTTCATTTTACAAAAGAGGGCAATCCGCGCAATCTATCAAATGGGTCCTCGCGAGTCTCTTAGAAACAAATTCAAAGAAATTGATATACTAACTCTGCCTTCTCTTTATATTTTAGAAAGTATTTTGTATGTTCGCAAAAACTTAGGACTCTTCAAAATAAGAAGCGATTTCCACAATATAAATACACGTAGTAAAAATGAAATTGTGTTACCTAAATTTAGATTAACTAAAACTAGCAAGTCATTTCTTGTAAACGGCGTCCGTTTTTATAACAAGTTGCCAAAGTCGGTTACAGAACTTAGCGATGGAAAATTCAAAACCTTCATCAAACGTGTCCTTATCAAAAAAGCATATTATAAGATTAAAGACTATGTTGAAGACAAGGTAGTTTGGCAATAATTCCTTCTGCACATGTGGCTTCCCTGGCTTCTCATTAACGGCTTAACTATTTAAATGTCTATTAACTGCTCTCAAATTACGATGTTCATTTTTTATTTACTTTACTTTATTTACTTTTTTGACATAATCTCTTTATTACTTGACATTATATACAGAAAATTCAAATTTCTTCCATCTCTTTATTAGTGGTTGTAATGGTAATCATATCACTAGGTTTTATTAGGTTTTTATTTTTTATTTATCCTTTTGATAGATTCTTGTTTTGTAAATGTGAGGACTTTGTAGGCCTTGTAGACTTTAGATCTGTTTTTATTTTATCAAGTACCTGATACTTGTTGACAGGCCTACGCTATCCTCCCATACCTACTGTAATTTGAAAATATTGTAAAAGCCAATTATTTTTAAAAAGAGTAACCGTGGAGTTTCTTGCCGGTTCTTCTCCATAGGAAACGACCAATTGGAACCGTGCACCTAGCTTCTGACGTTTCATAAGTGCCCATGTAGGCTTATGTGAAATAAAATATTTTGATTTTGATTTTGATTCAGACCGGAATAAATCAAATCTCCAAAGCCATCAACTTCTTCTTATACAATTCACTAAAACACTCTAAAGGTATGAGGAACAGGGTGTATGTAAAGTTCACTCATACATACTCCATAGAAAAGGGAGGATCCTCCGACCAGACGGGTGTTGTGTCTGACGGGCAACTGCCCGGTGATTCATGTCGGGTCGTTGTATCTATGCTAGTTGCGCGGTAAACTCTGCTTACGAGATGCAGGATTTGTGTGACGCCAGTATGACGCGTTGTTCTCATGTGGTGTTGTAGATACCGCTACAAAACCAACTGACAAACGAACAAAGATTTTGCATGCGATAGCAAAACAGTTACTGAAAATTTATTACACGAACTAATTTCAGATTCTAGTGTGTCATTGCATTTGACATGAAATATTGATCTAGACAAAAGATTTATGTCTAGGTAAATGGTACGTAGACTGAAATCGATTGTACTCGAGCTGGTCTAATAAGGTCACGACATGGCCTTCCGTTTTGCTTGCTGTCTGTACTGTATGTACGGAGTGAGGTACTAGGGCTGCAGTTTTTGAAGGAGCTGTTTTTATGTGACATGTTTGAGAGAGAAACAGAAGGGCCCGTGGCTAAATAACAACAGCCGCACAGGTCGATCGATCAGGTTAAGCTACGCTTGCCGCGGTTGGTCTGTGGATGGGTGACCATCTTTACATACCGAGACCCCTCCGTACCTCGGAAAGCATGTTAAGCCGTTGGTCCCGGCTGTCATTAGTGGATCTTTGACATTCGTTACGGGTAGTCAAAAGCCCGAAGGTCTGACAACCAGTCTTATCAAGGGGTATCGTATTACCCAGTAATTGGGTTGTGGAGGTCAGATAGGCAGTCGCTCCATGTAAAATACTGGTATTCAGCTGCATTCAGTTAGACTGGAAGCCGACCCCAACATAGTTGGGAAAAGGCTAGACAGATGAACTAAATAAAACCGACTCCAGCACATTAGCACTTGCAGTCAACACATAATTATGTGCTCTTATCAATGTTGACTTGCAAATACGCGTTTCCTTTCACGAATGTCTACTGTTCATGTAACTAGGTGAGAATTATCATATTACACCTAGATTAACCTTCAGGCAATGCATTCACCAACCTCTTACTAAGTGTGTATACTCACGGGCGACACGCGTTGACGGCAGAGGTAACTGCAGCCGTCGACGCGCCCGCGGCAGCCGTCGACACGCGTTGACGGCAGAGGTAACTGCAGCCGTCGACGCGCCCGCGGCAGTCGTCGACACGCGTTGACGGCAGAGGTAACTGCAGCCGTCGACGCGCCCGCGGCAGCCGTCGACACGCGTTGACGGCAGAGGTAACTACAGCCGTCGACGCGCCCGCGGCAGCCGTCGACACGCGTTGACGGCTGCAGTCGCTCGTGAGTATGAGCACTAACAGTGAAGAGAGGGGGAACTAAAGCTAAGCAATAAAAGCACACGTATTTTCATTGTGAAACAGCTGATCTTACAAATCCATACTAATATTATAAATGCGAAGGTGTGTCTGTCTGTCACCTCTTCACGCTTAAACCGCTGAATCGATTTATATGAAATTTGGTATAAAGATTGTTTGAGTCCCGGGAAAGGACATAGGATAGTTTTTATCCCGATATTCCCACGGGATCGACACTTATGCGCGTAAAACCGCGGGGCGCTACTAGTTTATTCATAAAACAGAACATCACGCCTGTATTACCTGAAAGGTTAGGCAGAGGTATACTTATAGTACACCCACATTTCACAAGTCATGTTTAAGTCCCATGTAATAAGGGACGACCCTATTGCCATCAACGGGGCACAAATTCAGACTCCACGACGCTACTGAGAAATTCCTGATGGAAAACCCGGAAAAATACTTAACCCGACCTGGGAATGGAAACCGAGACCTTATGTTTAGCAGTAGCGCATGCGACCACTAGACCAACGAGGGCAGAGGGTACTGGAAAATGTGGCTTGAAATCGTTTCATCATCATTTCAGCCGAAAGACGCCAAGCACCTCCACTTCGACCGGTTCTGTGCTTTTACATCCAACGGGTTCCTGCGGCCTTCACTCGTCGGTCCACCTTGTGGGAGGCCTTCCAAGGCCGTCGGTCCACTTTGTGGCAGGCTTTCCTTCCTTTGTGGTCGCCACTCCGGAACCTTTTTCGGCCCCATCGGCCATCTGTTCTGCGAGCAATAATATGCCCTGCCCACTGCCACTTAAGTTTGGCAATTCTTCGGGGTATGTCGGTTACCGTAGTTCTCCTGCTATGCTTGGAGTTTCCCTGCGTGATCGAATAATTCAGACTATGACTAATCAAACCACTTATTTCAAAGTCCCCTACCCTGTACGCAACTAGCACTTAAAACAAAACCGTATCGGTTCGGTATCGGGTCGCAATCGACGCGGCCGGCACGCCACCGGCACGCGACCGTAACGGTGGCGTGCCGTATCGACTGCATTCAAATCGGACGCTCGTAGAAATTGATTTACGATGGCATGTCAAGGGTTGAGTTGTGTTGTGTGGAGGTAGACTTCGAAAAGGAAATGTCTTAATTTTTTTTTAAAGGACAGGCCATACAATAGTAGGTATTTATTTAGAGAAAATGTAACTAACTATTTACCCTAGATACTAACTTACTATACAAATATACTAAAAAACAAAGGACACTTAGCAAAGTCAAAGTCAAAGTCAAATCATTTATTTCAAATAGGCACATTAAAGGCACTTTTGAACGTCAAAAAAAAAAAACTAAATAGAAATGATTCTAGTCGCCCATTCGAAAAGGTAGTTTTCGTATGGAGAAGAATGGGCAAGAAACTCCACCGTTACTCTTTTAAAAATGTTTTACAAGGTCTTGTATACATAATAAAAATTATATGTGAACACGATGCACCCATAATAAAATTAGTCTACCACAAAAGGTAAAAAGAATTAAAAATTAAGCAATGACAGGTAAATCAAATAAGTGATAGATACATGGTGCTCACATATTTACAAGTTATTTAAAAAAAAAAAAAAAATGCAAAAGTAGTTGAACTTTAACAAGTGTGTGAGCCACTGTAGTCGCAGATTGTAAAAATGAATTAGAATAAGATGTCATAATTAAAAATATATATATAAATTAAATTAGGAACAAGTTTGATTTTGTCTAGACTTTTAGATTGTCCTATGGAGCAGGACCAGCATGTTTCCAAACATTCTTATCTTGGATATAATCCTCTAATTTGTAATATCCTTGTTTACAAAGTGTACTTTTAATATGAGTTTTAAATTTTCTTTCATTTAATTGCAATATGTCACAAGGTATTTTGTTGTAGCATTTAACACAGTACCCCATAAAAGATGTATGTACTTTAGATAATCTAAAAAAAGGTTGATCTAATTTATCTTTATTTCTAGTATTAAAATTATGCCTATCACTTATTTTATTAAAAAGATGTTGATTTTTTCTTACATACATAATATTTTCATAAATGAATTGGCAAGGTACCGTCATGATATTAACCTTTTTAAATAGTTCCCTAAGAGATTCGCGACGACGTAGATTGTAAATGGCTCTGACAGCTCTCTTTTGTAAAATAAAAATGGATTCAATGTCAGCAGCCCGACCCCATAGTAAAATGCCATATGACATAATACTGTGGAAGTAACTAAAATAGACCAAACGCGCGGTTTCTACATCTGTTAACTGTCTTATCTTTCTAACAGCATAAGCGGCGGAGCTTAGCCGCCCCGCAATAGATGTTATATGAGGTCCCCATTGTAATTTCTCGTCTAGCGTGATTCCTAGGAAAACTGTCTGATCAATAAATTCTAGTTTTTGGCCATTCAATATGATTTCACATTCGCTACTTCTAACATTCGGTAATTTAAATCTAATGCATTTGGTTTTTTTTTCATTAAGTACTAAATTATTTACCGTAAACCAATCTTGGACCTGAAGAATAGAGTTATTCACGTCGTCAAGACTTTGTGACCGTCGGTCTATTTTAAAGATTAATGATGTGTCATCTGCAAATAACACCATCTTCGGTTGATTTTGAAGTAATTGGGGTAAATCATTAATGTAAACTAAAAAGAGGAATGGACCCAATATCGAACCTTGAGGAACACCCATTGTCATTTCAGACCCTAATGAGTTTACGCCGTTTACTTGAACTTTAACCTTTCTATCTTTCAGGTATGATCTTAGCAAGTCAAGTGCTGCTTTTCTAATTCCATAGTGCTCCAGTTTCATCAGAAGTGTCTCGTGGTTTACGCAATCGAACGCCTTAGAGAGGTCGCAAAAGATTCCAATGGCATCTTGTGCTTCTTCCCAGGCGTTAAAAATGTTCTTTATTAGGGTAACACCGGCGTCAGTAGTGCAACGCCCTTTGGTGAAACCGTACTGGTGTTCATGAAAGATGGAATTTTTATTAAAGTGACGTAACATTTGATTGAGCATCAACTTTTCAAACACCTTACTGAGAACTGGTAGAATTGACACAGGTCTATAATTGTTAGGATCTTTACTATCACCGGATTTGAACAATGGTACTACTTTACTATGTTTCATAAGATCCGGAAAGACTCCTTGGTCAACACTGGTGTTAAATATGAAAGCTAAATAGGGCGCAATAGTTTCGATAAAAGATCTACATACTTTTACAGACATTCCCCAGAGATCTTTTGTTTTTTTTTTTTTGTAGTTTTAAGGGGAATATTAGAAAAAAAGTTTTCAAATTCCTGAGCTATTTCTACATCTGAGTTGATGGGGCCATGTGCAGTCTCTAAATTAAATTAGCCGTCAAAGTATTCGTCCGCATCGCTGTCATCCGGAAACGTGCCCAGAAGACTGGCAGCATTGCAACGCTGATTGGCAATGCTAATTCTTTGGCCAAAGAACGAACCAGCCCTCTGGTCACGTGAAGTGTCGACCAGCCGTCGAGAAATTTCCTTAAAAAGGAGGCGCGTACTAATTAATTATTAATTTAATAGACGTTTGTAATACAATAGTCGTTTGAGTCATTACTCACAAAATAATAAAAATTGCAAAGAGTGCTTGGAACATAAACTATTACCATGGAAAAAAACGTGCTTTTTACAAGAATTTCTTTCGAAAATGCACACGCTCTCTTTGTAAGTTATGGTATGTTTTAGTAGGCGAGCCTATTATCACAAAAAAAAAACACATTATGCCTGGATCGAACCAAGAACCCAACAGTCGTGCTTGCGTCTACAAAACCAACGAGGTACTGGATAGACTAAACATAAAATAAAAAATATAAAAAATGGTTGCCTGTAAAGTCGGTTTTACGGGCGAAGATTTTACGTGACAACGACCGATCATCCGATCATAGTTGAGTGGGAGAGAGACGCAAGGCATTCGGCGGGCCTCTCTCTCGTTCGGTGACTCATCGTAACGTTACCGAGCGTTACACTTTTTCATAAGTGACTCCCAGTCGCAACCTAATTTAAGACGTTGTCACGTCAAAACTTTCAACTTTCTTTTATTCCGATATTTCTACGGGATCGCGACTTATGCGGGTGACACCGCGGGGCGCTTCTAGTATAAAAAAATTATCATAGCATCTACAAACTAGTAGACCATCTACAACCAAGTGTTTAAAAAAATTGTCTAATAAAAAGCCAACCAATAAATACCATAACTTTAAAGAAGCCTATTCCATCCTCCTTAGCCAGTAATATCACAAGAATGTCACGACAAGTTGCATTCATATTGTCTTATCTCGTATTGGCGGGAAGTCGGTGACATGACCTTCTACCCTGGATTTATTGCTGGACTGCTTCCGAAGCACCATGGCGGTTATAGTCGCAGGTATATCGGCAGATGTGGTAGATAAGGCAGGTATGGAATTTTTGTAGTGCATTTTATGACTGGAGCAGTTTTTTGTTGAAAAGTTATGTCAGCGGTAATAAATTTCTGTTGGCGATAAGATTTTAAAGTTTCCGATAGTGCTCCGTTATAGAAAATATCTTCTATTCCCTTATGAAAAGTATTCATACCTACTATTTCAAGCTTTAACTCCCAAAATACAAGCTTGACTTAGCTTGGGAGTTGGTAGATCTTCTATTATGTACTGCTTGTACAACCATCACACATGTACAGACCAGCACATCAACCTACCCGAAACTGTAAAATTTTCCCAATCATCTTTGAACCTAATACTTCAGCGATAAAGTTGAAAACCTATTAAAGAAATTTGACAGATTGTAGTAGCTTGATGTACTGGCGTCTGTACTTCATAGATTAAGTTTTTTTTTGTACTTTTCATTTATTAATTATTATTAAAAGCTTGTTTTTATTTTTAAATAAATCCTATGATCCTTTGTTTAAATTATTTCGACACCTCTTAAAATGGTGAAGGAAAAAAAACATTGTGAGGTAAAAGGAATGATCTGGAACAAAAAATTCGAAGACATATGACATCCACTAACCCCGGTCCCACGTGGTGGATGGCCCACTCTCTCTCATCGAGAGGTCGACTAACCTGCGTCCCCGCAGTGGGAACATTACAGGCTGATTATGCTATTGCCACTAACCGGACAGCAAAAAACCAAAAATTCTTTATAGAAATCCCAATAATTCCTCCAAGAAATCTTATACAAATTCGCCAACAATATTTCGGGTAGAATCAAATTCTCTTTGGAGTATGTAGCACCACGCAACCATAAGTAGTAGTAACAAATGTTCGGTAGGGGTGCAATATTTATCTACCCCGGGATGGTAGTCAGGTTTTATAGGGAGGGACTGGTCACTTCGGAATTTGCGCTATTTATTTATTGTGTCGTGGCCAGCCAGTGACATATGTTACGGGTATGCAGAAAGAAAAGTGGTTACCGATTTTTTTTAAATTTTGATTTTTGAAGTGAAAAGTTTTTAGGCGCGTTGAGCGATTTTTGGTAGACGAACATATTAGGGGTTCGCGTCACCGACATGCTAATGTTAACAGTATATCTGTAGTTATGAGTATGACGTGATGGGCTTGGCCAGCACTGAAAGTATACGTAAAAATATACGAATATATACGTAGGGATATTATTATTTTAAGTTTTTACTTCTGTCGGCAAAAGAAGTTTTTTTTTTTGACTTGATTTAATATTGAATATCTATTGAATTAGAATTGTTGTTGATACTAAGATTATTTGGTAAAATATTGTTTGAACTCTAAAAGTTCAATTGCACAGGCACTCTGACTAAGTAATGACTTAAGTAAATTGATTTTACAGATTATTTCTACATTAAATCTTAGACTACTTCAAGTAAATAATGTTACTAATCAGCCTATAAAGTCAACATATAACTATTATTTTCATAGAAACTTAAATTATAAACAAGGCAAAAACGCCGAAAAAAACACGTTTGTTGTATGGGATAAATTAAATATTTATTTTATTTTGTTTTTAGTATTTGTTGTTATAGCGGCAACAGAAATACATCATCTGTGAAAATTTCAACTGTCTAGCTACCGCGGTTCTTGAGATACAGCCTGGTGACAGACAGACGGCAAAAACGCCGAAAAAAACACGTTTGTTGTATGGGAGCCCCCTTAAATATTTATTTTATTTTGTTTTTAGTATTTGTTGTTATAGCGGCAACAGAAATACATCATCTGTGAAAATTTCAACAGTCTAGCTACCGCGGTTCTTGAGATACAGCCTGGTGACAGACAGACGGACGGACGGATGGACCGCGAAGTCTTAGTAATAGGGTTCCGTTTTTACCCTTTGGGTACGGAACCCTAAAAATCAACAATATTAGGTTTCAACATATTATTACTATTATTATGACCACAAATGCATTATTTTCAATAGGTATAGCTCAAAACTTACCTTTATTTCAGCAGCTTCTACAATTCGACGCCATATTTAAAATGCAGTCCCAATTTTTCCTCTACACTTTTGTGCCCGCCTGTACCCAGGAGTATATTAAACGTCGGAGGAGCCGGCAGAGCTCGCCAACATTTGGTTTTTATACACCAATACTTTGTCGCATTCTTGCCGACTTTTGTATATTGGATGCTGCAGCCACAAGCTTGAACAGACATGGCAGGGTGTTGAGCAAATTTCGATGTTACCATGCGGGTGATGTGCAGGTGATGCGGGTGATGTGCGGGTGATGTGCAGGTGATGCTCGTGATGTGCAGGTGATGCGGGTGATGTGCAGGTGATGCGGGTGATGTGCAGGTGATGCGGTTGATGTGCAGGTGATGCGGGTGATGTGCAGGTGATGCGGGTGATGTGTAGGTGGTGCGGGTGATGTGCAGGTGATGCGGGTGATGTGCAGGTGATGTGGGCGATGTGCAGGTGATGCGGGTGATGTGCAGGACAGGGGAAGGTGATGACAGTTCGTTAATGTTTTGAAGAAAGCGAACGCTTCAATTTACAATGTTAAGCGAACTAATATTGTTTACTCTAACCCGCCATTTCTATGAAGTAATTCGGGGTAGTGGCTTTTGTTTTGGTCCATCCTGTTATTACCTGAAGCATTCAGCCATTACAGGACCAGAAAATTGATCAGTTTTTAGTTAAAATAAAACAATTTATTTTTAAGTAACTAGATAAAGACGATATTACAATGTTATTTTTGGAAAAAAAAAAGATCTAGATATAGGTGTCGTAGGTGTCGTCGGTGGTGTGTGGTGATGTGGTGGTGGTGGAGGTGTGGTAGGTGGCGGTGTGGTGGTGTGGTGTGGTGGTCTAGGTGTAGGTGGTGGTGGTAGGTGGGCGTGGGTAGGGTATCTTATCTGTCAGTTGCCTAAAGGCCTTGATTTCCGTTATTTTACTAAGATAGTCACGTCTAAACGTTCCAAACCCTACATAGTTTAACGCGAATACGTCCGGCGGACTAATAAGCCCACACTACGATAATAAATCTCGCATAATGTCGTCTGTGGGCTTATTGATTCCCGTCATTTAGATTTGTTTGTTTATATACACCATTACTTGTACTTAAGTGTAGACGTAGCTTTATTTATTGGCGATATGATTTATAATTAAAAAAAATACTTTTATTACAGACCTACCTATTTATTAACCAAATAGGTCGCTAATAAAAGTATTTTATACGATACAAGACTTAGAAACTAGTGTTAGTACATCTACCAGAGAAACAACACAACACAATAAAACTTTCTAAAACTCTTGATTTGTTTTTTTTTTTTACCGATTAAAAAAAAGGAGGTTATCAATTCGACGCGTATTAATATATATATATATATATATTTTAAATTATGAAGACATAATCAGGCTATAGGGTTGCCACTGCTGGGACACAGACACAGGCCTCCTCTGTGTGACAGAGAGTGGACCGTACTCCACCACGCGGGCCGAGTGCGGGTCTTCGAATTTTTGGTGCTAGGACATGTCGGTTTCCTCACAATCTTTTCCTTCACCGTTTTTGAATAATAACATAAAGTAAGCCTGCTTGGGTTCAAACCCACGACCTACAACTCGTAAGTCAGGCCTGTTACCTATGAGCCTCCACTGCCCCAATCTCCTGTCACTCGCCTGTCATGAAGACATAATTTGTTAAATAGCCAACTATAAAATGCAAAACCAATACCTGCATCACTGTTATTTCAATTCGCTTTTATATCCACTTCATAAATGACACAATGACAGAATCATTGTCATGACGTCACGGCAATGACGTTCTGATGGCATATGAATTCGGTGGCGATGGCTCGCAATACAATTATAATATTGGTTGAATAATTAACACGATTGCTGCATCGTATCGCCGCAATTGTTCTGTTATGGCTATCGCTTTAGGGAGGGGATGAGGCGATATCGTTTTCGATAAAAAAGAAACTAAAAAAGTCTGATGACAAACAAGTAGGCAGCCTGGTGGTAAGGTAAGGCATCCAAGGGTTCCTATGGCTTTCACAAGGTTGTGGGACCACCTTGTAGGAGGCCTTTCAACGCTACGTCTTCCGGTACGCGGTCGCCACTCCAGAACCCGTCGGCCCCATGGGCCATCTGTTCTGCGAGCAATGTGCCCTGCCCACTGCCACTTAAGTTTGGCAATTCTTCGGGCTATGTCGGTTACCTTGGCATTCACAGTCTGTCACTTGGTAATTACAAATAATGAACGCGTCATTTCATGAGATAAAAATGCCCTAAGTAGGCTTAGTAGATACCTAATATGTTATTATTCAGTAGCAGGGTTTACACAATTAAACACGAACTATAATTCACACTCAGTCTGTATTTTGGCAGAAGAACGTCCTTATTCCTAGTTCACAATATAATAATCGTTAGAAATGATTTGCTACCCTTTTTATACACTTCCCCGCCATATTCAAATCAACTGTCAGATTAACTACTCAAAATGTTATGAATATTGAATTATTGTTATAAAAATCAACTAAATGACTTATTAATGGAAAATAAACATAAAGAATATTATTTAGATATTAATGAGAAGATTTGAAAGTAATTTAGGAATAATTAAGCAACTACTACGTCATAACCGTCGAGTATCTATTTGGTACTTGTTAACACTCGGCCATCCTGCATAGGCCGTGTCCCACGGCCCTCTTTGCTTTCTTCAGCGGCTTGCCCGAAGTCCTGAAATAGAAATAATTTACAGCAGTAACTTGTTGTTTGTGAAATATAATTATCTATTAATATGTTTGAATATATTAGTTAATGACCTTGGTTTGTTCTTTCATTTTACACTTTTTATCACACAGCCTTATGATTTGTTTTTATTTGTCCAAATAATATATATAGTTCCTTTTATAGAATATAGGTCAGATCTCGATCTCTGTATTGCATAGCTATTATAAATGAAGTCTTGGTCACATAGTTAAGATATGGACTTGGTCACAAAGCCGTCCTTATTATGGACTTGATCACAAAGCCGTCCGCGTCCCTATTATGGACTTGATCACAAAGCTGTCCCTGTTATGGACTTGATCACAAAGCCGTCCTTAACATGAACTTGTACACACAGCTTAATCATACAGCGCAAATGCCTATTGTCTCTATTATTATGGACTTGATCACATAGCCATCCCTATAAATATTAACTAGATCACACAGCAGTCTCTACTAATTGATTTAAGGTCACGTAGCCATAAGAATATACTGATGGACTTGATCACACAGCTGTCCTTACCTACATAGTATCATAGTAATTATTGTCACACAGTAAAATTATTATGAAATGAATATTAGTGATAGGTAAGATTCAGAGAAATAACTATTCATTGTTTTTTTTTTTACTTACACTTTTGGTTCATTAAATTTAGCTATAAGATAATACAAGATTCAAATAATGAAGAGTCACACATCTGTAACGATCAGTATATTGTGTTAATTAACTTTCAAGAAGATCAATCAAGTCGTCTCTGTCTACTTCTTGGTCACTGCCTGAACTTTCGTCCTCAGATATAGTTGGTTTGTATGGCCGAAGGGTTTCTCCACGAACTACTGCACTAAACTTTTTATAGCCTTTCATACCCTTTATACTCGAGATTGTATATCTGTCCAATGATTGTTCGGCGTTAGATATTTTGTAGGGACCTGTATATCGCCCAATAAGTTTTCTAGTAACCCCAGTGGTTGCATCTCTAGCTACACCACCTTTCCAAAGAACTAGTTGACCTACGGTGTACTTAATACATTTCCTATGTTTTTTGTCGAATCGCGTTTTCATGGAAGTCATATTTCTATCGATACGGAGCTTAGCAGTTTCCCTATTGGCCTGCAGTTGGTTCTGTTGAGTTTCAGAAGTAGAGGGTGAGTCAGACGGGAAGGATGGATACCTAGAATTAGTATGACCGAACATTAGGTTAAATGGCGAAAAGCCAGTAGTAGCATTGGGTGTATTATTGATTCCCCATACTATATCATCTAGTTTATTATCCCATGTACATTCGCTTTCGGACATAGTGTTAAGGCCATTTAATAATGTACGATTTACACGTTCGACCTGCCCGTTGGAGCGAGGACTGGCTATAGCATTTAATATATGTTTGAATTGATTTTCCTCGGAAAATTCTTTGAAGTATCTACTCGTAAAAGCTTTTCCTCGGTCTGTTATTATTCTAACTGGATAGCCAAACTGCATAATAATTTCTTTTAATAAT
Source organism: Oligia fasciuncula (assembly GCA_963082905.1). Taxonomy (NCBI): domain Eukaryota; kingdom Metazoa; phylum Arthropoda; class Insecta; order Lepidoptera; family Noctuidae; genus Oligia; species Oligia fasciuncula. Next base: position 16,866,022 of record OY720406.1, on the reverse strand, counting down.
CGAATGGTTTCTATTGAACTACAATTTTTAGCTGGTCGGGCAAATACAAATTTGGTAAAAGCGTCGATAACCACTAGGATATAAGTGTTTCCGTTACGAGTTTTGGCAAAAGGACCCAAATGGTCAGCGTGCAACGTATGCATAGGTATGGCTGGCTTGTTAATAGGATATAATTCACCCTCTAACCTACCATAGTTGCCTTTATTAAACGCACATTGTAAACAAGAGTTTATATATTTTCGTATAAATCTAGTCATGCCTTCGAACCAAAATTGAGCCTTAATAGAATTTTCACATTTTCCAAAACCGGGGTGGCCTATCTGATCATGAAGTTTTTGTAGTAAACCGTATTTAGCTAACTTAGGGATGACAAACCGCTCTCCAGCAACAGTTTTCCTATAGAGTATATTATCTTTTATTATATAATTTGCAGATAAATTTGAATCGGAGTTATCACGAAGCCTAGTAATAATGTTTTGTATATTATCATCTTGTATCTGTAGGGTTATTAACCAATCTGAATTTTCAATCATAAGTATTGCATTAGTCGCGGGATTCCTACTTAACGCATCTACGTGCCTCATGCGTTCCCCTGGCCTATATTCAATCTCAAGATCAAATTCTTGTATTGTGAGCCACCAACGAGCTATTCGCGGTATTAAATCTCGTTTTACAAGAGTTGTTCTTAATGCAGAGCAGTCTGTAATGACTTTAACTTTAATCCCCGTTAAATATATTCGAAATCGCTTAAGTGATTCAACGACAGCGAGCGTTTCAAGCTCGTAACTATGGTAGTGCTTTTCCTCATTACTTGTCACCCTACTAAAATAAGCAATTGGTTTTAAACTACTATCTGTTTGATATTGCATAAGGATCCCACCTAAGCCTATTTTGCTGGCATCTGTGTGCAATTCAGTCTTTGCATCAGAGTTGTAAATAGCTAAAACTGGCCTTACAATCAGACGCTGCTTGAGGCCTTGAAATGCATTTTCTTGATCAGAACCCCAATGCCACTTGACATCCTTTTTCGTGAGTTCTGTTAGAGGGCGAGCAATTTGGGCAAAATTTTTAATAAATTTTCTAAAATATGACGTCAATCCTATAAACTGCCTAATCTCATGTACATTCCGCGGCCTATTATATTCTGCGACACATTTTATTTTCGCTTGGCCTGGTTGTATTGTCCCGGCTGAAATCTCATGGCCTAAATACGTAGCGGTACGTTTAAGAAAAGAACATTTACGTAAATTTAATTTTAAATTTGCTTGTGTCAATAACTGTAATACTTTTTCTAAAAGCACAAACCCTTCCTGAATTGATTCCGTAGGTAACATGACGTCATCAAGGTACAGGGCAATGTTTTGATCGACTCTACCTAGCGTCATTTGAATTAAACGAGAGAATACTGCTGGGGCATTGGCCAGACCAAAGGGCATTTTCAAAAACTCATACTGGCCTGATGGAGTAACGAATGCTGTCTTCGGTATTGAGTCTTCATGAAGGCTGACTTGATAGTACCCTTGGGCAAGGTCAAGGGTGGTGAAATAGAACTTGCCTGATAACTTACTAACCTGGTCTTCGATATGCGGTAAAGGGTACCTATCTTTCACAGTATTAGCATTTAATGCCCTATAATCAACACAGAGCCTGTAATCGCCACCCTTCTTCTTAACCAGTACCACTGGACTAGCGTAATCAGACATTGACTCTCTAATGATACCTGCTTCTAATAAATCTTTAACTTTTCCATTAACAATTTCATTTTCTTTATGCGACAATCTATAGGGCTTGCAACAAACAGGCTGGTTATTCATTGTACGAATGTGCATCCTTATAAGATCAGTACAACCCAAATCTTTAGTACTTCTGGCAAATGAGTGAGCATACTTATTTAGAAGCTCTAGTAATTGTTTGCTTTCATTATCACTAAGGTGACCCTTATCAATATCTGTTAAGCTAATTTGTATATTATCCGTATCTGAACTATCTATGGCTAATACTCTAGACTCACTACTAAATGCTGGTATTGTTACCAACTCCGCTCTAGCTATCAACCTATCAGATTCCCAAACGACATCAGCATGACCTAGGTTTACAACTTTTAAATAAGAATGGTTTGAATTAATAATAGCTGAAGGTATTAAATACGTTAAATTACCTAGCTGCATCCATACTGTGTGCGTTAAAAATGTGTGCTCTTTTACAATGTTTTGTCTGCAGTCAACATAAACTTCTATATATAATTGATTTTGCTTGGGTATTATAACATTATGCTTTATATAAACTGGAAATTTTTCAATAAAGTCTGTTGCATGTAATTGTATATCCGTAAGTATATCCGGTATAATTTCACTTGGAACAAAACGTACAGAAGAAGCAGAAGTGACTAAACTAACATTCTTACTATTAATCATTGTTTGTCCAATTAATAGCTCAATATCTGATGCAATATAATTAACTATTTCAACTATTCCATCTAATTTTACATTATCTATCAAAACAGTTAGGCAACATGAACCGAGTGAGTTTACACATGCTCCTCCAAAACCTTTCATGACAGTTACGCTAGGCTCCATTTTAATTTGCAAGTTTTCAGCTTGTGTGAGACAAAGCATGTTGATTTTACTGCCAGTATCTATGTAAGCTCGGAGCTGCTGTCCATTTACCATCACAGTTCTTTTGTAAATATCAACATAAATATCATAGGTAATATGCAGCACTTGACTAACCTTTTGTGGTTGCTGTCGCGAACTCCCGGCGCCAAACCAGCAATCCGCCGTCGTGTGCCCGCTGCGCCGGCAGGTCTCGCAGCGCTGCCGCTGTCTGCAGTCCCGCGCCTCATGACCCGGTCGCCGACATGTGTAGCATATCTTCGGCTGGAGCTGATGACCCGATGTTGAGGTTGGGATGGTGCTCGCTCCTCTTCTCCACGTACTCGTCGATTTCCGCACAGATGTCTCCACTCGTTTGAAATTTTCCAATGAAGATAGGTAGCCATAGTATAGTTGTTCAGGAGTTCCACAACTATATGCTTTGGCATTAGCTCTCAATTCAGAAGGTAGTCCACGTATTATGCAGGAAATAGCATCTTCACCGTTTATGTTGCATTTCTTCAGTAGGGATAATTTTTCGTGATAATACTTCGTCATCGTCTCTTTATCTTCCTTTGTCCTTGCCAGCATACGTTCCAATTTTTCCACGTAGTCAGTCGATCGAGGAAAAGCGACCTGAAGCATTTCCTTCCAGCCATCCCATGTCAAATTGTAGTTTTCAAGGTCATCATACCATTCTCGAGCAGCGCCACGCAACCGCAGTTGCATGATAAATGTCCGATCGGTGTTGTCCCAGCCATAGACATCGCCTAGTTGGTCTATTTTGTGGAGCCAACCTATAACGTTGCTGCTGTTGTCTTCGGGTCGAAATTTAGGAATAACTTCGGCATCACTGGGAGCAACATGTCGTTTTTTGTGCGACTTAGTCTTATGAAGGTCTTCAGAGAAAAAAAAATTCACTATTTTCATCTTCCGAGCTAGTTGACTCACTACACTTTCGTTTGCGTTTTCCCAAACCGTGAAAATATGGTCCGGACATTTTATCCCGATCCCACTTCTGAAATATTATTCAGTAGCAGGGTTTACACAATTAAACACGAACTATAATTCACACTCAGTCTGTATTTTGGCAGAAGAACGTCCTTATTCCTAGTTCACAATATAATAATCGTTAGAAATGATTTGCTACCCTTTTTATACACTTCCCCGCCATATTCAAATCAACTGTCAGATTAACTACTCAAAATGTTATGAATATTGAATTATTGTTATAAAAATCAACTAAATGACTTATTAATGGAAAATAAACATAAAGAATATTATTTAGATATTAATGAGAAGATTTGAAAGTAATTTAGGAATAATTAAGCAACTACTACGTCATAACCGTCGAGTATCTATTTGGTACTTGTTAACAATGTATTACAATCATTCGTATAAAAGTAACAGTCACTTCACAAACCTTCCAAAACACCAAAAGATCGATAAAAACACTCGATTAATTCAGCCAGCAGTGGTTTAATCGAGTGTAGGCCATCCTTTCGCCTATACAGGTTGTTCCAATACGAGTGGCACATTACCTACGTCGGCAACACGAATTAATGGTGATTTTATTCCGCACAGTGATCGTTATTTTGCAAAGTTTACTGCCATTGTTTTGTTTCGTTATGACGTCACTCGTTTGATTGAATGGTCGGCAATCGTTGGGAATGAATTTTCGTGTTTTTTTGGGATTGTGTTTTTTGTATAATTTGTTCGTTTTTTTTGGGTGTTTTTGAGTTTCTCTGAAGCAGCCCTGTGTCTGGATTGGTGTCCCTATTACATTGAACTTAAGGGACAGGACAGGACCCAAACGCAAAAAAACGCAAGTTTTAGAAGCAATAAAAGTATATAATCGACTACAATAAACAAGATCAGAAAAATATATGATATTCTTCAGGATATATGCTAGGTAGATAGTGTGTTGAAAACATAATACAACTAATTTGGTGCGATAGAAAATAAACATGAAGATACCTCTAAAAACTTTCCTTTTACAATAAAAAACCATACAAGATCATTCTGATTTTTTGTCAGATTAATCTACAAGCAACATACTAAAGCACTAGTGTTTTAATTTTTTAGTCCAAACAATAGATTTTTTGTAAATAGATAATCTTTGGATGATACAATTAAACTAAATTAAAAATTATTAATCAAATTAAAGAATTACATTATATTAAATGAAATTAATGCTAATATTTAAAATAATAATAATATGTACATTTATATGGAAAAAAAAATAAGCAAAATGATCATAGGGCATCAAAAAATTCGTCCGCATCGCTGTCAACAGGAACAGTGCCCAAAAGGCTGGCAGCATTGCCACTTGTATGGCAATGCTAATTCTTTGGCCAAGAAATAGGCCAGCCCTCTGGTCACGTGAAGAGTCGACTAACCGCTTGGCGATATCCCGAAAAACCAGGTGGGCACTCGGACCCCATGGCCCTAGTGTTTCAACCCCAAACGGCTCGAACATATAACTCCCAATCAGGTTGGAATATTTTCGCCGTTTGAGGTTTTCTGCACCTGCAGCAGCCGCCCCAGCACAGCCCACCGTGCTAGGAAGATGGGATGGCGCAAGGGTGTCGACACATGTTGCATCCCACACCAAAGGTCTGCCTAACTTCCAGGGCATTATGGTCATTCCGTCTGGTCTCTTCCCATCGTCGCGTGCCAGGCCGTTGGGTTCTAAAACAGCTGGCACCCCGGCGGTGACAAGAGCACGACGGATGATGTCATTGATGCTGGTGTGCCGTGCTATCCGACTAATAATAATAGATAATGGCTTCATATTTTGCAATAAATTAGCAGCATTGTGTCATCGCGCTTCTCTTTCTTTTCTATACAGTCCGCCAGTGACCGCACTTTAGGTCATGTAGCCCCCTTAATCATAAATGGCGAAATGTGGGTGTACTGTAGGTACACATCTGCCTAACCTATTCTGGGATTATAAGCGTGATGTTGTTACTTTTTTTTGTGGTTTGGAATCATTTATTTTATTTTCAACACATGCTAGACGTAGCATAGCTAGCATAGCTAGTTCGTGAACGGACGCCGTCAGTAGGGACTGGTCATCTCTTTGCTGCCATGGCTTATTTTAATTTTTTTTTTTTTTGAAAGGTAGAAAAAAAAAAATATTTTAAATGTTTTTTTTTCTTTCTTTCGTCTTTTCATTACGGACGCTTTTAACATCGTTCTCACATGCATAATTTTTAACATGAATGATGTAAACAAGACTTTGTAACCATATTATTTTGATCTAAAAGAGTGTCCATGGAGTTTCTTGCCCGTTCTTCTCCATAGGTACCTACGCTTTGGAATGGGCAACTAGCTTCATCTTTCTGACTGACCGACCCCTTGACAGTTCAAAAGTGCCTGTAATTGGTTTAATTGAAATAAATGCTTTGAGTTTGAGTGTGAATTGTGCTGAACGATATCCGTTTTGTTTTTGTGAAAGTGACTTGTTCTTTTTTGTGTTTGTGAGCTTTCCCTGCGTCATGTTACGCAACGTAAACGTATTTTCCTTCTTTCTCTCAAAAACATCTCCAAGTAGGTACCTCAAACAGCGCAATCAATAGCCAAATCTAGCAAAAACACGAAATAAATACATCGCAATAAGGAAAACAGTTCACCACACACACAGGGGGCGCACAATAATAAAAACTAATAGAAATGGTCGCCATTAGCCGTTGTCGACTATTGGCGATCTGTGTTAAGTACCTACTGTCGGTCAGTGTACGTTGATATAGATAGATTTGTTTGAAGGAAAGGTCTTTTTCCTTGTAGTGTAGTACCTAGAAAAAATATTGGTCAAAATATTGAGGAGTTATGTGAAAAATAAAACAATAAACAAGTGTTTATGTTATGTAATGTAAACAAACAAGTGTTTACATTACATAACATACTTAATTTAAATTCATAAAAAATATCCATGATTTATGCCTAGTGAATCAATTTATTATTTTAAATGTTATAAATAACTATCTAGTTTCAGTTTCTGTTATTCTAGTTTAGCCCACGAGACAGTAACTCATTTGTTTTTTAACAAAAAACTAATAACCATTCATAATTTTTCACGAAAGAATTCGCGACAAAAAAAGTCGCAAGTCTATGTATAAAGTCGCAAGTATGTATCTCGGGGATTGTCAAGCGTTGTCATCCCACGTGCATTACAAGAAGTATGCCCCGAGCGGTACTGGGTACAGTCGGCACGAAAAATTGCTTACCTTTTGTGAAAAATATTTACCGATCATTCTTTTGTACAGTAAAATCAATCTTTGATATAGCGCGATACAAGGATCTTTCAGCGCTCGAATTACGTTGACATGGGGACGCTTATTACCCGACTGCGGCGAAGCCCAAAAGGAGGGTTATTAGCATTAATGTTTTAAGAAATGTTTTGAAACATTCAAGATGGTGGCGTTAGTTCTATAGAGGTATGAGGAACAGCGTATAAAGTTCTCATCATCCTCCATAGAAAAGGGAGGATCCTCCAACCAGACGGGTGTTGTATCTGACGGGCAACTGCCCGATGATTCACGTCAGGCCGTTGTATCTATGCTAGTTGCGCGGTAAACTCTACTTGCGCGATGCAGGATTTTGCGTGACGTCAGTACGACGCGTTGTTCGCATGTGGCGTTGTGGATACCGCTACAGTTCCGATACACGCGCCTAAATATCCTTGTAGAGCTATAAGTAGAGTAGGTATGTATGAGTCGTCACATCATAATATATAACATCATGCCTGTCATCCGCTTAAGCAATTAATCTTGGCATTACTAAAATGAAAATTTCCTGATGGTTTTCGTCAATGATCGTGTCATGAACAATTTAAATAGTTTTAGAATAAGTCCCATTCCGTTAATTAAAAACGTTTAAAATCTAGTCGCAAATCTCATATCAGCGACTAAATTAAAGGTATTTTTGACAGATTGAGATGGAGATTATAATGCGGTTTATATTATTTAAACAACTAGCTGTGCCTCGCGGTTTCATAAGTGTTGATCCCGTGGGAATATCGGGATAATAGCCCATATGTTAATCCAGGGTGTCAGCTACCTCCATACAAAATTTTATCAAAATTGGTTCAGCCGTTTGAGCGTGAAGAAGTAACCAACATATAAACACACACACACTCCCCTACAAACTTTCGCCTTTATAATATTAGTGTGACAGGAAATTTAAATAGCTTCTAAATACTTCTTTTATGACATAATTAACAAATTCGAAACAAAAAAGTTAAACAAGAAAACAAGAGATATTTAACACCAACAAAAAAAATTTAACATATTTCCCACCCCGACTGTCCCTCCCATAATCGAAAACTCCCAACATATACAAAGAAAAATAATAACCTTTGCACACGACTGTACGTAGAGGTACAGTCAAGCACAATGCAAACAATAGCGCGAGCCAACAGCGCACAAATCTTAATCTTAGCATTCATTATGGCGCAGAAACGAACCTGAATTTATTCTAGGTAACCCCGCACCGACGCTTATGAACTACAGGTAGCTTCACTGGGAGTTTTATTTATTTTAGGGAATATTTTTAACTGAATAGTATCGTGTTACCTAATAACTAAATTGGAGGTCAGATAGAAAGAAACAGAAATACATTTGGCATAGAATGCTTATTTGACGCCTATGTGATAGGTATTTTTACACCCTCTTTTTTTTCAGGATGGGAAATCATCAAATGACCCCCTCCCGCTCTGGGTGGAGCGGAAGGGAGTTTCAGACTCTTACTGACTAAACCCCACCCGTGTTCCTTCCCTAGCCCTTTTATGCTCCGGTAACCCTTTCGGACAATCCCGCTGACCCGGCAGGCTTCGGCCCTAACGGGCCCCTTCTCTGATGCTGACATGTCTTTGAGGCGCGCGTGGAACACGTAGGCGCCGTCCGGCACGGGCCTGGTCCTGATCGGACGGTGAGCTACCCATTACTCTCCGCCCGCAAGCCCGCGCCTACGGTGGAAGGGAGTCGTCGCGCGGCTCCCGACGCCCGGAGCGTCTCCCGCGGCGGCTGGGACGGGAGGCTCTCTCCCTCATCCATCCCGCTATCTCCTTCGCTAGCATAACTGCTTCGCAGAAGGAGGTGACTGCCTAGCGTTCTCCCAACTATATTGGTCGGCTTTCAGTCTAACCGAATGCCAGTACATGGAGCGACTGCCTATCTGACCTCCACAACCCAGTTACTGGGTAATACTATACCCTTTGGAAAGACTGGTTGTCTACGGACTACCCTGTTCTTAGTTGATAGTTACAGAATAAACCGACAGATTTTTTTAAACGAAGCAAACCCTTGCTTACAAAGCTCACCCGAATTGGTCATTACGTCCCCAAAAAGTAACCATCGGTACCTAGAGTAACCGCACCCGAAAACCGAACACCGACCCACAATTCTTCAAAACTTTTCCACCACACATCCGCATTCCGCTCCCACAATTTTTACACAATACACCTGAAACAGGCAATCGTTCCCTTTCTGTAATGAGAGAGAATATTACTCGATCGCCCTCAGGCGTTTTTAATTTGCCACAAGATCACCTACAGTATATAAGTTCTTTTTTTTCGGCGTAATATGCCGTTCTGAGTAACTCAGCGTTTATATAACATCGATTAGGAGTTATGATTGTGCGGAGAATGAGCTTGTTTTCTTCGTATCTTTTTCGAGGATCTTGTGGTTGGTGAAATGGCTAGCGTTTCTTTTTGCTTTATTTTTTGTAAGAGGTGGTTTTGATGTGCAGTTTTTCTTTGTCATTTTTGTGACATACGTAGGAATAAATGCGGGGGGGGGGGGCGTGGCTAAATAATAACAGCCGCACAGGTCGATCGATCAGGTTAAGCTACGCTTGCCGCGGTCGGTGACCATCTTTACATACCGAGACCCCTCCGTGCCTCGGATAGCACGCTAAGCCATTGGTCCCGGCTGTCATTCTTGGATCTTTGACAGTCGTTACGGGTAGTCAGATGCCCGAAAGTCTGACAACCACTCTTCCTAAGGGGTATCGTATTACCCAGTAACTGGGTTGTCCGATAGGCAGTCGCTCCATGTAAAATACTGTTATTCAGCTGTATCTGGTTACACTGGAAGCCGAATCATCCCATAATCCATACTAATATTATAAATTCGAAAGTAACTCGTATGTCTGTCTGTCTGTCTGTTACCTTTTCACGCCTAAACCAGTGAACGGATTGCGATAAAATTTAGCAGAAAGATAGATGGCATTCCGGGGAAGGACATATGATAGTTTTTATCCCGATATTCACACTGGATCGACACTTATGCGGGTATTGTATAATTATTACCTGTTCTCTTCCCCACCAAGTTATCACATGTCCCATTAAATCAATACTTTTACACCCCACTTACACACCATAATAATATCTTAATCCAAATTAGATGACCGGCATCAATATACCGTCGGTTTGGACAAGATATAACCGTAATATTTTTATAAGGTTATAAAAATAATGTGCCAGGATTTTATGGGCATAACTCGTAATTATTATGAGGTATGGCACATCCCTGGTGAGGCGGTGATCGCCTTTATAGTTTCCTCTGATTGGATTGTTGATTTATTTTGTCATTAAGTTTGTTGATTACTGATTAAGGCTAAGTTTGGGATAATTCTTAAAGGGTACAATTTAAATGCTCACCAAAATAATTTTTGAACCTTCCAAAATGGATAAATGTTCACCAAATCTTGTTTCGCTGAAATAGTAACATTAATACCCAAAATGAAAAATATTGGCGACATAGGATGCAAGAACACCCCGAGGTTAGGTTTGGTTAGGATACTTTAAACCCTTTACACAGAAATAGGGCCCGGCGAAGCGGGGCTCCGTCGACATAGAATGTGGCATAAAATAAAAAGGTAAATAGGTTCATTTCTACAATACTTTATGAAACACAATTTGGTGATCATTTATCCATTCGAATTTTTTGGTAGTAAAATAGGTACATTTCTGGTAGGCGTTTAAACACAAGCCATTATTAAAAAACCTATATTATAACCTTTCTCAATAATTGGGCTATCAAATGCAAAAATATTTTTTCTAATTCGACTGGCAGTTCCAGAGATTAGCGCGTTCAAACAAACAAACAAACTCTTCAGCTTTGTTATTAGTATAGATTAGTGATTTATAATTTGAGTAGCAGCGCCCCGCGGTTTCACCCGCATAAGTGTCGATCCCGTGGGAATATCGGGATTCAAACTATTCTATGTCCTTCCCCGGGATGCAATTTATCTCTCTGCCAAATTTTATCGAAATCCGTTCAGTGGTTTAGGCGTGAAAATGTAACATACAGACAGAGTTACTTTCGAATTTTTAATATTATTAGTATAGATACGTGATTTAATTTTTGAAGATTTTTTTGTCAAATAGCGCACAAAGTATTCCTTACTATGTTTATTTAATAGAAAAACAAAAGGAACTACCCATCGTTGCGTCCAGCTGCCAACAATACAGCCTGATCAATACATACGGCAGCGCAAATTGCGCGGTACAGTCGAACGCATTTTCTTTTACGATCGCACACCACTGTTTACGTGTTTCGCGAAGATACGGACGATAGCCACGATGTGGGAACCTATTGATTTGTTTTGGAGGTGGCAAGAATAGACATTTTCAGGGGATCAGACCGGAATAAATCGTAGATGTCAATAGTCGGTGATGAACACTTATTCATATCATCATCATCATCTGCCTAGCCTTTTCCCAACTATGTTGGGATCGGCTTCCAGTCTAACCGGATGCAGCTGAATACCAGTATTTTACATGGAGCGAATGTCTATCTGACCTCCACAACCCAGTTACTGGGTAATACAATACCCCTTGGTAAGACTGGTTGTCAAACTTTGAACGATGAACACTTATTATTATCAACCGATATATTCCGTAAAGATATCATACTTACCGTGAAAACTTTGGTGAAGTAAGCTGACATAATAATGGCTAAATAATAACAGCCGTACAAGTCGATCGATAAGGTTAAGCTGCGCTTAGCGCGGTTGGTCTGTGGATGGGTGACCATCTTTACATACCGATACCCCTCCGAGCGTCGAAAAGCACATTAAACGGTTGGTCCCGGCTGTCATTCGTGGATCTTTGACAATCGTTACAGGCAGTCAGAAGCCTGAAAGTCTGACAACCAGTCTTACCAAGGGGTATCGTATAACCCAGTAACTGGGTTATGGAGGTCAGATAGGCAGCGCTCCATGTAAAATACTGTTCAGCTGCATGGTTAGACTGGAAGCCCTCTCCAACATAGTTGGGAAAAGGCTAGGCAGATGATGATGCTAGGGGTTGTCACTATTGACTTCACCCAAGTTTTCTCAGTAAATTTTTTACAGCATTGATCGACTGGTGGGTCATTTTATTCTTTGACTAGCTGCGCCCCGCAGTTTAACCCGCGTAAATTTCGATCCCGTGGCAATATCGGGCTAAAAAGCCTTTAAGTTAATCCAGGGTGTCAGCTACCTCCATATTTTTTTTTATCAAAATTGGTTTAGCCGTTTGAGCGTGAAGAAGTAACAAACATATAAACACACACACACACTTTCGCCTTTATAATATTAGTGTGATAACAGAATACATCGACTGGTCAATTCCTTGTTTACTATCAAAAAACATAAAATCCACCGCATCCGATCCCTCTGGCATCCCAAGTTAATAGCGATCTCGTAATGGCGGTTTGCTAGTTGTAGCCCCATAAAGACATCCCCACCGTTTATTGGCCTCTGGTCGACGTACCTAACCTATACGATTAGTGGTGAAAAATCAATTTGGCCTCCCTTGTGTGGTATAGACATGCAATGGGACAGTTGTTTTTGTTGGTGACTGAACTTTGTACCAGTAATAATATATTGGTATCAACTTGCTTCCTTGGTCTTGCTGAGCATCAGGTCCTGGGGGTCTACTCCGAAGCGGTTAACCACTGTATCGGCCGAATGTTCGGTCATTTTCTGATTCGAATATTGTTGTCCTACTACGAATTTAAAAAAGAAAAGGTAAAAAAAGGGTTAAGGGTTCTAAAAAGGTTCGGATTGGCACAGTTTGGTCGGGACCAATAGTCAATATAGGAAATTAATGGTAGTAGAAAATGACCGAACATTCGGCCGATACAGTGGTTAACCGCTTCGGAGTAGACCCGCTGGGTTCGAGGCAATGTGTTATTGGGATTTTTCACAGTAGCAATGGACATTTTGAAAGTTCAACAACATTCATTGCGTTATTTAAGTTGTTGAGCAGGCAAATTTTTCGAAAATCAGCAATGGATTAGCAATATCTTTCAAAATGATTCAGATTATCATTGAGAGTTTGTTACGTCATTAGGGTAGTGGGTTTGTGCCCGGTTGATGGTAATAGGCTGTCCCTATTACGGATTAAAGGTCATAGCACACGTATAAAATCGGAAAGGGATCGGCACCGTATCGCCTTTCGCCTCGCCGTCAAACAGGCGTCAACCTAACGTAAGCACGTAACCAAAGCGGATCAGAAACTCCGATGCGTCGACTCGGCTGCGGCTAGGCGACGCCGCGCTTACGGCTTGCCGACCGCTGGTTTATTGTGCAGCAGGCAGCCTGGAGGGGTGAGAGGAGCAAGGGTGGACGAAGAGACGTAAGCTCGGGTACGGAGAGACGTAAGCGCGGGGACAACGAGCCGTAAACGCGACGACCAGCCGTAACGCACCGCACCGCGGTTCGTGAGCTTGTCCCTAGGCGAGGTGATTACGTTACGATTCCGATTAGTGTGCGTTGCAGTAGGGAGTTTCACACAAAGAATACTGAACGGCTCGAGTTTAATACGGTGCCGATCCCTTTCCGATTTGATACGTGTGCTATGACCTTTATGGTACCTACTTAAACATAACTAGCTAAATGTGAGTTTATGAGATGTTGGTCCCATAGAATTTATGGTCCACACCCTTAAATATAACCACAAATTTCTGAAACACGCTGTATATAAAACATAAAACTTTTAAACCTTCCAGAAAATCCCTAATTCCAATTCAAAACAAAATGATTCCTAATTCTAATTCATTGCCATCAAAGTCATCGCTAGTGAAAGTTTAGTAATGACTAATTAACAAACATCAAGTGGGGGTCGTGTTCCGAATATTTTTACTCACTGTACTAACAATCCAGTTGTGATAAGGAAAGTTGGTAGCGTTGGGCCGCTAAAATGTTGCATTAAAGCTACCGTAGACAGAGTAATCTATAGACTCATAGTATCCGTGTCACCGAAAGGGACAAAAAATTCCGGCAATCTTCATCATACTATCATTTTTACAGCTTATTACACTGCACCTTACCATTTTCACAGTTGCGCAAATGTACTATTATTGAATTATGCACGAAAAAAATCTTATTTTCCATTTAATCGCGGTGTAGTTTTTTTAGTATTTCATTCATAAACGTCAAACTTGTTGTGCACATTGATGTGCTTAGCAGACACGCAGTTAGGGACAGAAATATTCTTACTCTGTCTCTTTTCTTTGCTAGTGACTTTAATATATTTCTCTTTTTCTTGTGCGAATGAAAAATAAGATATGCAGCAGTTTATAGTTTACTCTGTCTACGAAAGCTACAGTTTTCTAGAATAGTGGTGACCGGAGTGACGGCCCGTCATGAAAATGATGGCAGCGTGGTTTGACATTACGGTGTCAAAAAAACTGGCCCAGTGTGAGTCGGACTCGCACACGAAGGGTTCCGTACCACAAGGCAAAAACACCGAAAAAACAACACGTTTGTTGTATGGGAGCCCCCCTTAAATATTCATTTTATTTTGTTTTTAGTATTTGTTGTTATAGCGGCAATAGACATACATAATTTGTGAAAATTTCAACTGTCTAGCTATCGCGGTTCTTGAGATACAGCCTAGTGACAGACAGACGGAGGGACGGACAGACAGCGAAGTCTTAGTAATAGGGTCCCGTTTTTACCCTTTGGGTACGGAACCCTAAAAACGATCACTAGAAAAAACACGTCTTACAACTTATGGCCAATAAGGCCGCCCATTGTATATTTTGTAGTGTTTGATGTATTTTCTATGCTATGTATTTTTGTGTTCTACAATCTTCTTCTTCTTCATGCCACTGGCACGACTGTATTTTAGATCTTGTTGGCCCAAAACTTTGTCACTTCCACGGCGTTGTCAGTGGCTGCGCAGAGGTCACTTTGACTGCATGTTTTGGGACACAGTAGGCAAGATAGGAGATGGAGCATGGTTTGCGACATAGCTCTACAGTCACACCCTACTGCCGTTCCGTCAAGGGAAGATGTAAGTCCAACCTGGTAAAGGGGGGCTCCCTTTACCAGGTTGGACTTACATCTTCCCACTTGTGTCCGAAGACGGTGGTGTACTATAAAGTAACCATTTCAGTGACGTCTTTCGCCGCTAAATTGCGAACGCTTTAGCAATAGCTACCGTTGCTTGCTTGTAATTTTACATGTGATCTTGTACAATGAGATGTGTAACAATTTTGATGTACAATAGAGTTATTATTCTATTATTTTTTGTTGTGTTTGATTTGAGTAATTTTAATATCGGTCTGTGAACGTCTCTACTGGGTGAAGAGTTTACTATACTGCATTGGTAGTTTATAACAAACATAACAGTACCAACAATAATGACAGTGAGATGTGCTTTAATTAAGCAAGTCTCGTTGACGACCTGGAGGATAAAACTCAAGTTATTTTATGAAATATTTCTTTTAATTCCCTTGGGCAATACCCATTAGTTTTTTTTAAGCTAAGCATGTTGATTTCTACAAATGACAATACATCGTATTGTCATTTGAAATCATCACAACTGTGTTCAAAAATGACCATAATAGACAGGCTCAAACTCATTACATTTGGTATAGCAGCATGAAAATTTTAATGTCCAAATCACCTTTACTACAATTCTCCTAAAAGCGCCATTTTAGCACCCCTAACGGATGCAACAAGACGACCCTTTGACATCGACTAACGTATTTAAATTCATAGTCTTATGAAGTTAGCCCGGACAGGGGGTGGCGGGGGTCGCGGGGTCCGTGGGGGGGTCGCGGGGGGCGTGAGGCGTGACTGTACACTTTTTGGCTTCGGTTAAGTCGGATCGCCACTAACCGCCCGTGTGGAAAAGGGGTAAGTATGGATTTCGATTTTTAACCGACTTCAAAAAGGAGGAGGTTCTCAATTCGTCGGAACCTTTTTATTTTTTTTGTGCAAGGTCCTTTTTTCTCTAATTCTTATTTTTTATTATATTCTGTGACTTTACGATTATTATTTGCAATGGCTTGTTTAAACGCCTACCAGAAAAGTACCTATTTTACTACCAAAAAATTCGTAATACCTGCCAGAATGGATAAATGCTCACCAAATTGTGTTTCATATAGTATTGTAGAAATGAACCTATTTTCCTTTTTATTCTATGGCACATCCTATGTCGACGGAGCCCCTATTTCGGTGTAAAGGGTTTAAAGTAACCTAACCTTGGGGTGCCCTTCGCTCGCTCTTGCATCATTTCGGGTATTAATGTTACTATTTTAGGGAAACAAGATTTGGTGAGCAATTTATCCATTTTGGTAGGTTCAAAAATTATTTTGGTGAGCATTTAAATCGTACCCATTTGCAATACCAGCGACGTCGGCGATGCGTTGTTATCCCAGAGACAAAAGCAGACACGGATACCGACCGGTGCCAATCCCTTCAAATCGGAGCTCAGCAACTCTGCTTAATAGCAGAAGTATGGTGTTAGTGACTAGCTTCTTCACAATATAACTTACCTTATATGCTTATAACGACGATTATTGCTGATCCAAAATAAACAAAAAAAAAAGTAAAAAAAATACACCAACAAACTACATAACTAACAAAAAGAAAATTAACAAACAACTTCATAATTTGCTTAGTTATGCTTCTTAACACTATCCTTCACTGCAACATCTACAATACTGTATACTTTTTAGGGCTCCGTACCTAAAGGGTAAAAACGGGACCCTATTCTGTCTGTCTGTCACCAGGCTACCTTTGAAATTTTCACAGATGATGTATTTCTGTTGCCGCTATAACAAAAAATAAAGTAAACATTTAAAGGGGTATAAAAGAAACGTTTTTTTCGGCGTTTTATGCCTTGTGGTACGGAACTCTTCGTGTGCGAGTCCGACTCGCACGTGGCCAGTTTTTACTTTATGGTCAAAAACCCGAAATTCTCAAAACCAGACTTACCCACTTCTCGCCCCGGCCACTATCTCCGAAGGAGTTAAAAAGCTATAGTTCGTGTTGTGGCATAAATTAACTGTGTAACTCGCAAGAAACCGCGGCGCATATTATCACCATTTTGTTCAAGATTAACGAAATATTCACCCCGTTGTGTTCGGAGTTTCGATTAGCTTGCTTTGATGCCGGATTATTATGCTGATGTATGGTTTACGTGGTTGCAAATATACAAGGAGTAACCTAAAACATTTTAAGGGGTCTTTGTAGTACCATTATTTAAAACTAGCTGCGCCCCGCGCTTTAACCCGCTAAAGTTTCGATCCCGTGGGAATATCGGGAAAAAAAGAAGCCTATATGTTAATCCAGGGTGATAGCTACCTCCATGCAAAATTTTATCAAAATTGGTCCGGCCATTTAAGCGTGAAGAAGTAACAAACATATAAAAACACACTCACAAACTTTCGTCTTTATAATATTAGCGTGACAACTTTTACTACGGGATATAACAGAAAATCGCGAAAAAAAAAACTACTGCTCCGTTCATCTATGTTCGCAAAAATCATCAATATTCGAGAACACTGGTGGCCCAGCAGTAATGCCCCCGACTTACGAGTTGTAGGTCGTAGGTTCGTTACTTTTTATTTTAAGTAATTTCATCACCTGCTCTCAAAACGGTGAAGGAAAACATGGTGAGGAAACCGGCTTGTCCTAGAACCAAACATTTGAAGACATGTGACATCTACCAACCCGCACTGGGCCCGCCGAGTACTAATATATATAGTCGGACTTTTAATTAGCTGCAGTAAAATGACAGCTTATTTATTTATTTTACCATTTATGAACATACATAATTATATAAACAGACAAGAAAAAAACAGAACAGAAAAATAGGTACAAAGGTGATGCTTATTTCAGAAATCTCTTCCAGCATACCTGCGATATAATAGGACAATAAATAGAGAGATGTAGACAGCATGTGAAAGAGTATCATAATCAGCCTATAATGTTCCCACTGCTGGGACACGGGCCTTCTCTCAATGAGAAAGAGTAAAGGAGACAAAAAAAATAATACATAAATGTATGTGTTACTTAAATAACTAAACTTGTTTTTCTAGTACAGACTAGTGTAACAAACGAAACTTATTTGACATGCATATCTCTAAACTCAGTCCGAAATGAGTAATGAAATCCAATGAAGGAATTGCAACTATGACCATTGTTATATTGTCCGTGTAGTTACTCGCTCGTTTCCAATTACAGGGTGCTCGTTAACTCAAACTGTCGATGTAAAACTATGTAGTAGCACCCTATCGGTACAGCATTTAATTGTTTGGCAGAGAATTTATTATTTGGCATTAGGGGAAAATCTCTAGTAAAATTACTTATGAACATGAACGAAGCAAGCTATGAAAAAATCTTAACATTAATCATTCAGATAATGGCCTATTTCCTGATATTCCTGTAAAAGTATTTACTATCTAAACTTTATTTCAGTGGTAATTAAGTTGATTTCAGAGTAACTAGCACAATTGAAAAAGATATAAAAAAAATTAAAGTTGTAGCGTAAACTGAACGTTACTGCGTAGGAATTAAAATTATTTTTCAAAAAACTCATATTTGTTTACATGTTTCGCAAGTAAATCGCGAACGCAGATTAGGTACCTATCCCATCTATTTCGAAATTTAGTATGATTATTATCAACATTGATTTGATGATTTCTCAACCAAAAAAAAGGCTCCCACTTTTTTTTGGTTGAGAAATCATCAAATGACCCCTCCCGCTCTGGGCGGAGCGGAAGGGAGTGTCAGACTCTTACTGACTAAAACCCACCCGTGTTCATTCAGTTGCCTGTGCCAGGAGCCACGGTATCTCTTTCGAACAACCCGCAACCCAGGCATCGGCCCTAGCGGACCCCGTCAGTTAGCGCTGACATCTCTTTGAGGCGCGCGTGGAACACAACGCGCCGTCGACCTGGGCTTGGTTCTTACCGAACGGCGAACTTTCATTGATTAGGAGTCTTGTTCCACCCACTGCTGAGTTAAAAGTCCTCGTGCGTTTCCTGCCATGCTTCCCTGCCCTGGCGAATCTCAACCAGGTCTTCCCCACGATCTTCTGTAGGTCATCCACCCACCTGACCGTTGGTCTGCCAACGCTCATTTTTCCATCTATCGGCAACCATTCCGTTAGAGCTCTGCTTCACCTGCCAACACCTCGTCAAAGTAGGTTATAATACTTGTTACAGGAGTGGGTTTACGTCTACAGTGTATCAACTTAGGTTCGAACTCATAACCGCTTTTAAGCCAGTCCTACGCTTTAATTCACAAAGCGGCATAAGACTCCCGGAAGTCTAGCAATTTTTGATAACTCATAAGTCACCACTTGATAAGACAAAATGAAAAATTGGGTGTTTATAAATAGCCAAAACCGATACAAATGAAAGTGGTCTAATCGGACTTCACGACATTTTCTCCGGATCTAATAAAATGGCAATTCATCAGCGGCATCAGTCTACAGCAGTCCAATGCTGGACATAAGCCTCTCCAATCGCACGCTATTCATTCTCGGCAACTCTCATCCAGCTACTACCAGCTACCCTGCGAAAAGATCCTATCTAAATAGCGATCAAATAAGTACACCAACCACCGACCCATTCAACAAATTGATTCCACAAACACATTCCGAACAAAGCCGTTAACATTATCAGGACTGCTCCATCAAAATGGCACTAGACAAACTATCCACCCATTGTCCAGGGTTCGAGTGCCGACCTTTGGACGCCCCCTAAACCCAATTGCCCGTAAAATCGGCTAACCAAGTGGAAAATATATCCGACCGGAATTGTGTGATGGTGCCTTTTTCGTTAATACGGCGGCCGAAGATCGGTGAGGATGGCTACTGGGGCTATGGACTTGAGGGCCTGCTTTAGGCTGGCGTATTTTTCAAAACGGCAAGAAAGCCATAATATTATTTTAAAACCAATTTTATTATAAATGGTTGAAAATTCTATTGTTTGCCTTGACTGCTTTTGTCATGATTGAGATCGATTCAAGATGGTTTGAAATTTATCCATGAATTATTATTATTATTCCTGCAGATCTCTCTACAACGTTGAAATGGAACCTGAAAACCACAAAATATAATAACATTGCAGATTTAACGGTCTAAGTTTATAATTAATAATAAAAAAATACAACTACTAATTTTATGCCAGAAAAGAACCCAAAAACCCAAATGAATCGTGAACTTTTCATTCAAAATTAACAGAGAATCACTCAATTGGTCCCAAGTTCTAACATACCAGAGTCTTACCAATACTAAGGTCAGCATTGCTCTTTACTGTTATAGAGGTTCTGTCCTTGATGACGGCTCTTTGAATACCACTGAACATAATCATCGACAATGCTCATAATCACGCTTTGTTAAAGAAAAAGACAGCCAGATGAATGAATCAAATATGACATCATGTCTGTATTTACAAATGTAGTAGATAAAATATAAATAGAGAAAAATAAATAATATGTGATTCAGTCTTTAGATAGTAAAGAGTATTCTATTCTATGTATTTTATACGATACCCACTACAGTGATGTGTCTTGCCTTGGCTGGGGATCAAAGCGCCCACAAGACCAACAATGAGGTCTGAATTATTAAAATGCAAATTAAATATTAAGTAACTCAACGCGAGTAATATTATTATCACAACATTTCCGCACTATTCGTCACGCGCACTGTTATCAGTCTTTATCTGGTCCCAGGAGAAAAAATTGCGCGGCCACCGACCAAGTTCCTGACCATAAATTCATTAGACACCGACGACATTTTTTTTTTAAACTCACGTCCGTGTTGTCTATGGTAAGTCTAGAAGTGGCAACTTTTAAAAGGCATTCATTAATTATTTTATTTATTTATATGAAGGATGGAGGAAGGAGGAATAATCAGGATTGTTATCCAATGTGACAGCGTTGCTGAGGATTTTTTTTTAATACCCAAAGAGCTCTTCTCTTTTTTTTCTTTATATACTTGTATTATATTGGGTGACTGGTACCGCTTATTTTTTATCTTTTCTTTGAGAACGTTTGACAGTCGTTATGGGTAGTCAGAAGCCCGAAATTCTGACAACCAGTCTTGTCAGACTTTCGGGCTTCTGACTACCCATGCTGTGTTATGATGAGTACATGTGTCTAAGTATCCGTCACTAATTACCAGTCACACTATTTAAATATGTTACATTGTTTATTGTATTTAAAATGTGTCAAACCGATTTGGATGATTTTGGCACACACTGCTTTTACTGATCTTCTTACTGGGGTAGGTTGATGGGTAGGTTGGGTTGTTTAATTGCTATAGCAAATAAACAACTTCATCAATAATTCTACAAAACTTCAACGTCAAGAAAAAGAAAACCGCCTCATTATCTTTTCGACAACTAACAGGTCTCATCCTTAAAAAAAAACCAAACATTATCCAAAACATAATAATAATAATGATTAATAACAGCCCCTTCTAAAGAACCAAGCTCTGTGCTCCAAAGCGTCGAGTGGCTAAAAACTCCCCACTATATCATAATTTATTTATTCTGATGACCTCGCCGAGTGCGGCCCTGTCCCACCTAATATATACATTAATATAATACGTTTAAAAAGATATAATTTTATCTCAGTCCTGTATTGTTTCTCTCATTTGCAATATGGCGTATTTTTTTATCTTTTATACTGCATAATGTCTTTTTTCTGGGGTAATTAAAATTATTATAGGTATTTATTACTGCAGAAGGCCATTTGGCGTGTTTATTCCCACTCCTAATCGTTCCATGTTTACATTAATTAGCAATGCTTTAGGAGTGTTTCCAGCTTTATTGCCGATAATAAATTTTGGCCGTTTGAATTGTGCGGTGTTATTTTTTTTTAATTTAGCTCGAATGAGGCTTGGTATATGGTATTTGTCTAGACTTCACAGATAATTCGAAGATCATCAAAGTAGCAATTCCAGTAATTTAAAGAATGTTCACAGTCTGGGGGCCTATAAAGGCCACTTTGGCGGAATCATAAAAGGATAACATTACGAATCATATTGGACAGTTAACTGTTACGTTAATCGTATCAAATCCCGTTGGTGAACCAATTGCAGTAATTTTTTTTGTCTGTGCTAAAATACCAATCAATCCAATCCAAATCCAATCCCAATCTCTTTGATTATACCTACGTAGTGCAGCGAAAAAAGAAAAACACGGACTGTCTTTGCCATATTATGATTCATAATGTTATCCTTTTATGATTCTGCCAAAGTGGTATTTTTAGGCCCCCTGATCTCAGTCTCAATCTGTCAAAAATACCTCTAGTTTACATACACTGAGATGAGATTGCGCCTAGGTTGTGAACGTTTTTAATTACGAGAATTGGTTTTCGGTTCTCTTGTAATGATCGTTGTACCAACCTAAGTTTAAAATAAAATTTCACTGGATATTAATCCCGTGCTAGTTTACTACTAGTTTTTTCCGGTCTGATCCCCTGAACCCCCCCCCCTCTCCTCGATCCCCTGCTAGTTCGTCTTCTGTTATGATAACTAAACAAAAGATAATATTTTTTGCAATGACGTAGTTATCCATATACGCGACCTACAGAACACTCGTCGCAGTCTACCAGAAATTCGTAGCAGCCTACGAAAAATCGTAGCTGGCGTAGCACATAAAATTCGTAGCAGGTCACGAAACTTGGTCATCATTTTATTCGACAAGGATTTACTTCTGTTTATGTATAGACAAGCTTTTCGATTAAAGTATTTTTAATCTACACGTACCTACACACAAAGCATAACATCACTTAAAAATAAGAGAAAAATTTCAAATTTCAAATATTTACAGACACGACATGGATATACTATTGGTAAAATATAGGCTCATTTTTTTGAGGTTGGGAAATCATTTAATGACCCCTCCCGCTCGAAGTGGAAGGGAGTGTCAGACTCTTACTGACTAAAACCCACCCGTGTTCCTTCATTTAGCCCTTTATGTTCCGTTAACCCTTTCGAACAATCCCACTGACCATATAGGCTCCATTCCATCACCTTCAAATTGCTGCTTACCTTCCAACGCCCTTCAGTTACGTACAATATCTTAACTAAGTTTCGTCCAATATCTTACTAGATGTGTCCGAAGTTGGGCCAGGTGGGCCCTTAATTAATAACAGTAATCATTGACCGCCGCCGGCTGTTATTGGGAGCTATCACAACATTTGGGTCATGAGTCTGCATCCTGACGTATACGCTGATATACGTTTTTGATACTTGCAAGTTTTTAAAGTGATATCATTTTAATTGTGGTCATTGTGGGTACTAAAATGATTGTCTTTTAAACTCTGACTTGATGGGCTTTTTGACATAAGAAGCAATAATAAAAATATGTATTGCAACAAAGTCCAGCCTTCTGCCTGATAATCACCTAAAGAGCAATAGGGCTATGCTTGGAGTTTCCCTGCGTGAACAATCAGAAATGAAGAGATCCGCAGGAGAACCATGGCAACCGACATAGCCCGAAGAATTTCCAAACTTAAGTAGGTGGCGATGAGCCGGAGACCTAAGTGGGCTGAAATGATGATGATTTTATGCTTTTGATTAATTTATTCTTTTTGTTTGATATCGGTTCTTTTAATTTTTAATTTATACGTCTTCGGTGCATATAAACTTATTTTCTTACATTTGAAGCTTGAATATTTAGACATATGTTTAATCAAAGTATCAAGACCAACCGACCGCAGTACATTCACACGAGTCAGTCACTAATAGCCGTTGGGTGCAATCACGGACGACCTCCAGTTTTGCAGCTGTTTGGTTGCGATGTAGCTCGGCAGATCAATTACACTGTTAATTAATAATCAAAACATTGTGGAGTACAGTCACGAGTATAAGTATGTATACACTTGGCTTTAATCAAAGACGATTTTCTCCTTTAGTTTGGAATGAAATTTTATGTTATTACGAACAAAGTATTTTCGAACCCATAGGTTTGTGTAAAGTGTCGTATTTCAACTTTGCATTCGTTATTTCATGAAAAAATCGCAATTGAAAGTCGCCAAGTGTTGACATATTAGTGCTCATGATTGTACACTCGAATAGATTCTCTTTTATTAACCGACTTCCAAAAAGGAGGAGGTTATATGTTCGACTTTATATATGCTTTTTTTTTTTAGTTTAGTTTTTGGTGAGAGTTTAAGGTACGCTTCAAATTACAAGCTAAACATAATTTAAAAATTATTTTGTCAATTTCAAACGACCTCTACACATTTTAGTGATATGTGGAACTAGTGTAAGCCTGATTTACACGATGGGAATTACACTGCCGGTGATATTATAAGTTAAAGTAACTGTAAATGTGGTGCTGTTCCACAAACGATAGGACACTTAATATATATATATAATAGTGTCCTGCGTGTCCTGTCAGCTGCATGTTACAGGAACTGGTGGACACTGGTGATGGCGCCAAGCAAGTAGCTGAATTCTGGGCCGATTTAGATTGCTATCGACTCGCTAAGAAGAAGGCTTTGAAGTAACAATAAAATTTGCACCGTATATAGTCCACGCAAGGCATTTAGTTCCTTCAATTTTATTGTATGCCGCAGGCACGAAACTTACATCGTGCAAATGAGGCTTAGATCTGTTAATTGCAAAGTCACAGGTATAATTGAGACAAAAAGCTGAAAGATTGTTAAACTCATGTTAATTGATGTGATTGGCGGACTGAAATGTTGTTTACAGCCAATCAAATCACTTGACCTAAGTTTGATAATCTGCAAATAAATAGTTTTTAAGAATCCGTGCTTTCTGGTGGAAGAAATTTATGTGTCACTAGCACCGCTCTGCGGTGTCACCCGCATAAGTGTCGATCCCGTGGGATTATCGGGATAAAAACTATCCTATGTCCTTTCCAGCGATTCAAACTATCTCTATACTTTTCATCTAAATCGGTTCAGCGGTTTAAGCGTGAAGAGGTAACAGACAGACAGACACACTTTTGCATTTAGAATATTAGTACGGATTGAGTATGGATTGCTACTCATTCTTCCGGCTTAACCCTTTCACCAACAAAAAAAACTTTGCACACCAAATTGAATTACAAAAATCATCCTCCAATACTTATCTCCGATCAAAATTCACCGAAAACGGGGACAATAAATTTTAACTTTTTAAGTCTAACTGACCGAAAATCAAGTCACACAGAAAAGGGCTTTTAAAAGAAGAAATAATCTTTAATCTGCCCAACCAACCGTGGTCGAGGGTTGGTGAAATAGCAAGTGATGCGTGAGAAACGATTAAAAATGTTATCTTAGAAAAATGGCCGTCCCCCCTCCCCCCCTCCCTCGGACGATTGGGGGCGATTTCATTAATGTTGAAGAGTTTACGGGGTAAAGGGGTAGTCTGTCTACATTTTTTCTTATTATATTCCGAATTGTTTAATGCTTGGTACAGAATGCAGAGTTCTATGTAAGTTTGTGTGTAAGGATTTTCTTTTTTGGATAATGCTTTTTGATTGAAATTAGGACATCATATAGTTATTTTCATCATCATATTTTCGCTACATGACTGTTCCTGTTCTTTTCTGTTCTGTTCTTGTTCTTGTTCTGATCTGTTTTGGTTCTGTTCTATTCTGTTGTTCTGTTCTGTGGGTGTGTTGTGCTGTTCTATTGTTTTTGTGTTTGTTCTGTTCTGTTCTGTGCTGCATCCGGTTATACTGGAAGCCGGCCCCAACATAGTTGGGAAACGTCTAGACAGACGGTGAAATCCAGGTTTCCTCACGATGTTTTCTTCTTCAACGATGTCAGTAATGTCCAGGAAAAACTCAGAAAGTACATATACATTGAAAAGTTTCAAAATAATTTTTTTACAAATTAAATCTTACTAAGCAGTCGCCCAGTCCACCGACAATCCGTAACTCGAAAGGGTAGAAAAACAGGCATAAGTAATATCAAATTATGACTAAAAGTAAAGACTTCATAATTTAAAATATGCACAAAGAGTGAATTAACGTGTAGACATAAATAAAAATTAAGGGTTACCCAGGTAGGGGGGTAACCCTTTACCCCTCTAAATATAATTAAGTATAACCCAATAAGCCTTCTGCCACAAACAAAAGCAAAAACCTACGAGATTTTATTATCATTATTTGCATATTAAAATAATTATAATTATACGGGGACGGATAAGAATGGGGTTGTTTCCCCCGATTTAAATCCGAGGTATAGGATGTATAGCCGCGTGAGAGCTGTGAATTTGTTTATTAGTTACTGTGAAAGTTACGTGGTACCTGGTTCAGCGAGTTTAGCCCTTTCCTGTTCACTTTTGTATCAACAATACGACGGAATGACTCCAACTCAAAGCATTATAATAAGATTGTCTGGTATCAAATTTTTATTTCAAATAGGATAATATTTACATAATCTATGCTGATATTTAAAATAATAACAATATGTACATTTATATGAAATAATAATCAATATAATCATAGGGCATCAAAAAATTCGTCCGCAACGCTGTCAACAGGAACAGTGCCCAAAAGGCTGGCAGCATTGCCATATTATTATATTAAAAAAAGGTTTTTTTTTTAATACAGCAACCCAGTTACTGCGTAATAAGATACCCCTCGGTAAGACTGGTTGTCAGACTTTCGGGCTTCTGACTACCCGTAACGACTGTCAAAGATCCACGAGTGACAGCCGGGACCAACGGCTTAACGTGCTTTCCCAGGCACGGAGGGAGGGGTCTCGGCAGGAGGGGGTAGTCTTCTGTATAATAATAAAAGCCATAGACCTTGTTGCAATCTAATTAAGGTCCTGCAATCAGCGACCAAAAAGCATCAACCCTTTCACGCTTTCTCAATTTTTCCTACCTATTCGAAGTTGATATTAACCCTTTAAACGCGGGGGTCGTTTGTAATTTTTCATAATTTCACGCGCACTGGCCAGTGGTGGGACACAAAGAACGGAATCAAGTAAAAAAGACCTTAAAAGGAAGACCCGGGCATAAATTACATTATAATATAAATTAATATGGTCACACTATGAAAGAGGTTAAGGTTCTGCCGGGATTTTGTGTGAGGTTCCGTCAACATAATATATTTCTATATTATACAATGTAGCGATTAGGTTATCACATCAATTGAAACCACGTATTCTACATTACGTATTTTAAACATACACAATTAAAATCATTATTAACAATTTATAATAGATATAATTATATTAAAATTTATATAATGAATGAATATAAATTATTTTGAAAGAGTAACGCGGGAGTTTCTTTTCCATACGAAAACTAACATTTGAAAGCGATTGGTATCAGATAAAAAAAAATCAAATAAAAAGTGCAAAGTCCGATGTAAGAAATTAGCAGGAAAGTGTGCCTCACAGGTGCGCCAAAAGGGCAAAGCGGATCTTTTCTAAAAATCATTTAAATTAAAAATTATTATTACGAACCAAGGTACACCTCCTGCCTACCCTTTTAAAGAAAGAAAATATGTTTATGTGCGGTAAACATGACGCAATTTAGTGCTGGTTTCAGCGACTGAATACATGTGCCATAGAATACAGGTGCGGTCTTATGTTATAACGAAAAAGCATTTTTGAGAAACCTGAAAATAAAAAAGTACTTACATGAAAAACACACATTTCCTAGTCACTAACGGAACTCTAAAATATATTCTTTGATATGAACTTTACATGAATTTGAACGTTATTCCCGGAGTTTTAAAATTAACTTTCCTTTGACACACTTTTATTATAAAACTTGACTCAGGAAAAGTCTATGAATTTCAAAGTCAATTCGTGTATGGGTCACGTTTTTAGAAAAGAGGAGATAATTTATAAAAGGACTTCATATTATTATTAAAATCAATGTTAATAGGATGACAAGACATTTAAAAATATATTTTCTATTAGAATACAATAATACAAATATGTATTTTGTTTGATACGAGTACCACGTTAGTACTGTTGTCGCAAGCGCTACTGTTGTTGTTGTTAGTGGTTCCTGGGTTCAATTCCCATCTTTTTTTCCATCTGGATTTTCCGAATACCAGTATTACATGGAGCGAATGCCTATCTGACCTCCACAACCCAGTTACTGGGTAATACGATACCACTTGGTAAGACTGGTTGTCAGACTATCGGGCTTCCGACTACCCGTAACGAGTGTCAAAGATCTACGAATGACAGCCAGGCGGCTTAACGTACTTTCCGAGGCACGGAGGGGTCTCAATATGTAATGGATCACCCATCCCCGAACCGACCGCGGCAAGTGTAGCTTAACTTTCGATCGACCTGTGCGGCTATTACTTACTTTTTTTATATTTATCTAAAAACAATAAATACCGTATGTATTTACTGTAAAATTATTCCCATTTACATACGGCACAAGAAATGCTTTCACTAAATCTAACTCGTGTATTTCCCTGTCCCCTGTTTAGCGTACTTTAGTTTAGTTTAGTGCTGCGGGTTCCCCTGTTTTGGCGTTAGTTTATGGGGAATTAGATCTGTTTCCTACGTCTGGCCGGGGTGCATCGATTGCTAGTCAGGTATATTTTAGTTTTTACTATCCAGGCCCGTCTTCCAACCGAAAGGTTTATAACAGGATGAAATTGAATATTATGTGCGACAAATGAATGCCGATAAATTCTTGTCTACTTGAAGGCAATAACTTAGCACTATCAAATACGATAATTACACTTTTTTTTTCAAGAATTTAAATTTGGGAAATGACAAATAAAATGATTATGTTTTAAGATTATATAAACAGTAGACTAAAATGTTTGCGAATACGGGTCTTTTTCTTCAAAAATCTTCGTTTTTTTTCTAAGATAGTTATAGTGAATTAAAAACCAGAAAAATTCAAAAAAATATTGTTAATTTAAGAGTTAATTCAGTACCCAAAGAGTGCCAACAGGACCCTATTACTGTCCGTCCGTCTGTCTGTCGGTTGGCTGCATCTCATGAACCTTAATAGGTAGTTGGAATTTTCACAGAGTAAGATCCTATTCTATTATATTCTGCTCTATTGCCACTATAAATAAAAATAAAAAAATAAAGGGGACCATACAGAAAACTTGTTTTTTTTCGGCGTTTCTTGCCTTGTGGTTCGGAACCCTTCGTGATCAAACATATAGAGTGACATAGATTAAAATGAAATTTATGACGTGTTGTTTTTTAAAAAGTTTACATAAATAAATATAATTTATATTTTTTTTTATTGTGGCGGTCCTTGTTAAGGGAAGATGGCAAAAACCTGTTAAATTACATTCCACGTTAGTTCTCTTTATCACGAGGTTTATTACGATACGTATAGTACGACACTTGTTTACACCTAAACGCAAATTTTAGAAATAATAAAAGGATATGATCGACTATAGTAAACAAAATCAGAAAAATATATGATATTCTTCAGGATATATGCTAGGTAGATAGTGTGTTGAAAACATAATACAAATAATTTGATATTATATAGAAAAAAAATCATGAAGATACCTCTTAAAACTTTCTTTTTACAATAAAAACCATACTAATATACATGCAATCATTCTAATTTATTGTCAGATTATTCTACAAGTAACATACACTAGTGTTTTAATTTTTTAGTTCAAACAATAGATTTTTTGTAATTAAATAATTGCTTCATATTTTGCTTTACCAGCGTTGCGCTTCGCGCTTCTCTTTCTTTTCTATGCAGTCCGACAGTGACCGCGCATTAGGTCATGTAAGCCCCTTAATTTGTACTCTATCGCAGCAACTGAAATTTACACTTCTTCCCAAAAAAAGGCAACAGAAAACAAATCAAAACACATCCGACTCCCAAGTCGATCGTTCTACCAAAGGGTAGAGGCCCTAGTAGTTGGCAATCGGATAATAATATATATATTTTCGCTCCATATTCCGTGGAAGTGCTCTGAATATGATATACTGCGGATAAATCGGTAGCGACTGCCCTCAAGGGGGTGTTTACATCGACAGGGGTAGTTTCAACCCCAGGAAGTTGGGACAAAGTATTTTTCGATAGTTTCAGTTCGATGTTTTTGTGAAAGTTTTTTATTTTTGTTTGTTTGTAGGTATTACCATTCTGTTTTACGCTTTTATAGTACGAACAGTCAAGTGACTCACTTGTTTCCTAAGTAAATTAACGCGAACTGACTGAGTAATGTATGTATCTATACTAAAATTATAAAGAGCCAAAGTTTTTAAGTTTGTATGTAGGGAGTGATCTCTGGAACAACCAGTCGGATTAAAAAAAAAATTGTGTTTGATAGCCCAATTCTTGATGAAGGCTATAGGCTATTTAACATCACGCTATGACTCTTAGAAGCCGAGCAAAAAGAAAAAAAGTCGGAAGGAACGCTTAGCAAAAACGAAGTAATAGCGCGGGCAGGCAATGAGATGCGACGCGAGGAAACATGTTCTAGATTCAAAAATTCGAAGACCTGTGACCTCTACCAACCCGCACTGGGCCCGCGTGGTGGATAATGGCCCACTCTCTCTCTCAGAGAAGTGGCCTGTGTCCCAGCAGTGGGAATATTATAGGCTGATCATACCATACATGCTTATGTTATGGCGTGTTTTATACCACTTCTAAACTGTTACAAACTAAAAAAAAACTGTGTTCATAGATAATCCCAGAAGATATTCTATTATGTCCAGAGACTATTTCATCCGAAAGTCAACTTGACATTTTATCACAAAACAAATAATTCTCGGGTACAATATTCAAATAGCTTCAGTAAAATGACACAATCGTTTTCCTACCCTCAAGCAAAAAGGATACAGTACAGATATGGCAAATAAAGTATAAAATATGATCTCTCAATATCCGCCGTACACTGGCTGTCAATAAAATTTGTAACATAAATCACGGTGGTTTATGGAGAGTGATAGAATGATCCCTTTTTCTTGCACGGAAGTGTGTGGGATGTATTTTTTTCTTTTTTTCTTTTGTTACCTACCGGCTTTTTTCTTCAGTTGATACTTTATTTTTGTGTAAGTTTCATAATGTCAAGATGATGGTGATTGAACTAAAGTTTATTTAGGTACTTATTTTTTTTTTTTTTGTTTTTTTTTTATTGGACAGTGACACCATTACTAAAACCTTTTTTATATATTATATTCAGTCAGTGTGCTCTTTTAAAAACCCGATATAATTTATCGTTGAAGTTCACGTCTATAATTTGTATGGAAATACGTGCGTCGTGTTATAACGTTCCTGTGGAAGGAATTTTAAATGCGTTTCATATATTTTCATACATTTTACTTCCATAGTATGTTGTTTAGAAATTATAAAAGCGAGCATTTAGGATACTTTTCCTAGTTCTAAAAATTTTATCAAAGAAATTAGTAGTATGTACAGACGCCAGCACATCAAGCTACTACAATCTGTCAAATTTCTTTAATAGATTTTCAACTTTATCGCTAAAGTATAAGGTTCAAAGTTGATTGGGAAAATTTTACAGTTTGGGTAGCGTCTGTACCTACTTTTAAATTGTCAATTCATCACTAGGTTCGGAGCAATTGTAAGAAAATGCCTCGTATGATAAAGAATCACCATCAAATGTGATTACAAGACATTCGAAGATCCTACTAAAACATCAAAGTACGCAAAACATAATAAAGTAAACAGCGGCGTTCATTATGTGTTCTTAATAATATAATAAACAATAACCTTCATATTACTGGTTGATATTAAATAACTCAATTCGTTTGTAATTTGTCGACAATTGTGCCCGACAAAGGCACGGTTCGAGCGAGTGAACGCGAGTATGAAGGAAGTCGGTAGCTAGGGGGCGTAGGGATGGGACAATGCTTGTCGATGAAAAGTTATATTGAGAAAATATATTGGAAAACTAGCTCGCCCCACGATTTCACCCGCATAAGTTTCGATCCCGTGGGAATATTGCGATAAAAAGTAGCCTATATGTTAATCCAAGGTGTCAGCTACCTCCATACAAAATTGGTCCAGCCGTTTGAGCGTGAAGAAGTAACAAACATATAAACACACACACACACACTCACAAACTTTCGCCTTTTTATTATTAGTGTGTATTAGGCGAAAATCGTTTTGAACTCTAGTATGGGTATGCATGACGATTATAATTATTGTGCAGGTAAATTCATCATCTATGACCGGGTGTAATGTTTAGAATGGCTGTAGGTACAGTTTTCGCACATACATTTTCATGTTTGTCGGTATGGACAGTGTGAATATAGGTACATGCAATGTTTTAGCATAAATATAATATAGTCGCCTTACCTTGACCAATCGTTACCCACCTACTTATAGGTATAAGTGTAAGTGTAAACTTCAGCTGCAAAAGAGTGATTGACTAGATGAAAACTGCTAGCTATGTAGGTAAGCCTTTTCTATGGTGACCTAACAGACCTAGCTGCTCCCTTGATTATCAATTAATAATTTACAACGTTCTAATTTTATCAATAATTAGGTAAGTATTGACAGACGTTCTTGTGTTCAGAAGTTTTGTTATAACAACAGTTGTTTTGACAGCAAGATATTCGCAAATGGCCACTATCTCACCTGATGATAATGATGACGTAGATGTGACGTGCGATAATGTAGCTAGCTGACGATAGTCAACGCTTGCCTAGATGTAACCTATACTCGAGACTTTAAGACACCCTAAAACTAACAATAATCTGTCTAGCCTTTTCCCAACTATGTTGGAGTCGGCTTCCAGTCTAACCGGATGCAGCTGAATACCAGTATTTTACATGGAGCGACTGCCTCGTCAACCCAGTTACTGGATAATACGATACCCCCTTGGTAAGACTGGTTGTCAGACTTTCGGGCTTCTGACTACCCGTAACGACTGTCAAAGATCCACGAATGACAGCCGGGAGCAACGGCTTAACGTGCTTTCCGAGGCACGGAGGGGTCTCGGTATGTAAAGATGGTCACCCACCACTGCAAGCGTAGCTTAACCTGATCGATCGACCTGTGCGGCTGTTATTATTTAGCTACGGGCCCCTCCAAACTAACAAGAACTTACAATGCAAGGTCAGCTAACACTGGAAATATTAATGTGGCACTTTGTGCTTTTTTTGAGAAGTCAATTTATACTGAAAATGTATAGCTTGATATGTGGTCGTACGTATAACCAGCTTACAAAATACTGGGTCGAACAAACGCGTCAAAATAGTATTGACGAAACATAAAAATAAAACTTAATCTCAATGGGGAAAAAGATTGTCAGTCTTCGTTTTTCGGTGTACGTCGTTTGGCCCAAAAACTGACAATAAAATATAAAATCTATCGACAACTCCCCTGTCCTCTCCCGCACCCAACAAAGCAAACGCCATTGCCAGTGGCGTTGTCGGAGCGGTGCGCCGATGCGTTTATAATATTTCATTTATTCGTTATAAATTATAATCGAGAATGAAGACGTGGGACTTAATTCTGTTTATGTCTAGCGTTTAGCCGCAAACTTGTGACTTGTCTTCAATTTAATTAGTCATCTTTGTTATGTTTCAGTTCATTTTAAACATGGCTGGGTTATGGTGAGGGAAAATACCAAAATAAAAGCGAGTCAAAACGAGTCAAAACGAGTAAGGGCTGATTTTTAGGGTTCCGTCCCCAAAGGGTAAAAACGGGACCCTATTACTAAGACTTCGCCGTCTGTCCGTCCGTCTGTCGGCCACCAGGCTGTATCTCAAGAACGCGATAGCTAGACAGTTGAAATTTTCACAGATGATGTATTTCTGTTGCCGCTATAACAAAAAATACTAAAAACAAAATAAAATTGATATTTAAGGGGGGCTCCCATACAACAATCGTGTTTTTTTTCGCTGTTTTTGCCTTGTGGTACGGAACCCTTCGTGTGCGAGACCGACTCGCACTTGGCCAGTTTTTTAATAGTCAGATAACTTTTATCTTAACTATTGCGGTATGACAGCTATTGTAGGTATAGAAAATATGTCAAACTGTCATAATATGCATTCTTCAGATAAAAGTTATCTGACTATTGAAAACTCAGCCCTAAGAGTAAAAGCAAATTGTCAACACTCAGATTGTAATACAGATAATATTACATTATAGAACCATATACATGAGCTAAACAATAACAGCCGCACCGGTCGATCGATCAGGTTAAGCTACGCTTGCCGCGGTTGATCTGTGGATGGGTGACCATCTTTACATACCGTGACCCCTCTGTGCCTCGGAAAGCACGTTAATCCGTTGGTCCCGGCTGTCATTCGTGGATCTTTGACAGTCGTTACGGGTAGTCAGAAGCCCGAAATTCTGACAAGCAGTCTTACCAAGGGGCATCGTATTACCCAGTAACTGGGTTGTGGAGGTCAGATAGGCAGTCGCTCCATGTAAAACAACATAGCCGACTCCAACATAGTTGGGAAAAGGCTAGGCAGATGATGATGAGAACCATATACATGAGCATATTGATGATCACAACATTTTATTCGTTGAGAAAATAAAATTATTGCAATTTTTGTAATAGCAAAAGTATGAGCTTATGATAGTATGTACCCCGGCGTAAATATGTGGCGGCTATCACACAGATACAACGCTATACAAAGCTGAACTTTTTGTAAATCTCGATTCCGAAGATGATGATCATGGTCGTGCTACATACATACAAAAACTCACTCCCACTCCCACTCCCATGAGGGTCCGTAGAAACTACAGAACCTGCTACGATTCTGAACATAGGTACTCCTTTTGCCTTGTTTACGTTCATACATCTGTGGCCTTAGTGTGAGTTTTTCCCGACTTCAAAAAAAAGGAGGTTATCAATTCGATACGTATGTATGTAATATTATTGGAATTGCATTATATTCACATATGACAATCTATTAGTGCTTCCAAACAAATATACAAAATTTTGTAGACGTATGTATGTATGTTTGTCCACGCATATCTCCGGAACTATTAATCGGATCGTGACGATTTTTTTTACTGGCTTACATTTACTTCAACTTAGGGAACAGTGCAAGTTTCATCAAGATCGATTCAGTAATTTTCAAGATATGGACTAACACGTGTAAGTGTGACGGCCTGGCTTATTGATACGAGCTACGGGTGTAGTGTCAAAGGGAAAACATCTAAAAACCTTGGTCAAATTCTAGTGCAAAAACTAAAAATTACGAAATAAAAATAATTTAAAAAAATTAAACCGACTTCAAAAAGAAATAACTCAAAATTATGAAATAACTTTAATTTCGGAAGTCGGTGTCTTGGGATCTGTATTTTAGTTTTATGCCACCGACTTCCGAAATTAAAGTTATTTCATAATTTTGAGTTATTTCTTTTTGAAGTCGGTTTAATTTTTTTTAATTATTTTTTTTCGACTCAAGTTCGATTGCGAGCGCGGTAGAATTTTGTATGGGAAATTAGGTTTCTCCTAGTGACCACCAGGTGGCGCTATAACTTTTTTCATATAAATTTCTAACGAGCTCTCAATCGAACGTGAGTGAATAGACTCACACTAAGGCCACACGCACGCCGGTTGCGAGTATTACGCACTTGAGCTTTGCGAAGAACATCACACTAATATTATAAAGGCGAAAGTTTCTGAGTGTGTGTGTGTGGGGTATGTTTATATGTTTGTTACTTCTTTACGCTCAAACGGCTGGACCAATTTTGATAAAATTTTGTATGGTAGTAACACCCTGGATTAACATTTTTTTTAATCTGAAAAACGCAGCATATAACGAAACATAACTTTATTCCTACATGCAAATACACTATAACCATAATAAACAATGTATCACAATTCAACGCAAAAATCGTCAAACAATACTTGGCAAGACTTATCCGTTCCAGCGGCAATAATTCAAGAAGGCACAAAGGGACTTGCTTTCTACCAAGTTTGGTACAGGTTTCTTGAAGGAGCCGAGAACAGCGAGAACAATACTGAGAGTTATTGCTCTCCGTGTCCGGGGGAAGCCGGAAGCTCTGGAAAAATGGCCGCGGAACAAAGTCTCTTCGATGCAGCAAGGGAAACTGGTGCGAACTGGTTTTGGCTGGTTTGAACCGGTTCGGGTGATGAGTGAATGATGGTTTTAGAGAATTTTTTAACTTTTTGTGAATTAATTTGGAAAATGCGGGTGGTATTTTCTCCATAGAAACGCTCTCGCCCGTTTTCTTTCTGGTTAATGGCCATAAACCAATGATTTTTTACAAAATAATAAATATTAACTACTTGTATGTCCCTATCTTTAATTTTTGATGATACATTATTTTTACCGACTTCAAAAAAAAGGAGGTTATCAATTCGATACGTATGTATGTAATATTATTGGAATTGCATTATATTCACATATGACAATCTATTAGGGCTTCCAAACAAATATACAAAATTTTATAGACGTATGTATGTATGTATGTATGTATGTATGTATGTTTGTCCACGCATATCTCCGCAACTATTAATCGGATCGAGACCCTTTTTTTTATTGGCTTACATTTACTTCAACTTAGGGAACAGTGCAAGTTTCATCAAAATCGATTCAGTAATTTTCAAGATATGGACTAATACGTGTAAGTGTGACGGCCTGGCTTATTGATTCGAGCTACGGGTGTAGTGTCAAAGGGAAAACATCTCAAAACCTTGTTCGAATTGTAGAGCAACAACTAAAAATTACGAATTAAAAAATTATTTAAAAAAATTAAACCAACTTCAAAAAGAAATTAACTCAAAATTATGAAATAACTTTAATTTCGGAAGTCGGTGGCAAAAAAAACTAAAATACAGATCTCAAGACACCGACTTCCGAAATTAAAGTTATTTCCTAATTTTGAGTTAATTTCTTTTTGAAGTCGGTTTAATTTTTTTAAATGATTTTTTTTATAATGCCGATTTAAACCGCTGTCAACAGAGGCCTAATGTACAAATTTAACAACTATTAATGAAAAAAGAAAAACATAGGAAAACAATATAATAAATCCATCCTAATGAGTTTATGAAATATCGTTTAAATTAGTCCAATATTGGAGGAGGAAATAGGCGAGAGCCAAACCTCGAATTATGACTTTTTCTTAGGCTTTTTCAAAAGTCTCTCCGACCGCATTTCCTCTTATATATTTGAAGTTATATTATTATGTTATTACGTAGGTACCTTTATTGCCAAGATAGGTTAAATTGGACACACCAGAGCACATTATATCCTATAGCCGTTAAAGACAGAAACACTTATTTGTTTACATGTTTGGCAAATAAATCGCGAACTGTGATTAGATGGTTTGTGAAATTTTCCAATCGCTCTTTTTTTTGTATAAGTACCTAATGTTCTAATTGTATGTAGTACTTAATTATCTACCAAATCTAATACTGGATTTTGCGGCAGTCAATAATAGGTATTTATAAGTTTTCTTTGCTTTGCTTGTAAAGATATACCTATAATCCCTGTTTCGTTGGTCTAGTCGTCGCAAGCGCTTCTGCTGAGCAGGAGGCCCTGGGTTTGATTCCCGGGTAAGGCAATGATATTGGTTTTTTCTGTCCGGAATATCTCAGTAGCAGCCCGGAGTCTGGATTTGTGCCAACATAATCATATACTGTTCTGTTCCCACTGCTGGGACACAGGCCTCCTCTCTGTGAGAGGGAATGGGCCGTAATCCACCACGCGGGCCCAGTGCGGGTTGGTAGATGTCACATGTCTTCGAATTTTTGGTTCTAGGACATGCCGGTTTCCTCACGATGTTTTCCTTCACCGTTATTGAGAGCAATGGTGATGAAACAAATTACACAAAGTAAAGTGCCTGTCTGGGTCCGAACCTACGACCTACAACTCGTAAGTCGGGACTGTTACCACAGGGCCACCACAAATTTGTGCCCGGTTGATAGCAATAGACTCGCCCCCTCCCTCTCGCCCCCTATTACATGGAATTTAAACTGGTGTACTATGGGTACACTGTGGGTACACTTCTGCCTTACCCTTCGAATTACAGGCGAGATGATAAATGATTTATTTTCTGTAAGTAGGTTTGTACAAACACTTTTACACGTCAACCATATATTTTTTTAAACTAGATGAGGTCGGCATTTCCTATCTGACTATTCTGAGAAGAAAGACCGAAACAAACTCAGAAGTCACAGTTTCTTTTAAAGTCCAGACCAAATCTTGGTCAGATCGTGTGGAGACCATGTAGATTGGTGTCTGAAATGGCCTTTTGAGAAAAGAACCACACAGATTGAGCGGACCTGTCTAATCAGTGCACGCATTTGTCAAAAATCGTGCAGCTCAACTCAGAACGTGAGGAGCTCAGATGTTATATGTATGTAGTTTCAGGAAAAGAACAGCTAAACCAAAGGAGTGAAGTAAAAGCAAAAGCACCTATTAAACATCCATCGCAGCATTACGTACCTAATTATTTTAATTAAAACTCCCCTAATGTGTACTCGCTTTAAAGAATCGTGATAATTGTACAATTTGTACATAGTTAACTTATGAGAGCACAATTAAACTCAAATTGTCTCGCATTCTAACGTGTAATGGACATTACATTATTTTACTGTCATGTAAATTTGTTACTTACTGTTTTTACCACAGACACAGTATAAAGATATACAGTATTTCGACTTCATACAAACGGACGAAACGCGAGCTATACCTACGCGCCTCGACCTCGGCATGCGCTTGGCATGCAGACAGTCGCGACTGTGCCGCAGTGACGAACGGACGGTGTGTTGTTTTTTTTTAACAATAACCGCGCAAAATAAATTGAAGTACATAATTAATATGACGAGTAGGATATATTGTGCTGTTTTTGGTTGCATGAATTCGTCAATAACGCATCCAGAGATAACTTTTTTTAGATTACCTGGAAACTCTGAAAGGTAAGACTATAAAATAATTTTACTTACTAGTAGGTAGGTACATAATGTGTGTCTTTTTAATGGATAAGTATTTCCTTTTATCTCCCGAAAAAAAGATGTCTGGATTAAAAAATAAAGTGAATAGAGTAAAGGAAAGTGATAGACACGAGTGAAATAGGTAGTTATAGGCGGTTCATGAATCATTATACGGTAGGTACGCTTGTGTTAAAACCTCGGGGCATGTGTGTTTTGTTTTGTTAGTTTGTAAAATTCAAAGTAAAGACGTGGTTTTTATTATTAATATTTATGTACAAACAGTAAAATACAATAACAAAACTAAATGGAAACACAAAGTAGGCAAATGTAATTAAAATGCTGGAGGCGGGCAGCCCTATCGCATGTTTACGTACCGCGCGGCTGTAGGCATTTATTTCAAGGTTACGGCCGAGTTACAATACTGTATGATCTTTATACTGTGCCACAGATATAGATAGGTACACCTAGATAACGCAAGAGCAACTACTTCGCGTGCCAAAAATCGCACCAGTTTACGTACGAAAATCGTAAGCCGCCACTTTCGCGCTCAGTCCTGTGTACTGCTGGCTGGGTGAGCGTGAGCGCTGGCTGGTGGGGCAAGACGAGTGCCGCATGCGGCGGCGTCGTTGAATCGATTTGATTTTCCCATCACTAAATAGTGCTTGTGAGTCAAATAATGGCACGCTTGGTTTTTATACAGATCGTGATACTTGCGATACTTCTAGGTCTATATTATATCTGTGGTTTTTAACTCTACAGATGAAATTGTGAAATTAAATTGTTTATTCTGTAATTATGATATCGGAATTACTTTTAAAGGTAAAAAAAAAACAGGTTTGTAAGGACATTGACGCGCAACCTGTTACATGGGTTCAGTACATGATTCTGAACCCCCTGCGTTGTAATTTTTCGCCGGTTTTGATTCCAAAAATTATTACACTTATGGATAAAAAACCGTGGCTAAATAATAACAGCCGCAGGTCAATCGATCAGGTTAAGTTACGCTTGCCGCGGTTGGTATGTGGATGGGTGACCATCTTTAGATACCGAGACCCCCTCCGTGCCTCGGAAGGCACGCCCCGGCCGTTATTCATGGATCTTTGACAGTCGTTGCAGGTAGTCAGAAGCGCGAAAGTCTGACAACCAGTCTTACCAAGGGGTATCGTGTTACTACCCTGTAACTGGGTTGTGGAGATCAGATAGGCAGTCGCTCCATGTAAAATACTGGTATTCAGCTGCATCCGTTTAGACTGGAAGCCGAACCCAACATAGTTGGGAAAAGGCTAGGCAGATGATGATGGATTTGTCCATGAGTGAGTGATTACAGTTACCCCCTACATGCAAACTCACTAATTTGACGTCTTTATAATATTAGTGGCAGTGGTGTCCCATGGGTATCGTACCCATATCACGCTATGACCTTTAGGAGCCGAGCAAATAGAAAAAAAAAACTGGCTAAGTGCGAGATGGACTCGCATACGAAGGGTTACGTACCACAAGTCAAAAACGCCGAAAAAAACACGTTTGTTGTATGGGAGCCCCCCTTAAATAATTATTTTATTTTGTTTGTAGTATTTGTTGTTATAGCGGCAACAGAAATAAATAATTTGTGAAAATTTCAACTGTCTAGCTATCGCGGTTCTTGAGATACAGCCTGGTGACAGACAGACGGACGGACGGACAGATAGCGAAGTCTTAGTAATAGGGTCCCGTTTTTACCCTTTGGGTACGGAACCCTAAAAACCAGAAAAAACGCTAAGCAAAGAATAAGTAAAAGCGCGGGCAGGCGATGCGACGCGACGGGGTGGGTCGGGGGAACAAGAAATTTCACGCGGGAAAAGTCGCGGGCAGAAGCTGGTACCTTATATTAGCAACCCTAATTTCACAAGACAGCACAAAAACACCTGTACCAATGGATAAATTCCTCTCTCCTTTTTTCAGCCAGGTGGGACATTTGTAATGTCCCAAAAATACCGCAAAAAATAATTAATACCCCACGCATGCATCAAGTTGTCTCACCGTGCACCTTGACAGCTTTATGGATGCTTTTTTTGTATCTTTATTTTTGGAGTTACTTAGGAAAATACTAAAACCTTTTTGCGCTTCTTTCTAATGATGCACACTTTTTTAAATAATTGGGCATTTTTAACTTTCAGGCTTTTCTCACCGCTTGTCGCGGTAACCTAGCTAGCACCCCAATGACCCACCAATCACCAACCGCTAGATACATCCAAGTTAGTCGCAATTACATCGCTATCTAATATTTTTAGGACCCCAAAATAGGAGGTTCACAAAAATAGGTGCAATCATTATATTATTCTTATTAAAATCCATTGAAGAACAATGCGGTCACTCAGATAGACAGGAAAATCGACTTTTATTATTACTTATAATATGTATAGATTTGACGTAATAATCTTATTCCCAGTTAATTGCAATAGGTTTGTTTATGGGACTCAACTGGCCGAATGTGGGTGGATTATTTTAATTTTATATACTACCCACCCCATCCCTCCTGCGATTTCATTCTTACTTATATTTTTATATCCGTACCTTATGACTGCGTCAGTCAGTGAGCAGAGTTCGCACAGCTGATTTTTGGGCCAAAGATGTTTGAACTGTCTGCCATCGCTACGCTAAGGAGAGCAGTACCTAGTATTTTATTTCTGTTAAGTACAGACGCCAGCACATAAAGCTACTACAACCTGTCAAATTTCTTTAATAGATTTTCAACTTTATCGCTAAAGCATAAGGTTCAAAGTTGATTGGGAAAATTTTACAGTTTCGGGTAGCTTGGTGTGCTAGCGTCTGTACAACACAATGATATTATATTTTTACATAAAAT
This sequence comes from Oligia fasciuncula, assembly GCA_963082905.1. Taxonomy (NCBI): domain Eukaryota; kingdom Metazoa; phylum Arthropoda; class Insecta; order Lepidoptera; family Noctuidae; genus Oligia; species Oligia fasciuncula. The sequence goes on along the minus strand of OY720406.1, from coordinate 16,824,530 downwards.
ATAATTGGTACAACATATAAATTTGTATTTATAACTTTTGATATTAAAGTTATAATAATTTCATCTTTCAACAGTAGCACAGACACCTATGCCTAACTTTATACAGACTTTTTGGTTAGTTAGTCAATTAGCTTAGAACCTAGACTAAATAATAAGTTGTCTTGAATTTTTAAAAATTATACTAAAGCCGAAGAGTTTATACATCAATATTACATTTTTAACAAACATAATTAAAACTACTACTGCTTTTTCCGTGCCTCCCAGCTGTAATTCGTGGATCTTTAACAGACGTTACGGGTAGTCAGAAGCCTGAAAGTCTGACAACCAGTCTTACCAAGGGGTATCGTATTACCCAGTAACTGGGTTGTGGAGGTCAGATAGGCAGTCGCTCCATTTAAAATACTGGTATTCAGCTGCATCCGGTTAGACTGGAAGCCGACCCCAATATAGTTGGGAAAAGGCTAGGCAGATGATGAATTATAACTAAAAGAATATTTCCTCAAATATCGTACGGAACCTTTCTTCAGAACCTGTGCTCCTATTATTTGGGCAATAAATACGTCTTCGCAACGTATATATCACTCGTTCACGCCAACGCACATAAATAATTGTAGACGTCTACGCACTTTCGGCGTACGACTTGCGTACCTACAATTAATTTATTTTGTATTTGTGTAAGGAGGTTAGACCGAAGACTTGTTAGGATCAGTGTTGGGCAAAAAACGGGATTCATCATCATCATCATCAGCCTATAGCAGTCCACTGCTGGACATAGGCCTCCCCTAATGAGCGCCATAGCGCCCTGTCTTCAGCTTGACGCATCCAGCATCTGCCTGCAGTCTTTCGCAGATTAATGAAAGACAATTGCATGCAGTTAGGAATACTAGAATCGATGTGTGGTGCTACGTGAATTGATAGAATATACCTTCTTTTTTTTTGTTGGGAAATTATCAAATAACTTCGGGTGGACCGGGAGGGCATGTCAGAGTTTTACTGAGGGGATGTCAGAGTTTTACTGACTAAAACCCACCCGTGTTCCTTCAGTTGCCTGTGCAAGGGGCCACGGTAACTCTTTCGAACATCCCACGACCCTGGCAGGCATCGGCCCTAGCGGACGTTTGACATTCAAAAGTGCCTTTAATGTGTCTATTTGAAATAAATGATTTGACTTTGACTTTTAATACAGGCTGGCAGGAGGTCGACGCGCAAACTGTAATCATGAAATCAGTACTTGATTCTAAACCGTAGAATTTTTTTGACTTTTAAATATGTCCTGTGACGTTCTGGCTACTAGGCTGCCCCATTTCAAAACCTAGTACTTAAGGATTTAAAACGAAATTGCAGGAAAAAAAAAGAAAGCGTACTAACGTAAAATAGGTCAACCTAAATAAAGTATTAGTAAAAAAATATATGGGTTTTAAATAATAATAAATAATAATAACATCTATCGAGGCTCTAGTTAGGCGGTTGGATCAAGGGCCTGATGCAGTACTCCTCGATACGGCTAGCATTGTGAGGAGGCTCCTGTCTCTGGAGCCCTAACCACCGGTAGCTTGGACCCTGTTCCCGACATAGAAGGATAACTATTTTTTTTTTGTTTTTATATGTTTTATTTTAGTTTATGTTTTAAAAAATATTTAAAAATGTAATTAGATAAGTTAGTAGAAACGAAACAATAATATTATTATTATTATAATATTATTATTATAATTATATTATCGATATTGGTTGTAAAAAATATTAAATACATTTGCAATACCTACGCGGTCAATATGTATGGACAAGCTATTTTTTTAAATAACCGACGAAAAATTACAACAGGGGTTTAGAATGATGTACTGTATCCATGGTAACTGGTTGCAGGCCGATACCCTGCAACCTCTGAATAGCGAAACTGTGCACGAAGGAATTATTTTTTTAAGCTCACCCCTAGAACAGGGGAAGAATATTTATATCGAAGTTTATCAATTTTGCCGATAGGAAAACTGTATTTTTCGGAGAGTTAAAAGCCATTGCTTATCCCTCCGAAAAATATTAACATTTCACCATTTAGTTTAAGACTCATGTAAAAGGAAACGAAGTCACAAAAAAATTATAAATGATAGCATAAATATTGTGTATACCTTGTACCAGTTTCTAAAGAAATATTTTGTCAGAATCGTCTTACGAAATTATAATCCCGTCAAACATTTTGTGGAGCGCGTAACGCCATCTAGCGTCGAGTAGTGGAATCAAAAACTTGTTCTTGTGAAAGTTTCAGGACAATATTTAGTTAAAAGCTATGTTCGATTTCACATTATTAAATAATAACTAAGGTGATTTTTTTTATTATCACGCTTTTTATTTCATATGTTTTTTTTTAATGATTATGCCGCATCAATATTTATAAAGTAATTGTTTTGTTAAAATAATGTTATTTCGGGCACAAATAATTTAGCAACTATTTAGTTTGCATTTTCAAGTATTAAAACATAATGTCATTAAATCAAGTTGTAGCAAGCATCGTAAACGCGTAGCTGTAGCAAATGCTACGAAGCTACGAACTACGTTGCTACGCGGTACGCGCTTCCTTAGTTTATCTTGTACAAGCTTTTTTATACTGTTTATTACAAATTAAAGTAACTTCTTGTGTCTTTCTGAGTGACCGCGTTTTTCGAGCAGAATTTTGAGAGCAGAGGACATGAAATAATTTACACAAAGTAAAGCGCTTGTCCGGGTTCGAACTTACGACCTACAACTCGTAAGTCGCGTCCGTTACCACTGGACCACCACTGCTCCTAAGTGTAGTACATATTGCAATTAAATGAAAAAAAAAAACCTAGTAAAAGTACCTACACTTTGTAAACAAGGATATATCAAATTAGAGGATTTTAGCCAAGTTAGGAATGCTTGGGAACATGTTGGTCCTGCTCCATAGGACAATCTAGAATCTAGACAAAATCAAACACAAAACATTTGTTTTATGACATTAATTTTTACATTCTGTGACTACAGTAACTCACACACTTATTAAAATACTAGGAAAATCATCTACTTTTACAATATTTGTAAATATGTGAGCACCATGTATCTATCAAATAATTGATTTACCTGTCATTGCTTTTTTTTTTTTTATTAGCCTGCGCTGTCCCACTCCTGGGCAAAGACCTCCCTCCACTCCTTCCATCTCTCTCGAGCCCGCGCGTCCTCCTTCCAGTCTTTGTGGAACCTATCCAGCTCATTGTCATTGCTTTATTTTCAATAAATTTTAAATTTTGTGGAATTTTATTCTAGGTGCATCGTCTTCACATATCACATACAAAACATTTTAAAAGAGTAACGGTGGAGTTTCTTGCCCATTCTTCTCCATACGAACTACTTTTGGAAGGGGCGACTAGAATCAATTCTATTTTATTGTAATTTTAGACGTTCAAAAGTGCCTTTAATGTGCCTATCACACTAATATTTTAAAGGCAAAAGTTTATGAGTGTGTGTGTTTATATGTTTGTTACTTCTTCACGCTCATACGGCTGGACCAATTTTGATAAAATTTTGTATGGAGATACTTTTTATCCCGATATTCCCACGGGATCGACATTTACGCGGGCGCAGGGCGCAGCTCGTTTGACATAAATGATTCGACTTTGACTTTAGTAACGTGTGTATTTTTCCACCCCTTTAAGACCTGTATCCCATGGCGCCCTCATTAAGTAATGAGACAAGGCTATAAATATCACTTCCTTACTCATTACCTGGTACAGCATTTTCGTTTTAAGCCGCCCACGACAACTCTTTGCGGTTATTTATATTAATAAGTCAGTTAGTTTGTTTTATTCTGTGTGCTAGTATAAAGGTCGTAATTGGGCTGGTTAGATGAAATGGGTTGATTGTGATTAATAATTAGAAGTATAGAATGGTATTGTCCATTGAGTTTCTTGCCCGTTCTTCTCCATACGTACCTACGCTTTGGAATGGGCAACTAGCTTCATCTTTCTGACTGACCGACACCCTGACAATTCAAAAGTGCCTGTAATTGGTTTAATTGAATTATTGTGTCCCTGATTTTAATGAATTACAGTGACCAGCACCCTAATTTCATAATACACTATCAATCTCAATCTGAATCATTTTGAAGGATATTGCTAATCCATTGCTCCATATGTTCGAAAAGTGTGTCTGGTCAACAACGTAAATAATGCAATGGATGTTGTTTAACTGTCAAAATGAAATCTATAACACAACCCTTACTGAAACCAAACATCAATGGTATTACAAAGGCTTTTAATAGAACTTGAAATTAACCAGACGGGAAGGCCAATTCTCGTAATTTAAAACGTTCAAAATATAGTCGTCGTCTCATCTCGGCGACAAATAAATGTAAAAAATATATGGAAATTAGAGGTATTTTTGACAGATTGAGGGGGGGGCCTAAAAAGGCCACTTTGGCAGAATCATAAAAGGATAACATTATGAATCATAATATATGGCGAAGACAGTCCGTGTTTTTCTTTTTTTCGCTGCACTACGTATTTGGGATTGGATTTGGTTTGGATTGATTGGTAATTTAGCACAGACAAAAAAAAAATAACTGAAAAATCGTTCGCCAATGGGATTTGATACGATTAACTTAACAGTTAACTGTCCATTATGATTCATAGTGTTATCCTTTGGATGTTTCTACCGAAGTGGCCTTTTTAGGCCCCCAACTGTGAACGTTCTTAAAATTACGAGAATTGCTCCTATGCTCTGATGTTGCTCAAATTTTTAGTTTCTTAAAACGGGCACGGGGAAGGACATAAGCTAATACTTCGTCTCAAAAATAATCCTGAATGGGTATAGAGGATAAAAGTTTGTATGGAAAACCCAGAATTTCTCAAGTCAGGGATATGAAAATTCGACTTTATGCTTTTGGGAAAAAAATAAAGAATTATAGTTTTAGCGTTTGTGTAGAAACGCCCTTTGAGGTCAAATCATCATCATCATCATCATCATTTCAGCCGAAAGACGTCCACTGCTGGACATAGGCACCAAGCACTTCCACTCGACCGGTTCTGTACTTCTCGCATCCAACGGGTTCCTGCGGCCTTCACAAGGTCGTCAAATACGTGGGATAATTCCCAACATTCACGCGGGCGAACCCGCGTGAAAAAGCTAGTTTGAAATAAATACTTTAAGCCTGAATTGAAATAATCGGAAATAATTGTACAGACGCCAAGCACATCAAGCTACTACAATCTGTCAATTTTATCGCTAAAGTATATTATTTTGACAGTTAAAACATCGAAATCTGCACAATAATAAATCCTTTTCTTATGAAAGTCGTTTAATAACTTTCAATTTTCATAATAACCAGTAGGTATGTTCAGCACACGCCCCGCCCACTCACGTATTGGTTTCGAGTATCGGTTCGAGTCTGCGCACTGGGCGTATTGAGTTACAACTTCGCTTGCTAACGCCCCGTGGCGTTGTCTGTTGTCACAGCTTATATTCACACATGATCATGATCCAAGATTTAGTGATAACAATTGAAAAGAATATGTTTAGGCGGTTTGGTTATGTTGAGAGGATATGAATGAAAGGCAACTAACTAAAGGTAGCGACTAACAAGATGGATGTCAGTGGAAACGCCGGGCGGGGACCCCCCTATACAACGACCCGTATACAACGTGTCCCAAAAGTACGTATATAAAATTCAAAGTCCTGACTGACTGATATATCAACGCACAGCCTAAACCGCTGGTCCTAGAGACATGAAATTTGGAGGGTGTGTTCTTTGTGAAGAGTAGATATCCACTAAGAAAGGGTTTTTCTAAATTCCACCCCTAAGAGGGTGAATGGGGGGAGGGTGAAATTTCGCGCGGACGAAGTCGCGGGCGGAAGCTAGTTCAACTATAAGCGGGCACCAGAGGGTGGACCTCCCCATGATTACTTGAGAAATTAAAAAAAAAAAAGAATTTTTGGTAGTTACAATAAATACATTGACATCCTTCGAAAATTGACATCACTTAGGATATTTTTAACTACCATGACCCAAAATTTTTCAAATATTTCTGTTTTTTTTTTTGTATCGGCAACCTAAGTAGCACTGCTATCGCCCACAACCCTTAAAAATCCCAGAATGCCTGTAGTTTTACACAAAAATCAATCAAAATGATTTTTCAAAGTTTTTACTTTCATTTCAGTCCACTTTGTAATTTAAAAAAAAAAGTTTTTTTTTTTTATGTTTTCTCTAATAGTCATGAGCACCAGAGGATGTAGCTACATCCTCTGGTGCCCGGTTATCGTTGAATTTTGGGACACGTTGTATATAGTGACTTTATTGTGATGATTTTCAGAAACGTCAGGTGCATAGTACTCACAACCGGCGTGTGAAAATTTGCGTTAAATCAAATTAACACCAACTTGCTTTAATTCTTACTCGTATTGTGACACCATTATTTATTTTCAGATTTTAGTACAAAAACAGAAATAAAATTCGCTGTTATCCAGCCCGTCGATTCTGTAAAGATTCTGAAAACTTAGGTGATGTGAGTTTGTTTTTGCTAGGAAATTACACTATTGACAGCTCACTCCACGCTCACTTCACCTAAGTTTTCTCGGTGAGATTTTTACAGAATAGCACCGTTGGACTTAAACCAATCGTTGTTATCTAAATGTATCTTGAATGAAAACGATACATAGGAATTATTATTCGTTCGGATTCCTACCAAATAATTAATATTAGGGAAAAGGCAAAAACCACTACCTTATAAAGCGTGGGCGTGAATGCACATTATCGTATCGACAGGTCGTAAGGGCGTGGTGTATCGGTATCGATAGCTATCGAAGTATCGAAAGCCACGCCCCACAGAAAAAAATACACCGATGCGCGCATGTCCAGTCTGATCGGTTTGAAGATACAAAGATAGGAAGCATCTTAGACATTTGTATACAATGTCGAGCATCAATATGAATAGGCAAGACCGTTTACGACGTACGGCATTTCATACAAACTTTCAAGCCCTTGTTTTTCGAAATTAATGAACCGAGTTTAATTAAACTTCATACGCATAAGCAGGATGCAAAGATCTAAAGAAAAATAAGAACATTTTCGAAATGTCTTATTTAAAAAAAGATAACTAGAAATCTCCGTTTCTATGGAAAATTTAAAATCGGTCTAATTTGCCTGTAACATTTCAAGTCTGGTCCCATAGTAAAAGTTGTTCATAATGATGACTACAATGACCTCTTAAGAGGTTTTGCGCATTTAACGTTACACGTTGTATAGTTTACGATAGATCTAGGATATTTATGTGTCCTCTTGACTTGTAAAAATAAACGTCAGTGTCACCTATCCGTCACTTCATTTCTCCTTCTTAAATTACAGATATTAGAGGGAAATTAGAGATATTTTTGACAGATTGACACTGAGATTAGACTGTGAACGTTCTTAAAATACGAGAATTTGCCCCTCAGGTCTCGGGGTAAAAAATAATGACATAGATAAATAAAAGTATTTTTACTCATAATGTCTGACACTTTTAATATCAGTTTATAATATCGTTTGACAACTTGCCAAAGTGGTAGATAAAATTTTAAAGACGCACTTTTTCCTGTAACCCTATTGCACAGATATGTTTCCTTGTCACCAAAGCCAAAGTCAAATCATTTATTTCAAACAGGCACATACAGTCACGAGCACTAATACATATGTCAACACTTGGCAACTTTCAATTGCGATTTTTTCGTGAAATGACGAATGCAACGTTGAAATACGACACTTTACATAAACCTATGCCGAAAATATGTTCGAAAATACTATGTTCGTAATAAAATAAATTTTCATTATAGAATAAAGGAGAAAATTGCCTTTGAATAAAGCCAAGTGTATACATGCTTATGCTCGTGACTGTACAAGGCACTTTTGAACGTCAAAATTTACAGGAAAATTCAATTGATTCTAGTTGCCCCTTCCAAAAGGTAGTTTCGTATGGAGATGAATGGGCAAGAAACTTCATCTTTTACCAATAAATAACTTTTCCTGCCCACACATCTCGTGTAGAGGCGTGTGCATACGGGCGTGCCAGCCTTCGCTCCGGTTGGCTGATCGGAAACCAATCGATAACCGATAACCGCCTCACGCCCGCTTCCGGTCGCCGTAGGGCGGGCGGCGTGACGTAGCTTTTTTATGCGAAGGCTCTATTTTATCGTAATGGTTTTTTGATGGTGTAGGTTTTGGTGTAAAGAAAAAATAATGGTGTTTTTTGTGTGATGTAGTGTCTAAAAATAATTGAAAGTATTTTTTAGATGTTCCAGAAATTGTTGTTAAATGTTTGAAATTGGTTGTTTATTTGATAATGTACTTTTAGTAATGACGTAAAATGACGCCACTATTTTCCGAGGGGGTAGAAAAAGGTGTTTAAAATACCTACGTTGCCAGTAATGATTTTACTCCTATATAAGGGGTAAAACCGTTTGAGGGTACAAATCAAGACTCTTTGCTGTAACACCCGTGACTGAGAATGTAATTTTTCCCAACCCTGGATCGAACCCACGCTCATAGATAGAAGCAAGCTACGAGTACCTGTAGCCCTTACCTCTTTTGCTTCGCTCACTAAATCACTGTGATCTTTATTCTAATGACAAGAAGTTTGCTTGGGTCAATGCTGTCAGAGGGAAAATCTTCTTTATCTATATATATAAAATGGTAAACTGACTGATTGTTGATATATCAACACACAGCCCAAACCGCTGGGCCTAGAGACATGAAACTTGAAGGGTGTGTTCTTTGTGAAGAGTAAGTATCCACTAAGAAAGGATTTTTGGGAATTCTACCCCTAAAGGGGTGAAATAGGGGATGAAAGTTTATATGAAAGTCCGTCATTTTTGAAGTTAGGATCTTGAAATTTTGTGTTTAGGCTGAGTATTGAAAATTAATTTATACGTGTCTCAGTGTTTTTGGCAATTCTACCCCCGAAGGGTTATAAAGGGGGATGAAGTTGTGTATGGAAAATCCTTAATTTTCGAAGTAAAAATCACTAAATTTATTATCTTGGCTTATGGTTGGAAGGTAACGCAACGGTGTTGTTAGAATTTCAACCCTTAAGGGGGTGAAAAGGGGGATGAAATTTTGTTTTTAATTATATAATCTATCAACACACAGCCCAAACCGCTGGTCCTAGAGACATGCAACTTGGAGGGTGTGTTCTTTGTGAAGAGTAGGTATCCACTAAGAAAAGGTTTTTGGAAATTCAACCTTTAAGGAGGTGAAAAGGGGGGATTTTGTTTGTATGAAAAATCTTATTCTTTGAGTTAATAACCTTGAAACTTGTCACGAATACTTATCTAAGTAAATTATGAAGTTTGGCATTTTTTAACAGACTTCAAAAATGGAGGAGGTTCTCAATTCGACGGTATGTTTATTTTTTTGTGTGTTTGTTACGCGATTACTCCGCAAATTGTGGACCGATTTTCAAAATTCTTTTTTTGTTCGAAAGGGTATACTCTCGAGGTGGTCCCATTATCATCAAGTTGGAATCTGATGAGAGGATCCCATGGAAATCGAGGGAAACCCTCAAATTTTATAGGCAAAGCCCTTTCACACAAAATAATATTTTTGCAAATCGGTCTAGCCGTCTTCGAGTAATCGGGAACATACATAAAAAAAAGATTCCGACGAACAGAGAACCTCCTCCTTTTTTAGAAGTCGGTAAAAAAAAAAAAAAAAGTGTGCTTTAGGGTTTTTCAAAAATCGACTCCTACCAAGGCAAGGTGGAAAAGGGTAATAAAGTTTAAGGGTTGGATTTTACTGCTTGCTTCCATTAACTCGAAAATGGGTAGGGGTCTTTGAGTCAAGTTATGAACACATCCGAAACGATTTTTCAAAATTCCACCCCTGTGGGGGTGAAATGCGGGTTTATGTGAAAAATCTGATCCCTTTGATCTATAAACTTAAAAAATTGGCCCAAATACTAATTATTTATCTAAACAAATGTTAAGTAAAAATTTCGAAATTTTTAGAGGAAAGCACGAATTTCACGCGGACGAAGTGATAACATACATTTTCGAAATTTTTAGAGGAAAGTACGAATTTCACGCGGACGAAGTCGCGGGCAGAAGCTAGTCTATTTATATAAAAGAAAGTTGGGTTAGTTACTCCATATAAAACTCAAGAACCACTGGACCGATTTTTATGATCTTTGGTTTGTTGGATTTGTATCTGTCCCGAATAGCAGAATAACTATTAAAACATGGGGAAAATTCACAAAGAAAAAAAAAAGATTTTCTCATACATTTTGTATGGATCAGTTTTTTTATTCAGAGGCGGTACGAAGTTCGCCGGGTCAGCTAGTAACTACATATAAAAGGACTGTACACTGTCTTTTTCTTCCCTTTCTAACCACATCATCACTCACACAATTCATCCATCGTTTCTTTGGTCTTCCCCTACTCTTATAGCCATCGACATTCATACCTAAAACTTTCCTCACGACATTTTCCTCATTCCTCCACTTCACATACCAACCAATGACAACCGATATCCACACAACTTTTCAGTCAACGGTGTCACTTTCAGACTGTGTACTGTGTTATAATAATAGCATAATCAACCTATAACGTTCCCACTGCTGGGACACAGGCCTCCTCTCTGTGGGAGGGAGTGGGCCGTAATCCATCACGTGGGCTGCAGGTTGGTAGATGTCACATGTCATCGAATTTTTGGCTTTAGGACATGCCGGTTTCCTCACGATGCTTTTCTTCATCGTTAGAGCATTGGTGATGAATTTATTAATTTACACAAAGTACAGCGCCTATCAGAGTTCGAACCTACGACCTACAACTCGTAAGTCCACTGGGCCACCACAGGTCTTATGATAATTTTTTTTTTTCATTCATACAATAGAATACAGGATTATTCATATTAAATAGCCACCTATCTCAATATCGAACTATACAATGAAGCATTTTATAATATGTATGCGTTATAGTCGATACAATTAATAACATCTTTAGGTCTTTAAATAGTTACAATCATTCCTACATAAAACTTCAGTAATATTGCTTAAGTTTACATTTGATATTTTTTTGTAATACATTTTTTTTTCATACATTTTACTTACAGCTCTGCTGATCCCTCTTCTTAAGACAAGCGTGTCACGTAGAAGTATGCCCTTAGCATTAATGTTCATTTGTCAGCTTATTATTATTGTGCCTTAGCAAAGAATTGTCTCAAAAGGGTTAATTACTATGGACTAAGAATTGAATTAAAACATGCCGATGTAATGTTGTGGACACGACTTTTGAAAACTAGTTGTTTAGAAATTCAAAATGGTTTAAAAATAATTGGAACTTGTTGTGATATCAAAACAGACAGATTAAGGCAGGTTTTGGAACGAAGACCCACTGCAGGGCAGAGGTCTGGGGGCCTATAAAGTCCACTTTGGCAGAATCATAAAAGGATAACATTATATTATTATCTTCTCATATTATCTCTTCTTAAACAGAGAAGGCACGAGCATTGATCACCACGCTTTGCTAACGCTTAGCTTAGGTTTCATTTAGTTTAACTTGGTACTAGATACTTATTAGTATTAGTGATAGCTAGTTTAAGAAGACACTATCAAACAGGTGCCTATTAGTGACAACAAACTCTAGGAATATACTGTTACACTGGTACTTATTAGTGAGAGTGAGCTTGAGTAAAATACTGTCACATATGTACTTACTAGCAGCGCCCCACGGTTTCACCCGCATATGTTTCGATCCCGTGGGAATATCAAACTAAAAAGTGCCAATTTTCATCCAAATCTGTTCAACGGTTTACGCGTGATTGAGTAACAAACATCCAAACATCTTCACAAACTTTCACACTTATGATGAATTTTCTGGGCTGATTTTTCAATCGCCAGATAACTTTGATTCAAGGAATAAAATTGACGTTTGACAGTTTTTTTAAGAAATAACTGTCAAAATATCAAAAAAAAATCTCGAATAATATAATAATCTGTCGTTGGAAAAATCAGCCTCCGATAAAATTATCTGGCGTTAAAAGAATCTGCCCTAAATAAGATTTAATTTATTTTCTCTCTTCATAATCCACACTATTCTAGCGACCAGCCAATGGATAACACAATGAGACGGCGACAGATCGCGTCTCGGGCCAAAGAAAAAGCAAAAAAAGCGTAAAAAAGCGCCTGCAAGGAAATATCTTTCATCTTGTAATTATTTTTATCCTTTTAGCGAAATAAAGATAAAGAAAAAAGACGAACATATAATCAGTTTGTCTAATCCACTCGCCGGACTATTGTCGTACGGGTATTGTGCTCATTTTTTAATGAAAAATTCCTTATTGTTTTTGATTTTCGTATCGCGCGTGTTGTTGGCACGAAAGAGAGTGAGTTCCAGCAGACGTCTTTGTTACACACAAATACATTTTCATTTGTAAGAGTTCTTCAGATTACCTACATCGAAAAATTAATTGTATAAAACTCGTTTTTCTTAGTTTTGTTTTGCTTGCCTATATAATTAAATACCATACCGTGGCCCCTCCGTGACACTGAAAGCACGTTAAGCCGTTGGTCCCGGCTGTCATTCGTCGATCTTTGACAGTCGTTACGAGGTAGTTAGAAGCCCGAAAGTCTGTCAACCAGTCTGACTAAGGGGTATCGTATTACCCAGTAACTGGGTTGTAGTGGTCAGAGGTGGAGGTGGTTTTTTCATAAAACTCGATTTTCCGAAGCACTTTTCGTATCTTTTTCGCGCCTATTTGTTCGGAACGGTGTTTCTGTGCGTGAGAACTGGACGTTGTTCGTGTAGACTAGCGTCTAACTGCTCATCACTGATACTAGCTCTGTCGGACACGAAGCCAGGTGAGACAGCGTGCTTTTTGACCATGACCACCAGTGTGTTCAAGCTCGCGACTAGTTTACTCTTAAACTTTATACATGCTGCTCCGTTCGTTCGTTACTTCCTAAAGAACATTTAATAACTATATAATCAGTGTTTCTCATATTATAACAAATTAATGTCAAAAAATCTATAAAAGTATCCGTGTAGTAGTAATAGTAGTAGTAGTACTTTAAACCTATCGCACACTTTTCGATACTAATAAATACTACGATTTCATTCAAAAAATGCTTTAAGCCACGTCTACACTTGAGGTTCTAAAACCGACACATCAAAGGTCCGGGAAGTAATTAGCACTTTTATAAAAACCCCTTTTAGAACAAATAACGGAGTTGCGTTAATCCTGGAGACAGGTAGGCCCGCATTAAACTTGTGTCCTACCCCTTACTTTCTCTGGTCATTACAGCCTTGGCATAGATTAAAAGGTAGATGTGAGATGGAATACCAACGCAGAAATGTTACTTAAGTATCAAGAAAATACGTATAGATTATGTGAAAAATTATTAAGTATGGCTGAAAATTAAGTAAATCCTATGATGACTGCTAAAGGTTCCCCGCAGACAGGCGCGACGCGACTCTAGCAGAACAATTTTTATGAAAACTTCATGGAAATGTTTCTACTAGATTCGCGTCGCACTGTCGCGTCGCGCCTGTCTGTGCAAGCCTTAATACGGAAGGAAAATACATGGTGAGACGGCCCCTAAATAAATTCAGGTAAAAGCAAGAGGATTCCATGTCATATTCCAAGCGAGCTTATCACCATAATCCAGGCTCAATTCTAGACTCCATGAGCTACATGCTCAAGTGACTCAATTGCGGAGAAAACAAACGAAAGAAGTTGTTTAGAACGTGCCACGAGACACCGCGATGGACTTGCGGACCGACGTGACAAGCGCACGTGTCGCTTGACGCAAGTCGCGTCGCAAGTTGCATCGTCAAGGCCGTGAACAGCAGCCTAGATGTAGGTTCCCTTATTAGATTGGACTTGCACCATAACTGATAACTGTCAAACTCATTTTGTGTTGTTTTTTATTGTTTGTATTTCCTGTGAAATTGTTGGACACGCACAGGAAATTTCTTTCTTTCTTTCTTTATTTCTTTCTTTCTTTCTTTCTTCCTTTCTTTCTTTCTTTCTTTCTTTCTTCTTTCGTTCTTTCTTTCTTGAACTGGCAAAATGTAAGTATAATGAAGGCATATGTTTACTCCTTCAGGAAATACAGGCGAGTTGTTAAGTTATGTAGTAATACATAATTAGAGTGTTTCAAATCTTCCGTTTATTTTGTTATTCTTCTTTGTGAGCACTCTGTAAAAAAAAGAAGAAAGAAATAAAATACGTTTAATTGCGGTAAACCTGACGCAGTGAAACAACACAAACAAAAAAAAAATAACAAGTTGTGGGAAAACATGCGTCAAATCCACGAAAGATTTAAAAAAAAAACTTTATTTTTTTAACTCATCCAAGACCAAAGATCTGTCGTATCTGCATTTTAATCTATAATCGAACCAACCCCACCGGTCATCTTAATCAACCCTTCAAAGGACAATCGGTCCACTTGACCCCCGAGGGATCGGGACCCAAATCGCCAAACTAATTATTGTTATAACCCATTATTAGTGTATTAACGGAGCTCAATTATTTATGTTTTCATTAGGTACAGAATTTTGTGGCTTACAAGTTTCTTATTGAAGATGCTGTATTGATAGGGTTAGGTTTTGTTTGATGTTAGGGATTAAGATATAAATCGTTTGTGGTGCGGGTTCCAACTGAGTACCTGGAAACCTTCATGAAGGAAGAGTTTTGGCCGAAAGGTGTAGCGTACCGACTTTTTCGTGGAAGGTTACGCGACACTACGCTGTGCAACACGACGCCGATACAGTCATCACTTCCTGCACAATAGTTAGTTTTTATAAATAAAATAATGTATGTTTAGGTTAAGGTTATCTATGGGCCTGGTCTTGTTGCCTGAAATTATTATTATTATTTATTGGATTATTATATCTGATCTACTAATATAATAGATATTGCATTGTTTTTAGATGTAGATAGTTCAGACCGGAATAACTCGTACAAAAGGAGTTCCTATGGAACCTTTTACGTCTATTTTTCATAGGAAATTACATTTTGCAATGGGCAAACCAATTGTCTTTTCTTTGTAATTGTTGACTTTCAAAATTGTCTTGTAAATGATTTAATGAAATAAATAATAATAATAATATTCCACAAATTATAACAGACACAATCAAATGATTGATTATATTGCAGTGTTTCAACATTTGGAATACTTTTACTTGTCAAATATATCTACGCGAAACGTAGATCTATGTCAATTCATTTGATTGTGTCTGTTATAATTTTGCAATATACGAGTTGCCTTGAATCTTCTATATAAACAAAACAAAGTCGGGTTAGTTACACCATTTATAACTCAAGAACGGTTGGACCGATTTTTGTGAT
Source organism: Oligia fasciuncula (assembly GCA_963082905.1). Lineage (NCBI taxonomy): Eukaryota > Metazoa > Arthropoda > Insecta > Lepidoptera > Noctuidae > Oligia > Oligia fasciuncula. The sequence goes on along the minus strand of OY720406.1, from coordinate 16,809,211 downwards.
CTTTGATTTGTTGGATTTGTCTCCGCACCGAATAGCAGGAAAACTATTAAAACATGGGAAAAACTCACAAAAAAATAATTATGAAGATAATTAATCTTTTCATGTATTTGTTCTTATTGATGCTCAGGCGGTATGAAGTTCAAGTCAGCTAGTTTATAATAAAAACCACACATGCATTAGTTAGGTTCTGTTCGAATATGCACACATTAGCATCAACAGCAATAATACTATCGTCGTATAAATATATCCAGTCTTACTAAGGAGTATCATATTACCCAGTAACTGGTAAAATACTGGTATTCAGCTCCATGCGGTCAGCCTGGAAACCAACCCCAACATAATTGGAAAAAGGCTAGGCAGACAAAATTGCAGCTTATGAGTTGCCATCTCGAAGCCATATTAATTTTAATTACTGGTTTCTTATTTCTTGTTTGTAATAAATAAAACACATGCATTAGTTAACTGTTCAAACATGCCTTGTATTACCATCAGCATTCATAATAACATCACCGCAAAAGATTTTCAAACCATACCCAGACAATCATCTTATATAGCCCAAGATTTCATCCCTCCTCCCATTATATTGTAGCGTACAGTACTTAGGGGCACACATAATGGTTATTTGTAAGGCCCGGTCGGTCGATCGCGAGAGCTCGATTTGTTACTATACTATTACTACTGTAGTTTACAGTGACCAAGTGCTAGTACAGATATAGTGCACGTGAAAATAATGGGAGAAATAAAAAAAGAGAATGGGAGAAATCAAAAATGAGAACGGGAGAAATCAAAAAAGTGAACGGGAATGGTGTATTGTCTTTGGTCCTTGGCCCTGACATCTAGCATTGGACGAAATTGTCAACTTCTTTTTTGCTTGCTTTATGTTTGCTTGCTTTTGTATGTATATATTTTATATCATTTTTTTTTTGTAATGTGCACTTTGTTTGCGCAGAATAAACAATTTTTCTTAAATCAACTTCTGACGATCTATTCTGTAAAAATCATATTTAGGTGAAATGGGCCTGAAGTGAGCTATCAAGGGTGTCGACCACTGATGCCGACACCGATGGTGGAATGACGTCATTGTTGAGGAATATTGACACTGACAGCTCTTGAACGCGGTTTATATTTGCTGGTCGCGTTCAGCTTCATTGGTGAAATTATCCCTTAATAGTAACGGTGTATGTACGTTCATGTCCGAGTACGTTCTAGTAAACCGGAGGGCGGAGAGTGACCCTTTCGGTTTAGTGTCGCGCCGATATCTTTACGATATCCGACCTCTGATGAACTGACCTACAGGGGGACGGATTGCTTCTGACAAAACAACTGCTTTTTACACGTAATTTACAAAACATTATAGGTACACAGTTTGGCCGTATTTTTATATTTCATTTTAGATTTAAAAATCTTACCATAAAAGTGATTAAATAAAAGGTTTTGTTAAACGATTGCAAATGTGTTAATGGGATATTTTTTATTCAATTATTTTGATAGGACTTATTTATTTATTTATTTGATATAGGCACACCAACAACTTATTTACAAATAAGACATGTACAGACATTCACGATGGGATTCTGTGTAAATAAGTTACTTATAGGCATGCACATCATTCACAAAAAAAGGACGAATCTGAATTACAATTGAAATAATTTCGAGAATAAAGTACATAAGGAAAAGTTAAATTAAAAATATAAACATGACTTAATTACATTGAATTGTACATTAAATTAAAATTAAATTAAGTACTAATAACTTAGAAAGAAATTACATAAAAAATAAAATAAAAACATTACTATTAAAAGTCAACAATACATTACATTATAATGGGATATGGTTATTCTGAATTATATTGATAAAAAACAATTACAATTACATTAAAAAAATAAAAATATTATTGAATTAAAATAGTGGGCCGGATCACAGGTCGATTTCAATGATTTTAGTTTTAAATTTTGGCAGACTGTCAGCGAATATGTCTATGCTACTGTCAATGGAACAAGCTTTGTTGTAGGAGATCAACATCCTGTGGCCCAGGTTTGTGCGACACGGTTTAGTTGCAAACGTTCCAATAGTGCGCTTCGACCGGAGGTGAGAGTGACGAGGTACGTCTAGACTGATTTTGCTAAGCAAATCTGGGGTTGAAGTCATCCCGTTAACAATTTTATACAGTGTTGTCACATCATTTAGGACCCTTCGTTGCTTCAATGAGTCTAATTCAAAATAAAAAATGACTTATGAATTTGAACATCCTCTACTACTATACGACACTATTATCTTCTATTATATGAGCTGTATATAATAAATGAGCGACCACATACAGATACACTACATTTTGACTGAGTACCTACGCATTGCATTTCTGTATGTACACTATTATATTACGGATTTTTGTATGAGCATTTATTTTTTAGAAGCAAACAGCGCTACCATACTCTGTCATCACTTTTTATATGTCTTAATTTTGAAAAACAAATAAAAAAATACCAACTAGTATCGATTTAGCCCCTCAATACATCATGCACCACAAATTCTGAGACATAAAACGGAGTCCGGCCCTGTCCAGCCAATGGGCCGTACACGACCGAATTTAATCGTGTTCGGACAACTGGCCGGGCCGAGTGGAAACTGTTTAATGTGAAAACTAGCCAGTGTATACCGCCCCTTAGACTTATGATGAAGTCTTAGAGGGGATATGACTTTCTGTGATGTGTTGCTGACTAAGCAACTATGAAAAAATAATATGTCAGATGCTTTGTAGCCATAGGTAGTTTTTTTTTTTATTAAAAATACTTTTTTTAAACAAAATGTAGGGACAAGGTAGATGTGAGTGGAAAAACTGCGAGGGAACGGCCTAGAAGGACAAATTATACCGACTTCAGAAAAGTTTGGTGAGTAAAACTCACAGTAAAGTCCGGTGAGTAGGTAATACTCGCAACCAGCGTGTGTTTTACCAGATATATGAACGTAAACGAAGCCAAAGGAGTATGCAAGGATCGTAGCGGGTGGCGTTCTGTAGTTTCTGACTACCCCCATGCGAAGAAGGCGTAAGTTCTTGTATTATTTATTTATTCATATACTAGCTTCTGCCCGCGGCTTTGCCCGCAAGGTATGTCGATAAAAACTATCCCAAGTGGTTTAGTCGTGAAAAGGTAACATACAGACAGACAGAGTTACTTTCGAATTTATAATATTAAGTATGGATACTTTTTTGTACACCACAAAAATACATACCATAGAAAATACATCGAGCACTACAGAAAATATACAATGGGCAGCCTTATCGCTTTCTGCGATCTCTTCCAGGCAACCTTGGAATGGAGAGAGGTCCAGTGGGATGTGGTGAGTGTGTATACTATGGGTGGTTTCAGTAGCTTTGCCTTTTTCTTTGGTATTTTGATCTCCATGATGCTATACCTCTGGTATTGTAGATAACTGAGAAATGGAGGATAGAAGAAGCACAGGATCGGTCGAGATAAAAAAAATAATTAAATAATAAGTTTACAAAAAGATATGGCGAAACATAGGGCCTATGTCCAATTGTGGATGTTTTTGAATTAAAATAATCCACTTACCATCAAAAAGAAACACAATCTGAATCATTTAAAATATAGGTATTGCTAATCCATTGCTATATATGTTCGAAAAATTTGTCGGCTCAACAACGTAAATAACGCAATGAATGTTGTTGAACTGTCAAAATGAAAGCTATTGTAATGTTAGTGTGTTACGCAATAACACCACAGTTTGTTTGCCATCCATTGAAAAAATAAGCTTATTAAAAAGAAAAGTATTGAATTTTAATTTTAACCAAAACTTTTTATATCAAGAAGTAATAAAGTGACAAGAATAGAGAAAAGAGTACAAAACCATAACTTTTTGTAACACACCTATTTGTCTGTCCTTCCTCTTTTTAATTCATCAAAAGGTTGTCCCAACCCTTTGTACAGTTTCTATAATTATGTCATTAATTTATATTGTGAATATAATAAATAGTATTCTATTCTATTCTAAAAAAGTAAGAATATACAACACAATAACATAATACCAACATTACCAACTACCTATGTAGATCAAAGGAGCCTTTTTAAAAACTTAGATATAAGTTAAATTAAAATATCACCTATGTCCACTCAAAACTATCGTATCGTTAGCCATTACGAACACGGAATTACAGTGGGAACAAATAAGTCTTAGGGAGGGTCGCAGGTTCGATCACCGGTTGTGTATATGTTGACTTTTGATTGCTCCGTTTTAATGGGTGTCTGCGAGTCAAGCACTACTTGTGAGGAATCACCGAAATAAACACATTTGTTGTATGGGAGCCCCCCTTAAATATTTATTTTATTCTGTTTTTAGTATTTGTTGTTATAGCGGCAACAGAAATACATCATCTGTAAAAATTTCAACTGTCTAGCTATCACGGTTCATGAGATACAGCCTGGTGACAGACAGACAGACGGACAGTGGAGTCTTAATAATAGGGTCCCGTTTTTACCCTTTGGGTACGGAACCCTATAAAAAGGAAAAAGAAAAATGCAGGAGCTCATTGGGCATAAAAAAAAACATAGAATTGATTCTAGTCGCCCCTTTTAAAAGGTAGTTTCGTATGGAGAAGAATGGGCAAGAAACCTTTACTTTTTAAAATGTTTTAGAATATTTTGTATACATTCATTATATGTGAATCACTTATAATAAAATTAATTTATCACAAAAGGTAAAAATAAAAAAATCCAAATATTTTATTACACATAAACTTACATAGGCACTTATGAAACGTCAGAAGCTAAGTGCACGGTTCCAATTGGTCATTTCTTATGGAGAAGAACCGGCAAGAAACTCCACGGTTACTTTTTAAAAATAATTGGCTTTTACAATGCTTTCAAATTACAGTAGGTATGGGAGGACAGCGTAGGCCTATCAAAAAGTACCAGGTACTTGATAAAATAAAAAATGGTCTACTGATATAAAGTCTACAAGGCCTACAAAGTCCTCACATTTACAAAATGAGAATCGTGTAAGGAGAAATTAGTCTTCTTCAGTACAATGTGTTTCATAGGCAGAGACAAAAAACAATGTTTAGTTTTTTTGTCTGTTTTTTCCGACTATTCTCCGAAACGACTGGACCGATTTTAACGGGACTTTCACTAGCAGATAACTGATATTATAAGGAGTAACTTAGGCATTTTATTTTAGAAAAATAATTACGGTTCACGAAAATGAAAACTCGGACGAAGTCGCGGCCACAGCTAGTAGACAACACGGAGTAGTCAAACAAAACAGAGAAAGCGACGATAATTACACATTCATTATCGGAACCCACCCAATTTGGGCCCGTTAATCAACAATCCAACACAAAGAGATCCACATAAAAAGGGGTTGTTTGTTAAATCAAGTCTTACAGATAAAAAAAAGACAATCACGTCCCTCCGTCCCCCTTTGTCCCTTTTATTTTTTCTTAATTTCAACTTGATCCCAATCAGGAGTAAATTATAATGGTGAGTTGACTAGAAGAATGTTCTGTTGTATTGTCTCTGGCACTGCTTTTGCTTTTTACTTTGGTCTTTGGAGATCATCGGTATTTGTATAGAGCTGCCGATCTTTTCTGCAAAAATCATCTGCCTAGCCTTTTCCCGACTATGTTGGGGTCGGCTTCCAGTCTAACCGGATGCAGCTGAATACTGCAGTATTTTCGATGAAGCGACTGCCTATCTGACCTACACAACCCAGTTACTGGGTAATACGATAGGTACCCCTTGGTAAGACTGGTTGTTAGACTTTCGGGCTTTTGACGACCCGAAACGACTATCAAAGATCCACGAATGTCAGCCGGGACCAACTGCTTAACGAGCTTTCCGAAGCACGTAGGGGTCTTGGTATCTGTAGATGGTCACCCATCCACGGACCAACCGCTGGATCTTTTCTGAAAAAATCTCAGTGTGAAAGGTCTAAAAGGTCTGAAAGGTCTAAAAAGTTAGTAGAGAATATTTTAGAAAAATAGTGTTAAAGCCAAATTAGACCGAATTTAAATTTTCCATAGAAACAGAGATTTCCAGTTATCTTTTTTTTAAATAAGACATTTCGAAAATGTTCTCTACTAACCTTTTGAGACCTTTGTATCCTGCTTATGCGTATGAAGTTTCATTAAAATCTGTTCATTCATTTCGAAAAATAAGGACTTGAAAGTGTGTATGAAATGCCGTACGGCGTAAACGCTCCTATGAGGATTGGTATTATATTATGCAAAAGTATTGTTTGGTACGCTAAACAATAACACTTTTATATGATAATTATTAACGTTTCATATTATTTTGGCACACTAAAACCATCAAAAAACACACCACCAACCAACCTTACAAAATAAATAAAATATCAAGAAAAAAATTCTTTGCCACGACTTCGTTTCCTCGCTCGAAGTTAAATTAACTTTTTTTTCGCCTTTTTTTGTTTATCGGCAGCCATCTTAACCCCTTCCTTTGCTATATCGGCAACAGAATTGTCAAAGATGAGAGCAATGAACGTCGTTTTTAAATTGAATTTGTTATCGAGATGCCAATTTAGGGTTAACGATTCGATTAGGCTCGAAAAAGTGTTATTTTTTCAAAAGTCGCGCCTCTAATGTTTTGAGTTTCAAAACAAGATGGCCGCCATTTTGGCGGGAATTTCCGTTCTATGGTTGAAATTACAGGTTATGTTTGATGATTTGACATTTCCTAAGTGTAAAGGGTTGTTTTTGTTTAAAAACTTGATCCACTTTGTTTTATTTAGGTTTAGGCAAGATTATTGCTAATGAAAACTGTTCAATTCAGAACCACCTTTTACTAGGATAAGTATTAACAAAAATATAAAGTAAACACGATTAGTAGAAAATAATTAAATAACTTATGTGATTAATACTAATATGTCGTATCTGTATCCATTTTACTGTATCCATACTAATATTATAAATTCGAAGTAACTCTGTCTGTCTGTCTGTATGTTACCTTTTCACGCCTAAACCACTGAACGGATTTCGCTAAAATTTGGCAGAGAGATAGATTGCATCCTGGGCATTGACATATATATTACTAGCGTACTTTTGAAATCATTGATCCTGGGGAAGGACATAAGATAATTTTTATCGAAATACCCCGCGGGCGGAAGCTGGTATATAATAAAATACATAAATATACAATATTATGTAGTAGCAAGTGATTTTTTTGAAATCATTATTACTTTGCAAACGAATTATTCCGGTCTGATCCCCTGAACCCCCCTCCACTCCCCCCTCCTCGATTCCCTGTTAGTTCTTCTTCTGTTTTAATATCTGTCTTATCTATACTTCTATACTAATATTATAAAGCTGCAGAGTTTGTTTGTTTGTTTGTTTGTTTGAACGCGCTAATCTCTGGAACTACTGGTCCGATTTGAATGATTATTTTAGTGTTGGGTAGTCCATTTATCGAGGAAGGCTATAGGCTATATTTTTTTTTCTTCAAAATTAGGGATCCGTAATAAAATTGCTATTTTGTAACACAAGGTGTAAAATCGAAAACCTATTTTTGCGTGCGCTGCAAAAACTATTGACAATAGAACAAAATAATGTACTACGGGTTTGTAGAGCCCATTAAGACCTACAAAAAAGTCCGCGAGAACATATATCTAGCTATCATGGTTTAATCACAATAACCGATTTTGTGTTCAAAATAATTATTAAATCGTCTGAAGAAAAAAAAACTACGTTAAATATGTATCGTAATATTAATCTTTATCGAAATTAAGCATTATGTTATCAAGAGTATTTATGAAGAAGTAAAATACTTTTTGTTTCATCTCAATCGGATATTTCGTTTAAAAGTTATCACGTGTGTAAGATGTTAAGAGTTGGTATTAAGGAGTTATGGGCCATAGAGTTTTTTATCTATACTAATAATAAAGCTGAAGAGTTTGTTTGTTTGAACGCGATAATCTCTTTAACTACCGGTCAGATTTGAATTCTTTTTGCATTTGATAGCCCAATTCTTGAGGAAGGCTATTATAGGCTATTTAACATCACGCTATGACCCTTAGGAGCCGAGCAAAAAGAAAAAAACTCAGAGTGAACGGTAAGCGAATACGAAGTGTTGCGACGCGACGGGGTGGGGGTACAAGAAATTTCACGCGGACGAAGTCGCGGGCAGAAGCTAGTCCACTATAAACATGGGTACATACATGGGACACTTGACATTTTTACATTTTCTTTACACATGATTATAACTGCATTGTAGGCTCTGACAACATCTTTTATAACCCCTATCTCCATGTTAGTATCTTATTGAGAGTAACATTGATGTCTCCTTCAATTATATCCAACGAAAACAGTTTATAATATTATTTATCTAACAAAAAATTACATCTTTCAAGTGCCATTCGAAACCGCTCCTTCTCGCACCATTAGCTGAAAATTCAAGTTAAATCCTTTAAAAAACATTCTGTTTTCCGTCCCATAGACACTAAACAATGCACTCTGGTTCTCGTATTAATTAGCTGTGGCATACTAGAGGTGCACTCCACTAGAGGGGTGCTAACTGTTCGTCAGTTTGCTAATTGAAGTCTTCGTGACGAATCACTGACGTCTAATACAATACATTTGTTACAATGCGCATTTTTTGCATATCTTTTTGTTATCCAGTAAATTCTAAAGCTCCTGGTTACGTTGTAAATTAATTCATAAGGGATTTTAGTCAGGTATATTTTACAAAGAGAGCGATTTTTCTACTAATAAAAAAAAACTGGCCAAGCGCGAGTCGGACTCGCACACGAAGGGTTCCGTACCACAAAGCAAAAACGCCGAAAAAACACGTTTGTTTTATGGTAGCCCTCCTTAAATATTTATTTCATTCTGTTTTTAGTATTTGTTGTTATATCGGCAACAGAAATACATTATCTGTGAAAATTTCAACTGTCTATCACGGTTCATGAGATACAGCCTGGTGACAGACGTACAGACGGACAGCGGAGTCTTAGTAATAGGGTCCCGTTTTACCCTTTGGGTACGGAACCCTAAAAATACACTGCATCGTTTGTCCAGTAGTCGCAAGGGCTACTGCTGAGCATGAAGTCCTAGGTTCGATTCCTAGGTCAGGCGAAGCGTAATTGGGTTTTACTATCAGGAATTTCTTAGTAACCGCCCGGAGTCTGGATTTGTGCCCGCGGGGCAATTGCGTAACACATTATCAATCGGAATCGGTTTCATTTTGACAGTTCAACAACATTCATTGCGCTATTTACGTGTTGAGCAGACAAATTTTTTGAACTTATGAAGCAATGGATTAGCAATTTGCTTCAAAATGATTCAGATTCCGACTGATAGTGTGTTACGCGATTAGGGTGCTGGTTGATGGCGCAATAGGCTCACCCCTATTGTTTTTTTTTTTTTTTTAACATTGCCCCACACTAGGAATTTCTCCTGTATCGTGGGTGCGTTTACAAACATTTAAATTCACGTACACAAACAGCCAAACCCGGAACAACTACTTGTAGGTCATACAAATATTTGTTCCGTGCGGGAATCGAACCCGCGACACGCAGCGCAGCAGTCAATCGCTTAACCGCTGCACCAACCGTGCCGTCAACACTACAATTACATGAAGCTTAAAGATAACTGGTGAAATGTGGGTCTATACCTGGTACACCTCTGCCTATCCCTTCAACGTCATGTTATGTTACGTAAAAAAACAGGTCAAGTGCGAGTCGGACTCGTGCACCCAGGGTTCCGTACTTTATAGGTATGTAAATAGTTTAGCATGGGAATCGTGTCTCGAATATTTTTCCCGTTTTTTTTGTGACTACATATTTACGATTCGGACTGTTTTCTTTACTTGTGCTACATGACATTGCTTCTTGCCAAATTTCATGATTCTAGGCTAATGGGAAGTACCTACCCTATAGGTTTTGATTTCCTTGTGAGTGTTAAAATATGCGGCCTAAACGGAACATGAACGCTTTTGATTGCGTTTATTTAGAAAAACTTAGTCAACGCAATCAAAAGCGTTAAAAAAAATCAAACGATTTCATATTAATTTCAACATGATAACTCCACGCTTTTCTGAGAAAAAGGGTCTTGACAGACGGACAGACAGACTGACAACGAAGTGATCTTTTTTTTTTTTTTTCGTATGGGAAATCATCAAATGACCCCTCCCGCTCTGGGTGGGGCGGAACGAAGTGATCTTATAAGGGTTCCGTTTTCCTTTTGAGGTACGGAACCCTAAAAATACATTGAATTGAATCCTACATATTTGAGAGATTTGAGACCTGCACCATTACAAACATATAGTTATTCGAGAACTTCGGTCTCCATCAACAAGGAGATCAGGAGAATAAAATAATACTGTCTGATACCGAGTTTTCTGTGCCATCTAATAATTATTATTATTTGTTATCCAAAACATTAATGTGCCACCAACCCGATAAAAATGTCTCCCTCCAATTTTCCCATCTCCCTATCTCGAACTCACTAAGATACATAACAGAACAGAAATGATAAAATTCAAAATTTGTCCCGCCAAAAATTATGCCGAAACATTTGAGCCAGAAAATACAGGCTTATTACTCAAAAACGCCGATCCCCGATCCAGTTTTTGGAAGACGTCAACTATTCGACCGCTGAGCGTCTTATCCGAGGCGTATTTGAATAATTTTTACATTTAAAATCATTCGCTACGACAACATCCAAAGGGTAACCACTCTGAATCGCGACCATTGCCACGAGATAAGGAGAAAACTCGATGGAGCGGTGCAGGGGAGAAGCGTTCGAGGGAAATCGGAATAGGGACGCCATTAATACCTACTTTATTTATTATTGGTGTTGAAATTAGTAGGTATAAATGTTTCGTAAAACGGTGATAGTCAACTATGGTATGTCTTTATGTTACATCATCATCATCATCTGCCTAGCCTTTTCCCAACTATGTTGGGGTCGGCTTCCAGTCTAACCGGATGTAACTGAATACCAGTATTTTACATGGAGCAACTGCCTATCTGACCTCCACAACCTAGTGACTGGTTAATACGATACCCCTAGGTAAGACTTGTTGTCAGACTTTCGGGCTTCTGACTACCCGTAACGGCTGTTAAAATATTATGTCTTTATGTTACGATTGAGAATTTTAAATCAATTTTATTGCTCACACAGAAAATAACACAAGAAATTCAGTCCAACTTTCTGAGGTAAGGGTTTGAATACGCATTTTTGGTAAGCTTAACTACTTCGGGGTTTTCACTTGAACTTGAATTAAATGATTTGACTTGATTTAACGATAGTGCCGGAAAATATCTGAGACGGATCACACAACAAAACGCCACGAGACGGGGCGTTGGAAACGGAGCCATATTCCTCGTTTTTATTGATGTTGTGTGTAAATCGGGGGCGCGTTGTAGTGTGTGCTCTGCCTAAAAGTTGAAATGTTAATAACAATAGACTAAGCCCACGTTTTGTAACAAGAGGGAATGAATAATGGGCAGTCTATCTATCCTGCCCTCTGAGTCCCAAAACATGCAGTCAAAGTGACCTCTGCGCTGCCACCGATGGCGCCGTGGAAGTGACGAAGTTTTGGGCCAACAAGATGTACCATACATACAGTCGTGTGAAGGACGCGAAGAAGAAGTATATCACCTTCTAGTCCTTCTTTCAAAAATTCGCGTTTCCCTCATCTCTTGCACCGCCTAACAAATAAATTCCGAGTGATTCTTTTAATACGGATTTTAAGCAGATTTTCTGTGGAATAAGTAAAAACGAATCCGTCACTCCAGCTAAAGGTTTAACTCCGCTCTGTGAATATTTATAAGTTTTTCTATTATTTTATATTAAGCGTCTTCGGGGGATTCCACCAGCTTTTATTTTAATCGTTCTATAGATTAATTTTAATTTCACTTATTTAAATAAGCCTCTTTTGGAATATTTCCATTTGCTGTAATGAAATGATTTTGGAAGGATACTTTTTTTGTGGGAATTTTATTTCATTTTTAATGTTAAACAAATAAATAATAGTTTACTTGAGTGATTGGAGCAGTCGTGGCCCAGTGGTAACGGCCGCGACTTACAAGTTTTAGGTCGTAGGTTCGAAGGTATCTATATTAACATTAGCAAGAGGTAAAATTTTTAAGTTTGTATGTCAGGTAGGTAATCGCCGGAACTGAAAAATCAGTGGGATTTAAAAAAAAATCATTTGATAGTCCAATTCTTCAGAAACGATATAGGCTATATAACCTCACGCTAAGACCCTAAGGAAGAAAACACAGATAATATTAATATATTATTATTAATTTTGATTTAGATTTTAGTGTAATTAAATAGTAAAATACAGCAGCCTACAAACGAGGCGACCTAAATCCGCAGACTTACAAATTCAGGTAGTTGCACAGCCTAACATCACATTACAAAATCTAATGAACAAACAAGATAATGTTACAACTAGCGCACTATTTAGTGCCAACGCTGCCTCCGCGGGGTTGCTGCTGAAAACCTTTTAATATCAAATGAACTCAAAATTGGTACATGTCAAACGGTATTATTAGGTGGAAGTTTTAAGAGTGGATGATACCGTTTGGGCAGGTTGAAGTTGACTCATCTTGTTATAGAATGAGTCTGGTACGGTTAGCCGAACTTTTTATAAAACTTGATGTGCTGTGTTAATTGCCAGCTACTGTTTTTTATAAGTATGGTAATGTTATATACGTGTGATCATAAGTTTAATTCTCGTTAACAACTTGGTACCATTAACACAATCATAATCAGCCTATAATGTTCCCACTGGTGGGACACAGGCCTCCTCTCTTTGACAGGGAGTGGGCTCTAATCTACCACGTAGACCAGTGCGGGTTGGTAGATGTCACATGTCATCGAATTTTTGGTTCTAGGACATGCCGGTTTCCTCACGATGTTTTCCTTAATCGTTTTTGGTTCCCTTAGTGATTGTTAACTTGATTATTAATAAATTCGACTTACGGACACGCTTTCAAAACCATTTTTGTTACTTTTTGCTAGTTGCTTGTAATGGTCAACTTACTAACTAGCCAGCAGGATTTAGATTCTTACATATTATATTCTTTAAAAAATCGTCTTTCTCACAAATAAATATACAAAGCCGGTGGTATCACCAGCTCTATATCACACCGCGACCATCCTACACTAAATAATGATGGTAGCGCGCGTATGATTACGTATTAGAGCGACGCGACTAGTTTCGTTCGCTGCGCTGCAACATTCATGTATCGACGTGTGTAGCTAGCCTTATGCGCTCACGTTATGTGCTAGTTTTGATTAGGTTTGCTAATTTTGTGGTGCTTGTTCTAGGGTCAATTTTGTGGTACTTGTTGAGTTCTGGGTTCCAGATTTTTTAAATATTATTCCGGTTTTTATTTTTCATAAAAATCAATAGATTCTTTCTTTTTGTCGTAGTGAAATGTTTTGCCTATGCTAATTTATGTGCCAATGTCATGAGTTTCAAAAAAAAAAATGGAAAAAAAAATTCTGTTTCCAGATTTTGGCAGTGAGTAAATTGTGTGTGTATTAATCAAAGGATAGATATAAGTTTGGTCAAAGTAAACTACAATAATATTATAAACACTAGGTAGGCAGTTGTTGTATTTCAAAAAGTAAAATTTTACACAAAAAAAAAATTTAATAATAATATTTAATTTTTCGTTACTATCTGGGGGGGCAATTCTCGTAATTTTAAGTACGTTCAGTCTGATCGCAGTCTCAGTCTGTCAAAAATACCTCTAATTTCCCTACATTTTTGACAAGTTTTTGACATCGATTGTCGCTGAGATGAGATAGGGACTACATTTTGAACGTTTTTAATTACGGCAATTGGTCTTCAGAAATCATAGAATACTCTTTATTATTTACACCATACGAATAACAGATATAAATGTACAAATTCTAAATAGGTAAACACAACGGGCGGTTTTATTGCAGAAACGGAATCTTTTAACGACAACCTTTAGATGGTTTTAAAGGGAGAAAGAGAGACAATCAAATCTGTATTACTTTCTTCAAAAGACCATTTCAGACACCAATCTACATAGGGTTAATGGATGAACACCAAAGGAAAGATCGTTCTAAGGATTTCAATAATACGTTTATTAATCCTTATATTTATATATTGGAACGTGTGTTTACTATGTATATGGTATATATGATCGGACCAAGATTACCTACGTCTGAATTTGAAAGAGACTGAGTCCTCTGAATTTGTTTCAGCCTTTCGTCTCAGAGTAGTCAGATAGGAAATGGCGACCTCATCTAGGTTATTTTATTTTTTTTATTATATGACGTGTAAAAGTGATTCTGATATCCTATTTACAGAATAATAAAAATCATTTCATTTCAATATATTTTTCATTCCTTCTTTAACAACAAAATAAAACAAACCCACATTGAAACCACTTTCCTTACAACAATAAATCCAGACACAAGCAAAGTAATAATTGCAATTATAATTATACACGCTGACGTGACGACGCGGAGTAATGCGTTATACAGTTTTGAAAATTTGATAACTTTACAAATTCGTAGGTCGGTAGTACACGTTGGGGAAATCTGCGGGACTCATTATTGTTTCTAGTGAAGCCCTGGGAGGATGCGTTGACGGAACACTAATGCCACCTTTTCGGAGACGAGCTGGGAAGACTTGGATGTGGCAGTTTTGAAAATGTAAGGTGAGATCACACTAATATTATAAAGGCGAAAGTTTGTGAGTGTGTGGGGGTGTGTGCCATACACACACCCCCACACACTCACAAACTTTCCCGGTACCCGGTCATAGATGATGAATTTACCTGCACAATAATTATAATCGTTATGCATACCCATACTAGAGTTCAAAACGATTTTCACCTAATCACACTAATAATAAAAAGGCGAAAGTTTGTGAGTGTGTGTGTGTGTGTGTGTGTTTATACAATGTTTGTTACTTCTTCACGCTCAAACGGTTAGACCAATTTTGATAAAATTTTGTATGGAGGTAGCTGACACCCTGGATTAACATATACGCTACTTTTAATCCCTATATTCCCACGGAATCGACATTTACGCAGGTGAAACCGCGTGGTGCAGCTAGTTATAGTAATAAAATTATATATTTTTATTTTGGTAACAAAAATCAGTAGATGGGCGTAAGTGAAAGAAGGGAATGGGAGGCTTTTACCCTGCATTAGGACACAAAGGGCTGATAGTAAAAAATAAAAATATTAAAAAAAAAATTGGTATGGTTAAAGTGTCTTCTAGAAAATAATTATTTATTTGGTTCAGACTACAACGATCCATAAGTTAGGTAGAGACAAGAATCTTAAAAGCTAGGTTTGTGTTAAATTTTGTCACCGGCGCCCAATTTCTTTTTAACGGCTGGTAAAGTAAGATTTTTTGCCAAAAGTGGTCGCACACTATAAAATAAACACACTTATCTTAAGTAGCCGAAAGCCTATTAATAAATAAAAATAAAAATCTTTATTGATACAAAAACCTTTGACATTGCTTAAGACTAGAATACATAAGTTGGTTAACTAAAGGTCATACAGATAATTCGACATATTCGACAAATAAAATAATTTAACAAAGTGAAATTGAAATTTTAAAAGTTCCATATTGAAGTAGGGGGGTTGGTTCTTAAGAATTATTTCGTAAAATAACAGGATTAATCATATTCGAGTTTTTAACAAAACACCACAAAAAATAAATTAAAAACATAAATTATTCAATTTTATTTTATAAAGAAACTAGCTTCCGCCCGCGACTTCGTCCGCGTGAAATTTCACCCTCCCCCATTCACCCTCTTAGGGGTGGAATTTAGAAAAAACCTTTCTTAGTGGATACCTACTCTTCACAAAGAACACACCCTCCAAATTTCATGTCTCTAGGACCAGCGCTTTAGGCTGTGCGTTGATGTATCAGTCAGTCAGGACTTTGAATTTTATATATATAGATAGACTTCTAGAAATTTTATTAAAAAAATTACACGCATTATTTTCGCAACAGAATTTCCTACTTTCATACTCAAGCATATTCCACGAAGCCGTGTCTACGAAAACCTCTATAGACGCCGTAGCGTTCGTAGCTCGTAGCAAGAACGTAGCGAGTGGTCGAGTTATCAACTGGAGAGCCCTTAAGAGCGAAGTTCGAGATGGATTTTTGCTGTAACCGACTGCGCCTAATTGTGTAATGTTATTGAGAGAATATGTGTCAGCTTTCAGGAGTGGCTTCAGGGATATTTAAATTCATTAGGCAACCTTCTTATAGTACTTAATGGGGCATTATTGCCCCTCAGGACAGATGGTTTCTAAAAGGCCTAGAAACAGAAGTTGGGTCGTAATAAAATTAGTTGGTTCTGTGTTAATGGGTAGGTTGGCTGTTGGCTAAGTAGGTTAAAAATTTACAGAATATTCGTTGCTGAGAAAATATAGTGAGACAGTTCGTGAATACAGAACGAAAACTTCAAGTTTTCAAACTTCACACATAACTTGGTAAGACTGGTTCTGACTCAGACTTCTGACAACCTTTAATGACTGTCAAAGATCCACGAATGACAGCCGGACCCGACTTAACGTGCTTTCCGAGGCACGGAGGGGTCTTGGTGTGTAAAGATGGTCGCCCATCCACGGACCAACCGCGGCGTGGCTTAACCTGATCGATCGACCCATGCGGCTGTTATCACTTAGCCCCAAGCCCCTCAAACAAACACCTGATTTAAATTAATAGCCATCTTCACAAGCTAACAAATAACAACAGTTAGCAACAAACGCAATTGCAGTAACAGTGACTACCATCCAAACTTCCAAACATAAGTCCATTTAAAAAAACAAAACTGCTTTCAAGAATTGCCATAAAAATGGTGAATTATTATCTAAAGATAAATAATATTGTATTTTATTGCTCCAGTAACACCTTGTCTTTTAAAGAGGAGAAGTTTCAACATTAATAGGTCTTCCCGAGTTTGGGGGATTAATAAAATGCGACTGCGACACTTCTTAATTAATAGCACTTTCTAAAGAAAACAATATCATTTTATTAGCATAACCTCTTAGGAGTTGTGTACACTTGTGGAGATTATATTATGAGTTGTGAGTTTCAGTTGGCAACTGTGGATCAAACTCGCTGTTTTTTTATTTTTTATTTATTTATTGTATACTAGTGGTTGAGGGGCCCGTGGCTAAATAATAACAGCCGCACAGGTCGATCGATTAGGTTAAGCTACGTCTGAGGAGTCTGAGGATCTTTGTGGGTTCTGGCAATCTGTGTGGTTCTTTCCTCAAAAGTCCACCTCAGACATCGATCTACATGGTCTTCATATAACCTGACCAAGATTATGTCTGGACTTTAAAAGAAACTGTGACCTCCGAGTTTGTTTCGGCCTTTCTTCTCAGAGTAGTCAGATAGGAAACGCCGACTTCATCTAGTTTAAAAAAAAACATGACTGACGTGTAAAAGTGTTTGTACAAACCTACTTACAAAAAATAAAATCATTTCAAAATAATTTCATTTCATTTCATCATTTACATACCGAGACCCCACCGTGCCTTGGTAAGCACCTTAAGCTGTTGGTCCCGGCTGTCATTCGTGGCTCTTTGACAGTCGTTACGGGTAGTCAGAAGCCCGGAAGTCTGATAACCAAGGGGTATCGTATTACCCAATAACTGGGTTGTGGAGTTCAGATAGGCAGTCGCTCCATGTAAAATACTGGTATTCAACTGCATCCGGTTAGACTGGAAGCCGACCCCAACATAGTTGGGAAAAGGCTAGGCAGATGAAGCCATTAATTGTCAGTAAAAGAACAAGAAAATAATGACACTGATCCAAAAGGTGATTTCGTATGGAGAAGAATGGACAAGAAACTCCATAGTTACTCCTTTAAAATGTTTTACAATACTTCGCAGCGGACCTTACCCCAATGTAAAAGCGTCTTAAGACCAGCCTTAAATAAAGCCAGTGATGACAAGTTAAACAAAGTAGCAGAGTTGAGCAGTTAAGGTTACTTTGTAAAGTTTTTTGTTAACTGTTGGTGTCTGCATTGATACATTATGCTATAATCTACACTTGTGCCTCGTAATTCTACCTGCTTATTTTGATCTGTTTTTAAGTTACTGGGAAAGTAAAATCAAGTTAAAGTCGACTTTTTAAAAGTTTGAATTAAAAAAAAAATTGTTTGATCTTTAATCAGAAGGCCAGCGGGGTAATTGCGTAATTGGTTTTCATTTTGACAGTTCAACAACATTCATTGCGTTATTTACGTTGTTGAGCAGACGAATTTTTCCAACATATGAAGCAATGGATTAGCAATATTCATCAAAATTATTCAAATTGAGATTGATAGTGCGTTACGCAATTAGGGTGTAGTTCCCGTAATTAAAAACGTTACAAATTTAATCGCAATCTCACCTTGGCGACAACCAATGTCAATAAATGAATCGTTTAAAAAACATTAGAAAAACACGCTTTTGTAAATGCACGTAAAAAAAAAGAAACCTCATCGTGTTCAAAGTCCATTACGTGGCCTTTCTCACAAGTGCAAACACGACTATGATACGATATTCTATCATGGAATGCCATGCGGCTTCATCATCAGACCTTGAAACCTAATCGTGGTCAAAGTTCATTACAAGACTTTTCTAAGAAATCCAAAACAGCTATAGAATAGAATAGAATTTTTCTTTATTAGAGTAACTCAGACTCAAAATCAAACAATATTAGTATAATACGATTTTCCATCATGAAGTTCCAGTTCATATCTTCCGGCTCCATCATCACATCAGTTCGACAGTACCATATTATTGTATTGTCATCAGAACTACATACAGCTGCCAATTTTCATTACGCTACGACCCTTGGAAGATGGTTAAATTAGTTACCTTAGAGTCCATTACATAGTTAGTTACATACAGGTCGACCTAATAAAAGCGTGTTAAAAATGTAGCGAAATTAGAGGTATTTTTGACAGTTTGAGACTGAGATCAGACTGTGAACTTTCACAAAATTACGAGAATTGGTTCTGATTGTTTGTTTCTTAACTTGGCAGATCGAGATTCTTCACAGCCAGCGATGCGTCATCTCCTTATTACATTAAAGAAACACTGGTATCATCCTTATTTAATTTTATTCATATCAACGATCTTCGACTGCATTATCGCTTGCCATTCGTAAATAAAGTGTCAATTCGTATGAAATCGTTTTAGGTGGTTCGTTTTGGTCTACCTATAATTTTTCATTTTTATATAATACTTGCAGCGCCTCGCGGTTTCCCCTGCATAAGGGTCGATCCCGTGGGAATATCGGGATAAAAACTATCCTATCTCTTTTTCCGGGACTCAAACTATCTCTATACCAAATTTCATCTAAATCAGTTTCAACGGTTTACGCGTGATTGAGTCACAAACATTCAAACATCTTCATAATATTAAGTAGGGTTTTTCCAAAAATCAGTGCCAAAAAAACGAAATGAGTACCTGAAAATGGTGACATAAAATGCTCCTTAATAGGTAAGTTAACCTTCACCAACAAACTTCGAACAAAAATTAAAATTCACAATAAAGCAACAACAAACGGACATAATAACTCTGAAGTATTTAAATTAACGAAATCAAAGTTGTAGACGTTGATAACTATAATTTTGAATTAACATAAAACAACACTTAGTATTCGCCCCGTCGCCATCTTAAAGTTTATTAGGAGATATTCCTGTGATAACTTGGAGAAATATAAATAAAATGACAATAGAATAATTGCCTAACACAAACATTCGAGGGTTGGGAGTTGGTTAACCCTTTTGTTGCGTCGCGGCTTTCCAACTGGCAACACTGTGTTTTTGTGTGACTAAAATTAGTAGGAAATCTAATTTCTAATCTCTTGTTTGTTGTTGTAGTTGTTGAAAAGTGCATTAACTCTTTTGTTTTTTTTTTTCGTGGAGAAATCAGGGGGATCAGACCGGAATAAATCAATTTTTCACATGGAGCAACTACCTATCTGACCTCCACAGCCCAGTTAATGAGTAAAAGGATGCCCTTGGTAAGACTACTTGTTAGACTTTTGGTTACCTGACTACCCGTAACGACTGTCAAACCGACTGTCAGCCGGGGCCAACAACGGCTTAACGTGCTTTCCGCAGCACGGAGGATTCCTCGATATGTAATGGATGGTCACCCATCCAATAACCGACCGCGGCAAGCGTAGCTTAACATTCGATCGGCCCGTGTGGCTTTTATCATTTAGCCATGAGCTCACTAAAAGAATAAGTATAACTAATGGCGCCCCGCGGTTTCACCCGCGTCAGTTTCGATTCCGTAGGAATATCGGGATACATAGTATCCCATGTGTTAATCCAGAAAATGATCTAACTATGTGCCAATTTTCATCCAAATCTGTTCAACGGTTTACGCGTGATTGAGTAACAAACATCTTCACAAACTTTCACATTTATAATAGTGGGATAGTAGGATTATTTATATTATATAAGGTTTAAATCTTCAACACAATTACTCCAGTTTTACCATAGAAAGTACGTTGATAAACAGCATACAGGTCTTCACTCAATAACCAATATTATGTTTCCGACACAAGGTTCATTTTAGCAAGTGCTGATTTTGCACAGTGTTAGGGGTATCTTGAAGGTGGCAATAAAGTGTTGTTATGCAAATAATGATACCGAAGGTATCGCCTTCTTGTAATCAATATTTTAATATCCATAGATACCCCGTGGTGGCTCCGAACTTAATTCCCTTGTTTTATTCAAGAAATGAAAGAGCAGTGGTGGCTCAGTGGTATCGGCCGCGACTTACGAGTTGTAGGTCGTAGGTTAGAACCCAGACAGGCGCTTTACTTTGTGTAAACTATTTCATCACCACTGCTCTCAAAACGGTGAAGGAAAACATCGTGAGGAAACCGGCATGTCCTAGAACCAAAAATTCGAAGACATGTGACATCTGCCCACCCTCTCATAGAGAGGAGCCTTTGTCCCAGCAGTGGGAATATTATAGTCTGATTATGATTCAAGAAATAACTGATACTTCGTGTTGCTGGGGAGTTTGTGGCGGCACTTCTCCCCAGCGAAAGCACTAAGAAGTGGTGAAGGGCGGGCGGTTTGGGGGACTGTCTTATGTAATTTTTAACGTTGAAAAACTGCTGATTCTCAGCCTAATTTGAAGTTAATTAATTAATTAATTTGACTTTTGATTTTGACTTATAGGGAGAAAATATAGAACCATAATAATCAGCCTATAATGTTCCCATTGCTGGGACACAGGCGTCCTCTCGGTGAGAGGGAGTGGGCCGTAATCCACCACGCGGGCCTAGTGCGGATTGGCAGATGTCACATGTCTTCGAATTTTTGGTTCTAGGACATGCCGGTTTCCTCACGATGTTTTCCTTCACCGTTTTGAGAGCAGTGGTGATGAAATAATTTACACAAAGTAAAGCGCCTGTCTGGGTTCGAACCTACGACCTACAACTCGTAAGTCGCGGCCGTTACCACTTGGCCACCACTGCTCAAATATAGAATACTTGCAGTAAAAGTAAGAAACATTATATTACCAGCTTCTGCCCGCGACTTCGTCCGCGTGAAATGTCTTGTCCCCCGTTACATCGCATCGCCTGCCCGCACTAGTGATTTGATAAATCAGCTGTTTTTTTTTCTATTAATAAAATAAAATTTTATTCGAGAACACCCATCGGTTTCTTACTAAACTTCAACTATATCCGACGATCCTGCATACTTACCTCTTTTTTTTTTTAACGTTGCCCCACGCTAGGAATTTCTCCTGTATTGTGGGTGCGTTTACAAACATTGAAACTCGCATACACAAACAGCCAGACCCGGAACAACTACTTGTAGGTCATACAAATATTTGTTCCGTGCGGGAATCGAACCCGCGACACGCAGCGCAGCAGTCAATAGCTTAACCACTGCGCCAACCGTGCTTCGTGTCGTCGCCGTCGTGCGTTTGGTTGACTGTACCTACATAGCCCTTGCCATCGAGTATTCAATCTATCAAAGACTGTCTTCAATGGCTGCATGGTATTCACAGTGGTCATGAGACTACAGATGGTCATTCCGCGCCTTTCAGCTCTAAACAAATGTTGACCGACTCGGAGCGAATACCAATGGAGGAGTGTTTGCGTCGGATAGCTGAGTCGCCAACAACTTACTTGCTTATTACTGTCCAAGATTTGGTTTTCTAAGAAAGCGGTCCTGTCATTTACTTTCTCAGAATGAAAATATGTAAGCACCATGTATCTATTACGTAATTGATTTACCTGTCATTGCTTCATTTTTAATTCTTTTTACCTTCTGTGGTAGACTAATTTTATTCTAGGTGCATCGTCTTCACATATAATTATATTATGTTTACAAAACCTTGTAAAACGTTTTAAAAGAGTAACGGTGGAGGTTTCTTGCCCATTCTTCTCCATACGAAAACTACCTTTTGGAATGGGCGACTAGAATCAATTCTATTTTGTTGTAATTTTTGACGTTCAAAAGTGCCTTTAATGTGCCTATTTGAAATAAATTATTTGACTTTGACTGAACTCTAAATAAAGAGGGTTTTTTGACACCGTACATTCAAACTCAAACACACATAATTATCATATTTCAACTGAGTTGTCTTTTGTGTTTATATTGTGCACCTTATCTATGTGCCAAATAAAGGTACCTATTTTCTTTCTGTTTTTCTTTATAAGCCCGCACGCATGAAGTAATTCATCAATCTGCCTAGCCATTTGCCAACTATGTTGAGGTCAGTTTCCAGTCTAACCGGATGCAGCTGAATACCGCTGTATTTTATAAGGATCGACTGAAGTAATACAGTTTATTAAAAGCTAACCAAAACAAAGAACAGAAATCTATAAATTTCTACCATATGAAGTTCCGGTGAGAGCAGTGGTGTCCCACCCAGTGGTATCTGCCGCGATTTATGAGTTGAACGTCCAAAACTTGGTGGATACGAACCACCACTGTTCTCAAAACGGTAAAGGAAAACCTCGTGAGGGAATCGGCATGTCCTAGAAACAAAAATTCGAAGACATACGACATCTACCAACCCGCACTGGGCCCGCGTGGTGGATTACGATCCACCCTGCACCTGCTGCCGGCAGCTCGGCCTGTGTCCCAGCAGTGGGAATATTATAAGCTGATTATGTAAGTTCCAGCTTTTCATAGCCAGTTAATCAACCAAGCAACTGGCCTACTATCCCATCTAAACGCACCTCCCCCATCCCGGGCATGTAATGATGTCCTATTGACTTGCCGGTCCGAGCGTGGCATTGAAAGAAACGTCTTCCGGTCAGTGTAAACACAGCCTAATAAGGGTGCATTCATTGCATTCAAAGCCGCGATTGCGACTTTTGGTATCACAGTTGCAAAGGCCGTAGAACTAGTGGACACCGTTTTATGTGTACGAAGATTAACGGCATCATTTTTCGTATTGAAGGGGGTGGAACACTTGTATACCTAATGTAGGTTACGCCTAAGAGGGGCTCGTGGCTCTGTAACAGCCACACGAGTCGATCGAACAAGTTAAGCTACGCTTGCCGCGGTTGCTTTGTGGATGGGTGACCAATGACCATCTTTACATACCGTGACCCCTCCGTGCCACAGAAAGCACGTTAAGCTGTTGATCCCGGCTGTCATTCTTGGATCTTTGACAGTCGTTACGGGTCGTCAGAAGCCCGAAAGTCTGACAACCAGTCTTACCAAGGGGCATCGTGTTACCCAGTAACTGGGTTGTGGTGGTCAGATAGGCAGTCGCTCCATGTAACATACTGGTATTCAGTTGCATTCGGTTAGACTGGAAGCCGACCCCAACATAG
The DNA here is from genome assembly GCA_963082905.1 of Oligia fasciuncula. Taxonomy (NCBI): domain Eukaryota; kingdom Metazoa; phylum Arthropoda; class Insecta; order Lepidoptera; family Noctuidae; genus Oligia; species Oligia fasciuncula. The sequence goes on along the minus strand of OY720406.1, from coordinate 16,785,396 downwards.
TTAGGATAAGGCTAGCAGACTAATTGCATAAGGTTACTCACAAACTTTATTGCCATAGTTTTAGTTTTTATTTGTTTAATTTGTACAAATCTTTAAACATAAAAACGGAAAATTAGAGGTATTTTTTACAGATTAAAACTAGGATCAGACTGTGAACGTTCTTAAAATTACAAGAATTACCCTCAGTATAAAGTTGTCGGCCAAATAAAACCAGTCGGGTAATTTCATAGACAACACACATAAAATGGCAATTGATCGCAATGCCTTTCATTGTGACAGTTCAGCTATGTTCATTGCGTCATTTACGTTGTTAGCACATGAATTTTTCAAACCTATGCAGCAATGGATTAGGAATTTCCTTCAAAACCCTCGGATTTTGAATCGAAGAATTAAAGAAGAAAAGTTTTATTCAACTAAAATTACATAATCAGCCTATAACGTTCCCACTGCTGGGACACAGGCCTCCTCTCTGTGAGAGGGAGTGGGCCGTAATCTACCACGGTATATTCAGTGCGGGTTGGTTGATGTCACATGTCTTCGAATTTTTGGTTCTAGTACATGCCGGTTTCCTCACGATGTTTTCCTTTAATCACCAAATCGGGCACAAATTGTCTAAACAACAATAATCAAAGTCCACCAGCTGCGGGCGTACCTACTACCCTTACACAAGCAACAACTTACTCAATATGAGAGCTATGTAAGTTAGAGTCAATACTACAACCGGCAGATGATGAGCTGGGGGCACAGATGAGGTAGAAGATGGAATGCTAAGCTTATGCTGCCCTACTCACGTGGCTGTCAATGATTGCGATAAAGGGCTATCCCTTTATCCCTTTATTGGTGACTAATTCTATAATTGGTCACCAATTATATATGTAGGTATTACTTATGACCACAATTTTTTTCCAAATGATAGTATTTACCCGGAAACAAACTATTATTATTACCTTGTAACAACTCCTCACCCGTTTACCTGCATTCTACGCGAATAAAAATTTTCTATTCTATTCTAAAACCGCCCATTGTATCACCCTCTTTGCACAGAGCGCGGCCATTATTATGACAGATTTGAAGAAATCGTGAGATCGAATGACGGGTGCAACATAATTTTCGTTTCTGATTGAAAATACGCCACTAGAACGTGGCTTAACGTCGCATTTGCGCAGCATCTATCCTACTTATGCGTTCGAAGAATGCTTACGCTGAAAAAATACAAGATATAAAGGTGGCTTTAAAGTTAAGTAATTAGATAATTTAAGTCACAACTTCGATTGAACTAGTAGCATACTAGATTAATAACTAAATTTGAAATGATTACCACGGACTGTTTACTTGTTACACACTGATGATGAATGATAGTTATTTCTGTAAATTGGTTCAAGAAAAAACTTTAACTCGTAAAAAATATATTACGTTTTAAAACAAGATTTGGTCGGTGTTTCCTATCCGACTACCCTGAGAAGGTACCCTGGTCTCTTTTAAAGTCCAGTCATAATTTTGGTCAGGCCATTATCGAGGAATACAGGCATTATTTAAAATACTCCATTTACTAATTACTCTGTGACCATATTACTTCGCGATGATATAGCCGGAGAAACTTCCGATACGAAGCCATTGTGGAACACAAATATTGAAACTGAGCCTACGGAGTCGGACCACAGTTAGTTGAGCAACAGTTGCGCCATTATATTGGAAAGTTTGTAGTGGAGATAAATATTTACTTGCACATATATGTACCTTCAAATAATCATACCTTATTACAAAACAATGTACAGTCAACAAAAGAGATAATTATGCGGTCGTCGGATATAGTTGAAGTTTAGTAAGAAACTGATCGATGTTCTCGAATAAAATATACCTAATTTTTATTAATTAATAGAAAACAAACAGCTAATTTATCAAATTAAATTTCAGTCGACAACAACCATCGGTTTCTTACTAAACTTCAACTATATCCGACGATCCTGCATACTTATCTCTTTTGTTGACTGTACACTGTAAAGCCGAGGCCAAAAAATATGTATTCACTTAGTCAAATCAAATCAAAATATTTTATTTCACATAAACCTACATGGGCACTTATGAAACGTCAGAAGCTAGGTGCACGGTTCCAATTGGTCGTTTCCTATGGAGAAGAGCCAGCAAGAAACTCCACGGTTACTTTTTTTTAAATAATTGGCTTTTACAATGTTTTTAAATTACAGTGTTAACAGGTATGGGATGACAGTGTAGGCCTGTCCACAAGTACCAGGTACTTAACAAAATAGAAAATGGTCCACAAATTCACAGTCTACAAGGCCTACATATCGTCGTTGCCTACAACGATGCGATCTCACATTCACAAAATATAAAAGAATCTAGGTATTTAAAAGATAAATAGCCTAGCCTAGCCTTTTTCCAACTATGTTGGGGTCGGCTTCCAGTCTAACCACAGAATTTCACATAAAGCGACTGCATATCTGACCTCTACAACCCAATTACCGGATAATACGATACCCCTTGGTAAGACTGGTTGTCAGATTTTCGGGCTTCTGACGACCCGTAACAACTGTTAAAGATCCACGAATGACAGGCGGGCCCAACGGTTTAATGTGCTTTCCGAGGTACGGAGGGGTCTTGGTATGTGAAAATGGTCACCCATCCACGGACCAACCGCGGCAAGCGAAGCTTAACCGGATCGATCGACCCGTGCGGCAGTTATTACTTAGCCACAAGTTATTACTTAGCCACAAGTTATTACTTAGCCACAAGTTATTACTTAGCCACAAGTTATTACTTAGCCACAAGTTATTACTTAGCCACAAGTTATTACTTAGCCACAAGTTATTACTTAGCCACAAGTTATTACTTAGCCACAAGTTATTACTTAGCCACAAGTTATTACTTAGCCACATTCTCATTGTCAGTTCAAATCAGTTCAATCATATCATATTGTTGTAAAATACTAGTTTTTTTTGGTGGAAGGTTTGTTGCAAAACTAACCAACTTGCCAACTTGCAACTAACTATCTAACTTGTGCATAAAGTTTTAATAAATAAATAAAATAAATTCTAGTTTTCAATCTGGCTATCTTGTAAAAAGCTGTGCCTTCACATCTTGCAAGGTTCCCTATACCAGCATAACCCTAAATCTTATCCAAACATACAAATTCATACATAATCCCTAATTAGCCACCACTGGAAACTTCGCCACCCTTGGATTGATTAGAGATCAAACAATAACCCTTGCGGCGCTCCTGTGAGGAACTATGTCCAAGTTGTACATTTTGAGTTTTGGGTGTAGAGTGACCATCATTCAGGCGGGTTTATTCTAAACCAAAATAGTGCATTAAAACACAGTCGTGTAAATTAGACTTCATACATATTTTTCATTACAAAATAGGGCCTGCGTAACACACTATTACTCTCAATTTGAATCATTTAGAAGCATATTGCTAATCCATTGCTCCATAATGTTCGAAAAATGTGTCTGCTCAACAACGTAAAAAACGCAATGAATGTTGTTGAACTGTCAAAATGGAACCCATTGCTACTGATAGTGTTACGCAATTACCCTGCTGATCTTGCCCGCGATTTAATAATCAGATTCAAGAAAATAAGCATTTTTTGAGGTCAACATTTATATCAGGTAGCGTTTAAAACGGACTAGCGGATGTTTTCGAACTGACTTTCAATAAAAATTGTTATCTAATTGGCTTTGGTCCTTGATCTATCAGTGATGACATCTGGCGCCAATAAATTGGACCCAGATAAATTATAAGGTACTCCATACACTTCATTGAAAAGTGAGAATTTCAAAGAGATCACCATCAGTACTTTTCTTAACAAGCATCGTGATGCGACGTCCAGCAGAAACTATAACATCGGCTACCACTGTTTCATCGGCTGCATATACAATGTGGCGATTAGGTTATCACATTACTCTTAAGAGATCATTGTACTCATCATTATGAACAACTTTTACTAGGGGACAAAAAATCAGCTGTTCCTTACATTTATTTACCCTACTCGTTAAAAAGTAGGGACCAGCTGATTTTTTTTTCGCGATTTCAGGTTTCGTCCCTTATTAAAAGTTGTATATATGCAGCGAATGAAACTACAGCCTTCTCGTTTTCTTTTTATTGTTTTAAGGACATTCCCTCCTTACCGTAATCTACAGGCACACTACCCCAAGACAGGTCCAAAGGTGGAATATTTGCCGAGCAAGTTCCTGACCGTTGTTGACACTAACGATTTGTGCTCCACCATTGCTCTTACACGTTAGTTCGAGTTATTAACACTATCTAATTGATGTGTGCTTGAAGTTCTGGTGGCTGTGGTAGCAGTAACAGGGTTATGAACTTCTGAGGTAGGATGTGGGCTCAAACGACCCGCGAGTATGTCTTCGTGGTTGTTGAAAAACATGCATAGCTACACTGTTAATTCTCCTACCTTTCTTTGGTATTGTTCGTCGAATCGTTGAGCTCCTTAAGTCTTGAGTTGAGCTGCACGATTTCTGACAAATGCGTGCACTGACTGGACAGGTCCTCTCAATCTGTGTGGTTCTTTCCTCAAAAGACCATCTCAGACATCGATCTACATGGTCTTCATATAACCTGACCAAGATTTTGTCTGGACTTTAAAAGAGACTGTGACCTCTGAGTTTCTTTCGGCCTTTCTTCTCAAAGTATATATAGATAGGAAACGCCGACCTCATCTAGATTATTTTTATTGTTTTTATTATATGACGTGTAAAAGTGATTCCGATATCCTATTTACAGAATAAAAAAAAAACATTTCATTTCAATACATATATATTTCAATATAAACCTGTCCTATGTCCTAGAACCAAAAATTCGAAGACCTGTGACATCCACCAACCCGCACTGGGCCCGCGTGGTGGATTATGGCCCTCTCCCTCGCACAAGGAGGTAGAGGTGATGTGTGTCCTAGCAGTGGGAACATTAAGGGCTGATTACTATCTAATACGGAACATAAACCAATGATGCCGAAAGTAATAACCTAAAATTAATCAAATAAAAAGCTTTTATATAAATATGGAGGCTTGGAATCGCGCCTCTATCAAAATCATTAAAATGAACGCGAGGACAGTCGCGGTCGTATTTCGATGGATACGCCCAAATTTTCATCAAATATATGACACGGCTTAAGTGATACGAGGCTAGCTACGAGTATTATCGCTTGCAACTAGGGCACTGTTGCTAAAGTTACAGGTTCCTATAGCAGCGGTGGCTGCCATATAGCGTTCGAAATTTACCGGCGAATGACGTCATTGAAACGTTATTTATGACAGTAAGTTGGAGTGTTTTCGAACTAACAGCAGTCATGGTATTATAAATGTGAAGTTTGATTCGATTTCGTGTGACAAATAGACAGGGTGGTCAAAAGTAGCTTGAAGCGGTTCGGGTAAATAGTGCACGGCGTACGTGCGGCCTCTTGATGGAACTTGGCCTGCGCACTGCCGTGCGCTTAGAGAACGGTAAGGGGGACAACGGTAAGGAAATTTTATGACGTCCCGTTGTTCCCATCTGTGTGCGACAACGGGAATACAGGTCACTTAACGGCCGTAGTGACAGCTGTCATGATAATGATGACAGCGGCAAAGATTTAAATCGTTAGATTCGCCCTACCGCGTCAAATGATAGTCTCGTTTCTGTTTCGTTATGACACTTCTGACACGCAATGACGCAGTGAATTGATTTGATTGTCATGGAGACGCTATTTAATACTGTGTGAGCTCACTCTCCCCATTCTGGACCCTTTTTGTGTGACTAACAATTAGTACGGTGAGAGCAAATCTAACGATTTAAATCTTTGGGCACCACCGACATTTGACTTATTGTCAAATACTGATGTGAATGAAAGATTTTCATGATGCCCGTTATAATTTGACGGAACCGCTCTCCTAGGAATCCAAAGCTTAACAGCCGTCACTGCGACCGTAATGTGGCGACCACCGCTCTTCTAGAGCACCGTAACTTTATCGGAAAGTCAGGGTAACAGTCAATATATGCCCTGCACATGGTCATCATCTGACTAGCCTTTTCCCAGCTATGTTGGGGTCGGCTTCTAGTCTAACCGGATGCAGCTGAATACCAGTATTTTATATGAAGCTACTGCCTATCTGACCTCCACAACCCAATTACTAGGTAATACGATACCCCTTGGTAAGACTGGTTATCAGACTTTCGGGCTTCTGACTACCACCAACGACTGTCAAAGATCCAGGAATGACAACCGGGACCAACGGCTTGCTTTCCGAAGTACGGAGGGGTCTCCGTATGTAAAGACGGTCACCCATCCACAGATCAACCGCGGCAAGCGTAGCTTAACCTGATCTATCAACCTGTGCGGCTGTTATTACTTAGCCACGGGCCCCTCCACGCTGCTATAATGCTGCGATATTTAAGAAATCAGCAATAGCTCGTTTTTGTAACCAAAAAGTTTCACGCTCCCGCTCACGCGGCCGCTCTTGCCTCAGCCCGGCCATCGCATGCTCGGCAAGCCCAAATTCTCATATAGACTAACACGATATGCAAATATGGGACATAAAGGTAATATTTCGTGATAACACTGTAAGGTAATTAATAAAATATGTCCTCTCAACTAGTGGGCGAGGATTGGGGCCATACTACGTATTAGATTTGATTGTTTTGCCGCATGATTTATTATTGTTGTTTTGACCTTAATTATTTTCGTATGTGATATTAGAGTGTTTTTGTTTTCAATTATGACAATTTGCGCGAATGTTTAATTCGAAGGGCTGCAATTTTTTCTAGAACAAGGCTTAAAATTAAAACTACGGAGCGGTTACCTTTAATCGAAGAGGGATGCTAAGGTTCAGCAGATCAGATTACCTACCCCCGCCGTGGTTAGTTCCTGGATGGGTGACCATCTTTTCATACCGTGGCCCCTCCGTGCCTCGCCGTTAGTCCCGACTGTCATTCGTGGATTTTTGACAGTGGTTACGGGTCGTCAGAAGCCCGAAAGTTTGACAACCAGTCTTACTAAGAGGTATCGTATTACTCAGTAACTGGGTTGTGAAGGTCAGATCATAGGCAGTCGCTCCATGTAAAATGCTGGTACTCAGCTGCACCCAGTTAGACTGAAAGTCGACCCCAACGTAGTTGGGAAAAGGCTAGGACGGTGAATTTTAATCAAAGATTTCCTTCTTTGGAATAAAAATGGTAAACAGTAAATGCGTCAAAAGTTATATCAGAACTAACTTATCTGTACTAAATACTAAAAAGATGTAAATATTGTGAGTTTGTATGTAGGCGGTAATCTTCGGAACCACAGACCTGATTCCAAAAATTCTCTCACTAATGGAAGGTTACAGTAATTCCTAGTATCATAGGATATATTTTATGTTAAAACAAGAAATTTCAAGCGGACGAACTCGCGGGCAATAGGTAGTAATAAAATAATAATCAGGCCAAATAATATGCGCTGCTCTATTTTGAGCCTTTAAATCTTTAACGGCCGAACCAAATAACCTATTTTCAGTTAAAGACAGATCGCTAACTGATGGTAGCCAGTTTAATAAAATTAACTGCCAGTATCATAATATCATACAGATCGCTACTGATACAGATTATTGTGACGTTAAAACCAGAGATAGATAGGTTTTTCTACCTCCAGTATGCCAAAACTTGTGATAGTTAGACAATAACATACGCATTAGGCAATATCAATCTGTGTGGTTCTTTCCTCAAAAGATTACCTCAGACATCGATCTACATGGTCTTCATATAACCTGACCAAGATTATGTCTGGACTTTAAAAGAGACTGTGACCTCTGAGTTTGTTTCGGCCTTTCTTCTCAGAGTAGTAAGATAGGAAACGCCGACTTCATCTAGTTTTAAAAAAAACATGATTGACATGTAAAAGTGTTTGTACATACCTACTTACAAAAATAAAATCATTTATCATTTAACAATAACCAAACATTCCTTGCTAACGAACAAAAAAGTTCAAAATATTTGAAGGAACTCTAGCATGTCTATTATCAGAAAAAGGAATGCAAAGATAGTGTTGTCAACCCTCAGAATACCCCACCCTGTAGAGACCAAACACGGGGTCATACACGTAAACTATCCATAATCAAAAAAAGATTTATAATTAAATACATGAACTACCGCGAACACTAGTCAATTAACATTAAAATGCCACAGGTACACGCGCCACCAGAAATATATTAGAAGTAGTAAGTAATATTAATAACGGCTACATTGCATGCGTATGGGCAATTAGTGGACTTCGGTGACACGTTATGTTTGATTTAAATATTGAGAGCGTTGTGCTTGCGAGTGTAGGTACCTAAAGGTTTAATAAGTAGATAATGGAGCCGATTCCCTTGTTCACAAACTAAACTAAATTTAAGTTCAGTGCATCTTTTTCTTTCTATTTCATTATGAAAAGGACAGAAGATACGTTTTAGTTTAGTTTACAATTTGTCATCATCAATGAGCGCAAGACGGCGCGCGGGTATTACACGATTAGCTTCATACGACTATCAGTTATCATAGACAAATAAAACTGAAATTATCAGTTACTAATGAATTATAAAAGATATCTTAAATAAAACCTTATGGCCTCTTCCTTATCTTGAGTTAAATAAAAGATATCTTTACAAAATAAAACTATATTTTCAAGATACTTTTGGTTAGTAAGCCAACAAATTTCGTGTCGTATATAGTTCATCATGTTTGCCAACAAGGTGGTCCTCGTTACGGGCGGCAGCTCCGGCATCGGAGCGGCTACTGTGGAGTTATTTGCCAAGGAGGGAGCTTCGGTTGCCTTCGTCGGAAGAAACGAAAACAAACTAAAGGAAGTCGCCAAACGTTGTGAGCAGCATGGAGCCAACACCCTCGTTATCAAAGCAGATGTCTCCAAAGAGGAGGAAGCCAAAACTATCGTCCAACAAACTGTTGACAAGTTCGGAAAACTCGACATACTGGTCAACAACGCTGGTATATTACGGTTTGCGAGTATACTGCAACCCAATCTACTACAGAACTACGATGAGGTCATGAACACGAACCTGCGCCCCGTCGTCCTCATCACCAACTTAGCGGTCCCACACCTCATAAAAACAAAAGGCAACATCATAAACGTATCCAGTATTGCGTCCACATTAAATCAGATACCAGGAATGATGTCTTACAGCGTTTCCAAAGCTGGTATGGATCATTTTACAAGGTTTGCTGCAATGGAACTGGCTGCTTCTGGCGTGCGAGCTAACTCTGTCAATCCTGGACCAGTAATAACTGACATAATATCGAATTCTGACTTGCCTCCAGAATTAAAAGAGGGTAGAAATGTAGCGAGTAAGACAGCACTGGGAAGATCTTCAGACGCTGATGAGATTGGTGACATGATCCTGTACCTAGCCAGTGACAAGGCTAGGGGTGTAACCGGCTCCTGTTTTGTAATTGATAATGGTTATATGCTGAAGTAGGCTCTTTTATTTCTTTTTGTGATTCTCAAGTTTGTCATGGTGTATTTCAATAAATTGTGATTGTAAACAAATGCATGTTTGAATATTTTACAATGTTGCTTTATTATCTGATTGGATGGCTAAGTACCTCATCTGCATCATCTGCTTAACCTTTTCCCAACTATATTGGGGTCGGCTTCCAGTCTAAATGGATGCAGCTGAATACCAGTATTTTACATGGAGCGACTGCCTATCTGACCTCCACAACTCAGTTACTGGGTAATATGATACCTACCCCTTGGTAAGACTGGTTGTCAGACTTTCGGGCTTCTGACTACCCGTAATGACTGTCAAAGATCCTTTGGGCCTTTTGCGTTGCTATCTTTTTTTTATAGCGCAGTATATTGTTACGAACGCAAACCGTTATCACGTAGTGTTAGTTAGTGTGTAGTTTCTACCCAGATTAATATAGATACGTTAAGGTACACATTAAAATAGAAACACACATACATACATACGTGTCGAATTGATAACCTCCTTTTTTACCGACTTCAAAAAAAAGGAGGCTATCAATTCGACACGTATGTATGTAATATTATTGGAATTTCATTATATTCACATATGACAATCTATTAGGGTTTCCAAACAAATATAATTTTTTTTAAAGACGTATATAGGTTTGTCCACGCATTTCTCCGCAACTATTAATCGGTTCGTGACCATTTTTTTTATTGGCTTACATTTACTTCAACTTAGGGAACAGTGTAAGTTTCATCAAAATCGATTCAGTAATTTTCAAGATATGGACTAATACGTGTAAATGTGACGGCCTGGCTTATTGATACGAGCTACGGGTGTAGTATCAAAGGGAAAACATCTCAAAACCTTGGTCAAATTCTAGTGCAACAACTAAAAATTACGAAATAAAAAGTAATTTAAAAAAATTAAACCGACTTCAAAAAGAAATATTTATCTATCTTTAAATAAATAAAAAGAAAAGTCCTGACTGACTGATTGACTGACTCATCAGCGCCCAGCCCAAACCCTTGGACCTAGAAAGCTGAAATTTTGCACAGAGGTTCCCTTTATAATGTAGACAAGGAATAAGGAAGGATTTTTCGAAATTCAACCCCTAACGGGGGTGAATAGGGAGAGGGTGAAATTTCACGCGGACGAAGTCGCGGGCAGAAGCTAGTTTATTATAAGTTCCAACTCAATCATGCTAAAGAAAAGTTTGAAGTCGGTAAAAAGCGATGAAGCTGCAAGCAACTTTATCGCTACAGCATAAGGTTCAAGGTTGATTGGGAAAATTTTAAAGTTGATGTGCTGGCGACTGTACTAAACTTGACAGCTCGTCAAAGTTGTCTTGTTTAGCGAAGTCACATGTTAAAGAAAGAAAATACGTTTATTAACGGCAAACAATCCATGTGTCATGCAGAGAAAGAAAACAAACACAAAAAGAACGAGTTGGTGGAATATAATATGCGTTTAAATCTTTAGTACACATTTTGATTAAATTGTGTAATCATTAATAACTGGTTGGTACATACAACATATAGGTGCAAATAACGATAGATATACTTCGTTCCCGACAATATTTGCTATGTTATCACTATCACCCAAGCATAAAATGTGTTGACTGATAATATTACCTCAACAGTACGCCGTTATCAATTACGTAATCAGAGCCAGTAATGCCCTTGGCCTTATCACTGGCTACATACACTATCATATCAGCGATCTCGCAAGTCTCCGATATTCTTTTCAGCGCCGTGTTCTTCTTCAGGCTTTCTTCATTGACTTCCATACCTTCGAAGATATCAGTACGGACTGGACCAGGACTGATCGAATTGACTCTTATTCCATGAGGGGCAAGTTCCAAGGCAAGGCTTCTAGTAAAATGGTTCATTGCAGCCTTTGATGTCCTGTATGCTATGTTGTTCGGTCTTGTGGTGCAGGTTCCAGCAATACTCGACACGTTAATTATGTTTCCTTTAGATTTGATGATGTGGGGAGCAGCGAAGTAGGAAATACGGACAGCACCTCGAATGTTAATATTCATAACTTCATCGTAAGTCTTGAGAAAATGCTCTGACAGAATGCCAGCTTCTCTCAATATTCCAGCATTGTTAACAAGCACATCCAGTTTTCCGAATTTATCGATAGTCTTCTTGACAACTAGGTCTGCTTCTTCATCTTTGGACACATCTGCTTTGATGGCAAGTGTTTCTGCTCCTAGTTTCTTACACCTGTCAGCAACTTCTTTTAGTTTAGCTTCGTTTCTTCCAACAATGGCTACAGAAGCACCTTCTTTAGCGAACAACTCTGCTGTGGTGGCACCGATGCCGGCACTACCTCCTGTGACCAGAACCACCTTTTTCACAAAACTCATTTTAATCAACTTTATTTCTGTACAACGTCTGATCTGTGATGCTGACATGAAATAGACTGATGTGATAAAATTATCACTTATGTACCATTACATATACAAAGATAAGTGTGTTAAAACATTAAGTATGCCGTTCATGATAATGTGCATTGAAATATCATGATGCTATCTGTGTGTAGAAATTAATTTTGGTCCAATTTTTTTTATTTAGCGACAATTATTTTTAACCTGACTCTATCGGCTTAACCTTTTCCCAACTGTGTTGGGGTCGGGTTCCAGTCTAACCCTATGCAGCTGAATATCAGTATTTTACATGAAGCGACTGCCTATTTGTCCTTCACTACCCAGTTATCGGGTATTATATACTATAGGGCATTTTACTGGCATCAAATTACTTCTTATTTAAGTCCCTTATACCCGAATGCAACTAGTTATTAATACAAAACGAGTAAAGCCGCGGGTATCTTTATAATAACATTGTGATAACAACAATGATGAGAAAACTTGTAGTGGCAATTAATGATAAGTAGTAGGTACCTAGGTTGCGTAATGTAACTGGTATTATTCAAGTAGGAAATAAACAATCCTCTGTAAACGATGTGTTTGAAGTTAATTTGAAGGCAAATGTGATGTTTTTTTGTATTTGACGCTTTACGTACCTTAGTCTTTTTTACAACGTTCTCACATATAATTAATTATAAATTCAACATTAATTATGTAGGTAACTAATATTTTTGTAAAAATATAATTTAAAAGAGTGTCCATGGAGTTTCTTGCCCGTTCTTCTCCATAGGTACCTACGCTTTGGAATGGGCAACTAGCTTCATATTTTCTGACTGATCGACTTCTTGACAATTCAAAAGTGCCTGTAACTGGTTTAATTGAAATACATAAATGCTTTGAGTTTGAGATTGAAATTGGATTGCTTGTTATGGGACATAATTATATCTTAAAACTGCTATAGAAACGAAAAAGTTTTAACCATCACAGAATTGGCAAAATCTTCCGTTGTTGATGATATTGGTATAATAGTAAAGTCTTCAGTAGGCACATTTCCGGATGACAGCGATGCGGACGAGTACTTCGTCGTTTAGATGTACTTTAGTTTTTGTATAGTTAGTTAGTCATCCTAGTGTAAAATAGAAGTTGTGTTATACAGTACAGGGTAGCAAAGACATCCACGCGCAAACTGCACATGATTTTAAACATTCTAGCGGAGTAATTGTAGGCAGAAGCCAGCACATCTATCTACTAAAATCTGTCAAATTTCTTTAATAGATTTTCAACTTTATCGCTAAAGCATAAGGTTCAAAGTTGATTGGGTAAATTTGACAGTTTCGGGTAGCTTGATATGCTGGCGTCTGTACGTTGATTATAAAAAAAAATCACTTGTTTCATTGAAAAATGCAATACATACGCGGTCAAAATGTATGGAAAAGCAATTTTTTTTTATAACCGACGTAAAATTTTAATGCAAGGGGATTCAGAATCATGATGTATGTACCTATACCATAATCATATTTAAAATATACAATATCATAATTTCAGAGAGCCCACCCTCTATTTGTCAGAGACATAAACATTGACATGACATTGTCATAAAACTATGCTTCCATAACTATTTAATATAACTCCACAACCGGCAATGGAGGTCAGCCAATAGTGAATAGACGGGTGTGGTCAGATTATAGCTAATGTGTGATATAACTGTACAGCTCCAGGTTGAGTGACACTGCAAAAGCAAAAGCTATATAATTATTTTAACTACACCTTTTATGCATTGTTAGAATAGTATACAATTAGAATCTATACTTAAATCTTGAAATTCCCACCGTTCAGCAATTCATGAACGCCTCTCCAAACGTTTCTTCGACTCTGATTTAAAGCTTACCGCAATCCCCTGATTACGGCGGCCGCAAGATACACTTCCTCCCACATAAGTAGGATTCGCCGACCGAGGCATACCCTAACCATCTCCGACGAGACGCCACTACCCTCCTCCAGGAGAGTAGTAAGGCCACCAGTACTCTTAGGAAGTACAAGTCCCGACCGCCGTCTTTCTGTCCTCGCAGTCCATGTCCGCCCCAACCCTTGCTCGAGCCAGCCCACGCCGCTGAGCCTGTAGTTTTAAATTCGTCCCTAAATAATTCCGATCCAACATGTCTCTTGCTGCCCTCCAACACCGACGCCCTAAGCCGAGGTCCATACCTCACAGCGTAGTCGCTTAGTTTTTAAATCCTGGCTGGAGGCCCTAATTTATTGAGGCACCCACAGGCAAGTCCTGTTGAGCAGATGACAACCTCCTAGGTTGACCAACGAGATGACATTCCCACAAAAAAAAACATAGGGCCAGTCTGCGTGTATTTTTCGTTTTATCATGTTTGGACGTCGATACGCATGACGTCTGCGGAGTTTCGCTAACTAATTTAATTTAACCCTGTATTATTATACACATAAGTGTATACTTAATATTAAACATACATAAAATAAATAAATCTCGACATTTTATCAAGTCGTGTAAACTGGCCGAGCCGCTATTAAAAAAAAAGTCAGACGTCATCTGCTAGGGACGCATTTAAACCAGTCGACTTACACGAACCATACATTATATCAGAACACACATTTAAATCTATTAGGAAAATTAAAAAAATCGCCCCTCTACTCGTTTGATAAGAATCTATTATTACAATAAAATCCTAGTTCGGACCGCTCCCATACAAACTGTATGATTTCATACAATTATTTGTAATGGTGACAAACGTTTTGTGTATCATTAGTTTCTATTTATAATTCCGTTTGGGTTATTAAAAAGGGCTATTCTGAAAGTCATTGTTGTTTGCAGATTGTATATCTTTTTTGTTAATTGTTAATAATTTTGTGAACCTATGAATCATACTTCTATGTATAATTGAGATGTGTGTGTATGTGGTGATGATATGTGCTATAGTCAAAAACTAGCTGCGCCCTGCGGTTTCACCCGCGTAAATGTCGATCCGGTGGGAATATCGGGATAAAAAGTAGCCTATAAGTTAATCCCGGGTGTCAGCTATCTCCATAGAAAATTTTATCAAAATTGGTCCAGCCGTTTGAGCGTGAAGAAGTAACAAACATATAAACACTCCCCCACACACACACACACACTCAAACTTTCGCGTTTATAATATTAGTGTGATAATAAAGATATGCATCCAAATTCATGGCGCTTAATACATCTTAAAAATAGAGCTTATAATATTCAAAAAGACCCGTAAAAATAAACATATCGGCACTCGGGTATCAAAAACGTTACCTATACGTCTCCAGGCCACCCCCACATAAATAATAGACACCCTATTATGACTCAAAGCGACATACGAAGTAAGAAATCAGTCGACGTCCGCGTGTCTGAATATTTCATGTTTCATTTCAGACTTTACAAACTTGTTTTTGCTATTTACCAATAGGATTTTCGACTCTATTCAAAGGGCGTAAGGTTGGTGGATTGAGAAACATGTGTTGGGTAATTTTGTCGTGATTTCGGCATTCAACTCTCAATACGGGATGGCTTATTAGCGTTTTTTAAGAATGTGTGTTTAGGCTTTAGTTATTAATAATACATTCGACTTATTACCCAATAACACCCAGTTTTCTATAATCTATATTTACCTTAAGTGGCTTACATGACCTAAAAAGCGGTCACTATCGGACTGCATAGAAAAGAAAGAGAAGCGCGATGACACAACGCTGGTAATTTATTGCAAAATATGAAGCAATTGGATGTAAGAAGCACAGAACCGGTCGAAGTGGAGGTGCTTGGGGGAGGCCTATTTCCAGCAGTGGACGTCTTTCGGCTGAAATAATGATGATGATGATGAAGCAATTATCTAATTACAAAAAATATTTTTTTTTTACTAAAAAATTAAAACACTCGTTTTAGTAGGTATGTTGCTTGTAGAATAATCTGACAAAAAATCAAAATGATTATATGATTATATATATATTAGGATGGTTTTTATTGTAAAAAAAAGAAAGTTTTTAGAGGTATCTTCATGATTTTTTTCTATCTATCTACCTAGCATATATATCCTGAAGAATATTTTTCTGTAGTCCATCATATACTTGTATAGTTTCTAAAACTTGCGTTTTTTGCGTTTAGGTTCTGTAAGCCCCTTAATAATACATTCGACTTACCTACTAATTGCACCAGTTTTCTAAATAGTTACAGTCTACTGACAATATTAATTATACAGATCGGACTAACTTACCTAGTGACGTCCGATCCTCAATTATGTGAAGTAATCTCGTCCTCATTGTTCCTTATTTACTATGTAGTTTGCGCTTCTTGCAGACTCGCCAATCACATTATTTAAAGATTTTTTCTTCATCAAGAAAAAACAAATGTTATCTATGGTTCACTCGTTGGCGCGTTCTCCTGACATCTGTCAATCCAATCATTCTTTCAAAGCATAAAAACGGGACTTCATGATGATCTATATGGGCATCATAATTATAGTCCCGGCATAGTGCATACAGCACAACACAACTTTTAGAAGGGGTGAATCCAATCCTACACATACAAGTAGGATGATTATCTGGGAAGGGTTGGGATACAATGAGGACGAGATTACTTCACATAATTGAGGATCGGACGTCACTAGGTAAGTTAGTCCGATCTGTATAATTATGCTCCGTAATCTCGTCCTCATTGTTCCTTATTTACTATGTAGATGTTCAAAGAATAAAGTTGTGTTGGTAATACATAAAATGAGCATTGTTCAATTGTGTTGGTAATACATAAAATGAGCATTGTTCAATTGTGTTGGTAATACATAAAATGAGCATTGTTCAATATTTGAACATTGTAACCTAACATGTTATTCTAAGTTTGTTACTTAATATTGTATATGTATTTCTATTTAAGAATCAGTCTACCATTAAGGTAAATAGGGTAACTATTTAACTTAATTTATAATTCTCTAATTACTATTAGTTTCTGGAATTCTTATTCCGTTTTGAATCAACTAGTTTAATTAATAATCCTTTAAGGCACATGTAATAAGTTCTATGAACAATCACTCTGTATAGCACACAGCTGGAGCAAAATCATTAGAATCACTAATAAAAGGACTCTTATAAAACCGAGCAAGGGTTGAGGAATTGTGGTCCAACCAGCATATTGACACCTTCTTCAGAGCCCTTTGAAGTAGAGACATGTCTGTATTGGATTTATTTAGAAATATCTATTCCACTATTACTTAAAATTTGTTTTATCCATCTACTATTGGTTACAGTAGAGGTGACATCATAAGGTTTTTTTTTTTTTTTTTTTTTTATAGTTGTAATTAATGATTTACAATATTGTCTTAGGTATACTCATAATAAAATCTAGATAGGACGATTTAAGGGTTGTGGGCAGTACAGATAGATAAATTCTCTTTATAATGGTAGTATCAAGTTGAGTTGAGATCTACCAGGTTTTAATTATATCTGGAATGTTTGTGTTAATATTATCCTCATTACAAGAATGTTATTTATACTAATAAATGACAAGGTTTGAATTCTGTATGCAATCACAGGAGCTATTCTGGTTACTAATTGTTTGGTTAGTAACTCTAAACCAAGGTTTTGATTAGGAAATAAATTAAATAACCCAAACGATACTGGGGTCCCAAACTATTTACTACTTAATATAAATATTGCCCCTTTGTCATCTGTGTCAATGTGGGGGCTAAAACTAGAGAATTTGCTGTCTATTATATAGCTCACTCAATACCATTAGGATGTTGAGTGAGCTATATGACAGTGCTTCATTAAACTTAGTGGTAAAAATTATATAACTATCATGACTGAGCCTAGGGGCCAATGTCTTGATTCTAACAGAAGAGAATCCACTGATTTAGAGCAAATCCATAAATAGTTTTCCTTTGTTTTGCTAGACAAGGAAGCTAGCACTATATCAATTGAAGGGATCAGTCTTTCTCCTCTCAGGAAAGCGTCTCTGGTAATATTATGGTAGCAATCAGTGAGTGACTCCTGTGCATTGGGTGTGAAGATCTCATTTGACAGTAAATAGATCTATAAACATGCACTTGGATCAGGAAGTCATGTTATGTTGACGTTTAGTATTGGACCTGTTTACAACAGGTTCATGGGTTCATGCATAAACCCATATTTGTCTTTCCTCGCACCATTGCCAAAACTGTCAAGCCAAGCTATTTACATGAGTAAAGCGCGTACCACCCATCTGACTGATACGGGCTATGGCCATTGTGATATCTTTTCTAAGTCCTCACAATATCTGACTTAGCTTGCAAATGTTTTGAGCCCCATAATTGCTGCTAGTACTTAGTTCAAGGTATGGTAAGGAACTTTTCATCATTAGCTGTCCAGTGCCTGTGGATTTTGATGTCATTACATACCAGTCCCCAGCCAGTTTGAGAAGTATCAGGCAATATTTCAAGAACAAAGTCAAATTGTTTAATTCTATTATGGTTTGTTGAATGTAAGGTAACCAACAATCTCTGCAAATAAATGATTTTAAATTTGTTTCTAGTTTTGTTGTATTTGCAATAATTGATTTTTAATCTAGTTCTAACTTTATTATTTTCATTGTTGTTTTGTTACTTTCCATTATCTTGGTATAAATTTAACCATCATAGTGGTGGTTCATTGTGTTTGTCCCATAATAAAATTAATTTGTGTTGTCTGGTTATTAACAATTTATCCTAATAAATGTATTGTGTTGTCCTTACAGGCTATTCAAACAGATCCAGTTGCAATTAAACTGTGCTTAAGGCAGTACAACCGGTCAACCTCAGCGAATACACTTTGTTTCCTTCAACCTTGACATTGGTAGAATCATTGATAAAACGATGGAGCCGTTACTATAAATTGGAATTGGAAAGATAACTATATTCTACAGCTGCTGCCGGTGCAGATGCTAGAATACCTAGTAATTAGATAAACTCTATTACTTGTATCTAATTTCAGACTTAATATTCTTTATATTATGGACTGTAGGATAACTCTATCTTTTCCTGAGAAAGTGAAATGGCAGACTGGACTGAATCCAACAATTTTATTATCCTAGACACTGGCAGCACTGTCTAGGCACTCGTCTTTGTTTAAGTAGCAGATACATTTTTTTTTTTTTTTTTTTTTTTTTTTTTTTTTTTTTTTTTTTTTTAAACACTTTATATATGAATTGGTAGGGCACAGAATACAATTGTCAAAATGTATGACAAAATGCAACCCTAATGAACTCTAATGACAGACAGCTGGCTTCATGATGTTTGTGAATACATGGATGCGGTGCTTAGCCCAAATACGAGGCATGTCACTTTTAACATATCTTGAAATAGAAACTGGAGATATCTTCTGACATATTTTCATATGGATAATTGATTTCCTCTTTTTTTTTTTTTTTTTTTTTTTTTTTTTTTTTTTTTTTTTTTTTTTTTTTTTTATCTATATATTATTGTAGACAAAAACTTATGTAAGTAGTAACATACTACATAATATTAAGTTTTTGAGATTTAATATGTATCTCCAAGTACCATGTGAGTTTGGTAAAATTATACAGTTACTAGATAAATTTGATTATTGACAGGAGCATGTTTCTATGGCACCTGGTAAAGGATTATTCAATGGAGATAGATTGCTTTCTTTCTGACTGAAGTTGTTATTCAGAAGCTTGAACTGGAACTCGGTAAAAGGTACTTTATAACCCTTGATCCAACTCATGTATAGTTGGATTAGTAATACCATACTTCAGAGAAATACTGCAATCTACCAGTCTGTACCTGAGCTAGTGATGATGTTGGTTCTGGCGATGATTTGTTGGTATTCTGATATTGGTGTTTACTTACATCAATTCTTGCATTTCCTCGTTAAGGCTGGGTAGGATTAAGGATCTGTGTGTTGCAATTTTCATGATAAATGTCACACAGTAATCTAGCTCGGTAACTTAATATTTCGATTTGATCTGCACTATACAAACACTTGGGAGGTTATTAGACTGTTATAAACTTTTCCAATGAGTGTAATAGCAGCAGCCACTGTAATTCGCTGCTCCCTGATCATGGTGGTTCCATTTGATTCCACTCCTATTTACTACATTATGCTACAACCCTTTCTTTTTCATTTTTGGTGGGTTCAGTATTGCTACAACCCTTCCTTTTTCAATTTTGGTGGGTTCATTATGCTACAGATTATGCGTGTTTCATATTTATTTTCTGCCATACAGTTCCATAGGTACAGTAACTAACTGTACCCCAGCATCTCACAAGTAGATTTTTCATTCACAAGTAGGTTGGGGTATGTATGTATACCGTTTCACTCTTAGCCTCCTTCAGACTGTATTTTAGTAGAATTGAAGTACTAACATAGCATATGTAAGTTACATTCTATACTAACATATAGAAATATGAAGCATTTTGGAATTAGATTATAATTAGCGGCCTTGAGTATGGATATTCTCAGTCCGGCTGCGTTGACTTCAGTCACAGTCCAACTGTAGTACCCTCCATGGAAGAGGGCTTAGTACTCATCTCATCTGCCTAGCCTTTTCCCCAACTATTTTGGGGTCGGCTTCCAGTCTAACTGGATGCAGCTGAATACCGGTATTTTACATGGAGCGACTGCCTACTTGACCTTTGTACTCATCTATGAAGAATAATTAGAGTTAAGTCCCAGACTGCTTAGATCTAAATCCACGGCTAACCTCTCGTGATAGCTCCAGGGATACAGCATGTGTTTTAATACTGGACATATAGACTGGTTTTTATCTGATTTTATTTTGAATTATTTATTATGTTTTCTGTTAATTTATGTTTTGTGGCAATGGTTATTTACCTGAAATAAATAAATTATTATTACAGACCATTGGCTGACCTCTTGTGAAAGTTTGTATGGTGTTGATGGCACAGTTGAATATTCTCATGGTTAACCTCTCGTGAAAACTCTTAGAGACGGCCAGGGATCCATCCGGAACGTGTGTACAACGCTGAACGTATGTACCATCGGCTAACCTCTCGTGAAAGCTCGTGTGGTGTCGTTCTATTGTAAATATATGGCACAGTTGAATGTTATCATGGTTAACCTCTCGTGAAAACTCTTAGAGACGGCCAGGAATCCAGCAGAAACGTGTTTATAACACTGAACGTATGTACCATCGGCTAACCTCTCGTGAAAGCTCATGTGGTGTCGTTCTTGTGTAAGTATACGGCACAGTTACGTTCTCATGGTTAACCTCTCGTGAAAACTCTCGAGACTGTTGTGCGTATAGTATAACGGTACCCTATGTTATTTTAGGAACATGATTTCAACTGCCGATACCTTGAGTTTCGATGACGGCTCCGTTTTCGCTTCTTCAAGCGATTTTCCAGTTCTCGCAGACGTTCGGTCAGCTCCTTCATTTCTTGTCTCGTTTTCTTCTAAGATTTCCCATCTCGTTAAAATTTTTCTGAACTTTTATATACGAAAACGTGATCAGCGCGCGGCACAAAAAAGTACAATGATTGGATTGACAGATGTCAGGAGAACGCGCCAACGAGTGAACCATAGATAACATTTGTTTTTTCTTGATGAAGAAAAAATCTTTAAATAATGTGATTGGCGAGTCTGCAAGAAGCGCAAACTACATAGTAAATAAGGAACAATGAGGACGAGATTACGGAGCATAATTAGGTAATCTAAACTACCTACCTACTATAATAACTTAATTTGTAAATACTTACCATACCATAATCAGCCTATAATGTTTCCACTGCTGGGACACTAGCCTCCTCTCAGTGAGAGGGAGTGGGCCGTAATCCACCACGCGGGCCCAGTGCGGGTTGGCAGATGTCACATGTCTTCGATTTTTTGGTTCTAGGACATGCCGGTTTCCTCACGATGTTTTCCTTCACCGTTTTGAGAGCAGTGGTGATGAAATAATTTACACAAAGTAAAGCGCCTGTCTGGGTTCGAACATACGACCTACAACTCGTAAGTCGCGGCCGTTGCCACTTGGCCACCACTGCTCTCTGTAAATACTTAACTTATTAATTTTATAATGTATCTGAATGTAGGTAATTTTAATTTTATTATACCCACTGCATGCTTATGATTGGCAAAACAGAGAGTCAACCGATTTTTTTTTAATTCGGTTTCTACACGTGAATCTTGTATGGTTTATCGAACCGGTCGAAGTGGCGGTGCTTGGGAGAGGCCTATGTCCAGCAGTGGACGCCTTTCGGCTGAAATGATGATGATGATGAATTACAAACCATAACCAAAGGCACATAGGTACTTAACATATTTCGAGTAATCTCCAAAATAAATCAGCCTAAAATAAAACTGTTAATTACTTTGCTGTTTTATTAACTTCTTTACCAAAATAGTTGGTCCAGTAATCCAGCATTATGCTGAACACACGGCGTCTGCACATTGACGTTCAGAAGTGATGCCGAGTGCTGATAATGCAGATCACACACCGCTCAGAAGGATTGCCAGTAACGGTTGATACTTCTATAGTTCTGCGTCTAAGGAAACACTACGCTTGATTGTTTCTTTTGTTTCATCATCATCCACAACCCGCCTTCACCCACTGCTGGGCCATATGCCTCTCCTTTCTTGTGCCAACCTCCACGCTCCTGTACAGTCAACAGCAAAAGTAGATGATCAAAATCAGAAATTCAATACTAATGAACGGAGTTCGCGTCAGAACTGTGTGGCGTCGAAGTGATTCAAAAGTATGTGACTGTAAATTATACCAAATCATCAGTGATCAGTTTTGACTCCTATTGAATTTCTGATTTTGATCATCTACTTTTGCTGTTGGCTGTACCATTCTCATCCAGTTTTTTTCCCGCGATGGCAACAATATTTCTTCTGTTTATTATTGTTTTATGTTTTTACTATTAACTTCCAAGTAGTAGGTAGTCGCTCATGCAGGAGTTCGATGCCATGATAGACCTTGAAGTTATGTTTAGCTGTGCAAGACTCTATTGACGCGTGGCCAAAATTGAAACTAACGCAGCTATCTTGTTTATTTCAATACATTTTACAAAACAATTTCACGCATGTTCCTGCAACGCATTTCTGTCAATGGCATTCGAGTGCCAGAAGATCTTTTTAGCTGTCTTAATAAGATTCAAATTACCTGATTTTATCATTCTCATGGCGATAAATCGAGAAGGAAGTCGCTGCGACACCGCATCAACACTTGGCTAATTAGCCTAGTAACGTATCGCCTTGTCTCTTTTTTGCTCCCGATAATTACTATATGCCATCCTACTTCCATGTGTCATCTACTAGTAACTGTAGGTATGACAGTACCGTTTTTAAAGATCGAATGTTGGTTAAGTAACCTATCATCTACCTCTTTTCTTTTACTCATAGATGAAAACTACTACTAACAAATGTACTCGTCGATTTCCAACTCCGTGTGTCACATAAGCCTGGTTTGCAGCGGTTTGTATTGAAATTTTTGAATATGCCAACACTCGAGCAGCTTGCTTTTGAGTGTATCCGAAAATATTCGGAGTAATTATACACGGTGGGGTATCTCTCGAATTTAGTTTGGCGCGTGTAGTGTTCGTCATGCGGGTATGCTTGCGTTTTTTTATGTTATTATACAGCAGACAGGTGGCAGACTTGATGATGTTGTAACCGACACCTTAGGATATTAGCAATACCAGTAGGATTATTCTGTAAATCTGTCACCAAGGAAACTTAGGTGAAGCTTAGCTTGAAGTGAACTGTCAATAGTGGTCGTCCACCACGTGGGCCCAGTACGGGTTGGTAGATGTCACATGTCTTCGAATTATTGGTTCTAGGACATAGGTTTCTCACGATGCAATGTTTTCCTTCATTTATTATGTAAGACGATTTGAGGGGGGGGGGGGGTTCACAGCAGCGTTGCCTGGTGGCAAAAATAGGTGGCTCGTGGCTATGTAGTATACAGCCGCTCGGATCGATCCATCAGGTTAAGCTACGCTTGCCGCGGTCGGTCCGTGGCTGGATGACCATCTTTACATACCGAGACCCCTCCGTGCCTCGGAAAGCACGTTAAGCCGTTGGTTCCAGCTGCCATTCTTGGGTCTTTGACACTCGTTACGGGTCGTCAGAAGCCCGAAAGTCTGACGAGCAGTCTTACCAAGGGATATCGCATTACCCAGAAACAGGGTTGTGGAGGTCAGATAGGCAGTCGCTACATGTACAATACTGGTATTCAGCTGCATACGGTTAGACTGGAAGCTGACCCCAAAATAGTTGGGAAAAGACTAGAATGAGCTCTTGTAGTCCACAACACTATTCTCTTAGTGGTATAGTTTTAGACCCACCATACCACCAGGGGTATGGCCAGTGGTATGGTGGGTCCACAATGAGGCTGATGATACATACATAATCAGCCTATAATGTTCCCACTGCTGGGACACGGGCCTCCTCTCTGTGAGAGGGAGTGGGCCGAAACCATCACGCGGGCCCAGTGCGGGTTGGTAGATGTCACATGTCTTTGAATTTTTGGTTCTAAGACATGCCGGTTTCCTCACGATGTATTCCTTCACCGTTTTGAGAGCAGTGGTGATGATGTAATTTACATAAAGTAAAGCGCCTGTCTGGGTTCGAACCTACGACCTACAACTCGTAAGTCGCGGCCGTCACCACTTGGCCACCACTGCTCTCACAGGCTGATGATAGCAAATGAGTAAGTAGTACCTGTTTATGCTCGACTGATAACTAGGTACCTATTAGCGGCATGTGCCGCGTAAATGTATTGCTTACAGCTTTCGGTCAGGCGCGGTTTCGTGGCGGTGCGTGTAAAAAACTATGAAAACTACTTCGTTTGCCAACCGCATGAGCGGTCGAAATATTTTTCTGTCCTTTGTACCTAATTGATTTTAAAGTAAAGTAATCTGCAAAGGTTGTGGTTATCTATTTTATATTTTATAAAATATTTGGGGTTCCGCGCAAAGATTAGAACATAAAACCCATCCGACTTGCACGCGAACGAAGACGCGGGGCACAGCTAGTCATAAATATAATTAGAAGACTACAAAAAAAAAAGAAAAATATCAATCATCGCTAAAAGTTCGGAACAAATTCAATTTCTTTGATAGACAAACGTACTTTTTCCGTTTTTTGCATGCTACTCGTATGAGAGTAATCCGCGAAATCCAAGGGGAGGCAGCCTTGTCTAGCCACTCGCTGCTGTAATGTGCATGGTGTAGATCACGGAGTCAACAGCGGATGAGGCATCTGATTTTTGGTACGAAGTTCTTTTACGGAGCTTGCGACAGGAGTGCACTTTTGGAAATGTTCACGTACTCTCACTCGCGGTAGGTACAAATGTTGTACCCGCATGCGGTTGCGGGAGAACGCGACTTGATGGATAGCACAACACTTCATATTCATACAAACGATTTAGGTTAGGACTTTCGGTTAAGACGCAGCCTTACGTAATTTTAACGTTCATAAAGGGCTGATTCGCAGCCTGATTTTGAAAGGGTAAAAACAGGACCCTATTACTAAGACTCCACTATCTGTCTGTCACCAGGCTGTACCTCATGAACCGTTATAGCTAGACAGTTGAAATTTTCACAGATGATGTATTTCTGTTGCCGCTATAACAACAAATACAAAAAACAGAATAAAATAAATATTTAAGGGGGGCTCCCATACAACAAACGTGTTTTTTTCGGCGTTTTTGGCCTTGTAGTACGGAACCCTTCGTGTGCGAGTCTGACTCGCACTTGGCCACTTTTTTATTTTATATTGCTAATGATTTTTAATTTTGAATCACCCTATCCATCTCTCACAGCTCTACAGATTCTCTACATAGCTCTCTGACCAATGCACATGGTTTTGTTTGCCCAAGTCTCACCCGTCAAGTTATGTAGTATTCGTTTCTTTGCTCCAAACTGACAGTTCTTCGAGTCCCGGTAGCCATGTTGCAGGACCTAATACTGATGGATGCTACCAAAGGGGACTAAAGATTTTTAGGAACCTACCGTCGCACCATTTTGTTGTTTTTTTTTCAAAATGGCGGCCTCGCATGAAACCTTTGTAAATCGATAGATTAGATGTTATAAATAATCACTTTGAAAGTTAAAAGTAATAAAATACCATGCAACAAGATTCATCATCATCATCATCATTTCAGCCGAAAGACGTCCACTGCTGGACATAGGCCTCCTGCTACAAGATTATGTTGAAGCAAGAATTAAAAAAATATGATGTCATGTGATCAACTTTGAACGTTAAATATCTCAGAAACGTGACACTTTACGGGTTTTGGTCTTATTATGTTTTCTGTTTGCATTAATGTCAGCTACCGATTTATATAGGTTCCATGCCATTTTGAAAAAAAAAACAAAATGGCGGACCGGTAGGAATGTCACGGATCTTCAAAGTTATAATGTACATATACTTTGATCGTATGGTAATGTGGAAAAGTAATCTGTTATGTGGGGGACATCAGTTTTATTGATTTTTTAAGTGACAACTTCTTAGGCGCGTTTAGAGATTTTTGGTAGCACCTTAGAGGCTAAGATACAAAGATACAAATAAGGAACAAACAAATACAATTATTCAATGAATCTACCGAACGACAATAACATCAGACACATTTACCGAGAAACTTATTTGCATATTTTAAAATATTTACAAACATCCTTCGTAAACGAGAGCACCGCAATAATACAAACTTAAGCATAACCTTCAAATTACAAATACCTACTTTATTTCTTACGCAGTAGAGTTCAAATGGCTAGAAAATGTTAATATTGTTTAAAATACCAATACCTTTCGTCCCCCAAACCGTATCATGCATTGCAAACGTAAAACATCGCTGATAAATACAGTTTTCGCGCCAATATCGTCCTTACTGTCAAACAATAAGAATTTGAGGTTAGAAATTTTGGCGGCAAACGCCAAATGTGTTTTATATTTAAAATTCAAAGAAACAATATCGGGTGTGCATACAGTTCTATTTTCGTCGCATCAGGATATTTTATAAGCGTAGTGGGAAATACGACAGTTTTCTCTTTCTGAAAAAATGGTTGTCGAGAATTTATTATGCGTCCTCGGGCGCCATGTTTTAATCACGCGTGAGTGTTGCCCGTTCATACAGGTAATTTGTTCTGCATTGTTTTTAATCTTTATTACCGTAGATATTTTATTGGAGGAAGGAGTGGCGAGCCAATTAATTAGAAGGATACATACCTACACATATTGTGATGCATGAATTTATATAACCTTTTTATGTTTATTTGGAATAGGTTGTATAAGCTCGACAGACCTAATCTAAGGAAATATGACCATGTGTCGAGCTACAGGGGGCCTAAAAAGGCCATTTTGGCAGAATCATGAAAGGATAACATTATGAATCATATCGGACAGTAACTGTTAAGTTAATCGTATCAAATCCCATTGGAGAAGGATTTTCACTTATTTTTTTTTTGTCTGGGCTAAAATACCAATAAATCAATCCAAATCCAATCCCAATCTCTTTGATTATACCTACGTAGGTAGTGCAGCGAAAAAAAGAAAAACACGGACTGTCTTCGCCATATTATAATTCATAATGTTATCCTTCTACGATTCTGCCAAAGTGGCCTTTTTAGGACCCCAGGTTGGAGCTCAAATGAATACAGTCTTTTTGCCAAAGGAGAAGAAATTAACGCGCCTATTTATTTCAATAATAATAAAATATATTTTAAAAAATTTGAACGGTGTGATAGCCCGCAAAATTAGAGAAGCCACTGATACCGATTTTTCATTTCATACTAGGTACTTCGAAATAATTTCGGCCAATAAGAAAACCAAACTCGTTCAATGGGTGAATCGCCCCAAAAATAACAAAATATCACTTGTATCGAAATCAACATAATAAAAACGGGCCCTAGGGTGATGGTAACAACCCGATCTTTGTCCAAATCTTTGGAATGTATTCAATAACACGCAAAAAAGGCTGAATGGGGGACTGACCCTTGCCTCTTTACTGAGAATACGGAAAACCAATTCAAGATCCATATGAACAAATCTTTTGAATCCATTTTCAGTGGAATTATTTTAAATAAGAAATAATTATTGTTTCGTTATTGTTATGCGATTCAGTGACAAACATACTTTTATTTTTTTATACTGTACTAGCTACGCCCCGCGGTTTTACGCGGTCCCGTGGGAATATCGGGAGAAAAAAATATTCTATGTCCTAATCCAGGTCATGACCAAACCCTGTGCCAAATTTCATCTAAATCCGTCCAGCCATTTTAGAGTGAAAGCGTAACAAACAAACATGCAAAAAATCAAATATTTTCTCTTTAAAATATTAATTTGGATAATAATTCATAGAAGTACAGTCCACTGCAAATCAGTAGTAATACTTTTACCTTGAATTGGCTTAACGTAGTACGGAGTTTCAATAGACTAACCGGCCATCTTAAACTCAAACTCAAAGCATTTATTTCAATTAGACCTTGTACAGACACTTTTGAATTGTCAAAATTAAATAGTCTGTCAGTTAGTCAGAAAGTTGAAGCTAGTTAGTCTGATTGGTTAACTACGTGCGACTTGCGGTGTACTGTACCTACCAGCGATTATTCATAGTCTAAACACTTTTTTCTACATTTTACATGCTTTTGAAAGCAATCCACTTGTCTACTAGCAAAAATAAACGCACATTGACAACATCATCGCAGATAGTGTTTTTTTTTCTTTTTTTGAATTGCAACATTGGTAGCATTTTCTTTTACATACTCACCAACTTACTGTTACTTTCGCAACCGTCCTTATTGAGAGCAGTTTAAGGTATATTTTTGCCTATTATCTGGTAGACAAAATTATGCGTGAACTGCGCTAGATGCAGGGAATTGAATGGGTAGTGCCGCCATAGACAGCTGTCACTATTGTCTAAAGAAACGTGTCGGGCTATATGAGATCTTTTAATGGTTGCAGTAGCTAAAATGTTCGGCCTAAGTGGTCGAATGACAGATTAAAATGATGATGGAGGTTGAAATGAGGGGATTCCATCCAAAATAAGTCTTATAGTCTGTAATGTATAGACGCCAGCATATCAAGCTACTACAATCTGTCAAATTTCTTTAATAGATTTTCAACTTTATCGCTAAATCATAAGGTTAAAAGTTGATTGGGAAAATTTTACAGTTTCGGGTAGGTTGATGTGCTGATGGCGTCTGTACCTATCTGATGAAACTCAGCGGAGTAACTGCGTATATAACACACTAACAATAGCAATGACTTTAATTTTGACAGTTCAACAACATTCATTGCGATATTTACGTTGTTGACAAAGCTTTCGTACATATGAAGCAATGGATTAGCAGTATCCTTCAAAATCAAATCCACAAATTCATTCCACATGTCAACAACCTCGTGTGCTAAGTCAAGATATATTTTGATTTGTTTTTCTTTATCGCTTTCACATTAACTCTCTAAAATATTATTAGATTAGTTTAGACATGGCAGCTAGCACACGCCTATAAGTAGCATAATAATGAATCATTACTTTCTAGATTACAAACGTTACTCTCAATCCAGGCCAGCCGGTCGATCGTGTAAAAATCTCACCGTGAAAACTTAGGTGAAGTGAGTTTGTTTGCTAGGAATTGACACTATTGACAGCTCACTCCACGCTCTCTTCACCTAAGTTTTCACGGTGAAATTTTTACAGAATAGCACCGCAGTATTCAAAGAATGAGAAACACCAGAAGCCATGTCTAAAACAAAATAGAACAAATTATCGAGGGGGCAACACAGAATGCAATTTCCTCGCCGGACCAGCCAATATGTCTCCGGCGATCCCGAGGCAGCGTACAAATGAATAAAAATCAACCGCACACATTCAACTATTTGTTATCCCACACAAAGACCGTTACGTGAATACAAAACTTTGTATGTGCGTGTGACTTTTTTCCGGAATTTCTCTTTATAAAGACTGTCTTATTTACGTATTAATTATTTACTGAACTGCCCCGTTGGTCTCGTGGTCACAAACGCGACTGCTGAGCGTGGGGTCCTGGGTTCGATTCCCCGGTTGGGAAAAGTGTTATTGAGTTTTTTCATTAGGAATTTCTTAGTAACAGCCCGGACTTTGGAAGTCGGCGGTGTGATACCCCCGTGTCTCGGGGCGCCTGATCTCTCTCCGGTCGTTTCGAATTGCCGTCCCATAGGACTATCAGAGTAAAGGAAGAGGAAGTGCACCGGTGTCTGCACGCACACTTGTACAATATAATATCTCTCGCACCGAAGGCTAGTCTTCGTTGAGATTGGCCGCCGTGGCCGAAATACGGTCTGGAAGACTTAAATCCTTTGTCTTAACCCAAGCATGGTCAGGCATCAAATCCGTTCAGCCGTTGAGAGGGTAATTTATTTATTACAGACATACAGGCAGAGTTACTTTTGCATTTGTAATAATATTATGGAAACTTAATGCTGCATAAAAGTTACAAAAGCAGACTTGACCTAAACTTGGAACTTAGACTTGTCTTGTTGATCCGTATACATCGCCACTCTACACACTATCAACCACAAACTGAATGATTTTGAAGGATATTGCTAATCCATTGCTTCATAAATTATACACGTAAAATGTGTCTGCTTAACAACGTAAATAACGCAATGAATGTTATTGAACTGTCAAAATAAAAGCCACTGCTACTGATAGTGTGTTACGAATTACACCTCTGAAAGAAAAACACCTTTCCAAATCAGTTTAAAATGTTGGCCTAAAATTAATTTCACCGCAGGGTCCACGTTACGCACACAAGATTAACTCTAAAAGATAACGCACAATAATCAAGTTAAGGTCTGCATTGTGCCATCATAAGTAAAGGTCGGCCCAGATTAAATTTATGCCCCCTAAAATAATTAATTCCCTTTAACTTCATTAAGAAACCCGCATAGGTGTAATTACAATGAGCTAAGGAATCTTAATTGTCGAATAGAGAGAGTGACATACGGGTTGAAAGGTTGGCGGGACTTTTGGTCGCAGAACCTAAAGTGCTACAAGATCTCTTGAAATAGTACATACTAATTCCATTCTTTTAAATGACATTCTGTCAATGCCATTCCACCTCGTGCTAGGGATTGACACTATTGACAGCCCACTTCAAGCACACTTCACCTAGTTCAACTAAGTTTTCACGTTGACTTTTTTACAGAAGTAATCGGCAGGTGTATTACAGCTCACTTTACCGAAATGTTCACAGAGATTTTTAAAGAATAGATCCGCAGGTGCTATGAGTATCTGGAGTTGAGATTTTTAAAATCGTACATTACCGCAACGTAAACGACAAACATTACTCAGGCCGCTTTTTATCGGTGGCCGATTCTCACTCAAGTCGGCCGTTGTTGGAACCAACAAACCCAGCCCCTGTCGACCAAACCATTCGTCCGTATGTTAGCCCAAACACAGGACGCCTTATGCAAGATCACATAATGGGATGAATATATGGGTTACTGTCGGTCAGAGCGTCATGCCGCAGACAATACGCGGGAATATGGCCGTTGTATCCCAGTTATCCGGACACAATAGCGGCTAAAGCTTTCAATAACACAACTAAACTGCTCATGAATTTGGGTGGCGTTTCTCTTAAAGATAATGGTGGTAAGATATCTATTATCTAAGATGAAAAGCATGAAATCGGAAAATCTATATACTAGTAAGTGATAAAGCTGAAGAGTTTGTTTGTTTGGACGCATTAATCTCTGGAACTACCGCGAGGCAATTGCGTAACACATTGTCAAACGAAATCGGTTTCATTTTGACAGTTCAACAACATCCATTGCGTTATTTACGTGTTGCAGACAAATTTTTCGAACTTATGAAGCAATGGATTAGCAATTTGCTTCAAAATGATTCAGATTCCGATTGATAGTGTGTGTTATTAGGGTGCAGGTCGGATTTGAAAAAATATTTTTGCATTTGATAGCCCAATTCTTGAGGAAGACTATAGGTGCTATCAAACATCACGCTAGAATTCTTAGGAACCGAGAAAAAAAAAAAAAGAAGAAAGAAAGAAAGAAAAACTGTTTATTCTGCACAAACAAAACGCACATTGCATATAAAAAGAAAAAATAAAATAATAAACAAAAAAATAAAAGATAAATATACACACACGACGTATTCAAATGCCTCGTACTCAAGCTTAAAAAACAAAAAAATGTTGACAATTTTGCTTGATGTCAGGGCCAGGGACCAAAGACAACACACATTATTTTATTACTTGACATTGACAATTTAAGATTGACATTTGACAATACAAATCACAAATCAATCCGATAGGAGTATATGTGTTCTGTGGTGATGCTCCCGCGTCACTGGCCTAATTATGACAACAAAACAAAGTGAAAACAACAACAATCAAAACAAAAACAAAATGCCAATTGCAGAGAGGAAAAAATTAACTAAGTACTTACAGTCCAATCGTTGGGCACTGAATACTAGGGCCTGGCGATTAGGAGGTGTTTTTAATGATTTTATTATGCCTAAGATATTTATTATATTATGCTCCCACAAGGTGGTCCGACGACCTTGTGAAGGCCGCAGGAACCCGTTGAATGCGAGAAGCGCAGAACCGGTCGAAGTGGAGGTGCTTGGGGGAGGCCTATGTCCAGCAGTGGACGTCTTTCGGCTGAAATGATGATGCATAAGATGATTTTAATTTAATTGTAGGTAATTTAATTTAATTTTTGGTTTAATTTAATTTTGATTTGATATTATATTACGTGTACTAAACATAGTTTTAAAATAACAAAATATGGATTGTTATTGTCCGAAATAAACGTTTTAAATTGAATTGAATTGAAAAAGTAATAGCGCGGGCAGGTGATGCGATGCGACGGGGTGGGTTGGGGGAACAAGAAATTGCACGAGGACGAAGTCGGGGGCAGAAGCTAGTATGTAAATATTCAATTAATAGAACTGCATTTTTCATTATTTGGTCACTGATACGCTTAGCTATAGACATTCATCATCATCGTCGTTACGGGTCGTCTCGTCAGAAGCCCAAAAGTCTGACAACCAGTCTTACCAAGGGTTATCGTATTACCTAGTAATTGGAATGTGGAGGTCAGATAGGCAGTCGCTCCATGTAAAATACTGGTATTCAGCTGCATCCGGTTAGACTGGAAGCCGACCCCAACAAAGTTGGGAAAAGGCTAGGCAGATGATGAGATGATGATGTCTGTAGAGTTTCTCTAGCTAATTTAATTTGACCCCTTTTACATAATGTTGTAAATAATCTAATTTTCTATCGGTGATGAGTATAACTGACGATTATGACAAAAAGATTTGAAATTAACATCAGTTAAATTCTAAACATTCAAATAAACTAATAAATAATTCAAATCAAAACAGATATCGTAGGCAGAATAGCAGGATACCATTGCAACAGTCCTTATTAGAAAAAACTTCATCGGAAAGCTGGGAAACCACCAACTTACTAAAAGCATAAAAAAATACCAACAACCTGATCCATGACCCTTATGGGTATAGATATTAGGTCTAAATAGCTGGCATCTCGATACAGCAGACAGAAAAATAAAAAATGGCAGCTCTCTAGTTAATATTGACTCGTCAACAGTGGATTTCGTTCAAACTTTTCTCATTTGGAATCCAGTCAAACCGTCCTTTAGCAGTATAAATGGTAGGATCCGTTTTTATGTTCTAGACTCTAGATTTAATAAATCAAGACTGTTAAGGTGAATGGGTAGTTGAGACCGCGAAATTCAAATTTTCTAACGTTTTTTGCAATTTGCAGGTCAGTGTCAGGTTGTATTTTGATCAAAATATGATTCGCGACAATAACAGTTAGATATTTAGAGAATTATAACCATTAGAATCAATAATACATCTTTCTAACTTAGATTTCTGCCATTAACACTTTTCCGTAAGAGATTGGTGGTTGGTGGTAGAAAAAAGAAAGATATCTATACATATATATTAATGATTCTAATGATTATAATTCTCTTAATATGTACCTGTTATTGTCGCGAATCATATTTTGATCAAGATACAATCTGACACTGACCTGCAAATTGCAAAAAACGTAAGAAAATTTGAATTTCGCGGGAAAAGAAATGGAAATAATAAATTCGTATCATTTATAAATAACACTTCTGCTGGCCAGTTCATGATATCCAAGGTAAAATCATGCTGCTGCCGTGTTGTAAGCATAAGTCGACCAGTCAGCTAATATTACCAAGTCTATCAAAAAGTACTTTGTGATTACCATAGTAGCTGACGGGTTGCTGCCACTGACAAGTCTGTCAAAGTCATTATGATCGTTACAATAAGGTTGCCGCTAAATTGCTTCTGTCACAGATAAAATAACTGTGAACGGACTCTAACTTACCTATACCCATGGACGTAATATATAGAAGTACGTCCATGCCTATACCACAAGTGCCACGACCATAGCTTTTCTGCCGCTACGCAGCAAAGCATTGCTGTGTTCCGGTTTATAGAGGTGTAACCGGCACATAAGACTTTTGAGCTTTGTCTCTGGATTAAAACAGTACTGCAATATCCATAGGCAACGGAGACAACTTACTTACCCGTATTATTATTATACTCTTTGCAACTTACTGATCCGCATCATCCCACTGCTGGGCAAACGCCTCTTCCCATGACTTCCAGCTCTCTCGATCCAGTGCTATAGTGGACCACTGGTCGTTTGTTTTCTCCAGCTCGTCCCGCCATCTTCTACGGGGTCTAACAGACCCCATATTTTTATACGGAGACCATTTACACCCGTAGATAAAATGTCCTACCCACACCATATTATGCTTACCCCAATGGAAGCAAGCGTGACGTGTAAATGCATTAAGCTACAATTTATTGATCTTCGTAGAACCCGCTCGGGACAAGGGACTTTTGACTATAAATTTAGTGTTCCTGTCACTTGCTGTAATTAAGAGCTTCTGCATACTATCTCTCATGTATTGTATACCAGCTCAAGAAGTCTACAAGTATACTCAATTTCTGTCGTCTACAGTATAAAAAAATTTTTGAAACTCACACAATTTGATTTATTGTATGTATATATATAAAGGGTTATTGGTAAAACATTAACAACCTCTTAAGAGGTCATTGTACTCATCAATATGAACAACTTTTACTATGGGTACAAACCTGAAATCGCAAAAAAAAAATCAGCTGTTCCCTATAATATCTTGACGAGTTATACGAAAATAAATGTAGGGAACAGCTGTTTTTTTTTTCGAAAGCGACTCAAACTCTAAAAAAAAAATTCACGTGGAAGAGCAAACAAGTACCTACCACGTGGAGTCGCGATTGTCAAATTCGATTTTAGTTGTGTCAAAATTATTTATAAATTTAGATTAGATAATATTTTTGGCAGAATGGGTTTAAGTTTCTACTAACTAAACTATCACTAAAATTCCTTACTTTTAGCTATCCAAAAGTAAAGAATTTTAAAATATCTTGTCACTGTTATTATAAACCATCAATGATTGAAACCTTGTGAAACACATCTTGACTCGCTTTCAAGGGACTTTCCAAACGATTGTCACAAAAAAATATCCGTTGTAACGCGCTATTTTGAAATTTCCCGCGACGCCGCGTGTGAGAACCCCGCGGCATCGAGTGGCAACACTGGTCGGCGGCGATGAGAATCTGATGGACTGTAAGGCCCGGCACCCACTATCGGCATCGGCACGGCTCAGGATTTTTATGCGACGAATAAAAATGCAACTTAATTGTATGACAATAAAATTTAAATTTCAATGACACGGTATGTCGGATACCCTATTTTTATTTTTGCACCTACGATGATTATTATCATTGAAATTTCAATTTTATCGCCATACAATTAAGTTAAATTTTTATTAGTCGCATAAAAATCCTGAGCCGTGCAGATGCCGATAGTGGGCGCCGGGCCATAAACGATCATTTCCATGTGCATGTCTTACGTATTAATGTTCACCTGGCAAGTTGGCAAACTGATTCCGTGTGTACAAGTGTATAATAGAACCTATAAGTTAAACCTACTATATACTACTACTTTTTATACTGTATAGTAGAAAAGATTTTTGTCTCGCTAGTAACCTAGTGACTGTCAAGCATTGTCAAGACATGACGTTCATAACTTTACTAAATCAGGTAACTTCTCTTCTTAGTTTGTGACTAAATCTTGGATGGTCTCTGAAGATGGTCAACCAAGATCATGGCATAATATTTAAATTAACGTAGTTCGTGGCATGACCTGTTAAATCTCCACAAAATCAACAAATCAAGAGTTACAGTTGACTGATACTTAAAACATACATATACATATAACAAATATAATGCGGCTCTTTGCACATTTTCCTCAAAAACAACATAATCCCTTAGAAATTCTTCAGTAATATTTTTATCGTTTCAATCGTATTTTGTTGCACATGAATCATATACTTTTACCCCAACACTCTCGGTATCAGTTACTGGGCAGGGCGGTATAATGAGCTTCAGGGAAAAAGTGGTTCTGATCACAGGAGGAAGTTCTGACATTGGTTCTAAGACAGCAAAGTTGTTCGCTAAAGAATGTGCTACAGTAGTCATAGTCGGTCAGAACGAAGCTAAATTGAAAGTTGTTGCTAAATGTTTGGCGCTATTAGGAGCAGAAACACTAGTTATTGAAGCAGATGTCTCTAAAGACAAAGAAGCAGACATAATTGTTAAGACAACTGTCAAAAAATTTGGAAGACTGGACGTGCTTGTCAATAATGCTGGGGTTTTGAGAAAAGCTGGTATACTGACAGAGCACTTCTTGGAAGCGTACGATGAAATGATGAATATAAACATGCGAAGTGCTGTCCTTATCACATACTTTGCTGTTCCCTATCTTATCAAAAGTAAAGGGA
Source organism: Oligia fasciuncula (assembly GCA_963082905.1). Classification (NCBI taxonomy): domain Eukaryota; kingdom Metazoa; phylum Arthropoda; class Insecta; order Lepidoptera; family Noctuidae; genus Oligia; species Oligia fasciuncula. The sequence continues at coordinate 16,748,720 of OY720406.1, read as the reverse complement.
ATATAATCAACATAGCGGGTATGGCTGGAATCAGTAACACACCTTTAAATATAGCATACAGGACATCAAAGGCTGCAATGAACCATTTTACTAGAAACACTGCTTTAGAACTTGCCCCGTTTGGAGTGAGAGTGAATACAGTCAGTCCTGGTCCAGTCCGTACTGCTATTTTTGATGGTATGAATATAAATTTAGAAAAAATACTAAACAATACAGCACTGCAATACTTATCAGAGCCTCCTGAGATCGCTGCTATGATATTGTTTCTAGCAAGTGAAAAGGCTAAAGGCGTCACTGGCACAAATTTCTGGCGGAAACTACGGTTTTAATGTTGTAAGCAATTTATGAGATTTTAAAAATAATGAACATTTGAAAAAGATTTTTTTTTCGATCAGGTTAAGCTACGCTTGCCGCGGTTGGTTTGTGGATGGGTGACCATCTTTACATACCGTGATCCCTCCGTGCCTCGGAAAGCACGTTAAGCCGTTGGTCCTGGCTGTCATTCGTGGATCTTTGACAGTCGTTACGGGTAGTCAGAAGCCCGAAAGTCTGGCAACCAGCCTTACCAAGGTATTACCCAGTAACAGGGTTGTGGAGGTCAGATAGGCAGTCGCTCCAAGTAAAATACTGATATACAGCTGCATCCGGTTAGACTGGAAGCCGACCCCAACATAGTTGGGAAAAGGTTAGGCAGATGATGCAGATGAGGTACTTTGCCATCCAATCACATAATAAAACCACATTGTAAAATATTCATACATGCAATTGTTTACAATCACAATAAATTGCCTACCCCAACATAGTTGGGAAAAGGCTAGGCAGATTTAAATTAGAAAAAAATGTTACTTATCCAAGTTTGCTGTTAGTTCAATTCAACAAAAAAAAGTACAGTACTCGTAACCTTCAGTACAGTCGAGTTCATTAATATATTGACCCTTTCAGGCTTCAAAAATATATTGAACGTTAAAAAAGTTAATAGTATTGTGACAACTTTAAGCATGTACATGCAATACAAGCTGTTTAGAGTTTTATGAATCTTACCATTGCCTATATATTTTTGATTCATGAACATGCTCAGATATTAAATGATGAAATGATGAAATGATTTTATTTTTGTAAGTAGGTTTGTACAAACACTTTTACACGTCAATCATGTTTTTTTTTTTTAAACTAGATGAAGTCGGCGTTTCCTATCTGACGGCGTTTCCTATCTAAAGAACTCGACTGTACCAGTAGTACCTTTGTTACGGTACACGGTTTAAGAAAAAGTAAAGATTTTATCTCCCTACGTCTGTGTGACAGTCTGAGTCAAAAACTCCATGTGCCTTATCAACGTTCGCGTACAGTAAGTGCTCATACACACGAGCAACAGCTCTGAGTACTTTTTGATAGACTGGGCGTCAAAGGCAAAGACAACAGCAGCCGCCGACAAGTATCGACGACTGCTGTCAACCCGTGTCGGCGGCAACCGTAGACAATATGCCGCTCGTATATTAGAGCACCGTACTCGAATACAAGAGCGGCACGTTGTCGAAATCTTTTGTCATTTTTAGGGTTCCGTACCAAAATTGTAAAAACGGAACCCTTATGGTGAGACTAATTCTGTCTGTCTGTCTGTCACAGCTGGATATCTCAAGAACTACTAATGCTATCAACTTATTTGGAATAGTTTTAGATGACGTTTGCCCAACTATTTTGCAAATAAGAAAGAAATAAAAATGTATGTATATTTTTTTGCAACTGGGACTGAAAGGGGGTCTGAAAATATCGAAGTGGGGCTACTAGGGCATGTGGGGTATCATATGAAAGAGCGCATTCTCAAACATTTTTACTTTATTTTGTAAGCCGCATGGTTTTCGACTTTTTATGAAAAATGTAAAAAAAATACTGTTCCGCCCCTTATCTCCGAAGTTTGCAAAGAGAAAAATCTGAAATTATTCTATGTGATAGAAGTTTATGTAAAGATTACAGGAAAAATAAAACGAAGTCTCTCAATAGCACATATTTTCAGAAATCATCAACAAAAGTTACATTAGTTCCACTATCGGTCAAGAGATGGCGCTGACATAAAATTGCAATATTCTACACCGCAGTGCACAGTGTTAAAATTCTCTGATGAATATAGGCCTCGCGGATGAAAATTTAAAAACATGATGGTACGGAACCCTCGGTGCGCGAGTCCGACTCGCTCTTGCCCGGTTTTTTATTGTTAAACATTGCACAAAGCAGTACTCCTGGATACGGTACGCATAGTAAGGAGGTTTCTCTCGGAGGAGACCAGTGTTCATCAGTGTTCATCAAAAAATACATTACCGACTCGTAGTCTCACACCAGCACTCTGTGGTGTTCATAAGTCACCATCTTCAGTCTATCAAAAAGTACTCTGTGGTCATTATGTTGTCAGATGGTTGTCAGCAATAATATGTTCATGAAAACCTCATTCACAGAGTACTTTTTAAGAGACTGAAAACCTCATTCTTTAATGGCCTTTCAGATTATAAGTAAAAGTGCTTCTATTTCTGATTCTCTTCAGCGACCAAATTTGTTTCGCTGATAAAATCCCTGTTTGATTGATTATTATGAGTACGTGACATAGACAAAATTGTGATTGCACTAAATCTAAAAGTGTAAACTAGGTTTTCATTCCACTAACAGCAAAAATGTAATATCTACCTTTATTAAAATACTTCTGTTGTATCATTGTTCTCATGTCAGTAACTGGGAAGGTGTTGCGACAATGAGTTTCGTGCAAAAAGTGGTTCTGATCGTAGGAGGCAGTGACGGCATCGGTGCTCTCATAGCGGAGTTATTTGCCAAAGAGGGTGCTTCAGTAGCCATTGTCGGAGAAAACGAAGCTGAACTAAATTCGGTTGCTCAGCTGTGCCAAAAAATAGGAGCAAAAACACTAACTATTAAAGCAGATGTGTCCAAAGACGAAGAAGCAGACGTAATCGTCAAGAAAACTATCGACAAATTTGAAAAACTGGATGTGCTGGTCAACAATGTTGGAATATTGAGAGAAGCTGGTATTCTATCAGGCAACTTTTTGGAAACGTATGATGAACTGATGAACATCAACATGCGAAGTATTGTCCGTATCACCTACTTCGCTGTTCCCCATCTCATCAAAACTAAAGGAAACATAGTCAACGTATCGAGTATGGCTGGGGTCAATACCACAAGACCTGAACACACAGCATTCGGGACAGCAAAGGCTGCACTGAGCGATTTTACCAGAAGCACTGCTTTGGAATTAGCCCCTCATGCAGTAAGAGTGAATACAGTCAGTCCTGGTCCATTCCAATTAGCTAATTACGATGGTATGAAAAAAAAATCGGCTAAAATGCAAACTATGTCTCTTCAACGACTATCAGAACCTACTGAGATCGCTAATTTGATATTGCATGTAGCCAGTGACAAAGGTAAAGGCATCACTGGCTCTATTTTGTGGCGCAAACTATCATGAAAACAACAGTGTTTGAAATTTATTTCCTAGGTTTGTTTTTGAAAATTATGAAAAATAGAAAAAATATCTCGTTTTTTTTTGTACTTAACGACTGAAAATTACGCAAGTACTTACCAAAGTACGTTCATTCGTACTATCCATACTAATATTATAATTAATGCGAAAGTGTGTCTGTCTGTCTGTCTGTTACCTCTTCAAGCTTAAACCGCTCAACCGATTTAGATGAAATTTGGTATAGAGATTGTTTGAGTCCCGGGAAAGGCCATAGGATAGTTTTTATCCCGATATTCCCACGGAAAACATATGTGGGAGAAACCACGGGGCGCTGCTAGTTATATTTTTAAAAGAAGGGTACTACAGTAGACTCGGGAGAAACGGGAGTAGATTAAAAGCCGTCGCTCAATGTCGGGCAAAAATGGGAGGTGAAACGCTAGCCATTGAAGCAGATGTGTCCAATGGCATCGTTCTGAAATATAGGAATGTTTTTAGGGTTCCGTACCAAAGTGGTAAAACGGAACCCTTAAGGTGAGACCACAGAGTACTTTGATAAGACTAGTAACTTTGTCTGTCTATAGCACATTACTTCAAACAATTAAAACTTGATTGAATTATTAAAACACGTAGTCGTGAATCAAATGACAGAGTAATTTATTGTTTAGTTATACAGCATGGTTGAGTCATCGACGCGCATCCTGTTACCATGCATTTAGTAGATGATTCTGAACCGACGATGATTCTGAAGGAACAAAATTCGTCGGTTATAAAAGGGGATTTGTCACCCTGTATAAAAGAGAAAATCGCTTCGGTAATACCATATTGTTCCATAACTCAAGTAGCGGATGTTGGAGCAAAAACAGCAAGACTAAGAGTAGGCTGCCCACGACAAAGATCGTCCCAAACTGGACGCCGAAATTGTCGTTGAGATCGACCGCGGCGAAGCTGGTGTGACGATCTAGATAGGTTTGCAGGTCAGGCATGGCCACTGTGACCAGAAATTGCAAAGGACAGAGAGGTTCCGAAGTAGAAAGGGGAAGCTCAATAGTGGACAGAATGGAGGATACAAAAAAGATTGCAGTAGACTAGACAGGAATCGATCCTTTAGCTTTTTTGCAAAAACAGAAACCCGTTTTTTTTTCACACAAAAATATTATCACTTAATAGAATCAAATGCTATTTAAGTATGTTTATTTTCCATGGTTTTCAAAAACACAAAAATTGCAATATTATATAATAAAATTACGTTAGATAGGCAGTCGCTCTATGTCAAATACTGATATTCAGCTGCATCCGGTTAGACTGGAAGCCGACCCCAACATAGTTGGGAAAAGGCCACCCAGGTGATGATGAAGCCTCGTCCCCACTAGGAACATTTGTCGAGCGACATGTGTCCCCGGAGACATCGGGCGACGTCGCCCGACATCGCCCGATGTCACCGGGGACACATGTCGCTCGACAAATGTTCCTAGTGGGGACGAGGCTTGATTATACAATAGAATTACTTATGGACATCTGGAATTATAATTCTCCATGCTACCATTCAACTGTAGTTTAGCTAACTCCTTTTGTAATTTAACAAAGAACCATTATCTAATATGAAATTCGAGCCAGTGATGCTCTTACCCTTATCACTGGCTACATATAATATCATATCAGCAATCTCAGTTGGCTCTGATAATCGGCGCAGCGCCGTGTTATTTTGCAATTTTTCTAAATCTACTTTCATATCTTTGAAAATAGTAGTCCGGACTGGACCTGGACTGATTGAATTCACTCTCACTCCATAAGCGGCTAGTTCTAAAGCAGCGCTTCTAGTAAAATGGTTCATTGCGGCCTTTGATGTCCTGTATGCTATGCTTAACGTTGTCGTGGTACTGATCCCAGATATACTCGACACATTTATTATGTTTCCTTTAGTTTTGATGAGATGGGGAGCAGCGAAGTAGCTGATGCGGACAACACCTCGTATGTTAGTGTTCATCACTTCGTCATACGTTTTCAAGAAGTGGTCTGCCAAAATACCAGCTTCTCTCATTATTCCAGCATTGTTGACAAGCACATCCAGTTTTCCAAATTTGTCGATAGTTTTCTTAACAATTACGTCTGCTTCTTCGTCTTTGGACACATCTGCTTCAATGGCTAGTGTTTCACCTCCCATTTTCGCCAGACGTTGAGCAACGGCTTCCAATCTAGTTCTGTTTCTCCCGACTAGGGCTACTGTAGCACCCTCCTTAGCAAATAATTCTGCTGTAGAAGCCCCAATTCCAGCACTACCTCCCGTGATCAGAACCACTTTTTGTGCGAAACTCATTTTTACTAATCATTGCCCAATTATTGCCCTGTGAGCTCTGTTCGGATAGAAGTATTCTAATAAAGGTATGTCTGTCATAGTAATGAGCAACAACATAGAAATAGATACTATGACAATGATATTAGTAGGATAGAATCGTTATTGTACTTGCTACTGATGACTAATCTTTCTATTTAGTGGTTACGATTATCTTTTGAAGACAACATGCAAAGAGCCTCGTAATAAATACCACTATGATACCTTATGATACTAATAAACTTTAGCTTTGAAGATTTTTTGGAGATATTATCAAAGGAGATAGTTCAGTGCAAAATAAAGTTGGCCAATGAAGAAAATCAGAAATAATATTACAACTATACTATTAAACTGTCGGACCATCCAAGTTTTCGGAAAGTTACGGCCACAGAGTAGAATCATTCAGCATACAGCATCATATTGTAGTCTTTGGAATCATTTAAACATAGAGTAAGTAAACATGTAAACATATATCATTTAAATAGTTATGGCTGACAGATGAATGTCATAACTTGACAGTTATGATTTAGTTACCAGTGTCACAAAAATCTTATTGTTTTCGTAAAGAAGTTTTTTGCGCGTAGGTATTTAGTTTGCATTGTTGAAATAGAGAGGAGGAATTATAAAACTAAAATTCATCTAACGCTTTTCAGCAGGCGAGATCGAGGGCAAGAGCAAGCCAACAGGCATTGCATTTTTGTATGTAATAATTAAAAAAACTAAAAAACCCGACTGCGGTAAAAAAAATTAGTTTAAAAAAAACTGAAAAGCTAAAAACAAGGCCATTTTAAATTAAATAAAAGTTGGAAGCAGGCGGGACCCATACCATTTTTTTATTATATTTTCAAACTCAAATGGGTCCCGCCTGCTTCCAACTTTTATTTAATTTAAAATGGCCTTGTTTTTAGCTTTTCAGTTTTTTTTAAACTAATTTTTTTTACCGCAGTCGGGTTTTTTAGTTTTTTTAATTACTTGTTTTTTATTTCCAGCTTTTTAGTTTACAAATTTGAAAGATTTCGCAGACGATTTACTTATGTATTAATTAATAGCTGACCCGTAACCGTAAAGTCACTCAACAGGGAACAAGAAATAATCTATACTTAATATTATAAAGCTGCAGAGTTTGTTTGTTTGTTTGTTTGTTTGTTTGTTTGTTTGAACGCGCTAATCTCTGGAACTACTGGTCCGATTTGAATGATTCTTTTAGTGTTAGGTAGTCCATTTATCGAGGAAGGCTATAGGCTATATTTTTTTTTGTTCAAAATTAGGGATCCGTAATAAAATTGCTATTTTGTAACACAAGGTGTAAAATCGAAAACCTATTTTTGCGTGCGCTGCAAAAACTATTGACAATAGAACAAAATGATGTACTACGGGTTTGTAGAGCCCATTAAGACCTACAAAAAAGTCCGCGAGAACATATATCTAGCTATCATGGTTTAATCACAATAACCGATTTTGTGTTCAAAATAATTATTAAATCGTCTGAAGAAAAAAAAACTACGTTAAATATGTATCGTAACATTAATCTTTATCGAAATTAAGCATTATGTTATCAAGAGTATTTATGAAGAAGTAAAATACTTTTTGTTTCATCTCAATCGGATATTTCGTTTAAAAGTTATCACGTGTGTAAGATGTTAAGAGTTGGTACCTATTAAGGAGTTATGGGCCATAGAGTTTTTTATCAACATAAAATCCTGTAATAATCTTTTTCGAAATATATTTGTTGATGATTGTAAGTATAAGATCTTTGAAGAGTATAATAAAAAACCTGAAGAGTTTGTTTGTTTGTTTGAACGCGCTAATCTCTGGAACTGCCCAACGGATATGAAAAATTATTTTTGCATTTGACAGCCCAATTCTTGAGGAAGGCTTTACGCTAACATCACGCTATGACCCTTAGGAGCCGAGTAAACAGAAAAAAAGTCAGTAAGATCGCTAACCGAAAACGAAGTGACAGCGCGGGCAGAACATACATTTCACGCGGACGAAGTCGCGGGCAGCAGCTAGTTATTTTATATAACGTGTTTTTTACGATTTGTCACTTCGAATTACTTTTAACCATATAAGTTGTATATATTTTTGTAATCACCTTTTAAAACCCTTAATTTTGATATTTTACTCGATGGTATTAGAAGAAAAAAAAATTTCGAACTCCACAATATGGCACCATAAATCCGCCATTTTACTTTGTTTTTGATTTTAATGTAGCCAGTGACACTCGCGCTACCAAAACAAATCTAAAGACGTATAATTTATTCAAATCCGTTCATTCGTTTAGAAGTTACGAGGGAACAAAGAATCGGACATACATACATACATACATACAGGTCAAACACATAACCCTCCTTTTGGGCTTCGCCGCAGTCGGGTAATAAATAAATAAACATCGCAATAAAAAACAGTCTTCGTTTCTTCCGTTTATTCGTTGACAAAACTACATTACAAGACATGTTGTGCCGACCCCAAATAAATTGGGTGAAGGGCAGGAGAATGATGATGATACTGATGAATTGATGATGAAACAACATTACATTTTAAATATTTCAAGAACATTTTAATATTTCCAAAATATTTTAAATATTTCAAGAACGTTTTTAATATTTCAAAAACATTTAAAAATATAATTAATTAACGCACTTTAAATAAATAAATAAATTTCAAACGCCAAGGGTGGTCCCATGATAAGGAAACCAGGATCTGATGATGGCATCCCAGTGAAATCGAGGGGAACATTCGAAAATCGTAGGAGCGACTAGTGCGTTTGTTAATTTTTTCATTAGGTATTTTAAAGCACTACAATTTAATGAAGGCCTAGAGTCGATCTGATGATGGAGCCGAAAGACTCGAGGGGACTCCTCAACGATTTACAGCAGTTACCTTGCGTTTGGGCTTCATTAATTTGTATTGATGTGAACTTTACACCTACATGGTTGTGACTGTCATTAGGTGTCTGATGATGAAGACGAAAGACAGTTAAGCTTTTTCGTCGTGTGGCCTACTCAATAATTAAAGTAACTTAAGCATTTGCTCTCGGAAATCATCATTTGGTAAAGTGGAGCTGATGATGAAGACCGCAGATGGCCATCGGAACTACTCAATGACAAATATTTCACGGGTTGCGATTCGATTACTTTAATATGGTTGCTAAGCAATTTATGCTCGTTACAATGCGTGTGGTGAGTGGTTGTTGAGGAGTTCTCCTGGCTCTTACCAGGAGAACTCCTCAACAATAAACGTCCCAGCATCGGGAAAAGCAATATTTTGTAACATGTGATGAGCAGTTAACATTAGGCTATTGTAACTTAGATAAAAAAACTTTTTTACAAAAAAAACAACCGACCTCTAAAAAAACACTATAAAGGTAAAAATAACTTTAATTTTGGAAGTCGGTCTTCGGATTTGTATTTTAGTTTTTTGCCACCGACTACCGAAATTAAAGTTATTTTTCACTTTATAGTGTTTTTTGGAAGTCGGTTGTTTTTTTTTGTAAAAAAGTTTTTATTATAACATAACATACGCAAATTTCAATTCCGTGGGAATATCGGGAAAAAAGTATCCTATACCCTGATCCAGGTCATGTTCTACCCATGTGGCCCGTTCAAACGTTTTAGCGTGAAAGCGTAACAAAACAAATACACACATCAAAAGTGTCTAGGGATTAACATATATTTTTGCAATAACTTTTCTCCTGATTGATATTAATTAAAATTTTCTTTAAGGATTCATCAAATAAAGTGTTTTCGTTTGTCACAGTAACGATAAACCAAGTCACCTTTGCATTAATAAAGAAATTTGCCATTTTCCTAATAAAGGGATTTTTGAAATTTGAACCACTAACACAAAAGTTCGAAAAAAAGACTGAAATAACAGTTTTCTTTAAAATTTTATTGGGTAACTTAAACAACTAATAATCCGTGTTTCTACCGCGAACACTAACAACACAAGAACATCGGTTTGGCATACTAAAAATGAGTTCATCCAAATCACGCTGTGGAATGGCCGCCCATGTTCGTTGCAACAACAAAAAAAGGTCTTCTTGCGACTGGATACCCTCCATATTCGGCAGAGCTCTTCTCTGTAGCATATCCCATGCATGCTCAATCGGGTTCAAGTCTGGTGACTGAGCAGGCCAGGGCAGGACATTGATGTTAGCTGCGGCGAGAGTCTGTCTTACAACTCTTGCGGTGTGCGGTCGTGCATTATCATGCATTAACTGAAATAAGGGACCGATTTGCATTTGTAGAGGAACGATGACGTCTGATACAATCGTCTCAGCATAAATTTGAGCGTTGAGGTTGCCTCTGATCCAAATCAACTCAGTTCTTCCGCCGATCCAAATACCTGCCCATACCATGATGGTTCCACCACTATAAGGATGGACTTCCTGGCAGGATTTTAATCGCTGTTGGCGTCCAGGGGTTCTCCAGTGTCGTATACGTCTTGTATCCGGTCTCATACCAAAACGAGACTCATCAGAAAAGCACACGAAACACCATTGTTCTTCTGCCCAATTTCTGTGTTCAAGAGCCCATTGATATCGAATCCTACGATTGTGCATTGCTATAGGTGGTACCCGTAGCGGTCTTCGGGAATGAAGGTTCACTTCATGCAAGCGGTTTCTGACTGTTTGGTCGCTAATTAAGTTCCCTGAAGAGTGATGAAGCCTCACGGCTAACATCATGGCGGTTATTGTTGGAGCTCTTCGAGTTAAGATTTGAATGTATCGGTCTTGTCTCCGTGTGGTGCAGCGATACCGTCCTCCATGGCGCTCAGCCACGGTACCAGTGCTTCGGTAACGTGTCCAAAGTCGACTGATAACACTCTGACTTGTATTCAGAGCTAAAGCCACAGTACGTTGCCGGGAACCAGCTTCTATCATTCCCACGGCTCTGAGCATTTCTTCCCTGCTTAAATGACGTCGCCGCTCCATAATAACGTTGGTTTTAATCAGTAGTAGGGAAACAGTAGCACTAATAATGTCTTCAATGCGTTGTATGTTTTTATAGGGAAAATATTGACAGCTGATTTTCATCTTTTACTCGAATTTGATTCACAGTTCCTGATTCAAATTATGAAATGCACCAAAAAGGATCCATATAAATTTATAAAATCATAAATTTATTACAAAGCCACATCTCAATCTCAAGAAATCCGCATAAAAATGCTTGATCCCTAGACACTTTTGATGTGTGTATATAAAAAATCTTCTTTAGATAATAATTGTTTATACTAAGAATGTTAATCATAAGTGTCAATTAAATTAAAAACAAATATATGATAGTTCAATTTCTTTTCTGCGAATGCTAAACTGATCAATAATGAAGTTAGGTATAATAAAACATTTGATTTCAAGATTCAAGTTCATACAGAACTACCTGCTGTCCAGCTAAATTTTATGTTAGAGCCAGAAATTCGAGATCATGTTGAAGTTATGGAACAACAAACTGAATGTCATATTTAACAAAGTTCAAATTCCATTACAACCAAAAACTTATTAGGACATTTATGTTACTTACTAAAAATCAACTTAGAATACATTTCACTAAAGTAGATAACTGATTAAGTGGCGATGGATTGTATTATCTGAGATTATGAACACTACTATGCGTACAATAAAAAGTAAGAAAGTGAAGTAAGTATACAATTTTTAAAACACTAATACTACACTCCCTGTAACACTGTATACAATTTTTTAAAACTTCAGCAGAACCCCATTGTCGACACCATAATTAGAGCCTGTCACACCTTTAGCCTTATCACCAGCCAGGAACATTATCACATCAGCTACTTCTTCTGGCTCGGAGATTCTCTGTAGAGCAGTTGTATTGCAACTGTCTTCGAAAACCTTATCAGTCGCCAAACCCTGTAGCATGTTAGTGCGGACGGGACCTGGACTCACTATGTTCACTCTGACGCCTGAAGCTGCCAGCTCCAATGCCGCTCCGTGAGTGAAGTGGTTCAGAGCGGCCTTAGAAACACAGTACATCATCAACTGTGATGCTTGTACGTAGGTTTTGGCGAGTACGCTCGAGATGTTGATGATGTTGCCCTTAGTCTTCGCCAAGTACGGCGCCGCCAAGCTCGTCAAGTGGACCACAGCCCGCAGATTGATGCTCAGCACTTCATCGTACGTTTGCATCACATCTGGACTTGTGAGCGACGTGTTTTTCAGTATGGCAGCGTTATTAACGAGGACATCGAGTTTCCCGAACTTCTCAATTGTTTTTTTGATGATAGTTTTAGCTTCTGCATCATTGGCGACGTCAGCTTTGATTATGAGGGTCGGAGCGTTATATTTCTCGCAGCGTTGAGCCACTGCTTTAAGCCCGGCTTCGTTTCTTCCGACGATGGCAATGCTAGCTCCTGCTTTAGCAAATTGTTCAGCGGTGGCTGCACCGATGCCGGCGCTGCCTCCTGTGACGAGGACCACTTTGTTCTTGAAGCTCATGTTGCACGACTGTTAGGTACAGGGACTGGTAGCGTATTGAAGGCTTAGCGTCTTACACAATAATCTAAATACAAATGTGTTAAAGAGACACTTGTCCGGTACGAGACATGCGTCATGTAATTTAAAATGGAGATTTAGGTACGTGATAGGCAAGTCAGTAATCTAGTTTATATTAAGCATATACGACTGCGCGGTTACACGTGTCCACATATATTTTGAACACGCGTATCACCGGTCAATTTTTTTATTGTACGCATAGCAGTGTTCATAATCTCAGATAATACATTCCATCGCCACTTAATCAGTTATCTACTTTAAATGTATTCTAAGTTGATTTTTGAGTAAGTAATATAAATGTCCTAATAAGTTTTTGGTTGTAATGGAATTTGAACTTTGTTAAATATGACATTCAGTTGGTTTTCATTGACAAATCACTACTGATAGTGGCCAGTACAAATTATAACTGCCAGTATAATCATACAGATCGCTACTGATCTATATTATTGGGATGTTAAAACCAGAGACAGATAGGTTTAGGTAATACCTCCAGTATGCCAAAACTGGTGGCAGATAGGTAATTTGGGTTCGGCCGCTATTGTGTAAAGAATTTTATTTTTTTTGACGTGACAACGTCTTAAATTAGGTTGCGGCTGGGAGTCACTTATGAAAAAGTGTAACGCTCGGTAACGTTACGTTCTTATTTTAAATTAGGTTGCGGCTGGGAGTCACTTATGAAAAAGTGTAACGCTCGGTAACGTTACGTTCTTATTGACGTGACAACGTCTTAAATTAGGTTGCGACTGGGAGTCACTTATGAAAAAGTGTAACGCTCGGTAACGTTACGATGAGTCACCGAACGAGAGAGAGGCCCGCCGAATGCCTTGCGTCTCTCTCCCACTCAACTATGATCGGATGATCGGTCGTTGTCACGTAAAATCTTCGCCCGTAAAACCGACTTTACAGGCAACCATTTTTTTCATTTAATTCCTTGTTCCTATTGTGCAATTTAATTATATTCATATCAATAAATATTCTACCGAGAAAAAGACGTTGTCACGTAAAATCTTCGCCCGTAAAACCGACTTTACAGGCAACCATTTTTATTTTTAGCTTCAAGTTAAAATCACAAGACATTGAAGAACTGCTGCCAAACAACTTTAGCGTGGCAGTCTAGGTAAAGGAAATAATTGATACTCAATTACTACGTCGATTTATAGTTCCATAGAATGCTGTAATTAATCATTGGATTGTATTCAAATGCCATTATCGTATGATGCTACAAAAACGTTTTTTTTTACAGTTTTTTTATATAACTGTAACCTTAGTTGACAACAACATAGGTAACATAACACATTAATAACAACAACACACACTGAACATTATTGTGACATTTACTACCGTAATTCAAACGATTTAACATTCATTTGTATTTTGTATTATTTTGTTCTACTAATTGTTATTTATAATTGTAATATCCTTAAATATTTGTGTAAATTAAATAATAAATCCCACCAAAAACATTTTCATGTAAAATGTTGCCAAGACGAGACCACATATGGCTCGCACTGCCAAAAAGTTATCAGATGTAGAGCCAAGCTTCTAACTCTACACGCCCTAACTCCACAAACTCTACACCTTAGTCAAAATATGAGGCTTGGCCGTTTCCTTAAAAATTATATTTAACATACTGACTGTACCTGGTGCATGCGATACACCGCTTTAAGTAAGTATACGTAGCGTTACCAAACGGGAGTGACCCGATACTCTTGCACCAGTCCAACTTCGTGGCTCGGCGTGCTGTGCTAGCGCTGCTGTTGCGGCTGTGGAATACCTGAAGCAACGAAAGTATAATAATAAACAATAATAATAAGGATTATTATACTTCAGCTGCTTGAGGTTTTTGTTCAATATTTATATTTTCGAGCTGTTTGGTTTTGAAACCCTCGGACCATGTGGTCCGAGTGCGCATGGTTTGTTTACTCCATAAGGCTGGTTGACCTTTCCCATAAGACCATCAAAGGCTTCTGTGGTATTTTAGTAAATATAATTATTTTAACTCTGCGATATACTTTTTGAACATTGATAAAAAAGTTTTCTGATGAACTAGCATAAAAATCTTCAAAACTGCACTTAGTTGGGCCATTATCCGAACGTGCACAGGATCACAAGACTATATCGCTTAAGAGCCTCCAATCTTTGTAGGAGAGCTTCAGGGTAAGTGGCACTGTTGTCGTCCTCCCTAATAACGGACGTAAATATTGCCAACAGACTTAATATTAAAACGGTGTAAAGTGAACGTTAGCTAGAAGGCGGTTGTACTTTTGAAAGGTTTGTCTCTTAGATAATTTTAGTGTAATGCCACAGAATATCTAATAGTTATTATGGTATATTTAGCCTTTGAAGCAATTCTTGTCTAACAGAGTTGTAACACTGAACTGCTTCAAGAATCGACTGGAAAGATTAAATATCTCCAAGTTATTTGATACACACGGCTAATTAGCTGCTAGTGTGTCTAACCTAATAAAAATAATAATAACAGCGTGTTTCAGAAACGTGGTCATATCTTATGCTAAGGATACACATGCCAGTAGCTGGCACAAAACTATGCAAGTAGCCTGCACGTCATCATGGCATTCACCAATCAGCTTGCATGCCGTGTGCCATAACAACTTCTGATTGGTGAATACCATACTGGCATGCCAGCTACTTGCAAGTTACAGGCATGTGTGTGGGAGCCCCTAAGGGTGTGTAAATAATTAGCATCAGGTAATCAGAATCTGAATCATTTCGAGGGATATTGCTAATCTATTACTTTTTATGTTCGAAAAATGTGTCTACTGAACAACGTAAATAAAGCAATGAATGTTGTTGAACTGTCAAAATGAAAGCCAAGGCTACCGACAGTGTGTTACGCTACTCCACAGGTGGAGTAGGTATTGAAGTTTTGTATGGGACGGCTGATTATTTTTTCAAGATTACGATGTTGGTCCCATGGAGAAAGTTGTTCAGTTGGATCAATGATATTATAAGTGTAAAAGGAAATGGACAATACTTATAATATCATTGAGTTGGTTGGTCTGTACACACCCTTAAATATGACCACACATTTCTGATGCACGCTGTATTCTCTACTCCTAAAATCTAGCAGGTTAATAGGTGCAAACAATAAGTTACTACGTTCTTTATTCAATAGTAAATACCACGGTGTCTGCCAGATTAAAAAACTATTATTTTCAACCTTAAAAATCACGTTCTTCAGTTACAAGGTTATTTGGGAAACGTAAGGTTAGGTGAAGCAACGATCTTCGCAGGGTGGCTGGTAGCAGCTGGGCGAGAATTGAGCTGAATGTGCAGTTGGAGATGCCTATGTCCAGCAGTGGAGTGTCGGCTTATGATGACATAAGTGCTCACATTGTGGCATATTAGCATATTAGCTGCGCCCCGCTGTTTCACCCGAATATCGGGATAAAAAGTAGCCTATATGTTAATTCAGGGTTTCACCTACCTCCATACAAAATTTTATTAAAATTGGTCCAACCGTTTGAGCGTGTAGAAGTAACTAACATATATTTAAACACACACACACAAACTTTCACCTTTATAATAATAGTGTGATTGTGATTAAAAGAATTTTGTTCACTTATGAAAAAAGGTGAAATTTTATTTCTAAATATTGATCAATTATGAGGCAATACGTGCTGGGTACCCGCCCCCACACGTTGAACAACCGAGGAATGTCTAACCAAATATAGGTAATATTACCCAAAAAGGTTTTACTCACCAGCACGACAAAAATCTACAGATCGACCATCCAAAAAACCAAAAAACTAATATAGATAAACAAAATGAACTGAAAAGCGCCAAAAACATAATAACGTAAACGACGCTTAAGCCAAGGCGATACCAAGACGCTCTAAGGAGATAGTGCTCGGGGGTCATCGCAAACAAATGAGGGGTGTAAATCCTACCCTCCACCCCCTTCTCCCCCCATCTTGCCCCAAACCCCACAGGTAGCACTTGCTCAACCCTTTCTTGGCTAACATATGGCTGGTACACCTTAAATTAGTGAAAGTACTGGATAAGAAATTCTGTTGCGACATTTTATTATGATGATATTGTTTATTTATTTAGTTCTGTAGCTTATAATTTTTTAAATATTTCTTAAAATAGGAACGCGCCCCGCGGTTTCACCCGCGTAAGTTCGATCCCGTGGGAATATCGGAATAAAAACTATCCTATGTCATTTCCCGGGACTCAAACTATCTCTATACTTCATGTTCAAAGTTGATTGGGAAAATTTGCCAGTTTCGGGTAGCTTGATGTGCTGGCGTCTGTCAGTAGTTCAAATGTCCATTAAATTGTGACCTGCCCTGACAACAAGCAATGGACAGCTTTATCAAACTTTGAACTTTTATTTGAATACTAGGATTTTGGCTACTTTGTATTGGTATTGTGTATTTTATGTCTTTTTTAGGGTTCCGTACCCAAAGGGTAAAAACGGAACCCTATTACTAAGACTTCGCTGTCCGTCCGTCTGTCTGTCACCAGGCTGTATCTCATGAACCGTGATAGCTAGACAGTTGAAATTTTCACAGATGATGTATTTCTGTTGCCGCTATAACAACAAATACTAAAAATAAAATAAAATAAATATTTAAGAGCCTATACTACCTCAAATGGCTTAGCATGATCCTCCGTTATGTCGAAAATTCCGCAGCATTAATTTTGAAATAAATATATGCTAAAGTTGAGGATTAATGTAAGGTCTTATGTTAGACGAAAACACGATTCCATAAAATTTTCTCGATAGAAAAAAATTCCAAAGTTACCTCCAAACCGAACAATAAACCGCTGGTTTTCAAAAAATACTTCAAATTAGATCATGAAACTTTGCATACTAACTGAACTAACTATAAAGCAGGTCTTATGTTAGTTAGTTTTTTTGAATTACCTTTATTTTCACCGTAAAAAGCAAATACCTAAACTATTGGCGCTGCCTCCCGCCCAGCACCGCACTCTGTCTCGCTTTCACACAGTCCGCGAGCAGTATCGTGCGAGCGAGATAGAGAGTTAATTTTAGCTGAGGTAGTATAGGCTCTTAAGGGGGGCTCCCATACAACAAACGTGTTTTTTTCTGCGTTTTTGCCTTGTGGTACGGAACCCTTCGTGTGCGAGTCCGACTCGCACTTGGCCAGTTTTTTTCTTGGAATATGTGTCTTCTTTGTGCAGAATAAACATTTTTTCTTTCTTTCTTTCCAAATCCTAAAGTTTTCGTAAGGTTATTGTACTATTTCTTATCCACCGCTTTGCGTTCCAGTGACACCTCGTAGGGGCACGCGGTTAAGACAGTTGAAGTGTTCGGACGTCCCGTCGGATTTATAGGCGGACTGTATTGGTTCCGTTAGGTTAGCCTGTACCTACACTACCCACTACCTCTACCTATGTAATACCTTAACTGTACCCTGCACCTAATGCTCATATATCGTCATCAGGACATGACTGAACAGAGAAGAAAATAAGATCTTTGTTACAATTGACATAACAGGCAACATTCATGACAAAGAAGTGTACAGAGAAAAAACCTAAAGGGTGCCAACGGGACCCTATTACTAAGGCTCCGCTGTTCGTCCGTCTATCACAGGGCTGTATCTTTTGAACCGATAGACCGAAAATTGACATTCACACTATACACAGAGTGTGTACTACTCAGCATCTGCCTAGCCTTTTTCCAACTATGTTGGGGTCGGCTTCCAGTCAAACCGGATGCAGCTGAATACCAGTATTTTACATGGAGCGACTGCCTATCTGACCTCCACAACCCAGGTTCTAGGTAACACGACACCCCTTGGTAAGACAATGGCTGCTAAAACAACATGTTGTACGTATAATTGAATAAAGTTAAAAACATATGGGGAAACATATTTAAAAAAAATGTAAATTTAAATATTGTACCGTGGTATGGAACCCTTCGTTTGCGAGACGACTTGGCCGCTTTTTAACCTACTTCAAAAAATACCCAGTAGTACAGACGCCAGCACATCAAGGTACCCGAAACTGTAAAATTTTCCCAATCAACTTTGAACCTTACGCTTTAGCGATAATGTTAAAAATCTATTAAAGAAATTTGACAGATTGTAGTAGCTTGATTTGCTGGCGTCTGTACCAAGTGGTAGTCGTCCTGACCAAACGCGAGCTTAAAAAGATCAAGAAAAATGTTTTCCACGGAAAAACAAGTTATCCATTATATTCTATTGCCGTCCCACAAAATATTGATAATTCAGCTCACACCTACCTAACACACCTACCTAGAGCTACGTCGTAATCCGATACGCACAGTAAGATCAATCATAGTAATTACTTCACGACGTTTCCCCAAGAATAGACAACAAATGCGACAAATATGACAGCAGCGACAGATCCAACAATTTTTTATCACGCAACATCGTCCCAATTCCCAAGTCGGGAGCCAGGGAAGTAATAGATAGTTGGTGCGAAACAATTCTAACGGTAATTGGGGTAGATGCCTCGTGAGGATCTCTGACACACTTGACATATGACGATATTGTGTAAATTGTATACCCATATTTTGTACGTGACTGAAACTGGTGATGCCACCCTATTTTGGCCTGTTTGGATACGATATGCTTGTGTGATTTGCAGTTTTTTTTGTTGTAGGGAAGTTATCTGTGTTCGTCTACTCCCGCCAAAGAATGGATCACATTCTCGTCATTTATACTTCCACATTTCCGTGTGCTATGCCTTCTTCCTTCTTTTCTTCTTCTTCCTTTCCTTCTTATATTTCATATTACTCATGTGCCTCATTTCATTCTACAGCGCCTTCATGGTAGTGACAACAGCATTCTGTAAATGATCGCAGCGAACTGTCCCTTTTAGGGACACTGGGTCGGGACAGTCACAGGACTGAATAAATAAAATTTAAATTGTGAAACCTAACAATTCTAACCTAGTTACCTGTTACTAACAGCAAAATACTAACATACTTTGGACCTTAGTCTGAAATATTTTTTTTATTTAATTTAATTTTAAGTGAAAGCGTCTAACGGGCCTCTGCGAGTTGGCTTCGGCCCCTCTTACGCCTTCCAAAAGTCCGGGACCCCAGGGTCCCGAGATAGGTATGTCAAAGACACAATATTAAATTAAATTTAATATTTCATTTATTTTTTGTTGACAGTAACAGAATAAGTTAAGTTATAGAGCCTAACAAATGAGCCGCTTTTGGCAGCTGGTAGCAGGCGAATGAGAGTAGCCGAGAATCAAGTGGAATGACGTGCGTTTATCTCAAGCAGAAGTCGGCTATAGGCTGATAATGAAGCTCTTGGGCCTTAAGAAAATATTGGCACCTACATTTATCCAAGGATCGAGTGAAATAGCGTGCAATTTAAGAGATCTGTCAGTCTAACCAGCTGCCAGCGCCCAGCCTGTCCAGCTTAACTCATGGACATAGGACCATTCGATAATCTACCTAATAACCAATATTTGTAGAATTACTTATCTTTTAATTGAACACAATACCCTATCATATCCGACACAACGCACGTCCGTCACAGGCTAATGCCTGCGGCATATAGAGACGCGAATAAATATTGTTTGTTGGTATCATAAATAAGGGCCGAGACAGACGTCGGGACGCGTCACCTTTTGATACATTTCTACTGTCGTTATTAATGACAAGTCATCGGTGTCCTCCCGACGGACAAACTCAGGGTTGCCAGGAATGTAAACGAGGATATTGTCTTTTGGCGCTCGAATGACATTGACTTGGCGGCGCTGTTGTTGAAATGTATTGAAAAAATAAGATGGCGGCGTTAGTTCCGATTTTAGCCGCGCGACAAAAGGACCTTGTAGCGCTATATAGGTAGGTAACTATTGTATGTTACTAGATTTTTATGTTATAGCAATGCAGTATTGGGGACTGAGGACATAAACTGATCATCACTAACGTAGTTTTAGCTTATTTTTCGGTGGACAGACAACTTTATTCCCAGTTTAGCTTAGCTTAGTTCACATAGTTCATAATTAGAATAGCTGGCGGTGGAAGATCGGCTTAATAGTGAAGGGGATAATAATAAATAAGACAATGGCGCCGATTCTGTTGTTCACAAACTAAACTAAATTTAAGTTCATGCATCGTTTTTCTTTCTATTTCATTAAGAAAAGGACAGAAGATAAATATTAGTTTAGTCCTGTCAAAATAAGATACTCCATAGACAACTTTAGACGAGATTAAAAAATTGGCTACTAAAAATACGTCAATTTACGTCAGGCGCTCACTAATTTGACAGGACTAAACTAATATTTATCTTCTGTTCTTTTCATAATGAAATAGAAAGAAAAAGATGTACTGAACTTAAAATTAGTTTAGTTTGTGAACAAGGGAATCGGCGCCATTAGCCTATATTTGTCTATGATTTTGCTATAGGAAAATGATGTTTAATTCAGAACAGAATTGAGTTTTTAGTTGACAAATTAGAACAAACTTGATTTACCTCATTCAAACCAAATACCTACTTACAACAATTTTTGAATATTGTAGAACCTATTAGAACCCATTTTAATTACAATCCTCAAAAAAGTTAAGAAACCAATAACTAGCACAGAAACTTCTCTTCAAGAAAGAAGAGTTATTTCTGAAATTCACCAAAACTAACTTAACCTATATTAATAAAAACACTAAAGCGCAGCCCTATTCTGGAGGCCTGCCCAGCATAATAATAGATCGGAGAGGGCTGAGGGAGGCATATCGTACATTCACCACCCTTTAATATCATGTGAGAGTTCTGCTAAATTTATCAATGGCGGTAGGACGGCATCGCGACCGGCACTCGGCTTTGTATTACTTATTCAGTCTGCGACGACGACATTGATCTTTGTTTCCAAAGGAAATCCTGTAGGTATAACATACAGAAATATAATATACTTGAATACCACTGTCCTGTATTATACATAGAGGTCAGTGTTGAATACTTACGGCTCGCTCTTCTATAAACTACAGTCGATCTATTCTGTAAAATTCTCGTGAGAAGCTATAGGTGAAGTGAGCTGTCATTCCATCTGACACTAGGGATTGACACTAATGACAGCTAGGGACACTTTGTTGGCTGAAGTAAAAAAGGAGTTACCAGAAATTTATGGTTTCATGTGGCAGTGCTACAGGCACCCATCAAAATTATTATATAAAGACAACGTTTTAGAATCTGCAGTCGGATGCCAACAAGGTGATCCACTCGGGCCAGTCATTTTCAGTTTGGCTATCCATCCCATAATACAACAACTAAATTCAAAATTCAATGTGTGGTATTTAGATGATGGAACATTGGGAGGTGACGTGGATACCGTTTTAAAAGATTTTCAATTCCTTAAGCAGCAGTTCCAATCTATCGGCCTTGACCTCAATAACTCAAAATGTGAAATTTACATTTGTGACAATACTGACAGACAATCAACTATACAGAAATTCAATTTAATAGCCCCAGACATCAAAGTTTTGGAAAAAAGTTCATTGCACCTCCTAGGTTCCCCAATTTTAGAAGACAGTTTTTCACCATTCGTCGACGAAAAAATTAAACATTTTAACGATATTTCGGATAGGCTTTCTAAAATTAATTTACATTCGGCTTTCACCCTTATCAGATATTGTTGTTTCGGTCCAAATTTCATGTATTTTCTCCGCTCTTCCTCTTTATGGAAGCAGCCACATCTTTTGGACAAAATTGACCATATTATTCGCAGTACTCTTACATCCATTTTAAATGTGGCTTTGGACGACCGCGCGTGGCTGCAAGCCTCACTACCCATTCGTTTTGGTGGGCTCGGCGTCCGCAAAATTTCTAGCGTAAGCCTACCGGCGTTCCTATCCTCGGTCCACAGCACAGAAAAGTTAACCACACGAATTTTGATTCCTGCTCAGGTTGACTCTGAAGTGCCGTGTTTGACCGATGCAGTGAACGCCTGGAAAATGGCTTGCCCGGACACGGTTCAGCCCGAGAACCCGTCTTCCCAGAGACAGTGGGATGAGCCGCTCTGCAGGTTGGTACGGAATAAACTTATTAATACGTCCACCAATACTGCTGAGCGAGCCCGCCTGCTGGCTGTGGGTGAATGGGAGTCGGGCCTCTGGCTTCAGGCGCTACCGTCACCCAACATAGGCACTATGCTGGGTGACACCACATTTCGGCTCGCTACATGTTTGCGTCTGGGTGCTCCTTGCGGAGCTCCACATCGCTGTCAATGCGGTGAAGCAGTCGACTGCCTCGGACACCATGGCCTATCCTGCAGCAAGAGCGCTGGTCGGATGGCACGGCACGCCAGCATTAACGACATCATCCGTCGGGCTCTTGTCACCGCCGGGGTGCCAGCTGTTTTAGAACCCAATGGCTTGGCACGCGACGATGGGAAGAGGCCAGATGGAATGACCATAATGCCTTGGAAGTTGGGTAGGCCTTTGGTGTGGGATGCTACCTGTGTCGACACCCTCGCGCCATCCCATCTTCCTAGCACGGTGGGCTGTGCTGGGGCGGCTGCTTCAGGAGCAGAAATCCTCAAACGGCGCAAATATAACAACCTTATTGGGAGCTATATGTTTGAGCCGTTTGGGGTTGAAACACTAGGGCCTTGGGGTCCGAGTGCTCATCAAATATATCGGGACATCGCCAAGCGGTTGGTTGACTCATCACGTGACCAGAGGGCTGGCCTATTTTTAGCCCAAAGAATAAGCATTGCCATCCAACGTGGTAATGCTGCCAGCCTTTTGGGCACTTATGCCATTGACAGCGATGCGGACGAATTTTTTGATGCCCAATGAGCTCCTCTCTTTTTCTTTTCCCTTCTTTTTTATATACTTGTATATACTATATAATATGTATATTTTAGAGTTAAATTGTAAGATAATTAGGTATTAATAAAAATATAAATAGAAAACGAAAAAAAAAAAAAATGACAGCTCACTTTAAGCTCACTTCACCCAAGTTATCACGGTGTGATTTTTACAGAATAGCACTACGCTCACTGAGATTTTTACGGAATAGGTACAAAAAAACGAGGCACGGGTTTTATAAACTAGATTTCATATCACAAGGCGTACAAATATTACAACTTGCATATACAGTAAGTACCTGGGTAAATCTTGAGATTGAGAATATTCAGTTGATTCCCGTGGCGCATTTTTTTTTTTTTTTTTACAAATTATAGTTTAGTATGATTTTTAGCCGAATTATAAACACATTTATCAAATAGGGGTCAGTTTTGAACGACGCATTACAAAGATATTTGAAAACATATTTTTTGGGCCAGGGGAATCAAAATACGATGACAAGGGAATCAAAATTAAAAGCAAGGTAAGTAATAAAACATACTAGGTATTTATTTGATAATCAGTTTCTTGTTCTCAGTTATTGGCACTTTTACACCTAATTATCAATCACTTTATTCCTAAGTAATAATGATAAAATGTACATACTAAATAATAAAAAAGAAACTAAAACTTTTCTTTTTAAACATAATCAAAAATTTTAACAAAAATTAGGAACCTTTTTATGGATGACACAATTAAAAAAAATATAGTAATCAGATCAGAATAATCAATAATCTACGGCGCTCAGCAAGTCGTTTTTTTTTCTAATCTCTCTTGTCTCGTTTGTTTAGGAGGCATTGTAAGAAGAATCTAAAACAGAAACGTACAATATTTTGAAATTAGATAGGTACTTAATGTAATAGTTGCAATACAGCTAATCTTTATACAAAATGCTCTTATTAACAGATTAACAGGAAATCTGGGGGCACGGCACACGTAGGTCCTTTTTGGTAATCTCTGCGTGCAATAGGATACGATACAAACGGATTATAACTTATTTGAATAAATACTTAGATAACCAGGCAAAACAAAACACTCAACACTGTCTGAGCATACCGTGCAATTTGGAATGAACAAATAAATGTACTAGACGAACTAGAAAATATTGATTACCCTGGCAAAAACGCCAAGGGAATCAACACCAAGGTAATCAATAAAAGTTTGTTTTTTATCGATTACGTAAAAAGTTAAAAGTTCTAAGCAATAATAATAAGATTATTAAATCAATAATAACAAGATTAGTAATAATAATAAAAAAGATTGGTACAGATATATCCGAGAAAAAACTTATACAGTTTTTTATGCCGTCAGGGTAATCAATGACCTAGTAAAACAAAACCAGGGGAATCAAACATTTACCTTCGTAATTTCGTCCACGGGCAAAGTGAGACGCGATCTTCCACCAGGGCGTTTTAAGCGCGTCTAGAGCTCGCACTAGAACGAATAACTGTGCTTCGCGACCGCTCCACTAGCGATTTATCTCTAGTTATGTAGCGCGCCACAGGAATCACTGTTTAGCTCTGGACAAAACTTTAAATCTATTTCTATGTAAAACTATGGGATAAAATAAAAACTGTATATTTTTATTTTCAACACATACTAATCTAGTTGTTGAAAAACTACATAAATTGATCATTTTACATTTATAAATTGGCGACTGCGGGTTGTTTTCATTAAAAAATGTGTAAAGGACGCGCCAGGGTTATCAATTTTTGTGACGTTTTGTTTTTTTTTTCGATAATTACACCCAAATTAAAAAGAGTAACTATTGTGCATCAATTAGATACCATAGTGATAAGACGTAAAAAAATTACTTTGGGTCTTTATTTCAATATTGCGGGTACTTTATACCTCCGGACATCATAAATTGAGCCTCTCAAGATTCACCCACCTACCTAATTATAGGTGTACAGCATAATCAGCTTATTATGCTCCCACTGCTCAGCTGGGACATAGGCCTCCTCTTCATGTTTTCTACTAACTTTTCAGACCTTTGTATCCTGCTTATGCGTATGAAGTTTTATTAAAATCGATTTATTCACCTCGAAAAACAAGGGCTTGAAAGTTTGTACGCTCGGCGTAAACGCTCAACAATGTAAATTAACGCAATGAATGTTGTTGACCTGTCAAATTTCAAGCAAGCTTCAGCTTAACACTGGGATGGCATCGCCTTATGTCCACCGTATGTCCGCTCCCTCGCACTGAGAAGAGTCCTGAGCCCTTTTTTTTACCCGTTGGAAATCCTTATGGACTTCCTCCATCGTGGTGACGGAGGGCCATGCCGGTCTTTTTCCGGCTCAAACAACCACGGTGTTCCACCTCTGCCTGTGGCCGGGCGGAGCGGGATTCGCATAAGCATTCACCGGTCCCCCGACAGGCTTCGACCCGCTGTTCCTCAGCGGGTCCCACCGCCCCGTGCGGCCGAGTGGCACGGCACTCTCTTGTGGCGCACGGGGAACACTGCGGCGCCAACTCGGGCCTGTCTAGTCCGTCGCCTGCAGGCCACCTCTCATAGGATATTCTTCATATGTTCGGAAATAAATTCTGCTCAACAATGTAAATAACGCAAATAATGTTATTGAACGATCAAAATGAAAGCCATTCCTACTGACAATGTGTTACGCAATTACCCCGTTGATCCGATACCTACCGAAATTCTTTCACTAATGGGAAGCTACAGTACAGCCGAGTATCTTATTAGGAGCATAGCTAGCAAACTTTCCCAATCAACTTTGAACCTAATGTTTTAGCAATAAAATTTAGAAATTTGACAGATTGTAGTAGCTTGATGTGCTTGGCGTCTGTACATACCACCATCGTCATTTTTGGTAATCGAGTAGAAAAGAAAATCTTCAGTAAACAATAATGTTACAATACATAACAACAATTTATTAATAAAGTTTAAAAAAATAATTTCAAAAAGATGCAGTTTATACGAAGCAAGTTCCTAATCGCAATTCGACTAACGGCGCCACTCATTCAATGCCAAGAACAATCCACAAACCTTTAAACAATACAAAATATTAAATTACAACGAAAATTCACGTACGAAATCTTGTAGAATGGAATTTATTGCCTCCTATATGTTGTTTTATTTATAAGAAAGCATGGGCCGCGCTGAGGGAGATGAAATTACGTGATACCATTGCGAATCAAAGTGATAAACAGTTCTGTGTGTGTGGCACAATCAGTTACCTGTGTGTACGTTGTTTTATTTGAGCCTACTCGGTCGATTGACAACGATACAATATTAAATTATGTCCATATTATTTAAAAAAAACCGGGCAAGAGCAACTCGGACTCGCACACGAAGGGTTCCGTACCACAAGGCAAAAACGCCGAAAAAAACACGTTTCTTGTATGGAAGCCCCCCTTAAATATTTATTTTATTTTAATTTTATTATTTATTATTAAAGTAAAAATACAACTGAGTATTTTGTGAAAATTTCAAGTGCCTACCTGTTGCCATTATTGATATAGAGCAAAAAATGGCAAAAAAATCGCGTTTGTTGTATGGTGTAGTATTTGTGAAGGTGGACCGACGACCTTGTGAAGGCCGCAGGAACCCGTTGGATGCGAGAAGCACAGAACCGGTCGAAGTGGAAGTGCTTGGGGGAGGCCTATGTCCAGCAGTGGACGTCTTTTGGCTGAAATGATGATGATGATTTGTTGTTATAGCGGCAACAGAAATACATAATTTGTGAAAATTTCAACTCTCTAGCTATCGCGGTTCTTGAGATACAGCCTGGTGACAGACAGACGGACGGACAGACAGCGAAGTCATAGTGTGGTACCTAATAGGGTCCCGTTTTTACCCTTTGGTTACGGAAGCCTAAAACATATTCAAAATAAATCATAATCGGGATAAGTCATGGTTTTGTCCATAATATCGGCATAAACTGAGACTGGCTGGACATACCTATGCCTCCCCAATTGCGCGCCATCCAACTCGAACCTCGGCTACTCTCATCGAGGTACTACCAGCCCCCCCAAAGAGCATAAAAGCTATTATGTTCTCTGAGCCACCCTGCTCGTATCGTCGCTCTTAGCCTGAGAGCGTCTGACCAAACGTAAGGCTATTGGCGGCCTTCATTCAAAAACAAATCTACCCCAACGGTCATCAGCTTTACGGAGTAATATGGCCGGATTATTGCCACTTTAGCTTGTTTAATCACTTTGTCCACAAATATAATAAATTCCTCAATAATGCAGGCGACGCAGCTAAGCCACGCCGCACCGTGCCGTCAACCAACTCCTCATAATATATGAGGAGTTTGTACCTCTCCTTACGGGATGGTTACTTACCTACACCTATGGCGAAAATTATTCCAAAATCAAAATGTTTGATTTCTCTACCTTTATGGGCACTTAGGAAACGTCAGAAGCTAGGTGCACACTTCCAATTTGTTGTTTCCTATGGAGAAGAGCCGGCAAGAAACTTCACGGTTATCTAGTCTTATAAATAATAATTGGCTTTTACAATGTTTTCAAATAACAGTGTTATTATACAATGTATGGGAAGACAATCTTCTATGCGACAGCAATGTATTGTTCGAATTCTTTAGGTGGTACTGTGTAAGAAAAAATTTTTCGACTTTATTGCTAAAACATAAGGTTCAAGGTTGATTGGGAAAATCTGACAGTTTCGGGTAGGTTGACCTGCTGGCGTCCGTACAATATAATTTCCTTTGTTCACTCAAATAGGTATATATAAATTATATTTTTAAATATTAGAATATAAAAAAAACATAAAAATACTTACATACAAAAACTAAACGTACCCCACCAGTATCGGGAAAAGGGTTCAATTCAAGCTACCGGCAGTCAGGGCTCCAGAGAGAGGACCCTCCTGACAATGCGGGCCGTGTCTAGAAATAGGTACTTGGTAACTACCGCTTTCTGAATCAATCCTCATGATCCAGCTGCCCACCGAGAGCCTCCTCAGGTGCTGGTCGAGGTTCTTGGCTATTAACCCATTGGCTGTTACGACTATCGGCACAATGATCGCTGAGTTCACATCCCTTATGTCGACAACCTCGCGAGCCAAGTCAAGATACTTGATTTGTTTATCCTTCTCGGCTTTCACGAGGTTCTCATCCTGCGGTATGGTTATATGTCAACAATCATTGCGCGCCGCTCTGATCGATCCACTACCACCATATCAGGCATAATAACAACAATAGTCCTGTCAGTGATGATGGATCAATCCCAGAATCCCAGTACAATGTGATACTTCCATTTTCGAGATCTGATTCGGGCACATACCTACGGTACGATTAGTACGGCTCCTCCGATTCCACAAAGCTGTATTTCAAAACGTTGCTGATGATTATCATGGCTACAAGGTTAGTGTATATGCAAGTACCTACTCTCCGTTAGCTAGACGAGAACGAGATTGATTGCCCCGGCCAGTGGCATGCATAATTGTTTGTCATAATAATTATTATGATTAAATTATTATTATAATCTCTTCTTACTCACTTGTCAACGAATCGTAATTTTAACTCAAAATGTTTAACGAAATGAACGAAACGTGTTCTTTCGAAGAAACTAAACGCAGAAAATACCGCGACATTAACTGTCAAAAATAACTTGCGAAATTGTCGTCAGCCAAAACAAGAGTTTATTTTAATTATTTCACGATGGATAGCCGTTTGTACGAAACTAAATTACCAAACCATAACATATTTAAGGATCTAAAAGACAGTTTGAGTGAAAATCCTAGTGGAAAGTTGCGAAATTTGATCGAATTGAAGGATGATGTGTTTTATGTTTGGAACGCCAAAGAGAACTGTTTACTGAGTTTAAATCTGAAGCATTTGGAAGAAAGTGGTGACGAGACTCCTTATCAGGTATTGTATCACCTATAATATAGATATTTTCATTGATTTAGCCTTGTATTTGATACCGGCATGTTTTTTTGCTATGAAACATTTTGAGGTTATGTTGTCTTGTTATGAACACTCTCAAACTATATAATGGTTTGTTTTTGTTTCTTTTCGAAGCAAACGCGCCTGAAAATAGTATTAATTAAATCTTGTGATAGGGTAGGTAAATCTATTATTTTATGTCCCATTTAAGCAAGTTTGTAAGTATAACTTCAATAATATGCTGTCCTGCATCATGAAATTAAATGAAATTAAATTTTATCTCAGACTAAGGTCCATAGTTTGTTAGTATTCTGTTGTTAATAACAATAGTGCTTAAGTAACTAGGTTAGTATTGTTAGGTTTTACAAATAAAATTTTATTTATTCAGTCCTGTGACTGTTGCCACTCAGTGTCCCTAAAAGGTACAGACGGCTCTGGCAGCGGACAATATTGTTCAGGACACAAAAAGTATAAAACAAACAAACAGTCCTAATATTAAAATAGCATTTTGTGTTCTATTTCTGAAAAGTAATACACAAGTTATTGTAAACTGAACCACAGATTGGTAGCACCGCAATCTATTTCGCTGGCATGATGGCATTTCATAATGAAGTGTCATGAGGTCATTTCCTGCATCCTTACGTAGTATAAAACAAAGCCGCCGAAATGTCTGTACGCACATAACTTCCGAATGAGTATATGAATTGAATAATTCTTTTTTTGTTGTATTCGGTATTGCCAGGACAAAGTTGTGCGAAGGTAGGGCGGGCCTCTAGTTAGCAATAATTATCATAAGGAGAAACTCAGGCTTATCATCACATTTGATGATTAACGCAGATACTGGGACAGGCCTTTTACAAGGCCACCTTTTCCTGGAAAAAAATGTTTCAGTCACATCAGGGTTAAGTTAAAAAATTATGATAATTTACCTACTTAAATATAATATGTCTGCAGAGTAAAACAATTAAAGTTACTTCAATATTCTCATTGAGCAGCAGGAACAGTGGTGGCCGCGACTAATAAGTTTTAGGTTGTAGGTTTAAAACCAGTCAGGCGCTTTAACTTGTGTAAATTATTTCATCACCACTGCTCTCAAAAATGGTGAAGGAAAACATTGTGAGGAAACCGGGATGTCCTAATACTAGAAGTTCGAAGATATTTGACATCTATCCAACCCCCACTAGGCATGCATGTTGGACTACAGCGCACTCTCGCACAGAGTGGAGGCATGTGTCCCAGCAGTGGGAATGTTATAGGCTGATTTTGCTTATGCATCATTCTCTTATGGCTGAATTTTTTAACAATGTTGCTGGACAGTGGTCATTTGTCTGATAAGCCTGAATACACATGCTATTGCATACTACCTGGAGTCCTAACATACAAACTATCTGTCTAGTTTGGGGCTCACTGGTAAATCATACTTTGTAACCTAGCTATATAGGTAATTTTTTTACATTTTTATGAAATTGAAATCTTATTTTAGTATTTATAAAAGTATCTATTTTCTTTTCAGGTATGTTGTTTTAAGAACAAACATTTTTTTCTTCTTAGAATACCATTATTCAAATGTTTTCGGTCTATTGAGCCGTGACTTCTATGGTATCTTCAGTGGCAGCACAGAATCTCTCTAAGTATGGGTAAGTCTTGCATAATTTATTGAATTTGAGTCTATTATGTAGGTCCTCTTTTTCTGTTTAGGCATAATAATATTTTTTTAAGTTGACTTAAGTAGTAACAGAATCAATTCTGTAAATGATGGTGAAAACCGCATCAGAACAACACACAGACAAACACGAAAAGTGACTTTAATTTATTTTTAACTAGCTGCGCCCCGTGGTTTTTACCCGAGTAACTGTCGATCCCTTGGGAATATCGGGATAAAAAGTAGCCTATATTATGTTAATTCGGGGTGTCAGCTACCTCTATACAAAATTTTATCAAAATCGGCCGTTTGAGCGTGAAGAAGTAACAAACATATAAACACACCCCCACACGTATTACACATGTTTAATAATTATTGTAGCACCGAGCACGTGGGCTTTCTCACGATTTTCTTTGCGTAGTCAGGTGTTGTTATCTTTCTGTAAATGGATAAAATACAGTTTCAAGATGTGCATAGCATGCAACTTCCTTAATCTTTAACCGTGTAACATCAACGCCAATGCCGGATGAAGACTACTTGATGCCCTAAGCTAGTACTTGATGTCCTAGTGTCCTATCCACTAGTCACCTCGTATTTTTCCAAAACATCGACGAGCGATTTGTAAAGATTGGCGCACATCTCTAGCTAGAGAGTTTTGGGTCTTGTAATATCTTGCTGATAAACAGCCTGGCCTTTCATGTGCTAGAATATACTGTATCGATGCTTTCTGCCTTATGATGCCCCCCGAGACGTGATGCCCTAAGCAATTGCTTAATTTGCTTATGGGCTAATCCAGCACTGAACATCGCGACTCGTTAGATGCCTCGTGATGATATATATACAGGGTTGCCAGATGCCGATTTTTTTTTCTCGTACTAGGTCTGCCAAATAACTCGTACTTTCAAAACATAATCTCGTAAAAGTATAAATTTAAAAATCTCAAATACCTTAATTTACACTATGTAAATAAATAAATAAATCATACACACATAGGTACACTATGTATGTTAATGTGTATGTGTGTTTATTACTAGCTAACCTGGGGTAACTATATTCCTTATGTTTGGGACCGCCAAATGAAAACACATTACTTTAAGGCGAAAGCGCCAGGGTAGCCCGCGAAATTAATTTTTTTTTAGGTTTTTTGCAATTTGCTATGCTGCAATCCCCAAATGTCAAGATTTCATGAAATAGTCATTCTTGGGGATTACATGGTCTTAGAGAGTTGTGTTGATGACTTTAATGATTATAATTCTGTAAATACATATTTGTTACGACCGCGAATCATATTTTAATCAACGTACAACTTAATACTGACCAGCAAATTGCAAAAAACGTAAGAAAATTTGAATTTCGCGGGCCACCTTAGAGCTTCCCCCTTAAGGCGAAAGCGCTAAGGTATCCCGCGAAATTCATTTTTTTTTTACGTTTTTTGCAATTTGTGTTAAGTTGTACGTTGATTAAAATATGTTCGCGACCGTAACAAATATGTATTACAGAATTATCTATACTAATATTATAAAGCTGCAGAGTTTGTTTGTTTGTTTGTTTGTTTGTTTGAACGCGCTAATCTCTGGAACTACTGGTCCGATTTGAATGATTCTTTTAGTGTTGGGTAGTTCATTTATCGAGGAAGGCTATAGGCTATATTTTTTTTGTTCAAAATTAGGGATCCGTAATAAAATTGCTATTTTGTAACACAAGGTGTAAAATCGAAAACCTATTTTTGCGTGCGCTGCAAAAACTATTGACAATAGAACAAAATGATGTACTACGGGTTTGTAGAGCCCATTAAGACCTACAAAAAAGTCCGCGAGAACATATATCTAGCTATCATGGTTTAATCACAATAACCGATTTTGTGTTCAAAATAATTATTAAATCGTCTGAAGAAAAAAAAACTACGTTAAATATGTATCGTAATATTAATCTTTATCGAAATTAAGCATTATGTTATCAAGAGTATTTATGAAGAAGTAAAATACTTTTTGTTTCATCTCAATCGGATATTTCGTTTAAAAGTTATCACGTGTGTAAGATGTTAAGAGTTGGTACCTATTAAGGAGTTATGGGCCATAGAGTTTTTTATCTATACTAATAATAAAGCTGAAGAGTTTGTTTGTTTGAACGCGATAATCTCTGGAACTACCGGTCAGATTTGAAAAAATTCTTTTTGCATTTGATAGCCCAATTCTTGAGGAAGGCTATAGGCTATTTAACATCACGCTATGACCCTTAGGAGCCGAGCAAAAAGAAAAAAACTCAGAGTGAACGGTAAGCGAATACGAAGTGTTGCGACGCGACGGGGTGGGAGTACAAGAAATTTCACGCGGACGAAGTCGCGGGCAGAAGCTAGTAATCTATAAAGACGGGCCCATTACCATTACCGGGCTACCACTGCTCTCAACAAGCTAAAGAGCGTTTTTTGACGCCGTAAAGTGAAACCCAGCTGCCATAATTTTCATGACAGCCGTCACTGCAGCCGTTATCTGGCGTCCACCGCTCTTCTAGGAAAGGCCCATCATCCACAACGCTACTCAAAAGTAACGGGTTACAAATTCAAATCGCCAATGCACTACTAGTTTTTTTTTCTACGACCTATGCAAATAAATCTACAACCCGTTCTATTCTAGACAATTAAACTCTAAATTCTCTGAAACACCAAAGAAAATCAATTAACCAAATTGATGAATAGCTAAACAAAACAATGAACATGTTACGAACGGCCATTGAAAAGAGCTTTCGATCCGACCGCCATTAATCTCACTTGAAACGTTACCACGGAATTAATTATCCTCTGACCATACGATTTAATGGGCTTCCTGAGGGACCCTGAGGTTTCCGATTAAATCACTACATCTCATTGGCCGATTTATAGTGACCAGAGTGCCCGAGATTTAGTGGAAGCTGGATAAGGTCCATTTGGGGAGAGAAATATTGCTGTGGCTATGAGTTGAAGAAACATAGTAGCTGTTCAGATTCGTCGAGGTTGGAGTTGGCAATATATCCTAACTATACCTATATATTTATCTTTTATAATATTATAAATGCGAAAGTAAGTCTGTTTAGTACTTTTTCACGCCTAAACCACTGAACCAATCATCCTGAAATTTTGCATATACGTTGTCAGGTGTACAGAAACGGACATAAACCTTTCATCCCGAAAAAAAGTGCTGTTCTCGAGGAAAACAACAATAACGTTATTATGATAATGGATGGCACCACGTGTCTTTCGAATCAAATACAGGACGTCTGTCGGGTCAGCTAGTTATTAATATTCCAATAGAACTACTTAATATCGCAATAGATGTTTCATTCGCAGAATTAAGTGAAAACAAGATGTAGTTTTTGGCATAATTGATATAAATCTGTTCAAAAAAGAAATTGTACTGTTTTCCGCGCAAAATAAAAAAAAACTTCAGAAAGTGTCACTTCGCATATAATAATGTAGGTACTTCAATGTCCCTACACACGCATATCTTAACTGCCATGGTCTTTCTAGCCGGATTTATTGTTTTGGATCCGGTCCTTCGGTCCGAGTAGTCCTTTGCCCTGCCCGATTGTTAATCTGAACTTAGGTGTACTTTTCACCTTCGTCGTTTCGGACCAAGACGGTCCTAAATCGCTGCGAATGTTCAGTTACGGGGTGGTCTCTCTATATGGCTTTTAACGGGAACTGGATTTTCTTTGGAAATTTATGAGAATTGTTATGCGGAAAAATAATTTGGAATGTTGTTAAATGGCGTTATGTTGCCTATTCCTTTATCATTCTTGACATTGTTTACGTGAAACAAGAAACAAAAGAACGACGCTTAGTAATTATTCTCCGGCTTCTGTGACGCGTAAAACATTGAAAATTATTATTTCTTTTATAAAACTTTCAAGAGGTTGAGACGTTCTTTGTTGGTTTCAAAAACGTGGCTAAAGGAAACCATATAATCACGTGTTTCTTTATCCAGCCAATAGAAACATCGGGAACATCACGCGTTGACCTAAACTGGGTCCAATTAATGTCCAGACAGTATACATTTTAATTAAAACCAACTTAACTGACCCACTTAGACCTTCGATTTAATCAGTTACTCAATAGGTAATTTCGGGGGCACTATACCTGGGCGGAACAATTAACTTGACCCGCCTTCCATACATAAATGTGTAAAGCAAATATTGTCACAATTACGCGATAGCATCAGCCTGTAAACACACGGACGAAGAGTGGTACCCTTCGGTGTATATCTTGAGGCTCCGGAGGCCCGTGTGGCAATCGAGATACAGGCTCAAGTCTTGAGAATAAGCGAGGCAAATCTTTGGCTCTCAGACATATCAAGAGGGACTTAAAAAACGAAGGCGAACTGCTACAATTTTCAAAACATTATGGGTCAGGCAGCTCCTAATATGTATTTCAATTATTCGTTTGATATTGAACACAATAGTTAGAAAAAAAATAGTCATGCAAATTATACAGGGTTATTGGTAAAACATTAATAACCTCTTAAGAGGTTATTAATGTTTTACCAATAACCCTGTATAGATAAACTAATTTTAATCTTCGTAGATAAAGATGCGATTATAATTCGTTTGCATGTAGATGTAGCACTAGCATTATTAAGATTAAATTAGTAAGATCATTGGTATATGTAGTACATAGGTATGAAGTTATTTTTTGTTGGGTGTAAACTGTACTTAATTCTAAATCATAATTTGATATGCTAATAAAATCAAATAAAAAATATCTAAATTTTAAAGATGATGCCTACAAATGGCGTTTTTTTGGACCGAACATTTCGGTCCCATTGGCCATCTCTTCTGTGAGCAATGCGCTGCCACTTAAGTTTGGTAATTCTTCGGGCTATGTCGATTACCTTGGTTCTTCTACGGATCTCTTCATTTCTGATTCGATCACGAAGGGTAACTCCAAGCATAGCCCTCGAGATTGCCCTTTGGGTAACTCTTAGCCTAATTAGGCCCATTCATTTATAACGCCCTAAATCCAATTAATCAAAGGTCTCTGCACTCATGGTTTTTCTATCGCGTCGATAGCACCTCGTATCACATTTCTTTGGTCCATCTTCATGCCATAATGAAAAAGATTATAGCGCTGAAAGTCTACAACTTGCAGCTTACACTCTAAGATATTTTCCTCCGTACCTTAAGATCGTTTTATTACCAACCCGGATGGACTTCGGGGATGGATGGTGGGGAATGTAAATTTACTGTACGGAACCGGACGCGAGGAGGTGAGCATCGGATTGTTTTGTTTTTGGTCGGGCCGCATTAAGGATGGCCGCGTTTCACACCGATTTGCAACTTGGAAAAAAATACTATCTGGCATAAAGGATATATTTTCATATCCGGATTTGCCACCATCCGTACATCTTTTAGGAAAATTATATTATTGGAGTTAAATAATAGATCTATGATATATGACCTCTCACATTCAATGCTTGCTTTTTTTCCTTTATTTTTTTGCGGATTGGAAATCATCAAATGACCCCTCCCGCTCTGGGTGGAGCGGAAGGGAGTGTCAGACTCTTACTGACTAAAACCCACCCGTGTTCCTTCCTTAGCCCTTTATGTTCCGGGCCAGCGGCAACCCTTTCGGACAATCCCGCTGACCTTCAATGCCTGCTTCAAATGGTGTTTTCAGATGCATTAGTTTCCATTGGAATACACTCTTAATTCTGTTTTCTTTTTAATTTAATATATTTATACCTACATATAATAAAACACTATCCTTATGAGTCCATCTTTTTGCAATAACATTATCATTTGCCTTACACATCGGTATAACAACACCGTCCCGCATGTTCTGAACACAGTTCCAACCGATTCTAAACTTAAAGACTCATCCTCAAGGTTTAAATTCACACAAAGGATGAAGGTAAAGATTTGGGAGGTGAACTTAAGACAATCGCGTGTTCGGAAGCATTTCGCCACGGCCTTTGTTTAGACGTGTTAGATCGATGTGCCTAATGTATGTGGATTGAACAGCCGTGGGTTTAATTTGCCGCCTGTCCATTTGTTCCGATTGTGGCCTTATTTATTGTGTACCGAGGATTGGTTTGTAATTAATGGTTTGTGTTGATTTTTGCATCTGCTTACGATTAGATTTCGTAGGCTGCTGTCGATTCTAGGGAAAGATTAGATTGAATCGTTTTCTTTGGTTTTGTAACATATGAAATGAAGATTATAGTTTTAAGGTGACGTAAATGTTCCTCTTTCTTTTAAAACATTGTCAATTACCCCCAAACAATAATTCGAACCTAAACCGATTTGACCGTGACTAACTAACATAATTATGAAAGGTTTTCCATGTGCGTAATATAAAACTCAAAATATGCTAACACTTTCTCCCATACTGAATAAAGTCTTCAGTGTAGCATTTAATTGAACCAACCAAAGTTCTCTAAGCTAAACTAAAACCTTATTATCCTAAAACTAATCAAACTAAACCTCACAAAATCTATTAAACATACAGTACCTATCGATAGTCCTGTACGGATTACCCTCAAGTTGCCGGCCCAAGGCACATCGGTTCTTTGTCTAAACCGATTGCTACGGGGTACCCCAAGGAGGTATCCTGGGACAGGTGTGTTCTTGCAAGGATTTTAATTAATAATGTCTCGATAGTATGTGGTCTGTGTGGTGTTGGGTGGCTGATTTATCGAGGGTACAATAGAAGGGTAGAATGGTAAACTTTGTTTAGTAGCCTGTGATAATGGAAGATATTGGACTAAGAAAAACGGGGAAGTAGTAACGGAGTTTTCGTAAATCTTGTTGGGGTATAATATTTGTAACGTTCATTTTTTTTATTGGGCTAGGAACCGGAATCAATATATTAATATTAAAGCTGAAGAGTTTGTTTGTTTGTTAGAATGCGCAAATCTCTGGAACTACTAGTTGGATTTGAAAAAAATATTTTTGCATTTGGTAGTCCAATTCTTGAGCAAGAAATTTCACGCAGACGAAGTCAAGAGCTGAAGCTAGTAGGTAAATAATAATATAAGAAAATCCCTTGTTCTTTATAATTTTTCCTAGGTGACGAATAGTTTTAGTTTCAGGCATGTTTTAGCATTATAAAACCATTGCAATATTTTTAAGCACATACCTAAATGACATTTGTGCGAACAAACCGGGCTAATTATATGTACTAAACAAGACGCACAAACTGGACATAAGTATGTAGTAAAAAGGTCAATATTAAATTCCCACAATCTGGTTCCTTACACAAAATTAATAAAATCATATCCTCCCTCCAGATAAGCAATACTTACCACATACTTATAACCATAACATAACTTTCACTTAGACCATCGGAATATCGACACAATGGTCTTAATAACCCAGCAGAAGATAAACAAGTCCCATGGAGACGATATATCTTGGGGCCCTTTACTAACGAACGTTCTGGAATTAACTGCACATTGCTGACGTCACAAGTTATTAGTTGTATCTCATGTGTATTGTCTGATGTGCCAATAGTTGGATTAATTTGTACAGCCAGCGATATTTAGGGGTTTCGGTGAGGGAAAGTTCGGTGATAAGCTCGGTCAAAGCGGTAGCGAAGTCTTCGGGATGTCGGAGCATGATACAATTAGCTTTAGCAAGCCACTATGCTTACAGTTGTAGTTTATTTAGTTAAGTAGTTAGTGTTATGATTGGCTTTGTGTAATTTTTAAAGAGCTTAGTTCCAGTTACAATGTCTAAAAGTTTTTCATTGCTGACTTGGTTGGTCCGTAAGCTACATTGTTATCTCTTGGAAATGATTTTGTTTAAAAATTATCTGCATTTCCAGACTCTTTAAAAAAAATCATAGTAGTTTTATAGAGATTTCGAACTTGTATTGTGTATTTTTGTTTTCTGTATCTCATTTTATGCTACACCGGTTGACGTCAACACGTCAACCATGGCTGTCGTCGTCGCTAAAAACCAGCGTTGTGGCTCTGTCTCGCAAGGGTCACGGAATTATGTTGAGCGATGGCCGTTTTGCGTGGATGTGACGCATATTTTCTCGCGACTTGCTCTTTTTTGTGTTTTTTTTGCGTCTAGTTTTACCGCAAATAAACGTATTTTCTTTATAAATTAATAAAGGTACTACTAGTACTAGACAAAACCTAAAGGACCAAAGAGCCAAGCACACAATTTATTCTCCTTTCCTCACTAGATCTCTATCTCACATATTAATTACTAATAAAACTTTAAAACGTGCACACCCGTGTGAGTGTCTCAAGGCTCTCTAAGACGGCTCGCCTCCCGCCTCCCCCCTCCCCCCTACCCACTCACCACCTTTCTCTATGTCCGTACATGGTTAGTGTGAATATGTAAGCCCACGGGTGTTCATTAACTCAGCATGTTAAGCCGATGATCGTAGATAGTGTTTGTGGTCGCCCCATCGAGCCCGATTGTGAAAAGACGCTGGGGCGGATCAGGGCCAAGACAAATGAACAGTGGATGCGATTGGAATACGATTTGAAGACTTTAATAATAATAAAGGAATTTGATTTCATACAAATGTTTTTTTTTTTATATTTTCTACTTACCAGAATTCAGGAATAAGAAAATGGCGACTGCGAAGGTTTTAGTCAAGTAGTATAAGTTAGTATAAGGACCATGCGTCATTCGCTATATTATTACAACAAACTCAAGTTAATATCAAAGGATCTACTAGAATCCTTGCATAACTCGTAAAAGACAAAACTTTTAAGAAATTTTTCAAACCAAAGAACTTAACGCTCACAAACAAATTGATCCCAGCATTTAATTACGCCACACAGTCACAAACTATAAATATTTATTTTAAATCCAGCACAGTTGAGCGTAGCAGCGCGTTCACCTCGCCACTCCACATTTACACGAACAAATCTAAAATGGCGTCATGTAAAACGTACATCGCGGTGAGCACTTGAAACTCGTTCTTTTCCCGCCTCGGAGTGTCGTTGCCGACATTAAATCTTAATAAATCCCTTCATGCATCACCATGGCAGGTCCTTTGATTTTTCACTCGGCAAACCACGTCTGCCTGCTATCAAAGAAAATCACAACTCTTTTCAATGCGCGTCGATATAATGTTCACAAAGACCACCTTAATTGATCCCCCCGCGCCCCACTCCCCTTTTTGAAATATATAAAACCGGTCAGGTGTGAGTTGGACGAACTTTGATGGTTCCAGGGCTATTGAAAAGGAAAAAAAGTCAGACTGGGGGTGGAATTTCTTTCGTTAATAACTGCATATTGTTGATTGCGTAACAGGAAGTCTCGTGAGCCGCTAATTATTTGAGAAGGGACTCGATATAAAAATTGGTCCGTGATATATGTATTTTGAGAATCGACTTGTATCGGGAGATACATATTTATTTTTATGAGAACCAACAGTTATAACAAATACATATATGAGAAATGTATATGAGACATAGAGCCAATTGCAGGTTCTTACGGGTAAAAACAGAAAAAGTAATATAAATTTTAGGATAACTAACAAGCACGATAGAAAAGAATATATGTATATACCTATAAGATATAATAAATAAATAATAATAATATCTATAAATAAAACAAATTCGGGTTAATTAATCCACCATTTATAATTCAAGAACGGCTTTTATGATATTTTATTTGTTGGATTTGTCTCCGCCCTGAATAGCAGAATATACAATATGGTCGACCGTAGGTTCAATTAAGGTAAGGGACAAAATACCCAAAATGAGTTGAGTATACAGTTTTGTTCAGAATTTTGCGCTCTTTCGAATGGTGTATATGAAAAAAATCTAGCTTAAAAAAAATGTCCCTTACCCTACTGATTTTTGGATTCGAATTTCGAATCAGCCCCATAATAACAATGTAGGTATCTGAAAAACTATGCAATATAGCAACTTGACATGGTGTAATTACCGCCGCCAATCCACTTCAAATAAGGTAAGGGTCTTCCCAATCAACGAATTATTCTTCACACATTTTTTCAACAAGACCTTTACACTATTTTTTCATTATAGATTGGATCCAACGTAGAGATCAATTTAATGTAAGGGACATTACTAACAAAATAAGTTGGTGTAAGGGACGTCTATTTTCTTAAATAGCTAACTTATTTAAATAAATGTGACATAGGTAGATAGAGCACTAAAATACAAGATTATGTGTGAAATCAGATCCGAAAAAGGTTAATAACAATAAAAGTTATATTCGATTTAGTCCGAAAAAAAACTTTGTCAGCCTCTCCTGAAAAATCGTATTATGTCCCTTACCTCAATTGAACCTACGGTCGACGATATGGTGTACATAATAAAGAGTATTCTATTCTATTCTATAACTATTAAAATAAGGGGAAAATTCACGAAAAAAATAATAATGAAGGTAATTAATTTTCTCATACATTCGTTCTTGTTGATTCTGAGTCGGTACGAAGTTCGCGGTCAGCTAGTAAGAATATATACAGAAAGATTAACGGACAACTCCTCAAACTAAAATCAGTGGATACTTTAAAAAATAAACAAATATCCCAACTATTCACGGTACCCAAAAAGGAAAGCTAAAGGGAGACGAAGAATGCAACGACGGAGCTCTCAATAGAGTGGACAGTGTACCTTCAATTTACTAATAAAATAAGCGCGACTCGGTCCTTTAGGCTCCCGACTACCGCTATAGGCGACGCTTTTAAAAGGACCTTGCCTATTGTGTTCAACCCTCAATCGTGGTCTCGATTATCGGAAAGAAAACACTCATCTATATTTTAAATAATGATCAGGGTACAAGAGACCCTTGTACGGGGGAAACAACGGTTGTGATGGATTGTGTGGGATACGGGCCAATAAAGGCTTTGTATAGTTGTCGCCTTGTTCGTACAATATGGGTTTGATGTTTGTGAATTATTGGAGGGAATATCGTCACGACATGGACTGATTAATTGGCAGTAGGTGCACTATTATCAAAATAATTTGAGGTTGTTTCTGTACGATCTTATCTCAAAAGCGTTCTTAATGTGTGCTTCATTAGCCATCTTTTTTTTTAATAGCCATTAATGTCCCACTGCTGGGGAAAGGCCTTCCTACTCTCCACCTCTCTCTGTCCAGAGCTGTCAAGGATCACCATCTGCGTCTGGGCCACGATGTCGTTTGACATTAAGCGGGACCTACTGGGTCGTAAGTTTGGTCCATTGATCGTCTGACAGGCGGCAGATGTCCAGTCCAGTCCAGATCAAGATGATCAAGGTGGTCCAGATGAAGATGTCCAGTCCAATTCCATTCTATCATTATTATGATCGATCCTATTGCATAAGTCTGTATCATCATCATTAACATCGTCAGGCACACAATTATTAACGTGAAAAGGAATATTATAATCACAACAAACAGCAACTATCATCAGTAAGATAATCTTTCAAAAATTCTAAAAGCGTGCGAAACAAAACCGGCCGTGTAATGAACCCCCATACATCATTAACTGGTAGTGTAGGGGCACCAGATAGATGGGAACAGAAGTTTGACTGCATACAACGAGCGGAAATCCGCGGACACAGAGACGCGCGTCTCTGCGTTTCTGTCTGTGTCCGTGCAGCTGGCATAACTTAAGGTGAAAGCGTCAGGATCATCAATCAACATCAACTCTGCCTGTCGCAGTCCACTGCTATAGGCATAGGCTGCATAAGCTCTCCCAGGCTGCGCCACAACAACCCGTCCTCCACTTTCCGCATTCAATTTATCCCAGCCACCTAGCCTCTTTAGGTCGTCTTTCGTAAGGGTAACCCCCAAAATTAAAATTTTCTTAAATTTTTTGCAATTTGCTGGTCAGTATCAGGTTGAATGTTGATCTAAATATGATTCGCGGCCGTAAAAAAAACGTAAGTTCGGGTAACCACTGAAAATCAGCGCTGTGCTGTGGGTCCCCCTATAGCTCTGCATCATGCTGAGTGGAAGCCTTCTTGTCACAGTCATGACGTGCAGCTTTCTACTGTTTAAGTTTTGTGCTCTTGATTATAGATCTATTTTGTTTTTATGTTTCATTATTATTACAGTTAATTATATTTTTGTATGTACACACAGCTCCTTTAATTAGTTACCCCACCAAAAGACATGTGCGTTCAAATCCGTGATAGGCCCAAGTTGGTTTTTGTATTTTGCAAAAACATTTTATTTTAAATAATGTATTGTTTTAGTGAATAAAGAAGTTTAAGTAAGTATTTTTTTTTAAATTCTGTTTTTATTATTGTTTTTTTCAATAAAACAATACTTTTGCGACGACAAGCAACAATAATAGGGTTAACATTTACGACAACTTATTCATCGTCTAAATAGACTGGAGGTTTCAAGACCGCTTACCGTGCATAAGATTGGAAGTTCAAATCCTATATAGGCACGAAATGTGCTTTTTGTTCATTATATTATTTTGATATATATTTCTATTTTGTTTTAAGTAGTAATTATTTACAAAGAATTAAAAATCAAGAAAAATAAAATACTTTATTAATCATTTAATAATATTTATTATTGCTATTATTTAACAAAACTATGATCTTATTTTACAACAAACAGAACAACTATTTTAGTTCTCATAAAATCAGAAATCATTTAAATAAATAATTGATAAAATTAGTAGTCGTTTACTCTTCGCCGTTTTAAGTGAACGTATACAAAGTTCTAACTTGAAGGTATGGATTAATTTTATAAAGACAACGTAAGTAAGTAAAATTAATGGATACCCTCAAATTATAACATCTTTCGATTAGACAGGGACCTAAAGATATAATGAATCAGCCGATAGTAGATAACAATTTCATCGCAATTCATATGGGCTCGCTGGCTAGTTCGTCAAACTGCCGGTATGAGTATGACGACGTTCGGCGATGCGATGGTTCGAATCCGAGTCAACACAATGGACTCTTTTTGAAGTATTCTTTAGATTATTCGTAAGGAATTCAATGTTGTAGCAGTGTAACATTTTAAAACTTGAGGGGTTAGGACATAGTGACGCTTTCTGTACGTGTTTCTGGGACAAATATACCAATTTTTTTTTCTTTCTTTTTAAGTGTATTTTAATTTCTTGGGCTACCTTAGCGCATCCATCTTAAGATAGCCGTACGTACGCGTACCCGTACGCGTCTGTGTGCGTGCACCGGTTTTCGCTCGTTGTCTGGAGCTGGTCTTCTGTACCCATCTATGTTGTGGTAGGAGTGTCACACAAACAATCCCGCTCCAGTTTCGCGAGGGACTGGTTGATAGTACGCAGTAGTGGATTCGTTACAGCGAGAGTCTAGTGGAGACCATTGTGAGTCGAGGACGTCTGCGCCGTTGTGTCCGAGATGTTGGTAATTGCCCCCGCTGCCTACCGTTGGAGGGAAAAAATCTGGATGCGATTGAGACTTTTCACTACAGAAACGTTTTTTTTTTCAATGATCCATTTGGTTGCGTATCCTTATAGTTTTCGGAGACTAATAAAACTGTATGTGATGAAAGTTATAGTTACTATAAATGTGAACTCGCACCTCTTGCTAAGTAATGACAGCCGCACTGGACGATCGATCAGGTTAAGCTACGCTTGCCACGGTCGGTCCGTGGATGGGTGACCATCTTTACATACCGAAACCCCTCTGTGCCTCAGAAAGCACGTTTAGCCGTTGATCCTGGCTGCCATTCTTGGATCAT
Source organism: Oligia fasciuncula (assembly GCA_963082905.1). NCBI lineage: Eukaryota > Metazoa > Arthropoda > Insecta > Lepidoptera > Noctuidae > Oligia > Oligia fasciuncula. The sequence continues at coordinate 16,704,461 of OY720406.1, read as the reverse complement.
TGACAGTCATTACGGGTCGTCAGAAGCCCGAAAGTCTGACAACACGTCTTACCAAGGGGTATCGTGTTACCCAATAACTGGGTTGTGGAGGTCAGGTAGGCAGTCGCTCCATGTAAAATACTGGTACTCAGCTGCATCCGGTTGGAATCCGGTCGGGCTGGAAGCCGACCCCAACAAAACAAAGTAGGCAAATCGATTGATCTTGCATGACCACAATACGAATATTTATGTAAAATATGTGTCACGTATCTGACCCATAGTTGTCATAAACCATTATTTTCATGCAACTAAAATATCGCTTTTCAATTTATTATTAGTCCGAGAGTTATAAAGTCATTACCACTTTACGATATGCACTTCTACGCTTACACCACTCTAGTTTATTCTCCAAAGACCTTGAAGGTCATCTAACTTGAAGATATGGGAGGTCCCATTCATTAATTTTACGCCCTAACCCCTTCCAGAAACATAAGGATCCCTTAATAAACCGCGACCGATGTCTCGCTCTGTTTATATGCATATAATAGCGTCCCAAATCTTCTTATTGTTCCCGAATATGGTTCACAGCATCTCATGAACAGGTAATGACATTATTTATTGGCACTAAAGGAGCATCGCGGTTAAAGACAAAGAGTCCGAATAGTTCGTAGGATCTTGTTATGATAGTTGGGGAACTATGTGAGTTATGCCCACCTTCATTGATTCGACCCTCGCTCATACAGAGGCCACATTCCAAGGATTATGCATCTCATCAAAAGAAACTTCAGTTTATAGACATTGTAGTAAGTTTGGGAATGTCTTTGTTGGTGAATGGGGTGACTTTCGTTGTAACCTGCTGCGTCGTCCAAGCGTTTACAATGTTATGCTAAAGACTGATTATTTGAGAATTGAAATGTGTTTGAATTGTATAGCGATGCTCTTGTTTGGTTTGATAACTGTTAAAAATTGTTTTCATTGATTTTTAGGGTTCCGTACCTCAAAAAGAAAAAAACGGAACCCTTATAGGATCACTCGTGTTAGATTTTCACAGTTAAGTAGATTTATATACCATTAACACTTTTCCATAAGAGATTGGTGGTTGGTGGTAGAAATCTAACTTAGAAAGATATATTACTGATTCTAATGATTATAATTCTCTAAATATGTACCTGTTATTGTCGAGAATCATATTTTGATCAAGATACAATCTGACACTGAACTGCAAATTGCAAAAAACGTAAGAAAATTGGAATTTCGCGGTCTACCACTATCCATTCACCTTTAGGCTAGGAACTCACGGAGCGATTTTCGCCCGCAACCGCCGCGGTCGTGGATCTGCGGTTTTATTTCAAAACTCACGAGACCGGTTATTCGCGCGGTTACGCGGCCGCCGCCTCCCTACCTCCGTACCGGCCGGCCGGCCGTACCTCCCGCCGCGCCGCCCGCTGGCCCCCGCAGTCGCCCGCCAACCGATCGCAAAGCGCGCGGGCGCCACCCGCCGAGGCTGCGGGTAACCGCGGCCCGCGCGATTCTACTAGTTGCCCGCCGGTACAGCGGGAGCCGCATACAACCGCGAACACCGCGGGCGTAAAACGCGTCGTGAAATGTGCTTTAATTTTTTATATAAATATTTGCATTCTACAGAAGCTGCGGGCCCGCAACCGCAGCGGACGCGGGCGAAAATCGCTCCGTGAGTTCCTAGCCTTAGTTGTTCATCTGCTGGCTGAAAGTTCTCCCCAATTCACAAGTTCTTCTAAATGTTCAGCGCTCCCCTTCTTTCTCACATTTTATTCCGTCAATCGAATACTTATCGAATGAATTGTAGGTCCTACAGACTTATTATGAACCTAATAAAATCAAACTGGGAGGCGCGGAGTGGTCGGGTTTGACGAGAGCCCGACCATCTTGAAGTCAACAATGGTTTCCCGGACTTGTTCTTTGCGTTGCACCGTTATTAAAATCTCGTGAAACAATCGACTTGAAAGCGCACTTCCGCGGGCTATGTACAGACT